>OU452276.1:22364740-23630861 GCA_911728535.1 Pammene fasciana
TGAGTGAGGGTTTAGTGACGGGCCGGTAACTACGGAACCCTACACTAAGCATGGCCCGACATGCTCTTGGCGGGTTTTTATTTTTTTTTAATTAGGCACGTCCACCCACACAGGCCGAGCAGCCTTGCAAGGGAATTACCGCGCAAAGCAGCTTGTGCAGCAAAGCAGTGTAGGTCGCTCGCACGTTTGCCAGCAGAAGCAATTTCATTGCAAGGCTGCTCAGCCTTTGTGGACCTGCCTATTTATTTAAAGCATGAAAATGCTTCGTGATGTGAAGTAGCACCGCTGACCTAGGGTTGCTTCTGTCTGTAACATAATTTTAAATGGTAATGGTTAATTGTTAATGTGATTATAATAATATACAGGGTGTTTTGCAGAGGGGTGGGGCCATATGCTACTTACTTAGCCCTATAAATTGGGCCTAGGCCCCAAAGTTTAGGAACAAAAAATTTAGTTTTAAACTTACATCTTCATTTTTATAAGTTATTTGACTTTAAGTGATGCATTTCGGAATTTTTATAAATTATAATATAACATAAATAAAATAAAAATGCTTAACTTTGGGGCCTAGGCCCGATTTGTAGGGCTAAGTAAGTAGCATATGGCCCCACCTCTCCGCTGTTTTTTTTGTCCAACCGTCTGCAAAACACCCGGTATAACAGAAAAATTCAGGCAATCCTTACACAATACACATGTCATAGTAATAATAGGTCAGGTTATCAAGGAGAAGGCAAAGGACAGATATACAGTCAGCATCACATATATCGCATCAGCTAGAGTAGCCAAATAGTTCGTCACACCATGTATTTTGTATGGTGTGACGAACTATTTGGCTACTCTAACTATTTGATCAATTTGGCCGTTACAATATATTTGGCGCTGACTGTACATGGAAATTGCTCCACCGACAAGAGCCCAGCTCTTAAATAATTGATGATGATGAATGACAGCAAATAAAATATATAAAATGTATGGCTAGGACGTTTTCTAATAAGATAACTCCCAATTTTATCCCTGATAAATAAATTGACCATAAACCAAGTCTGTGTCTGTGTCTGTCTGTCTGTCATTCATTGTATTCCCATCTGTCCCCGCTTAGGTGACGTGTAGCATGTCGATGGCAGGAACAAATGCGAATTATTTCCATTTAAAAATCTATTCTCATTTGTCCCTGGACTCCCTGGAGACAGATTGGAATATACCACAAAGTCTCATCTTTGCCATAGGTATAACAGAAAACGTAATGGTGTCTACGCCAGATTACATAAGATGATTTAGATATATAAATTGGAAGTAATGTCGCTAAAGTTTAACACTGTAAATTATGGATTATAACAAGGTAAATATATTTTATAGAATAGAAAACTAATGTCAAAGATGAAACTGCTTTGCAAGTACATATTCAATAAATAGCACTTAGGGTGGGTTGCACCACGCACAATAACATTAAAAATGGCATCAGAGCTGTCATCCCATAGAAAACTGTCAAACTTTTCTTACAAAAATTTATTAACGATGATGTTGATGTTAACAGATGGTTTGGTGCAACCGGCCTTTAGCCAATAATAAATTAATCTATAGAATCTTCTTTGTCATTTCCTTATTTTTGAGAACCATTACCACTAAAAATCTGTATTGTATCCAACCATTTATGACTATTATAGATAATAATTGGTATTCCCATAATTTGGGCTATATCAGGCCATTTTTTGATTGGAAGTCGATTTATTTGGTCGGGAAGTCTTAAGTGCAAACAAAATGCATGAAAATAAAATATTTTATCAAGTTATATATTTATGTTTTCAGCTGAACCAAACAGAAGGCTGCCCGATGATCCTCTGAGAGTTCCTCCGAGACCACATCCAGCTGGCCCGCACCCTGACACCCGGGACTTGTGGTATTTACCAAGTTTACAACCAATTTATGCCAAATTCCAATTAGACTCCTTATTCGGCTTAGCGTTTTCCCCGCATAGCGCCAGGGTCCGCTTTCTGGCTCAGCCTTCTCCACTTTGCTCGGTCTTCGGCATCCTCAGGTGTGAGGTTGTTTTTTACTATAACCGCATTAGCGACGTCCAGCCAGCACTTCTTAGACCTGCCTGATCTAGTCCCTTGAACAGTGAGGTCGAGGCATCTATTTCCTAGCATCTAAGAAATTGATATGATGAGAACAATCTCTACAAGTGCCAACTAAACTTTTTTTTAGTAATCTGGTGGGAGTGGCACAAGATACTACTTCCACCATTGTACCAGTGTGTAATCAGTAATCTTTGGTCAGTTCTCTAATAAAACAGTAATGACAAGGATGCCCAAACTAGGTTGCAAGGGTGGGCATCGCTCGCCACCTTAGGCCTTTCGCACACGGGGCGAAGGCAACGCAACATAACTTGCCAACTGCGAATTTACCAAAAACATCCTGAGAAAACCGGACCTAATCCCAATAAGGCCAAGTTTCCTCTCTGGGTTGGAAGGTCGATGGCAGTCGCTTTCGTGCTTATGTCAATTCATGGGATTATTTTGCCCCGTGGACCCCAGGCTCAGTTGAGTCTGAACTAACGCTAGGAGGATGATGTCTCAAGTAATATCGAAAGTATGATTATCATTTGACTCATGTTCTAGAATTTAACAGATTCTTATTATCCAGGGACCCCCCAACAGCGCCCCTGGCGAACTACGGGCGTTCAGACTTAGACCCCTTCGCGCCGGGCGGCGGTGGCATGCTGTTCAACCCGTTTGGACCCCGGCGTGACCTCGAGAACCCGGGGCTTGGAATTCCTGGAGGATTACCAAGGTGACATTTAGTATATTTTACTTCACTCAGTGTAAAGTGACATTGACCTATCGCGTGCAGCGGTAAATCTTACTTCACACCCAGTGGACGACTTACCTAACAGGCAGTAAAAGCGAAGGCCGCTTGGTTATGGTCCTCACCTTCTGTTCGGGCCACAAATGCCCGCGATCTGAACCGTGCTTTATTTTACTAACCTGGGTGCGTAATATACTACATATTTTCATTTCTATGCTCATTGAATGACGCATCTTAGGTCTCCATCCTCAAGCACTAAGAGTGCTAGGTGTGGAGTGCTTGAGGATGAAGACCTAAGCTCTCTGAAACATGTCGCGCGTAGTGACTAAACACAAGTGAGTACAGCCGCGTGTAGTGATAATAGTGTTAATATGTCTCTTTTCTTCTTCTTCTTCTTCTTTATATTTAAGAGCTGTGCTCTTGTCGGTGGAGCAATCTCCAATATGTCTCACGAAAGTTTAAATTAAATCATTGTGTGTGGTGCGACTCATCCTATATTTCGTTTTTTTTGAGATTAGAAATTGAGTGAACATAGAAACAGAAGTTGCCAACCTGTTCTGTTTGAATGTTCAATTTAGGCATACTGCAAGCACAAAAACTGACAGTGTTTACGTTCTAAATCGAAAACCATATGTTTCGAACCTCTTTTCTCCAAGTTTTTTATTGTGCAACATTCACAAGAACATTAACAATGATATGAATAAATTATTTCGTGCAAATGACAATTAATATAATACTGTAAAATAATTAATATTATTCAATTTAACATTTACAAATACGTACGCATGGCTTTACTATAAATACAAATATATTTAAATATTTTTTAATGGCCGCGTAGGCACTTTGACACTTGTGACATGTATCATGCCGTATCGTGCCTGATAAAGAACCCTGTACATCGCATCCTTCTTTCAATTATTTTCTAATCTCAAAAAAAAACGAACTATAAGCGTAGAGAAATATGTAAGTTTAGAGTACTTACTCGTTCCATACAACTGATTTTTTGCTAGAAAGCTTGAGCTTGACTTGACATTATGTAGGCGTGACAACTAAGAAGACTGAGGGAGGAGCGGGTAAGGGGCGTCAATAAGTTTTACTTATTCCTATACGCCCTAAGGGTAGGTCAACATTAAATATGGCGACGGAGCTGTCATCCCATAGAAGTGTAAAATTTTCCATACAAGATTCTTTTAACAATGACGTTGATGTTAACAGACGGTTTGGTGCAACCGGCCCTAAGTTAGGTTTTCATTGACATGGCTTGCCTAATTTGCAGGAACAGCTATCCTACAGCTCATGAAGTCATGAAGCAATTTTTAGCCAGATTAAGCCTTGGCTTGCCTAAGAAATGTTTAATTCGCTTTCACTGCATGACAGTGACAAAGTATCAGTGGCGGCGTGTCCATAGAATACAATTTCCACCGGCTTAGGGTCACCACACACCTAGCGGAATTCCTCGCGGAATTAGCGGAAGTAGCGGAAATTTGTCTATGGTAGCGGAAATTTTTCTATGGTAGCGGAAATTTGTCTATGGCTTCCATACAAAAAATCTGCTACCATAGACAAATTTCCGGTACCATAGACAAATTTCCGCTACTTCCGCTAATTCCGCGAGGAATTCCGCTAGGTGTGTGGTGACCCTTACCTATTTTTCCAACAGCTCATGAAGAAATATTAAGCTAAATTAAGCGCCGACTTGCTAAATATTTTTTTTACCTACCGCCACTGCAAAATATAGCAGTGTGGATAAATTTCATTAATTTTAAGCATCGAGTTAGGGTCGCCACACACCTAGCGGTTTTCCTCGCGGAATTACCGGAAGTAGCGGAAATTTGTCTATGGTAGCGGAAATTTGTCTATGGTAGCAGATTTTTTGTATGGAAGCCATAGACAAATTACCGGAAGTAGCGGAAATTCATAGACAAAATGCTTAATTTGTCTATGAATTTCCGCTACTTCCGGTAATTCCGCGAGGAAAACCGCTAGGTGTGTGGCGACCCTTAGAATATAAAATCATTGATTTTAACCTTTTCCACGCCATAGACGTATATATCGGCACCACAGGTCCAACGCCAAAGGCCGATATATCGGTCACCGACCACAGAGCAAAATAGACCTACATGCACGCATAAAGTTTAACTTCATTTTTGACATTTAGATGGCGTGGCGTCTGAGTGGTAAGTTTTGCGTTTGACATGGCGTCGAAAAGGTTAATATTCTTAAAAAAGTATAATGTTGATAATGATTATGATGGTGTTGCCATTTTGTCTCTGTCTAGCGTTATAGTCGTGACCATTATATATGACCTTTTTGTGAAATATAGTGTAGCTATTTAAATAAATATCTGGCATGAACTTATTTTTAACCCTTGACAGCTTGCCACGCAAAGAAGACTGTTCTTATAAGTTAGACAGCTATGTGTGTCTGCCTGTGGCACTGTATCTTTTAAAAGGGTGGTAAAACGATTAGAATGCGTTTTTTATTATTTGAATGTTAGTTTTCTTTCGATCGTAGACCTTTAGACCTTCTTTTTATTAAAATCGAACGACATTATTATAGCCCTACTAGAAATATATGAGTATTGTCAGGAGGGCGCTTTTTTCTTAATGTATATGGTGACAGTTCAGTTTAGTATGAAAAATTTAGTTCCAATGAAGTTTCGCAATATGGCGCGTGCTCATATATTTCTGGTAGGGCTTTACGTTAGGTTTTGTTTTTATTTTATATGTAAAAGTTATATACCTGTATATAACTTTATTTATTTAAAAATCTTTGAATGCAGGATTACTCAGTTTAAAAAAAAAACATATAGTCTTTTTTCAGCAAAATACCCTATCTACGATATTTAGGGTCACCACACACCTAGCGGAATTCCTCGCGGAATTAGCGGAAGTAGCGGTAATTTGTCTATGGTAGCGGAAATTTGTCTATGGTAGCGGAAATTTGTCTATGGCTTCCATACAAAAAATCTGCTACCATAGACAAATTTCCGCTACCATAGACAAATTTCCGCTACTTCCGCTAATTCCGCGAGGAATTCCGCTAGGTGTGTGGTGACCCTCCAGGTACTTCCCCTTCATGTCCCATAACTTTGGGACACCCGGTATATCATGAGTTATGGTTTGTTGTATGGTTTGTGCAGGAGCGCGGTGCCGCCGGGCGCGCGCTTCGACCCGTTCGCGCCCCCGGGGGCGGGGGCGGGGGCCGGCGCCCCCCCGCTGCCCGCGCGCCGCCCGCCGCCCGACGCCGACCACCTGCCCCCGCCCGGCGGCTTCAACGACCACATGTTCATGTAGCCCCAAACTAACTATTCACCCAATAAACTTCTCTGTTCGACTATTTATTTTTATTTAACACTAGTAGTCCGCCTCGAAATGAGAGCTCGATAATTCCTTGGAAACGAGATTACCAATAAGAAGACGCGCATGATGTTTTGTTAACGCCTTCTTTTGTTTTTTTTTTAGTTTATTTATATCATACAAAAGAAATACAAAAAAAACTTAAACGAAGATGCGCCACAGAAACCTGTTAAGGTTTATGCGTGGTGCAAAAGCATCGCTTCACTTGCAACTGTTTACATTAAGAAAAAAAACATAGTAGGTACGTACTGATAATGTCTAGGTAAACGGCTATCACCCAACGTCATCCTTTTGTGAACAAAAAACTTTCTTAAATGTGTTTTTACATGTATTCTAACTCCATAACCCCTTGATGGATCCTGCTGATATACGACCATTACGAACTTTCAAATTATATGCATCTCTGCTGCAACCCCAACAAACTTCATGAAGATCAGAAAAACGTTACTGAAGTTATCGCGGAACAAACTCAAAATCAAAAAGCTATCAAAAGGCCGACACGTTCGAGCCAGAAGTTTGTAAAAACTCACTTCGCGTCATCCCAGGAACTAACTTTCGAATTAAACAGTTTCTAGTCTGAATGCTATCTGTTTTTCGCCACTCACCATTTAACTGGAACTGATGGAAGCCAATGTCTCAATCTCATCTAATAGTTGCCGAAATCGATTACCCAAACAAATAAGCCCTGCACGTGCCCTGCACGTGCACGTGCACGCACACCGCCTGTTTGTGGACCATATGGTACGGTTCTGAAATCATAAAGATAGGGATCGAATCGAAATTCTCGTAAGTTCAAGGCAGTTTTATGTATGAAACACACCATTTTAGATCTATGGTATGAAATAAGTAGGAACCTTTACCTACCCTGATACCGAATCAGTCTCTTCAGAGAACGTGACTTCTGCTTCTAGATAGCTTTTATTCCAAAATACACCTGAAGCTGTGATGCCAAAATCACAGATTATAGAATAATTAAGGTTCTTCCTCGTTTCCTCATGGCTTCATGACGTACTAACTAACATACTTACTTTACTCTGTGACGTCGAGGTTTAACAACCAAGGCTCTCCAAGCTGCACGATCTTCTACTGTTCGGATGATAGGCTTTTGTATGGAAACTTGATAAGCCTTCTTCACTATGTCGACCCAGGTCAGTGAATGTTCAATCCCCATTCTACCATCCATACCCAGCGTTTACCCAGGTTTATCCTTACCCAGCACGCCTCAGCACATGAGTGACGCGACAGTATCTCGCGCGCGCGATAGTCTATCCGTCCTTTTCTAACTGTATCAATAAAAAGAGACGGGTAGACTATCTCGCGCGCGAGAAACTGTCGCGTCACTCATGTGCTAGGCGTGCAGGTTGTTGAAATTTACCGCCATGTCATGAAGCATTTTTTAGTGTTACCACATGTACCAAAGGTATGGTAGTATTTCAATATTAAACTCACGTTTTTTATACAAAATGGTAGAATTTCTAAAGGTTTTAACCGAAGCGAATTATAACTTTTTGGCTTTAACACGTAAATTTTGGTAAGACACACTTATTTAACGTATTATTGGATTTTCATTTCGATATGATAAGTTGTTTCTCAATAGTGAAATATGTTTGCCTTGCAAGTGCAAGACTATATTTCTACATTTTCTAATCTTAAATAAAGTTATGAAATGTTAAAATATTATTAAGACGATGCCGATTTAACTTATAGTCACTATAGACATAATTTATAAACATAAATTTTCTCCCGCTCCGCACGAAGGTCATACTGGCTCGATCTCTTCTGCTCCCTCTTCTGGACTACGGGGACATTGCGACCCCGGATCTTAACGAAGAACTGCTAAACAAGATGGAGCGTCTGCAAAATGTCTGCATTAGATATATATTTGGCCTGAGGAAATTTGACCACGTTTCATCATTTCGCTCTCAGCTCGAGTGGTTGCCTATCCGTCGCCGTAGAGACCTACATACCTTATCACTCCTTTTTAAGGTGCTTTTTATACCCTCTTCCCCACTTTACCTGTCAGAGCGCTTCCGGTTTTTGGCGGATGGAAGCAACCATCGGCTGAGATCTAGCGCCGATCTCTCTCTCGCCATCCCTCCTCATAATCACAAATCATACGCCGAGTCATTTACGGTATACTCTGTGAAGTTGTGGAACGCGTTGCCATCTCCGCTGAGGCAGTGCCAGTCAGGGGCGTCGCTTAAGGCAAAATTGAAAAAGCTATGGCTTTCGAACCCATAGCAATTGGAAGGTGGGCGTGTGCGGTTACATGCTTTAAAATATATATTATATTACTTATATATATATGTATGTATATATATACAGGGTGGAAAGATAAGTCGGGCCCTGGAGGGAAACTACCTTAAAACGTTGAGATAGCTCAATACACTGAAAGGAAACATTCCTTTATTTTTCCTAAAAAGTAAAACTGCATTCACAGATTTTTTTATAATTTTCCCTTTTTTCGATACTAAAATTGTATGATTTTTCTTTTTTCATTATTTATGGCTTCTCTTGTGCCGTAAATTTTGTTGGTAAACAGGATCGTTTGTCATGAATGGTCATAAAAATTGTTTTTGACAAAAATTACAAAATGAATAGTTTTTTTGTGAATTGTACATTTTCTAGAAAATTTGTAAATGCAAATAAGTTTCTTTTTAAAAATAAAAGAATGTTTTCTTTCAGTTAATTGAGCTATCTCAACGTTTTAAGGTAGTTTCCCTCCAGGGCCCGACTTATCTTTCCACCCTGTATATTATATAAATATGTATGTATTATGTAGGCTTTATGTTTTTATAAGTATGTATTATTATATTTATAGTATGTAAGTAAATATATAGTAAAATCTCTATACCTATAGGTGCGATGTATATTTATTCACAATTACTATAGTTACTAAATTTCTCCGTAGTTTTGCCGTCATGTACAGTGAGCTGCAAAATTGCATACCCATATTATGAATGAATTCATTCATAAACTGGGTAGGCAATTCTGCAGCTGATAGTACAAGTAATGTACAAATCTTTGTCTACCATGTCTGACCAATATCTCTCAGTTGCTTAAAGGTTAGCTGGAAGAGATCCCTTAAAGGGATAAGTTCGCCTTTGTACACACTTACTATATTTTTGTTGGTCATGTACTTGTTTTGTGCAATAAAGTGTTTTACTACTACTACTACTACTACAAATTACTTATAACGGCTATAACGTAGGGTTTCCGTGTGATGTGATCCGTGTCCGACATAAAGACTCCATGAATCCATGTATGTTTGACTAATCAGTGCGAGAAGCCGAAAATGGAGTTCGATGCATTGCGGCATTTTACCAATTTTACCTATCGATGGAATTAGTCGGCAATGTATTGAAAGTTGTATGCAATTCTTGGTTTGTAGATCCACTAGACACAGTGGAGAAATTTACTTTTACAACACTCCAGGCGGTAAGTGAGATTTACTGCCCGCACATGTAATAGGAAATCTCACTTCACAATCAGGAGAAGACGATTGTGTGCTGTGCGCGCATCGGACGGTAGTAAACTAGGCCTCAGATTGCTTGGCCCTTCACATTCTGTTCGGACGACAAATGCCCATTATCTGGGACTTTCTTTGTTTTATACTTTTAAACTAGCACACGTGTGCTAACCAAGTAACCATCATGGGTGCGTAATGTACTATTATAGTTTCATTTTAAACATAATTCTATTCGCTAGCCATAGGATACTAAAATTCAGAATAGGTAATCCATTGTCGGTGCGGTGCTATCATAAGGTGCAGATACGGACAATACTTACAAAAGTTATTATAAAAAAGCTGGGCCTGGAAAACAAAAACATTTAACAAAAAACTGATTATAGTTTGGCCAGAGTTTGTTTCACTTCAAGCATAGACAGGGAGTATCATACTGTCTTTTTCTAATGCTAGTACTCTCACTACTAAAACAGGGATGGGTATAGCATGTTACTCTGACTGTTACTGCGCTTTTTGGTTTGCCAGACTATATGTTTTTTAGTTTTATTTAAAGCTAAATCGCCTAAATCTGTGCACATCTGGGTAGATTACTAACCTCATTACACTGGCAACAACATAAATTAGTAGTTTACTATATTTAGGTCCTGGCAACACCAAAAGTTAGTGCAGCTATTTTTTTGTGCAAGGCACACGTATTTGGCGTGTGTGGTGTTTTCTCTTGGCTGTTCACGGCTAAATCCGTCTAATTTTTATTCAATGTGTATGGCTGTGGTGGTAAGTGAATTATATTTCTGTTTTGACTGTGTTTTTGGTGTTAATTCTACTTTAGTTACGAAGGTCGCGCCCTCCTATCGATAGACGTCACGTCCAGCCAAGCGTCGTGAAACCATCTAAAATTAAAATTATATTCACATTTTCCTCTAAATTCTTCCTAATGAAATCACGATGGGCAACGTTACTAGCTATTTGTTGTGGTTTATAAAGGCCGTAAGCGCTTAACATTAAATCTTAGAACTTAAGTACACCTATCTCACAGGTGTCCACACTTGTTAGGTCTCATGTGTGGCTTTGGCTGAATTATTTTAATTGTCTCGGTCTTCTGTGTGATGCTGTTCGTTATTGTAACATTAGCGACCATTTTTGTTTTGGATTGTTGTGCGTAGCTCGCCTCTAGAACGATCTGAATGTGACTCACGTTCTCATTCGGTTAGCATTTAACATACTAGTTCATTTACGTTTATAACATAAAGGTTTTGTAGTTGCTAGTTGTTTTACCGATGTCCTCGAATCAACGGAGTTAGAGGCAGGTTGAATGGTACCTATAATTAAAATAAAGGTGTTCCTCCTGTCTATCTTCTGCAGTACAAGTTGTTAATACATTTAGACAGACAAGTTTAGTTATTTTTTGTTTTTAAGGTATCCCTTTCATTCCTAAAGAAACCTCTTGTAATCTTTAGCAACATCACTGACATTTCTTAAGGCTACCCACATTGTCTTATATTTTATAAACAAATACCATTGTGTCCTCTGATAATAGCCATTGTTAATACATTGTTTTAGTTTAGTGTTATTCAAAGTTAAACCAAGCAGGTTAACTTGCTGTGCCTCTTATGAAGGATATTGTATTTAGTATATTTATCCTTTTAAGTTGAAAAGCATCAATTATATAAAGGATATATGAGGTCCTCACAACTACATTTTTCATTAGACAAGTCACAAGTTGAATTTGTGAAAGGGTTCCTTTTTTATCATTCACGGAACTCTAAAACACTTACCTTATGTACATCTGTTTTTGGTAAGTTAATCTGGTTTTATGATAGATACCTAGGTTAATTAGAAATGTCTTCATTATAATCAATTTGTGAACCATAAAAAACTAATTAAACCAACATTGCTGTAAAGTTTTTGCAACTAATTACAATAATCTTTCTTATCAGTAGGTAGTTCTAGTTACCTAAATAGGTATAAAATGTAACATGATAATCTTATTATCATGTTATTAATAATCTTATCGTAAACAATACAATCTATGTAATGTAATCATAATCAATTAAATCCATATCAAGTCCAACTGTACCCTAACCTGTATTAATATCTAACAAATGAAGGTTACTCAGATATGTAACTCAAACTTAGTGGAATGATTTATTGTATAAGATTTCTTGCAAATGCATCTACAGGTGCCATCAAATATATCGGAGCAGCCACGGTACTCAAGAATATCTGAACATGCACTTTATATCCTTGTTGTTGTTTAGATTTTTTTTCACCTTGGCCACTCTGATACATCTGATGGTGACTGTACATTACATACAGTATATACAATCACTCTGATGCCACTTGAAATATTTGTGTGTATGAACACATTGAACAGTACTGGAGCCAAAGCTATTGTGTTTTTAACATAAAATTAAAAGGTTAAAATATGAATTCTGTACCATCACTAACGCTGGTAACCATTTGTAATCCATATTGCAACAGCATAAAGGTCTACCAATGGTTAGTTAAGTGTGTTACTGTTTGTATGGCTCAAAGAAAAATAACTAGGTTCTAACCCACCAAAACCAATCACTGTAAGTTTTGAAATAAGGATTTTACTAAGTAGCAATTCCATTCTATATCAAAAGCTTTTGTTGGTGACATCTAGACATGACGTGGGTTATTTAAAAAAAACAGTTCATGGGCTCTTTAATATGTATTATAGCCACACCTTTCCCTTTATCATATGAACATCAATAACATCATAAAAACTGCTGTATTTTGATCTCTGAAAAACTATATTCTATAAAGTTGAATGGCTATAAATGGCTTTGTATGCAGTAAATGGTTAAATTGAATTGTGTCGTAAATAAGTTTTTATTTTTTGTAAAAGTTAAAAGAATGTAAAATAAAGAAAGTCAATAAGCATTTTACACTGCTTAGGTATAAACTATAAATCTTATAATCTTAAGGTATTAGGTATATCCAACCTTACAGAAATTATAGGTTGCAAAAATATGTATAAAACATAAATATTGTAACAGTTCTGCTTCAAAATCCCATTGCGCGTCGCATGTTTCATTATTCGTTAAACTGTTTAATTTTCTTTGGTTCTCTTCTAGGTATAAGCCCTGTTTTATCCTGGAATATTTCATCCCTCCCAACGTTTTTTGCATCAAGAATTGACCCTAAGTTACCTGAGCCTGGCATGAATGGCACGCACGGTTACTGACCCCCGCTGTGACGTCAGCACGCACAAATCTTTCTCCAATTAGGAACGACACGTAGCCACCTTATAATAGAGCTCAATTTCGAACAAAATGAGTTTGAAGTTTTTTTAACAGATGCCTTGTGGAGTTTTAACTCTATGATTCTTGAGCCGGCGGTTGGTAAACATTCACTGCCAGAAAACTTTTCGTTTTAATACATTTCTGTTCGATAACAAGCCTTATTTCATATAGTTATATATTAGGGTTAAAATATTACCAGTACCTCTTGATACAGACTTGATATTCACAAATGATCTTGTCTGAACAATAAGGTCGTGCACAGATAATTGGTCCATTGAACCTTGTCTGAGTTCTACTGTACTAGACAATTAAGTGCCAACATGGTACAAATAATGTGGCCCTAGTGAAAAAGGGTACAAGTCAAAATGGCTCAGCGAATAAGGGCACAAGTCCTATAAAATGTACGGCACTTGTACCCTTATTCGCTGAGCCATTTTGACTTGTACCCTTTTTCACTAGTGCCACAGCCATATTCCAGTTGCAAATGACCTTGCTAGCCTAATATGTTCGGATTTTTATCGTCAGTCGCTATAGCGGTCACGTTCTAACAAGTATGTAAGTGCGAAAGTGACGCATGACGTGATAGGCGATAAAATGACAACCTATCAGCTCTGTAGTCATTTTATTGCAATTTGCAACTGCTGCCAAATATTAAAGTATTCCTTTGTCTATGTTCATAAGAATCATAAGTATCAAATATTCTCTCTAGAATCTCTAGTTCGTTGAAAACGATTCACATTTCAAACAGCTTCAAATATTAACCAGCACGAGTCGATGAATTTCCTAGTTTCCTAGTACCGTGCCCACGTTTCTAGCAACACCTACAGTAACCTAAAGCCTGGCACGTGTAGGACGTGAAATGCTACCTTATCGCGGAACTAGCGGTTAGCTTCATGGAATAGGTATTGTGAAATGACGCCATTTTATCAACCGTCAGCTCACATAAATTATTACACTGAGGCTGAGATGACTTCTTGTTCTTTCCTACCAAAAGAAAATCAAGACTACTTTAATATTACCTATAGATAAAAAAAGGTTTATCATCATTTGATAAACACCATTTCGCAAATAATCACTTAACAAACAACAATTCACAAACTATTCATTTCACAAACCTGTCATTGCTAAATATGTTCATTTTATAAATCATTAATAGATAAATATACATTTTGTAACTTGGACGCTTTATAAACATATTGAAAGACAAATTATTATTTATCAAATGTTCATTTCGCGAATAAATCGTTTTTAAAATCAGTTATTTTGCAAAATGTCAATGGATAAACTATTGTTTTTACTCAATTTAATAAGTAAAATAAATAAATACAAACGAATTGAGAACACCCTCCTTTAATTGAAGTCGGTTAATCAGTCGTTCTGGTTTTTGGGGACAATAGTAAAATAAGGTAAACAAGAATGGCTGACTGACAACTGCATTTCTAGGCAAAAGAGCATTTGACACAAGACAAAATATTATAAAAGAATTTCGTTTTCAATGAAATATAAGTAATTAATGGATAATTTTACGGTCGCAGTTAACCTAACACGCTCCTCCTCGCTTCGCTCGTCGTCGCACCTATCTGGGCTCTCTCAAATAATAGTCTTCCGTGATATATTAAACAAAAACAAACTTAACTTTTAAACTACTTACAAAATATCTATCAGTTTTAAAATGTAACACCTACTCGTAGTCCTCGTAGATAAATGTCATTCATATTTGTAATTATTACAAATATGAATGGCATACACACCATGATGATTTATTAAACGAAGTATTTACCAAGTAATGCATTTTACTAACGTTTTTTAGTATGCGTTATTTTGTTAATTGCCCTGAATAACAAATGAATAATTTGCCAAATAACGTTTTGTAATATAGTGTTTTTTCAAGCAAATAATTTGTCTCTTGAACTATTTGTAAAACAAAATTTTATACAATGTCTAATTTGGGAATCGTTAGTTTGCCTAACGTTGTTTGTGAAATGAACATTTATGAAATGTTGTTTGCCAAATGATTGGCTACCATAAAAAAAGCTTTGCAGAATTTGCTGTAATTGCTTGCTATCCGATCTTCGCCGACTGACGCTTTACGCCGAGTTGACGTTACACCTTTATTAGAAGGTTATATTAAATTAAGCATACTAAATTTACCATGTTGATGTATAGGTACCATGACTTTTATGATTAGAGACGGTCATTTCCATTTGTCAAGTTCAAAATTTGTAATTTTAACGAAAATAGGGGCAGCGCAAACTACTAAATCATTATTAAGAGCCAAAATTCGTTGTCCTTGCCTTGTGTGAATAAGTAGTGGTGAGCTCTCCTCTCGCAGTCAGGTCGGTCTTCGACCCGACCTTGGAGGGCGTGATGACCTGCGCTGGCGTTATCTTATTAACTCTGAAAAGGTACGAACCCTTTGCATTTTACTAAGCTGCGGTACGAATATTAAAAGTTATTTTTGGATCCTTATTATTTAACTACAGTTTAACGTTATCGTGACTGTAAAAACGTCTGCAGTATCATCAAACCATGATTTAAAGGTTTATGAACGTAAGACCCTGAAGGTCGCAGGTTTACGAGATTCTTGCCCTTTATTATCGATCAAACCAGCTCGAATTTGTCTAAGTAAATATTTTAGTACGCACAAAGTTATGGCAAATAGGTATGTTGAATACTTTAAGACATTGGCTTAGCTTTGTTTGTTTAAGTTTTAGATTGGTATTTTCTCTAGAAGGGACAAAATACAGGACAATAAAAAGTGGTTTTTATTGGCCTTGTGTGTAATATTCAGATTAGATTAGTATCGAAAATATCTTCAAATGGAAATGGGGAAACGAGTTACTGAATTGAATACAAGTGTGTGGAAAGTAGATATAGACAACCAATGCAAAGAAAACAATAAGAGCCCGTACCAGTTTTCAACGCTATTTATAATAACTCGCACTGTCTGCGCACGAGCAAGAAAAATGGCCGCTTTAAGTGTTTACATTTAAATGGCAGCCCATTAGCAGAGCCGGCCGGAATGAAAATAAAAAGTATAAAAAGCAAGGGTCGTTGCTCCAGTAATCCTGTTCGGCCATCGCACTTTATAGCTATACTATATCGATGATTGATCAAAAGTGTAACCCCGTTTTGAAGTATTGGGAAGCTTTACTGTTCTGTTCAATGCCATTTATTAAACATTCTGCGATATTTTATGATATAGCCTCGACATTCGTTGCTCCAGTAATCCTGTTCGGCCTTCGCCTTGATTATATGTCGATGATTGATAAAGTGTAACCTCGTTTTGGGGTATTGGGAAACTTTTCCGTTCCGTTCTGTTCGAAAAGTTCTAATCCTTCATATTTTGCGATGTTATGAGCCATTCGGTATAAAAACCAAGGGCCGTTGCTCCTGAGTGGCTCAAACGGGCCATCTTACGCTTTCTATATCGATGATTGATGACGAGATGAAGATGTGACCTCGTTTTGAAGTGCTATGGAGTTTACCGTTTGGTTGTAATCCTTGTTTGAGTTTAAATGGTTCTGCTATAGATATTTTTATGATTTACTTGAGAGTTGTCGCACTTTACATAAGGATCTACATTATATCATTCATGAAAACTATGTAAAATGTTTCCTATTTGGTTTGCTAATGTTTGCCCAGGATTACATCTACTAGTTTCCCAAAATTATTTAGACTAATCAGCTTAGCATTAGTGGATCTTACAACTTTCCCAAACTGATGTGTTCTACTGCGATTAATTCACCTTCTTATAACTTAGCAACTCCTGACCTATAACCGCGAACCACTTCGTTCATCGAATCGTCTATTTACATCACTCTCTTTCGTATATGCAAGAGCGATAGAGACGGGGCCAACGTTTAGTCGATTTTCGAACTTCGCGGTAGGCCACCTGATATTTATGTAACCTAGTTTTACAGGCCTATAGGTACTGCATTCTACTCGTAATTATAGGTTTTGCAGTTTGTTCCTTCTAATCTTTGTTGAGTATTGTTTATGGTGTGCCCGACGTTTTCGTGCTGTATTGCTAAACTATTTAGTGTTACGCATAGTTGAGTAAAAAGCTAGGAGTTACAACCCTTCAAATTAAACTGCTTTCTGGGATCGATGTTCCAGGAACATCGTCGCTCTTAATTTACCATTCGTAGTTCCTAGGTCTCATTGCAAATTTGTCTGTAAAGTGTGTTGCTGATCATAATTGAAATGGGTCATTAGAAAGCAAATCGTTGGCCACCAATAGGACGCGTCCCGTCTATTTGTGGGTTGCCATGCGACGGTTCTATTCTCAACAACTGCAGGTAAAGGGGGTCAAAGCAGTCTATTCCCAATGCTTACAATCAAACTCATGACGAATAAACCACTGTGTCAGGACCGGGCCTCGTCCTAAATAACAAGAGACAGAATTTCCAAAGACTGGTCGACAGGCTAGAAGTTGCTAAGAAATAAGTAGCCCGTTAGAGTTCCAAAGCAAATCATTTCTTAAAAAAAATTGTTGCTTCATTTACTCGGTATATGTTTGGAATATAAACCCTTCCTGAGAATCTGGGTCAGTGCTTGGTCGCCGTATGAAAATTGCACGCAAGGTCATTACTAAAGGCTTTTAAGTTTAGTCCAGGAGCGTAACGAGTATCTGATGGTTGTTATAATTTACAGCACTGTACCCTTTCAGTGATAAAGGACCACTCAACAAGATTGCATTATTGGCAGTAGGAATTCTGGAACTGGCCATACAAAAAATATGGGAATTGCAAGCCCTAATTGGCAGGCCCCACAAACTGTTTGGAAGTTACTTAGGATGACGAATGAAGTCAATTACTGCAGGTGTTACCAAGGACCTCTAGTGGTCAGAGAACTACGGTTACAAACCACTGATTTACAATTAAGAGGGCACCCTGGTGTGCAACCCGCGACATTATCTAAGTCCTAGGCTACTAGCATTTATTAGCCACCACCACCCAAAGGCGTTGCCAAGGGGAGGCAGGGAGGGGCACCTGCCCCCCTAGATAATAAATAAAATGTAGCCAAATGATGTACCTGCTGCTGGCTGGCTACGCTCTCACCAGCACCTCATAGTTAACATAAGTTTACACACGTACCAAAAGTCATATCCTTGTTAAATAGGCCATAATGTGTCATAGACTAAGATTAGATGGTAGTGCACCCTACCTAATCGGGTAGCAAGATTCGGCATATATAGGGGGTAGCGCCTTAAAAAGTTATGACTTTTAGTATGGGACACTATGAGCCAAACCTGGAGCGTTCGGAATGCAGCCAACTTTTCGGGTACCAAAAAAAGTCAGAAAATACCTCATCGGGTAGCAAGATTCGACATATACAGGGGGTAGCACCTTAAAAAGTTATGACTTTTTGTATGGAACACTATGAGCCAAACCTGGAGCATTCGGAATGCAGCCTGATTTTAGGGTGCCAGAAAATATCGAAAAATACCTCATCGGGTAGCAAGATGAAACTAATGCCAAATGAAAGTACTAATCATCCTGTTAATAAAAAAAATTGGTAGTCGGTCCTAAACCTGGAGCATTTCAAATGCAGCCAACTCTTGTGATCGAACAAAAAACTCATCTGATACCATTACAACGTAGAAATGGCCCCAGATGATGGTTCAAAAGACATAAACAAGTTTAATTTGACAGAATTTATCAAAAAGTGCCAAAATATTTCATGTTTACTCACCCAAACTTATCACTTTCGTGATTTGGCTTAATTTTAGGGTACCTGAAGATTTAAAAAAATACCTTATTGAGTAGCACGATAATATGTATGCCAAATGAAAGGACTTATCATCCTGTTAATGGAAAAAAATAGCAGCGGGTCCTAAACCTGGAACATTCCAAATGCAGCCAACTTTTGTGATCGAACAAAAAACTCATCTGATACCATTACAACGTAGAAATGGCCCCAGAAGATGGTTCAAAAGACATAAACAAGCTTAATTTGATGGAATTTATCAAAAAGTGCCAAAATATATTAGGTTTACTCACCCAAACTTATGACTTTCGTGATTTGGCTTAATTTTAGGGTACCTGAAGATTTAAAAAAATACCTTATTGATTGGCACGATAAGATGTAAGCCAAATGAAAGGACTTATCATCTTGTTAATAAAAAAATATAGCAACGGGTCCTAAACCTGGAGCATTCCAAATGCAGCCAACTTTTGTGATCGAACAAAAAACCCATCTGATACCATTACAACGTAGAAATGGCCCCAGATGATGGTTCAAAAGACATAAACAAGTTTAATTTGACAGAATTTATCAAAAAGTGCCAAATTTATTAGGTTTACTCACCCAAACTTATCACTTTCGTGATTTGGCTTAATTTTAGGGTTCATGAAGATTTAAAAAAATACCTTATTGAGTGGCACGATAAGATGTAAGCCAAATGAAAGGACTTATCATCCTATTAATAGAAAAAAATAGCAGCGGGTCCTAAACCTGGAACATTCCAAATGCAGCCAACTTTTGTGATCGAACAAAAAACTCATCTGATACCATTACAACGTAGAAATGGCCCCAGAAGATATTTCAAAATACATAAACAAGCTTAATTTGATAGAATTTATCAAAAAGTGCCAAATGCATTAGGTTTACTCACCCAAACTTCTCACTTTCGTGATTTGGCTTAATTTCAGGGTACCTGAAGATTTAAAAAAATACCTTATTGAGCAGCACGATAAGATGTATGCCAAATGAAAGGACTTATCATCCTGTTAATAAAAAAAATAGCAGCGGCTACTAAACCTGGAACATTCCAAATGCAGCCAACTTTTGTGATCGAACAAAAAACTCATCTAATAAGCCAAATCACGAAAGTGATAAGTTTGGGTGAGTAAACCTAATATATTTGGCACTTTTTGATAAATTTCATCAAATTAAGCTTGTTTATGTCCTTTGAAACATCTTCTGGGGCCATTTCTACATTGTAAAGGTATCAGATGAGTTTTTCGTTCGATCACAAAAGTTGGCTGCATTTGGAATGTTCTAGGTTAAGGACCCGCTGCTATTTTTTTCTATTAACAGGATGATAAGTCCTTTCATTTTGCTTACATCTTATCGTGCCACTCAATAAGGTATTTTTTTAAATCTTCAGGTACCCTAAAATTAAGCCAAATCACGAAAGTGATAAGTTTGGGTGAGTAAACCTAATAAATTTGGCACTTTTTGATAAATTCTATCAAATTAAGCTTGTTTATCTATTTTGAACCATCTTCTGGGGCCATTTCTACGTTGTAAAGGTATCAGATGAGTTTTTTGTTCGATCACAAAAGTTGGCTGCATTTGGAATGCTCCAGGTTTAGGACCCGTTGCTATATTTTTTTATTAACAGGATGATAAGTCCGTTCATTTGGCATACATTTTATCGTGCTACTCAATAAGGCATTTTTTTTATCTTCAGGTACCCTAAAATTAAGCCAAATCACGAAAGTGATAAGTTTGGGTGAGTAAACCTAATATGTTGGCACTTTTTGATAAATTCCATCAAATTAAGCTTGTTTATGTCTTTTGAACCATCTTCTGGGGCCATTTCTACGTTGTAATGGTATCAGATGAGTTTTTTGTTCGATCACAAAAGTTGGCTGCATTTGGAATATTCCAGGTTTAGGACCCGCTGCTACTTTTTTTTATTAACAGGATGATAAGTCCTTTCATTTGGCATACATCTTATCGTGCTACTCAATAAAGTATTTTTTTAAATCTTCAGGTACCCTGAAAATAAGCCAAATCACTAAAGTGATAAGTTTGGGTGAGTAAACCTGAAATATTTTGGCACTTTTTGATAAATTCCATCAAATTAAGCTTGTTTATGTCTTTTGAACCATCTTCTGGGGCCATTTCTACGTTGTAATGGTATCAGATGAGTTTTTTGTTTGATCACAAAAGTTGGCTGCATTTGGAATGTTCCAGGTTTAGGACCCGCTGCTATTTTTTTTAATTAACAAGATGATAAGTCCTTTCATTTGGCATACATCTTATCGTGCTACTCAATAAGGTATTTTTTTAAATCTCCAGGTACCCTAAAAATAAGCCAAATCACGAAAGTGATAAGTTCGGGTGAGTAAACCTAATATATTTTGGCACTTTTTGATAAATTCCATCAAATTAAGCATGTTTATGTCTTTTGAACCATCTTCTGGGGCCATTTCTACGTTGTAATGGTATCAGATGAGTTTTTTGTTCGATCACAAAAGTTGGCTGCATTTGAAATGCTCCAGGTTTAGGACCGACTACCAATTTTTTTTATTAACAGGATGATTAGTACTTTCATTTGGCATTAGTTTCATCTTGCTACCCGATGAGGTATTTTTCGATATTTTCTGGCACCCTAAAATCAGGCTGCATTCCGAATGCTCCAGGTTTGGCTCATAGTGTTCCATACAAAAAGTCATAACTTTTTAAGGTGCTACCCCCTGTATATGTCGAATCTTGCTACCCGATGAGGTATTTTCTGACTTTTTTTGGTACCCGAAAAGTTGGCTGCATTCCGAACGCTCCAGGTTTGGCTCATAGTGTCCCATACTAAAAGTCATAACTTTTTAAGGTGCTACCCCCTATATATGCCGAATCTTGCTACCCGATTAGGTAGGGTGCACTACCACCTAATCTTAGTCTATCAGCAATCCGGAGCAAACATGGCATTCATTTTTCCGTAGGATCAGGTACTGAATTCACCAGAATTCGATCAGATAAGCCTATCGAATTCGAGTTCTATGTACGCCTGCTAACTATTCAACCGTTCGATACTTGATAGAAATAGAATCACAATATTCTCACTGCGCCATTTGGGTTCTAGAACGTTTTCTGACTCACCCCGCCCACTCGACGCGGTTTTGTAAGGAATATTGCACCATGCATTTGCTGCAAATTCAATATGGTGCAATCTTAGTTATAAATCTGGGATCACTTTAATACTATTTGACTTTGAGGTTTAAAAAACACTAGTACCCGCTCTTCGCGAAAGTGAAGTAGTTTTTTGATTATCTCCATTTTGCTTAGGTAGGTATGCTGTTCGCAAATGAGTGAACAATCATCACCATCTGATCAAACGAGTATCGAGTATATTGTCAAATGTCAGTTGTTGACATGGCCGGAAGTTCTGTGTACCGTTTTAGTGTTACCACCTGTAGCCATCGCAGAAGCGAGTAATATAAGACTGAAAATGTTTATTTTTCAAACTGGCATCGATTGTTGTAGCTACAGGACCAAAGTGAGGCAGGCTGCTGATCATGTGATGTGAATCATACAAGATAATAATTTTAAACAAAAACAGAACCGACTTCACTTAGGCTCCGCTTTTCCAAGAGGAGATGCCCGAGTTGCTGGAACAAATACTGACATCTCGGTAGGTGTGCCTGTGCATATATTAGTTGAAGAGTTGCCTCGATTTCTCCATCATCAGTCAAGATTCCATCATCAGATCCGGACCTGGTGACAGTAGGACCAATTATGAGCAAAAAAAAAAAAACAAAGATCCCAACGAATTGAGAACCTCCTCCTTAGAAATCTTGAAGTCGGTTGAAAAACACGTGAGCCTGTACAATCCCGCATGACATGATGCAAAACATCCCATTGACGTTTCCAAAGTAATTAAAGATACAATTGTCTCTACGCTATCTATTTTTAGCTGCCGTATGACCTAAAAGTCTAGCCTTTGGGCGGCAGTGCGCGTGACGTCATGCGCAGTTGCACACGTCACAGCCGTGACGTCATCAGAGTATGTTAGGTTGTAGAGTAGTTTATATGCAAAGGAGATAATAAACAATATTCGCGATAAAGAAACTACAAGCAAACCTTGCTAAATTATGTATCTTTTTTATAAAAAGCACAACTATCAAAAATTTTAAATGACGAATAAGGATTATCAACAGCATTTAAAACTTGACATGTAACTGACTCTACTGTGATATGACTCATCTCCGTGAACTGATTGAATCTTTGCTCTACGGTTAGGGCTTGCAACTCCGGAATTGTTTGTATGGGCTAGCTCCGGAATTCCGGAATTAGCCATACAATCCAGTTCCGGAGTAGCAAGCCCAACTTACGGTTAACAATATTTTTGACAGACGAGACGTTTATGTATGGATGACACCATAAATGTTCGGTGATAGATAACTGTCGTAGTTTCTACTGTGACCTATCTCCGTGAACCTGCCAACCTGGTACCTGAGTATCGATTTTTGTGACCTGATTGAATCTTTGCCCTAGGGTAAACAATATTTTTGACAGACGTTTATGAATGAAACCATAAATGTTCGGTGATAGATTACTGTCGTAGTCTCTACTGTAACCCATCTCCGTGAACCTGCCAACCTGGTACCTGAGTATCGATTTTCGTGACCTGATTGAATCTTTGCCCTACGGTAAACAATATTTTTAGAACTGGAGCGTGTGAAACAGCAGCTGTATATGTTTGTAGATTGTGGCTATGTTTTGCCTACACAATGTGATTTAAAAGACTGTTCTGTATATTCCCGGACGTCTAAGTTGCGCTAAACTCCAATTTCCATTTTGGAAATGAATTTTCAAGCTCCCAAGCAAGAAGTTTAAAACTTTCCGTTGGCACATCATATCAGACGTGGCAGAGCATCCGTAGTCCTTTCTCTATTCCCTCTAAAGAGGTGCAGAAAATAACGATCTTCCTCCTAGCGTTTTTTGTCCGGCTTGCGTTCCGCTTGACAGCCTAATCCCATGAATTGGCGTAGACATTCGTTTTTACGAAAGCGACTGCCATGCCATCTGACCTTCCAACCCAGGGGAGAAACTAAGGCCGTTTTGGGATTAGGCCCGGTTTCCTTATGATGTTTTCCTTCACCGAAAACTGACTGGTAAATATCAAATGATATTCCGTAGATACATAAATTCCGAAAAACTCAGTGGTGGTGTTAATTAATACCTAGTATACCTACTTTAATCTAGTGCTTTTCATGAAATAAAACAACTTTGAACGGATTATATCAAAGTTGTTTTATTTCATGAATAACTATCGCGGCAACCGTAGACAATATTATGTACACTAGTGCTTTTCGCTAAGTATACACTAAGTTCATTGGTTTAATTGCTCCAGCGCATGTACTTGTACAAATGTACAAGCGTTGTCGCTCCGCTTAATTGCTCGAGCTCGCTCGTAATTAGAATTGGATCTTGTCGAGATGGCGCTTGGAAATGCATTTAAGCCTGTGCCTATCTCGAGACGTATCTTGAGATTGTATAGAGTATTACTTATTTAGGCCTCGTGCCTACAGCTGGCCAAAGGCGCCTTTACTAAGGTTTGAAAAAAGAACCGACTTTACTTAGGTTACACCTTGCCAGGAGCAAAAGTTCCCTCAATGAGTGAAAGAGTTCCCTAGATGTCTCCAGGATCGCATAATCACATCGTGACCTGATGACAATGGGACCAAATATCACCCTTTCAAACAAAAAAAATATTGTCCAAATCGGTTCAGCCGTCTTCGAATAATCGGTGAACTTACATGAAAAAAAAAAACAAGACGAATTGTGTGTCCTTCGAAATCTTGAAGTCGGTTGAAAAGGTGTAAATCTAAATTCGATAAAGCCACCACTTTAGCCGTCTACGCATAGCATGCAGAATTCATAACTTTTTTAGCTGAAAAAATATATTTAAATACAATTTAATAGGTACTAAATTATTAGCAGCTATAAAAGAACACATAATAATTTACTTATACTCGTACTTCCCCGAACGCTAGTTTATTCCAAGCACTAATGTGTCGGTCTATTTAGAGATAACAATTCCTTTGATATCATGTCATCATGTGATACCACTTATCTTTCAATGATCATCTATCCTTATCATTATCACCTACGCAGTAATCTTAATACGCAAAAGGTATTTTAATTAACATTTAATTGATCCACGTTGAATCAAAGGCGTAACCAAACAAGTGTTATTTTCCGGTCATTATAAACCTTGTTTTCCGGTGTTTTAAACCAAGAAAAAACACGGAATCATTCGGTCTACATACATGGTCATTTTGAGTTTAAACTGTTGCCTTTTGGCCTGAAAAATCTTAAAAATGATCATTTTACCTAATTACAGTAGTGTTTTCCTATATCGTCGACTTTAAACCATGGAACATCCGTTAAGTATCCCCCGTACTCGTAGTAGTCGGAGTAGTAGGTACCCGTATCTCTCCGGTATTTATCGCCCACCTCCTAGCCATACCCCAGATGTACCAAAAATAACTGCTGAACAATTTACAGTTAAAAGATTCAAAGAATTCCTACCAGCAATCACACTTTCCATCTAACCAATCAATCGCAAATCTAACACTTCCAAGAATTCCCTATTTCCAAGAACTTGAACTCTAACTTGTAATATTATAGTGGCAGACACACGGGCGGGCTAGAGCGAGTCGATGACCGAGTATTGATCCCGGCGAAGTGGGTCGCGACCCGCTTCCCGTTGCATTCACCCATGGGGTGCACCCACACACAGGGTTACCGGGAAAAAGTTTGAGGAGACCATTCCATTCCAATTTTTGTCCAAATCCTGTAAATCCTGCGTTTTCTGTAAGGTACTTTTTATTAGTTCTAAAGAACTGATTGTTGCTTTTTATACGAATCTTAGCTTTATTTCCTAATGGGGCCCACCCACTATCAGTCCGCCGGACGATATAGGCCTGTCAGTTGTTCGGAACTGTCAAATTTTTTTTCTAACTGAACAGGCCGATGTCGTCCGGCGGACTGACAGTGGTTGGAGCCAGAAATTGCATCCTGTTACTACGGTGCAGCTAAAAGGAATGTAACCAAGTTTCAGAAGCCGTAAGAAATTAAAGTAGCTAATGCTAAAAAACTACCAGAATAACCTTATCTTACTTATTTGGGTTAGGAGTTCCTGCTTGTTCTACTTATTAAGTTTCTAACTTATCTATACTCGAAGTTCGTATCGTGACATGTCAGATAAATTCTTTAATCTAGTAACCCTGCTCAGGGAAGACTTGTGGGCGCAGGAAACATTGCATCTTGGATCCTTCCGAGATGAATTTGCAGAGCTTGACTTATTGCAAAACGCTGCTGGCATGCCGATATTGGATTGTTGCTTTTCTATGCCAACTTCTGACAACACTGATCGGTTTTCTTACAATTTCCAAGTTCACTTCCTTCGACAGTTTTATTCTTAGGATTTTTATTATCAAATGCATCGTTGTTGTCTTTTATGAACTTGTTTTTAAGTATGTCTACGCTAAATCTGATACATCACAAGTTTGAGCTTAGAGACGAATTAGAGTCTAAGTTTGTTAATTTTATTGTGAATTTAGTAAATTCGCCGACATAATATCTTTGTAGGGAGAGAAGCGTTTGTAAAAGCTACACTTGTATATAAACACCGGTTTGCGTGATTTTATAACCAACTACCAGCCATTAGTTATAACCGCTTAATCGTTCCATTAGACTCCGAACTAGTAAACAGGACGGAGGAAAACGAGCACGACCGCTGGGACATCAAACGTCTCTTTATGATGTTTATCCTGATTCTAATTCCGCCTACCTTCATTCCAATCGACCTATTCAAATAAACTTGGTCGTCAGTCATGCGATTCGTGGGTAAATACCGCTATATTGCCGTCTTGACTCAAAAAGCCATATGTCATTATGAGTCTTGCTCGGATACGACTTTTTGGCTCAGCGCGGTAGTACTCGTATATATATTTTCCTGTCACCCGTAACCGGCAGTGCCGGTCAATTTTGCAGCTATAAATAACCTTAACTGAAACTTATTTGCAAGAAACTCCGTTCTAGAACGATTAAACAAGTCTGCCCCCTAACCATAAAGTTAGAAGATCTACAGATAACAAAGTTTGCGATGGTGGAAGGAAATATTTTGTTGTAAGGAGAAATTTTGAATAATTCATGCTAGGGTAATGAGTTTCGGTACCGGGGACGAGGCTTGTACGATCTCTCATTTCCATGAATATACTTCGGGAATGCTGGTGGGTTACACTGCGATTGGTTGACTGGGTTGTAAATGTCTACATACCCGTACGTATGTATTTGCGTTGTGAAAGTTGATTTGCACTAAGCGCTCCCCACCAATCCTACTCGATGCAGAATCGGAACTTGCACGTTTCTCTTTTGAACCTACTCGGGGCAGTTATCCTTTTTCCAATGAATTGTTCCTATTTTAAAATGGTTCGCTCCTTAATACTTTCACTTTCGTATTACATCTATATCTTTGCTATAAAACATTTGCCTACGTATTATGTTTCTAACTGCTAACAATTGTTCCTATACTATATATTCTCTAATCTACATTAAAGATCTACAACTCAAATCTAACTAGATAATCTAGACATATTATCAAATCGCTTTATCGGGACTTTAAGTACATTATCGCACTGCGGAACGAATTCTCTATACAAGATGAGGAAACGATAGCATTCGTTATTGCGTCTTTGATAAAACTTGGTTGCTATGTCATGGGACTGATGTGTCGACCTTCGTAGCGACTATTAGAATTGAGACAATGGCGGACGTATTATTCATTGGTATTGATTGTTTGTATTGGTTTTCTATTTGGCATTGTTACTGCTTCTAGATCTCGGGAGATATAACCGTAAAACATAAAAATCGTCACATCCAAGGCCAAGGCGATTGTCCTTAGCGAAATGATATTTTAATGTATATTGAATTGAACGTTTGAAAGTTTCTAGGTATCATTACCGTTGTTTTATTTTGAGTTATTATTGAAGACTATTCGACTAGAGTTCCTTTCGTAACACAATTCTGTTTTTCACAAACAAGTTTCTTCTAACTATAAAACTTATAAGGTACCTATCATAAAAATATGTCTTAATTTTCTTGTATTGGGCTTTTCATTTGCTGTTATACTTATTCTTTCAAGGGTTTTATCTAGACTTGATTTGAGCAAGGTGTTAAATAAGGTTTTATTTAAAATAACATTATAACTATTAGGGAACGTACCCAAACTACGTGACCCATTTTTTTCAGTTTTTGACCCACCTACCCCCCCTCGGTGACCATCCGTAGTAATTGTCAAGACCCCCCCCCCCCTCCCCCCTAGTTGTCACGTAGTAAGACTCGCACATATAGTTTAGAGTGATGTTTTGGACATAGAAAGCAAAAAAACATATTTTGGCATACTTATTGCCTTTTATTTACTCGACACTGGCCGCGTGACGCCAAAAGTGCATGGAAACCTATAATTAGAAATGCGATATTTGAGCATAATTATTGACTACGTGACAGAACCTAAGACTCCCCCCCTCCCCCCTGTGACCTAGAGTAGTATTTGACGACCCCCCCTTATAAGTTTGAAACTATTTCGCGCCTACTTTATCTAACTCACGCGTACTCGTCACGTTGTACTATTCGTCGTATAAAATATGTTTACTTTTTTGCACCTTATTACAAATTAGTAAATTGCAAAATGTAAACACATTGTTGACGCCGACTGTAGCAACCAAGGCTCTTCAAAGTTTCCTAAGTAAATGTTTCAAACAATCACGTTGCCTGGAATCGGTACACAATACTGGGGGAATTGTAAAAGCAACGCTCGTTTCATTGCCACGTGGCTTAAACACGTGAATGCGAATCCAGTTTCAGGACACGCTGCCCCCGCAGTTAAAAATATCTTGCCCTTCAAGCATGTACTATATCCTACCAACCAGGACACTTTTCCTTTATGAAAGACGTGGCTGGATATGACCCGTCGAATTTTCTCAAGTATAGGTATGCAATATCTGAAACGGCTAGGCGCCGTTGACCATAATCCGACATCATCGGTCTCTTTTTCTGAAGTATATGACATCTACAATACAATACAACAATACAAATAATCTATCTTTATTACACACCCCAATACCATCTGCTTACCATCAGGCGGGCCGTATGCTTGTTTGCCACCGTCGTGGTATAAAAAAATAGAACAGTACAGCACATCTATTTCAATTCATAATTACTACTTATAAACTGCAAATAGTGCCAATAAAATAAAACAAAATAATTTGGTTTAATTTCTCCAATATTCGTGCTGACCTATCTGCGGCTCTAGATTTATTCCTTTGTATTCAAATTTCCGTTCGCTTTATTGGGTATAATGATACCGTTAACTGTATCGCGCCAATAACAGCCCACTAGAGACTAAGTGGCCACTTCGCCTTGTCGAGAGCTTGAAGAGATCTTGTCAAAAACTCTCAAGTTTTTGCTTCAGTTCAGACGCTAAATAAAGGAAACCATTAAGTGTCAGAAAGCAAATTATATCGAAGTCTGTGCGTTGTTTATTTAATTGGGCTCATATTTCCCGAACCTTGAAACTGGAGACAGTAAAGACAATTTGACCTTTTCCGCAACCTTGCTTGTAACTTTTTGTCCCCGGGCGGAGATAGCTATTGCCGTTCTCACGCGTGTCCCTCACCTTTGTTCTTGGGTGGTCCAAACGACGACGTCTGCATTATATTGCGCATTAGACCACAGACGTGTGCACGATATCACGCGTGATTATAACATGAAATCATTATACCTCTTGTAAACCGAGTACATAGCTTTAACTGCGCCATTAAATCTCGACTAAGTGATAAGCTGACTAAGTGTGACTTTATCTTTAATACCCCAAGACATTTCTGTTATCTTTTCTAAATCTTCGGTTATAAGTAGACGAATGGCGAAATTAAATCTGCACTTTCCATCTCCTGGCGTAATGGAGAATTTCCGTCGGAGTTTCTAGAGCATTTAATTTGAATCCGAGCGGAAAATTGGCCCATATACAGAGTGGGCGGATCTAAATTTATCCTTTAGTACTATGGACAGGACAGAGACGTGGGTTTCTATAAAGGCGTCTGTATCACGTAAAAGCCTGCTTCCGACATAGGTTGATAATGCGCCTCGTATGTTCGTGACTAGAATTTCGGATACCGAATTCCTTAAGAAAACATTTTTGTATTTCTTGCTTGTGTTGTAAAAGGCCTTTACTGTTGTTTTCTTCAATCTCTTTGAAAAGGCCTCTCTGAACTCATTTCTATTTAATCTAAATATAATTGCAAAGGCGCTGGAGTCTATTCCCTTTGCCATATGTCCTGTTACTGATCCTTTTCGCAATATATTTCCAATCGCTGGAAATAATTTTCTATTTCGTTAGTGTAGGTATATTCGAAGTTTTACTTGTATTATAAATAAATCTTCTAAGACTTAAAACCTGTCTGGAGTAATACTCTTATAAAGTTTTGATAAGTATATAGCTGAAAATCATAATGCGGCAATGTCGCTTGTTCACACTGTAGTGGCGTACAAATACAGAATTAACTTTTATAACTCACAAGTGCGCTATTTTTTGTAGTCTGTTAGAATACTCTGAGAACTACTCCTTATAAAAAAATATATCGGATCTTGACGTAGATTTAGGTATAAAGTAGGTATTTGTTAGCAGGCCTTATTAATTCAAGGTAAGATTATACAAGCGGTAAGTTTCTTCATGATATAATCCTATTTAACTGTTTGAACATCAACTGTCATTTACTAACGCATTTGTCAAGAGTTTGTTTCAGGATAATATAAAATGCTGAAAAAAATTTTGTTTTCACAAAGAGATTACTAAAGTGTTTTATGATTACTGAAATGTATTGAAAGCTATCAAAGATAACTATCAGTTTAATTTATAATAGATTCATCAATAGATCGATTTTATTTAAGCATTTGAATTTTCAAAAGCGTTGTCTTGACCATAAAAGAAATTTAGAAAATGTCCAAGTCAGCGTGTTTAGTTTATTATCGTTATAGTAATGTATATACACAAAAACTAACGAATTCATCAATAGCTGAACAGTGCACGAGCTTATCAGTTCAATTCGTCATTTGAACGCAAGGAGATTTGCGCGGCAGTCTAAAGCGCGGTCAGCAGGAGCGGGTCCACCAATCACGACGCGCCGTAGCTTGTCATTCACCTTTCATACAACATTATGATTAACCCTTAACCGGGCCAGGCAATGTTTTTACTTTTGAATACGAATTGCGGTAGCCCACAGTATTGAAATAAAAGTATTTTTTTCTTGGTTTACTTTTAATATTTTATCAGAAAATACTTTATTTAAAGTTAGGTTTGATCGAATGAAACAAGGTTATAAAGAGTGTCCCAAAAAGGACGCAAGATTTGAAATTGATGAAAAACACATTTTTTTCGTTATCGTTCTAATATATTTGTATACAAAATCTTGAAATACATAAAATAGGGTTATTTGTGGAATAATACGTCAGGCAAATGTCCTCCTAGGCTTTGCTGGCACATACGCACTCTTTTGTCAAAATTGTCTATGACCATTTTGCATAGATGCGGCTGAATTTCTCCAATGCAGCGTCGAATTTCCTCTTTTAAAGCATGAGTGGGCTTATTGGTATAGACTTTTCGGTTCACTGACTAACCGTCCCGCCGGCGGGTCGTGGCAGGCTCCGGCGCATAGGTATTTAACCGAGGCCGCGCGGGAGTTTCATAAGCCTGCCATAATAGTCCAGAGGCAAATTAAACAAAAGTCGTCTCCTTCACGATTTTCGTAGACATCTCTTCTAAATGCCTAAAACTGGTATGGTATGGATGTGTTCCTCGTAGTCTCCTGACTACGAATTGACGGGTTTTAGTTTATGGAGGGGGGGGGGGGGGGCAAGTCGATAAAAAGGGGGGGGGGTAAGATGTAGGGAATGCAATACCCGGCCATTTTTGGTACCCGGGTACCGACTTTGATTTTCAAAAACCCGGGTAATACCCGGTTTTGAACAATTTTTTTATTAATTATTGGTTTTCATCGTTTTTACGGGTATTTAGTAATAAAATGCACTTTTGATTGCTGACTTCGCATTTATTAATTGACAAACAATGATTTCGTACATGAAATATATACATTTAACAACTTATACTATTAAAACAGCTGTAAATCACAATATTAATTTAGAGAGCATAAGACGTTAGGTTAGGTATACTTAATCTTTCTGTTTATTAATCAGAAATATCAAAGTTAACGGGAAATATGGAATATTCAAATGTAACAATAGATCTTCTTCTTCTTCTTAGTCGCATACTCTTATCAGAGTAGTCGTGGTCATTGAGGTCGTTGTACAGCATTTTGTGTAGTTCTCCGCCATCCTTCTCTACTTAGTGCATTTCGCACGCACAGATTTAAGCGTGATCCGGTGAGGGCCTTCACTTGATCAGTCCATCGCATTGAGGGGCGTAATCTGGGTCTTGTACCATCCACTCTACCCTGAACAACAAGTCTCTCCATGGCGTCGTCTTCCTTGCGCGTCACGTGGCCGAAGTAACTAAGAATGCGAGAGTGCACGATTGCTGAAAGCCTTTGCTTAACCTTGAGCTCTTGGAGTATAGATATATTAGTGCGGCGCTGAGTCCACGATATCCGCAGCAATCTCCTCCAGCACCACATTTCAAAAGCATCAATGCGTTTTCGTTCACTTTCTCTTACTGTCCACGTTTCTGCACCGTAAAATAACACTGGGAAAACGAGAGATCTTACGAGGCGAGTCTTAGTTGCCCTTTTGATATTGCGGTCTCTCCAGATCTTCTAGAGTTTCTCCATTGCAGACCTAGTTGTTGCTATGCGTCGCTAGATTTCATCTTCAGAGCCTCCACCGTTTGAGACCAGTGACCCCAATACATATAGTATGATGATACAACTCCATAGTTTCCAATAGTTTTTGCCTTATTGCTGTTGTTACGGTCCACGACCATCATCTTGGTTTTTAGTCGGTTGATCTTCAAACCGAATTCGAGACTAACTGTTTCAACGCGACGCAATAGCGCTGCTATACAATCTTCGCTTGTTGCTGTGAGTGTGGTGTCGATGTCGTCAGCGTAACACAGATTGGAGATATTCTTCCCACCTATTGGAATACCATCCGTCCAGCCTTCATTCGTTATCCTCATTATGTGCTCAGTATAGATTACAGAAAAGAGCAAGGCAAGGGCGATAGTATGCACCCTTTCCCAGCCGAAGGGTGGAGTGGCTCTGACATTGTATTGTCCACTTTTACTGACGCGGAGTTGTTCTCATACAGCCCTCTTAATATATGGACGAGATTGTTGGGAGCGCCCATTCGTAAGAGAACATCCCACAGCAGCGGCCATTTAACTGAGTCAAATGCCTTCTGAAAGTCAACAAAACATATGTACGGTGGTCTGTCGAACTCTCTGGCTTTCTCTTTTATCTGGCACAATATGAGAATCTGTTCTCTAGTTTCTTTTTCTCTAACAAATCCGGCTTGTTCTGGTGCGATTTATTTGCTGATATACGCTTTTTGTCTCTCATTTAGGTTGTGCAGTAAAATTTTACTGGAATGATTGATTAAAGCTATCAAGCGATATTTAGAATTGAAGTGTAAAATATGTTCGGACCATTTATGCTATGCCTTTTAATTTTAATTTAATAGTTATAACACACACAGTAAGGTAGGGATACAGTTACAGAAGTAATAGAACATTTTGTTTTAAGTTTATTCACGTTTTCCCTATTTTTCTACCGATTTCTAAATTACGGGTAAAACCCGGGTTATGAGTTAAAAACCCGGGTTTTACCCGACTCCAAATATAGATAGGTACCCGGGTACCCGGGTTTTCGGGTACCCGGGTTGCATTCCCTAGGCAGATGGCGGCCGAACGTCATCGATTATTTTTACTTCTGGAGTCCTATGAGACCAAACGATTCGTATGAGATGTCATTCGAAAGATTGTTAAATGTACTACAATTGTTTATAAATAACCGTAGTCATCACTTTAGTCTTTTACAAAATACTTATTTAACAAAAATATGTTTTTTTTATCGTGCATGTTTGCGTAAATACTGACAAAACATGCTTATAACTCAGTAAATTATAACTTTACCACAATTAATGTTATGACAAAATATACGGGAAATTTATGAGCTTTCGTTTTGATAATGAGTCATTTGATAAATAACATTTCGCAAATAATCACTGAACAAACAACAATTCGTTTCAACAAGTCATTGCTAAATATGTTCATTTTTATAAATCATTATTAGCCAAATATACATTTAGTAACTTGGACGCTTTATAAACATATTGTAAGACAAATTATTATTTAACCAACGTTCATTTCGTGAATAAATCGTTTTTAAAATCCGTTATTTTGCAAAATGTCAATAGATAAATTATTGTTTTTTACTGAATATAATAAGTACAATAAATAAATGCAAACTAATTGAGAACTCCCTCCCTTAATTGAAGTCGGTTAATAAGTCGGTTCCGGATAAATTTAGAGACAATAGTAAAATAAGATAAACAAGAATGGCTGACTGACAACTGTATTTCTAAGCAAAAATAGCATTTGACACAAGACAAAATATTATAAAAGAATTTCGTTTTCACTGAAATATAAGTAATTCATGGATATTTTTACTAAAACTAAATGAAAATGGTAATTTTATGTGTAAAAATTGACAATACAGCCGTGACTGTTTTTTAAAAATAAGTGATTGCGAAATTTGCGAAGCAATTAAGATAAATGGGTATGTTGACATTACGGGTATTTTACATTTCTATTAACCCCGACATATCTAAGTTACTAGAACTGTAAGGTCGCAGTTAATCTACCACGCTCTCCTCCTCGCTTTGCTCGTCGTCGCATCTATCTGGGCTCTCTCAAATCATAGTTGTCCGTGATAATATTCAACAAAAACAAACTTAACTTTTAAAGTACAAAATATAATTTTAAAATGTTGTACTCGTAGATACTACACGTATAAATGGCATACACACCATGAGATTATTAAACGAAGAATTTAGGTACCAAATAATGCATTTTACTAACGTTTTACTATGCGTTATTTTGTTAATTGCCCTGAATAGCAAATGAATAATGTTTTGTAATTTGTAATATAGTGTTTTTGCAAGCAAATAATTTGTCTTTTGAACTATTTGTGAAACAATAATATATAAAATTATTTTTGGGCATCATTGTGAAATGAATATTTTATTTTGTTTGTGATATGAATATTTTATGAAATGTTGTTTGCCAAATGATTGGCTACCCTATGTAATACTATATAACGGAGTATTGATGAATTTTGTTCAGAATGGGTCACTACGTTTCGTCTTACAATGGCAGCCGACCGTCGTCGTATTTTCATTATTTCTCAGAATCTATTTAACGGATCAATTCGTGATTTGTGTCATTTGAAATTATTTTAAATTTACTGAAATAATCAGTTCTTTGAAGTCTAAGTTGCAAAATTAACCATTTTTTTAGGATTGTAACATATGTATTTACTCTAATAGACTGGAAGGAACGGGCATATTTGAAGAAAAGTCATCATCGACATTTCTTCCAAATACCTAAAACTGGTATGGATATATTCCTCATTGTGATGGATGGTCATGAATTGACCAGTTTTATTTTATAGAGGGGGGGAGTCAATAACCGGACGCGGTAAAGATGGTGTCCGATCGTCATTGAAATATGTTCACATTTCGGTCTATGGGACCGATATATTCGTTTGAGATGCAATTTTAAAGATCATTAAACGTACTATATGTTTTTTTACCGTGCATGTTGGCGTAAGTACTGATAATACATGCTTACAGCTCAATAAATAGTAACTTTACCGCAATTAATGTTATTTTCATATGTTTTGTTTTGTAAACGACTACATTGATGACTACGATTATTTACAATCAATTATAGTACATTAAATAATATTTACACACGAATCTTTCGGTTCCATAGGACTCGAGATGTAAATAAATTTCGATGACGGTCGGCCACCATCTTTCCTCCCTCATTTTTTCGACTCGTCCCCTCCTCTTAAAATAAAATTGATCAATTCATATCCTGGAGACAAGGAGGACCATATCCATACCCGTTTTAGGTATTTGGAAGAGATATCGACGACTTTTCTGCAAACAAGCCTGTTTCCACCAGTCTATTAGGTAAAAATGTTACGTTTTCAAAAATAATCTAAAAACTGTTAATTTTACATCTCAGACCTCAATTAACCTATTATAGTAAATTTAAAATGCATTCAAATGATACTCATCAGGATTTGATCCATAAAATAAATTCCGAGCAATAATGAAAATACGACGTCGATCGACCGCCACACGCTAGTTTTTTGTAGTAGTCTACTTTATAATAATACATACTTTATTTATTGAGTTATAAGCATGTTTTATCACTACTTTATCTAAACAGGCACGGTAAAAAATTCATATTTTTTCAAATATTTCGTAAACGACTAATGTGATGACTGCCTCTATTTAGAAACAACTATAGTACTTTAATGGTCTTTCAGATGACATCTCACACAAATCGATCGGTCCGATATGATTCGAGTTGTGAACAAATTTCGATGATGGTCGTCCGCCATCTTTCCCTCACTTTTTTCGTATACCCCCCCCCCCCCCCTCTCCCCCTCCATAAACTAAAACCAGTCAATTCGTATTCTGAAGACCACGGGGAACACATGTATACCAGTTTTAGGTATTTAGAAGAGATGTCGACGACTTTTCTCCAAACAGGCCGATTGCCTCCAAGGTATACTATTTCCTACCGAATATGGAACAATACAACAATAATTTTGTATGCCAATAGGCAAAACACAGAGCACCTTTGTAAATTAAGACCCTATTTGTACCACCTGTGTTATACAAATAAACATTTCATTTCATTAAAAAAATACATTTTTCGGAAAATTGTAGATTGTTTGACAAGGGTCTAAAGTAAGCCATATTACCACTAGGTGGTTATTTTCCCGAACCAAGTGAGGAAAAATTGTTCTTGTGGTAATATGGGTTTTAGATTTAGACCATAGTCATACATACTATACACTTTACGAAATTAGACTTAAAGGACATAACAATAAGAACTATGAGAAGTGAAATTATGTATACATATTAGCACTAGAGCTTAAATGTACGACAGACTTTTAGAGCTGAGAAGTGAAAAAGTAGGAATGTCCGCTTTTTCATTCATTCGCACCATAGAGGGGCATGCTCTCAACAAAAATCAATCATTATCAAACCAAGCTTCGCATTAGGCAGTCATATTATTCACTCTGTGGACCAAACGTAAAAATACAATATTCGCGTGCTTACTGGGTTACCATGGAAACAGCAGACAGGCAACGGCGCGCAGCGGTCAGGCAACAGCGCGCGGCGCGTCGTGATTGGCCCCGCCGCTAGCGCCATGCCATGACGCGATAGACTACCGCTTTAATCTCCGCGCGTTTGGATTATGTTTAGAACTGATAAGTTCAGAAAACTTCGAGCGATTGATAAAATCGTTAGAATTTTGATGCAAGTTTTAGTATAATAATAATGAACAGAATGCGCCCACTTGAAAATTTCGGAGATTTCTTATATAGCTATTAGAACGCTTTAAAAATTCAATTGTTCATTAAAAAATAATCTATTGAATAATGTGTTATAAATCAAATCTATTACTTGCCTTCGATAGTTTTTAATATATTTCAGTTAACATATACCACTCAAATTATCTTTTGGAGGAGGTAGATTTTTTTTTATTTGTTTTAAATTTAAATAAATACGGCCATTGGTAAATCTGTTAGCAAATGTCAGGGTACATTCATATAGTTAAATCCGATAGTCGAATGAAAAGAAATACCACTCGAATTATCTTATCTTGAATTTACGAGTGTCGCAAACAAATACCTATATTATACCTACAACACCCTCGAAAACAGTTAGAAAAAAATTTTCGCCGTTAGTGCTCATTGTACTCTTACTGATAATAAAATAAAATCGGACTTGTGAGTTATAATTTTTTAAGGCCAAATTTAACGTTCCAGTATCGGCCTACTGCGGGCAATTTGGCAGTAACGTTAAATGTGTTAATTGGAGAAGCTGAAATAACTTTAGCAATTACGGCACTGAGCTTTATACTTGGCAAATTTATCAAGTCAAATTTATTTTTAGATTGTGACCAAGATAGGTTAAATAGATTGCCGGCTTTATCGCTGCTCATTTGTTTTATTTTGAAAAAGTATTTTAGATGTGTTCAGTGTTTATGCCAGTGAATGCTCATTAACGTCAAAATTAAAAATAAAATCACAAACAATAGTACCTACAACGTGTACTTACTAATTAATTAGTATCATTTTTGAACTCGATGCCAAACTCATTATTCCAATAAACTGCTTTTGAATACGTGATAAAAATATAAACACAATATAAACCCAAGTCCAAGAAACTCAATCCAAACCGCCATAATTCAATATACATAGTTTCAAGCCAGACGGTATCATCTGACCAGTCAAAACTTGAATCACAATGCTTTTATAGAAGTTTAGTCTCCTGGAGACCATTATAATGTTTAGTCTCCTGGAGACCGTTATAATGTTTAGTCGCTGGGTCAGTTGTGCGTATTGAGTTGCGTGTTGCTATCTGTTTGGATACGCATTCAATTCATTTGGTATCCTTATCGATTTACGATCAGACGTTATCAGACTTTGCTGGTTGGCGCAGTTCATTTTGATTTTTGTACATCGGGCATGTAGGTTTTGCACTAGTATTTGCATGTTCTCATTTTTGTGCTTAATTTCTCAATTGCTTTACTAAAGTTTTCAACATAAATAATTTTATTAAATTGTATTCTAAGGCTTATTCGTTTTTTTGATGAACCTTGATTCGATTTGCAAAGTTATGATTCTTAATTTGGTTCATTTCAGTCGTTGAATATTTATAAATTTGAATTCTAACTGCGAAATGTTCTAATGACATTGCAAGAATCTTTCAAACTCTTCAACAGCGGTTCTAAATTCGTTACGAACTTGCGAAAAAGTTTCAGCCATTTTTAATAGCCGCGTGCGGGTGTCGGCTCTTCGGTCGGGCGGTCGGGCGGCTGACGCCAACGCCCCCGCGTGACGTCGCCGGTGTGGGGCGCCGGCGGCCGCCTGTCGGCACCGGCAGTCTGTGCACAACCGCGGCCCGGTCGTCACCGCTGCGATGTGAACGCCTAACCTCGCCAACTGTCTACAACGACAGCTTCTGTTGCGTGTGCTAATTTCTCCCCCATTAACTATTTTGTGTTCCAATAACTGTTAACCGAGCGCCAGACACATGTAAGTGGTGTATTTGTGTCAGCGTTTGAGTGGCCCGATTCTTTGACACGATTTCGGCGCGCCGAATTCTTACTGTGCCGTGTGGTGACTAAAGTGTCGAGTGTTTCTGCTGGATATGGTCAAACTAGGTGGTCAGGTAATTTTGAGGTTGTTTTAGTTTCCTCACTTGTTTTAGCGCAAGTTTTTCTTAGTTTGCGTCACCGTTCAGTTTAGTTCGCTTTTCTGAAAGCAACAGGTGTTGGCTTTTCAAATATCCCATTCACGCGTTCTCGAATTCTGCACCCGCACGCAATTCTTATCAGTGTTATTGTCCCACACTTTCGTTATGAGAAGCGATCACGTTGACGTAGTTGTATTGTAGTTGGCTTTGATACGCATTATATACCAGCACGTACATTTATTACGTACCTACCTAGATTCCACGTAGGTACACATGGTGACGTAGATTCTAGTTAACAGTATTATTTGCTTTAATCAACGTAAAGTAGCCTAAATAGCTCAACTACCCGTAATGTGGCTGGTTCCGAATGCTCAGTAAATTACACAGGGCAAGCACCTAGAGTATTGTTTGCGACTTGGGAGGGTGTGGTACATTTACTGAATTGCACAACGTTTTAGTTTAACGAAGTTTTTAGTCTCTTGACGACAGTTATTCGCTCCACATACCGACCCTCCCTGCTGATAATTCGTTATCTCCACCTTTATAAAATGTATTCATTTCTTTTTTACCAAGTATTAAAATTACATTTTTCGTTGCTAAGCCGGTTAATGCTTGTAGATTATAACTGTTTCCAGGGAATTGATATTGATCTCTTTTATATTAACTAATAACTATTACATCATTTATATGAATATTTCGTCCTCAACCGCGTCCAAAGCCAATGTCACCCGTCTCATGGCCAGTCGAATTCACATACTTATCTGCGTAAATGAGTTCATTAACTAGTACACTACTACATATTATATGATGCGTCAGAGGTAATTAGGTACTTCATTGTTCAACTTCAACAATTGTTATGGTTGTGCAAAGTTGCCTTGAATCACCAGTATGTTTACAAGTGGGGATATAATAATAAAACATTGTTTGACATGTACTGGAACCGGATTATCATTGACAAGGTAAATAGTGTTACACTTATACGTGAATGCTCTAGGTATTGTAATATTCTTGTTATCGCTGAATTTAACTTTTAACTTCATACCTGGCAATTTTACAATGGGAAGATTTTATTCAACTAGTCCTTACTGTCGAGTTCTGACAAATTAGCCAAGACAAACCACTTGTAAATTATGTAAATTTATGTAGGTATACTGCTGGCCTCTTAAATCTCTCAATTCCATTCTGTCTTCTCCAATTAAAATCAAGTTAAGTAGTGTTGAAATCTTCTACGCATTTTGTACTTTGCAGTACTAAAAATATTGTTTATTTTTTCCTTATACTTTCCTCATCATTCGTTAATCTATAAGCAGGATCTTGTTTACGTCATATCATATTATTAATTCCTCGGGGATTAAAGTGTACTTTGCCGTTAGGCCTCGCTTACAAGCAGCAATTTTATCGTTAGCATCATCAAATTAATGGAGCAGGAAGGAACTCGTGCCAATTTGATGGGCGGCTTATAATAACGAAAGTAATAGACCTTGTAGTGTGGGAAAGGCCGGTGAAAGCTAATTGTAGGTAGCGCTTTTCTAGATTTCATAGCTTTGATTAAATGAGAGACACGTCGCCACAGATTAATCCAAAACCTTTTAATTTGGGAGTTTTTCGTAATAGTACATTTCGATAAGAATGACATTTACGCACGAGTATCGAACGACGTTTTTTTATACAGTTGCGAAAAAATTATAAAATTGTCAATTATTCACTTTGAGGTTACTTTAGTACATGGGGCTGTCCATAAATTACGTCATCGATTTTTGTCGATTTTTGACCCCCCCCCCTAAAATCATCCAAAGATTATGCTTCGAATGGCCCCGTTTCCTCCTACTTCATGCTACCATCATCCGATATCCAGACCCCCCCCCCCCCTATTTTGAAATGACGTAATTTATGAATAGCCCCCATGTATCCGATCCGAACGCTCCGCGCGGTGCGGCGCGGCGCTGTAATTGGCTGTCTGTCACTGTCATTAGCTGTGATTGGCTGGAAAAGTAAAAAGCACTAGTGCGCGATATCAAACTTTCCGCACGCTAAACCACTACAAGAAAAGCACTTTTTTGAGCAACTGTATTAAAAAATGATTTACCTACACCAATGTCGGAGCAATCCAAGTTAATAATAAAAAGCCACTGTCCGCTGTACTAATTAGCCCTGTTTAAGGCCTATGGCCTATGGTTGCCTTCTCCGTTGTGGATTCGGAATAGAATATATCTGCAGTATCCTCTGCGTTTTAACTGCCATGATTGCCTTTGCCGCCATCTCATGATAAGACTGAGAGCTACAATACTGTATGAATGAACATTTATAAATTTTATAATCGAAATTGCAGCTGGTTGTACCTACCTGCTTAAATTCAATGTATTCTTAGTATTGAAACTACTTTCGCGAAATCTGTAATAATAATAAGTTTGTCTCAATCTCAATATCAAGAAGTTTACACAAATATAGCAGAGAAAATAAAAAAACTATATTTCGACGATAGTAAATCACATTTATATATATTTCCGTTCGAATCTAAGTTTTTAGGTAGTTTTATATATTTATAGTTGTATTTAGTTTTAATTTAGTTTATTTTAATATAAGTTTAGTTATTTTATTTTAATTTAATTTTTGTTACGTGTTTATTAAAGCATTTATACCCCTTCAAAAAAAAAGTTGCGATTTTTGATTGACGTCAACGTAAATCTTATGCATTAAGCGTAACGCACTAAGAGAGTTAAAAATACAATAGCAATGGAAAAATTCTACTTTATTTATATCGATAAGTACCTATAAATTTCTATGCGACGGAGTTACTGGCGCCATCCGTAAACACTCGAGGTAAAAATATTTGAGCTCTTATCTAACTTCCTTTTATTTGCTGTCAACAGTAAAGTTATTTTATACTTATCACATTAATATCGGGTTGAACAAACGAAATGGAATATTATACGATTCTATCTTTAATTTAAGCATACGTAAACTTACCTAAGTCTTTGAATATATTTGCATAATACTATACAATCTGAAACCGCAATTTACAATAAATGATAACATAATTACTTAAGCATATTTGTTTTAATTAAAACCGATGAATCACATTTGATACAATTCACCTGTTGAGTTATTTGTTTTTAAATTACGCAAGTTGTTAACTTCATCATCAGCAGTTTATCTAGGTTGCAGTACTTGCAAAGCTCCCAAAATTAGCTATGTTTACTCGACTGCAGTCTCGTTGTTTGTTCCCTCTAATGCCGACACTGTCGCATATTTCATACGGTCATTATGACGTCGTCCTTCAAAATGGACTGCGTAATATGTTTTTCATGTTTTTCAAATTCACTGCGCAATTTTGGACGTTAAAATGGAAAATCGTGTTTCTCAGAACAGTGACATCAATGCAGACTTCACAGAATTGTATAAATATACTACTAATAAGTCTTCGTTTATCTCGCATTATGTCTATCAAAGATGACATATATAGGTTTTGATTTGACCAAGGAATTCTTGTTCTCTGTAGTTTTGTTAGAAGCGCTGCTTATCAGAATGACATTTCGTGACCTAAATAGAGCTGGGTTGCTAAGCTTGGTCCTGGTGAAATATTGCATTTTTATCGTGTTACGAAATTGATAGCAGATTCGGTTAATCTCTACATGACCTTCAATGCTTGTATGCAGATAGATACGTGACCAAATTGCTAAAAAGCCACACAGCGCCGCCGTGATACTTCGTCCGATAGTCTAATCCTGCACGATAAACAGCTATCTACTGACGTGATTGAAATTTTATAAAAAGATTCGCGAATATACCAAATTTGGGTTGTCTGATAGAATTAAATTCGTCTAGAAATTGACCTAAAATAGGATGTAACAGATAGCATCTATGACTGACGTGTTGACGTGGTTATTAAATATATATTTTAATAAAAAGGTGCAATTTCAAATGGAACCTAAATTACTACGCTGTGTAATAGTTACTCGTGTATAGTGATTTTGATTCACCTACGGGATTCTCTGAGGAACCGTTCCTGGTTATTGCCACGGCTTTAGGGTCTGCTTGGCAACCTAATTCTACCTAATTCAATAATAGATTAGCGTTAGTGGCGACATTCTACCTATTTCATACTTATATCGACGAACGTGAACTCAACACTCAACATGTTAGGGAGATTGATCCGAACATAAAAATACGGCTGTTTACTTCCTATCTGCTGATGTAGCTCAGATAATGGAGTCGGTGGCTAGTTGCAAACAATTACTAGGCTTGGCGACCTCGCAGGACGCTGTATGCGGAACGCAAACAGCTAGGTACGAGTATGTCTGTATACTTATATAACTATGGCTTTGCGTCATGATCAGAAACAATCGCAGCAGCTATATCTTTGGTAGGTATATTTAGAGCGAGTTTGCAATCAATTTTCGATTAAGGTCAACCTAATTCCATCAAATGTCTTTTGGATTAGCAAAGAAAGCTGCGTGCCTTCATCGAATTTAAGGTAGATTCCATTAAAACTTATAGCTAATTGTTATGTTGTGTTATTGTATTGTGTCCTTCTGGACATTCTAGTCTGTACAAACAGCAAGAATGCTGTTGTTTGCCACGTGTGGTCTTTAAGTGTGATAACATGCACTAATCGGACATCCATGCATTGTCTCTCCATGAACATTGCCAATGTTATTGATAGACCTTCGTGCCGTGCGTTCATTGGCATCTTTTAGGACTTTGGGTAAAGTCGCCGATGTCGCTAAGCGAACTTTAATTGTTCTCAAATTGTCTAGACAGACTTCGGCGAGACATTATAAATATTAGTCTAAAACGTCTGAACACGTGTGCAGTCTGGAGTTTATCGACCGTCAGGTCGCGTCTCACTGTTCGGGCCATTTTGCCATTCTCTTTCCCAGATTCCGATAGTCGGCGCTATTCCATTTTGTACTTACTTGTTTCTTCGACGCAGACAGTTCGTTTTATTTACTTCCTTATTTATTCCTTTTCCTCGCGTTTTCAGAGCTTATAACTCTGTCTGACGCTTAAGTCAATACATTCCGAATTCCATGAATATTGTGACGTTTGGTATTGCTGAAAATTACATTTGTTGTTGTCGACTTAATACGCGTGTTTTCTTGTCTTCGAGTTATTCCTGGTTTTTGTTTATTTATTTTGCCCGCTTTATTCTCGGTATCTTAATGTAAATGGCCAGTTACAATGTAAATGCTTTTCTCTTTTTGCTTAACCGTAAAACGTTGAAGTTGTTTATATTTAACCTAAAAGGCCTTAGGAAAAACCACAATTTTTATTCAAGTTCGTCCCGATCCAGTTTTCCGCTTGATTCTTCCCAAACCGTTCCTTTTTCCTCGATATAATCTAAAGAGGAATAAATTCGCAAATTCCTGTAGATACTTTGACTTTTCCCTATTCGAATAACTGCGTCCATCACGATTGGAAATGTCTTGAGTATTTAAATGTAAACATATGACGCGAAGCCAGAATCCCACGTTGTGGGGCAGCTGCCAAAGTTTGTTGCGCCGTGAATTTTTGAGTCGACCTCGCAGCGTTCTCATAATCCGTCGTCTTTATCGTGTTGTGCTCGTTTTCATTTTGTTTTACTCCATCTTAATATACAGCTTCAGTCAGTCTTCAACTCAAGATGCCAATTTCTTTTAGGGCTAGTGAATTCTTGGACTCTCTCGTTTTGGCTCTGTTCACCGTCGTGCCACAGTTGATGAATAAGTGTCGTGATGTTCAGTGTTTTCGTAATGTGCTCATCAGTGTTTAATTAAGACAAAACTGTTTTTGTCTTTTTAAAGAACTAAGCAAAGCCAGTCACATTGAGTGAGTGATATTGTATTCGTTTAGTATGCTGTATTTTTTGTAATTCTTGCACACCAATCAAAATATTTACTTTAAATTCGATATGCTTGCATCGCATTGATGTATCGGAAAATAACTTTGCATAATTGAGCAGTCTTTTGTTTTACGAGCAATTGTTTCATTGTTGACATGAAGTTAGAGGTCTATGCTCAGCCGTAGGCAATCATGGCCTGAAAATACGAGTTATTGTGTTTTGATTTAGTGAACGTACTTAATGACCCTAGCTAAGGTTGTGGCCCCGATTTTCGATTGAACATGAATAATGAGACGTGGGTGCATCCGTATACAGTTATTTATTATCGTTTAGTAACCATCAGTTGTATACTACGAACCTACGTTTGGTATTATGTTATTTTGTGTAATATTAAGATTTAAAATGACGATGTTAGAACAAATATATTAAATTGCTGCTTAAGTTGAGCTCACAAGCCTTGCTGTAAGCGGTAGTGTTTTGAGTTAAGCCTTACACTAGTCTTTAAGGCCCAAATACTAGATAGAAGAGTCTAAGACTGCTGAGGCCTCTCACACTCGATGACAATGATGATACCGGTTCCTAACTTTTATTTCCTATTGTTCCAGCTGGATATTCTTTCTGTGGCGACATTGATGGAGTTCCGCTTGGACAGCGCGGAGTACTGCCAGGCCCAACACAAATAAACTAGCGGCGGGAAGCCAGCGAGCTGAGACCCATGCGGCCGGGAGCGCAGCACCGACCCACCTTTATGACAGTCCAGGTAACTTATCATTTCCTGATTGTAAGCTCTCTCAGTTCTTTCACTTCTTTCTTAAACAAGTCCGTAGTTCTTTCATGTGTAAGGATTTGGGCTAGTTCAGATTTAGATTTGGCTAGCTTCCTTACCCGGACATCGTACATCGGAATTTTTATGAGTAGCAACAGGATATACCATATTATTCAATGCACTTAGCTTTTTAAAATCATGAGCCTGGAGCCCGAGTTCCTACATGGGGAAACATAGGCCTGGGATTAGTTTTGATGCTCTAAATTAAACAATGATCGTAAGTGGTGATACTGCTTCTATTCTTGTGAAAACGAATCCAGGAGTGTTTCAAAATATCTTAATACCTACGACTTTCCACGTAACTTTATTACAAACAAAACATGCACGTACTTAACTCGTCCGCTTTATGCCAGACGCCTACATAGTAGTAGATAGTAATTTCTTGTATCTTCATGACAAATATCCATTAACTAACTCCAGCGCTATGAATGACACGATGCTAGTTTAACCCACGCGCTTCATCAGAGAAAACAACATTCCCGGGTAATCACTCCACGCCACAATCATAATAAACATGTACCAAGATAACCTTTACTTTAATTACTTTTCCATTTGCTAGGCTCCTTATAACTTCCATTAGATATTATGTGGAATGCAATTACACTTTACAGTCAACAATGTGATCTTCTGATGAACGTGTGAAGTACATTTTCCCGGTAATCGTGGTTTTTACGAGCAGAACCCTCGGTTTTACGGCGCATATGCCAGGTAGCTTATTTCCCAAGAGGCGTTACCAACATAGATCTGAAAGGCTTTTTCGTACTGGTGGTCTTAGCGATTCCACTTCTATCACTTTATAAGCAAATTCTTTTGCGTTTCACAATATTGAGATGCTATGCTAACTGCTTACGGTTACGATAAAGGTTACCTATAGGTAGAAAAGGGATCACGCCAATGAGTGGATGCGTTTTTTTTGGTGAATAATAACTTTGATGAGTGTTGACTCGCCGATCATAACCACAAATCCTAGAAGTCACTATTGTGAATTAGACGTTAGTTACGCACTCGTACGGCGTACCTAATGTTTCTGCCCTTGTTTATTTTGATGACACATTGGAGATAACGCCAGGTCGTCGAACGAAGCTAATCATAGGAATTTTAGCACGGCATTAGCTACTTGGTTTTTGGCATCCGATGAATTTCTCGGATTAAATTTGTGTTTAGGAACATTCAAGGCTGTCTTATCGTGCCCTGACCAAGACAATCCATTCGAGTGTGCTACTTTGTCGTATTGCTCGTGCAATATCGCTTAAAATACACAGGTATTTTAAAATAAACACGATGTAGTCTGTTTACTATCCTGTTATCAATTTGATGTGTACCGATCCAGTGCTAACAAGTGACGCGGTGTTGGCAATAGATCAGCATTCAGTCATATAGCCGCCGCCGTCGACCACTCACATGACCCGTCGAATCTCTATCTATTTTTACACACATTTTTATCCCACTTGAGTTTTACCGGCATCTGTTTACGTCAAAGTAATAAACATTTCTTTTTGTTTCAGCTACCTTAAATTGTGAAGGCATCGCAAATCGGAGCATATCATTCAGTTCGGAGCGACTTTATGTTCGCGTAATTTCTTTAAGTTTCATTCCACATTTTGAACTTTAGTTTAACCGTCTCCGAATGTGCGCTTGCGGTTGAAAGCGACATCCATGCGGGTGGTTCTCTTGATATAATAGGACCCTTTCTAAATAAAAGTAACGAAACTGCCGTGTGTTGTGTGGAAATAGAGTGACAATTTGTCTGTTTGGACGGACGGACCGAAGTGAAGTGAACACCAGTGTTGACCGTAGCGAGAGAAGACCAAGGCACCATGAAGCAGAAGGATATCCGGCCGGCGCCCTCTCTCATCGAGTACAAGGGACTGCGGTTCCTGATCACCGACCGCCCCTCTGACGTCACCATCCAGTCGTACCTACAGGTGATTATTCTAGGCGCATATCACACTCTAACCTTTGTACTAGATAAGTTCGCGATTGCATTCGCATAATTTATTGCATTACAGAGGGTCCAATGTTACAAGATCTAGCATTTTGACCCGCTTTTGTTTATGTTCAAATTAATCTCAATAGCATTTGAATCTGTTGTAGTCTTATTTTTGAGTTTGAAATTTACTTTGTTGTTTGCGGTCACGCTAGATAGGCACCGATAAACGGTCGTAGCGTATTGAAGACATTGACCTTTGTCATTAATCGATTTATTGCTAATCCTAAGACAAACGCGTGTGTGACAAACTTATTGTTAGTGCTCAATAAGGCGCTACTGCTAAAAACGTAAGGTAAATTCAAACCTTTTACTTCGAAACATAACAAAACCTGTGTCCCACAGGAGCTGCGCAAGCACAACGTGTGCGTGGTAGTGCGCGTGTGCGAGCCCAGCTACGACGTGGGCCCGCTCAAGGCCGAGGGCATCGAGGTGCACGACCTGGCCTACGACGACGGCACCTTCCCACCGGCCAACGTCGTCGACGAGTGGTTCGAGATCCTGCGCGACAAGTGAGTATATGACCAGCACTGCTGTGGTCGGTGTGATTATAGTAATTGTATAGTCCATCTCCACTGCTCTATGTGCGGCTGAGGACAGAACGGCATGGAAGTCCATAATCAAGAACATAGCGGAAACCTCTAATAACGGACACGATCTTTAGCAATGAAAAGTAACGTTTAAGACGGGAGGGATCATAGTAAAGCGTTTGACTGTGTAAGGATTGAGCGTCGAATACTTTTTGATATATTGCAACATTAAGACATACTAGATTATCCTTTAAGCAATGTAAGCCGACTAGCTAGTAGCTAACATATACAAATTTAAGTAATTTAGACATAAAGATTTGTCAATAAACAGAATTGTGGCGTGCTACAAGGCTCTATGCTAGGACCTTTATTTCAATGTAGTGTAATTCTGTATATCCTTGCAACATTCCTGTCTAACATTAACGGACATTATATATGATTGTCTTAGATTGAATGTGGGCTGAAACCTCCCACGCATTCATTCCTTTGATAAAAAACAACACTTCAATGCACATACGTTGAACATCTACACAGCTATTACTGGACCGCGATGAGAATGGGATTAGAGTTGACATATTTTCCATATGCTGACGTCAAAATTTTGTATGGGTTGACAGCTAACTCAATCCCATTCTCATCGCGATTCAGTAATACATATGTCAAATTTTAGGAATTTCTCAAACTATGAAAAACCAAGTTTAAGCAAGACAAAACGTCTGAACAGTCTAACTCTCCTTAAAGTGACCAAAGCTGGGGCATCTGCCCTAATGTTTGTATATTAATTTTCAGGGCCCAGAACAAGCCTGAAGCCGGCGTGGCCGTGCACTGCGTGGCGGGGCTGGGGCGCGCGCCGGTGATGGTGGCCATCGCGCTCATCGAGCTCGGCATGAAGTACGAGGAGGCCGTCGAGACCATCCGGGAGTGAGTACCTTCCCTTCATGTACTCCACATAAGGACGGTTCTTAGCCCTGTCTGGGTCGCCATGGAATTATACTCTCCATCATATCGGAGCATGCACTTTATCGCCTTAAAAATAGAGGCGTTGTTCCGATATTTGTGATCATCTTCGCATCGAAACGATCTGAGAGTATTATGAGGCGGGATGATGCTCAGGGCTTTACAGCTAAAACAATATGAGGAATCTTCTACTAGACCTATTTTATGGCAAACTACACTGATCCATAAATACCAACTTTACGACAAGAAGTACGATTTATTTTACGTTTTACCTACGATCCATTCAACAAATTACCCGTCGGTGTATTACTTTGTAACACGCGTAAAATAGCCTAGAAATTCGTGTTACGATACGATACGTTACAATCTACATAACGTTTACGTGTCAGCAGTCACATACGCCGACTCTTGACTGATTAGGTGATACTATTACACAATGCGTTATAGTAGTCAAGTATTAAAAAGTTGTAATATAGTTTGGCCAGAGTTTGTTTCACTTCAAGCTTAGACAGGGAGAATCATACTATCTTTTTTTAATGCTAGTACTCTCACTACTAAAAACGGGATGGGTATAGCATGTTACTCTGACTGTTACTGCGCTTTGTGGTTTGCCAGACTATAACTCTTGAACGATGCTGTTACTTTTAATTTAATGTCAATACATTGTTCTAAACAATTGTAAACCTTTGTTTTGTTTTGCTCATAACTTTATCTTATGTTATAACGAGACGAAATATGTAATGCCTTTGCTATTTTGATAAAAAAATGTAGTTAGAACGGCCAACTTTTAAGAAAGAAACCATTAAATGGCAAAGAAATATCCTTTCTTTTTTATCTCAGACACTTGATCAAAGTAAAATTTATATTTGGTAGTGTCCGACCGAAACACGTTTTTTTGCCGAAACCGAAACCGAAACCGAAGGTTCGGCTCTAGGTGCAGTTTCGGCCGAAACCGAAACCGAAACCGAAACTTTTATAGACACGTTAAAATCGTTGAGTTAAATGTCAATAAGCCGTTGTAACTTGTACAGGATAGGTGGTATAAGAAGAACAAGGTTAGTAAGTTTTGATTGATCATCCTCCTAGCGTTTGTGCTGGCGTTTTCCCACGGACTCAACGGAGCCTGAGGTTCACTTGGACACCTAATCCCATGATTTTTTCTAGTTTGTACACAACTCCAAATTATTTCGGTGTAAGGCGTATTTTGATCCCTAAATTCGTTTCTTTCAGTTTTTTTTCCGCGAAATAAATGCAGAGCACAAAATATTTTCTAATAAAGGTTTCATATGAATAAACATAATTATGTAACTTTTTAACAACTGTAACGTAAAATTTTACCCCCCTTATTGAAAGTACAATTGTCACAAGTCGACCATCATGTTTTCGTACATAGATATGTACGCAAACGTGGGAAACAGACAGATGTCTGACATATTTTTTTTTTACTTTGGTATTTTTTAGGATTTAGGATCTGCTACGTTAAAATTAGCAATAAATAACCCACACGATTTTAAACTTGACAGATGTATTTTCAGAGTATAATTACGATCAGTAAACAAAATAAAAATATGAAAGTTTTGTTCGATACTTGGAGTTAAAGGTTTATAGCATCTATCTCTATGGTTAAAGTAATACGTTTTGTTAAAAAAAAGTACGAAGAATACATGAGTTGGAAAAACAAACATTTGTGCTTTATTAAAATTGGTATGTTTTCTTTTAAATTATGAATACGATTTTTTAAATTTGTGTGTTATTCATTAGTTATACTGCAGTTAGTTATACATCAAAGTTTCATCGACTGAGACATCAATGCTGCTAACAAGTCTCTATAAAATAATTCGCCAAGATTGCATGGACTATTGTAATTTTACAATCAGTATTTCAAATAAATCGTCTCGTGTTTTTACTTGATTTCTTCGTGTATCATTTCAGCGTAGGCCGACGCTCACGCAGTTCTTTGGGCAGTCTCTTGCATGAACTCGAGAGTTTAATGTTAGGTAAAATTAATACTTAAATGATATTATCATATTATAATTGATGAAATAATCTTCCAAACACATATGTACACTTTTTTGTTATTTATTTATTATTATATTATCACTTAAAAACGTTACTGAGACAGAACTTGTGGACCGATTAAGCTCAATGTTGTAAGTTTCGGCGCGGCCGAAAGTTTCGGCCGTTTTTTGGCCGAAACCGAAACTTGGGCCGAAACATGGTTTTTTGGCCGAAACTGGCCGAAACCGAAACCGAAACCGAAACTTCGGTCGGACACTAATATTTGGCCAGCACAATAGGTCTCACTTAATTTCTCCAAACATATTTCTTTTACAAAAACTATTTTTAAGTTTTTAATTAAGCATCTTATTGTATTCATATAGTTAGGTTTGTCTTTAAAAAAAAAGGTTCGGATACTTAACAATCTCATAGAACTATTACTTACGATAAATTTTCCCCACAGTCAACGCCGCGGCGCCATCAACTCCAAGCAGCTGTCGTACCTGGAGAAGTACCGGCCCAAGTCGCGCCTGAAGAAGAACGGTCACAAGAACTCGTGCTGCGTGCAGTAACAGCTGATGTAGCTCTGTGTCCACACACACACACCCACACGAATACACTACTTACTTTCACTTTTTTTCCTTTTTTGGGATCATACTTGGGATAACCTTTTGAGAATTATACTTAAATGCTGTCAAATCTACTTATAATTACATACATACATACAATCACGCCTATATCCCAAAAGGGGTAGGCAGGGATCACGGATTTCCATTTGCTACGATCAATGCAGCAAAACGGCTCTCCGTGAGCCACTCGGCGGTGAGTCGGATGTATTTGGCGCCCGATTTGACCAAAACTCTAAACTGAGATATATTCTTGTATGGTTGAATAGCAATAATTAAAGTTGCAGGACTTATTCTGTTAAAATCATAAACGATATGTTTATGATTTCATCAGATATAGTTTTGATTGGTCCACTGGGTTTGCAAGATATATCCGACCGCTCAAAAGGTTATACTGAAGTTATGATCCTCGCTGTTAAATCTCGAGTTTTCTATAAAGTTTAATGGGCCTTATTATAATGTTTGTATGTACAAAGGTCCCTCGTACTGTGTATTAGTGGAATATGTTAGGAACGAGCCACGATTTGTGTTCAGAAGAAACTTACTCGGATACTTTCAAATCATAATAAAATTCAATAACCATAATAAAATAGAAAAAGTCTGTGACATTTTTATTCCTGATTTTCCGTAATTGTGGTGACTTCATGATATTTTTTACTTAAATATTATATTTGTAGACACTTTATGATTTATAATAAAAATGAGACATAATATAGAAAAATCTAACGGTTTTTTTGTGTTTCACTAGACAATTGATATGTTTGACAAGCAATTTGTTATGAATTGTGTGCTTTTTGTATCGATATACGATTGTACTCTTAACGTTACACGCGAACCCTGGGCATAGCAATGTATCCAGTTAGAAAATAATCAATTTACTATATGAAATACAGAAAGATCAATATTTGACGACTTGACACAAATTCAATGAAAATGCAGTTTGATATTATTTTTCTATTTCTAATTTTATGAAGATTATTGAAATGTATGATCATGTAACTGGTACAGTCGGCATTCTTAAATAAAATATTTATAAGCAAAATCGGTTTACTTATTTTTACCAATAAGTCTACAATACTTTTTACCTCTTTGCGCTAAAAAAGTAATATGAGAACATAGAACATACACTGTAATTGGTAACTCTACTACTTTGAAGTAGGTCTATTTGCTTCATTGTATCATGATTTTAACGTTTGATATAATGAAAAATAAAAACTGCGCATTGTCAAACGCAGTGTATTTGCTATCAGATCGCCAAGATAAGTAAGTGTTGAAATAATGGGGTTGGCAACTGTCAACGGTTTGGCCAGATGGCGCCAGCATAGCTGGTACCCGTCACTAGTATTGTTGTATGGGATTTGGCTTAAACACTAGCCCATCCAGGTCAGATAATTCCAAAAAAAAACCAAGAATTTGACAATTGGTAGGACTGACAGGTACCAGCTATGCTGGCGCCATCTGTAAAAACTTTCGACCGGCCAACCCCATTACACACACATTAACAGTGCCGCTACAGTATTCAGTTTGGCTTTTAACACTTTGACCGCCAACCATCGGACAAAACAATCAGCGCGAGCGCACTCGATTATATTTTCGAACGTGATATCACGCGCTGGCGCTGAGGGCGCGACTTTCCGTGTGCGCGATTGGCGTCTTTGGGGCGGTCAAAGAGTTAAGAGAAACTTAAGACGAAAAAAGTATTCTAAATGTACTAAAATGTTAAAACAACGTATCAAAATCAAAAACAATACTTTATTTTTCGGGATACTCGAGGTAGGAGATTCAGGTACCATATTTGTACTGATTGTATTATAAAATGTGTAAGTGATTAAAAAATCTTATTTAATAAATACAAAAATTATACTTAATGAATTCGATTTCTAGCATTTTTTTCTACATTCAAGAACATATCTACTATTATTGTTGGATTTACCATAAAATGGTTCACATGACATGAAACTAACAATAACAAACTGTACAACAAAAATATTAAATTGGTTTTAGTATAATTTTATACATGATCTTACATCGAATGGCATTTCCTATAACTATTCATTTAAAATTAATTAATGATTCACATTGCTAGGCTAAAGACCCCTTGTGTATCTTAAGTACATATACATCTTAATGCAAATACTAAAGTAATTATAGATGCAGGCAAAATACACAAAATATTGATTGATAAAGAACAATTATTTTACATGCAATCTTACATAGATAGGAAGAAATCTGAAATATTTTAAACACACCTGTTTAGAGGCAAAAATGAGGCATATTAATTTGAGCGTAATAAGACAAGTACGGCAAGTCTGAAAATATTTCTTATCATAGGAGGCATAATATCAATCTTTAATATTTGATTTCGGTTGGTTTGACTTTCAAATAATAGCGGTAAATTCTTCAGCACATATTTTTATACACTTTCCCGCTGTACTTGGCCACAAAGGCAGGAACAATAAACTTTCTTGTACGACTCTGGGCGGTAAGTGAGATTTGCCGCCCACGCTTCACATCCAGGAGAAGACGTAAATTTGTATACGCACCACGGCCGGTAACAAAGGTCTGAGATCGCTGTCGGGTTCAGAATCGCATGGGCAATTTATCAATGAATTCATTCATAAATTGCCCATGCATTTTTGAACCCGATGGTACATATATAAATAAAAAAATTTACACACGGAAAAATTCGACCGGTGCTTTCGTGGCCAGGTGGCGAAGTTGGTTAACGCGTCTGCCGCGAATGCAGAAGACGCTGGTTCGATTCCAGCCTTGGGCACCGGAGGCCTTGGTCACTTTCCTTTGTATATGACATCTATATAAGGTTATAACAATTCTTATACAAATAAATAGGTTCCAGTAGCTCTTGGGTCTTCCGAAGATCAATCTTCGAGGTTTGTTTGCCCTAACGGTAAAGTTTACTTCTTAGGCACATACTTGTGCACCTTCCCGCCGTACCGAGCCACGAAGGCCGGCACGGCGAACTTGCGCTTGCAGCCGTCGTAGTTCATGTACCGGATCTTACCGAACACCGCACGCTCCGCCCAGCCCTGGTCGTGCGTGCCGCAGATGGACCACATGCAGCCTGCGAATCAGATCACATTGTTAACCTTTTGACCGCCAAGCGTTGAACAAAAATGCCGCGCCACCGACGCCACGTAATTGCGTTTTGTAAAGCGAAATTGAACTTTGCGGAAACCCGCGTAGGTCCCTATTGCACTACAAAGCTTGTCGGCTGTTGCCGTCGTTGGCGTCCATGGCACGACTTTTCGGCCGACATGTGGCGGTCAAAGGGCCTTTACACCGTCAAATATTGGACGGAAAATCGTGCCGTCAGCGCCAGCGCGCGCGAATACAACTATCTTGTACTTTGGACATGATTCCGTGCGCGCGGTGCGCGGGATTTGACGTCTTTGACGGTCAAAGGGTTAAGGAACTTGTCGAACGAGCGAAGCGTAAGCGAAGCGAAGTTCTTACAAACAACTTCGGACACAACTGTCACTGATAACTGGGAGGTTTCGGCATTTCGACTGCTTTTTGATTTTGAGTGTTTGTTCCGCGACAACTCTAATAACGTTTAGATTTTTATGATCGTCTGATCTTTTAATTTTTTGGGTTGTTGCAGAAATACATATAATTTGTACACCAAGGGGATAAAGCACTGTTTTATGTCACGGCCGCGCTATTTAATCTTGAACGTAACAAAGGACTCCAGACTTAACTCCCGAGTGCAGCGAAGGGGTTATGAGTTATAATTAAGACTGAGTCCTGAATGCAGTGAGGTATTTAAGCGCGCCCGCGACTAAAACAGCTTTATCCCCAAGGAGTATACTCTACTTTTCTCACCTCCTTCGAGACAATTTGCGAAATAATAAATTCAATATTCAAATCCGTCGGGCGCGGCGACGCGGGGCCCGGCTCGCGGGGATGGGCCGGGCGCAGGGCGAACTTTACGTCGTAAAGTTTACGAAATTAGACTTTAAAGACATAACAATAAGAAGTGAAATCACATTATTACCCGGCGGGTTATAACGTAATAGTTATTTGTACAACAAGAGAGGAAAGTTGGTTTTTCTTGCGTGTGTTGATTTTGAGTCCCGAGTAATCGAAAGATTCTATAATTGAATCACGAGCGAAGCGAGTGATTCTAGGTTTGAATCTTGAGCGTAGCGAGGGATCTCAAGAACACGAGATGTAAAAAAAATCCTCTCGTGTGACACATACAACTTTTCACCTCAGTAGTCAGAACATATTAAAGTTAAAAACACACATTAATTTACATTCCCGAATGAAAGGCATCATCATTATGACGAAAACCTTCTAGAAACAAAATTTCACTCCCTGGAGTGATGAAAGTCGCACTTTAGTCACTCCAGGGAGTGAGGAAAGTAGGCTTGTTCGAACTGCTGAGGTGAAATAGTTATTTGTGCAACAAGAGAGGAAAGTTGGTTTTTCTTGCGAGTGTTGATTTTGAGTCCCGAGTAAGCGAAAGATTCTATAATTGAATCACGAGCGAAGCGAGTGATTCTAACTTAGAATCTTGATCGTAGCGAGGGATCTCAAGAACACGAGATGTAACAAACTTTCCTCTCGTGTGACACATACAACTTTTCACCTCAGTAGTGAGAACATATTAAAGTTAAAAAAACACATTTATTTACATTCCCGAATGAAAGGCATCATCATTATGACGAAAAACTTCTAGGAACAAAGATTCACTCCTTGGAGTGAGGAAAGTGGCAACTTTCGTCACTCCCTGGAGTGATCGTAACTAGGTTTTGCAAAAAAAGAACCCGAAATAACCCAGTATTTTGAGTTTTTTGCTTACTTAAATATCACAATGATGTGTTTAAGTAAGTATTGACTCCGTATTATTAAATTGTCTTCCTTGCAACAAACCTTTTGAAAGGCGTTTAAATGTTTATAATAGATCAAAACTCACCAACATATCCGTTAGGATCCCTCCCATCAATACTATAATGATCGTTCAAGTATATCGCATACTTCAAGGCATCTTCTGGGCTGGGGGTCCACTCTAGAATCTTCTTCGCCCAGTACATTCTGAGGAAGCCGTGCATCTTGCCCTCCTTGTTCAGTTGTATTTGCGCGGAGTTCCACAGGTCATCGTGGGTTTTGGCCTCGGCTAGCTCTTCGAGGGTGTAGATGTGGGATCTTTTGTCTTTCCTGCAATGCACCGTAAGAAAATTTAAGTTACTGTTTAGAGTCGCCAGGACGCTCGCGTGAACTCGCGTCCCCATACAAACGTAGTTCAGCTCTCATTTTAAAACGACATGCTTTAGAACCACGAAATTTGACATGGGCATTCTAGCAGTACAGATCTATGTCGGTAATTCGTTTTACATTGTAATACAAAGAAAATATAGCAAAAATAAGTTTTGTATGTAAATCTGTATCTGGCTGTATTTTCTTTGTAATACAATTTTTAGCTACGAAAACGAATTACCGACATAGATCTGTACTACTAGAATGCCCATGCCAAATTTCGTGGTTCTAAAGCATGTCGTTTTAAAATGAGAGCTAAACTACGCTTGTTTGGGAACGCGAGCGTCCTGGCGACTCTTAAGGGTACGAAGGGATAATTATCAATGATAATTATCTTGATATTTGTCGCGATAATTATCTTGATTTTTATGTCTGATAATTATCGATTTGATAATAACCCAAAATATGTAAAACCAGAACGCACAAAAAATATCAGGCTCGAATTTTGACACCATTAGTTGAACTATATATAAAGGAAAAAACCCATGTTGGGGATAATTATCGCGATAACTACCTATCAATGATCATAATTATCTTGATAATTCCGAACCCTGTTACTGAGGAGGTTGTCAATTCATCGGTCTTTGTCGTTTCTGTATGTTCACCGATTATTCAAAGACGGCTGATCTATTTGGAAAATTCGTCGAAAGGGTCTTGACAGTTGGTCCCATCGTCATCAGCACGCCTAGCACATGAGTGACGCGACAGTATCTCGCGCGCGAGATAGACTACCCGTCTCTTTTTAATTGATATAGTCAGAAAAGGACGGATAGACTATCTCGCGCGCGAGATACTGTCGCGTCACTCATGTGCTTAGCGTACAGGTCAAGATCTGAATCCTTTAAAAATACAGCTAATTCTTCTACTAATATTCTAACTAATATTGGCAGTGGCACATCTTAATTTTTTATTCAACGGTGGCAAACTATCATACGGCCCGCCTCATGCTAACCAGCGACCGTAGCTTATGGACGCCTGCAACTCCAGAGGGTCACATGCGTGTTGCCGACCCGTTACAAAAAGGTAGATTCACATCTGTAACGATTTGAGTTTTTTTTATACAGTAGCTCAAGCAATTTTCTCTTGGCAACTCCAGTGGTATAAGTGAAGCCGGTTCTTTTTTCTTTATAATAATATATAATATGTTAGCCTCTATACGTCCCACTGCTGGGCACAGGCCTCCTCTCATGCACGAGAGGGATCAGGCTATAGTCCCCACGCTGGCCCAAAGCGGGTTGGGAACTTCACATATACCTTTGAATTTCTCCGCGGATGTATGCAGGTTTCCTCACGATGTTTTCCTTCACCGTATAGCGATTGGTAAATATCAAATTATATTTCGTACATAAGTTCCGAAAAACTCATTGGTACGAGCCGGGGTTTGAACCCGGGACCTTCGGATTGAAAGTCAGACGTCGTTACCGTCAGGCTACCAACGCTCTTTTTTCTTTAAAATTATAAATCAACTTGTTCTGGTAACTTTTAGCACTGAATTTCATCTTTTCAAACCGAATCCAAGATTTCGAAGGAGGAGGTTCTCAATTCGTCGGGATCTTTGCTTGTTTTTTTTGCTATTTTATTTTTTTATGTATGTTCACCGATTATTCGAAAACGGCTGGACCAACTTGAAAAATTCTTTTTTCGTTTCAAAGAGTATACTTCACAGTTGGTCCCATTGTCACCAAGTCTGGATCTGATGATGGGATCCTGGAGAAATCGAGGGAACTCTTCAACTATTATAGGCGCACCTATAGTGATTTCACAATTTTTTACAGCAACTCGGCCACTTCCTTTTGGAATAGCGGATCCTAAGTGAAGTCGGTTCTTTTTTGTTTATCCTCGTAAGGCCCAAGGTCCTACTTGTAGTACTTATTGTCTTCGATGAAATTTGAATCATCCATTCTATTTCCATAGAGTTGCATTTGTTTTGTAGCGTTCGATTTTGAAACAAAATAAAATCGACTCTGTTTCTTTGTATTCTTGGTTTAAATTTCAGTGGCAAGTTTTCGATTTTTCATTTGTATGGCTGGGCCGCAGGAGGTTAAAATGATTGTTAAAACTTACCTATGATCGTCTAAAGTCTTGGCCGCCCACGCATGCGCGCCCTTCACACTGTCATAGTGTTCGTTGTAGAAACAAAAGTTGTCGGCTAACTCTCGCCGCACGATGGCCTCCTCCAAGAACGCGTTCACACTCTCTGTGTACTTCTTTTTGTACTCCTGGACGCAGAGGGCCACTCTTTGGACTGAGATCTGGCCTGGAATAGAGAATAAAGGTCAGTAAACCTGTACTTCATAAGGATAAGGGATAAGGGAACCTCTGATCCCTACAACTCGTGAGAACGCTGTGGTGATTTATTTAATAAGAGGATGATAAGAGCTAAATTTCCTCCCTATCTTTTTCAGCGCGAGTGAAAGAGAAACACTGCGTTACGATTAGTATGGGAGCTCATTGCAGATTTTGCAAAATGATGAATTTAAAAAAAAACTATGCATTAAGTGAGAAATTTAAGGCAACGAAGTTTTTAGTATTAGTGTGGTGGAATGTTGTCCTTAATTACAGACATATAAGCCAAGAAACTAAAGACGTGCAATTGTTTTAAGCTAATTTTAGATGTAACTTTGGAATTATTTTCTATCGAGCCGATTTCGTCCAATCGTATATTGGAATTAACCAAGTTCTTTTAAATATATAATGAATATTAACATATATTTTTTTTACTTTTCCAAAACAAGTACTTATAGCTATATGACTGTTTAAGTAAAGTCAATTCGAAGGTCATTGGGTCTTGTCAGCCTCTTAATTAACAGTCATCCGCATGTCGGTGATGCGGTTCGCCACCCATCACGTCTCGTTCTTTACGGGGGCGAGAAGTGGTTCACGGAGAGCCGTTTTGCTGCATTGATTGTAGCAAATGGAAATCAGTGATCTCTGCCTACCCCTTTTGGGATATAGGCGTGATTGTCTGTATGTATGTAATATGTATGTGTAAACCTGTACTTCAGTACCTATTACATTAGGCATCATACCACAAAATTTTCGGAATTTATGTAGGTACTAAATGTCATTGGATATTTACCAGTCATTTTTCGGTGAAGGAAAATATCGTGAGTAAACCGCACCCAATAGCACTAGCCTAGTTTCCCCTCTGGGTTTCTACCCTTCTGGTTAGATGGCAGTCGAGTCGTAAAAACTAGTGCCTAGGCCAATTCATGGGATAGTTTACCAAGCGGACCCCAGGCTCAATTGAGCCGTGGCAAAAACGTACAAACGCTAGGAAGATGATGGATTGTTTTCGTTCCTTGACCATTCAGTAAGGGCATTCAGTATAGGCTCACTCTCCATCTTAGTTTAATGAGGAGAGGAGTAGTACTCTTGTTTCGAACTATGTCCATTACTAATTGCACCTAAAACGATTTAGCGGTGACAGGTTATTAAGCGCGTCCAAAGTTGTCGTTCAGTTCAGTCGCGAATATTTGCAGTCCTTTCCTTAGTAGTTTCGTAGCAACTTGACTGTGAGAGACGGACAGACAGACGAGTGAATCTACGATTTGCAATGCGTTTCAAACTGGTTCCGTCATGTGTGGTCTCTCAAAGGAGTCTATAGCATAAACTTAAATGAAACTCATAAATAACTAGAAGTTGCAGTTGCGTTTCACCGTCTGTTCTGGGCCTTGCGATACGGAATGCTGAAAATATTTAAAGTTTTATGAATTATGTTTACCAAAATGAAACCAAGGCGACAGGTTACTAAGGGCGTCCAACGTCGGATCGTTCCGCTTCGTCGCGAATATCGGCAGCCGCTTGTCGAGGAAGCTCTTCAACATCTTGACTGCGGCGTGGTGGCCCGGAGTGGCCCAGTCTACGGGGCCCACCGACTTGTCAGCTTCGCGGGACTCTATGGCCTGCTCCCAATCTATAGGCTGGAAAAAGTTTGATAAAAATAAATACTGATTAGTAACCTAAATTAAAAAAAAATTAAAAATTAAATTATTTCTTCTTCTTTTCATCCTTTTACCCACTCCTGGGGTGTAGGGCTCGAATTAAATTCTTCCACTGGCTTCGGTCCAGTGCGGTCTGGGACACCTCCTCCCATCCCATCCCCAATACACCGATCTCTTGCTCCACGGTACGGCGCCAAGTAAGTTTGGGGCGGCCCCTATTCCGTTTGCCGGGCATTAAATTATTTATTTTCGTAAAATATCATGTGTTTATAAAGTAGGGGATAGTTCTGCCCGGTAAGCAAAAATTTGCCTGTGTTGAGAAACACCGGTCTTCCTTAATTAACAGATTAAATAACTGGAAGACAAGTAATTGAACGAGCGGAGCGCAAGCGAAGCGAGCTCTTACAAACAGTTTGCTACTGGGACGTTTTGGCATTTCGATGGGTTTTTGATTTTGAGAGTTTGATCGACAATAATTTTAGTAAGTTTTTTCTGATTTTTATGAAATTTGTTGTGATTGTAGCAGAGATACATATGACTTCAGAGTTTGTATATGAGAAAGATTTTACAAGTCTTTTTTTCTACTTTTAAAAACTTCTTTCTACAGAATCTGTTGTTATTGTCAAGTAATATAAAATAGTTATTTGTGCAACAAGAGAGGAAAGTTGGTTTTTCTTGCGAGTGTTGATTTTGAGTCCCGAGCATAGAGTATAATGAATAGTATTATTAATCCCGAGTAAGCGAAAGATAATTGAATCACGAGCGAAGCAAGTGATTCTAAGTTTGAATCTTGAGCGTAGCGAGGGATCTCAAGAACACGAGATGTAAAAAAACTTTCCTCTCGTGTGACCCATACAACTTTTCACCTCAAGTCAGTAGTGAGAACATATTAAAGTAAAAAAACACATTTATTTACATTCCCGAATGAAAGGCATCATCATTATGACGAAAACCTTCTAGAAACAAAATTTCACTCCCTGGAGTGACGCAAGTAGCTACTTTCGTCACTCCCTGGAGTGATGAAAGTCGCACTTTCGTCACTCCAGGGAGTGAGGAAAGTAGGCTAGTTCAAACTGCTGAGGTGAAAATATATTTCATTTTGCACCAGTGAATCCACAACAGTGTGCTTATTACCTGTCCGGGTTATAGTATCCGCAGAATTAAGTGGTGACTGAGTTCATAACGCTGTCTCCTTCTCTCTTGCCGTGGCGGTGCAAGTGTGAAATAGAAGTTTTATGACCTCAGTCGCCACTTAATTCTGTGGATTAGTATCCTGAGCGACTAGAGAGGTCCTGCTGTAATTTTTTTATTTCATGATGGTAGCAAACAAGCATACCCGCCTTATGGTAACCAGCAACTCCAGGGGTGTACTATGGTAATTTTTACCTCAGGTTTAAAACTGCTCTTGTACGGGTGTTTGATGACAGGCGGGAACTGGGTCAGGTACTCATCCAGCTTGGAGTTGATCTTGTTCCTGATGGTCCGCGCTGAATACTCCTGCTTGTCCGACGCTACCCAGCAGGGGACCACGTTGTGAGCATCCACCTGACAAGAAATAAGTGTATATAAATGTCAAAATAAACAAAACATAAATCACACTATTTTGACAAAAACTTAATCGCCCCTTTAAGTCCCGTTTTTGTATGAATGTATGAATATCCTGTGAGTTTCAATCTGTTCATCAATCACACTGTTATTCGGTTAATGAGGTACAACTTTTGTACCTAGGGGCTTAGGGTCGCCGTCGCCGGTAACGGCGTGGATAGCTATACAGGATGTCCCAGAAATCGACGTCAAGCCGTGAATGGATGATAGACCAAGTTATAACAGTTATCAGAAAAATACAAAAAAAAATCTATCAAATGTTCTTCAAAAATTATGGTCACTTTAAAAATTTACTAGAATATTCACGCCCTGGTCTCTTAACTTCTTGTATATGAACAAAAGTTATTGACTGAAGATACTGTATCCAAAATTGAAATGGAAGCCCCTGATGAGGGACAACAGTATACTACCATCATATTTATATGCTTGCTGAGACTCAAAACCGACACTGGCCTAGATCGGCAAAAGCTTTTGCAAGCTTACGTTCTTCCTGTTCTAATGTATGGTAGCCAAACCTTGGCCCTGACAAAAGCTACTACATCCCATCTAGCATGCTGCCAGCGCGCCATGGAATCATGGAAAGGAGCATGATAGGTGTACGTAAGACTGATCGGCTACGAAACACACTAATGAGGAATAGGACGAAAGTCCAAGACATTGCTACAAAGATAAGAAGACTCAAATAGAAGTGGGCTGGCCATATCATCCGAGGCACAGACAAATGGAGCAAGCGAGTCACCCAATGGTACCCAAGAGAGGGAAAAAGAAAGGCGAAGAAACCTCTAATGAGATGGGAAGACGACATCGCGCAGGTAGCTAGCCGTACCTGGAGAAGAGTGGCATTAGATCGGAGAGAGTGGAGAGGCAAAGAATACAAAAGATGGGAGATAACAGAGAGATGATGTACAACTGTTATCCTTTGTCCTGTACATAAAGGCTATTTTATTTTATTTTTATTTAAGCTTACGTGACCCAAGTATTTGGGGACCACCACTATTGTAATTTTATTGTAGAATTGTGATCTGTAATATTGAACATGAGTGGACTGATATAAGGGAACGTACCCAAACTACGTGACCCGTTTAGGGGGGCGAGGGGGGTCGTCAAAATACTACTCTAGGTCACAGGGGGGAGGGGGGGGGAGTCTTTGGTTCTCTCACGTAGTCAATAATTATGCTCAAATCTCGCGCTTCTAATTATAGGTTTCTACGCACTTTTGGCGTCACGCGGCCAGTGTCGTGTTAATAAAAGGCAATAAGTATGCCAAAATATGTCTTTTTGCTTTCTATCTCCAAAACATCACTCTAAACCATATGTGTGAGTTTTACTACGTGACAAATAGGGGGGAGGGGGGGTCTTGGCAATTACTACGGATGGTCACCGAGGAGGGGGAGGGGGGTCAAAAACTGAAAAAAATGGGTCACGTGGTTTGGGTATGTTCCCTAACACTAGACTAGACAAACAAAAATGGAAAAATATGGAGCAGGCTTTTACCCTCAAGTGATCACACAATACAAACATATAAACCTAACAAACCCTAAAAACAGTGTTGTGTGAGACAATAGCTTAAATAATAATAATAAACATTTATTCAAATACCTGAATCAAAGGTACATCTTTCTTCAACCCCTTCTTAGCTTTTTCCAGCCATCCCATAGGAGTTCGTAATGGGTTGAAGTCGCACACCACAGCTCCTATCTTGTGGTCGATGACCCACTGCGGCAGGACTTCCCCACCGTCTCCTTCCAGCAGGTGGAAGGAGATGTCCAGCTCCTTGCACTGAGCTGCTACTGTCTTCAGACCTGGAATGTTTGAGACATAGAAATGAACAAACAAAACAGTGAATTATGAGAATATTGAGCATCTCCACCAAGGAATTGATAAGGTTAATACATAATAATTAACTTGCATAGCAAGATATGGTGTTTAAATAAAATGCAATCAAAAAGTGCTTCTTTCAAGCGGCTGAGGCTGCGATTGTACCTATCTTTGGTTTTAAGTAATTCAAGCTAATAAAAATTACTGGTACTTACCTAAGGGAACGTACCCAAACTACGTGACCCATTTTTTTCAGTTTTTGACCCCCCTCCCCCCCCCTCGGTGACCATCCGTAGTAATTGCCAAGACCCCCCCCTCACCCCCTAGTTGTCACGTAGTAAAACTCACACATATTTTTAGAGTGATGTTTTGGAGATAGAAAGCAAAAAAACATAATTTTGCCTACTTATTGCCTTTTAATAACACGACACTCGCCGCGTGACGCCAAAAGTGCGTGGAAACCTATAATTAGCGCGAGATTTGAGCATAATTAATATAATTATTGACTACGTGACAGAACCTAAGACTCCCCCCCTCCCCCCTGTGACCTAGAGTAGTATTTTGACGACCCCCCTCCCTCCCCTAAACGGGTCACGTAGTTTGGGTACGTTCCCTAATTCTTAAATAATATTTACCAGTAGCATTACTGTAAGTACATATTGGCTGTTTATCGTTACGTCCCTAGTCAACAAATATTACTGGACCGCGATTAGAATGGGATTAGAGTTGACAGATTTTCCATATGCTTACATCAAAATTTGTATGGGTTGACAGCTAACTCAATCCCATTCTCATCGGGATTCAGTAATACCATTATGACATGGGACATTTTGGCTGCTTTAAAATGCTCTTACTATAATATAAGCAGTGATTGGAATCACCGGAGTGAAACGATAACAAAACGTGTAGGAGTCACTGTAGGGGAAAAGTTTCAACCAAGAAAAATACAAATATTTTGAGCAAACTGGTCGAGAATCTCGAATCAAACTGGAATCTCTAATTTATAATGTGTGGGTATAGGGATATGAATATTTTTATGGATGTTAAGCACTATTTTATGTCAGCTTGACAAGTTTTGTTATCGTTTCACTCCGGTTATTCCGATCACTGAATATAAGATACGATGTTTTTCTATTGTAAAATTACTCACCTTTGATTAGGAAGTCAAACTGCCTTACAGACGCGTCCAAGTACTTCGCAATCAAACAAAAACACACGTGGAGGGGTACTTCGTTTTTCAACGCAAGTTTCTGTGCAAACAGAAAAGCCCAGTTGTCCTGCACCCTGCTGTCTCTAGACATCCAGTACACGATGCCCTCGCAGTTATCTGACACCATCTGCTCCTGAGATATTATCCTAAGCCGCTTTTTGTTGAATTTATACTCTAAAATCGACTTCGCAGTTTCATCCCTTTTTGCTTGCAGACTTTTCATAAAATCATCAATTGAGGTCTTTGATTCTGAGCCAGATATTGTAGGCTGAGAAAGCTTAGCTTTCTTCGGTGCTGATGCCATTTTTACACGGTAAATATTCCTTACAGAGTGCAACAGATATGCGCTTTCAATACATTTGTTTACAACCTCAAAGCCGCGCCATTTTCCTAACATCGCTGTTGACAGCTGTCAAAATAACGGTAGGGATTGCTATTATACAAAAAACAAAATGCTACCAGGGTATAATCGTTAACCCTTCACATTCTTAGGACCCCTCATGTACTCATTATTTTTAGGAATCATACTTACCGAAATACCTCAAGAATAGTCTTCGAAAGGATTTTTCTTTTGTGTCAAAAATTTACAAAACAAAATTAAGTAGGTAAACCAATATAATTTAATAAACTTTCAGTGTCACGTTCACTAGAAATAACTTTTTAACATATTATACTTTATTCATTTTATTACAGATAGTTAGTTATTTTGGACTAGTGTTGTCACTGTTGTCATCGTGATTGGCTGAAATAAGGAAAAAAAAAATCTAACAGTACAGCAACTAACCTTAGGGGCTGTCCATAAATTACGTCATCGATTTTTGACGATTTTTGACCAACCCCCCCTCCCCCCTCCCCGATAATCATCCAAAGATTATGCTTCGAATGGCCCCGTTTCCTCCTACGTTATGCTACCATCATCCGATGTCCAGACCCCCCCCCTATTTTGAAATGCCTAATTTATGAATAGCCCCTTAGCAAAATTTGCACTCAACATAAACCTCTAAGTGAATGCCTGGAAGGAAAAGTGTCGCGAATCAGAGCTCCCATATAAGTCACGATACTTCTCTTTCTGGACAAACTCAACACTTACTTCCGAGAGTTCCGAGTGATTCAGGTAAGTACTTAAGAATGAGGTAATCATTGCACGCATGGCCATTGCTCTTCTCAATGCTCTGTAAAAAACAGTCCATATTGCAGAATGAGACGAATTTACAGGACTGGCATAGGACTCGGACCGCGGTGAGGGGCAAGAAACATTCGAAGCACACATTGTATTTGTCATCCTGAAATTATAACAGTTGCATAAATATACTAGAGTCCAACAGTAGATCGTTAAATCGGGCAGAATGTGGGTAATGTTCCTGTGTAACGTTTTAACGATAGTCACATTAAACCAATGTATAGGTAGGTTAGGCTCGTTAGGATGCTGCTTCAGATGCCCGAAGGGCAAAGTGCCCAGAAATAGGAGCCTCCGTCGACTCAGGGATCGAGACAAAGATTTTCACGTTTCACGATATGCCTAGGAATTTCACGATATGCCTGATCGCCGACATATCTAAGTGACATTGAAGTGTGGATGTTGATACACACATTAGGTCAACGCCAGCCGATATTAAGCCCGATTCACGCTTTGGGTTCATTGGTTTATAATGTAGGTAGAACCTACTAGATGTGACATCTAGACCAAATTTTGTGCGCCATGTATGGATGGTTAGCACCATGTTTGCTACAGCTACCTATGACTGAATCAAAGAGTAGTATAGACTTGTAGAGATTTTCACTAGGTAGGTACAACTTTTGGGACAAAAAAAATCTTAAGGATATCATCTCCTGTTAATCAATGTTTGGGGCCTATAGTAGGTCAATCTGAGGGACGCAACGCAAACCAGGCGGCGAAATGAGGTCGCAAAATTTGCCTCGTATTTTTTTATAGATTGGTCCTTAGGTAATTGGCGCAAAGTGTGGATCGGGCCTTAGGGATCCAATATGTTTACTGCAGCGCGAGATCTCAATATCGCTTTCTCCCCTCTAATGCATAGGCCAAATATGTGGATAGCTCAGATAATATGACGTTCGAGCGTATGTCTTGAATTTGCTGAAAAGAAGCTTGATTTTATTTTAACTTACCGCTTTAACAAAAAGCTCCGGCCGAACGTATCGCTGCAGTGGCACTATCTCACTCTTATTATCTTTCAAGATGTTACGTGCACAAGTCTCCGACTCACACTTCTCTGCGGCAGTCACCTTGTCGAAACCTAACTTTGTCACCGATCTTATATGCAAGAAGTGAGCAATGCAAAGCAGATTCCACAGAACGACTCTGTCTTTATAGATTTTCTTTTGCGTTGTCTTTAGGTGGCCCCATATTTCGAAACAACGTTGGGCCGTGATCCATAGGCCGGCTGCTTTTTTGTTTTTGCATTCTTTGATGATCATGCTCCAATGCCGGTGTTTGTATCTGGGTTATAAAAAAATATCAATTATGACACCAGAATTGCAGTATTTGCGGTGTTGTCTAATTTCACCTTATTGGCATATTTATATTTTATCGGTAATGTGAGAAACGGCAAGGCGAGTAATTTCTGAAGAAAACCTTTAAAGCTCTTTTATGAGGGATGATGAAGATTTTCGTTGTCAGCAGACCTTTCACACCCGCTTTCATAGTTTCCATTCGCCTCCTAGAGGCCACATACTTTCAGGAGTTCATCAGGACCATATATTATTAAAGTAACAAACTGGAGGTCTCGCTTATAGAACAGGTAATCTAGAGCTACACATTAAGGAACTCAAAATGATTATTGGAATGGAGCCTAGGGTCCATTCGGCAACCTAATTCTAAGAATTGGTATAACCACTATTAGCTTTTGCGAAAACGACTCAAATACTTTCTTAATTATTATTATTATTTATTTATTAATTTATTATAACAACAACAAAATTACATTTTAGACAGAGACCCTGCAAAGCTATCTCAATAGTTAGGTACATAGGTACCGAATAAAATAAAGTGCACGAGCCAGGTTTGTTGCCGTGGCCTTCGATTTGAAAGTAGCACGCCTCATCCCTAGGCTATCAATTTCAATTTATTTAATTCAGACATCATGTCCATAAAGTTTTAGTAGGTAACAAAGCAGTCGCGGTGTGTCAAAATAATTATAAGGGAAGCCGGTGGGAATCGAGTTATATGGACGCTCTGCCACTGGTAACAAGCATAAAGCAAGCAAGCATATGGTGGGGCGAGAAGCGGCTCACAGAGAGCCGTTCTGTTACGTTGATCGTAGCAAATGGAAGTCCGTGATCTCTGCCTACCCCTTTTGGGATATACTTAGGCGTGATTGTATGTATGTATGTTTGTATGTATGTAACAAGCATAAATCTTACATCTTAGGTTAGATACTTGAAACTGAATACATAGGTACTTAAAATATCCATTGCCTCTTGATGCCATGTGGATTGAGTTCCAGTGCTTCCATATTGGACTGGCCGGGTACTCCGCCACCAGGTTCAGGAAACTGTTGGTACTCTCCTGCACGCGGCGCATCAGGGAGTCTGTTCTCTTGCGTATTAGGGGCAAAACACACCGGAGCTGAATGGAGGAAGTAATGTATGGAGGCCATAGACAAATTTAAGCTACCATCGACAAATTTGCCTATGAATTTGCTTTATTCAGCTCAGGTGTGTTTTGTCCCTTATAGATATGAAGCTGTGGATGCGTGCCTATCGCTTATTTACCTGTCAACAATTAGGATGATTTGTTTCGTCAGTTGCGTCTGTAGCCACCGGATGTAAAGGATCCTTGAGCATTCCGTCATCAGGTCTATGGCTTGCTCGAGGTTCGCAATATCAGCGGATGCTGGCACCGGGGATTCTTTTTTCTGTTCAGGTTTTTTCCCTTTTGTTGGGATAGGGGGTGCCTCCTGTTTTTTGGCTGTAAAAGGTCAATACAACGGTGCTGACTATTCTATTATATGTATCTATGTAACGTCGCACAACGCAGTACACACCTAGATTCTAGGCAATTGGCATTTGGGACCTCTTCTACGATCTCGGAAACATTCTATTTTGGTTTGACAAAATAATTATAGAACATCAGAATTACGCAGTCTTTGGTATAGTGCAGGATGGATTTTGTAAATATCAGTTGATATCAGTAAGGCCAGCTGCCAGATCTTGTGATTAGCGAAAATGGTCGTAGGAAAGGAGAACTTCTGTAATCTTTTAATCAACCAGAATTCATATACAAAATTCAGACCCTAGACTTTCGTATTAAGCCCAGGAGGAAATCCAGCACCGAGTGTGAAAAAATTTGATGGAAAATAAAATTATGTAGTTGGAGTTGGCTCTGAATGCGTTTGATGGGAAATGCCTAAGTAACAATAGATAGCCCAGATCAGATAGCCAAAAATTTTGAGCAGTTACCAAGGACGAGAGAAGATAATGCACAACAACGTATTACTTTTTTTGTTTTAGATGGGGCCGATGACGAATAACAGTAGGAACACGTCCAATAAAAGAGGGTAATACAAATAATTGTATACAGGGTGGAAAGATAAGTCGGGCCCTGGAGGGAAACTACCTTAAAACGTTGAGATAGCTAAATACACTGAAAGGAAACATTCCTTTATTTTTCCTAAAAAGTAAAACTGCATTCACAGATTTTTTTCTAATTTTCCCTTTTCGATATTAAAATTGTATGGTTTTTCTTTTTTCATTATTTATGGCTTGTCTTGTGCCGTAAATTTGGTTGGTATTAAGAAGTTTGTATTCTTGTTGGAAATAGGATCGCTTGTTATGAATTGTCATAAAAATTGTTTTTGACAAAAATTACAAAATGAGTAGTTTTTATTGTCAATTGTACATTTTCTCGAAAATTTGTAAATGCAGATATGTCTCTTTTTAAAAATAAAAGAATGTTTCCTTTCAGTTAATTGAGCTATCTCAACTTTTTAAGGTAGTTTCCCTCCAGGGCCCGACTTATCTTTCCACCCTTTATATCTACGTAGGTAATATATTTATTTTTTATTTAATTAATGGTCATCCGCATGGCGGCGATGCGGTTCGCCACCCATCACGTCTCGTTCTTCACGGGGGCGAGAAGTGGCTCACGGAGAGCCATTTTGCTGAGATCGTAGCAAATGGAAATCCGTGATCTCTGCCTACCCCTTTTGGGATATAGGCGTGATTGCATGTATGTTTTCACCTCACTAGCTCGGAAAGCCCTTTTTGTTTGTTTAATATCTATTGTGAGAATCGCTTTTTATCCACATGTGGTGAAAGAGTTTTGACATAAGTGACAAGTGGTATACCTGTATTGCACAAAACTAAATCTAAAATGGCTTTTGTAAACATTTATTTGGACAGAATACAAGACAAGTGACAGGTGACAAGTGGCTTAAGTGACATTTGACAGCTAACAAAACGTAAAACGTTAAAAGTGCAGAATTTTTAACATCGCAATTAATGAATTGCATCGAGTAAAAACACTTAATACAGTCTTACAACTTTATTTTAATTCATAAATATCAGCATTCAACATTAATCTTCATTCTTTTTGTAAAAACGGATAAATTGTTCTGACAGCCGAATAAGTCTACGTACGAACAAAACGCATCTGACATTTAATAAAACCTTTTACGTCAAAACTTTTCATTTCAATTCATCCATCATATCAACGTTAAATATTCGCAGGTCTATGGGTTGAGCTCATCATGGTCGCAGCTCGTTGGGATTAATTAATTGTCTTTTGTTCATTTTCGTGGTTCAGTGTGTAATATAGATAGCTTATTGTGCGGTGATCTAACGAACAAGTGTGCGGAAAATGAAGAATTAATCTTAAAAGGCGTGTAACCATTGATTGGTTCAGAACAACCTGTAGCCTCCTCGAGCCTTTTGTAGGGAGTAGCTATCACTCTACAAATAGCAACTAACAAGGCTTATGCCACTTCTACCGAACAACGTTGCCGAAAACCTATTTGATTAAACAAAATACTTATCGATTGATGACATTGTACCATGCATTGTACCTAAAGATTGAATCTTACAAGCTCTTATTTCCCGCCTTTTTATACTTGACATTGGCTACAGGCAATACCGCCTAAAGTCCATAAGAAGAAAAAAAAAAAAAAAAATATTCGCATATTTTTCTAGGTTGTTTTGTTAAAAATTAGTGATTCGAGTGATGAAGAAGTATTAAACACCTGAGGAATTACGGGAAACCGAGCAAACTGCACCCTTTTTCTTATTTTCCTCGCTGTAGTGAGGTGAAAAGTTTTGTGTTATACACGGGTGAAAGTTATTTTACGTCTCGTGTATTAAAGCACTCGCTACGCTCAGGATTCTATTTTTGAACCACTCGCTTCGCTCGTGGTCAATAATAGAATCCTTTCGCTAGCTCGTGTTTCAAATAACACTCGCACGTAAAATACAACTTTCACCCCTTGTATAACAAATAACTAATGTATGTAATATATTTGTACTTACACGTTCCTGGCACTGGTTGACTGGTCAACTTGAATAATATCTTTCTTACCATCACAAATAGATTATCATATTTAACGCCCTCGCATTCACATTTGATCAACGGATCGGCGCCAAACAATAATAAATTGGTTAGCTAAAACAAGGCAAGGAAAAGAATAAGTACATCGGTGAAATATTCTTTACTCTACCCGTGCTGAAGATGCTGCTGGTCATTTTATTAAACTTATTTGTCATTTCAATCAAAAATTTATTAAATTGATTGCTGTTAACTCACTTCCATTCAGTGCATAGGGAGGGAGTATGAGCAGTATGAGCAGGTATATCGCATTCTGCATTTTTCCTAATGGCCATTAACCTTTTGACCGCCATACGTCAAAAAATTAACTTTCAAATTTGAATTCTGTTATAATTTATGAAGGTGTCATTCACGTTGTCGCTTTGTCTCACATATCGGACTACGGCGGTCAAAAGGTTAAGAAATAAATGGACTATTTCATTTCCTTAAATCTACGTATACCTACTACAACTACCTGAGAGAAGAAATGCCTATCTATATCCATGCGATAAATAAAATCAATCCCAAAGAAAGATCTTTGTTTTCTAAAACAATTATCATGTCTCATACAAATCATACAATTGACGAACCGTTTGACTTAGCTCCACAATGCCGATCGTCTTGAAGTAAGGCATATAGAACATCTTCATCAGAATAGTCTGGTTAGAATCGTCGATTACAGCGTTCAAGTCTGTCTTGGGGTTCGTGATGATGACGTCAAACAGGCTCAAGTTCTTGGTAGCCTCGGCGAGGGCTGACTGTCCTTTGTATCTCTTTAAAGGGTCGCAGTTGTATTCGATCAATAGGTGCACGATTTCTTTTCGAATCTGTTAAAAATAAATAGGGTGTGGTCGTAATTTAGGAATTATAAAACTTGAGATAGTTATAGATAAAAGTATTAACTCGATAATGATGTAAGGGATTCCTTTTTGTTTGCACTACCCTGATTAAATGTCTGCTTTATTTATATTTTTTCATAAGCAAAGGAAAAGGGAACCTTTATTAGTCCAATTCTTGTATGTCCGAAGTATTTTGATTAAGACAGTTGTTCGATAAGCAGCGAAGAAGCAGTACCTAGCCGTCGACTATCTTATTCGCGTGTAGATGTAGAACATGGACGTTTTTGAATAAAGGAAATGCTTATCGGTGACTGTTCGTAATCAACTAATAATAAGTCTTCTGGCGGGTAGTATTTTTTCTGAGGAAGAATTAAACTAGAATAATTTTAAACAAAAAAAAAAGAACTGATTTCATTTAAGATCCGCTTTTCCAAGAGGAAATGCTCGAGTTGCTGTAAAAAATACTGAAATCACTATAGGTGTGCCTATAATAATTGAAGAGTTCCCTGGGTTTTTCCAGGATCCTATTATCATCAGATCCGGACCTGGTGACAATGAGACCAACTGCGAAGAAAAAAGACTTTTCGAAATCGGTCCAGCCGTCTTCGAATAATCGGTGAACGTACCTACATAATTTTTTTTTGCAAATAACAAAGATCCCGACGAATTGATAACCTCTCCTCCTTCGAAATCTTGAAGTCGGTTGAAAAAGCCAAACTCACATCCTCCTCAAATTCGCCTTCCGCTTTCTTCACTAGCACATAATGTAGCAATGTGGGCCCCGGTTCTAGTTGTTCAGTCAGCTCCGTTTTCGAAGCGGGGACGCTTAGTCTATGGTCAGCGATTGCCCCGGCGGACAGCAATGTCTGGACCAGCTCCAGGGTTGACTGGTTCAGGGGCTTGCTCACTGCCATGTCCAGCGGCGTATAGTTTAAATGCTTTGGAGTAAAAATATTGTTTATGATTTGATATTTTTGAGAGTCGAAATGACAGGATATATCTAAGTGAATTTGTCCCCAGCGAGTTCTGACTCGTAATTTTTAGGGTTCGGTAGTTAAGAGGATGATAAGAGCTAAATTCCCTCCCTATCTTTTTCAGCGCGAGTGAAAGAGAAACACTGCGTTACGATTAGTATGGGGCTCATTGCAAATTTTGCAAAATGATGAATAAAAAAAAACTATGCATTAATTGAGAAATATAAGGCAACGAAGTTGTTAGTATTAGTGTGGTGGAATTTTGTCCTTAATTACAGACATATAAGCCCAGAAACTAAAGACGTGCAATTGTTTAAAGCTAATTTTAAGATGTGACTTTGGAATTATTTTCTATCGAGTCGATTTCGTCCAATCGTGTATTGGAATAGGGGATATTACTGCAATGTTCTGCCACCAGAATGCAGCACTACCACATCGGTAAACCATAGAGTTCTTAATACATACTAGGCCTTAAACAGTTTTTTACAAGTTTTCATAATAAATTATAACGAATAAATATGTCGTTTGTGCACCAAGGCGGTTTGTTTACATTTACAGAGGGCCTATTGTGAAACGAAAGAATCGAAATGTTGACTTCTGCCTCTCTAACGCTCTAATATGTAAGAGTGACAGAGAACCAGGTAACGAAACTTTTATTTTCGTGTTTCGTGGTAGGGGCCTACCGTCTGGTTGTGCTAGTGCCGCCCGCTACGCAGAGTTTTGCGTAATATAATAATATTCCCTATTAACGAATTTCTTTTAAATATAATGAATATTAACATATATTTTTTTTACTTTTCCTTTCCAAAACAAGTAGTTATTGCTGTATGAGTATGACTGTTTAAGTAAAGTCATTTTGAAGATCATCGGGTGTTGCCAGCCTCTTAACTAGGAACCCTTATAGTTTCGCTATGTCCGTCCGTCTGTCCGTCCGTTTGTGCGGCCTAGCTTAGTGGCCGTTAGCACTAGAAAACTGAAATTTGGTGTGAGTGGTAGAATAAAATCTGGAAATAGTTATTTGTGCAACAAGAGAGGAAAGTTCTTGCGAGTGTTGATTTTGAATCCCGAGTAAGCGAAAGATTCTAAGTTAGAATCTTGAGCGTAACGAGGGACTCAAAAACACGAGATGTAAAGTAACTTTACTCTCGTGTGACACATACAACTTTTCACCTCAGTAGTGAGAACATAATAAGCTTAAAAAAGATTAACATCAAGTAAAGTTAACCACATTTATATCCACCTCAGCAGCTCGAACAAACCTACTTCTCTGCGAAAAACCAGTAACGAAAGTGCGACTTTCGTCACTTCAGGGAGTGTCCGTAGGTACACCTATAATACCTGGAGGCGGAAACAACAAGTAACAGCTGAACCAGTAAGTAGCTGAGTCTGGAGTTGCTAATAAAGTACCTAGGTAAGTCTTAAAGTGGCGTCAGTGCCGAGGGTTCGGCAGCGCGTTTAGCTCCACAACTAGCGTTGCGTCGAGGTTCTAAGGTATTTGAGTAGCGTTCACTGAAGCCAGTCTTAAACGTTGTCATTTGTTTGCCATGGACGCGCGGTCACCGCCATGCATGCGGCCACTCTTGCACCCTTACCTGAGGATATACCTCGTTGACATCTGCGCCGTAGCGTATCAGTTGCGCCACTACATCCGGACAGCCAGCCAGGACCGCCATGACCAGCGCCGGCTGCGGACACCGCACCAGGCTCGGCTTCGCCCCGTCCTCAAGCAGTCGGAGTATAGTCAACTTCATCCGATTATATCTAGGAGAAATGACGGAAAGTTTTACCGGCGATGCGACTCAAACCAATTGTGTTTTTGTAATTTTTATGAAAGAGAGATGGTAAAATATAATTCGCTTTTAATTTGTCTTACCCTATAATTTAAGAACAATAAAGATCTGCAATCCAGCAGCAAATCTGCAGGTCTGAATTCAGATCCTAAATACAGATAGGTAAAACTAATGAAATGGTCTGAAAAAAAAAACGAATCATCTGAGTGATCACTTGACATTATTGTGACAGATTTCCGTTACACGTTAAATCTGAATTTATTCAAAACAAACATACCTATTCAGGCTCTGAGTTCTGATGTGCTTGCATTGGTCTTAAAACAAAGAAATGATATAAAGGGTGCAATAACTCTAACTTTAAAGTATTTAAGCGTCCGTATTGCAATATAAAAAAAAATCGCCCAGGAGCACGTCGGGCCATGATCACTGTAGGGTTCCGTAGTTGTCGGCCTGTTAAAATACATCCGTTGAAAAGGTCGTTTACTAAGGGATATTTGGCGGCGCTTACGTCATTTTACTACGCGGTACATAAGTCCTTTCACTATGCGATTTTCAGTGATAACTCAAAAACGGCTCAACCGATTTTATTCAATATAGTTTCCATTGAAGGTACTTATCAAGCATCACTTCCATGAATTTTTATTGTATTATGGTCCAAATGTATTATTTTTTAAAGATCTATCCAACGATAACACTGTCGTGTGGACAACCCTGTCGGGCTGGAGTGAAATAAAAATTTACCCAACACTATTGTGTACGGGAGATACCTACCCTACGTATAATAGTATTTTGTGCAACAGTTACATAATGAGGGTTCTTAAGATTCGAGGGTCGAAGTTACAAAATGAGGCGAAGCCGAATTTTGTAAAAACAGACCCGAGAATTTTAAGAACCCTTATTATGTACCGTTGCACACAATAGTTTTTATACGAGTGCTTATGCAAGCCGGTAAGAATTGAGTTCGACGAAAGCCGTGCACAACCTACTGCTTCTATGTAATCTCGTAACGTTCGATCTCCCGGTGGATTGTGCCGGCGGCGACACGCAATGCGGGGCCCGACGACAGTTTCACAATATTGTATGGAAATCCTTTCTGTGATTGTTATGGATGCTACAATACGCGACCATAGAAGCTCTATCAAAAAGTATGCGCTAGTAGTTCCGCCACCACAATCTCAATTCGAGTATTACAGTCGCCGAGTATAAAAAATATATTTTTCCATTTTTTATTCTATCACTTTGTCGGCGTGATTAATTCGCATAGGTACTCATACCTACCAAATTCAGCTTTCTAGTGCTAACGATCACTAAGCTAGACCGCGGACAGACGGACGGACATGGCGAAACTATAAGGGTTCCTAGTTGACTACGGAACCGTAAAAAGGAAATACACAGAACACAGATCGTCTAAAACCTGATATTACCATGTTACTAGCGAGACTGCAAGTGAGACAATGGGACCGAATCTTAATGCTAATTTTATATTGCTGATGTTGATCACGATCAGACTTACATTTCAGCTTTACGGATTTCTGGGCTGCCCGGAGAATTATTCTCCTCTTTTTGCTGCCACATCATTTCTGTACTCGGTTTATTTACTTCCTTTATGAAAATTGACTTCGACTTCAGATCCTTTTTCTCCGCCTGTGCCAATTTTGCCTGTTCCGAAAATATTACTTCCACCATGTTATTAAATGTAAACAAGTACGCCACTGGTTGACCTGCTGATGCTGGCTCAAGTAGATCGGTTACTTTAATTATATATTCCATATTTATATCTCTATACAATTTACTTTCAAGGTCATCTTCTGTATTTAATGTATCCATGTGGATTTTGGAAGAATCTTTAACAGATGCCAACGACTTGTTCTTTAAGTTTAATGTCAATTTGTTCATTTTGCTTTGAACCCTCCCTGGGGTGGTCTTAGGTCTAGGCTCTGGGGTCTGTAGCTCTCTGTTTATATTCCAATCTAGTACTGCTGGTGATTCGGGTGCTGAAATATGTAAAAACTATTATTCAAACTCGCGGAGCGTAAGCGAAGCGAGTTCTTACAAACAACTCCAGACCCAACTGTCACCTGGCTACTGGGACGTCTCGGCATTTGGATGGCTTTTTGATTTAAATAGTTTGTCCGACAATAACTTTCGTAACGTTTTTCTGATCTTTATGAAATTTCTTGGGGCTGTAGCAGAGATACATAAAATTTGTATATGAGCACGATCGATCAAGTGTTTATTGTTTATTGTGAGAAATACATTTGTACCTTAACAGCTAACGCCAAAGTGGCACAAATTCAGACATTAATTATATAATAACAAATAAATTAATATTAAATATTACAAATATTATTCAATGCTACTCGCAGGCATCTCTCTTTCAATCACTCTCTTGCACTCGGTCATCAATCGTCCAATCGCGCTTGCAAACAAATCACAACTAGGCTGAGCTTTGAGCACGGAGTTGAGCAGCGAGTGCGCACGCACGACTGGCGCTTGCGTGTGTGCCTGCGTGCGCGATGCGACCTCCGCCAGCAGCGGGTGTCGCCTCGCACGAGTGTACTGATAATCAGAGCTCGGATTTTTCACGGCAAAACAAAACACTAGCGTAATTTAGCCAGTGCTTGAAATATTATTTTATCGATATCGATAATTCAGAACTAGAAGAAATAAAAGTCACCAAATAAAATTAATATGTAATAAAACTAATAAAAACATTTGTATAAAGTTACTATATATTAGAAACAGACGCAATTTCTTCTTCAAAATCTACGTCAGTACACACAGCAGCACAAGACATTTTATTTGGGTAATAGTGATAGGAGTAGATGATCATTATCTTTTCAACATTCTCTGGGAGTAAACAGTTGCGTTTATCACTATAAATCCATTTATGTACACTAAATGTACGTTCAACTTCAGTTGACGTCAAGGGAGCAAATTTATAGAATTCATTATCAGTTCGGGTAATATTTTCAGATATGTCTCTTAAAATTTCGTAATCAGGATTTCGTTCGAGCACGGCTTCAAATTTACGTATCACTGGTAACAGTTTACTCCAGTTTACGTAGCAACGAACAGTATCCAGAATGAGGAAGGATTCCGCAATGGATAAAGTCGAACATTGCAATTGTTCTATTGAAGAGGCTACTTACTTACTTCGTAGTTGTCGCGAATGAAATTTAACTCCGGTCGTAGTTTGCGTGTTTGAAAACATTTTTTTGCAGCTCTTATAGCTGCCGAGTCATTAGCAAGTATGGAGACGACATCACGTATTTGCTCATAGTATTGAGCGTAATATACCGCAGCAGATATCCAAGTTCCCCATCTGGTGATAATTGGCTCGGGAGGTAGGGAAATGGACGGATATTTTGCCTTAAAAAGGCGTACACGCTCTGGAGATTTTAGGAATATCTTTTTGACATTCGATATCAACCCATCCACACCTTTGAAATTATCTCGCACTTCTTCGGCAACCCGGTGCAGACCATGAGCTAAACACGTAATGTGTTTCATACGAGGAAACGTTGCTTTTAAAATACGACCGGCTTTAAGCATATATGCGGCACTATCTGTGCAAAGTAAAAGCAAATTGTTTACGTTATCATTGAAAGAATTTTGAAACAAAAATTTTAATTGGTTTATTATTAGGTTTGCTATTGTTTCCCCATTTACCTTCTCTAAAACCTTCGACCCCAAAAGATAAAATTGCTTAGAACAATTTTTTTGCAAAGACCGAATCACCACGTTTGTCACACATTTTCCCATGAAATCTGGTGTTTCGTCTATAGATATCCACAAATAATTGGTTTTGTTTACCTCTCTTATACCCTGTATAGTTTTTTTGTACACGAGATTTAAATAAATTTTTCGCAGGGTCGATTCGTCCGGTAAAGAAGTCATAGAGCAGTCGCAACATAAATACTTGTAAAAAAAATGACGAAAATTATTGTTGTTGACTGTTGCCCATGGTATGTTGCATGAAATAAGAAAAATAATTAAATCGAAATAAAATTGATGTTTCCTATTTGGTTGCCCCGAACGGTAATTGTGGCGGTTGCTTTTCACATGATTCTCAATATTGCATTTCTTCAGTTTTAGATGCATATCGCACATAGAGCAGTATATAGTGGAGGTCACTTCATTATAGACTAACTCAGGGTGATTTTCAATCCACGTTTTGATCCGATCTTGTACATTACTCATTTTTGTATTAATTGATACCTTGCAATATTAAGTTATTATACGTATATCCAACACGTCGGATTCAATGCGTTGCGAAATAAATAATACCTAGATGCAATTTACGTTTTATACGTAATGAAATCCCAAGTAACATTTTAGGCTAAAAAGATGCTTAAATTCGCTAGTAAACAGCTTAGAGCTTAAAAACTGATGAATAACGGAGTAGAAAATCTGTTAAAGCTGAACTAGCGCAGAAAAGGTTTCTCTTATACAGTGAGGCTGATTTACCGCTGTATAATGTCGAAAGTATTACTTTTGGCTTTATATTAACATAAAAAAACACCATTATACAGAATTAAGTGCTAAAAAAAGCAAACTGCATTTTTTGAAAACTAAAGCTTTGTAACGGCGGAATAAGAGTATACAATGATGTTATTGTCTGAATAATGGTGTAAACCTACACGGTTATAATGCCATTACATGAAGCTGTATAATACCTGAATAATGGTTCTATAGAAAGCCTTTATAAAGCTGTAACCTTTACAAGAGTTTTATGTAATGTTATAAGCTGTTTAAAAGCGTATTCATACTATTTTATAAAGCCGAAAATTAAATACTATTACACAGCAGCTATTGAACTCGAGGCTGGTAAACACACTAAATTTTTTCCATAGTTCAGCATATAGCTTCAAAATCGAGTACTTGAAGAGCTAATGCTGTTTAAATTACGAACGCCATTAATACCATAACCTACAAATCTTTAAACACCTAAAATGGGTTTGTTATTATGTTTCCCAATTATAACACTTAAGTAGTTACTAATTACATGTAGTAAAATAACTTTATTGTTAAATAGAGAAGCATAAGTAACACAAAAGAGTCAATCTAAAAAAAAGATTCGATCCACTACATCACAATATACAATAATTATTGAATTATCTCTATAATTTCGAGGGCGCGTGAGTTTTTTGTTTACAATTAGTATATACATTCACATAAAACTAACAGCCGCAAGCAGAATAGGTACAGAATATCGTTTACTACCGCACTTGGTTTAGTTTCCTTTTTTACACTTAATGGATGCGTATATTTTACAAGATGTCTTCGAATTATGACGTTCCAAAGTAGAATAAACACAACTCGGGTGAAAAAATCTCTTATGTAGACTTTTGTCAGTTTACTGCTGTGTATATAGGCATAAAAAGTGTAGCCGAGGAGTATTAGCTGTATAATGGAATTTATTTATGCTGTAAATCAGCCATCACTCAGTAATAATACAGCTGTTAACCAGCTAGATCTACACTTAAAGCTGTAAAATTCGTCGTTAAACAGCTATATCAACACTTAGAGCTGTAAAATTCGTCGTTAAACAGCTATATTAACACTTAGAGCTGTATAATTTGGGGCCCTTTTTGAGGATATAACGGTCTCCAAGCCCATCAATACAGCCTTTATACAGCAGAAAAATTGGCGGATACAGCTATTATACAGCTCAAAATGTTACTTGGGAATGACAGTTAAAGTGTGAATGTCATATGTCATGTGAGATGAAATTTGCAGTCGTTTCTATCATTTTAAATGAGGTGGTATAGTTACTTCGTTCTAAGTTGTACATGCAGACCTACCTCTTTGTTGCTCGACTATGGCAAAGCTAAAATGAAAAGTTATTTTATTACTTATACAGGATGTCCGGTAATTAATGCACAACCTTCTAACCCCCAGTAGGTCACCTTAGACTGGTCAAAAATATTGATTTTGAGCTCTAGTAAGTCTCCTGTTTTTCGAAATTTTCGCACGTTTGTTAGTTTTTAAATTTTGACATTCACACTGATAGGTGTACCATCGAATAAAAAAAGAAAAAATGTACTGAGGCAATACCTGTCATATACTCTAGTAAGACTCGATAGGTGTCGATAAAATAATATTTCAAGCACTGGCTAAATTACGCTAGTGTTTTGTTTTGCCGTGAAAAATCCGAGCTCTGCTGATAATGATTAGGTACAAACAGACGTACACAGGTCTCCAGGGTAATGCAAACAATTTTATTCCTGATAATGCCTACTATACATTTGGCCAAGGAAAGGGACCTGCGGAATTGCAAGGAGTCGTACCCTAATTGACCTTGCACAAGAATAAGGTGGGGTACAGGAACGGATAATAGAAATAAATTCGCTTGTATAATGTTCTCAAGAACTGTTTCTGGACTTGCTCCAGCATAAGAATATATTTTTTCTCGTACAGACTCCAGACCACTGAACTAGATTCCAACAAACTCCGGACGAGCGCCGCATACAACACGCGAGTGGCTTGTATGCTCATAGATTTAGAATTTCGCAGAACAAATTTGTCTTTTGTACGCCGCATCAGTCACCGCCAGAATATGATCACGAAACGTGATAGCAGGGTCAAAAAGTACACCTATGTAGATCTCGGATTCGTTCTGACCGTTATGGAGCTAGAAGGAGAAAAAAAATCCTTCTTAGGGTCTTGTTATATTGGTCAACTCGTTTGCAAGTAAATCGCGAGTTTCAGTTCGAGGTGGACTACTAGTTTACTCTCAGATAGCTGTTAGGAATGCGAATTTTTCCGTTCTAGCATATAAAATTTATGTGAGCTAGGACTCTTCCATTTCCAAAATAAAAGTATTGGAGATCCGGAGATTTCCGGAAACTTTTCCAATATCTTGGAAACATTCTGCAGTTTGCACATTAAGCTGGAAATTAGTCCCCCAAGTAAGTTATAAATTATAAAACTACTCAACATGGTGGCATTAATATCTCTGTCCTAAAACAACGCCTTGTGTTTGGCCTTGTTAGAAGATCAACAAAAATATGATAGACCGAGAAAAATCACTAAAAGGTATTAAAATTACATTATGGTAAACATAGTTTATGTTTTCCTGAGCGAGAAGAAGAGTAAGTAGTATATAAATTCCATACAAGTGTTTACACTCTCATCATCATTCATCATTTCAGCCTTTTTATCGCCCACTGCCGAGCATAGGCCTCTCTTCGTGTACTCCACTTGTCCCGGTCCTGAGCCAACTTCATCCAAAAGTGACCCGCAACCTCTCATCCTACCTGACCTTAAGTATTTAGCAACTTACGAGCTACAGGAGGGCTCGGTGTTGGAATCAAGGCTTGCACCGTCACTGCTGCCGGGACGTCATTGCTAGCACACATAAACCTGATGAGCGCCACGGCCAGAGGAGTGCAGCACGAATCGTTCATCCCGTTCACGTCCGCACCGGCCTCCACTAGGAAGTTTATTAGAGCGACTTGGTCGCCGCACTGCGAACATGAAAGGAAGTGTAAGTTTTATTAATCTAATGTTTAATTGATACGTTAAGAAATTATTGTGGTTAAACCGGTATTAGACATTGCAACCTGCAGGGCCCAATCTGTTGTGTACCCTGCCTCTCCCTTCCCCTCCTTCAGCTCCCTACGGGCCCTACTTTTAATTACACCTTCCAACCTGACAGATTGGGCCCTGCAGGTTGCAATGTGTAATACCGCTTTTAGTTGCGGACTAGTTGAAATCTTTGGACTGTTTGTATCTAGGTGTTATATAAAGGACATATTCAAACTAGTTTCAACCTATGACATATAATAATGACAGATGGGATTATGCACGCTCCAAAAGTGAAGCGCTTAAAATGAGTGAATTCAAACAATTGTCTTCAGTAGTGCACCAGCAAGCGAGTAATGTGGACGTGCTAATGAGCTCCAGTCACCCGCGTGAGAAAGAGACAAACTGTAATTTTCTAACAACGAGAGTGACAAAGATGTATTGATTGTCAATACAGATAAATATAACATATAAACATTGTTAGGGTATCAAATAAAGGCAGCATTTTTTGTGCTCATTATGTTACAATATGACACATCCATAGTAAAATATCATTGGTTTCAACCCGAAAACTAGACCTATAACTGTTTTAATCACCTTATAGATGTGATTTCTTGTAATTAACCAACTATCGTATTCGTATGTTGACGTGTAATCGAGAAGCGAATGACGAATACCTATTTTGTAAAAAAAAGTAATGATAATGCCAACTAGTGTGTAATTTTCCTATGACAGTGGGGTGTTTGTAGCGTTTCATTTAAATTTATATTTGAAAAAGAAAAGGACCATGGGCACTTTAGTATGGAGTCTGGTCCATATCCTCAATACTTATGAAACCTATGCCAAATGATAGCTTCAATGCTATCATTTATTTCATACTATGACAGTTAAGTCGAAATCGCGGGCCAACATGGTTTTTTTTATATAAATAGAACCCAGTACGGCAACGTTTTCACCTTAGTATGTTTTATTATAGTAGAAAGAAAACGACACACGTTATGTAGGTTTCATAAGTATTGAGGATATGGACCAAAATTACTCATTGTCCTTTAAAAGTCCTACAAGCAAGTAATTTTTTAATAAATCCTATTTTCGAAATACTCACAACAGCATACATGACCGCAGAATTCCCCACCATATCAGTGATATTTGGGTCGACGCGGCACTCGTTGACGAGGTAAGTTGTGCTAGCCACGTGGCCCGAAAAACTCGCCAATAGCAGAGTCCTGAAGAATTCGTCGAATTATCATAATAGATTGATAATCATGTCCATCGATGTCCCACAGACAGCACAGACTGACATATTTGTGATTATAGTTAGTGAATTTGGCAAGTTCTTATTGTTCTTAAGAGTCGCCAGGACGCTCGCGTGAACTCGCGTTCCCATACAAACGTAGTTCAGCTCTCATTTTAAAACGACATGCTTTAGAACCATGAAATTTGGCATGGACATTTTAGTAGTACAGATCTAGGTTGGACATTCGTTTTCGTTGCTAAACATTGTAATACAAAGAAATATAGCAAAAATAAGTTTTGTATGTAAATTTGTAACTGGCTGTGTTTTCTTTGTATTACAATTTTTAGCAATAAATAAATGATGACATTGATGACGGATTAAAATATTCCCTTAAGAGTCGCCAGGACGCTCGCGTTCCCATACAAACGTAGTTCAGCTCTCATTTTAAAACGACATTCTTTAGAATCATGAAATTTGGCATGGGCATTCTAGTAGTATATATATATACTACTAGAATGCCCATCATGAATTTAAACTTTCGTGAGACATGTTAACACTATTTTAACTACACGCGGCTGTAGGTACTCACTTGTGTTTAGTCACCGCACGACATGTTTCGGAGAGCTTAGGTCTCCATCCTCAAGCACTAAGAGTGCTAGGCGAACCGATTCACGACCCGTCTGCGGCGCCTCGCCATCGAGTCGAGAATGGCTCGGCGCGCGTAGTGACTATACACAAGTGAGTACGGTCGCATGTACTGATACTATAATTTATTTAATGTGATGGTTTTCATTCTTAATTTGGAAGATACCTACAATCACCATTTTCTAGCAATATGTATTTAGCTCTCAGAAGATTGTCTAATTTTACACGTATTTGTCTAAATATTCTCTTATATCTCCTTCTAAATGAGAGACGACACGACTATTTGGACAAATCTGTGGCCCTAGTGAAAAAGGGTACAAATCAAAATGGCTCAGCGAATAAGGATACAAGTGCCGTACATTTTATAGGACTTGTGTTGTGCTGTGCCCTTATTCTGTGAGCCATTTTGACATGTACTCTTTGTCACTAGGGCCACATAAATACGCCAAGTGTGTTTGTACAAACCTGCAATCCAATTCATGCCTAGCTGGAGGTTTCAATCGAGTTCTCGCTCCATTCAACACATCCTCCAAGTTGACATCCATCTCTTTTCTCTGTTTTTCATGTTTAAACGTATGTTTCATTATGTCTATGATTACTGAATCGTTGTTCCATGCATAGTATGATCGTGAGTAATCTAAGCTGTCCTGGCTTTCTTCTTCAAGACCCTGTAGAGATGGTAAGGATTGTATTGTATGTAGCAAAGGCATATACATGTACTTAAGACCGATTAGTGATAAGATAAAGTTCTTTTTACGTAAACCCACCGCACTGTCTGCACGTAGGGCCCATTTACACATTGATTAGTGCTTAGTGCGAGTTCATACATTGCTACTTGTGTTTATTAAGTTGTTTGAAGTAAAGAAGTAAATTAGCTATGGACGCCAACACAATACGCCTATCGCGATTCAGTACAAAGAATACTGTTAAATTCGGAATTAAAGTTTCTCTTAATAAATAACGTTCTAAAGAAATTTTAAATGTTGACATACAACGCTGATGGCCTTATGGTATTGGCGGTGTGTTGTACAGTCAACGCCATAAATAAGTGTACACTTTTTCACTTTACCCCATTGTAATAAGGCTCAAAAGTGTACACATATTTTTGGCTGAACTTGGACTTCTGAAAACAAACCTCATTATTTATATTCCCTTCACCATCAAGTTCCTGCAGCGAATAAATTTTCCCGCCATAATAATTATAGTCAAAGAGCTCCACATGGCACAGTTGACTCGCAGCATCCGTGCAGTGTTTCGGGTACAGACGAGTCCAGTTTTCTGTTGCCGCCATTGGGTCTGAGCCGTGTTGTTTCAGATATTCCACCGCTTGGTTCACTTTGCTAATCTACAAATTTGAGATGAGGTTGTCGGAATTAACAGATACTATCAAGACGTATTGAGTATATTCTAAATATAACATTAGTATGACTCATGAAATTTTAAATTAAAATGATGGAACACGTAATACTAACGTTTTTGAAATTAGTTTGTAAAACAACTCGATGTGGGTCCACGAGCGCTAGGCCTCCCGGCCAGGCTGCAAAGTCAGGGACCACAGCGGGCTCCGGCCTCCACGCCAGCCGGACTAGCTTTGGGCCTCGCCATAGACCAACATTGGCGCTGACGTTCGCGAAAGTCTCTATGCCTGGACCGTAGCGTACGTCGTTGTTGAAAAGACCCTGGTGAAGAACCAAATGTCTGGAGTAGGTACCTTTTTAGCGTTGACATTTTGATCGTCGTTTTTTTAGAATTGATATACTGACAGTAATGTTTAAGAGCTTTACTGGCATTTCATAGCTCTCTATTACATGCAAAAATATAAAAAATTTAGTTGTTAACTAGGACACCATTTTTCTGTCCCCCCATGACGGTCAAGCTAGCAGCTTGCCTGTCCACACTTAACCGAACCTACTTAAACTAGCAAAATGTAGATAACACTTTATTTGTGCTTAGACATGTAAGAATTACTCGGCGACGTCGTCACACGGTGGCAGCAGCGAACATAAGTCATAGGTTCGAGATACCGCACTCAAACCTTTCGCTCTAACTTACGTCAAGTTCTTACGGTGAATATATACCACGTGAACACCGTGCCGTTGGGATACGACAAAGCTCTGTAGCCGTGCATGGCCTAGACCTGGTTTGCCTTTGTACCAGCACCAGTATTCCCTAGGCCTCGGATACTCGTACTTACGACAGAGCCCCGTTCCCGTGCACATGGTTCATATACAGGCGACCCTCGTACGTCACGATTGTCACGAGGAGATGGTTGACTGGTAGAGAATGCCTTTAGGCATTAAGTCCGCCATTTGTACTTTATATTTGTATTGTGCAATAAAGTTTAAATAATAAAAGGTCCCAGCACCAGTATAACCCAGGCCTCGGATACTCGTACTTACGGTGAACACCATCCCGTTCGGATACGACAGAGCCCCGTACCCGTGCATATGGTTCATGTACGGTCAGCTGCAACGAAAAAGGCCCCCGCTGCCATACAAACTTTGTATGCAGGGGGGGTCCTTTTCTCTGCAGCTGACTGTACAGGCGACCCTCGTACGTCACGATTGTCACGAGGAGATGGTTGACTGGTAGAGAATGCCTTTAGGCATTAAGTCCGCCATTTGTACTTTATATTTGTATTGTGCAATAAAGTTTAAATAATAAAAGGTCCCAGCACCAGTATAACCCAGGCCTCGGATACTCGTACTTACGGTGAACACCATCCCGTTCGGATACGACAGAGCCCCGTACCCGTGCATATGGTTCATGTACAGGCGACCCTCGTACTTCACGATTGTCACGAGGAGATGGTTGACTGGTAGAGAATGCCTTTAGGCATTAAGTCCGCCATTTGTACTTTATATTTGTATTGTGCAATAAAGTTTAAATAACTAGTAGTTCGCCCCGAACTGTGAACTCGCGAATCTTGTGTTTTGCCATAAATGTGCAATAGTAGAATTACTACAAATACCAAAAATAGGTATCGGGTATTTTTTCTCAACTAACCATCACGGTGAAACTAAACGTCCATATTAAATTGTGCGGTTGATGCGCAAAATTTAACCGCGACGAAATCGCTTCAGATTTGACAGTTTTTGTCTCATCTAAATTTAAATCGACATCTTACATGCCTCTCACTCTGTTACTTTGACATTTCGTTCTCATCTGTGGACCACCTATATAGGTTTCGGCAGGGGGGTACAACTCAAAGTAAATCTGTCAAAAAATTTGAGTTTGACACGACGTATCCGCTACGTTTGCATAAGTGCGAAAAAGAACTTGTCATGCGTTAAGAAGGGACAACATGATTCGTGACGTTACGTGACATTACAGAGGTCTCTCTGTTATACTATTATTTACTCTGTGGTTTCGGTCACCATCATTATACGTCTATGGTAACTCTCTCTGACTAATGTCACAGAGTAAATAATAGTATAATACAGAGAGACCACTGAACCCCCCTTGGGTTGTACCCCCCTGGTACAACTCAAAGTAAATCTGTCAAAAAATTTGAGTTTGACACGACGTATCCAATACGTTTGCATAAGTGCGAAAAAGAACTTGTCATGCGTTAAGAAGGGACAACATGATTCGTGACATTACAGAGGTCTCTCTGTTATACTATTATTTACTCTGTGGTTGTACCCCCCCGCTAATGTGTTAATGTCAGTATGCTGATGGCCCTAGCAGCCAAAGCTCTAATAAATTAAAAAAAAGTCAGTTGTCAAAATATTTACACCAAAATCAAAATATAATTGAAAATATTTTTGAAATCAATTTTATGTTGCTAATTGTTATGAAACAGTAAGCAGTTAATAAGGATTTGACGGGAGTGTTAATCAATACCTTTGATACCAAACTCAACCGTACTTGCTCGTAAAAGTAGCAAATAAGATGGCCAATGTAACAGGACCCCTTTACAAAACCTTTTTAGGCCTTCTAATTTCAGAACTCCCGTCTCAATCCAGCTCATATACGAACTCGCAAATTTTGTTGGTCTCTGCTACAACCCAAACAAATTTCATTAAGATTGGAAAATCGTTACTAAAGTTATCGTCGGACAAACTATTTAAATCAAAAAGCCATCCAAATGCCGAGACGTCCCAGTAGCCAGGTGACAGTTGTTGTTTGTAAGAACGATCTTCGCTTACGCTCCGCTCGTTCGATAAAAGGTCCCAGCACCGGTATAACCCAGGCCTCGGATACTCGTACTTACGGTGAACACCATCCCGTTCGGATACGACAGAGCCCCGTACCCGTGCATATGGTTCATGTACAGGCGACCCTCGTACGTCACGATTGTCACAAAGAGATGGTTGACTGGTAGAGAATGCCTTTAGGCATTAAGTCCGCCATTTGTACTTTATATTTGTATTGTGCAATAAAGTTTAAATAATAAAAGGTCCCAGCACCAGTATAACCCAGGCCTCGGATACTCGTACTTACGGTGAACACCATCCCGTTCGGATACGACAGAGCCCCGTACCCGTGCATATGGTTCATGTACAGGCGACCCTCGTACTTCACGATTGTCACGAGGAGATGGTTGACTGGTAGAGAATGCCTTTAGGCATTAAGTCCGCCATTTGTACTTTATATTTGTATTGTGCAATAAAGTTTAAATAATAAAAGGTCCCAGCACCGGTATAACCCAGGCCTCGGATACTCGTACTTACGGTGAACACCATCCCGTTCGGATACGACAGAGCCCCGTACCCGTGCATATGGTTCATGTACAGGCGACCCTCGTACGTCACGATTGTCACAAAGAGATGGTTGACTGGTAGAGAATGCCTTTAGGCATTAAGTCCGCCATTTGTACTTTATATTTGTATTGTGCAATAAAGTTTAAATAATAAAAGGTCCCAGCACCAGTATACCCCAGGCCTCGGATACTCGTACTTACGGTGAACATCATCCCGTTCGGATACGACAGAGCCCCGTACCCGTGCATATGGTTCATGTACAGGTGACCCTCGTACGTCACGAAGAGACCGGGACTGCCTTTGTACCGGCACCGGTATTCTCCGGGCCCGTGCATAGTGTCGCGGAGGAAGCGGCCGCAGTGCCATTCGATGGACTGGAAGGCATTGGAAGGTCGTAAGAATAAGTAACATTTATACACACACAGAATCCCGGAAGAATGAATCCTGGAGAACATACTTTAAATACTGTAGATTTATTAGATCACAAATATTCATTTCGAAAAACATCCCCTAAGTGGGGTGATAATGAGGGAGAAATTTACTATGGAAGTTTATTATAAAGACTGTGTACGATAAAATCTAGCCACGCATGATATGGTACATCTTTTTATTGAATGTGCATATTCAACCAACACTTCTAATTAATAATTTGGGGTTATCAAGCTACATAATAAAATTGAAAACATAATATAAACGTTACGTTGTCTATGAGTTTGATCACTATATATTCCACAGTGCCTATATTTTGTTGTCCACAGTGTTCTGACAGTGTTTACCAAATTTTCCTGATTACAATTATTTCACCATAGCTAACATTCTTCTTCATTCTAAGTGTATTTAGATTGATATAGTTCGGAGGTGTTCTAACTTTGGTGAGTGACTTTTTGACAAAAAAATGGCTGCCATATAAAAATTACTTTCAGTGCTTGGAGTAGAAAGTTTTCCTGACTACCTTAAGTAGAATAGAGTTTTAAAACATTTTTTTTTGTAAGATGGCATTCTATTGACCATAAAACCGGCTATGAAAATATAAATACAATTGTGGTATTGTAGCAGGAAGCGAGTGAAGATTATCGAAAACCGCTCGACAAAACATTAAAGATATGTTGGAATACCTTCAGTAAAAATTGAGACAAGCCCATACAATTGTAATAAATATGATTCTATTTTTTTTTATTATATATTACTATGATTACAGATTATTTATATAAAAGAACTTCTTGAATATGTGTATCCGAAAAAAAGATATACCATATCATGCGTGGCCAGATTTTATCGTACACAGTCTTTAGTGCTAATTCTACGGAAATAAAGGGAAGAAACTAGTATTTAATCCCAGGAGCGGAGCATAATTGAAAGAGCGGAGCGTAAGCGAAGCTAGTTCTTACAAACAACTTGTGGCAGGACGTCTCGGCATTTCGATGGCTTTTTGATTTTGAGAGTTTGTTCCGCGATAACTTTAGTAACGTTTTCTGATACTCATGAAATTTATTGGGGATGTAGCAGAAATACGTAAAATTTGAGAGTTCATTTATGAGCAAGATCCATCTAGGGGTCATGGAGAGCACGCGCGAAAAAATCATCAGAAGGATTTGGTTATATTGGTCATCTTGTTTGCAAGGAAATTGCGACTTCTCAGTTTGAGGCGGACTACTAGTAATGGCAGTAGGTATTTACCTCGGCACCTGTCCAGCAATTCTGCCCAACACCATGTCTCCTCTCCTGTTTATCTTTTTTCCCCAAGTAGTATTCGTAGTAAGGTAAGGTCTCTCTCTTAACGGTTTCCGGCAACACGCAATATGGCGGCGGTTCAAACATTTGTTACTGTGTTTGTGTTATTTCATTTCTTGAATTTGATTATATTTCACAAGCAAAAGGTTAAAATACTAAATAATATAATGAAATGTCATAAAGCTCTGCTTTATGTGAAATGTAGGTAATTTTATATTCATAAACACCAAAAACGTCAAAATCTGACTCGCTGACTACGGACACAGAGTAAATAATAGTATAATACAGAGAGACCTCTGTAACGTCACATAACGTCACGAATCATGTTGTCCCTTCTTAACGCATGACAAGTTCTCTTTCGCACTTATGCAAACGTATCGGATACGTCGTGTCAAACTCAAATTTTTTGACAGATTTACACTGAGTTGTACCAGGGGGGTCTCTCTGTATTATACTATTATTTACTCTGTGGTTGTACCCCCCTGCTACGGACAACAATTTTATTGTTTTAAATTAATGAATAAAAACTTTTTTTATTGGCGGTCTACGAAGCGAAAGGTTTGAGAGTCGGATGCAGGATGGTAGGCCTGTATGTAGTTGTAGAAGGGCTTTGGTCAGGGGGGTACAACTCAAAGTAAATCTGTCAAAAAATTTGAGTTTGACACGACGTATCCGATACGTTTGCATAAGTGCGAAAAATAACTTGTCATGCGTTAAGAAGGGACAACATGATTCGTGACGTTACGTGACATTACAGAGGTCTCTCTGTATTATACACTATTATTTACTCTGTGCTTTGGTATGTAGATCTTAGAGCTTTAAACCAACCGGAGCAGCCATTGTCAGGCGTTTTCCCCTCTGCCGAAAATATATGACCAGTGGTCATACTCATTGTATGGACTGACGTTTATCTGACGTGGCTATTTTGACGTTTCGCATACATTTGACGTTCTCCTCCCCCGCAAAAATCGGATGGGCATGGGATGGATGGGATGGAATAGAATAAGTAAGAAAAATACAATTAACAGTTTTGTATTAATAAAGCAGTAAAAAAATCGCCGTTATTACAAATATGAATACACGATATACAATACGTAATATTACAATAGTCAGTTAGAAACAGTTACAGCGAAGCCAACTTGTTTTTGCTCTTTCAAAATATGTGTATTCCTGAAACAAGAAAACGGTATTTTTTAAATCATATATACAGGTAAAATACTAGACACAGGTTACACAGTTACCTACAGTGACCTACACGGTTTGTTTAGTGTCTTATTTAGAATTAAAAGAGGACGATGTGTTCAAAGTGATATTGACGCACTCTTTTCATGAAATTAATCCGTCAAGCTCGTTTTTTTAACACTTCACTCGCTTAACCCTTTGAACACTTTACGTCATATTCAGAAACGTCACTAGCACGCCAAGATCACGGGTGCAAGCCAGCCAATACAAACGTTATTGTGAAAGGTATGAAGGTTACTTTGACAAAGAACGCGATAACACTTATACAGGGTGGAAAGATAAGTCGGGCCCTGGAAGGAAACTACCTTAAAACGTTGAGATAGCTCAGTTCACTGAAAGGAAACATTCTTTTATTTTGCCTAAAAAGTAAAACTACATTCACAGTTTTTTTTTCTAATTTTCCCTTTTTTCCATAGTAAAATTGTATGATTTTATTTTTTCATTATTTATGGCTTCTCTTGTGGCAAATTTGGCTGGTGGTAAATTTGGTTGGTATTAAGAAGTTTGTATTCTTGTTGGAAATAGGATCGATTCCCATCAATTGTCATAAAAATTGTTTTTGTCAAAAATTACAAAAGGCGTAGTTTTTTTTGTGACCTGTATATTTTCTTGAAAATTTGTAAATGCAGATATGTCTCTTTTTAAAAATAAAATAATGTTTCCTGTCAGTTAATTGCGCTATCTCAACGTTTTAGGGTCGTTTCCCGACTTATCTTTCCACCCTGTATAAGCGTTGTTGGCGCTGTGGTCACTACTCGTGACACCTTTAGGTGTTCGTGGTGTTCAAAACGTCTACGTCTGCAGCAGCAGTCATATAGTCAGCAGACTAAATGAATTGCTCCGTCATGTAGGTATTATAAGATAACTCCCGACTTACCATTAAAAAGCAGGCCGCTAACAACAGCGCTTTATGTCGTGGTTGGACCGCGTTGTGTGGCATAGAGAGCGTAGTTGTAAAGCTGACCAGGTCCCGGTCCCAGCCGTGGGCGATCTTACCCACCTCCCGAAGCGAATCGCCGGTCATTATCTGCAAAAAGAACCGGGTTTATAACTAAGAACCTCCATTTATAATAATTATATGGGTTAGGTTCGGGATAGCTGTCGATTTGAAAGACAGTGATGCAATAGATTAACGAACGAACGAAGTGTTTCGCGGCTATAGGCCAGCCTCGGTCTGGCCGCGACTTCAGAACAAAGGGTTGGAGCGCGGTATATCACACTCTCTTCTTGCCACGGCTCGCCGCTGACAGTGGCCGAGTCTTCGTTGTGTGCGGTCTGAAAGATAGTTGTTACCTTGAACTCTGATAGCATCAGAGCGCTTCTCCTCATGACAGCCGGACCCTCGACGGCGAACAGCACCATGTCGTTGGCGTCTCGCACCAGGAAGAACGGCACCACCCAAGTGCACTGTTGTTGGACGCGCCCAATGTAGTCCCCGGGAGGGGTTATCACTTTCATTTCCTGGAAGACAGAGAAGGATCTCTAAAAAATAAAAAATGCTGTCAATTGACTTGAAAATAATTACTGTCATATATCTTGGAGAGCTTGGAGAGAATCATGATCAGACCTAGGAATCGATGGGGCAAAATGTTATGACAGGTAGGGAGTTCCCATATCGATAAACTCAATTATCGATGCTTTTTACCATTATACTAGTGATCATTGTATGTATTATTTGTGAGTATTGTTCTGAAGACGAGTATAATGTTCTAACAAATCATATTTTAAATTATCGCTAGGTAATAAATGCCATCTACTATGAAATAGTTAATATTATATCTTTATCAAACCCTTTTTATATAATTAGATAAAGATAAGTTACCCTTATTATTTTATTTTAATTATATTTTTCAATAAAATAATATTTTGACAAACAAAACCTGGAGTGGTCACTAGTATATGGAACAAATATCGATACTTAAGTTTGTCGATATGGGAACTCCCTACCTGTCAAAAAGTTTTGCCCCATCGATTCCTAGGTCTGATCATGATGAAAGGAAAAGTTGAACGCCCTCCCTCTGCTGGATAATGTGCCCCTACCTCTACTGGCAGTACTACTTAAATAATGATTATGTCTAAAATTACTAGGGAATGCAATCTCGTTCTCGCGAGATCTCGTTTTTGCGAGATCTCGGCCTTTTTTGGCGAGACTGATCTCGGTCGAAAAATGGGCGAGATCTCGCGAGTTTAACGAGATTGCGCTCGAGCATAAAAACGTCTTATTTGAAGCGAAGAAAACTGCTGAGGTGCCTGAAAATTAGGCAAGCCAACGGGAATCGTGTTCTATTGACACGCCGCCATGTGTAGCAGACATAAAATCGTCAAATGGACCGTGCTAAGTTCGTAATAAATATTATGAAATTATCGTACAGTCAGCCAAGAAAGTTTTCGGCTTGATGAATAGAGTCGAAAAGTGGTAGACCACTTTTTTGCCTGACTGTACACAAATCATCAACAATTTATTTTAAGTATTTGTACTAACAATAATGATCCAAGTTGGTCTCTGAATAAAAGAAATTGAAATTTAATTGAAGTCTACCTAAATGTAAGTTCAATAGCTTACTGCGTACTTTTTTGTGAGTACTAGACGACGCGCAACTATACATAGATAAATACATTGAAAATATTCATAACGCAAGAACAAACATTCTAACTCAAATAAATGCCCTGAACTCAGGTTTTTAACTATGGTTCGAACTCGGGACCTCCTGTTTTACAGGCAGGATCAGTTAGGCGGTCCAGACACTGTCAGTAATAATGACATTATGAGCTTTATATGCGTCATTACGTGAAAGTTTATAAAAATAATACGTTAAAATAAATGTTTAGGTATATCATAACACCTCTTACTGTTTTTTTCTCCTAATGTATTCAAATATTGCGATTATTTGCAAGAACAAACATACAAAACCGCCAATCTCGCGAGATCTCGAAATTGGCGAGATCTCGCGGTATTGATATTCACAAACCCGCGAGATCTCGCCTGAACCCCAATCTCGCGAGATTGCATTCCCTAAAAATTACCATAAAGGTATTATACTCCGTAGGTGTATGGCTCCTTTTACCAAAAGAGAAGTTAAAGAGAACTGCATCTCCTTTCGATAAAGGGAGTAATGACGTCATTGGACAATAATGCTAACATGACAAGTCAATGTGTCCTTGCGTTATGCTCTTTATCGGACCGTTTTTTCTAGTCTCCAATCAACAACTGTTTTGCCAGGTAATAAGAAACTGTAGTAAAAGCATAACAGGCCTATCCGGATGTACAGGTCCGTGAAAATTACCTGTAGCCTACAAGGGAAACAGCAGGACGCAGCAGCCAGCCTCCTCTGAAGCTGCATCGCCTCCTGTCGCGTGTTGTCATGAAGATGCATCACGAAGGCTCGTCCTGAGCCGCAGAAACAGCGCTGCGTTTGAGATGAGACCTCACTGGCCAGGTATAAAGATTCGCCGTTCGGTACTCGGACTATGTAGCGGTTCTCGGAGTCTATTCTTGAAATTACTGGAAATAGCAAATCATTCTTTTAGTTTGGATTAATTTTCAAATTCCGCTAAAGTATATTCAGGTAATCGCGAAAGAAAGTGGAAGATAGTTCCAAAAATGTACTCTTCTGTTGATGGAATACGACAGAGGAAATATGAATACCATATCAGCCCCGCAGTTCTAGCATAACTTACGTTGTCGCGCGACTCTACTTCAGGAGCGACTCGAGCGAGCGAGCGCGTGTTGCTACGTAAGCCGTCAGACATAACATGAGTAGTTAATTAATACAGTAATGGATGGCAGTCGCTTTCCTAAAAACTAGTGTCTGAGCCAATTTATGGGAGTAGGTTACCTTAGCGGACAATGTGCTCTATTAGGACAGTCGCCATCAAATATATCGGAGCCACCATAGGTACTCAAAAATATCTATGCACTTTATCGCCTTGACAATAGAGGCGTTGTTCAGATATTTGTGACCACCTTGGCCGCTCCGGTATATTTGATGGCGACTACCTACAAGAAATACGTTATGAAGAGGGAGGAATTAAATTGTCAAACGTCGCTCATCATTATGGTTGACAGTGTGTTTAAGAAAATTTGTCTAAGAGTTCAATAATTTCTGCAAAATATCTTCGATTAGATTAGAAGAATCGATTGCAACTAAACTCACAATCATCTAACTCCACCGTCTGCTGGATCTGTAGTGTAGACACGCCGATGAGGAAGTCCAGCCCGTGCACTGGTATGAACTGGCCGCGAGGGGCGGAGCGCCAGTCTAGTGTCGATACTGGGAGCTCCGCGCGAGACTCTGACGAAAATCAAATTATACATTACAGCACGGTTAGGACAAACTGACGCGACAGTATAACCAAAACCTTTTGACAAAACGAAGGAGAGACCTTGTCATGCTGCCGCCAAATACCCACACAACTTTTGCTGGAAGACAATATAACAAACGTTCATCGCATTTGTATAATACCTTAAACAAAGATTTAGATATATACCCAAAGCTACAATATGATGTAAAAAATAAAATAACAAGTTGGTTGGAAGATAAAAACTACGAAGAAGTGGAAAATTTGTTAGAATATGTAACCTAGACCCCCCCCCCACACACACACACACACATAACACACACACTAATTGCGCGCATTCACTATATGCATACTCATTTAATAATTAAGGAAAATAGTTTTTAGTTCTAGTTTCTAGTTTTAAGTTTAAAGAATTGTACAACACTAAATTTATAAGCGGTAGAACAGAAATAAAAATAATTTGGGATATGGAAGAGCGGTGCCTCCTAGCACAGGTTATTTTGTAAATAACTTACAAGGAGACGCCGGTCAATATATGATTTGTACTGGTTGTTAAGCAAATAAAGAATTTTGTAGATTTTTTTTGTTTTGTTTTGTAGTATCTCCAGCGCGAGATAGTCTACTCGTCACTTTTTAATTGATACAGTCTTTCTGACGGATAGATTAACTCGCGCGCGAGAGACTGTCGCGTCACTCTTGTGCTAACGGTGCTGGTTGTCCAATCAATCAATCAATCAATCAATATTTATTTCGTCATCATAGGTACAAAAAACAAATAAAACAAACAAATAGGTACTGTATTTATCTACTGTGTTATGTACAATAAAGTGTTACTTACTTACTTACTTACAAAAGAAAGTCGTCCAATCGTTTCCACCTGACTGATGATGGAAGGTTATACCGTTTTGGCTGTTTCCATTACCTACTCTAACTAGTCTGCCTAGTACAAATTTTACAAGTTACTTAAGGATGTATAAATATGATTGGATGTAGTTCCTACCGTTTTGCCGTGGTTGTACACTGATGACTAAATCCGGCCTCAAATTTGTCCCGTCGTCTGAAACATCAAATAACTTTTAACAAAAATAATTCATAAAATTTTACTCCATATTTTAAATCAACAGTTTAAAATTTAGTTTATTTAATTTAGTTAGTTAATTTAGTTTAAATTTGTATGCCTCGATTGCTTCTAAATCCCAGCATGCGATTCTGACCTGATGGACCAATCATAAAAATAGTAAATAAAAACAAAGATGCCGACAAATCGAGAACCTTCTCTTTCGACAACTTGGAGTCGGTAGAACGCTACGCGTACGGAAAAAGACGCTTTCTGGCCAAGTGTAGACATAAAACGATGTACACAACACGAGAGGTAATAAAGAAAGCCCTCGATCGCATATTTACGTCCCTCGCTTGCAGCTCGGGCCGCAAACTTCTGCGATCTCGGCCTTTCTTTGTTTTACCACCCTAGTTGTGTAATGTACTATTGTTTATCCTACTACGTGAGTAACTTATCAAAATATTATAAATTTGTCATTGATAAAAATCAAATAATTACCTTCGGTCGCCGCCGGATTATCAAATCCTCCATTTAAATCTGTTCCACGTATTTCAGTCATCTCTTTTGTTGTAAACGTTTTAATCACTTTGTTTCTCTATCACATTGTTTAGCTTCACTTGTTTTTATGTTTTTTTTTTGTATTTTTTTAATTTTAATGTTGACACGCGTTCTGCTAATGATGTTGTCGTGAAGTGCCGACGCCGTGTTATCGATGTATTGGCTGTTATCTCGTTATCAATAGCAGATATCTGTAGCTATCTCTACGTGGCTGGATTAATCCATTACATTTTCTCTCTGTTATTATGTGCAACGGGCAGTTACTATGTTAATACGTGATAAAAAACCGTCTATTATAAAATATTTACATTATTTGTATTTTTGAAAATGAATAATATGTGAAAAATATCGTTTCACCCGCAATTTGTGCTACATTTATGTCTGAAGATTAATTTAATAAACCAAGCTTTTAATTAATTCAAAACATATGTTTTCATCAACCATTGTTGTCACTGTCACTGTATGTATATCTCTAGGTATATGCAGATAATAAATAATACCATTTTATGCAGTAAAGAATGACATTTTCGCCCGTCCATTTGTAGTTAAAAAAAATTCTTGAAATTTACTTAGTTTCACTTTTGCTGTGCTTATTGCAGGTGTATTTTAATTCTTATAATTAAATCAGGCAGTTAATAAAACAATTATTATTGAAAACCATTTATATTCACGTGTTTAATACTTGAACATTTTACGAATAAAGGTGATAACATTCAAGTTGTTAAAATGACCGGTAACACCGTTTACTACAATGATAAGTTACGTTTATAATCCTATCTACCTCCTGACCCTAAATTTGTAAATTTTAGACAAACCATGCATAAAGAAATAATCAATGGTAGGTTTGGGCCTCTATTGGACATGCACAAAGACTTATAGAAGAGTGATTGTAACTTGCTTTAAATACTTACTAGTTTTAAAATGTTGAGTTATGTGCCAGTTCTGTTAATTATGTATTTATTTATTCCAACTGACGATATTTGGTTCACTTTATCCAGGTAATAAGGACACAAGCTAATGTAACAGTGTAAGTATTGAAAAAAGAAGTATCTAGATATTAAACAATTTTAACTGTATAACAAAATAGTTTAGTTTTGAAATTAAGTATCATAAACATGATCTGTATCCTGGGTTGGTACATTCGACTACATAATACGTATGTAGCAAAAAACTCTTAAAAAAAGTCTAGAAAAACTTTAAGTATGTCTAAAACGTAACCTTATGCATATCCAAAAAAACAAGTAACTCCACATTCATGAGTTTAAAACTCCAAGTCAAATCGTTACGTTTTAAAGATACTTAATTATCTAACCTATGAATGCATTTTTTATTTTATTTGTATGGTGTATTTTACATTGTAGGGAGGCGTATAAGTATTACCTATAAGTCGACATCTGGGTAGTGAACGTAACAACTTTATGCAATCATATTTAAATTACTTGTGATTTATATCTACCTACATATAAAGAAAACAGATTTATAAATTATTGATTTCTGAATCGAGCACGCATCATCTTTGAGTTTAATTTTTTTTGAGCATGTCGAATAGAGGCGTAATGTTGGACAACATCTGAAGCCAAATTTGACCGGAAGACTTTTGAAACGTGTGCCGTTACCTAACGATTAAAAAACTCGGAATAGCCGTGTATAAGCCAAAGATTTATTGTCTAGTAAAGTCTAAGGTGGTTCCTACGGCAATTCACAAGACCGTCAGGCAGGATTAGGAATTTTCGATACAGGTGGCCTACCGCGAAGTTCGAAAATCGACAGAACGATGGTCCCGTCTCTATCGCTCTCGCAGATACGAAAGAGAGTGATGCAAAGAGACGATTCGATGAACGAAGTGTTTCGGGGTTATAGGCCAGGTTTGCTATCCTTGGCAAGCTCCTATGTGTAACGCTAGTTCGATACAGCTGTTGCAAATATCATATTTAAAACTTTTTTCCGTTGAAAACTTTCAAATGCGTCTAAATATGCATCTTGTTTTATTGTTAACATGCATCTTAAGTATTTCTAGCATTTTAATATGAATGTACTTAAAGTGATTACGCTGCGCTGGAGTCTTATAGAATAGCTTTGTCCTTTTCTGTCACAGCGAAGCATTACTTTTGATTAAAATTCAGTTAGTTATACTAACAATAAAAATTACTCAATGGAATTAACGCGAATAAAGATTATTAAATCAATATATTTTGTCGTATTAAAGATACGGCTTTCAAAAATATTATATTATATTAAATATTCAGTGAATACAATTTTCCGTCTTTATAATTTTAAAATATGAAGATACATTTATAATAATTAAAAAATACAATCACGTTGACACACCTTAATACCCAAAACACAAATAGTGTGTAAACCTTAACAACGTCAGAATACTCGACGATTCTCAATAATTTTATATCTAGTCCTGCCCCCTTTACTCCTACAATACCTAATAAATAGAATTATATCAGATATATATTCGCAAAAATATATCTAGCAAATAAATACACACATCGGCTGATAAATTGGTATGTTGCATTGAAAACGTAACGGTATCGCATACCCAAAAAACAAGTATCTCCCCATCCACGAGTTTTTAAAACTCTCACTTAAAATTGTTACGTTTTAAAAACAACATACGTATCAACGAATAGAGATATTATATATAAGAACATATATATTTAAATCACACGTAACAACGAAAGCGTATCCGATACTAGCTCGCACCGCACAAGTATTCATAACTCCTAGACCTTCGAATATCGTAACTAGATCTTACCTACGCCCATACGGCTCTATGGCTGGTTAGAGCCATACGGGAAATTAAACTACCAGTGAAATAATAAGGATTAGGTGACAATTAGAAAAAAATACGACTAGTTCAACATGTTCGATATCGTAGTGAAACCGTTGCTCTCAGGAGCGGGTGATCTGCTTTTGTTTATCGTTGCAAAGCTCGTTGCCATCCGATGTTGAGCTTGAGGGTGGCGGGGAGACAGGGGCTGGCCTCGCATTCCCCGTCGAGCTCGTCGGCCAGGCTGTCGTGGAGCTCGCGGAGTGCCATGAGTGCTGAGCGCGCGGCGCGCTGGCAGCCTGTGTCGCCCTCGCACGTCGTGTCGGCCTCAGAGAGGAACACCAAGTCGCAGGTCGTTGGTGGGGCCTCGCCCTATAAATAAGTAGCATTCGATATAGTACGGAAGGCTGCGTAAAGGCATATCCACATTATGAATAAATTCATTATAAACTGGGCAACTGATAGTACGTTAAATGATTAGTAGAACTGGTCATACGTCGATATTACTCATCATAAACCTGAAGTAAATTGATGATCAACGAGCATTACAGTAATAAAAGTTGTAATTACGTCGGTACTAACAGGACATATTTTTTTTACAAAATCGAAGAGTGACCTACATAGTTAATGTAATGACGCGTAGTTACGGTACCTATCCAAGAGGCAGCCGTCATTGCTCTCAATAATACTTTAAGTCCTTCTTACTTTGATTGTGATTTGCGTCACACAACATAAATAAATTAAATGTTTATCCACTATTTGAAAATTCAAAATTCTTTTTCATAAAAACTTGTAAAGGTCTAATAGATGGAAACTCCCTGAAACCAAATTACGACTAAAACCAAGAAAATAGATCCTTTCACCAAGATTTAGAGCCATTCGGTTTCTGAATGATGTTCATACTTACACAGAGATAGCAGATCTGGTGAAGACTGCACAGAGGCAGGAACAGTTGCCCGCGGTCCCCGGCGAGCAGATCTACGCCACGGCAACGCTGCACGATCTTTGCCAGGACTGGGCAGGCACCTGTGGCAGCACCTGGAAATGTATATTTCCATGAGGACATTACATTTCGTCATGATGATTACATAAAAAATATTATTGAAGGGGTTGAAGGGAGAATAGCAAAACGAAGAAGAAGACCAAGACGTGCGTTTCTAGACCAAGCCAAAGAAAAAGCCAACATAATGATGTATCAAGAGCTAAAAACATTAGCGGAGAACAGGACAGAATGGCGATTACTCCACCGACAAGAGCCAGACTCTTAAAATGATGATTATGATTGCATTTCAAGCTTGGGATCTATAATTTCCCATATTCTTAGGTTGTTGTCTTTTTAGTTTTCCCAGTATTTCAAGTTTATTTTTAACTTCAAGACGGTCAATATTATGGCGACTTGCGATAGAAGTATGAGTTAGTATGAAATCTAGTATCAGGGCTATAATACAGTAAACCACTCATAAATTTTGAATTGCAATAGTTTGAAGGACACCAAAATATAGTAGATTGTATTGTATCTCACCTGTAGCAACAACTGGAGTACGATGTCTTCCGCTTCCACCCATATAACCTTCAGAGAACTGGTTCTCAATCTTGCCATTCAAGTAATGCCCGGCGCCTTGCTCTTCCTCAAAATCATCTTCTTTATCGTTCCCTTTATTGAACAGAGGAATCTCGTTATTATTGAGATCTACTTTCTCTTTCTTGACGGCTACACGCTTCTCCTTCGCCTCTTCCATTGGCACAGATGAGGGTCCCATAGTTATATCTGGCTTCTGAGTTTGCAAGCTTTGCTTGAACTCTCTAAGGGCCTTCCTCATCTTTTCCAGGCTGTATGCTGCAGCCAATCGAGACAGTAGTTTTTCCTTCATCTCCTGTTCTTCCTTGGTATCGAGTTCTTCACCAGCGTTTGAGAAGTGTAGTGCCTCGTCTACTATCATTCCTTCCATATTCTTTAGTTTCCTGTCGATGTTGTCTAACTTAGATTCCTGCTCTTGTGCGGTGTTCCTTTTATCACCATCACGTACCGCGATAGCTCTTGCGTTGTCTATTTGAATTTCGGTTTCTTCATTTTCAGGACGCTGTACGTAGTTTCTTTTCACATTGCTGTGTTTTCGAAAGGAATTTAAGGGATAAATAACTTCTTTATTGAAAGTATCGAAGTATTGTTTCCTCATCTTATTTTCATTGAAATCATTAAAAGATACTGATTTCTTCTTGCGTTTATCGATCCCGAAATACGTCGACCAGTCAATAGATTTCTTTTTAATAGTAATAGGTTTGTCACTGTCACTATGATCGTGATCGTGCACATGCTCTACTTCCTTGCCAGATATTCCTGGGTGATGTAAATTGTGATGATGCTCATGACTACTATCATCAGGTGATGTAGAATTATTACTTCGTTCGTGAGTATGATTCTGAGTTATCATTGCAAGCTGCGGCGGTTTGCTCTCATAAGAATTTCCTTGCTGATCACTGCTTCTCTTGACTGGGTTTTTAATTAGCTCTGGCTCGGAGTCACCGAAGAGTTGCGATAGATCTTTAATAATTTTTGGATCAGTTCCAGAGCTGCTTCTGAATCTTTTAGAAACAACTTTTTTATCTTGATCTTGGGCAAAGCGCTTCTTTGTCTTTGGCTTACCCCAATCGTATGGACCGCTGCTACGCTTGGTCACGGGGAAACGTTTCTCGATGACATCGTACCTATATTGGTCGTCATCCGCCAAATCTGAAAGACTATCATCATCTAAAGGTTGAAATGCAATTGCGTATTCTTCACGCAAATCATCATTATCATCGTCTTCGGACTGATCGTAGTTATTAAAGTTATTGAGATCGACAGGACCTGGTAATACTTTAGAGTCTTCAAAATTTGACATTGCGGAGCGTTCACTATCAGCGTCCGGGCTCCTCTTTTTCTTGAAAGCAATAGGACCCCAGTTATCTGGATATCTTTTCTTGACGATCTTTTCTTTGTAAAGTTTAACCACTCCTTGTGGCGCTCCTTCTGCGTTATGTTGTTTGTTACTTTTGTACTTCGACCACAGCTGGCCTAGTAGCAAGGCGTATTCAGCATCGTTTTCAGCGCGCTCTTGCAATGGCTCTTTAGGGTTCTCAACTTCATTCCTATCTGTAAACAGATCCCTTAATCTATCGTTGTCGGAATGATGACTCCTTTCACGAAAAGCTGACTCTTTCCTGTCGATATCTACGGGCCCCAAGTGGTTGCTCTTTTTCTTAACCAATTTGTACTCATAACCTTCGTTAGGTCTATCATTCTCTTCTAGAAGCTTGAGAATATAGTTCGTGGCCGGATCTTCTTCAAATTCTTCGACACCCACAGGATAGTCAGAATCTGAAAGTAAGAGATAATGGTTTTAAGAAACAAGTTGTTTCCTGCATATTTTGGAACATTCCTACCTTCAAAAGCTTTGAATGGGGCCTGAGTAGTGTTGTTAAGCTAACACAATGAAAAGGTTCCTTCAAACTTACCCGAGATGTAAGCGTTCGGGGGCAGCACTTCGTACAGATCGTAGTCGGGGGCCATAGGGGGCGCCCTGCCCCGCTGCCGTCGTTGCAGCGCCTCTAGGGCTCCACGCAGGGACCCGCCGTGCTCGGCCGCGGCCGCGCCGGACAGCGCGAGCGCTAGGACCCATGCTACTATCATCTGTCAACAAAGTAATTACAAATAACTATGTGCACACCGCTGACATGAATATATTCCTACCTAATTCTTATAATGACTACTACTAAGAACGACGACTAGAACTAAGAACGCGATTTTTGCCCAGTATAGCAAGACCCCTTAACAAAATTCTTTTAGGCCTTTTGCTTCCAGAACCTTTTGGTCAATCCAGCTAACATAAGCGTTCTCTCTTATTATATTTATCTCTGCTACAACCCCAACCCTTCATTCTCCGATCTCAGGAATAAGATATAAATAGTTGTTTGGTTTTTCAAGCCAGTCAAAGTTGTGCATCAGGCAAAGTTGTAGCAAGTTATGGAATCAGGCGTTACTTTGCGTCGGGCAATGGAATGGAATCTTTTTTGGAACATCTCCAGCAACTACTGAGGATGCCTCGTAGAGGCGAAACACGTGTCGAGTTTTGGTATTGTTGGTGGTGGTTTGTTGTATTTGTTTGCGTATCTATTTTGAATACGCAAATAGGTATAACTGGTTGTTACTAAATGAACTAGCACGTTATTATACCGCGGAACGGTAAAATAATATTGTTGTAAGTAGTTGATAAAGTTGTAGCATTTTTATTTAAACGTGTTTTTAAAGTGGTGCATTCCACTCAAACAATAGTTTGTTATTAAATCAAATACAAACTTTAAAAACATTGAAAAAATATTGTAAAAATAACCCAGTAGGACTTGAACCTACATCATTACGCCTTGCCGGGGCTCGATCGCTTTACCAATTAAGCTATGGGTTCAGTTACTAAATTGACAAAAATTTTCAATGCCTTCAAACATCTTTTTGTATTTATTTTGATCTACATTGGCTTTACAGCACTTTACTAAAGTTGTAGCAGTTGACGGTAATATTAACTTGACCATTAATGCTTAGACGCCCTTTCGAAATGTCCAATCTCTTCCCTCCCATCGCACAAAGGGTTGTATTGACTGTGTGATTCTATATCCTAAACCTTTTCGGAATATGGGAAAAAGGGAATATTGCAATAAATTTAAATATTCATCGGAAGAAGGAAAAAAACCCTTAAACCCATGATCCAATCCCACGTTTTGACCCATGTCTCCCTAATCACGGGATCAAAGCACACAAATATAAACGGTATCTTTCCCTAGTTCAACTAAGATACTATCTAAGTATGATTCTACTAATTTGCGAAAGGAATTGTGAATGTTACAAACAAGTTACACGGATTTTCTCGATGTTTCCCAAATACATGTAATATTCCAATAAAATCCCTATAGTTAGGGAGGCGAATAGGGGAATTTTCGGCAATACTCGAGCGTGGCAGTTTAAGATATGAGAGATACCTTAGACCTAATAGAACAACCTTGTAAAGTATTTAGCTCTATATGTAGTGACGCGCGCCTAGGATAGACGATCAGATTAGTAAAAAAAAATGGATAGTCTGAAATACTCCAGCGCGTCAGTTTAAGATATTGGGGGTTGATTTTAGTGTTTAAAGACTAAATTTAACTAATCTGACGATAAGTCCTTGACGCCGCCGAGTTATAGGGTCGCGAACTTGTAAAAAAAAAAACGTTAATCCGGCATTCTCGAGCGCGATTTTTTTTATTTTGTTTTGAAGAATATAATCTAAAACTTACTAAAAATACAAAATCTGCCGGTTTCCGCATGACCGGAAGTGTGAAGGAGCCATTTCGTCTTCCTAAGAACGCGTTACGGCATATAAGTCGCGAACGATACATTTTACAAAAAAAAGTTTAAATAAACAAAAAAGGTAAATTTTACACAAAAAATGTGTCTTTACATTTTTGTCCAAAGTTAAAACTTTTTGACTTGAAAGTTAAACCTTTTTCGGTCAGATTAAGAGAACCCACCAACATTTTTGTCAGATTAAAAAAATATGCTTTCAGGATACCGAGATAAACCTCCCCTATGAAAATCTGACGCGCTCGAGTATTTCAAAAAAACTTTTTTTTTGCATTTTCAAAAATTCATCGTAACTTATCGTCACGCCGAAATCGTCAGTTTTTTTAAAGGGAGCTTCCTTGGGGCCTACTTAACACCCCTACCGAAAATCTGACGCGCTCGAGTAAATTTTTTTTTTTTTTGCATTTTGACTACTTTATATGCCTACCCCCACCACGCAAACCGGCAGATTAGTATACCGTTGTTATCAGAGGCACTCGGGGCATACGTAGTATGAATATCTGACGCGCTCGAGAATGCCCAAGTAAGTAACTGTTTTTTTTTACATTTTTGAAAAACCGTACACGCCAAACCCACCGCTAAAATGGTTTTTGCCATACGAGCTTTTCTTTTCGAAATTATTTTATCTTTCGATTTTGATAGGTCTCGACGGCGCCGTTGAATTACGCCATTTAGCTACCTCGCCTCCCTAACTACTAGTTAAACGTTAAATCATATTACTGGAGCTATGAAATTTTTATTTCTAGAAATTAATACTTTTTGCATAGTTTTCCAAACAATAAATCAAAGTGGCGTTTTTCTATGAGTTTTTGTCACGATTTTCCGTTGTGATTTTTACTGTATGGTCATGAATTTAATTTAAATTGTTTTTATTTCATGTCGGTATGGCCGATCCAGGCATACAAATGTACGGAAATGGGATCCTGCCATTTGACCAAAATATTTTTGACCAAATTTCATTTCCCAACCAAACTTTCCCAACCGCACATTTGTCAACCCAATCTTTCCCATATACTTATTTGTCAATTTAAAGTTTCGACAAATGATCATTTCCCAAATTATTACTCAAGCAACTTTCAATAGACCAACTGATGTTTTGCCAAATGTTTCACTTGGACAAAAAATGTTTCACAATTTTAATTTTGTCAAATAGATGCTTACACAAATGATTTTTATCCAAATAAATGTTTAGACAAAAAATGTTTATCAAAAGTATTAGTTGGACAAAAAATGTTTCCTCAACCCTCATTTTGTCAAATAAATCAGTGGACAAATGAAATATATCCAAAGCATAGTTTAGTAAAATATTGTTTGTTAAATGTTTTAATTGGACAGAAAATATTTACTCAACTTTTATTTTATCAAATAAATTACTGGACAAATGGTTTAAATCCAAAGCAATGTTTAGTCCAATAGCTTACTGGACATGGATTTGTCTGCGTATGCATCTGAAATCTGAATAGCGCCATACATGGACGGATTTGTCCGCCGAGCATATTTACCAGAAAAATCCAGCGTTAAAAACCAGAAAAGTAGGTTAGGCTAGGTTAGACCCGCGACCCCCACGGAAACAAACCTCTGCCAGAAAAGTAGGTTAGGTTAGATAAGAACTGTGACCTCCCATCGAAACGAACTTCTGCCAGAAGAAGTAGGTTAGGTTAGGATAGAACCGCGACCCCACGGAAATGAACTTCTGTAAGAAAAATAGGTTAGGTTAGGTTAGAACTGCGATCCCACGGAAATGAACTTCTGTCAGAAAAGTAGGTTAGGTTAGAACTGCGACCCCACGGAAACGAACTTCTATCAGAAAAGTAGGTTAGGTTAGGTTAGAACCGCAAACCCCACGGAAATTAATTTCTGTCACAAAAGTAGGTTAGGTTAGGTTAGAACTGCGACCCCACGGAAACGAACTTTTGTCAGAAAAGTAGGTTAGGTTAGAACCGCGACCCCACGGAAATTAATTTCTGTCATAAATCCTAGTAAACGGCAACATTAACTGTCTTATTATTTGCCATCATTTGTTTGTTGATGCCATAATTTGGGATATGATTATAAATTGAACGAATTTTTGTAAAATGCAAAAACTATACCAAACGGATTTTTGTTTAAAAGACAATTTGCCTGATTACGATTTGGGATAAATTAGTTTGCTGAATGATGATTTGGAATATGAAATTTTGTGGAATAAATAATTACCAAACGGGTCATTTGCTAAAAAAATATTTGCTTAATGATACGTTTGCCATGACTTGTTTTGCGTTTCGTATGTTTTGGCAACTAATGCATTCGGTTAATTAAAAATTGGTGAAGTGAAAATTGTCAAAATAAGGAATTGCCGAAAATTTATTTGCATATTGTTGAGTTGCCAAAAAAATGTTTGCGTATTATTTAGTTGGGAAATGATTATTTGGTATTTATGTTTTTGGGAAACATTATTTGGGAAGTGAAAATCTGGCAAATAATTTTTGGTAATACATCAGTAATCCTACGGAAATACTATAAATATTAAATATCATAGGTATTATGTGCCCTTTGATACCCTTTTCGATCGCCCGCCATATAAAGAGGCCGCGTCAAGATTCTATCGGTAAAAATATTCACAAAGAAAACTCCTTTCACACATTTACAAAGAAAAATCCTTTCCCTAAATCAATTTATTATGTTCGTACGTAAATCGAATAAGAGCCAATAAAACAGAAATAAGAATTCAAGGACTTGAGAATATTGGAGTTTCTTTTAGAATTAGGAGTTCAAATGTCATATTTTCATAAAATCTGGCAGATTTAAAATCAACCTTAACATCAGTTCATTTAGGCAATATTTCAAATGTTCCGATTCACTCGTAGGTACATAAGTAAATAATAATATGGTTTGCAATTCTGAAACGAGTAAAGTTTTAAGTTATAGGACTTTTTGGCACTGTTTGACTAAAGCGTTAGATAACTCTAGTCGATTACTAGAGTTGGCAGATCTGTAGAATAAATAATTTTTATTCTACAGATGGGTTAGAGTATACCTACCATAGGTTATAGAGACAAAAATAAAATATGTACTTACAAGAAGTCTAAAGAAGAAGTCTATTTCCAAATTTATTTTTATACTCGTCGACTGTAGGTAATAGTACAAATTGAGATTGTGTAGACGGAACTTTTCGATATGGCTTTTATGGTCGTATATTGTGGCATCGCTAGCGATGGTAGAAAGGATTTTTAGCACTGTTGCCGCAGTCAGCCGAGTGCCGCCGCGGTCGCCAGGGGGACCGGCACAATCCGGCAGGAGATTCAAGTTACTAAATTGTATAGAGGCAGCAGGTTTTTCGTCGAACTCTATTCTTACCGGATTATCGATATTGAGCACTCGTAGAAAAAGTATACAATAGTGACATAATCAAGCTTTTCACTTAGGTTTTTAACCTAAACACGGTACTCTACTGATAAGCTCTTAATTATGTCACGATTATATAAAATACTATTCATAACCTAGCAATGATTCTGTTGTTTATCTTTATTCACAATCTTCTTTGTTACTCTCGATGTTAGGTAATTCCGTTTGTCTCTTTCTCAAGCGGGTGACGGGAGCTCATGAACACGTCCGCATCCCGCGCTTGCCGGTGCGCGACTAAAGAGAATTGAGTCACGTGACTCATTTTAAGTGCTTCACTGTTGAAGCGTGCGTGCATAACCTATCTGTAATTAAGCTACTCTTACACATGCTAATTACTAGCACGAAAGCATTTCACTATGAGCGATTTGCTACTTAGGAGCATGTGACTCTAAGCATGCTCATTTTGAGTTTGCTCAAAAATCGACGGTCGATCGATTTTTGGGTATGCTTTTTTAGCATTACAATTACTATTTAATACGGGATATTTACCATGTAAGTTTGTTTTGATGTGTTTCCGATATTTCGGCACAGTTGCATACGCCATTATCACGGAGTAACTGAAGTTGCTACGAGTGTCAGTTGTGGTCTACCCGCACACCATAGCGATCTACCCTCTTTCGAGTTCACCATGCTGTTCTGTAGCTTTAATCCATATCATAGTAGTATACCTGATGCTGGATTGAGTAAAGTTAATTACGATATGTTGATGATGAATCAAATAATTCCATTATTCGCAGTAACTACCTACTTTTAAAGCTACATCTCCAACGTTGAATCATTCTTCTTTATGATACAATCATAGACCGTTTGACGTTTTATTAAGTACCTACTTACATTATACTTTCATTAGATTTGCTTTTAGTAGATTAATAACGCAAGCAGATCCACCCTCAGGGAAATATATAACGAAATCTCGCTTCAACGCTTATGAATATTTGATGCACGGTATGCCACAGACACATTGCTAATGATAAAAATATGATCTTGAAGTGTTATTGTTTCAATGAATTTGGCTTCAATATTATAGTATTCTCTATATCCTACTCTATACTTTGAAAAATTATAGATTTTTTCAAACGCTCTAATGACTAAACGGGAAAAGGGACTGAATTTATTTTCCAATATATATTATTAGACTATATACTCTTGTTTTTGGCACAAGCCGAAACACGATTGCTGAAAGTTGCCTCGATAAAAAAAAATCCGACGTTGGGTCTTTTTTCCCCTTATTTTTCTTAGCTTACGTAAACTATAAGAGATTAAGCAATATAACTAAGTAAAACATATGGTATTCTGGTTTATCTAAAAAGTCACAGAAACAAAATTAGACAAAACTTTATAGATTCGCTTATTTATCGTAGTTTGGTCAAAAAGTCTGATCCTTAAGAGCCCTGCATCTCTTTCTTTCATGCACGGGAGCCATAAACGTGTCTCTAACGGATGGGTGTGGCTTGTCTGAATCGAAGAACGGCCTTAAAGTTACTAGTAGTCCGCGTCGAACTGAGAACTCGCGATTTACTTGCAAACAAGCTGATCAATATAACAAGACCCATGTGATGTTTTTTTCGCGCCTTCTAGCACCGTAACTCATATACGATCTCTCAAATTATATGTATCTCTGCTACAAGCTCAACAAATTTCATAAAGATCAAGAAAACACTAATAAGTACTCAAGTTATCGTCGAACAAACTGTCAAAATCAAAAAGCCATCGAAATGCCGAGACGTCCCAGTACCCAGAAGTTGTTTGTAAGAACTCGCTTCGCTGGCGCTCCGCTCATTTGATAATGATAGGATATAAAAATTTGTTTTAGGTAGGTGCACAAAAATAGTATTTTGTGCAACAGTTACATAATAAGGGTTCTTAAGATTCGAGGGTCGAAGTTACAAAATGAGGCGAAGCCGAATTTTGTAAACACAGACCCGAGAATTTTAAGACCTAATTATGTACCGTTGCACACAATAGTTTTTCTACGAGTGCTAGGCAAGCCGGTAAGCATTGAGTTCGACGAATGACCTGCTGCCTCTATACAATTGTCTTCAATCTCCCGGCGGATTGAGCCAGCGCCTCCCTTGCCTACAGCGGCGGGTGGCGCCAGTGCGGGGCCCGCCCCGGCAGCAGACCCATTATATCCCTAAGAATCGACTTTTGAATCATCTTATGACAACGTTCATAAAGTATATGCTTTGAATATACATGTCAGTCATTTTATTGGCAAATTACAATGCAGGAGTAGAAAAATATATATTTTTGTTTTAACTAAACTTCGTCTGCCAGTAAAGAATGGAGAGTACAAAATTACGTCTTTTACCAAAATGTGTTGTTATTTATGGGTAAACTTTGAGTTATGAACAAATAAACTTTATTAACTCCTTACCGAATTTTGGTTATTGATGAAATAGCCGAAGTTGTTCGGTTGTCCTTTTTTTCAGTGTATGTATTTAGGGTAGCGGCACCAGTGGTCAGCCAGGAACCAGTGGTCAGCCGTTGCATCGTTTATTTGTCATAAATATAGCAATAATTTGTATAAATAGATCATATGTACTTAACTAGCACCTCTGATTCATCGTTGTTTCATATGCCTTTCTACGTAAGTGGAAGGGGATCAAGTGGCTGAAATAAATTAGTACAAATAGGTGCTGTCGATACACAAGAGCAGTAGTGTCATATCCGCCATATTTTTTACTACACGTGGTGTTCTCTTAACACTTAAGAAAAAACATGTTATTTTATTAAACGTGATGCACTTTTATAAAAATTGGCTTTGTGAATACTTTATGTATTGAATTGTATTACAATTGATTAAAAATATCATTGATTTAGATGTTATTTAAGGGGGCTGACTATTCGATACCACTTTTTTTACAAAGTATCCAATAGTCAGCCTCCTGGGGCTGAAGCCGTTGCATCGTTTATTTGTCATAAATATAGCAATAATTTGTATAAATAGATCATATGTACTTAACTAGCACCTCTGATTCATCGTTGTTTCATATGCCTTTCTACGTAAGTGGAAGGGGATCAAGTGGCTGAAATAAATTAGTACAAATAGGTGCTGTCGATACACAAGAGCAGTAGTGTCATATCCGCCATATTTTTTACTACACGTGGTGTTCTCTTAACACTTAAGAAAAAACATGTTATTTTATTAAACGTGATGCACTTTTATAAAAATTGGCTTTGTGAATACTTTATGTATTGAATTGTATTACAATTGATTAAAAATATCATTGATTTAGATGTTATTTAAGGGGGCTGACTATTCGATACCACTTTTTTTACAAAGTATCCAATAGTCAGCCTCCTGGGGCTGACTACTGGGTTTTTCCTAATTGTCTGAAAATCCAGTGGTCAGCCGCACTTAGAACTCCTAAAACCCAGAAGCAATTGTTATGTTCTTGAATTTGGAACCCTCTAGTTATTCAATAAAAGCTCAAAATTGATTGTAAAATATGTACAAAATGTTGTACAAGGGGTCTTTGGAGGTTATTTTTTTTTTTCACGGGCGACCACTGGGTGTAGTGGATCCAGTATTCAGCCAGTATCTTGTTGGGTTAACTGGTATTTTTATGGATACAGGTACATATTTGTATGCGGATCTATGAACAATATTATACTATTATTATAATTCTATTGTTTTTGACTTAAATATCTCATTCTTATTTATAGTTTAAACGGCTGAACGGTATGGTATACAAAGGCTGATTACTGGATTTTTGAGGCTGACTACTGGAAAAAAGTGCCATTTTCTGTTTAAACTTAATTATAGCTATTTTAAAAAGGATTGATATTTTTTCACATATTTTGTTTTAAAACTATGCTAAACAATTGACCTAACCATGTTATTCGTTTAATTATCCGACTAATCCTGTAGAAATGCTGAATGTTCCAACTTTAAAAAGTCGTTATAAGGCTGACTACTGGTGCTTTTACTTATTGATTGATAACTTAAATATATTTTCTACATACGTGTTCTCTAGTATGTAAGTAAGTATACGTGGTACATTGTAAGTAACTTACATATATTGTATGCTTCTCCATTAAAAAGATTTTTCACAGATTGTCATATCCTCACGCCTGTTTCAGCCCACTCGCTATGCTAAAACGCCAACCTACTCCCTTAATGTCTCCATTTCATAGCAAATATTCTCCAGTTACGACCTATTGGGTTCAAGGCACAGACAGGCCGGGAATGCACTAATGGACTACGTGTGCGAATGCTGAGCATCGCGGGGAGTGGGGAGGGAGGGGGTGGGCATATTCACGGTTTATTAAATAACTTGGATAGGTCGTGAACTTTAATGAAGTGTGTATGGGTTTTTTGTTGGACGAAATTCTGGGGCTGTGGGTCAGGGCTGAGCATGTGTCACATTATATATAGTTTGGTTTTACCAACTCAACGGAAAAGAAGCATACAAACTACATTATGACAACGCCTGAGCGTTTTAAATGCGCGATACCAATCTTTTAAAAACCTAGTAGTCACTAGGACACTGAGGAAGAGATCTAATTTTGTGGTACCTAGCTTTTTTTTGGAAAAAAAAAACAATAATTTGCCCATAACACTACCTAACATTACCTAGTCAAAACTATACACAGTCCCTTAAATAACCCGCTCTTTCAGTCTCACTTAATTACCGAACAGTATACTCCAGTTTAAAATGAACGTCATGAACTGTACTCATCAGAAAGTGACAGATCTGGTCCTCGAGGTACTCTCCATTTACAGACATGGTAAAACTTGTCCTCGGCATGTCATAAAACGGAGGACATGTCTCATGCCTCGTGTCAATGTTCCGACGACCCTTATTTAACTGTTTTACGACCCTTTCGTTTTATTGGTCTACAAGCATTATTTTATTACATACGCCTTATTTGGGAAGCGCGGTTCTGGGCGCCCAGTTCATACATGGCGTCGGTCAGTCGAGAGTGAATTGCGAGCGGCGGGACTGAGCTGGAAGGAGGCTAGAAGGGTCGCTGAGGAAAGGAAGGCGTGGCGCGAGTTAGTGAAGGCCCTCTGCACCTCTGGGGTACCTTAGGATAACAATAATAACAACAACATACGCTTACCGTAGACAGCACTAGAAAGTCTGACGCCAACATTTTGGCGAAATCTGTAGAAATAAGTAGGAGCGAAGAAAGTACACCTGTGCAGGACTGTGTGTGTGTTTGTGTCAACTTTCAGGCTCGAACTGTTTACGATCACATTGTAAATAATATAATTACTAATTTAATTACCTCTGACCTACTACTCGTGGGAACGCTGTGGTGATTCATTTAATTAATAATCATCCGCATGGCGGCGATGCGGTTCGCCACCCATTACGTCTCGTTCTTCACGGGGGCAAGAAGCGGCTCACGGAGAGCCGTTTTGCTACATTGATTGTAGCAAATGGAAATCCGTGATCTCTGACCCCTTTTGGGAAATAGGCGTGATTGTACTCGTATGTATTTATGTATGTAATTTAAGCTAATTTCAGTGCATCATGCTCACACTCAGTGAAATGAAATTGATATGAATATATTTTCTTACGTGTTACATTGGCTCATAGCGTCACGTTTAGGTATACTCATATAGTTTGACAAGAATTTATATCAAGAACTTAACCCCTTTCCCTTCTGAATAACTAGACAAACCATAAAATGTAATTTACCTAGCTCACGGCCTAGTTCTAGTTATTGCTTTGCCCGCCACACGACGCAAGTAATGAGAAACCCGTAGTAGGTCTGCCGATCTGCTCGTAGTACTCTGGCTTAATCTAAACAAATTACTTTAATTACGAAATGCCTGGGCTAATTGCTTGAGAACTGGCTATTTTACCTGATTAAGTTTAAGTGCCTACTAAGCCCTTTCGTAGCTTTTTAATGATGGAATTTTGGCTTGTGTAATATTGCGATTTATTATAGTAAAGTATGCGAAATTTCTGATTTTTGATAAGAAATTCCGCCTGGATTTTTTTAATATTTAGGCCAGTAGTGGCCAATGTATGGTCTATTCTGAGAAAAAATCTAGCGGAGTTACTTCTATTTACATCCACATAAAAAATAGTGATAATGATGCAAATCTATATAAAAAATACAATTTAAAAATTTTAACCTGATAATAAGAAAAATTAAATTAAAATAATTAAACTAAACTAATATTAAAATAAACTAAATTAAAACTAAATACAACTATAAATATATAAAACTACCTAAAAACTTACCTAAAATCCCAGTTACAAAAAGAATACCCCCTCCAAGAGGTCCCCCTGCGGCAATAATTTTTTGTTACGTGTTTATTAAAGCATTTTTACCCCCACCTGATAATCACTCATATAGATACAAAAAAAATCTCCACTATAAGAGGTATCCACAAAAAATACGGTCAATTTAATGTAAGGACCGAATACCTAACTATAAAAAGCCGAATTGCCTTTATAAAAAAGGTAAAATACGTACATCAATATACTAACTTAGATACAAGTTTATGCCTGTATTTTAAGTTAAGGTGCGTTGGGGTAAGATAGAAAGGTATTTTTTTTGGGATAAGACAAAAAATCGTCCATATTTCGGAGCATTACAGACTACTTTTTATCTTACCCCTAAAAAAATACCTTTCTATCTTACCCCAACGCACCCTACGGGGTTATTTTCGAGCTGAAAACTTTACGATTCGAGGATCGCTCCCAAATGTCAATTGGTTTACAAGACAATTAAGTAAGATTGGAGAAGTTCCCGCACTCAGACTAATTGAGAGCTGGGAAAGCAATCGAGATGTCTATCGGATAACCATTACGAATAGAACACCGTTGCCAATCTGCGGCTGCGGGTAAAATGTAAGTCCGCTCAATCTTCTTTACAGTGCGTGGATTGTCAACTTGACAGTGACACCCTGAAGTTGGACAGTTGTATTTAATGTTAAGTACCCCGAACTTTTGTTATTTTTGAGTTTTACATTGAATGTAGAGGGTAGAGTCTAATTTAAACAGAATTACGGTACATTATTATTTAGAAAGTTTCACTAAAACGTTAATCTACAAGAAGGTGCTGCTGCTGACCAAAACTGCAGATAATAAAATACAAATTCTGCTACTCTATGAGTTACTCCTGGCGTTGCAACGGCCTCCTCTAAGTCTATTATTAAGAAAAATAAATGAAAACGTACATACTTTATTGCGAAGTAATTAGCTTAAAATAAGATTGATCGTTAAATGACAGCAGTAGGTACAGTCACCGGCAATAGCATCTTCCTATACGAAGGGCGCAAAAATATGTGACACGCTCTTATGGCCCTACAAACAAGAGCGTGACACATATTTTGCGGCCTTCATGTAGGAAGATACTATTGCCTGTGACTGTACCAGTTTAAGAATGAAACACCTAAGTTTCAGTTCCACATTTAAGCATTCAAATTTATTGAAAAATTCTTCGCTTTCAATGTACAAGTTAGTAAATAAAAAGAAAGAAAACCGCTTAAAAATTATTCCTCAGTAAATACTGTTAACAACATAAAACGTTTCGTTTCCAGGCATAAATAACAAAAGAATGTACCCTATTATTGTTTTGTTATTCGAAGAGAAAGTTAGTTGCTATGTAGGGGGAGGCGGGGAGGGGGGAGGTGCGACACGGGTAGCAACAGGTGGTGCTGAAACCCTCCGTTTGAGGTCACGGTCGGACCCCTGGCGGACTATACTTAGCCTCATGATGGCGATTCACTTAACGTTTGGCGAATAAGCCAAATGTGTCTATAATCTAATCATATTCGATCGTTAGTTTGGAAACGATTTGAAAACGAATATTGTAGATAGTAGTTAATTAAATAACGACATTTTCTTATGTTAACATAGTTTGAATTGTTATTGCAATTATTACTTTTGGTTCATATATATTATTATTTCGTTCCTAAAAACACAATTCATACAAAGCTTGTGCTGTAAGGACATAGAATCGTGCAAAATTGTCGCCCGATTTTTTATATTTTCTGCCCCTTATAAAATTATGATGTACAGTCACCGGTAATAGTACATTACACAACTAGAGTGGTAAAACAAAGAAAGGCCGAGATCGCAGAAGTTTGCGGCCCGAGCTGCAAGCGAGGGACGTAAATATGCGATCGAGGGCTCTCTTTATTACCTCCCGTGTTGTGTACATCGTTTTATGTCTACATTTGGCCAGAAAGCGTCTTTTTCCGTTTTTTTTTTTTTTAAAGTATCTTCCCACACGAAGGCCGCAAAAATATGTGTGTGTGACACTATCTTATGGCTCTACAAATAAGTGTGTGTCACATATTTTTGCGGCCTTCGTGTAGGATGATACTTTTGCCGGTGACTGTACCTACCCTTGACTGGGTTCTAGCAGGTGTATTACCTAGCAATAACTCTCCAAAGAGGCATAACGTGTCGGATTTATATCCCCACGCAAACCTATCAAAGGACCTAGCCCGTGAAACCTCAAAGGAGAAATAAATAATAATACAAAAGTAGCTGGCTGAAATAATAATAAAAGTGTACGTGATAAATACATACATAAAAACAGGACGTTTAAGTGTAAACCTGCCGGAATGGAGGTTCCGCACGCAACTTCGTCTGCGTAAAAGTCAATAAATCTTTACGCAATAATGTCACTGTTTAGAGGTTTTTGAAACGTTAGTAATAGAAGAAATATTACGTCCGACAAGGAAACTGGATCAAACCACAATAGTACTTAGTTTTACAGAGTTGGTCGGTCAGATAGCAGCCGCTTTCTTTGAAACTAGCGTCTAGTCCACCTTACAGAAAACGAAAGCCAAATAGCACTAGACCCTACTCAGAGTGTTGTGTTCCTGCACTTCCTGCTGGTGAGTAAGGTTGCCAAAGAGCTCAAAGAGGACCCAGTGTGTTGACGACGAGGGACCTCTCTTGTTCCTTTAGCCGTCAACACAGTTAATCTTCCTGTTTTTAAAGGGTTGGCAACGCGCATGTGACACATCTGGAGGCGTCTATAGGCTAAGGTAGCTGCTTACCATCAGGTGGGCCGTATGCTTGTTTGCCACCGTCGTTGTATAAAAAAATAGTCTAGGCCAAGGGACTAGGTTATCATATCAAGCAAACCTCAAGCTCCATTCAATCGTAGAAAAATCCCGGACAAACGCTAGAAGGATGATGAAGTGCCTCCAAATTTACAAACTTCAGCCTGAAGAGTCCTGTTACAGGAAATCCTCGTAATGGAGCCTGAACCATATATCAAGTTGTCCGGTAATAGGGATGAGGGTGCGCAGGTACAGCCTATTCATCTTTGTTAGTGGGACTCGCCTGAAAAAAAGGATAGACGAGCATTGGTTGGCTTTCGAACCGGAGGTCAAGGGTTTGAAACCTTTTTAACCGACTTCAAAAAAGGAGGTTCTCAATTCGACTGATTTTTTAAAATATTATATTATTATATTTTTTTATTTATCTTTTATCTTAGGTTAGGCGTTTTTACAATATGTATATAAAAGTAAAATAAAATACAGCATACAAAAAACAATATTATTTTTTGTATGAATGTTACTCGATATCTCCGTGAATTGTGAACCGATTTTTAATTTTTTTTTTATCAAACAGGCATGACCCCTATATGGTCCCATTGTCACCAAGTCGGGGTCTGATGATGGGATCCTGGAGAAATCGAGGGAACTCTTCAACTATTATAGGCACATCTATAGTGATTTCACTATTTCTTACAGCAACTCGACCACTTCCTCTAGGAATAGCGGATCCTGAGTGAAGTCGGTTATTTTTTGTTTAAAATTATGTTGTACCGTGTTAACTTATATCTCATTTGATATTAATGCGCTCTTTAATGAAGAAACAAAAATGTGAGACTCTAATTATATTAGCGGAAGCCTCTATCCAACTTATTAATTAGAAAGAAACTTCCGCTAATAATATTAGTTACAAGTAGTTATGCGAACGGCCCCTGCTAGCCAACTATGGTCGGGTTTTTATCGGTTGTCGACATAGCTGTCACGTTCTAACAAGTATGTAAGTGTGAAAGTGACGCATAGCGCGATAAGTGATAAAATGGCAACCATGGATGGCCTTCTGGTCTCTTTTTTGTAATCCTAACAGGGTCTAGAGTTTGATGCTGGTCATTTAGGAGTCATAGTGGATTTTTCTGCTTTGCGGTTTTTGTCTATAGTCGACTGCATTACGCTAAAAACTCCACTGAATATGTTTTGTGCCTAATTGATTGACTGCGGATCAGAACATTCCAGGTTCGTATCCTGGCAAGGTTCCCATGTGATTCAACTTGGCAACTTTGTCATGCAACTTGAAAGGCGTAATAGGCGTATTTGAGAGGTATTTATAAATTTTAAAAGTCTCAAATACTTGAGGTTTTTTACCAAGTAAGCGCAAGGTAAGGTGCACCGCTAAACAACCCATTAAAGTTCCATTGTGTTCGGCATACTTTTCAGCTACCCCCCGCCCCCCCCCCCCCCCTTTGTCCGATATATCTGCTGGGTTAACTATTATATTTATCGTACAATTTGTTACCTATTTAAATGCCGCTATGTCACAAGCTAGCATCACACTGAATCAAACAAGGCTGTCCCTACCACCGGGTCCCTACAATTATGTAGTCTTTGTACAGCCTTTGTTGAAATCACCGCGAGAGCCAACAAAGAGTTTTAGCTTTAATTATGCCCTCAAATGTTCACAAAAGCTGGCTATTACAGCGTCATTAAAAGTGGTTAGTACAACCTCCCTACGTTGAAAATGTAACCAGACGGTGTACTAATTTAAACTCACACGATTCATTAAGTCCCGTTTTTGTCAAAATAATAACCAGACGGTGTTATTAAAATGTATGGTATGTAATAATATAATGGACGAAATCAGGGCTTTCCAAACTTTTTATCAAATGGAATACGTAACGATAGGTACCACTAGTGCGTATATCTGACATAACCAATTTGCTCCAAAACTGCTTTACTCATTGAGTTTTGCAAACTAATCTCTTGTGACAATGGCACAATTAATTATTTTATTTTAAGATAAAGTAATTGTTTTGTAATTCAAAAATAAAGAGTAAATATTGACCATTCCATTCCCCATATCTTGGAAATTGCTTAGCCTAAAGTATTTGAAAAAAAAAAACACAAATACAAAACGACATACAAATAATTTATTTAGAAAAGTATAGTACAGTCAGCGTCAAATATATTGTAACAGCCAAAGTGATCAAATAGTTCGTCACACCATATATTTTGTATGGTGTGACGAACTATTTGATCACTTTGCCTGTTACAATATATTTGACGCTGACTGTACAGTCGCCATCAGATATATCGTAGCGGCCAAGGTAGACAAATATCTGAACAACGCCTTTATTGTCAAGGCGATAAGGAGCTTGTTGAGATATTTTTAAGTACCGTGACCGCTCCGATATATCTGATGGCGACTGTACAGTGGTTGCTCTTTCAGACTAAGACTTTTTTAACGACAAGTGGTTTACAAATGCCTAATTGAACTAGGATTCCCTGTGTTTCAGGCAAATTGTTTGATATTGAACTAATTGAACCCTTAAGCGGTCCAGACACTGTCAGTAATAATGTCATTATTTCTGTACCCGTCCTTTTCTATGTATATGAAGAAGAGAAGGATGGGTACAGAGTACAGAAATAATGACATTATTACTGACAGTGTCTGGACCGCTTTAGGGCGCGAGTCCGTCTTGTATGTACTTAACCGGATATTTTTTTCATAAGGACACATCGACGGGGTTGTCATTTCATTGCGATGCCTTTAGGCGGCCTTTCTGTCACAGAAATTGCTTGTATTCGCGACGCCCTTAACGACGCCCCGGGGCGTCACCACGCACAGTTAGGGAAGCCGTGGACGGAATAACATGCATTAAAAATTACCCGCAGTTTGAACATAATGAGCGGTATTACTCGAACTGCCTTTTAACTTCCCCCCATTTTAGAACAATTAGGGCCCTTTAAAATAATGTCGCATTTCAATGTCCTACTCGCTGTGGCTAAAACCTCTTCCTATATTTCTAGGTCTTGATCCTGAACAACTTTTTTGACTTTGTAGGTAACTGAACAAACTTACGATGTAGTTTTTGGTAAAAATAGAAACGTGGTGAAAAGACCATCATGCTGATGACGTGAATCTATTATTTTCAGGGCATCAAATCTTTGCAACTCGATACAACGGGCTAACAATTCAATATCACTACATAGTATAAAACAAAGTTGGTTCCTGCTGTCTGTCTGTGTGTATGCTTAGATATTTAAAACTACGCAACGGATTTTGATGCGGGTTTTTTTAAATAGATAGAGTGATTCAAGAGGAAGGTTTATATGTATAATTGCACCCGTGCGAAGCCGGGGCGGGTCGCTAGTTTATTATCATCATCATCTATTTAAGAGCTTTGCTATTGTCGGTGGAGTAACCGCCATTCATCTCGCCTCTCCGCAATTGTTTTAAGCTCCCGATAAGACACTACATTAGCCTTAGTTTATTACTAATAAATTATCATCTGACAATGGCTGCCATATCCCACCAACCCACCAACGGAGCGGCAGCTGATTTTCAAGAGGGTTCATTATACACTCGAGAGCAAAAGTTTCGGGTCACTACCAATTTCTTGAATATCTCAAAAGATATTCATTTTAAAGATATTAAAGTTTATGTTACTGACCCGAAATTATTGCTCTCGAGTGTACGTCGCCCGTAACTACTTCACAGATCATCGCCTAAGACGCGATTGGTCATGAAAGTTCCTATATACGGTCCCAGTAATATTTTGGTCTGTCATGTTCTACGGGGCCCCTGGGAATATATCCTTGCCCGGGACGTCCTTAGGAAATCATTATGATTACTTACTTCAGTAAAATATTGATCAAAGGGCCGCGTTTAGAGTCATAAGTTAGTATTATATATAATGTAGTCATCATTGTCATATAACTGAAGAACAGATCAAATTATTTTTAGTAAATACGACGCTGGTTCGATCTCAGCCCTTGGCACGAGACCTAGGTCACTTTTTCCTTTGTATACGACATCTATACAATAGTAGTTATATGTATAAGTTTATCATATAATCTAATAGGTAGGTACACGTGATAGGAAGATAAAAAAACCTTATACCTATATTATATGTAGGAAATTATTTCCAGAATGTTTTTAACAATAATACCTAACGACAGAACACTCAAAGAAAGTTTTGAGTCTGTTTCACGTAAATTTATGCTGGAAAATATGCGAAATTCAGACTAGACCGAAAGTTAAGTTTTGTCCACATCAGACGACTAAAGCCTTGAGCGCCGAAAATAGGATACAGGTTATTGTCGCATAGTAAAAGAAAAACATTCTTTATTGTAATGTCTAGATATTAAGTTGACTTACAGATACTTATCAGTTGTATTATTGCTCACTATTTGGAATCATGTGTTGTAAAGAACCATTGTTATTTTAAATGCAATTCTACTTTATTCTATCTCTTGAAAACTATTCGAAAGTTTCATGTAAAAGGTAGTTTTTTTGTTATAATTAATGACATAATGCAGTTAATACGTTAATTTCAGATGCAACAAACTTTATTGGAAGAAAGTAAAGAAATTTCCTTTAAAAAAAAAAAGATTCTCCGTTATAATATACGAGAAATTATAAATTAATAATATTTTCTCATTAGAATTTTGTTCAGAATCCTAGCAATTTCCTCATAATTTTCTCCCTAAATTCATCTGTTATTACGCACCAATAGCCGCGCTTGCATCCACACACACACACACAAACAATGCACACACTTACCTTGTTTCTCTACAACATTTATGGAACACAACCCGCACCCGGTTATCGTGCGGTCCGGTCGAGTCCGGGAAAACAACTGAGCGATCCCAACATGCGCGAACCAATGCGCAGTCGACGGGTTAGTTCACTAGTCTAACGGTTGACTGTTTAATTCCAATATAATTTAACCCTTACAGTTTCAGGAACCGCTTGCCGCTAGAGGTCTGAATATAACGGACAGTTTAATCGTTATCAACTTTGAAAAACCAGCTTTTTAAGCTGCCTTTCCAAATAGGTTTTCTATAAGATCGAGCGGTCATTTTACAGTGGAAATTCGTGTCCAGTTGTACTGTTTCTGGAATACGTACAGACAGGTTCCGTACAGAGGTTCCGAAAGAACCAGCCTTATGAATGGGGGGGGGGGGGGGGGGTTATATAACGCGCGGATCGATCGGCGCAGTTTTCTGAAGCCTCTATTCCGGAGAACGGCAACTAACGTGTTGAAATTAGATTGTGTTTATTCCGCTTCAATTAAATTTAAAGTACAGGCGACGTCAAAGATATGTTTACACCTTTGCACCTTACGCGTTTGTAATAAGGTGCAACAATGTAAACATATCTTTGATGTCGACTGTATTGTTTATACCTTACCTATTCGGTTGGAATATAACAAATTCGCGGTGAATGCAGGCTCGAACCGCCTAAAACCAAAAGGTATTATCTTGTATGGGTCTAGAGGGCACTTGGTTCGTTGTTGTATGGAAAGAAGCTGTTGTATGGTATTGCACACTCTTTGCGTACTGCGAAACGGTGTTGCAACTGTTGCCATTCCTTTAAGTGCTTCGTACAAATTGCGTTCAATAAAAGTTTTTTTTTTGTTTTTTTTTGTTTTCGTTCTTAGAATAAATTGTGAAATAATGTTTTTTGCGAGTAGAGAAAAGGTAAAACATGTAAATACTTTTCGTATTAATTTTCGAAATTTTATTTGCGTTTTGTTTATTCATTTTATGGGTGAAAATATACCAAATAAAATAAATAAAACGCGTTTAAATTGATGTAATTAATACGGTAAGGTGTATTCTGATAATTCTGAAATTTTTACAACAAATTTTTCATCATAATAATGGCAAATTTTTAGGACTTTTTTTGCCATTTTTCCACTCGGAATCAACCAAATAATACACCATACTTAAAAAAATAAGTTTAAACTTTAGCAAGTAGTTTCTACTGTTTAAAATACAAAACAGTAGCAAGTATGATTAATAAGTATATTTGCAAAGTTCTAGACCACCAGAAAGCATTACGTTTGTTTGCCACAATTGCTTTATAAAAACAAACTCGAATAAACTTTTAACGTCTCACAGATTATAAAACTATTGTTATATGAACCTAACAACTACATTGTTAGTGTACGTAAAGTACAGTTACAGCGCTAAAAGCAACATTAAAACTCGAATGTCCTCTTATAACAGCTTTACGCTGTATAGTGCCTTTTTATATGACTCGTGTGAAAAGTATATCTTATCTTTATACGCTCCATTTGCTACGAGTCTACGGCGTAGCGGTCGCGTAGAGGTTCCGTAGCTTGCAACCTTTCAAAAGTGTTTAACACTTTCCGTACCGCGTAGCCAGGTATTCCTCGTATGTAGTGCGTAGTAGCTACGAACAGAGAACCCGACAGTCGGGTTCTCGGTGCTGAATGTGTTAATCCCGTATTATAATTTTAAAATGCATAAACAATACATTCAAGAAGTTTTAAGTATGGTAAAAGAGGAGAGAAGTTTGTTGAAAACCATAGATAACAGGAGAGGGAAGATGCTTGGACACCTGCAACGGCACGATGAGTTTATAAGAAACATTATACAATAAATTATAAACTTGTATAGATGTCAAATACAAAGGAAAAAGTGACCAACGCCTCCGGTGCCCAACATTAAATTATTAAATATTCATTAAAACAATAATTTGATTTGTTCTTTCAGTTCAACATCATAGAAGGTAAGTTGAAGCAGAAAGGAAGCCAGGAAAGCCAAGGAGAGCATACATGGATCAAGTAAAGGAAAAAATAAACGTCGTGTCGTATCAGTCTGTAAAGGAGAAGGCAAATGACAGACAGGCATGGGAATTGCTCCACCGACAAGAGCCTAGCTCTTAAATATATGATGATGAAACAATATATTAAAAACACTATCTATCTCAAAAATAACTCCAAGACACAGAATACTAATAATAATAATATAATATGTTAGCCTCTATACGTCTCACTGCTGGGCACAGGCCTCCTCTCATGCACGAGAGGGATCAGGCTATAGTCCCCACGCTGGCCCAAAGCGGGTTGGGAACTTCACATACACCTTTGAATTTCTCCGCGGATGTATGCAGAATACTAACAGGTATAACATTAGTTTTAACCTATCACCAAAGTTATCATCCTCCTAGTGTTTGTCCCGGCTTTTAGCCAAGGCTTAATCGAGTCTTGGAAATTTAACCTGCTTGAAAAACTAATCATAAGGCCAGGCCCTAATTTTTACGAACGCCACTGCCATTTGACCTTCCAACCTAAAAGAGTAACTAGTTCTTATTGAGATTATAGGCCTGGTTTCCTCGCGAGGTATCTCCAAACCAATCTACCAAACACCCGGGTGTTTGGTAGATTTTATTCGAGCTGTCAGCCATGACATCTCGGCCATTAATATCTAAATGTTGGTATGGACTTGCGGCCATCTTGGCGAGCAAGGTGGTTAGGTTTTGTGATTAACTTCTTATTTTTTGTTCATTTTCGTGATTCAGTGTGTAATATATAGCTTATTCTGCAGTGATTTAACGAACTAGTGTGCAACTAATGAAGAATTAATCTCAAAACAAGTGTAACCCCTGTTTGAGTTAGATATCCGTTAGTCCACGTGCTGTTTGTAGGGAGTAGCTATCTCCTTATAAAAAGCCTAACCTCACCGTACAACGTCCAGCTCTTGGAGCGAAATTTTAACTAATTAACCGTACACTTGTCGTCTCTACTTCGACATTAGAAATAGAAATAGAAATAGAAATACTTTATTCGTGACATTAGCGGAAAGACAAATAAATTACAGATAATACGGTTACACACAAGAACAAATAAATTACAAATAATACAAGCAAAGTCTGTGCGGAAAGAGAAAGCCCCGCAGAATGTATGTGTTCCTATATAAACCATTAAACCGCACTCTCTCCTCACATTGACAAAATTGTCCCAATATTGTGAACAGAATGCCATTTATTTTAAAAATTGAATTGAAATGTTGGTATTATTCCAGGAGTATATTTCTGAGGAAGAATATTAGCAGCGTTTATACTGGAACAATAAAGAACCAATTTTGACGCCGAAAACCTTCTATTCAAAACCAAAATTCTATTTTCAATGAAAACATTTTCAAAGGAATATACTTCTGCCATTGTGCGAGACTTAGCAAACATGTTAAGAAGTGAAAGGGTTCTAAATTGTAATAGACATTTATGATTAGGAATATAAAATGTAATATTTCATTCCTAAAGGAAATACTGATATGAGTTACATTAAGGATATTTTTACCTTTCGAAGTAGGTACCTATATATAAAATAATAGCTTCAAACTTCAGTATAGAAGGATATATTTAACCCAATAAAATGACCTTTTGAGGATTATTTTCAATTCATTCGGAAAGTATTATTTTAGGATGGTACAGTCAGCAGCAGAAGTATCTAAACGGGAGAGGTATTCCAAATGGCCGTGGCACGACTTTATTGTAAAAGAAATAAGGTCATTTTGAATATACCACCCGCTTAGTTACATTGTTGCTGACTGTATTGTTTTAATAACCTAAAATAGCACTTTCTGTGACATCACTATTCTAGCCGCAAAAGTAATATGGCGGGTGTTATGTTAACGACGGTCTGGTAAAATCTTAATGTAGGCTATAATTTTAAATTCTATCTATCTGGATGTAACATAACCAATCTATTATATACACACTATAGCAACAGGAAATAAGGTACTTTCCTACATATATGTATTATCTATACATATTTATATATACTGGTGGTTAAAAAGGTTAACTTTTCTAATCGAGAGATCATACTAACTAATAGTAGTTTATATATCTGTTACGTAATAGGGGTGCTTAAAACAGGAGTGTGGTTTTATGAAACGAACGAAGTGAGTATCACACGAGTATTTTAAGGTCTAATTACGTACAGTTGCATACACTGCTTTATCTACACACATATTATAAACCCGAAATGATGATTGAATGACTGCCATTGCACGGATTGCACGCCATCGCCATGGCCAACTCGATTGTGCCGGCGGTCGGCGGGGCGCGTGCCGGCGGGTTTTGCTTATTATTTGATAATAATAACATCGTTACAGATAAGACATTTGTTCTAACTTATAAGAAACAATCTATTTTTTTATGGTGGTCATAACGTGCGGTTTTTGAACGCATCATGGAGGGTTTATGATATGGGTGTAGATAAACGTATAAAAACACCGATTGGAAGACACAAGTATTTATTTACAAGGATAATTATATATTGGTAGCTAAATTAAATGTTAATTTTAGCAATAAAATATGAGTAGGTATTCGGTTTAATTAAAGTATGAAATGAAAGTCGAAGAGCCATGAAAGTCAAAGACCAAAGGCCAACAATATTAAAGATTTCTTACGACGGCGACATTATTGTATAGGATTTGAGTATTTACATTTAAAAATAGACATTTCTTTATTTCTTGTAAAGTTTTCCAACCATTTTTATTTTTATGGAACTTGCACCTTCCATGACTTGTTGTAGCGTAGCTTCATACTTCAATCGTTCTTGAAAGGCATGAAACGCGAATGCGCGATCATCGCCAGTTCGCGCGAATTTTACTCGTACGAACGCGCGATCAAACATATTGAAATCGAATACGTGTCCTAAATGACAATCGTACAATCGTGCGGACACCTGTTCGAGTTCAATATGTTTGATCGCACGTTCGTACGAGTAAAATTCGCGCGAACTGGCGATGATCGCGCATTCGCGTTTCATTAGGACAATGCCAAATACGTATGAAGTCGCGCGCTGCGACGTATCTGCCATGCTAGGGCTCAGTAGTCCGCTTATAATCGTTTATCTAACAACACAGATGATCTAGAAGTCCTTCTAGAACTTGATAAGTGTAGATTATGTGTTAATTGGCAATCGTGTCGGGCACGGCTCGTGTAATCAATCGTGTCGGGCACGGCTCGTGTAATCAACCAGAGCCATCTCCGATAGACCGTAAGCCAGGAAAAAATTTCGTTGGTCATTGTGTCCCAGGCGATAACTTGTGAGGTGATCAAGGGCGATCTGGGCGATGTATAATGAAGCCTCGTGAAGGTCAGCTGCCCCTCTGTTGGTGGGTTGAAAAAATTGTCATCGCGTCCCAATTGAAACTTTGTCCGATGATAATTTATACCCTATTATAAATATAAAAAAATCATCAGTCGATTGTATCGCAGTGAAAAGACCGTCAGCTGGTACGAGCTTCAGGGCATCAGCTGTCGGTCTATCCACCTTGATAGAGCCGGCTGACGATTTTTCATGTTTGTAAGAGCATATAAACTATCATCTGACTTTTCAATCAGGACGTGATGTCCGTTTTTCCGTTCCTTAACCCACTAACGGAGCGGCAGCTGTCCTTCACGAGCCTTCATTATACATCGCCCACTTCATAAGTTATCGCATGGGACGCGATTGGTCACGAAATTTGTTCCTGGCTTACGGTCCATGAAGACGAGTTAGATTCCTGCTTCAGCTTACGAAGTGAATGCAAGTGATATTATATTTACATATATTTTATGTTTGGATTTATGGATATTTAAGTGTTTGATTCTCCTTCATAATAAATACACAATACACACATTTAGATTTTTACTCTACCTATGCGTTAAACAAGTAGATTTTATAATCTACTTGTGTGCCTCAACCAAATCCTTTTAAGATAGGACACACTCATGGAATTTTATATGGATGCTTCGTGTAAACAGAAAGAAAGCCATCTATAAACGAGTTCGCATCCTCTGGCGGCGTTCAATTGTTCCGCGCTCCCAATTTCAATCAACGTCGTTTCACGCTAGAACGGCCACGCGGTTAACGATATATTGCTTCAGTTGTGCTTACAAACTGTTACAATACGTTCAAAGTAAGTTTGGACTTGACAGTTAATATTCATCCAATTGATATTCTACCATAACATAAAGGAATTAAAGTCCTTGTTTAAAATACGGCACCAAATGGTGTGATGCTTGTAAAGTTGACTTTATGATTAATGACAACAAAATGAACTGATTTATAAAGACATAAAATGCTTCAAAATAAAGGTATGTTGTCAAACACAGAATAAGTTAGGATTACACGCACAGATGTGCCCGCCGGATTTGTCTGACGGATATGCCCGGCGGACATATCAATCCATGTATGGCGCTATTCAGATGTGTCCGCAGATCCGTATCCAACTCGCGCCATACATGGATCTCTCCGCCGGGCATATCCGCTAGACAAATCCGGCGGGTCATCTGTGCGTGTATCCCTAGCTTTACTTTAAAAATTAAGTAGTCTTCGCAAGGTGTCGTTTTATCTTTATAAATTTCATGCAAAGATAGTTCCAGTTTCTAGAAGACGTGGGTTGAATACATTTTACAAAATTAAAGTTTAAACATCTCAAGGACACGTCAAGGCCAGAGAAAAGAGAAAATGTGACGGAGGAGATATTTACTCAGGCAAAAGTTTCCCAGGGCTTAGGTACTTTCCATTATATAAAATTTAGGCAATTTATTTGCAAGGAAGAATTTTTCAAATAGTTATTGAAGCCCGGCTAATATTTGTATTAAATAATGCTACAAATATGTACAGTCACTAATGAAAGTTGCCGAACGAAATAAGATTACAATAATAACTATACAATGCTAAGCATCCTAGCGTTAGTCCTGGTTTTTTGGCTAAGTTTACTACGGGAGCCTGGGGTCCGCTAGCCAAGCAAATCGCAAGAGTACTCGTTTTTACTAAGTAATTTCTGATTTATCCACTCATAGAGAAAAACAGTGCCTCTATTGATCGGTTTGGTCATATCATAACTCATAGATAAATGAGCAATCTATCTAAGATTGCTAACTCCATACATAAATAATAAGTCGTATAGGAGGTATGGTAAAACTCATTTTTACTAAGTTTTAAGCACACTTAAATCGTAATACGTATTTAGCTGTTGGAAGGGCAGGACATACCTCGTGTTCTCGGCGACCGCCTCTCCAGTTTTTGAGTTCGTATGTCGGCACAAACACGACACTTTTTATTTTCACAATATTTAGGGATGATTTGGGTATCACTGAAGTCCTAGGAGTACTCCTTTTAATTGTGTTTAATTTATTTTAGCGTAATAAAGAAAGTTTGCAGCGCGCGCGGTCGGATATTTCGTTCGAACTGACACTTGAGGTGTGGGGTAGGGGGGAGTAGGAAAGAGAGTTGCCAGGTATTGATATATATATAAATGAAGGGTGCGTTTAAGATAGGTGGTATTTTAGTATATATAAAAAAAATAAGTGAATATTATTTAAGTACATAAGTTATAGCTATGATAAGATCGGCGCAGCCAACTTCGGGGCGCCTAGAGGTTTCCTCTACATTGAGTTGAAATTGAAATATGATATTAAGCTACGTTTACTTACTACGTTTCTTAAGAACTAAGTTTATACATGTAAAAAAAATACTTTATTATTGTGTGGGCAAAGGACAAAGCCGAGTTACTGGGCGGATATATGTACCAGAAGAGGTAGTTACCTTTGCGACTCGAATTATGTTATCTTTTCCCGGGTAAACCTCTGAGACAACAGCGAGAGGCCAAAACATAGGATGTGTGTGATCGTCCTTAATGACGACAACTGTCCCTACTGTCACCGGTTTCGATGGTGAATTCCATTTTTCGCGTTGTTGAAGAGAGGTAAGATATTCCATACTAAAGCGTTTCCAATAGCTTTGTACAATTTTATTTAGAAGCTGATAGCGGGTTAATCTGTGGTGGGGAACAGTAGGATCGATGCTTTCCGCAGGTAAAAATTTAAGTGGAGTGACATTTAAAAAGTGACTCGGCGTTAGTGCGGTAGGATCAGAAGGATCCGAAGAAAGGACACAAATCGGTCTACTGTTAAGCAAATTTTCACACAAAACCAGGGCCGAATTGAGTTCCTCATATGTTAAAATTTGACTTCCGATAGCTTTATACAAATGAGTTTTAACCGATCTGACATTAGTCTCACTCAAACCATTAAAGTGTGGGCCATACGGCGGGCTGTGTTGAAATTGAATTTTATATTGAGCGAGATAATTGCTCAGATAGTTATTATAATCAGTGGACTGTATTAGGGTATAAATTTCATTTAGTTTGCGTTTCGCGCCAATAAAATTAGTGCCTCCGTCGCTATACAGAATTGAGACAGGGCCTCTGCGTGCAATAAAACGCTTAAAAGCGGCGAGAAATAAGTCTGTGCTTAGGTCAGAGACTAATTCTAAATGGATCGCTTTTGTTGTTAAACAAACAAACAAACAGATATAAGCCTTGTGGCTTTTGATTCCACGACGACGTATGTGCGTTATATAGAACGGTCCGCCATAATCGACAGCCGTATAAACAAACGATTTCACTTGTGAGACTCTAATAGCCGGCAGATCACCCATAGGTGGTTGAGTAGATACTGGTTTGAGTTTAAAACATGAGTTACATTTATGCACTCTTTGACGAATTAAATTGCGAGCCGACAGAATCCAATATTTTTGTCTAATTAATGCTAATACTAATGCGGGGCCGGTATGTAGATTCGACGAGTGATAATAATCTACTAAAAGCGATACAATTCTCCCTTTTGCGGACAATAATATGGGATGTTTTTGACTAAAATCCAACTGGGAATGGTTAAGTCTACCTCCTACTCTTAGCAGACCTTGGTCGTCGATGAAGGGGTGCAGTTTTAAAACTGGCTTTGTTGGACATATTTTATTATTTTTAAGAGCTTCCAGTTCGCGGGAAAAATATTCATTTTGTTCATAGCGTAACGTGCGTAGTTCGGCATCTTCTAAATCGTGTGGAGTTATAGAACCTCGGGATTTTAGTAACTTTAAAAACCGCAGGACGTACACAAGTGAGCGAATAAATTTAATCCACGTCGAGCAGCGAAGAGCGAGATCCTGAATTGGGTGAGTGGCTTCCACTGTAGGTACAGTCTGCGCGCGGAGTGTTGTGACTTTAGTTTCATGCATCTCTTCCTGTTCATTATTATTAATTTTATATTCCTTTACAGGCCAGGCGCCAACGGGAGAAGACAGCCATTGCGGACCGTGGAACCAAAGCGGATTGTTTATTAGTCCTATCGGCGTTACAGGTCGAGAGACGATATCTGCAGGGTTCTCTACGCCACGAACGTGAAACCAATGAGGGGCGGGTAAATATTCATTTATTTGTGCTATGCGGTTAGCTACAAAGGTATGAAACTTGTAAGCGGGCGAGTGAATCCAGGTAAGCGTTACCGTAGCGTCGGAGAAAGCGTATATTTTGTTTATAGTGCATCGTTTGCTGAGCACTTCGCGAACCGAATTAATTAACTTAGCAAGTAACACAGCGGCGCAGAGTTCCAAGCGAGCGAGGGTTTTATTAGGGTTAGAGACTTTAGACTTAGCCGTGAGTAATCTTACTGAGTGCGCGGGTGAATTTTCGTCCGAGTCTACGCGGACGTAGACAGCGGCGCCGTAACACTGTTGACTAGCGTCGGCGAATCCGATTAGCGTTATTCTGGTTGTAGAAGTTATTCAGGGCCGACCCGTCCATATAGGCGAACTAGGCGATCGCCTAGGGCGCTCGTGTTAGGAGGGCGCCAAACGGCGGCATCGAAAAAAGTTTATAGTAATGGAGGTCGTCAAGTAAACCGTTTGTCAATATTTTAAATTTTTGTATAACTGATAAATTGGTTACGTTGTCAACACACTCGGAGAAGTCGTTAGCATTAGCAGTGCAGCGTGTACAAATAAAATCTTTGGTACATAAGTCCAGTAATTTACATCTGTCCACTTGTTTAGCGCATCGTTGATGTACCCACATATGGCATTGTATCACACTGAACCCAATTAGTAGAACCTTCTGTCATCGACCCGCGCTCACAGTATAAACAGTTAACTATTACTTGGTTGTCACGTGAGGGTATGTCTAGAGCTGGACACATATTGTGTATGGAAATGTTTCTCTTTAGTAATACAAGAAGATACATCACTGTAAATTCTTTCAACGTAGATTCATTACGTACCGTTAGCGGTTAAGTCATTTTCGAGTTATCCTTCTTTTTTAGGGTTCCGTAGCCAAAATGGCAAAAACGGAACCCTTATAGTTTCGCCATGTCCGTTCGTCCGCGGTCTAGCTCAGTGACCGTTAGCACTAGAAAGCTGAAATTCAGTTTGAATATATGCATTACCCAAGCCGACAAAATGGTAGAATAAAAACTGGAAAAATATATTTTGTTAGGGTACCTCCCGTACACGTTGTAGGCACGAAGAAAACCCCCATTCTTCGTGGTTCGCGGCCCGACACGCACTTGGTCGGTTTTGGTTTTGCGTTATTGTTGTTACACGTCAATGATCTATAGTTTACGAATAACATTGCTGTGATATACGGCCGGACGGACGGACAGACGGACATGACAAAACTATAACTATAAGGAAAACCGGCCAAGAGCATGTTTTGGCATGCTCAGTGTAGGGTTCCGTAGTTGCCGGCCTGTTACAACTCATTAATTCAAAAGGTCGTTTCTTAAGGGAAATTTGGCGGCGCTTAAGTCATTTCACTTAAGACCTTTCACTATGGGTTTTTGAGCGATAACTCAAAAACGGCTCAACCGATTTAATTCAATATAGTTTTCATTGAAGGTACTTATTAGGCCTCACTTTCATGATTTTTTTCAAAATTTTTGACCCACGGTTGAAAAGTTAGATGGGGGGGGGGGACGCCCTGTTTTCCTGTTTTCATCCAAAAACTGTTTTAGAAGATCCTAATTCTTTAAAGACCTATCCAACGATACCCCACACACACCTGGGCTGGAACGTAAAAAAAAATTCGCCCCCCACTTCACGTGTACGGGAGGTACCCTAACAACATATATTTTTCCAGTTTTTATTCTACCGTTTTGTCGGCTTCGTTAATGCACATATTCAAACCAAATTTCAGCTTTCTATTGCTAACGGTCACTGAGCTAGACCGCGGACGGACAGACGGACGGACATGGCGAAACTATAAGGGTTCCTAGTTGACTACGGATTCCCAAAAATGAAAGAAATTTTCTTTCGTTATAAGGTATTTCTCCTCCAGGCCCGTTATTTTTTTCCACCCTGACATTCATCAAGAATTTCATCTGGCTTGTGCTTGTAGTGACGTTTACTGGGCTAAGGAAGGACACGCAGACCGGTCTAGTAAAACTATAAGATTTTTAGTTATTTTGACTACGGAAACCTAAAAAGGCAGATGTCCATTACGAATAAAAACGATTTATTTCCACTGGACGCAAATAAATGCGGGTGCCATCTTTACCCTTCATTCTTTACTATGGGGCGCAAATGTGGGTAAAGATAACCTATGGGGGTGTAAAAGGGGGTATATTTTTCTGTTGCACTAGATGGCAGTCTACAACGAGAAAGGGTGCAAGCGTGAATTGTAAGTTAGCACTTCCACTTAGTAAGTTAAAAAGTTAGCACTTTATATTGGCGTAAAATAACAGTTAAGTAGGTGTATGAATAGGTAGGTATTCATTTGAAAAAAAAATTGCGCGTTATTTTGTCACGAATTCTCTAAAATGGGGCGCCATTTCAGTCTCTTGCCTAGGGCGCCGGGAATGCTTGGGCCGGGCCTGAAGTTATTCCAATATGACGCGGTATTTTAATTTCTGATAAATATGTGAGTTCGTGATGGAACTGCTTCCATTTGGATAGGATGAAGTCCGGTACTTCATCATCCCAATTAAGTTGCAATTTAAAACATTCTTGAATAAGTAGTTTCATATAAGCCACGACCGGGCTAATGAGACCTAGCGGGTCGAATAGGCGCGCAGTGACAGAGAGAATTGAGCGTTTAGTACATATTTCCGGAAAATCTATATTTGTTTTGAAATGAAAGTTATCATCAGTAGGTTGCCATTGCATGCCTACGATCTTGGTATCAGCGTTTGGGTCATTATCAAAGTTAACAGCGAGCGGGCTTTTGTGTGCGGATGGTATTCGCGACATGAGTTGAGTGTCATTTGAGATCCATTTAACTAAATTGAAACCTCCTGATTTGAACATAGCGACCATTTCTTTATAAGTATTTTCAGCGGCATTCACGTCATCAATGGAGCTGACATAATCATCAACGTACATATGATTTTCAGCTTCATACGCGGCGAGTGGGTACGAGTCGCGACTGTCTGCGGCCAGTTGTCGCACGACACGCAAAGCTAAATATGGCGAACTTGAGACACCGAAGCAGACTCTATTAAATTCATATATTTCAATGGGTGAGTTAGGATCAAATCTAAACAAAATCCTTTGAAATGAGTGATGCTCGGGACAAAGTTTCACTTGAAAATACATTTTTTCGATGTCTGCGGATATTGCGATTGAGAACATGCGGAGATTGAGAAGCAATTCGAAAATGCTATTTTGCAAAACAGGACCTACGTAAAGTAAGTCATTAAGAGATTTGCCTGACGTAGTTTTGCAACCAGCATTCAGGACAATTCGAGTCTTTGAAGTTTCTTTGTCTGGGCGATAAACAGCTCTATGCGGTATGTAGTAATGTTCATTGTCTTGAAAATTATTCGGAACTTTCGACAAATAACCTTTGTCTATATAACTCTGAATGGTCTCGTTATAATCGGATTGTAAACCAGCTGATTCGAGTTTCTTTTCAAGATTTAACAAGCGGTATTTCGCTGCAGAATAAGAAGAACCTAATTCGGCAGGTGAGTGTTTGAAAGGAAGGGCAACGGTGTAGGTACCGTTGCTGTCGCGCGTGTAGGTTGATTGAAATATTTTTTCACATGCTTCATCATCAGGACTAAAATGTTTTTTATCGGGGACATTTTCTATTTCCCAAAAGCGTTGCGTTAATTGATCGAGAGAGATATCTTGAGTTTGACAAAAGAAAGTTTTATTTAAATTGACGGGGGTCGCAGCGAGTTCGTCAGGGCGTGAGTGAGCGTGTAATGAGTGGGGTTCATTTTTAAGCGAGTGGGGAAGAAAATGGGCCCTTCCTCCAACGATATATCCAAGAGTGGTTTCAGTGCCTATAACTCTCGAGTTCGGTGAGGTAACCTTATTTGATCCGAGTATAAGCGGGAAAAATTCGTTGCCAATCAAACAGTCTATTTCACCTGGTAAATAATATTCGTCATCAGCCATCGGTAAGCCTTGTAAGTGATCTAAGTCCGTTTTTTCTATCTCGGCGCCAGGTAAAAAGTCTGTAATTTCATCCATAATTCGTGCGCATATTGTGTATGAACAGCGTGAGTCGAATCGAGAGTGTATTGTGAATTGCGCCATTCCGTAAGTGCGGTCTTTAATTTTACCTATACCATTGATAATTGCGGGTGCGGGAGTTACTTTCAAATTTAAACGTTCACAACAAGCCTTTGTAATAAAATTGTCAGCCGCCCCAGAGTCCAAAAATACGCGAATGCGATGAGTTTGATTATTATTATGCACGTTAACAGACGCAGTCGGACACAAAACTAACGTATTACAGTTTGAATTTTGCGCGGGAATAGTAACTGATAACGCGAGGCTATTGTTAATATTCGCTGCGCCGGGATTCGCTGTCTGCACGCCGCCGTGCGTGCGAGCAGTACTCGCCGTAGGCGAGTGCGGCTGACGCGGCGGGAGCGAGGGGGATGGCTGATTAGCGGCGGTATGGGACGAGCTCGGCGCGCAATCCTTCGAGTTGTTATTATTTATATTATTGCTATTATCAGCTGTGGAACTATTATCATTTGATCGCGGGAAATGTGATGCGATTGAGCGGGTTTCATAATGCAATAATGAGTGATGTTTTCGGTTGCAAATTGAACACCTGTTTGCGGATTTACATGTATTAATATGGTGAAAACCTAAACAATTTATGCAAAATGTGTGTTGACGAACAATGTCGTTACGCGTTTGCGTGTTTTGTTTCAAGAAATGTTCGCACTTAAACAGTGGATGAGAGTCTTGAGAGTTACATACTTTACATGGTCGAGATTGAGTCTTATTGTCAGACTGATAAGACGTTTGAGGTTGAGGAACTGCGACTTGGGTGCAGAATGTTTTTATTTTATTAATGTGCGGTGCGGGTTTATTGAATTGAGCGCGGGTATTATTATTTGTATTCGTTTGAGAGCGAGAATGTGCGTGCAGTACTTGGAGTTTACTCTGTTCAGTTAAAAATTTCTTTAAATCACTAAATTTAGGGATATCAATATGTCTGTGTACTTGTTCAAATAGTTCAATCGTAGATTTATCAAGTTTGCTTAATGCAATATGAGTTATTATGAAATCTGACAAATTGTCAAGCTTCAAGCGTTGTAATGCTGCCTCAGCGGAACAGAACTGATCCAACATATTATCAACAGACTGCCCAGTCTTCTGTTGTAACATTTGATCTAGGTAAACAGAGGCCTGTACCCTAGTATCCTGGTATTTAGCTAGAAGAGCTTGCCATATTATTTCATAGTTTTCAGAGGTAGCGGCTACACCGGAGCACACATTCAATGCCTTGCCGGAGAGACATCCTATGAGATATTGGACTTTTTCAGCATTTGTGAGACGAGTATTTGTGTGTATGACACTGCGGAAATTTTCATAGAATACTGGCCATTTAGTAGGAGTACCATCAAAACCTGTGAGTTGTAGCGGTGGCAATTTAGTGTTAAAATTGTTATTTTTCTTTTGATCCTCAAGCTCTTGTCTCAGGGTAGTCTCTTTTTGTTTAATGTAACAATATAACTCATCAAAAGTATTAAGAATACTGTAACTCGGCTGAATCTCAGGATTTTCCTTAAGTTGTTCAATTATAAGTTTATCAACGGTTTCTATATACTCTGAGCGTGTTTTATCCACAGATTGAGCCCTAGCTAGGAATTGTGTGCGTGTTACATCATCAGATGCCCGTAGACTTAGGTTATAGACTTCCTGGATTATTTGAAACAAAAATTGTTTTTTATGTTCCAAAAAAGTTATCATGACATCGACGTCACTTTCACTTTCGTTATCGGTTTTACCCATATTGGTAAGTTATTTGTACAGTCAGCGTCAGAGATACGTGACCCCCCTAGGTGTAAAACTGGAACTCTCGTTCGACACGAGAATCGGCATTTACCACACTGTCATTTAATTCTTTCAAAAATGAAATATCTCAAATCTGCTTGTCAGCTAAGCTGGGATCGATCCTGGGGCCTCGGCTCACACTCATTCGCTTCACTGATACATTAGTCCGGCCTTTTTCCGCTGGGCTATCGTAACACATGGACTACACAACAAAAATATGAACCAGTTCCGACCGGCAATAGAGAACTATGACAAAATCTATAAAAATGGACTTTATTGTCAATGGCGCTTACGCCGCATCGGGTTGCGCATCGTTGCATTTTTATTGGAGCATCGCTGATAATGGCGTAAGCGCCATCGACATCGAGGTCCCTTAACATAGATATTCTGTTCCAACTATTACTTATATCTATACTCGTCCCTGTTTTGCAAGCTTGTCTTGGATCATATTAGTAATGTCTTTGGTTTATCAATATTTTCCTACCCTCATTTTTATTCATTTTATTTCCACAGACGACTAACAACGACTTTTACCAATTACATTTTAAGGTTTAATTTACTGGAGTAAATGCGTCTAGTTATTTCGTGGAGAAAATTTGTCTGAGGGTAAGTCATAATTTGCGTGTGCGAATCATACCTGTGTCGCAACGCAATTACGATCTCTCGACAATCCTTTTGCATTTCAAGCAATTGAATAACTGCCCCCGTCCGTTTTTTTGTGTTTCAATGACAATATGGTTCGATAAAATTGTGGTTCTTTGGGAAGAGAACAAAAGTATTAAACAAATAGCACACGAGTACTGAATATAACGGTAAGTTTGTAACCTGTGACTCCATTGGGACATTTATTTTTTAGTAAAAAAAGTAAAATGTTATCAATAAGTTAAGCCACCAGATTTTGTTTGTGAGGATTTACTGTCGTGTGTTTACCTATATATGGGATAAGATAGAAAAATATATTTAACGGAAAAGTCTTTTAATCGGCAGCTTTTTTATGTGAAGTAATAGGTATAGTCTTAGAGCCATGTTTATTTTTAAAGCTATTTGAGTTTTTTTAAGTTTTATCATCATAAACGAGCAAATTTAATACTATTTTTACTTGCAGAGAAATACGATTCGCAGATGGGTGAGATCCGTTATATCGTATTTACTGATGAGAAATATTTTAAGTCAGACAAAGATGGAAGAAAAATATTGTGGCGCAGAAGTGGAGAGCGATTTGACCCCAAAAATATGCTAGACCTTAGAACAAGCGGAAGGATATCATTAGGTGGGTATATTATATTAAGTATACAATTTTCATTACCTGCACTTTAAAAAAAAACTGTGATTTCAGTTTTACGTTTTTCAAGTTATGGTATGCTCATGATATTTTTTTTTAGCGTATTGGGGCTGGATGTCATCTATGGGGCCCGAGCAGCTCGTTGAAGTTGGAGGCCGAATGAACAGCGAGCGATACCTCGAAGTGTTACGTGACGTCATGTTGCCTTCCGTTCGCGTCGCCTATCCCGAAGGACAAATTTATTTAGTGCAAGACATAAATCATTGGTGCATGACAATAGTGCAGTGCATCGTTCCCGTATAGTGAAAGAGTGGTTAGCCTTACAAACAGACATCACTGTATTAGATTGGCCTTCTAAAAGCCCTGACCTTAATCCTATTAAGAATTTATGGTGCTTAACTGGGACCCTACACAAGTCAAATCAAGACAAAACTTAGACGAAGAAGTTTATAGAAAGTGGGAATTGATGAGGAACACCAATGTATGTTCAAACATGGTTTCAAGCATGAAAAGCCGGCTAAAACAGGTAGAAGATAAAAAAGGTTTTCCTCTATGTTATTAGTAAAAATTGTAAAAAAAAATGTGTTGTTGGTATTTCTCCATTATTGGGCAAATATTTACTCCATGCAAGTTTTAAAATAATGAGTAGGTATAATGCTATTGTATAAGTAGTGTCTAACAAATTATATTGTTTTTTTGCAAATAACAAGATAGTGCTTAAACAAGTAGGCTTTTCCAAGAGGTAACTCGTTAATTTCTACCTTAAAAACCATACATATTGTTAGCCATTTAATGTAGTTTTTTTAACATGGATTCTTCTTCATTAGTATTATTTCAATTCAATTTGATGTGACATGACTGAATAAAGTGTTTCTGTTAATAGGAAATTTCAATGTAACTTTAATGGGAGCTGTTTGAATTCGACCTAATTAGTGGAGAAATACCCTATGCTTACTAAGATTGTGGTAAGGTTGCATTGCATTGGTAACGGGCTAAGAGATGAATTATTGTTATCTTTGATAACATGTCGTTTCTCTTTGCAACGTTAAATAGCTGGTTTAGATTACGTATTACATATTGATAATGGCATACAGACTAATAGGGCGAGGGGCGGTCTAACCTATACTCATTTTTGAAATTGTTTGTTGAATAGCCCATTTTATACTTAAAAGCCTCTTCCCGCAATTTCCACAACTCCCACCGCTGTGTCCCGCCATCTCTGTCTAAAGTATAACTGAAAAATTGTGTTAAATGCAATAAGAATATTAATTTATAATCAAAGAAAAGGGAAACTATACATTTCACTTTTAACCGAGTAGTTTGGTATTACTTATAAAAAAAGTTATGACCCGACTTGTTTTTACGGTTCTACTCAATGAAGTAAAATGTAGGTATAATCTAAAGTAAACAACCAAAGTGTAATGCCTTATAAAGTTTAACGGCATGCAGACCACCAATACCACAATTTTAAACAGTAAGAGTTAAGCTAAAGGTATTTTACTTGTTAACTTTAAGTTTCACTGATGTATAATTGACTACACATTATAATTTAACTAGTAAATATTTAGCTGTAAAATATATAGTAATCAGTTTACAGAACACGCATAATATATCTACTGTCATATATATATATATATATATATATATTACCCCCATTATTCAGTTAGTAAACAATATTTAATATAATAGTATTTAAATACCTACTTTTTAGTTAATAAAAAGTTACCAGTGACTATGGAATTTTCATTATTAGTCCTTAAAAAAAGATTTTAACTTCTATTTTAATTAAACTTACTATATTAAATAGGATGTTAATAAATTATTAATAAAAAAGAACAAGTATAAAAATACAAAAAGTTTCCTCTACGTAGATTCGAACCGCGAACCTAGTGTTTACTAGTCTGTTACACTATCCATGACGCTGCACGGACTCTTGTGAAGTTAACGAAATTATTGTTCTAGTTAAAAATTGATTAAAAGGGTAATTTTAATGTTCCGAGTTAATAACTGAGTAGGTAATAAGGAATAACAAAACGTATAAAATAAATATTTGTGGTAATGTAAAAAAATATTAAAACCAGGATTATAAAACAAAAGTAAAAAAAAAGCAAAAAGTGTGATTCTTATGCTGGGGTTCGAACTAGCGACCACATTTGTCTATTGCTGGAGGGGGGTCACATATCTCTGACGCTTACTGTACTTAGTTATGCGTCATTTAATGTTAAGAAATGAAAAATAACTTGAAAGTTCAAATGACGATCGACGAAACAAGTAAGTGGGGCGCGTATAGATAGCAAATTGCAATATGGCGGGTAGGTAGGTATATCGCGTGAGCGCTGAATAATTCTTTACAATTATGTGAAATATGCCTGATACACGTGAAATATGTTTATAAACTAGAACACTGCGTTAAATAACTGATATTTAAACATAATTTATGGCAAAATAACACAGTATGAGCGTGATGCGTTTAAATTAAAGTTACAAAGAATGGCGGTGCGTTAGTTTAATTTCAAGAAATATATATTTAAATGATACTTTTGAGTGTGTAATTAGCGTAAATAGATATGAGTGGATAGAAATATGTATATATGGGAAGAAACAGGGTATTCAGGGTCGAAGGACCATGAACTTGGAAGGGCAGGACATACCTCGTGTTCTCGGCGACCGCCTCTCCAGTTTTTGAGTTCGTATGTCGGCACAAACACGACACTTTTTATTTTCACAATATTTAGGGATGATTTGGGTATCACTGAAGTCCTAGGAGTACTCCTTTTAATTGTGTTTAATTTATTTTAGCGTAATAAAGAAAGTTTGCAGCGCGCGCGGTCGGATATTTCGTTCGAACTGACACTTGAGGTGTGGGGTAGGGGGGAGTAGGAAAGAGAGTTGCCAGGTATGATATATATATAAATGAAGGGTGCGTTTAAGATAGGTGGTATTTTAGTATATATAAAAAAAATAAGTGAATATTATTTAAGTACATAAGTTATAGCTATGATAAGATCGGCGCAGCCAGCTGTCTTCTTTTGAATAATAACTTTTAGCAAAGCTTGCTTTAAACTTATTAAACTTAAAACTTAACTATCTAACTACTTAATTATCTTAAGTTTGGTAGTGTACAATGTTTTCCTATAAACTCATTGTTAGCTTGGAGCCAACTAATTGAATGTCAATTCAATACTCCTTTGATCCCAAGATAAAGCTATTAGCACCACAAAGAGCCACAAAGCACTTAGCATAAATTGCAATGAATACAATTCCTAGCGCATTTCCTTTCACCCCGGCAGTATAAAGCTACGGTATCGGTATATAATTTTAAACAAAAAAAGAACCGACTTCACTTAGGATCCGCTATACCAAGAGGAAGTGGCCGAGTTGCTGTTAAAAATAGTGAAATCACTATAAGTGTGCCTATAATAGTTGAAGAGTTCCCTCGATTTCTCCAGGATCCCATCATCAGACCCCGACTTGGTGACAATGGGACCATCTAGGGGTCATGCCTGTTTGACTAAAAAAAAATTTGAAAATCGGTTCACGATTCACGGAGATATCGAGTAACATACCTACATACAAAAAATAATATTGTTTTTTGTATGCTGTATAAAAAGAATACCCCGTCCAAAAGTTCCGCCTGCGGCATGGTCCCCATTACGCTGGCCGCTTTGCCTGGGAGAGGTAAGCGCCAGCTCTACGATCCCCTGTTGTTGTTTTATGCTAATCCGTCCGCTGAAAACTTTATCAAAGGATATAAATATGACCTTACCCGCTTATAATTTTGACCTTTTCTTGAATTCATAATTAAATGTATAGTCAGATACCTACGCCATTTGATGAATAAAGTGGAACGCTTTTGTCTTCCCGAAGAAGAAGAAGAGCTGAACGGCAAGTAGACCTTTTGTTAAAACTTGAGTGCAAAGGTGAAATCAAAGTTATTTGCAAATATTTACTAGCGTGTGTCCGCGATTTCGTCTTCGCCGGGACCTTTCGCTTAGTATACCCACATACTAGACGTCCTTAGAGATTTAACTCCGAAATCAAAAGTACCTACGTTCCTTTTTCAAGTTATGCCAATTTTTTTACTATTGATAGATTATACTCTAACATAATGAGCACAAAAATACTTCTAAATTTATTAACTGATGCAACAATTACGTCCTTGTCACACTCGTTGTTAGAAAATAAGAGTTTGTCTCTTTCTTACACACGGGTAACGGGACCCCATTAGCACGTCCACATCTCTCGCTTGCTGGCGCGCGACGACAATTGTTTGAATTCACTAATTTTAAGTGCTTCACTTTTCGAGCGTGCTTCCATTCTGTATAATCTACCTGTGTGCCAAGTACCAATCTACTAGTTCATCAAAATCCATTTACTTAGATGGAACAAACATCCATTTCATTCAAATCATTAATGCGATCGGTTTTTCAACCGACTTCAAGATTTCGAAGGAGGAGGTTATCAATTCGTAGGGATCTTTGTTTTCCGATTTGGAATATTCTTTTTTTTTTTTGTTAGGAAGAGTATACTTTACAGTTGGTCCCATCGTCACCAGGTCCAGATTTGATGATGGGATCCTGGAGAAATCGGGGGAACTCTTCAACTATTATAGGCACACCTATAGTGATTTCACTATTTTTTTTACAGCAACTCGCCCACTTCCTCTTGGAATAGCAGATCCTAAGTGAAGTCGGTTTTTTTTGTTAAAATTATTTTAACATAAATTCAGCCTTTATCATTTACATATGTCATATCATATCATTAACCGTTCAGGCGCATACGTGCGATAGATGTGCTCGCTCAACTGGACCGAGGCGGATATGCGTGGCTGTAACTGGCAGACTCAACTATCGACGGGTTAAAACATACACCTACAGCGGAATTTAATTTGAGTGGGCAGAAAACACATTAACCCGCTTATTCATAAACGTGCTTTAAAACATATTTAGTTAAATTATGTAACAAACACCACTATCAAAGTGACAAATAAAGACCAAAGATTATTTAGTTAAATGAGGTTTGAAACACGTTTATGAATAAGCGGGTTAGACTTTCACTGCCAGGAAACTCTAGTTGTTTGTATAGAATTTAGGGAGATTGGCACTTAAAGTGCTAAGCTACGAGTAGAAGCTACAAATACTCGTACAGTCGCCATCAAATATATCGGAGCGGTCACAGTACTCAAAAATATCTGAACATGCACTTTATCGCCTTGACAATAGAGGCGTTGTTCAGATATTTGTGACCACCTTGGCCGCTCCGATATATCTGATGGCGACTGTACTCCGCGTATAAATTTATTAGTACTAGATGAAAACCCGGCTTCGCTCGGGTAAAATAAATGTTATGTATGTAAAAAAATAAATAATGAAAATATTATATGTAAAAACAACCTGGTTTCCCGCAATCCAGGATTCCTAGGATTTCTAAAGTCCCGTAAGCCTGTACTTCTAAGTCCTGGCACACCCGGGACCCTAAAATCCCGATTGTTTCAATTCCCGGAATCCCTGGTTTATAATATCTTAAAATCCCGGCCTCGCGCAGTTCCGAAATTACGGTGTTTTTAAGTTGCGGAATCCTGGACCGCTGGGACCACTCCAGCAAGCCGCATTTTCAGAATCCCGGCCTCCTAAAGTTCCGGAATTCCGCATGCCCTTATGTCCGGGTTCGGGTGCACACGCACAGCAATCCAAAATCACGGTTTCACTATTTCCATAATTCGGGGTTTAGTGATTCCCAGATTTATAAAATCCTGGACTCCTGGGACAGGAACTCAAAAATTTCTGAGAGACACATTTTCGGAATCTAGGCTATTAAAAATCTCGGAATCCTGCATCCCTAAAGTTCCAGATTCCTAAAACCCTAAAATTCCGGCGTCCGGCATTATACGGCCTTATATCCCGGCTTTATAATGTCACGGACCCCATCCAGATTTTTTTGGAATTCAGAATTCCTTATATCTCAAAATCTCGGAATCCCTTATACCGGGACTCCCAGTACCCTAAAATCCCGGTTTCCCACATTCCCGAAATCGGGTCCATATTGGCTCACATAAAATTACATATTTTTTTCAGTAATACCGTTTTGTGATCAGAATTATCATTCGTCATAAAAAAAATTGTCATAATTTTAATGGTTATAATATTTTTTCATATAACGACAGTGTTAATAATTGTTTGCTGTCCGAATTTTTTGAGACATAATATAATTTCCTACGTTTTTTGTTGATAGTAGTAGTCATTTCTGTGACAGGGTCGACGAAGCCCCCGCTTCGCGGGGGCTTCTATTCTGGGTAGTTATGCCCTTCGGGCAGGATGACAAACTAACCTAACCTAACCTAACCGAAATTGTGTTGTGTTGTGATCGCAAGATACCTAACACTCCTCCTCGCTTCGCTCGTCGTCGTACCTAACGGTGACTCTGGAAAGTAATATTACTATATTAGATATTTACCGGACAAACGCTTCCATCTTGAGGGAACTCAGCATTAGAACTCGTCTGTCAACTGTATGCATGCAACGACTTCTCCGGTACTTCGGTCACGTGGCCCGACGCGACCCAGATAATCTGGAGAAGCTTATTGTTGTCGGCCAAGTGGAAGGAAAAAGAAGCCGTGGAAGATCACCCACCCGATGGACCGACGCGGTGGAGGAAGTCTGCCAAGCAAACCTGCAGACATCTATCCGAAAAGCTGAAGATAGAACCATGTGGAAAGCGTTCGTGAAAAAAGTTGCCACCGATTGCTGTCACGACCCTCAGTCATGAGGAAACGAGAGAATGAAGAAGATATTTATATTGATTTACATTATAAACTTAAATAATTCGGAGTAACGATAGTTATGAACAAAAAATACTTATAAGAAATGATCATTATGATAAAAAAAATTATGAACAACAATTTCGGACTTCCAATAATCGAAGTACAAATTTTATGTGATCTTTGACGCACTCCCGAAATCCCGTATTTTAAGTCTCCTAATCAAGGATATCAAAACTCCGGACTCCCTTGACTTTTAAATCCCGTCGGCCCGCATTTCAAGACCCCAGCTGTCTAAAATCCCGGAAGCCCGTTGAAGCATTTCCGGAATCCTGGATTTTTAAAGGCCCGAATATCCCGGGATCCTGAAATCCCGGCTTTTGAAAGTCCCGGGATTCCGTCCGTCCTACCTCGCTCGGGTAATACCTCTATATACTTTCGAAAAAACGTGGCCCTCCTTTTAGGTATTAGGTGGCATGTAATAAAAAAGATAAAAGATATTTATTATTAACCAACTTCAAAAAAGGAGGAGGTTCTCAATTCGACTGTTTTTTTATCATTATAATGTTCTTTATTTATTTTTGGTCTTAGTGATAGGTTTTTTACAATATTTTTATAAAAGTAAAATACAAAAATACATCAAAAACACAAAAAAACAATAAAAACATTATAAAAAACCTATCCTAGAGGGTATGTATGGCAGGGCCCAGGCTGCCGGTGGTTAGGGCCGCAGTGAGAGGAACCGGCGGACTATCCGCGCCGTATCCATGACCACCGCCTTTTGCATCTGACCCTTGATCCAGCCACCTAGCGAAAGTCTCTCGAGGTGTTGATCGAGACATTTTTTTTTTGTATGTATGTTACTCGATATCTCCGTGAATCGTGAACCGATTTTCAATTAATTTTTTTTATCGAACGGGTATATCCCCTAGACGGTCCCATTGTCACCAAGTTGGGGTCTGATGATGGGATCTTGGAAATCGAGGGAACTCTTCAACTATTATTGGCACGCCTATAGTGATTTCACTATTTTTTACAACAACTCGGCCACTTCCTTTTGGAATAGCGGATCCTAAGTGAAGTCGGTTCTTTTTTGTTTAAAATTATTCAATTTAGGCACATTACAATGCACTTATGAACGTCAGAGACAAAAAGAAACTACTAATAAAAACTAAGTGCAAGCTGTGAATGCGATGTTTCCCCTATAGCCAGCTATTAAATTTTCATTTTATATAAGTCAAGAAAAACAGCACTGTGTATCTCTCCGAGCCTATTGTCGTGAATTTAGTTCTTAAGTTGATTGTTTGTTGTGTTTTTTTTCCTTTCCCTTCTTGAGTATTGTTTTTCTGTTTACTTCTAGTGTATATTACCACTCTTTTTTTTTGTGTCTATTTTTGTGCAACAAATAATGCATTTTTAATTTAATTTTTTACCAGTTGGGTGATCCAATAATTAACTCCGGCTCAATGTAGTTCAAGTTAATTACAGCAGACAGAGACAGTAGCCATTAAATTTATTTACTTTGAAGTGAAGGAGGTTGTTGTGATTAAAAACCACAAAAACAGGAACCTGCACACGCTGCTTTCAACCTGGATCAGACATCAGTGAAAACCGCACGGATCTACTTTACATACATATCCGCACACTGTGTCATTAGAATGTAAGATGTAGCAAAACAACACGTTCATCTATCCAATTTCATTAACACTCAGTGGCGGCTTGTGAAATTTTTCTTAGTAAAGGGGTCATTTAAAGGCCTTCAGCTTTAGTCTTCAGAATTCCAATTGCACACACTATTTACTATACTTATGACAGCATTTGGTCATACAATTCATGTTTATAAGCATATATGTGAATACCTAATATAAAAAATGAGCACCCCTAACTTTGACCACAGCCTATTTAATTAAACTATGATTAATTTGGTTTCATTTTAGAAATAAAATGTTCTACATGCCTCATGACAACGTGATATCCTTTAGAACATGAATGTATTCATGGTTATTTACTCGAAAGATATAACCAAATTTGCAATGATAACGTGATCAAAATTGACTTTACGTTTTAGTTAATTCAATATAACACATAATTTTGTCATACTTACAGTCATTTTAATAAAAGATTAGCCTATACATTTGTAAACAAACTTTTGTTGCGCTCGGCACTACAATATCCGGCCTAAACATTTTAGAAAATGCATCAGTTTCTACACTACCACTCACAGAACCAACGGTGACAATATCTACAATAGTATTCGAGACATATTTAGATAAAATACGTAGGTAAATAAACATATCCCGCGGGTCATTTCATTATTTTTATTGCATATGACAATGACAAAACATGTAGGTAGTGTTCGAATTCGAATACTTGCAAACATCTTTACATTTTCCTTTAATAGTGCTAATAGACTTACTGTAAAATAATATTTTGTAAATCAGCTGTGTATTATTACATTTATTCTCAACATTTATTTACTTTTTACCTCCTTTTGTTTGACCACAATCTTTGGTCCGACGTGCATTGCGTGTGCGCCGAATGCAAACATTGTTCACAATTTCCGAACGCACCCGTCACTGACAACCAACAAAAATGGCCGGCGTTATGTAGTGAAATTAACACTTTTGAACGTAAAATACGCGACAATCCGAATTTTGCCGATATAAGTGTCCAATTCAAAAACTCTTTATTCTTTACGCTCTTTCGTTTGAGCATAGTCTCGTTCTACTTTTCCGTACCCCCCCTCGGGATTATTAATATAGATTTCACGCACAAACTCATCCAAAAATGTTGGTCGGGCAACTGATTCGATTGTCTGGCGCAGTCGGTAGGATGGTAGGTTAAACAATAAACATTAACCCCCTTTTATTCATAAACGTCTCGTAGGTCTCAATTAGTTAATTTATATTATCTTTTACTAACAAACACAACTGTCAAAGGACAACATAAATTAACTAATTGAGCTCTGAGAGACATTTATGAATAAGGGGGTAAGTTTTCCACTGAAGGTTTAGTAAATACGATGATGATAATAAAAAAAAAATTAGGACAATCTTACTCAAATCAACCTAGTCCCACAGTAAGCTCAATAAGGCTTGTATTGTAGGTACTAGGCGACGATATATATAATAATAGATAGATATAGATAAATATGCGGCAGAAAGATAGGAACCGATTGGAGGCTTTTGAGATGTGGTTGTGGAGAAGAATGGAGAGAATAAGTTGGACAGGGAAAAAACGAACGAGGAAGTGCTGCAAATTGTTGCAGAGAAGAGGAACCTACTGAGAACCATAGAGAATAGACGAGGCAAAATGATAGGTCACTTGATAAGACACGACACTTTCTTTAAAACTATATTAGAAGGCAAGATTGAAGCTAGGAGAGGAAGAGGAAAACCACGAGCAAGCTTTACACAACAACTAAAAGAAAAAGCAAATGTCGTGTCTTACAGGGACCTAAAAAGCCTAGCCGAGGACCGCGAAAACTGGCGCATACTCCACCGACAAGAGCCATGCTCTTAAATTTTGATGATGATAGATAAATACTTAAATATCTGTGATAAACACACAAATCAATGCCCTGACCAGGATTCGAATCCGGGACCTCCTGCTTCATAAGCAGGGTCACTACCAGCTAGGCTAGGAGGCCGTTTAATAAAAGTGTATTTGTCTTAAAAACTTACGCCATACATGTAGACCATACAAGTGTGTGTGTGTTCATATCGTGTTCATAAATATATCATATCATGTTAGAGTAGGTACAAGGCAATACGTGCCTGAGCAGCAGAATACCTTATTATTCCTCATTTTTTTGTCAGAAATATTCTTCTTGCTTAGGTTTTGCAATTTAGCTCCGTAAACAATTTACATAATACAAAGATATTAAAATATTATCATCTCATATTCTTTTCATGTTGCTTGTGCTAAAATGTTGTCAATTTTTTTCTAGATATACGGGATTGTAAAATGGCTGTAGGTAGAAACTAACTCTCTTATTTATAAACGTCTCTCAGGTCTATAATAATTAATCTTTTGGTCTTTATCTGTCACTTTGACAATCGTGTTTGTTGGAAACAGACCAAACATGAATTAACTACTTAATCGAGGACTGAGAGATGTTTTAGAATAAGAGGGTAACTTCGCTAATGTTAAATTAATTTATATTTATATATATTTATTTTGTTATATTATATGTTTAGTGTTTGCTAGGTCAACTATATACTGCTATAGTACATTCTTACTGTCAAAGCTGAGCAAAATTAACTAGTAGTCCGCCTCGAACTGAGAACTCGCGATTTACTTGCAAACGAGTTGACCAATATAACAAGACCCAAAGGAGGATTTTTTTCTCCTAGCTCCATAACCATTTGATCGATCCTCCTCATATACGAACTTACAAATTGTATGTATCTCTGCTACAGCCCCAAGAAATTTCATAAAGATCAGAAAAACGTTACTAAAGTTATCGTCGGACAAGCTATCGAAATCAAAAAGTCATCCAAATGCCGAAACGTCCCAGTAGCCAGGTGACAGTTCGGTTTGGAGTTGTTTGTAAGAACTCGCTTCGCTTACGCTCCGCGAGTTCGACGAGGTCGGAATTTACCTTCAATAATATTGAAGAAATAATATTGAAGAAATAAAATACGAATAGATATATGTAGTCACCTTTATTTTTTGTATCAAAAAACGTCTAATACGACATTGTAGGCATTATCTTTGTACTTAGAACTACATTTATGGATAATAACAATGAGTTGTATTTAAATACGTAGTTACCCATTATTATTGTACAAAGTATTAATATACCGAAAGGTATAAACTTATTAATCTACGTTTGTATTAAAATAAATTAAATTACAATTAAGTGTATATTAGAAGTTAGTAGGCACTTATAATATCAATGGCATTACAGATCTTTTGATTTCACATTAGATTATATAATATAATTAGATACTCAACGTAAGGGCAAGGTATACGAAAGATTGATAAAAAATAAAATACGTATAAAAATTAGTAAAATCAGAGAATAATTCAAAAACACTAACTATTTTTTGTTCAAAATTTTAAAAAAAACATCACCGTTTAATAAAAGGTTTTTGTACCTAGGCTCATGCCTTTTGTACGTCACTGTACCGGTATTTTAAACATAAAAATGGCACTTGTTTGACTATTACTAGTATAATAATTATAACTATTATAAAGCATCCGGGCCGGCGGGGCATTAGCATAACCAACATGCAAAATATAGTTAACATTAACTAAAAATATAAAAAAAAACTATTCTCAAAAAACATATCTAAATTGTCTATATTTTCCTCAAGGACAAAATTTATATTCCAATTCTCCTAATAACATAACTGATTGATTGCTTTCTGAGAATAGCCATAATAATAACATAGACACAGCACTATTAAATAAAAATTATAACTCCTCATTCGGATCTTCTGCGTCGGCCAGTTTAATGAGACCTATAAAACTCTTTTCCGGCTCCATTAAGGAGTGTCTATCTCCACCAGTATTCCGGACGGCCAGTCTGTCGCCCGCTTTTAAGAACAAAGCGGCGGCAGAGAAGCAAGAATTGGGTTTCTCGAGGGGTTCGCTAGAGTGAGAGGACTGCGCGCACTGGAGGAGCGTCTCTCTCCCTTCCACGTCAGCGTTAGTCCGGTGCAGTACCCAGGAGATTATATCGTGAGTGTCCAGGTAGTAGATCTGTGGAAAATGAGGTCAGTGAGTTTTGTGCCGATATAGATGCCTCAAGGGATTGCACAGGAAACTATTGTAAATTAGTTTTGTTATTGGCTCGTGGGAGTTCGTGAATAGGTTTGTTCCATTATCTTTGTTGTCTAACTTTAGTATCTGCAGTATGCATATAATTATTCTGTATACTCCGTGCACAATAATCATGATATACGATGTTTATAAATTGTTAACCCTGAGTATGATGGTCCAGACTTCCAGAGGCCAACAGATAGGGGGACTGTAATTATGGGAGGCAAGGCGGTGCTGCCAATGTACGAAAAAGTACCTGAACGTAGACGAGGTACACTCCAGTGTCCCTCACGTGAACGTGCCCCTTGTTAGTCAGTATGGGGATAACATGTCCACGTTCTTGTAGTCTAGAGAGCTCGCTCACCTGAACGTAGACGAGGTACACTCCAGTGTCCCTCACGTGAACGTGCCCCTTGTTAGTCAGTGTGGGGATAACATGTCCACGTTCTAGTAGTCTAGAGAGCTCGCTCACCTGAACGTAGACGAGGTACACTCCAGTGTCCCTCACGTGAACGTGCCCCTTGTTAGTCAGTATGGGGATAACATGTCCACGTTCTAGTAGTCTAGAGAGCTCGCTCACCTGAACGTAGACGAGGTATACTCCAGTGTCCCTCACGAGAACGTGCCACTTGTTAGTCAGTGTGGGGTAACATGTCCACGTTCTAGTAGTTTAGACAGCTCGCTCACCTGAACGTAGACGAAGTACACTCCAGTGTCCCTCACGTGAATGTGTCCCTTGTTGGTCAGTGTGGGGCGGGGGTGGGGGGACCGCATGGTCCACATTGTAGGAGTCTAGAGGACTCGCTCACCTGAACGTAGACGAGGTACACTCCAGTGTCCCTCACGTGAATGTGTCCCTTGTTAGTCAGTGTGGGGCGGGGGTGGGGGGACCGCATGGTCCACGGTGAGGGGTACCACACGTTGTGGGGCGCGTCGTGGGCTACGCGGACTAGGCCGTTGCCTGTAATCAAAAGAAAATAAAAATACTTACACAAGAATAATTGACCAGGTTAGTCAAAGTTTTGAAGTTGTTATTCAGACTAAAAGCCGGTGAAAAAAGCGGAAGGTTTTCTCATAAGGATTGTTCAAATAAAATAACCACATGAAAAAATAAAAATAAAGGTTGAAACAGGAACTTTGGCACACTGTCAAAATAGATCAATTTTAATTGGCATATAACGCTTCGTATGCGGTGAAAGTTAAATTTTTTAAGGATGTATAGATTTTAATTTAATTTAATAATGGATTTCCTCTTAATTAAAACATATTATTATTTACAACGAACTTTTTAGGAAATAATTGTTTGGCCCAATTTGAGTTGGTTGGCCTAATCTTGAGTAATTACTACTGTCCATTCTTTAGTGCAAAACGACTAGATAAGCATAAAATGAATCCGACTTTTTGTCTATACAATTCAATATAAACCCTTTTCTTTTCTATCTTAAGAATCTTAGCGCTAATTAAGTCTAATCTAACTATACAGCGTTAGTCTACGTATCCACCAGAGATGTGCGAGGTTGCGTTGTGAGAAATGTGTTTAGAACCAATAGAATCACTTCATTTGTTTATTCTCGCACAACGCAGCTCTTGGATTGGCTCGTAACAAACACATCTCTGGTGGAAAAGCAGCCTTAAGCTACACGGAAAAAAAAGCTTCCGGGATATTCTCAATCCAAGACATTATTATAATCTTGGAAATATTTCCTCGTGACAAGTATTTATTTCCTTTGCCAAAAATATGATTCTTTGCTTAATAAAACCACGTTTTCTTCAAATAGAAATACTAAAATGGATTGTTTCAAGAGTATATTGAGTAAATAAGAGAGATTGTACTTTAATCAAACAAGTATTATCTTAGGTAAAAGAAAACTAGAAAATCTGTAAGAATATATTCGCTTCGTTATATTTAAAACTTTATTTTATTTTCGTTAAAGGAAATAAATGCTTGTCACGAGGAAATATTTTCAACATAATATAATATTGTCTCAGATTGAGAATATCCCGGAAGCTTTTTTTTCCGTGTAAGTGAATGACCTTTTGATGTTGACTACAGCGCTACAAAATAAAGATTTGCATTCAGTTTATTTCCCCGCCGTCCCCATCTCATTACTGCTCTAATGGTTGTTTACAACAACAACAACTAACGACTTGCTTGTTTGTGAGCTATTTTTATTTTTAAATGGCACAGGGAACAAAATACGCTTTTATATAGAAATTTGTACATTGCCATTAGCCGTGGAATAAGACAAACTGCTTCATTTCATCAAAACTTATTATTTTACTTATAGCGAAATAAGTTGAAAATACTACCTTAGTAACATAAGATAAAACTTGGAAAATATACTTAACTCTACGCAGACGTTGTAATTTCGCACTATCGACTGTTGTAAAACTTTTTAGTTTTAAGGTTATCTAAAGGTTTTTTAGCGAGTCGAGCGAATGTATTGTGTAGTACATAGCGTTTGGCAGATTACAGTGTCTTCATTTTGTACGACACATAAGGTTTATTAAAATTGCTTGTCAAGTCTCCGCAGAAGAATATTTTAATTTCCTTTTTTTGCGAACTTCAGAACATATCCAGCTAACATGGTCATTAACTTTATAACTACTATTAGAAAGGGTATTTACCATAATATGAGTGTTCTGTCAGTTAATGGGGCGCATGCATTTGTGCCGAAATATCGGGCGCTCAAAAACACAAATATACATGGTAGATATGCCCTTTCGAATAGTATTCCAGAGCATATATGGCCATGGGAGATGGAAGCATATATTGGGTATACAGCCTGCTCGCGAGGAAACCGCATAATTTTGCCAGCGTATTCCAGATCATAATTGGAGACTAAAATGTCGTATAAACTTTTCTGGATTTCGCCTAGTTTCAGAGTTACTGCCAATTAAATAAAAAAATATTTTTTATTGTAACTCAGTGCCATTACTAAGTCAATGCTCAGTGCAAAACGTTTTTTTGATGGTGATTTCACTCTTTATGGGGTCTAGTCTAGAAAACCATATTGTCAGATATCAAAATGCCAAAGAATAGTTTGCGTAAACCATTTTTTATGCAAGCATCCAAAAAATAGAAAAAAAGCAAATAAAAATAAATTTTTTTTGGCGAATTCGACATAAATTCATATAACATTTATTACTTCTTATGACCTCAGGAATACGCTGGCAAAATTATGCGGTTTTCTCGCGAGTACCCTGTATGTATATAATATGGTCAGTTACCTCGGTAGTGCTCGTGTATCTCCGGGTTGAGATGGCTGGTGTTGCCGTGGAAGTGAGCCGCCACGAACGGCCGCCGACCCTCCTGCGAAGATAAGCAGTTAGTAAGTGCTTTTCGCCAAATGGTGCCAATGAGCTCCACTAGATAACCATTTTTAACAACCTCTTAAAACAAAATAATGTATAAATATCAATTAAACAATGAAACTTTACTTAATAATAGCTCTATTTTATTTGAAATTGAATATATTTTATTAAAAATGTATCATACTAAAAAGCATTGTAATAAATAATGCTATGCCGTCAGATTATAACCTTCCGGCCGTAAAACTAACTTTAGTATAAGATGGATAGGTTAATAAAAAATTTTACGTCACTCTGGGCGGTAAGTAAGATTTGCCGCCCACGGGCGCAGCGGCAAATCTCATTTCACACCCAGAAGAAGACGTAAAATTGTGTACGCACCACGGGCGGTAATAAAGAAGGCCTCAGATCGCTTGTTTATGGCCCTTACCTTCGGTTCGGGCCACAAATGCCCGCGATCAGAGCCATTCTTTACTTTACCGCCCTAGGTACGTAATGTACTATTACGTCACTCTGGGCGGTAAGTGAGATTTGCCGCCCGTGGGCGCAGCGGCAAATCTCACTTCACACCCAGGAGAAGACGTAAAATTGTGTACGCACCACGGGCAGTAATAAAGAAGGCATCAGATCGCTTGTTTATGGCCCTTACCTTCGGTTCGGGCCACAAATGCACGCGATCTGAACCGTTCTTTATTTTGCCGTCCTAGGTACGTAATGTACTATTGACATACCATATAATATGAAACGGTATTAATAGTGCTCTCAAGTTTACAATATTACCAAGTAACTTAGCACGTACTCGTATAACTTTAATAGGCCTCTTAGGCGTACACGTGTAATCTGTTATGTGAAACCGTTTTGTCTTGTATATATGATATTGTATATAAGATGGTAAACTTCGCCTGAGCGGAGACTTAGGTTATTAAACTCTGGCTAACAACCATGAACGATTGAAGCAACAGGACCGTAATGTGCCTACAACATTGCGTTTCTCTATAATTCGGGATGTGGCTCTAGCGCCATCTATGGATTCATTAGGCCGGTCTCGGCAACATCCATTTTGTTCAGCGCTTTTATTGACTAAACAATTCAACTAACATAAGAACAAATCAAATGGGCTTTCTGATGTAAATGTACCATTTTAGAAAAAAAAACCCCAATTTTCCATAATAAATTGTCTAGTCAGTTTTGTGATGGGCAAAACAATTAATTTCCATATAATAAAACGTGACAAAATGTAAAAAGGGCACTTTTTATTCTTATAGTTACTTGTAGGCATTTCTTATACCTAGTTAATGTGTGAGGTTTTTCAAAAAAATTAACTTATTTTTGAATATGTCATTCTATATAAATTATAAAATGAAATAGATGTCATGTCATACATATATCAAAGAAAAAGTTACTAAGGCCTTTGGTGCCCGGATCGAATCCAGAAGACGCTTTCGATTTCATCCCCCTTTCATGTTTAGATGACTCGAGTCTAAGTAGTGGAGTACAACAACGCCTTTTTAACCTATAAAAATGTCCGATTTTATATTGTGCCCCGTTAGAATACGTTAAGTACTAATATTTTCTAACAATTGTGAGCATTGCGCTAGGTATAATACACGTATTTGTTTGCTACATAAAGAAAAGATTATGCAAGTTTTATTTTTCTCTACCAGACTATCGCTTTTTATTATTGCTACATAACTTCACATTTTATAACGGTTTTGTCAATAGCATTCGTCGTCTTAGCCATTTGTCGTTCGTTTAGAATTCAAGGTCACGCATATTTTTACAATTTTTTTACGAATATGCTCACATAATCTATTGACCAAACTGTTATAAAATGACAGATGATATTGACATAGTTGAATGCAATAGTGTGGTAAAGAAAAATGTAGTTTGGATAATCTTTTCTTTGTGTTATTAACAAATATCTATATAATACCTAGCGCATCGTCAATAACTGTTAGAAAATATTTTTCACTATGACTAATCATATTATATTCTCTAACTAAAAATGAAAATCGCACTTGTGAATTATAAAAGTTCAAAACTGTTCCTGTACCGTACTAAAGCGCCGAGCCAAGTACATGGAACTGAAACCTGCGCCAATGGGGTTGGCCGGTCGAAAGTATTTACAGATGGCGCCAGCATAGCTGGGTCCCTGTCAGTCCTACAAATAGTGTCAAAATCACGTTTTTTTTTTTAATTTTTTTTGACCTGGATGGGCTAGCCTTTAAGCCAAATCCCATACAACAATACTAGTGAAAGGGACCTAGCTATGCTGGCGCCATCTGGCCAAACCGTTGACAGTTGCCAACCCCATTAGCAATAGCCAGAAATTGGGAGGGACGCGATGTGTTCACATTTACAGTCCTCTTATTTTATCATTTCTTGCAAACAACAAACTATAATATAGTTTGTTTTTGTTGTTTGTATTAAAGCCCATATACTTAGTTTATGTATGTGACTTATATTATACTAGTAGTCACATACGTAAACTAAGTATATTGTCTTTTGTCCATATAAAACTAATGTAAAAGTAATTTACGACAATGTAGTCAGATCTACGTAGTTATTTAAACTAGTATCTTAATTTGTATTAAATAGTTCTAGCGGTTTCAATACGAGGAATCAACCTAGGCAGATTGGATTCCTAAGAAAAGCATCTTTTCTGAGTTTACAAGCACTCGTAGAAAATAAAATACATATTTACTATATTTTTATCATCATTTTGAAGTCTACGGAGTTTTTTTATATTAAATTAAGTTATCTAATTAATTTTCTTTCTATTTTGACAAACACTTAAGTGAAATAATAAAAAAAATCAGGAGAACTGATTTCGTTTCATACTAAGTAAGTAAATCAATTTTGTTATGTTATTTATTGCCAATTCTCGTAAACAATATCATGATATATAACATCGTCCTCTGGATGCTTCAGAGTTAATTTAACGTTCTACTTAGCGTTAACCCGAGCGAAATAAATTGTGTTAAGGCGTACTACATATTAATTTGATCTATATTAGACCTTAAGGGAGTACAATAAGGCATATATTTACTTAAGTATGTGTGATTTTGTTAATACAAAGTACTATTCTGCTCCACTACGCATAAGTCTTAAATGTTACGAAAATAGTTTGAATTTGGATTTTACTGCGTAAAAATACACGTTTACGGCTTTTATGTGTGGTTGGACTAGTACAGTGTGTGTCATGAATGACCGCATCCTAAATGCCTCCTACTCGCACCGCTAGCTATCTCGCTCTCTCGCCATGGCTTGAACAATAATGGCGGACGCATTATCGGTTTAAAGACATTTATTTCCCATAAGAAATTACATTTCACATACATGAGAAATTTTTATAGCTATCTTAATTCTAGTTTATAGAAACCACTTTCAATCAATCATTATAAAATAGTTTTGTGTTATAAATTGAGAAATAAAGTGCTGCTTTTTCTAATATATCACAGATCAGGTGTCCTTAGCCATTGGACAAAGCCGAAACGTACATATTTAGAGCCAGTATACGAGTATCAAGTGTCTTAACAATCGCTGCAGTGGTTACGAAGAAATTGACTAATTAAGATTTCTTGGTTTGGAGCAGCCTGTATGTAATTAAAAGGTACACCTCAAATCCTCATTGAACAGTGTGAAACCTTTTTGATTATATATTTTATTCATGGCACTTATTACAAATTTGACTTGACAAATGTCTCATGTGACAAATGTGTGAAATGGCAGGTGGCAACACCGACATACACATACAGTCCGTGAGCTTTAAGAAGAACCTTCGGGAATCGGCGATGAAACACGAAGGTAATATTGCTGTTCTGCTTTTTCATGTGTCACTATTGATTGATTGATACCCGACGTCTCTTTCTGAAACCCGAAGGTTCTTTTTAGAGCTCACGGACTGTACAAACATATTGCGTTGCTCTGACGTGACGTGTCACTAGCATGTTATTGTCAAAAGTACTGCTTTGGCTAAATGCGCCAGGAGCGCGATGCCATTAAAAAAAAAAGTACTGCTGATTACTTTTTACTGTTACTGATTACTGATACAGCATGTTTCTTTTTGTTGTCGGATATTGGAAATATTTTTTGTTAGAAAAAAAAAAACTTTTTGTTCTAATTAAAAAATAGCAGCGGTAGAGCATTCCTGAGAAGTAACCCTATGTGGGAGTTAAGGCTTTATCCAATGGCTAAGGTCACCCTGTATTATCTGGTTAGAGGTCGGTTGCAATGGACTCAGTTCGGCATCAAGAGTGTAAGCATAAGAGCACTGCGACGCTCAGCGCACTAGGTCCTATTTATAAAAATAAGAAAATCCGTAATGTAAAAAATATAATATAAATCAAATAGGTACCTGGGTAATTTGCAGAAAAAATGTACCTTTACTTAGTCCCAACTGTCCCAAAATTTACATACAAAAAAATTCGTTACGTTCATAGAAAAAGTGTAAGGAAACTGAGAAATTATCAGTTTCGTTACATTTTTTTATGAACGTAACGAATTTTTTGTATGTAAATTTTGGGACAGTTGGAACATTTTTTTTATTCTATCAGACTCGATAGAGCTCATGATTCTGCATGTGATAGACTCAAAATATATATGAAATTAAAAAAAAAGTAAAGGTACATTTTTTCTGCAAATTACCCACCTAGGTTGTTTGTTACGCTATTTGCCTACGTAAAGTATTTACTTTTTATGGAAGAAACATCTACAAGGCGCAGTTTTATTTTTAAAATTGACTTCAGCATGACTTTAGCCCCTATGTAATTTTGTGCGTAAGTAGTTCTATTATTTTTTCTGTAGTACTTATAACGTAACCCTAACTCTGCAGCTTCACTTGCAGGCTGCAACAGCCTGACGTCAGCGAGTTGTCACTGGGTTAATTAGCAACTTTGCAAGCTTTGACGTCACAGTTGCGAAACAGTGCTATTATTAGACATTTAAAACTATTGGCGTATGCAGTGACAGTGTTGTAGATTAATAGACCGATAGCAAATGAAAATATTGTTAACAAATACCTATGATGAAACTCTCATTATCATTAGGTATTATCTTTAAATTTATAGCAGATAAGTATACGTAGGTCTGCGTCTTCGATTCATACTAAATTTATTTTAAATTATTTTATTTCCTCTACGAGACAGGTCATGCCGCCAATATAACCAGATAATGCATGTCTGTTTAATCTTAATATCTGAAACAAACCGTATTGTATTTCTTTCCGTACCTGTATTTATTTGTCTCCATAGACTTTATTAGCGATATGTATAACTAATTTTTAACACAAGATGTTATTACTGAAATATTCAAATCTATAGATATTTTTAAGAAGAATTAAATAGAAATCGTTTTAATTTCAAAGTGCTTATAAGACGTTGTGTTCGTAGGCGATTATCATTTATCACACTGGAGCCGCCACTGCTGTTGCGGCGACGGTGTGCAAGCGTGACAGCGCTATATACATACGATAAGACCAAAATCATATAAATCGCTAAACTATAACAGTGTATGTAGACGACGGTGATGGTACTCACATCATCGCTGTTCCGCACCGTTCTGGAGACGGTGTGGTCGAACATCTTGAGCGACTCCACGCTGGAATACTTCTTCATCTTACGGCGGGGGCTGAAATTTAATATTGCTCAATCAAATTTAATACTTTTGGAGATAAGATGCTCGTAATAAAACAATAGAAAGCTATACCAAGATTAGATTAGATATGTTAAGGTAAAGATGTTTATTAGTGTAAGATAATATAAATGCCTATATTTGACAGCTAGCATTTTTTTTACGTTCCTTTTTTTTAATATGTTTTTTACAAATAAGCGTAATCTTTTTAACCTGCAAACAGCTGAACACAGGCTGTGAAGCTAGGGCACAATTATTTCTAAGACTTTATGTATGTATTTCGTACCATTCTCTTTCGTATAAAATAAATACGTAAAGAAAGTTTATTACATTGCCGAAGGGGAAACACGTCGTGAAACCCCTTGAATTCGATATAAAGCCGTGTTATATCAATATCAATATTGGCACAGGAGCGGGTGTGGTTCATAAATACTTCGTATATAAATATTTGTGTGCCACGCCGCCTCGCGCCTTCCATCCAATATTGTCCTGTTACGTACGTAACTTACGTTAGTCTGGTAAACTAAATTAGTCAATAGCCGTAGAAGTAAAAACTACACTCATCCGTTTTTTGAGTGATGGTACCAAAGACTCTATAATTATTTCTGTCTAAGTGAAAAACTCGCGTGCTAAACAATAAAATGCTTCATCGTTTTCGTAAAATGAGGATAAAATCAGTGACCAGTTGTGATACTCCTTGACTATATTATCTAAAAATAATGCGTTACGTAAGTTTATTAACCACTTGAAAATCTCAAAAGAACCTAGTTTACAATTTTGTATTAACTTCACACTTAAAAGTTTCCAGTGAGCTGCAATAAGAAACGAAAACTTTTAATTAAACGGTGTGGTCCAAGTTTTAATTACTTCTAGGGCCCTTTGTTACCGAACAAAATGGCGGACAGAAGAAAATACCAGGCAGTAGATATTTTAGTAAGGTGAGTTTCTTTGAATGCAGTTGCGGATGATTGTGTTCTAGAGGCGAGTTGTAAAAGATACAGGAGGGTGATTTTTGAGATTCGAGCACTCGAAAGTGACATTTAAAACTCTCAATAAAACGATGAAATTATGTTTTAAAATTAACAGTGATAGAAATTTAAAATCATGATCATTTAAACTATTAATTCCATGCGAAAAAATTGGCAACGAACTTTTGTATGCGATTATTTTCGACCTTAAATTTTTTGAATTCGAGCGTCCGGCTGTCAAAAATCGGCCCCCAGAAGCCATACGATATATACATTTTGAAATCTATCCGTGGCTTGGAGCCTGCCAGTAGTGTCTGTCATCTCAAGTTATCAGTATCACACTAGTTACAAAAAAACTGTTGTGCAAATTGCATTTTTTCCCGTATGGGACACGTGGTCAGGTGGCAAACACTCTATAAAAAAAATATTTTTAATACAGTTGCTCAAAAAAGTGCTTTTCTTGTAGTGGTTTAGCGTGCGGAAAGTTTGATATCGCGCACTAGTGCTTTTTACTTTTCCAGCCAATCACAGCTAATGACAGTGACAGACAGCCAATCACAGCGCCGCACCGCACCGCGCGGAGCGTTCGGATACATGTACTAAAGTAACCTCAAAGTGAATAATTGACAATTTTATAATTTTTTCGCAACTGTATTAAAAAACGCCGTTCGATACTCGTGCGTAAATGTCATTCTTAGTAATGACATACTTTCCGCACTAATATCGAAATGTACTATTTATTTTTCTTGATTGGAATACGATACCAATTATGCCCTTAAAGGGATCACCAGCATCTTTATTACACCATGTAGAATGTATCCTGTATAGGCTATTTAATGTGATAGCTAACCACATCAGGTATCTTCAATATATCGTCCATTGTGTCGGTCTGTAATCGTCTTCGATTGTCACGTCGTATCATCATTGACATGTAGTGGTAGTTAAGACGTTTAGGTGTGAAGCTAATTTTGTACATTAAGGGATAATGGATTAATTAATGCTGTACTTAGTGTCGGATTACTCGGCTTATAGCAAGAGAACAGAATATGTATATGAAAAATATAATATGATAAAAGCGATACAAAATAACAGTGTATTCTTTCACCTTGGACAATTTAGAGATAAAGCAGGGTTTTCATTCAACAGTAAAAATATAATTTTTTCATACTACATACACATTTGTATTTTATTTTATATGAATTCTATGGATCTCGTCTAAACTAAAATTAAGAAGTGGGGAATTTTATATGGTAAGTAGAGTCTGGTATGCATATTGATTTAATCACACAGTTGATAGGTTTACTCATTATAATCATGGGTTTACTATGGTAAACCACCATTTCAGTCCCATACGGACTACAGTGTTTCAAGAACATCCATTCTATATTTTTTAATAAATAATCACTCCTGCAATTTTGTAACATCGGTGACAATATAGCAATTTGCACAACTGTTTGTACTGTAGCAGTTATTGTCAATAAACCGCCTGCCACCCGTTTGCATGAAGCCGCAATAATTGACACAATTGGCTTATTATTGCTTATCAATATTCGTTTTCCAATGACTTTAGAGGCGTGTTGCTCCGTTTGTTGTTGGTTGTTGAGTTTGTGTTTTTTGTTTAAGATATCTATTCGAATGATGGCATTTGACACGAAACGGGGAATGAATTGTTAATTTAAGAAGCTGTCATGTCGTCATCGTATGATCTTTTTAGCGTTTCTCCCGGATTTTTGCCATGAATCAATGTAATGTGGGGGTTCGTTCGGTAACCTTCATTCATGAATTACCATCTTAATTTCAAACTACGAGTACATTAGGTATACCTACGTGTAAGTAAATTAAACTTAAAGCGAGAAAAAATATTTACGTGAGGTCCACTAACTTAGCGGTTTTTGCGATAAGAAAGAACAAATTTACCATCTAAACATACGTTTGCACATTAATAGGACATATACCAGGATAAAAGATAATTCAAAGATAAAAAATTAGTATTCTTCAATTTAAAATGTACAATAAACGTCAGAGACCCAAAAAAACTAGCAGCGGTTCTCACACTACCCTACACCCCTAAGATCTAGAATCGGTATATCCCAGTTTTTGATGCTCAAATCCGGGATACGTGGAAGGAAAATAACGCTTTGTCCCAGCAGCAGCACATTCTTTGGTTGTTGAATCTGCTGTTGCTGCTATTTTTAACAATAAATAAAATGATTACCTGTCATCGGGTTTGGTGATAACAGCGTCATTGGCGCTGGTGTCGGGGAAAACACTCCGCTTCTCCCGCACTACATTCTGTTCACTGTCCTTTGGCGGCCCCGCTGTACACAAATAAAAACTCTTTCTAATATTCGTAAGTAAAATGTTAAACATTGTTTTGACAACTTAAGTATGCAGAATTCTTCTTTCTTAGGGTTTGATATTGATACCCAAGGAGTAACAATATATATTGGGCTATTGATGAGATAAGACATTAGAGGGCCCACCGACTATCACTCCGCCTGACGATATCGGCCTGTCAGTTAGAACAAAAATTTGACAGATCCAAACAACTGACAGGCCAATATCGTCAGGCCGACTGATATTGGGTGGTCCGCATTAGATCTGACAGTCCGGTAAGTAAAAAACCGTTAAAGGTTTTTTTTTATTTGTTTAAAATTCAACAGTGCAATGGAAAATTTAACATCTGTGACTTCAGAAAATGTGCTCAGTACTGTTTTGTATAGAATTAGAATGTGTTGTAGTTGTTATATATTCTTTTAAACAGTGTAAGTTTGTTTCATTTTCCTTACTGAACATTTTTCTAAAACTTCTCTATACACAATGACCGGCCACTCTAAAACTTTCAAAAGTTGCTGAGTTGCTATGAATGCTTGCGCAAAGTCACCTTATAAACTATGTCTCAACTCTAACAATAACGCGAGAAGTATAAATGGAATTCGTATTTGAAACTTTATTGCGACCTGAAAAATTTCTTACAAAGTGTCGCTTTTGAAATATATTTTCAAGCTAACTGCTATATGGGTACTTACTTAATAAATATTTCACGTATATAACTAGTGAGTAGCAATATAGCTTCTCGTATTCCATTTAATATGTGTTAGACGTTTAAATCTGCGTAGGGGCATTATAAGAGGATAACGTGGGAGTATTAATGATGTCTGGTAGTTATTTCTGTACAAAAAACCTTTTGGAGTGAAAGTCAAACGTTCTAAGGAGAAAATGAAATCGGTAGTCAGAAGTGTGTGGGTTTTCAGCAACTTAGGTACGATAATGAATAAGTCTTTAAATTTAAACATCGTTTGAATTGGTAGTAAGAATGTTTTTAAATGGACTAGAGCTTACCTAACTACCTACTGTTTCTGTTTACGAAATAACGCAATGTTTTTTGTCCTAAGGTTAAAATTCATAAATAACACAATTTCGGCAGTTTTTACCTATTTTGGTATAACTATTTTCTAATTCAAAATTTTGCTAGTACATATGTCTCTCTGACCTCCACCCATTAAAAGCTGCCAGATGCCCGTATATCAATAACGATAGTATTAAAATCTTACTAGACGGGTTTCGTTGCTCTCATTATTGTGTCATATCTGATGTGGCTAGCTCTTAGTCCATCAGGGCGCTTTTGCCCCAGCGTTTCAAATAACCCTTACCCATCAGAACACTGTTTATACCTGTGACTGAGTCAATTCCGTTCATCAGGCGGTGTATCTGGTGTATGCTGGACGGATGGTCGGGTCGCTTTTGCCCCTGTGTGACAACGGACCCCAGCAAGTCTTGTTGTTTTAGATGCACCATGTTTGTGCGTCCGTTCTGTAAAAAAAACAATAATAATTGGACAGTGCTTCAGAATTCGACTTACTAGTTGTACCTTTTATAATATTGACAGGACTTAAAAAATGTATGAATTAAATCACAATTTTCTACAGAAAAATTAATTCCCAGTTTTGTGAAAGCCATAAAGTAAACGCGACAAAAGATGTGGGACACTTTTATTTTCATTTTTGAATCGATAGTCCTCATGATTATAATCAGAAAAAATACACTTTTTCCTGAAAAGGCTCAGATAACAAATTTTGACGCGTCGCCTCTAAATGAAAGGGTTCTAATATTATACATGTTTCGACCTCGCATGTCAACGACTTGTTCATGTTCGTATAATATTATCTCGGTAGCTTTGAGGAAAATCTGCTCACGGAACATGATATGCCTGTTTAATATTTATATGTGATTTATTAGAGTTTGTCTTGTACACTCACCACCACCGAACGGGATTGTATTGTTCGTAATTTGGAGTAATGGCTAGTTGGTAACATCGGTCTTTCATTACAAGCAATGGCAAGTGGCTCAACGTTCCCGTGTGAAAACTATATATTTAAATATACCTAAGATTAAATAAATTGTCCGTTTAATTGTCTTCCTTTCAGTGGCGGTGGGTCAAATGTTTCTTAGGCAAGCCGGTGCTGAATTTGGCTTCAAATGACTTCATGAGCTGTAGAAAAACTGCTCAGGCACCTGAAACTTAGGCAAGACAACGAGAAGCGTGTTCTATGGACGCGCCGCCACTGCTTCTTTTGCTGCGATAATAATTCATTATTGTACATATTAGTTACAATTGAAACGGATTAATCGTGTGTTGAGCACTGATTTTAAATCTCTTTAAAATCTTTAAAATTAGTGCTTTACACGTAGTTAATCCGTTTCAATTGTAATACAATAATAAATTGTCCTTGTTTTGGAACTGTATCGTAATACGGAGTAATACCACCATTTCGTAGCTAAGTATTTGAAACCGACTTTAATGTTATATTTTATGGAATCTAAAACAATTGTCCCTTTTTTTAATTCGTTAAGCAAGCTAGGAGGCAGTTAGTTTAGGTATTGTGGGTCACTTTAGAATACCTAGCTAAAAATATGTTTACTTAAAAACCTTTCTTAGGACATCAGCTTTTAATATAACATACCTACATTTGAAGAACATATTTTCCAGCTTCCGACTGCTATTGTGTTGACTGTCAGTGTTTAAATAACAATTTAAATTAAATGATTGTGTAGCATTGTTGTTTCCCTCATACCTGCTTGCAAGGTGGAAAGCTACAGGGATTTTCACGAGCTTACGAGCCAAGAAGGATTATTATATCGGCGAAACGCTAATGCCTTTCAAACCGAGCGTTCAAAATGTAAGCCGCGTAATCGTAATTATTAATTAAGTATCAGTACCAATATATATGGGTGTTTCCTGTAATAGGAGCAATAAATTAAAACGTAGATTCTACTCTTCAAACCAGACAACGTAAGTTCAGCGACTTTTAAAAATAACTTATGGCCGCTGCAGGATGCCATCGCGAGTGCAGACTTCTGGCCGAAGGGTGTTGTGTTTCGGCGGTTCCGGGGCACTCTGCCGAATCCTGCACCAGATCAGACGACGCAACGGAGCCACGAAGTTACATCGCCTAGATCAAACTAGTCTTAAGTTATTTTATATGTTTTGTTTTGTAGTTCGCAGTGCCTTGGTTTTTACTGTAATGCTGTGTAACGAATAATTTGAATAAATAAATAAATGAAAGTAATAAATAAATAAATGGTTTGATTTTTAGGACACTTTAAAGTTTTTCCGGACACGCGATGTATTTCGAAATTGATTATTTCTGTAGGGTGACAAGCAATGTCAAATAGATGGATTTTAACGTACATTGAAAATACTATTTATTGTATATGAAAAAGAGTCGATCTAAAAAGTACATTATTTTTAAAAGTTGTTGAACAAAAGTTGTGTTGTTTAATTTTGATAAAAATCACACAATTTACAATTTATATGAACCACATTAACAATACAATTTATATTTGTTGTTTTAGGAGGCGAATCTACGTTTTAATTTATTGCTCCTATTACAGGAAACACTTTGTATATGAATCTATCGGGGTGAAACAACGGGTTACAATATATTTGTTGACTTGGCAGAGCTTTAGATTAGACCTACAGTTTCCAATGTCATTTTCAAATTTAAAATAAACACGAGAAAAATAAAATAAGACATAAGAATTTGTTCAAAGTTAAGATCAATTTAAGAGAAAATATTGAAAAGCACTGTAAATAACGTAAATTCCCTTTGATCCAATTCAAAGTGAGTAAAAGAAAAACATTCCTGCTTTTCTGATATCAGAAGTTTAAAACAAAATTAGTATTGAAGTCTTGAATTCTTTGTAACCTGTGTCAGGTTTATTATTATTTATTTATTATTAATCAAACAACAAAGATTATTTATCATCTTAATCATAATCCCCGCAAAACTGTTTGACAGTTTGTCTGCAGGAAAAATTAAAAATTGCATGCATTTGTGTGTTCGTCCTGCAACACGGTTAGATCCTTCAGCTTACCTAGGGCTTCGGAGTCTTTGGACGTCCATGTCGTCCAACTAGTCGTCCGTGTCGTCCTCCAACACGGTCAGATCCTTCATTAGCTTGGCTTGAGCACGGGGGATTCTACAAGACGTGGAGATATTTAAAAAAAAACAGGTTACCTTGGGCCTCCTGTCGTACTCCTTGTACCAGTATCCGCTCTCCTCGTCGCCGTCGTCCGACAAGTCGTCCGTGTCGTCCTCCAATATGGTCAGATCCTTCAGCTTGCCTAGGGCTTCGGAATCCGTGGACACGGAGGACTCTACAAAACATGGCGATATCTCTAACAAAACAGGTTAATGGGGTTGGCCGGTGAAAACTTTTGCAGAGGGCGCTGTTTCAGATTCCATCCAATAAGAGAAAGAGATACAAATAATGATAGAAAGAAACAGACGATGAATGGTCCCTAACTTGTATGCAGGCATAAAGCTTTTCTTAGGTAAAAACTTTCCCTATGGCGTTAATCTACATCATTTTAATTTTAGTGTATTCCAAAAACGGATGGATTTCAATTTCGGAGCAATTCGAGACAAAACATTGAGTCATTTTCGCGAAAATAAATAAAAACTACTTCGCGTCATACAAATTTAGCTTTTCTAGGGACCAATTTTGAAGATGTCACTTTGACAGTTGCCAACCCCATTACCTTGGGCCTTCTGTCCTACTCCTCGTACCAATATTCACTCTCCTCATTGTAGTCGGCGTCGTCCATGTCGTCCAACTAGTCATCCGTGTCGTCTTCCAACATGGTCAGATCCTTCATTAGCTTGCCTTTAGCTCGGGGGATTCTACAAGATGTGGAGATATTTCTAAAAAAACAGGTTACCTTGGGCCTCCTGTCGTAATCCTCGTACCAGTATCCGCTCTCCTCGTCGTCGTCGCCGTAGTCGTCGTCGTCCATGTCGTCCGACAAGTCGTCCGTATCGTCCTCCAACACGGTCAGATCCTTCAGCTTGCCCAGCGCTTCGGAGTCCTTGGACACGGGGCCCTCTTCGCCGTCTGCGTAGATCTAGAAAAATGGAGAAAGAAACTGTCAAAATGATTTTTCAACGATTTCAAAAAAAAATTATAAAATAATAATAATAAAAATGATTTATTCAGTAACAAGCAATTTTTACAAAATACAGGTTGGTGCCCTTTTTTAAGTATGGAAATACCTGTGTTAAAGGACACCGCTCTTCCTTAGAGATTAACTAACAGCCAAAATCAAGATTACAATAACTATGTAGGGTATAAACTAAACTTGGGTAGTAAACTATGTACCTAATAATAGAACTAACATCTGAGTTGCAAAGATAAATACTATTAATTGTAAGTTTTAAAATGTAATATTTAAAAGCCACTTTTGAAAATGGTGTATGTGTGTGTGTGTGTGTGTGTGTGTGTGTGTGTGTGTGTGTGTGTTTGTGTATGAGTGTGCGAGTGTGTTTGTATCATATGGCGCATATATTATCAAAAATAAGCTTTTATATGGCGGTAAGAGCTTTCTCCAGTTCAACCAGGTTTTTTTTAAACTGTATAATATATCTTCTAGTAGAACTATCATATGTTATCATATGTTTGTGAGCTTTAACGTAATTATACTGTTTTGAAAAAGTAGAAATTTCTGACGTAAATATTTTCGGATAATAATTAATAATGAATGTTTCCACCGACTTCGAAAGTCCCTACAAATAGAAGGCTATGGGATTAGGTATAGCTATTTAGCAAGACAACTATCTAACTGAATACATGAATGATCCTTCTATTTATATATTCATAGAAGAGTAAACACAAATAAGTTTCGGCTTGTTTACATCTATTTTTGACGAACCGTTACACCACCTATTCAGCGTAATAAAATTGTACCAAGTAGCACTATTAAATATAACGGTTACACTCACGTCAGTTTAGTCACTTCGCGTTCGCGCGACATGTTTCGGAGAGCCTAGGTCTCCTTCTTCAAGCACTAAGAGTGCTATTTACCAAGTAGCTACAGACACCCACACATTGTTTGAAAGACCAGTAACTCGGTACATAATTAAATTACAATTATTTAATTCGTAAGTGCGTTTATGGAAGACGTAATTATTTTATGTAACTTGAGAAGATATAATATAGACATAATGTAAAACAAACTTGACAGCGACGTTTTGTTCCAAACTCCAGTAATTGTATAAAGAAAGTTACTTTTGCGCGTGGGTTTATGTTCAGTAATTACATTAATAATTGTCTTCAGAGAAAGTACTTAATTATTTAGTTAAATAGGTATATACTACCATTACTACCTATTACTCGTAGATAATTATACAGCAAAAAATAAATTTATAAAATACAAAACAACTGGGTAAAAAAACGAAAGTCTTAAAGTGGAAATTTCAATTTTAAATCATAGGCTACATATTTGTACAGAACACTACAAATTTTGAAAACTGAAATAGGTCACTGGAAACCATAAATAAGATTTTATTTTCTCTAAATTTGACAGATCACAATCACATAGCGAACAAGCGTTACTACGTGAAGGGTACACGGAAAGAACATGTCTAGTCACTTTGACAACATTTTGAGTTATAGCGGTTTTAAAGTTTGGAACGATTCAATTAGCCATACTATTTTCGTAACTAGATGGTTTTTATGAACTAAAAAGTGGATTTATGTTAAAAATTCCAGCTGTTACAGAAGTTGTTGCTAATAGTTTATTGTAAGCTCTACATTTTGATACAAAAATCTCATTTTACAAAAAAAGGGACTAGACATGTTCCTTTCGTGTACCCTTCACGTTATATATGTACTTAGGTTTGTATCTTGCATAGTTATTTTTCTCGGTGTACTCATATTCTAATTCAGTTTCATTATTCTCCCTAGACATATTTATAGCAGGAACTTCTTTTGACACAGGCAACTTTCCTTTCTCATTAAAAGTTAAGTGACTGCAACTTTTACATAAACATGGTGCCATATTCTAATTTAAAAATACGTAAACAATACCTTAAAACACCTTACACCTTAATGTATCTCAAACATAACTTCAACACACATCAAATAACCAATCAGAGTTATATTGAAGTTGCATCGAAATACTTTTTAAGCAATATACGATTTTAAGCTAACATGGTCATTAACATTACAAAAACTATTTTAAACGGGATATTTACCATGTGAGTTTTTTATTGTGAGCTTCCGATACTCCGTGATAATGGAGCATGCAACTGTGCCGAAATATCGGAAGCTCACAGTAAAAAATTGACATAGTAAATATCCCGTTTTAAATAGTTTTTGTACTTTTTAAGCAAATTCAGATTTTGCTTATTCTGATGTTTAGGCGCTAGCTATATTGCGTAGTTAATACATTGGAGTTGTATTGAAGTTGGATCGTGTCTAAGAGTGTTTTAAAGAACCTAATAACGGCCTACTAGCCTAGTCGGTAGTGACCCTGTCTATGAAGCAGGAGGTCCCGGGTTTGAATCCTGGTCAGGGCATTTATTTGTGTGTTTATCTTATCACAGATATTTGTTCCTGAGTTAGGGATGTTTTCTATGTATTTAAGTATTTATCTATATCTATCTATGATATATATCGTCGTCTAGTACCCATAACCTACGCCTTCCTAAGCTTACTGTAGGACTATGTTGATTTGTGTAAGATTGTCCTAATATTTATTTATTTGTTTATTAAAATGGCCTCATAAAAATAGCCGAATAATGTGGTATATTGTGATATTTTCTATACTTTTAAGATGGAGATTATACTGAACATTGTTTGATATATTGTGTGTGTACGAGTATTGTGACTGAAAGGGTTATCAATCTTCGTAACGGATGACAAAAAACTGCTGACGAAGCTCTGTATATTTTTGTAAAAATAATGTGTTGACGCGAATATGCTTTTAAAGTAAGAGTGAATCCATCAGGTACATGCATATATATTATAAGATTTTTAGACATTAATGAAAAGTGACAACACAAATATTTAATGCCAAATATTCTACTCTTCATTATCGTGTGAAATCCATATTTCAAATTAATACTTTTTCCCCGAAAATATTCCTAACACAATGTGACGTATTCAAGTCATTATCGGTTGTTAAAAGAGTTTATTTATGGCAGTAACTCCTTATTGACAACCGACAATGATGTACCTTGACTTGAAAACGTCAAATATATGGCCCAGTTTGTATACCTGTTCACCTAAGCACGTAATATTTATGGGTCAAAAAGATTTAGGAACACTGGCGACTTTTCTGTATGGACAATAGAAAAGTTAACAATTTGGGTACATTACAATTTATAACTATTAATGCTATACAGATTTAAAGAAGAAGATTTGCACCTGACGGTTTAACAAGAAAATTAGGCTTTAAAGTCCATTAACCCTTTACCGCATACGAATCCATATATAGCCGTTATTATTTTCAACTCTGTTGACATGTATCACAGTTCAAATTTGAACAAATGTTTTTTATGTTCATACGGTAAGGGGTTAATTTTAAAACGTTCACAGAAAAGACGCATAACCTTAACTCATACAAAAAAATCTGTATGACCCATATACTGTTTACGAGTGACTTAGGTCGCAGGTACATAATTAACATTTCAAACTTTATACGATTCCGGGAACTTCATCCATTCATTATCTTTGAAGTCGAGAAACTCTATTAATTAAAAAGCTCTCCACTTCACACGTATTTCATTCAAGGAATCTAGAACAACAACAGGTTTGACATACATTTTGACAGAATGAGTATAGTATGTTGTTGAAATACTGGATCACCAACGCTGGCTCTCTTTCAGTTGTATTTCGTGATAATTTGATCCGTGATTTTGAAAACAACATTAGTTAGTCCGCCGGCGGACAGATCCGTCCATGTATGGCGCTATTTAGATGTGTCCGCAGACAAATCCGTGTTCAATTCGCGTCATACACGGACGGATTTGTCCGCCGGGCGTATCCGTCGGACAAATTCGGCGGACACATCTGTGCGTGTATCCCTAGTTATACTCGTAAATACGTAAAGCTACACATTGTTCAAAAGCTGTTAATCAATTAAGTAACTTATTTGATAAATTAAGGTAATTGAAGGATACACGGAAAGAACATGTCTAGTCACTTTGACAACATTTTGAGTTATAGCGGTTTTAAAGTTTGGAATGATTCAATTAACCATATTATTTCCGTAACTAGATGGTTTTTATGAGTTAATAAGTGGAATTGTGTTAAAAATTCCAGCTGTTACAGAAGTTGTTGCTAATAGTTTATTGCAAGCTCTATATTTTGATACAAAAATCTCATTTTACGAAAAAAGGGACTAGACATGTTCTTTCCGTGTACCCTTCAATTATGGTTATTTATGGATGTAAGTAGTTATAGAATATTGATTTATATTTTTTTGTTTAACATGACTTCTATCAGCTTAGAAATATTTACTCTATTCCAGAATATTCTTTATGTAAGTATACTTAAATATATGTATGTGTAACGTAGTTAGGTGTTTGTACCTACAGTATATTGCGTTTATAAAAATCCTTATGCGTTTTTAAGAAGATTTAATAAAACTCTTTAAATAACGATGGATAGATAAACACGGAAAATACATTGAGCTAGAAGCCACAAACGCGTGTTATTTGTGTCCAACTATCACCTATCCAAATCATAAACTCATAATGTTTCAACTGCCAGACATTAATCTCTACAATAGAATATGGTCTATCACGCTGATTTTCTTAAAAAAATTCATTCAAAAATGTAGGCAAGTCAATGTGTGGAGTCTCCTTATCAATTTACTACATAAATACCTATCAAGTAAGTATGAAGAAATTGGCACACATGGTTTCATACTATTGACGGTGGTTTCTTCCTTTAGTTTATATTTATTCCGTGTTACAGCTATTCATTTAATTATTATTTTAAATTATAGACATAAATCAGCGGTCGACAGACTGAAACAGACTGCTTTGCATAATTTGCACTCTATAAACACATGCAGAACATAGTTGCACAAAACTATCGCAGTATAAAAGAAAACATTGCAAATACATATCAAGCACTATCGTCTGCGATCTCTTATTATTTTAAGATGTTAAAAATTGCCGCCGGCGCCGAGTTGGCTCCGTCGCATTTTTCTTCGAATTACATTTTCATTTCTCTTGATTACTTATTCCATGAATCATGCCCTAAGATTATTATTAAGTCCCACTTTTATTTTAAAAGAAATATACTTGTAACGACTTCGATAATTATTACCATTTTAAGGAAGTCATGTATTAGCTTATTCAGGATCAATTATATCCTGTTTAAGACTTTTATAAGGCTCTAAATGGATTGTACTTAGTCCTCAATTAAATCTAATTTTATTCATTTCTTTTTGTAACAAAAAATAATAGGTACTTCATACTAGTTCATACGACTATTGAGTATTTTATTTTAAAAGCCTTTTACCTTTAATAATTCATAGTTAAATAAAAATAAACATAGTTACTTCAGTTACTTCCATGTACTTACTCAAATCTTCAAATAAAATTATCTCCCATTACATTAGGTTACTTTATGGGTTCCCAAAAAAGTGTGAGTGGGTTCATAAAAAGTTTCAGTTTCAGTCATCAATAAAATCTTTTCTTCTTACCTAAATTTCTAAACTGACAATGACAATGTTGTGCTGTGTAGGAGTCGGCTCACGTTTCAACTAAATGCCATCTTTGTACCCTTTTTTGTCAGGACAGAACATTACAAGTCTGAATTTTCTATTGGCTGACACCATAACACTGCTGAACCACCACGCATAAGAACCGTAAGGCCATTGAATTTGAAAAACGCATTCTCGCGCTATGCTACTCAAATATTTATTTATTTACTTACTTTTATATAACCGTAAAAATTTTAACGCCCTTATAAATAGTTTCGTTTATGTTTTAATACGAATATTGATTTATAAAAAAATGGTTGCTTAAAAATAAACCCTACTTTATCTATTTTCTACTGCTTTGAAAACATGACATACCATATTTAATAAAATTATTAATGAATTAGCAAAACGTAGGCTATTGAAATAACATTACGAATATTACGATCGTCTAACCAATAATGCAGGCCATAAATTCAGAATCCTATAAAGATTAAACGCGGTAACCTCGCCCCCGATCGAGATATAACGATTCATTTATTTTTAACTCGTCATTAGTTGTGAGCTTTCGACGGGGTTATTACGTGCCGAAGGTGTTTCGTTTGCGACTTCAACGTTTGTAGATTGTCCCTATCTATCTATCAAAAAAGTTGCGATAGAAATAGTACATTACGTACCTAGGGCGGTAAAATAAAGAACGGCTCAGATCGCGGGCATTTGTCCTATCTGAGGCCTTCTTTATTACCGCCCGTGGTGCGTACACAATTTTATGTCTTCTCCTGGGTGTGAAGTGAGATTTCGCACTGCGCCTGGGCAGCAAATCTCACTTACCGCCCAGAGTGACGTAAAATAACCTATTGCTGAAAAACTAAAAATAATGCAATTAAACAGTTTTTGTTTTCTTTTGAAATGAGTAATACTAGTTTGTTAAATGTTAAACTTTAAGGTTTGTAACGTTTATTCGGGTATTTCCGAAAACCAAAAATTGGCGAATAGTTCCGAAAATGGACCGCCCCTATTACATTGAGATATGAGTAATATTTAAAATGATTGTCGGAATTATCTGAGTTGCGGAATTACCCGAATACATCATGTATACTTATTATGAGACCACAATTCTAACTAAAGTATTTGTATGTTACCTATACTAGGTACTTATGTTCCTACTTTATAAATACTAAAGCTTTTTGGATTAAGCTTAGTCTAGTACCTACAGATAACTTAAGCTCTAAGGATATATGGCAGAGTCGCACGCGTAGCTAGTCGTATATTCATCATTTCATGTTAAATCATGGCAACATTGTCAATTTCAAGTGTAAAAACCTAAATGATAAATGTTTACATTCACGTACTCGTAGTTTTGTGACGGACTAGAGTGGTTAATAAAGAACATGTAAAATATTAATCTTGTAAAAACAGCTGTCTTGTTTCTCTATGAAAGTTCAACGATCCACGCAAAAAACAAAGACGAATACACGTTGTATATTTATCAGTTGATCCGGTGCCAGCCGAATTCAACGGCGGATGCCATTTACATTACAAATAAATGTCTAAACATGTCGACAAAAAATTACATTTGTATGTAAGGGTGAACCTTTTTTAAACTCGCGTCCATCATAAACTACTACGCATACAATCACACATCGATATTATTCCTTCCCTTAAATTCATTAATGAAGAATAAAAACGTTGCAAAAGTATTTGTTTGTACATTATCAACACCCTTTTCTGCATATTTGTATAGCATTACAAACGAGTGCATAACCTATAGAACCGATCTCGAACTTATATAGATTTTAAATTTTCCTTTTGGTAGGAATAAAAGCAACCTCGGAATCTTCAGGGCCACCATAACGAAATATATTGTTTATTATCTGGACACCGTCGCTACCAATTATTTTATTTAAAATAAAAGTACATAATAACATATATATAACTTAATAAATTAATCCTAGAATATGTACATATTTACAAATAGAAAACGGGCTCAAGTTCCAAGCCAAATGGGAGGGTGACATATTGTTTATTATTGATAATATAATTAGTAAATCCCTTGGGAAGTTCTCTGAACGATGGCCTAAAGGAAACCCAACTCGCTCAAAAACAAACACATACTTCACGCGGTCAAACACTTTTAAATAACATTTGAAGATCCACATCTGGTCAGCATGCGCCGAATTCGATTTAATAGAATCGCCCTCTTTTGTTTTTCTCGATAATCCTAATCAATATTCGAAAACCTGCTTTAATACATTTAATATAGGGTTCACATTTAAAATCTGCGAGGTAACAATTTCGTATTGATTCAAAGTTGTAAAAATGGGAGTTGAATTAGAAAGATACTTCTGTTTTATGTCTGCGTTTAAAATCAAAGTACTCTTAACTCATAATGATAATTGGTATGTGTTTGATGTTAACTTAATTACCTACATTAGTTATGTTATTGTGTCTTAAATCTATAAATAAGGGTAATTTACGTGACCTTATTAGCGTCTGCGTTTTTCAGCTTCGGCAAAAATGCTTTCATACGGGTTGTAACAAAAATACTGGCGATCCGCTTCAGGGCATAATTGGTATCGTATTGCGATTAGAAAAAGCAGGAAAATGTTTTTTGGATGCGAAAAAAGTTTGTATGGGACACTTGGTGCTAGCCGGCCAACCCTCCATACAATGCCATTTTTTTTTTGCGAAAAAACTTTTTTCTAATTTCTTCATAGTTAGAATACGATACCAATAATTATTCCCTTAAAATGATCACCAACATTCTTCTTAAACCTTGTATGTATATGTATCCAGCTGTTATCCTTTTCAAATCACATTTCTTAACTATTTACGATTCACGTTCGACAAGTAGGTATACGTATAAGGTATATTAATTTTTAACACAGTTGCTCAAATCTAGTAGTAGTTTATAATGCGAGAAGTTGGATTTCTCGCACTAGCGCGTTTTACTTTTCCAGCCAATCACAGCTCAGGATTCATGATCACCGCCCCGCATCGCACGGCGCGAGTGTTCGGATGAAGTAACCTCAAAGTGACATATTGTCCATTTTTATAATTTTTTCGCAACTTTATTAAAAAACGTCGTTCCATACACGGACATGACATCCATTCCGACCTAGTATCGAAATGTACTATTACATTGTCGCATTGGTTTATGGAAAATGTTCAAACAAAATTGGCCCAATAAGCTGCGTGGCGCCATGCCATTGCGATTTTGCTGTTATCATGAAAGGACAAAGGATGTATTTTTTTATTTCTACGAAGTCCACACGCCACTAGGACTACGTATGTTATTGTTAAAGTTTATCGGGTTACAGGTTCCGAAATATATATTACGAAATGGAGATCACATTCTGATTTAAAAAGAATTATAAAAGACGACAAAGGAGAATTAAGAATGGATACGACTATAGTAAGTGGTTGTGCGCAGAATTAATATAATACTCGTATATATGAACTCTGCGCACAACTGCTTACTATAGTCGTATCCATTCTTAATTCTCCTTTGTCGTCTTTCATAATTCCTTTTAAATCAGAATTTGATCTCCATTTCGCCACTAAAATTAATATAATATATATTAACTCTGCGCACAACTGCTTACTATAGTCGTATCCATTTTCTTAATTCTCCTTTGTCGTCTTTCATAATTCCTTTTAAATCAGAATTTGATCTCCATTTCGCCACTAAAATTAATATAATATATATTAACTCTGCGCACAACTGCTTACTATAGTCGTATCCATTTTCTTAATTCTCCTTTGTCGTCTTTCATAATTCCTTTTAAATCAGAATTTGATCTCCATTTCGCCACTAAAATTAATATAATATATATTAACTCTGCGCACAACTGCTTACTATAGTCGTATCCATTTTCTTAATTCTCCTTTGTCGTCTTTCATAATTCCTTTTAAATCAGAATTTGATCTCCATTTCGCCACTAAAATTAATATAATATATATTAACTCTGCGCACAACTGCTTACTATAGTCGTATCCATTTTCTTAATTCTCCTTTGTCGTCTTTCATAATTCCTTTTAAATCAGAATTTGATCTCCATTTCGCCACTAAAATTAATATAATATATCAATCCTGCATACAAAAGTAAAAGAACAATTGTAAACGTAGCTATGACCACACACAAACGTACATACTTTGCGAGATCGCAGTTCAATGCTAAGTCCTCATACCTTTATAATATAATTAACAGGGAACTTGACATACACTCAAAACCATACCACGAGTGTAAATCGCTCGTCACAAAGTGGCTAAAAACAAAATCATATGAGGATACGGAGGATTTGTTACGACCCCCATACTAGGAAGCACACACACGCACACACACACGCACACGCACACGCACACACACACACACACACACACACACACACACACACACACACACACAAGCTAGTAAAATCATTCTAATATTTATTTACAAGTATGTCATTGCATGTCTACATGTATTTCTTAATTTAAATTAATATCTAAAAAAGCTCTAAAGTACCAACTAAAGTATGTAACTTTCATAAACCTAAGGGAAGAGCGGAGCCTCCCAACACAGGCTTTCCTTTGCTTACTGGGTGGCTCCATCCCCTGTATCATGACCATGTACGCTTTTATGAAATAAAGAATTTTGTATTTTGTATTTTTGTATTTGTATTTGTATATATATTAACTCTGCGCACAACTGCTTACTATAGTCGTATCCATTTTCTTAATTCTCCTTTGTCGTCTTTCATAATTCCTTTTAAATCAGAATTTGATCTCCATTTCGCCACTAAAATTAATATAATATATATTAACTCTGCGCACAACTGCTTACTATAGTCGTATCCATTTTCTTAATTCTCCTTTGTCGTCTTTCATAATTCCTTTTAAATCAGAATTTGATCTCCATTTCGCCACTAAAAGTTACCTAAATTCGCTTTTCTCTTTTCTTGATACGATAAGCTGTGTCGCGAAATAACCCAAATCCTATAAATCGCGTACCTACCTCATTGCATTACGTCGTTAGAAAATCAGCTTTATTTAAAACCTACGTAAGGTTCACATTTAAAAATAAGCCTGATACACATATAATGTTTGTGAAAATCGTTTAAAAGATGTTTCAACCTAGATATCAATCAGATCTCGTCGGCTAATTTATTGCAAGATGAAGTTATCTGTAGCTATATTCGAACTTCGCAAATCTTGGCTCTTTTGATATTATTTGTTAAATTATAGCCGCCCTCTCTTTAGTACCAAAATTTAAGTGTGCGAAGTCACGCGAAGAAGGCACGCGAATATTGAACTCACAGTGTTTGTCAATCAGTTTTTTGTTTAGGTAAAATCTTGCCAGCCAGATTTGAAGTATTTGAACTAGTTCCTGATGTGCGATTAAGCATAAATTTAGCATACGTACATACGTAACTTGCATGACAATACACATAATATGATGGTACCATCGAGCTAGTCTGATGATGGAGACAGGAGGTGTACATATTTTTTTGATGTGTTACAGTCGCCATCAAATATATCGGAGCGGCCATCAAAAATATCTGAACATGTACTTTATCACCTTGACAATAGAGGCGTTGTTCAGATATTTGTGACCACCTTGGCCGCTCCGATATATCAGATGGCGACTGTTACATGAAATAATATGGCACACACCTCACTCACATTTTGACTCATTAGGCAATACGACACTAGCGATATGGGTCTTTTATAGTCCAGTCTTATTGTGGTTTCCATAATTCCATTGTTAGACGCAATTACTTAGTGTCATGACATGAATCATGTACCTATTGGTTCAAAGATGAACTTTGAAATGTGAAATAAACGATTGGTTCAATAATTATTACTCACTTACGGACAATAGGTATCTAAATTTAACCTGAATTATCCACGAATTATCGTCGTCATTGTCATTTTGTAGCATTTTCTGCACGGAGATTTTTTTTTACTAGAAACAAGTAAAAATAGTCATTCCTTGGACAAGTAAACGTTTACTAAAATCAAGTAAACCCTTTCCTTGTTTTTAGTAGAGTTTACTTGTTTTTAGTAAAGTTTTACTTGTTTTTAGTAAAGGGTTCCTTGTTTTTAGTAAACATTTACTTGTCCTGGGAATTACAATTTTTTGCTTGTTTCTAGTAAATAAAATCTCCGTGTGGTGTTTTATTGTCCTCAAATCGTACCTTGATCGTGTTTTCCTATCGGTGCTAATCGGGGACAGAAAATAGATTTTCTCAGTAATGATTCCCATTTCTCCCCGTTATACATAAACGCTCGAGACCGAAGTAGGGACAGACGGGAATATACTATAATATCACACTGATGTTCAAGGGACAATCCCAGGGGTTGGGAACTGTCCCCTCGACAATCGAAACTTAAACACTGTACGGAAATGATCGCGATCGATGATCATTCATCATCAGTCCACCAGATAATTTTTGGGTTAGATTGGCGTTTTTGATAAACGCGAGTACAAATAAGCAAGTGTAAACACCGTATTACCTATTAAAATTGCACTGTCTTTCTTTAAAAAGCTCCGGTTCCTCTGTCACGGGGATGCCCCCTGTCCATCATAAGCCCGGGCATGTCTTATGTGGCAGAAAGATAATAAATTCATATCATTCGTACATGTCAGGAAGGGAACCGTGTATCAAAATCTAATTTAGAGGTATTTCCTTATGAATTGGGAATAATATTGACATTGAACCTTTTCAGGCATGCCGTTAAATGCTAGTCGTAAATGTTATTCCTGGCATAAATAAAGTAAATAATCGAATATATAGAACAGGTAGGTAACTGTTGAGTACTAAAATATAGATGCGATTTATTTTTTGAAAAAAATAGTTTGCATAACGTTAATACTTCACACACACGTCAAATATTTAGAAACATTGCTTGACAATATCATATTTTGTGTAAACGTTATTTTGATTGCAGACGTATATAATTTTGATAAAAAATTGAGATTTTAATATTAGGATACCGCTTCTGTTCATTTTTGACGAAACTTGCGCTGTGGTTTTAGTTTAATAGTAAATTTTTAGTTTTAACTATTTTTAGTATTTTTTAGTATTAATTTTATGTGTATATTTATTTATATTACATACAAGTTCTAACTTATTTTTTCACGTTATCTGATAGGATGGAGTTTAATAGTATACATATGTAGTTTAAAAATATGTTTTTTTTTTATTATTTTCAGTGTTCAATACAATTTTGTATAAATAATACGAATTGGGTTCAGAACGTCATTGACTCTTTGACATTGATATTGAGCGCTTTAAAATGGAGACAGGTTGACCGAAACTATCTACTAGTATACACATACACGTGACCATTTCGGTAATTAGCAAGTCTCACGAAAGTTTAATAATCGCATATGCTAATATTACGTGTTTATCTCGCACAGCATTAATTCCGCAGTGGAAACAAGAAGCACCTGCCACACTGACGTAACGTCGAAACGCGAAATTACGTTAACCCACATATCTGCCCAAAATAACCGCGTGCAGCGTGCAACGCCATATTCAAATGCAAATACCGGCTGAAAATGCTTTTCGTCGCCTGTTTTAAAGTTCACCGGCTGCCAGAATAAAAAGGAAAAATATTAGTGCCAACATAAAAGGAAACAGTTTATTTTATTTTCAATTCCAATATTCTGTAGTCCGGAATTCATAAAATATTAAACATAAAATGGTTACCAAAGTTTTGGATTGGTACCAAATTCTCTTTTGTGTATTTAAGATTTCATGAGTAGAATAGAATAGTGTACGATTATTACAAATCACAATTTAATAAGATATAATATAAGTCTAAAAGTGTATAACTAACATACTTTCGGTTTGTCTGATTATTTACTAGATTAAAGTTAAAATAGACATTTATTAAAATACAAACAAAAGGACAAACCAGATTTTACTAGATTGGTTTCAATTGGGATACCTATTTATTTAGGAAGACCCAGTTTTTTTTTAAATTGAACAATATTTAAACCACAGTAGTAATGTTTCATAATTACCTTTTTTGTTGAAGCCCTAACTTTTTGTTACTTTTTTGTTGTTACAATTCAGACTAAATAATTTTGAAGGCGTACAAAATTTTAAAGTTTTCTTTGGAAATAAATTTATGTTTTCATACTCACTTCAAGAAGATTATAGGTATACAATACACAGTTGTAGGTAGATACATGAAGTCCATATTCGAGTGAGATTTGCTGCGAGAATACACTGAATTGTGCACTGCCCACTGCCATTTTAACGATGAGTGAATTCTAGACGCAATTCAATTTCGATACGTCAACTCCTTTATAACCTTTGCACACTATAAATTCTGATGAAAATTGTGTGAATAAAACGTGGCGTGGGATTTAATCAATCTAGAATCAGCCGAAGGGTGATTACGGGAATTAAGAGGAATTGGGGTCGACCCGCACCTACGGGCACATTCGGTTAACAAGCTCTACACTCCGTCAGCTCTAAAAAGAACCTTCGGGTTTTAGAAAGAGACGTCGGGTATCAATCAACAGTGACACATGAAAAAGCAGAACAGCAATATTACCTTCGTGTGTCATCGCCGATTCCCGAAGGTTCTTCTTAAAGCTCACGGACGGTAAGTAGTTACGTCTGACAGGACAATGGAACGTTTTTAACGAATTTCTAAAAAGGTCTGAATCCGATAGTAGGGTTCGAAATATGGTTAAAAAAGATATACTTCGTATTAAACGTGATGGTTTTAAGCGAGTTCTACTGTAATATTGGAAAATTCCAGGAGTACGTTATTTGTATTCAATTTGATATTTTTCAAATATTAGTATCATATATTCTAACAGTAAATAACATTACAATTAGGTAGTTTAAAAGTTCTAGCCACAATATAATCACCAAGAAAACCTAATTATTGAAGGAAAAAACAGATCACTTCATATATAACTTTCCATAGAATGTGACCCGTTTCCATTCTCCATGAGTGTGTAAGTTCATATGCATTATACAGACCTATATACTCGTAGGTATATTCAGCGCTTATGGCAGCAAATCTTCGTAGCCTGTATCTTTTCATTAGTTAAGGACAGCATCCTAGACTTTAATAAACTTATTCACGTACACCAATAGACTAAAAGGACGTAAGCGCCTGTTGCACGTCACCTAAAGGTGCACCAAAACCAGTATAGAAGGTACATGTCGAGAAACACAGACTGCTCAAGACTGAAATCAGTGGAAGACTATGATTCAAGCCATGAACACCAAACATAGGGTAACATGAGTGGAATGGAGACGGATAGAAGAAACTATCTTTGAAAAAATAAGTCCCGCCGAGTTTCTTGCCATTGGTAATAAGTAATACTTCTCGGGTCAGAGGTGTAGGGTTAGAACCGGTGGTAGTTTCTTTTCTCTCTGACGTTCATAAGTGCATTGTAATGTGCCTAAATATCTCTCTCTCTATCTTATCTTTCTCTCTTATTGGCTCACTTTTTCAAATGTAATTTATTTAAAAGGAAAAACAACTTAAAAAACAAAGTTTATGTAAGAATAAATAATTATTAAGTATGTATAAAAACTACGTACAATATTAAAACAAATACAAAAGATTTAGGTTAGGTGAAAAAATTTGGTCCTATAAGGTTGGCTACCCCCTCTGATGGATCACTTCGCTATGCCTATCCGTTGGGCAAGAAACGAGCCAGCGCCTTGGTCCCTCTCTGTGTGTGATGTCAAAGTGATCTCAAACAGTTATTTGGACATATGGTCTGAATATGAGACCAAAATAAAATTCCAATAAGCAATTTCTGTAAAAAAATACGATATATGATTTAAAATGTCCAAATCCTTAATAACATAAAAAAAAACTTTCTAAGCTCTTATTCAACATAGATTTTTTTAAGTAACAGATATAGCAATTGGAATATACGACTGGCATTTACGCCCTTTACATTGAAAGGTTGTGTAAATTAAGGTCGCAACCGAGACAGGCCCAGGGCTCTTCCTAGGCGCAAATGATTATTAACTGGTTTAATTTGTCCAATGGAATCTTTGCCGTAATGGTGATTGGGTACAAAGGCCGCCGCCGGGAATAGAACGGTATTTGTGAGGTAACGTCAGGAGCTGCGAATATATCAACAACACATTCACCGGCCTCCTAACCTAGTCGATGGTGCTGGTGACTCTGCCTACAAAGCAAAGGTCCCGGGTTCGAATCCTGGTAAGTGCATTTATTTGTGTGTTCGTTACGGGTATTTGTTCCTGACTTATGGATGTTTTCTATGTATTTAAGTATCTATAATATCGTCGTCTAGTGCCCATGACATGAGCCTAATTGAGTTTATTGTGGAACTAGGTCGAATTGTGTAAGATTGTCCCATAATATTTATTAACAAAACGGTCTCCATTTCAGAGTCATTGAAATATTTATTATATGTATTTAGTATTGACTCACGACACGATTTACTGTCGCATATACCTACATTACCTACTTGTATTAATTATTATTTAAGTTATTTAGCGGAATAATGACGAATGACGTAACTTACACGTCTAAATATTTAACAAAACAAATAGTAAATAGCTGTCTAAAGTTAAATTTAATATATTTGTTTAGCTATAGAACCGCATTTTTTAATTAAGATTAATGTAGGTGTGATTATTAAATTTTACTTTTTATATAAGGACCTAACCTTTTTAAAAAATAGTAAATAACGTATTTAATATTATTTAGGGGAAATAAGTCGAAAGATTTTTAAGGTATTTAAACGTATACAGTCCAATCAATCGCGTCTATTGTGATCAATCCTGAGTTTCAATTAACTTCGTAATTGGTCTGTTAAACGCCTGAGGTCCAGTATATTTGGACCTTCCATTTTGAACACACTGGGTACTCAATATTAGTCATTCCAATCTTTGTCCACTTAAACAGGACGGAAGTTGAGTCAAGTCCAATAAAAATGTCTAACCACAAAGAAGATTCCTCATAAATCTAGTTTAAATGGCATTTATTTGTACAATTAGATTTGTAATATGTACAGTGTAATTTTTGGTCCACTCTTATGAAGTTATGACCCTAAAAATCCTAATAGCCAGGTATGGCTGGTTACATAATATTTATACTAGCATAGACTTAAATATATAGTAGACGGCCATGTCGGCCATAGCCTAAGAACTTTTTGAGGCTCCGAGTATTTAGCGCCATCTAGTTCAGAGCCACCTAAACAGAGCCAATATGTATGAGATAAAATCAGCGCCACCTAGTAACGACTAGTGTACTACTAGTACGTTATTCGTTACTAGATGGCTAAATACTCGGAGCCTCAAAAAGTTCTTAAGCCATGGCCGTCTACTATATATTTAAGTCTATGATACTAGGGATATCAATAAAAGAAATAAGAGTCCACTTGATAGTTAAAATTGTGACGTACTCGTAATGTGACAACTAAGCTACCAAATTCTTTGATCTCTCCTGCGTAGAGGTTTGTAAGGGAGAACCGGGTCAGGTGCAGTCAGCACTAGAAATAGCTAAGCGGGTAAAGCGTTCAAAATAATCTTGGCACGTCTTTATTGTTAAATCTAATCTTTTATGTCAAATATCAAGCATTTCCCGATGTTTGAGCTGAAATTTGGAACCAAGTATAGGTTCCAAATTTCAGATCAATGTCAGCCCGTATTTGACAATGCAATAATAAATTAACACGGAGCTGACCTGATGATGCAGTCAAGGTGCCGAAGGACCTCCTCAATGAAGGAAGGCACCAAACCGAGTTAGGGCTCATTAGAATATTTTTGACGATTATTTGTTCAAGTGCAAGGGGCAGTTCCACTACGAACGTAGGATTTGTGGGAAGCAAGTGGCTCCCCTTAGAATTTCTCGTAGCTCGTGTACGTACGTACTATACTATAGAGTACTGAGCAAACTTTTTTTTACTTGATAACACCATAGATAAATGAGTAGATAAATTGCTAACTCCATACATAGCAAAACTACTTATTAAATAATAAAATAAGTCGTATGGGAGGTGTGGTTAAACTAATTTTTACCAAGTTTTAAGCACACTTAAATCGTAATAAAGACTGTGCACGTTGAAATCCGGCCACGCATGGCATGGTACATCTCCCTTTCGGATACACATTTTCAAGCAGTTCTTTTTTATAAATAATCTCTAATCATAGTAGTATATAATAAAAATAGAATCATATTAAAATTGTATGGGCTTGTCTCAGTTTTTACTGAAGGTATTTCATCATATCTTTAATGTTTTGTCCAGCGTTTTTTGATAATCTTCACTCGCTTCCTGCTACAATACCACAATTGTATTTATATTTTCACAACCGGTTTTATGGTCAATAGAATGTCATCTTACAAAAAAAAAATGTTTTGAAACTCTATTCTACTTGAGGTAGTCAGGAAAACTTTCTACTCCAAGCACTGAAAGTAATTTTTATATGGCAGCCATTTTTTTGTTAAAAAGTCAAACTCACCAAAGTTAGAACACCTCCGAACTATTTCAATCTAAATACACTTAGAAAAATGTTAGCTATGGTGAAAAGAGAATTTAATAAGGTATCATTTGATTCATCTTATTTATAATAAAAAACTATTTTTAACAGGAAAATTTGGTAAACACTGTCAGAACACTGTGGACAAAAAAATATAGGCACTGTGGAATATATAGTGATCAAACTCATAGACAACGTAACGTTTATATTATGTTTTAAACTTTATTATGTAGCTTGATAACCCCAAAATTATTAATTAGAAGTGTTGGTTGAATATGCACATTCAATAAAAAGATGTATCACACCATGCGCGGCCGGATTTCAACGTGCACAGTCTTTACGTATTAAGCTGCAATCTTTTAAATAAAAACTTTTAGCAAAACTCGCTTAAAAATTATTATATATACGCATTTAGCCATGTATGGAGAGAACACTATAGGTACTTAATTCTCTTTGATAACACTTAGCTGCATTCGCTGATTTTCTTTGCTGACTTACCTGAAATAAACAAATAACTTTTAAATAAAACATCAAGTATAATAAAAACTAATAAATGCCACCAAACGAAATGGGAGTACCTCCCTTATTTTACATTGTACAACATTTCAACGATCCTTAATTAAATCTTGAATTTATGAACAATGTATAAGTAGGTAATATTTGTGTCAGGGGTTTTACAAAGGGGCGCCGACAAGCAATCCTCCTCACCGTACTATACCCGTTTATTTGAAATAGCCTAGCTAGGCTAGGGCGCTGCGATAATTTTTTATACTGCCGCGGACTGAAAAAGAATGAAAACCCCTGAGCTAAGTAATTATTACGTCGGCTATCGTGTAAACAATTCAGACCTAGCCTAGGTCATCTAGGTCAAACTAATAGCACTCTTCTTGACCTAAGAGACTTCAAAGGGTTGAACGGTTGGGATTATTTATATCCAACACTGGGTGATTTGTTAATAATACCATGTTATATTTAAATAACTTGTCTTTCATAATTACTTGTAATAAACGTGACTTAACCGCGTATATAATTTTCAAATTACCTTCGACGTTCCGAGGACGACCTTCGCGACCACGGGGACAATGTCGTCCTCGAAACGTCGAAGGTAATTTAAAAATTATATACGCGGTAAGTCCCGTTTATTACAAATAATTATGAGTAAAAACCGTGAAAGTCTAAATCAGTGTTTAGTAACTTGTCTTTCGTACGGAACAGAATTTTATTAGTAGAGCCTAGATTGCGTGTCATATACTAATATATTTTTGCGGCCTCTTTGTGCAAGCAAACCCACGCAATACTTCTCTGTTAGCCCACTGTCAGCTGAAACATTTAAGGCTTCCTTTTTAAAGCAATATAATTTACTTACTTATCAAGAATAAGTAGGTACCTACTGCAAATACAGCCTTGGCCAGAAGTGTTGAGCATAGGTGTTTTTTGTTTACAATTTTGATGTTAAGCATTATTTCCCAATCCTAACAATGTACGGTAACGGTAAATGTTATATTTTATTTATAAATATAGAAAACTTCACATAATAACACTTTCAAGGTACTTAAAAATATGAAAACAGAAGGTACCAAAAATGTAAATTTAAGTCGGTGCGACATATTGCAAATATTCTATGCAGTTACTACTAACTTCAACAAAACATGCCTATTAGTTTAAATTAATTGACAAAATAACTTAAACAAAGATGGAAACGATGAACTAAACTTTCCAGTTTTGTATGAAAATCGCATTGGTGCTCAACACTTCTGGCCAAGGCTGTATACTGGAATTCCATTAGCTATTCATTATAATATCTTTTAAAGAGTTCTCTCCTCGTTGTGTTTTAATGTCAAAAAAAATTTGCTCAGAAATTTTCTACGGTCCTTTTAATTTTTCCCACAAGAAACTGGACTAAGCAAAGTTGTTTCAAACCAAATATTATGAAAGACTTGCAAAGAACCTTCATTTTACCTAACTATTTACCGAGTCCTAAGTTATTCAGGCTACGAAGAAGGAGCGAGGCTTTGAAATTGCGGGAAAAAAAATACTTTCCTACTAAAAGTCCAGGAACTTTAATATGGATGAAAAAATGTAATGTATGTAGCTACATACGGATAATTTACGCCGCGTGTAACGTTCCGCATCCTAAACGACGCTTTTGACATGATCCTCAAAGGTCACGTGATGTTTTCTATACAAAATGAAATGTCATAGTGCACGGAGAGAAAAAAATTACTAGAAATAAGTAAAAAAATAGTCATTCCCAGGACAAGTAAACGTTTACTAAAAACAAGGAAACTTTTACTAAAAACAAGTACACGTTTACTAAAAACAAGTAAACTTTACTAAAAACAGGGAAGCATCTACTTGTTTTTAGTAAATTATTTACTTGTCCTGGGAATTACAATTTTTTACTTGTTTCTAGTAAAAATTTCTCTCCGTGTGGCGATGGCGGATCGTTACAGCGTAAATCATCCTTAAATCTTGAACATTGTTACGAAACGTAAGGAATATGTAATATCATCAATATGTATTATTTCAGCTACAACCTTACTTAATATTTTCACGCCATTATAAGACAAGGAATTAAATTATTTCCTAAAAAATACCCATAACATCCAATGTCTAAGCAGCAGGTGAATAATAGTCTAGGACAGGAGTCGGCAAACCGCAACTCGCGAGCCGCATGCGGTTCTTTGAAGGGCCGGTTGTGGTTGTGGCTCGAGTTCCCCTCAAAATAATATTTCTCAATCAATTATTACAGAAAATATAAAGCCGACCACTGCGGCTCTACGAGCTTCCAAAACCTCCATATTTTTCGCCAGCAGGCTCTTGGTCAAAAAGTTTGCCGACTCCTGGTCTAGGATGACCGGGATCGAGAAACGTATAGGTATACTCCCGTGGTTGCGGTAGGAGTTTGCCAAGGGAATATACCGGGAGATGGCCAGCAGCATCTTCCGAAAGCCTAAAAACAATAAACAAAACAAAAACTGCGCGCGCCAACCCGCCTGCCAAGCGTGGTGCGTATGCCAAACCTTCCCTTAAAAAGGAGGCCTATGTTCAGCAGTGGACGTCTTATGGCTGAGATGATGATGATGATGATGATGATGATACTCTTAGTAGGTATAAAATAAAAGACTTTAGGGCTTCAAGAATTCCAATATATTTTTATGTTATATTGCGTCCCACGTTACCAATAACTAAAGGGACTCAAATAATTTCGGTATTTTCGCAATATTTGACACTAGCAGTTGCCCGCGGCTTCGCCCGCGTACATTATGATTAATGCAGATTTCTACTCTTGAATAAAAGTTTTTCCCCGCGACTTCCTTTGCGTAGAATTAGTAATTGACCCCCCTTTATACCCTCTTAGGGAATGACTTCTGGGATAACTACTATGTATCCATCCCGAGAACTCAAACTATCTCTATACCAAATCATCTAAATAGGTTCAGCGGTTATCAATTCCCCATATAAGCTTTGGGTTGATTTTCGGGATAAAATTATCCTATGTCGTTTTCCGAGACTCAAACCATCTCTATACAACAACATATTTATTTCGTCTAAATCGGTTCAACTGAAAATAATTCTCTATAAAACTTCAAACCCCTTTGCTATGCACCCCCGTAAGCGTTGTTTTACGGGATAAATACAATTTTGCCCCTTTCCGGGACCCAAACTATCTCCATACCAAGTTTCATCTACATCGCATCGGTTCAACACTTAAAAATGCCCCATACAAACTTTTAACACCCATTTCACCCCTTTAAGTAATGATTTTAGGAAATTAAAAAAAAACAGGCAAGTACGGGTCTTACTTGCGCCTCAAAGGTTTCGTACGAACAACTTTATTATTACATTTTTGAAAAAAGACGCTTTCAACATGATTTCATGAGAATTAATAGGGCGGCTGAGTGCGAATCGGACTCGTACCCCGATTTTCTTTGTCTTAAGTCGGACTGGTGCTTGACTGCACTCTTATTAGTTTTCCTGTAATTTATACGTAAATAACTATTATATCTGTAATTTTTGCATATTTTTCTGTCGAACAGTTTCCGATATTGATTAATTTACACCTTTTTTAATAATTTCAAAGTTATGTAAGTTAAAATTATACTAATTAGAGATCCTCACATTAAGCCCTTTTATTTGATAAAGTTATTTGTTTTTTGACCCATTTCATGTTTAAAATTCATAAATTGGCGTTACATGCCTGCCTTTGGGTCACTGACTGACACTGACAAACAAAGTCGCACCATAAGGGTTCCTTTTCTACCATTTTGGTACGAAACCCTAAAAACATCCTTTTCGCTTTCCGGTACTCTCTATACTAAGATTTATCAAAATCGGTTCAGCTGTTAAAAATTACCCATTCAAACCTCCAACGCCATTTCATTCCCTTAACCTTAGAGTTAATTTTCGAAATATTTTTTTTTAAGTCCGTTCTCGGGACTTAAACTATCTCTATACAAAAATTCATCTAAATCGTTCACGTTTAAAAATTCCCCATGCAAACTTGCAACCCCCGTTTCACCCTTAATCTTTAGGGCTGATTTTTGAGATAAAAACTATTTTATGTTCCTTCTCGGGACTCAAACTATCTGTATGCTAATAAGCATTATGTTTCATCTAAATCGGTCCAGGTGTTAAAAATTTCCTAATCAAAATTCCAACCCCTTTTTCACTCCTTCAAGGGATGCTTTTCGGAATGAAAACAACCCTTAGTCATTTGCACGGATTCACACTTACTATATACCAATTTTCGTCTAAATCGGTTCGACGGTTTAAAATTCCCTATACAAACCTGCAACCCCCGTTTCACCCTTAACTTTTTTACCTTTAAGGGTAGTTTTCGCGAAAAAACTATTTTTCGTTCCTCCCCGGGCCTCAAACTATCTGTATACCAAGTTTCATCTATATCGGTTCAGCTGTGAAAAAATCCTATACAAACTACCAACCCTCTTTTCACCCCTTTACGGGTTAATTTTTCAATGAAAATAACCCTTAGTCGTTTCCCGGCGTCAAACTATCTATTATATCATGTTTCATTTAAATCGGTTCAACGGTTAAAAATTCTCTATAAACCTTCTAAATCCCCTTTTCACCCCCTTAAGGGCTGATTTTCGGTATAGAAACTACCCTATGTCCTTTCCCGGAATTAAAATTATTTCTATACCAAAATTTCGAAATTGATGCCATTTTCGTACTTAATTAACGTCCCAAAATACCATAAATCGACTCCCATATTGATATTTAGTCATTTCAACCCTATCGCACCCGAACAGGGGGATGATATTTCACGCCCGCCACGTTGTATCATAAAATCATTGTTTTTTCGTAATCAGCGACCCGATAAACCATAGAAACGATACCCATGTTGAGTTTCAGACGTTGTCACCCCCATTTCCCCCTTTATGGGGTTTAATTTTCAAAAAACCTGAAACACGTGTTTACTCATTTATTATTAGGAATACTCCTGTGAAGTTTCAAATAAAACAGTCTAACTAATCTTGTTTCCCTATACAAAATTTGGACCCCCATTTCACCCCCTGGGGGACAATATTTTACACCTGCCACGTTATATAATAAAATGGTTGTTGTTTTCGTAATCAGCGTCCCGATAAACCATAGAAACGATACCCATATTGATATTCAGACTTTTTCACCCCCATTTCCCTCTTTAAGGAGTTGAATTTTCAAAAAAGCTGAAACACGTGTTTACTCATTTATTGTTAGGAATACTCTGGTGAAGTTTTAAATAAAATTTTCTAACTAATCTTGTTTCCCCATACAAACTTTGGACCCCCATTTCACCCCCTTACGGGGTGAATTTTGAAAAATCCTTTCTTAGTGCACCCCTAGACCTTATAAGGGACCTACGTGCCAAATTTGGAAACTCTAGACCCATCGGTTTAGGCTGTGCGTTGATATGTCAGTCAGTCAGTCAGTCAGTCAGTCAGTCAGTCAGTCAGTCAGTTTCTTCTTTTATATATTTGACATTGATTTAGGTACAATCACCTGCAATAATATGTCTCACAAAAAAGCCGCAAAAGTTAAAACCCGTATTTATGACTATAGAATAAGATGTCAGGTGACTAGGTAAGTATTTAAGCTATTAACTACAAGTAACGGTTATATTATGGACGTAATAAACACTTCTTAAATTCGTACAGCGCCATAAGAGAGGCTGTTGTCATCTGTTAAAGCTATAAGTTGTAATAGAAGTTACGAGGATATGCTATGCAACTTCTCGTTATATACCAATAACACGTACAGGTAATTATCATAAAGGAGATATAGTAAACATAATAATAGAACTACTAACTCTCCTACAGCTTTTAAGCAACTTAATGCTGGTTAAGACACTTCATAATAGCAAGTTAAGAGTAAAAGCGATAAGGACAGTTATAGTTGGCACCTTTAAATGACATTGAACTCTAAATACAGCCCTAAGCTGCGGCTTTATAAGTGTATTAGCTGATTCAAGCGCTACCATAACAGTTTACGTTGCTGATTATCTTCCTTGGCAGTTTCAATACGACTAAAGGTTACAAGGATTTCATATAACTCTTTTATAGAAGCTTTTATTATTACGAAAACCCTTGAAAATCTATAATATAACTTAAAGTTATAAAATAAGCTGTAACGATCACCAAAATGTTTGTTGGGTAGGTACCTACTAATATCAAATAGGTAATACTGTAATAAAAATATTGAGAAAACTCCATATTTTCCTAACCTTATGTAGGTTACTACCTACTAACCCAAGAGTGATAGATAAGATCTTGAATGTCTGAATCGCGAATTAATTCTTATTTACCTAGCCCGACCTTTCTGTTTATTGAATATTTCGAGTTATAAAACTATTACTTGTAAATTACTAAAAGGAAAACAATTTGGTAGTATTCAAGCTATTATATTTTGTTTATAGTACAGTCGTCATCAAATATATCGGAGCGGACAGGTTACTCAAAAATATCTGAACAGGCACTTTATCGCCTTGACAATAGAGGCGTTGTTCAGATATTTGTGACCACCTTGGCCGCTCCGATATATCTGATGGCGACTGTACTTACTCTATGAAACGTTCAATGTAAAGTGAACCATAAATGGCTCATAAATTAAGTCCATGGCGTGACCGCGCCTATATGTCAACTTTAAACTTACGTCATTCGCAATGCAAAGACAGCAGGGTCTCATCTATTAGGCATTAGCGTAGCAAAGACTGGGATGTTCACCTTTCTAATATCTTAAATCGAATTTTTATAACTGAACAATAATGATTATATTTAAAATATGGATTTTAAACTCGTCTTTTTATCTTTAATATTGAATTTTTTATCAGAGTTAGATAAAGCACAGCCACGCGGAAAATTTCACGGGTAAAAGATAGTTTTCTATATTAAGGCCGTTCTTCGATTCGGACAAGCCACGCCCATCCATAAGAGACACGTTTATGGCTCCCGTGCACGAAAGAGAGAGATGCAGCGCTCTTAAGGATCAGACTTTTTGACCAAACTACGATAAATAAGCGAATCTATGAAGTTTTGTCTAATTCAGTTTCTGTGACTTTTTAGATAAACCAGAATACCATATTTTTTACTAAGTTATATTGCTTAATCTCTTATAGTTTACGTAAGCTAAGAAAAATAAGGGGAAAAAGGACCCAACTTCGGTTTTTTTTTCTATCGAGGCAACTTTCAGCAATCATGTTTCGGCTTGTGCCATAAACAAGAGTATATAGTCTAATAATATATATTCGAAAATAAATTTAGTCCCTTTTCCCGTTTAGTCAATACAGCGTTTGAAAAAACCTATAATTTTTCAAAGTAGCCCCAAGAAGAGTGCAAAAACCGAGCTACATTTTGTGCGCAATATAATCACCTTACTCGCCTTAATACACATACATACATACAGTATTCTGAGAACGGTCCCTTTCATGTAAAATTAACCGAACAGAAATACCAAAGTGTCTATCATTTATACAGGTACTTAGCTTCCAATATAATAGTCTGCGAAAGGAATTATATATGTATAATAAAATAAAGTTAATTGAATGGGTAATTACGCTATTTAAGTGGGTGCCTAATTATATTCTAAGATAGGTTTAAATATGTAATGTGAAATTGAACGAAATGTTTTCCAATAACTAACCTCAAGCCGGTTTTTATACTAAATTAGTATTTTAGTATAGAAACGTTAACGGTATTTTCTTTGAAAAATTTCAGTTTTGTAGTCGTAAAACTAGGAAAACCCGCTTGTCTAGAAGTTATATTTCAATGTTTAATAGACCTCAATATATTCTGAGATAGTTATAACTACACTATATACATTTAAATAATGAATGAAGCGACAGTTTTTCACATTTTACCTACACAGAGTACCTATAACAGAATGAATCATAACTACCGAACGTCAACCTCATCATCCTATAATAAGCGATGACTGAAAACAATAGATATTCCCACAGCCCTCAACTATACTTGTACAATAAATAATACAACAACCTAATTATATTAATAATTGCCAATTAGCCTGTACAATGAAAAATATAGCCACAGTTTTTTTAAATAGGCCAAACTAATTTCCTTTTTTCATTATCCTTCATTTACATAATCCAGTCAGTCAGTTACCTTTGTTAATCAGTTTGTAGTTTTTACATCTGCCGTACAAATTATTAATATCTATTACTTAATTTATTGCATAATAAAAGAAAAACGAGTTATACCAGCAGAAAAGGCGCCCAACACACGTACATTGGAAGCACAAATAGCTAACCGGGTGAGAAGTAGTTACAGAATTACCCACACACGCTCTTATATATTAATTGTCTGTACAAATAAAGTTCTGTCAAGATCATTTTGAAAACTTAATAAAATACTTAGTTACTTCTGCTGCTGCTAGCTAAACTACATCTTAATTGAAATCTAGGTTATTAAATTGCGTAAGTAAATCAGTAATCCGAAAATGAAATCACTATCGAGCACATGAATGAGCGCGTAATCGCATCGTATCGTGACGAGCACGTGACGGAAACGTAATGTCGTCGCAAATATAGACCGGCGGAAGTTTACATACCCTTTCCTTGGACGACGGCCAGGCGACCATTTTAATGAGTACCTATCAACTATGTGGGTACATATTAGCTTCGAAATGCCGGGTATAGTGGGCATTTGATGCGATGGTGAAGTCAAGTGCCCAATTTTAGAAAAACAGATTTTGCTGGAACTCGGAGTGAAACCAAGGCTACGCGGGAAACTTCGAATACTATGGACTTGGATGTCAGTTTATAAAAAAGGCTTCAAAAAAGTCAATACGGACCCATTAAAGACCACTCTCTATATGTGTCAGTGTACGGACAAAGGGACCACTTTGTCGATTAGGAGTTAGTAGTTTCTAAAACTACACAATATACTTTTTTTTTAATAAACTACACTTTTTTTTCACTAATAGATAGTGCCTATTAGTGAAAAAAAGTGTCCTTGTAAATCGACAAAGTGGTCCCTTGCACTAAACTCGTCCACATATAGAGTGGAAACTAAGGATGAGGAGAGTCGACCTGTGAGAGTGGTATAAGGCCTGAAGACGAAAAAGATTATCTTTTTCATTTTAAATCTATTTATATACCACGACGGTGGCAATCAAGCATATGATCCGCCTGGTGGTAAGCAGCTACCGTAGCCTATGGACGCCTACAGCTTTAGAGGTGTCACATGCGCGTTGACGACCCTTTACAAAAAGGAATATTCACTGTATTGACGGCTAAAGGAACAAGAGGGTCCCTCGTCGTCAACACACTGGTCCTCTTTGAGCTCTTTGGCAACCTTACTCACCAGCAAGAACACAACGCTATGAGTAGAGTGCTATTTGACTGTGTTTTTCTGTAAGGTGGAGGTACTTCCCCAGTCGGACTCTGCTCTAGATTTGAGCGAGATGACATATGCTGTGCCCTACCACGCATAGCGAGATGACATTCACCAGTACCCATACCTCTCTCTGTGCTAACAATGTGCCAATATTAGTATAGAGACTCTCATTTTAGCACGCTACTACTCTATATCAGTGGCATTAAAAGGATATAAAACAGTAGTAAATGGGAGTTATTTACGAGAGCTATAATATAAAGCACACATCACAAAATAAATATCTGCCTGCAGAAAATTCAACAGTTAGGTATTAATTATGGCTTAAGAGATATCTCGAAAACACCTTAAGAGTCGCCAGGACGCTCGCGTGAACTCGCGTTCCCATACAAGCGTAGTTTAACTCTCCTTTTAAAACGACATGCTTTAGATCCACGAAATTTAGCATGGGCATTTTAGTAGTAGAAATCTAGGTCGGACATTCGTTTTCATTGCAAAAAATTTTAATACAAAGAAAATATAGTAAAAATAAGTTTTGTATGTAAATCTGACTGTATTTTCTTCGTATTACAATTTTTAGCAATGAAAACGAATGTCCGACCTAGATCTGTACTACTAGAATGCCCATGCCAAATTTCGTGTGTCTGAAGCATGTCGTTTATAAAATGCGAGCTGAACTACGTTTGTATGGGAACGCGAGCGTCCTGGCGACTCTTAACCGATAATGATCAAACCAAATCTTCTCAATTTTTTCATATTTTTTGTATGTACGGTTCAGTTATAGCGGAGGGACACAATATTTTAAGTAAGGCGGGCGTGGGCGGTAAGTGAGATTTGCCGCCCACGGGCGCTACGGCAAATCTCACTTCACACCCAGGAGAAGACGTAAAATTGTGTACGCACCACGGGCGGTAATAAAGAAGGACTCAGATCGCTTGTTTATGGCCCTTACCTTCGGTTCGGGCCACAAATCCCCGCGATCTGAGCCGTTCTTTATTTTACTGACCTAGTTGCGTAATGTACTGACTTTCGGGGCCGATTATTGGTGAACATACTTATTTACTAAATCAAAATATGTTCAAACTAACCATTGATGTTATTTTTGAAGACGATTGATGTGCAAAATCCATATCCGGCTACGGAATCCTAAAAACGGGGTATTTACGATATTTATTGGTGTTTATGAGTTCCCGATATCTCGGCCCTATTGTTGTATAGTTTTAGTGATCGCTTTAATCATATTCGTTGCCTATGAAGTTTTAAAATCACTCATGGCCCAAAACTTCGTTTTTCAAACAGCATTTTATGAGTTTTCAAGCACCTTGTGCGTGTGCGCACAGCCACTGACCGTTAAATATTAATGGATCTCTCAGTTTTATAGACTTTTAACAACTTTAGACATAATTTTAGGTGAATTATGACGTGTTAAAAGCTTAAGCATTAAGTAGTTCGTTAAAGAGTAGTGTAAACAGTGATAATGCAAAGGAAGCATTATCAGTGAAACGTAAGGTTAGGGATTTGTGTTAGTTTTTGGTCTTACGTAGCAAGGCGTAGCATATGTTATGAAATCGAAGGTCTCACATCATCATCATCATCTCAGCCATAAGACGTCTAATCGAAGATCTCCCCTTTAAGGGGGGGTTTGCCATACGCGCCACGCGTGGCAGGCGGGTTTTCGCGCGCAGTTTTTTTGTTTTTTTTTATTGTTGTTTAGGCTTTCGAAAGATGCTGCTGCCCATCTCCCGGTATATTCCCTTAGCAGGCTCCTACTGCAACCACGGGACGATATGGTGGGGGACAATTCTAAGGCCGGGCACCCCACGGCACAATCGAAGGTCTTCTGCTCCAAAATACCTAAGTATAGACAATATAGGTATTTTAGAATAACTTAAAATTACTTTTTCATTGGGTACACACCTTCAAGCAAGGCCTTCTGCATTCGCGGCAGAAGCCCTAACCGCTGGGCTGCCCGGATCACAGCGGCACCGGTCGAATTTTCCCGTGTATATCTTTGTAAATGCTAAGGTGCATTTCTCAATCATCTAACATAGAACAGTATAAGTATTATTGATTTCTGAATTTGACTCATCCAGATGAATCGTTATGTACCTACAAGTAACAAGTCAGTTCCTGCAAAATATTTTTCTTTTTTAGCACCGTCTAGATTTGATTTTAATCTATTGAATTAATACAGTTCATTTGTCTGAGATTATTTATTACCGTTATAAACGTCATATCTCATGAGACGGATGTTTTATCTACGACGATAAATCAAATAAACAGTATCACCACACAGAGGCGTTTTACCGTCAGTATTTATTTTTAGGCCAGTCACCTACCACCACCATTTCGTAGGTATATCTCACCGATGTAAATCATTCGGTCATCACGCGCAAGCATTCTTGATAGAAAGAAAATATGCGTTATAATTAAGATCTCAAAGTTATCTGAAAAGTAAAGTATACTACCACTAGAATGTTCATCATCATTATCATCTCAGCCATAAGACGTCCACTGCTGAACATGGGGGTTTGCCATACGCGCCACGCTTGGCAGGCGGGTTGCCGCGCGCAGTTTTTTTTTTGTTTATTGTTGTTTAGGCTTTCGGAAGATGCTGTGCTGCCCAACTCCCGGTATATTCCCTTAGCAGACTCCTACTGCAACCACGGGACGATATGGTGGGAGACAATTCTAAGGCCGGGCATCCCACGGCACACTAGAATGTTACGGAAGGGTTTTAAGGTGCATAATATTAATCGAATCTCATTGCTTTAGTTTTAAGTTTACTTTTTCCTACTATTTTGTTTTTTTTTCTTGTAGTACCACTTAAGTGCTTTGGCGTAATACTGTTAACTTATGTGTAAATAAATATATAAAAAATACTAGGATTGTATCTTGTATCTTTGAACTCGGTTACGTTGATCCAACACAATTAATCTGTTTGACCGGGCTTGAAGCTGCGCCAAAATATCCATCTTCTCGGAAACCTAAATAGACGAGTATTATGTCAACAGTTACATTAAATTTCAACTAATCCCGTGATAGTAATTAGTGTAATTACACGTTGATTTACCAACGATACCTACGTCTTTGTTTACTTTACTTTTTCCTTATATACGAGTATGTGTTTTCTTATAGATTCTGGTTTGATTATCTTGAGTATTACGTTTTAGAAGTCACCATGTTTTAAAGTTTAAAACCGCTGTATATTTGAATTTAAGTATATTTTTTGCGCCTGTTCTTCTATAACAACATTGGGAATATAATAGTATCATAACATTCATAACGTACCGACAAACCATTTAGGATTGCAATATAAGGGCCAAGGGACCACCACGGCTTCCCTACTAAGGGTTTCCCATCTATCAAGAGCCTCGCATGGGCAGGTAACAAGATATTGACAAACTGTTTGCATGCCCCTTCTCCTTTTACGGACGATACGGAGGGACGATATTATTTACCCTATTTACATTTGCTACAAAATACAGAAAATGTTTGTATAAGAAATTACTGAGTGATAAAAGTAAGGTATTATTTAGAATTAGCAGCAGAAGTAGCTCAACGGGCGAGGTTTTGAAAATGAGCTTAACATTACTTTATTTATAACTAGCGACCCGCCCCGGCTTCGCACGGGTGCAATTATAAATAAAACCTTCCCCTTAAATCACTCTATCTATTTAATAAAAAAACGCATCAAAATCCGTTGCGTAGTTTTAAAGATCTAAACATATATAGGGACAGACAGCAGAGGCCAGTTTTATAAAGCTACAAGTTACAATTTACAAGCGGAACTCTCTTTCTAACCCTATGTGTTAGAAAGAGGCTTCCGCTTGTAAATTGTAACTTGTAGCTTTATAAAACTGGCCTCAGGAAGCGACTTTGTTTTATACTATGTAGTGAACATCCTTGAAGGGAGAGTTCAAAGGATAGATACGCGTGCGTGGATATTGCACTACCGGCAAGCGAGCGGCGCGCGCGCAAGACGTCTGCCGCGAATGCAGAAGACGCTGGTTCGATCCCAGCCTTGGGCACCGGAGGCCTAGGTCACTTTTTCCTTTGAATATGACATCTGTATAAGTTTATAAGAGCCCAGCTCTTAAACAAATGATGATGATTTTATTGATAAGATAAAATGAGCGTGTCATGGTCATTTTGAAACCTGGCCGCTTATCTACTTGTGCTGCTGATTGGAGATGAAATCTCAATTAAGTTAAATATAAAATCGCGGCCTCCTGGATGCATAGAGAAATAAGTTAGCTAAGAGTGCTCACTCCATATAACTGAGGGGACTGGAGGAGCGGGCAAGGGGCGTGAATACCAAGTTTTACAACACGCCCCCTGCCGTTTCCTCCCTCAGTCCCTTAGTCGTCTAGTCTTCAGAGTCTCAGCTTCAGGCTAATAACCAGTTGTATAGAGTTCACTCTGCGTTTACATATATATCTATGGTAGATGTAAACAACTCGATTAGCACAACATCGCAGGCAATAACCGCGTGTAAATGAAAATCCTGGCTATATATAACTAGAAACGAACACGGATATTGTTATCAAAGGAGTCTAGTGTGTAGTTCACATAGTGCAAGTATTTATCTCTACTCATCGATAATACCTAATACATGCTTGTTTCATAATCTAGACACGTGAAAGGAAAATAATTAATGTTGACTTATTTTAGAAGAATGATTATGGCTATATATAACGTTTAATATGATTTTAGTTAAGTTAGTGGGAGAATAGGAGTAGAGCTTGCTTCCAAATCTTAACACTTGGCTGACGAGCCAAGTGTTAAGATTTGGAATGCTATAAATAATATGTAAAAATGGTACAGCCTTAGTTTTTAAGGACAACAGTAAGTTTAGCGTGCCTTATAAGTACCGTTTTGGATTGAAATTTAATAGACTTTAATTATATTACTTACAGCCTTGGCCAGAAGTGTTGAGCACCAATGCGATTTTCATACAAAACTGGAAAGTTTAGTCCATCGTTTCCATCTTTGTTTAAGTTATTTTGTCAATTAATTTAAACTAATAGGCATGTTTTGTTGAAGTTAGTAGTAACTGCATAAAATATTTGCAATATGTCGCACCGACTTAAATTTACATTTTTGGTACCTAAGGTTTTCATATTTTTTAAGTACCTTGAAAGTGTTATTAAGTGAAGTTTTCTATATTTATAAATAAAATATAACATTTACCGTTACCGTACATTGTTAGGATAGGGAAAAAATGCTTAACATCAAAATTGTAAACAAAAAACACCTATGCTCAACACTTCTGGCCAAGGCTGTATATGTCCAGTGAGACAAAAGATTAAAAAAACTAAGTACTTTCGCTCTGAAAGGATTATAAGTAGATATCTATCTAGTCTACGAGTAGAAGGAAGAAAGAAGGATCTAGTCTAGTCGGCTAAAATTTAAAGGAAAACAGCTTACAATAAAATAGCACCACTAGTAGGGTTTTGTCTCAGTACAAATGCGAAAAAAATTGTGCGCATCGAGAAAAAGTTGTGAATTTTATAGTATAGAGTGAGCAAAGATGAATATTTTTTAGTATTAGCGGTCTGTAAAATTTTTGGACCTTCACGTCAAAATCAGGGGTCCCGTGCAATATGTTATTACTCTCTGGTTAAGACTGCTAGGGGTTGTTTGGTATCGTTTCCGTGTAAAACAGACATGCAGAATTCATTTCTGATATTAAAAATGTAAAATTTCGTATTGAAAAAAAAGTTGTGCCGCGAGGAAAAACACAATTTTATTTTTATTTTTTTAGAACGTCATATAACTAATATATATCCTTTATTTCAAATAATAAAAAATATTATAAAGAAGCAAATTTAATATAGATTATAGAAACATATCCATTTTATACACTTTTAATACAAAAAACTTCTGGTTTTTTTTTTTACTTAAGTTGAGTAACGGAAAACAGACGTCGCGTCGTTTGAATTGTGACGGTTTATGTTAAAGTTAAGGAGGAAAAATATGTTTTTATTTATTGTATTTTTTTATTTCTGCATTTTGTGAAGTTATTATGAATAAAATTTACTAATAACAAGCAATACATGCATTTTAAGGGCAATACGCTATGGATGTTCACGTTCACATTGATTATCGATACTTACTATGGAGAAAACATATACACCACGAAGCAAACATTTTTTTCGCGTAGTTTTTGTATACTATAAGCCTAAAAATTGTATATATTTAGAAACTACATTAAATATTCTCCTTTATAGTATTTTTTATTCTTAGATTTTTTTTTATATATATTAGTTATATGACGTTCTAAAAAAAAAAATTGTGTTTTTCCTCGCCACACAACTTTTTTTTTAATAAGGAATTTTACATTTTTAATATCACAAATGAATTCAGCATGTCTGTTTTACACGGAAATGATACCACACAACCCCTAGCAGCCTTAACCATAGAGTAATAACGTATTTCACAGGACCCCTGATTTTGACGTGAAGGTCCAAAAATTTTACGGACCTCCAATACTAAAAAATATTTATCGTGGGCCATTCTATCCATGGTCTTTTTCTCGATGCGCACAATTTTTACAAATTCGAGCTCTGCTACACTATTTGAAGGAATTTCCTATAAAATTATAACGAAAAAAAAATGTTGTCCCAAAAACCCACTCATTACCTATATTATGCACAATCACATCATCAGCTGACAAGCAACACTCACTAATTACAAAAAAATATTAAACGAAAATCAACCTTGATATGTTTCCAGTATGGTTCACAATGGCTATGAACTTTGCAAGCGTTGCAAGTCGGATAGTGATTGTCAACAACAAAAATATGAGTAGGTTATGGCCCCATTATGTTGTTAGCGATTAACAGCAGTAGGTATGTTAGTAAACATATCAAAATAACCTTCCTTATCAAGACAAGACGTGGTATGCGAAATATCAGGATTAGTACAGTACTGCAAGTGATGCCTGGCCCCTATTTCACAACGCTGCAACGAACTACTTAGTGCACTTTTACCCTCTTATAATTTTTGACGTAGGTATTTTAATTTTATTAAGTATCAGTTTTAGACCCCGTTCCCACTTGTCGGATGTCGGGCCCGGATTTTAATCGGATGTTCCAGTGGCAGAACATGTTACCTACCTACAGCCTTGGCCAGAAGTGTTGAGCACCAATGCGATTTTCATACAAAACTGGAAAGTTTAGTCCATCGTTTCCATCTTTGTTTAAGTTATTTTGTCAATTAATTTAAACTAATAGGCATGTTTTGTTGAAGTTAGTAGTAACTGCATAGAATATTTGCAATATGTCGCACCGACTTAAATTTACATTTTTGGTACCTTCTGTTTTCATATTTTTTAAGTACCTTGAAAGTGTTATTAAGTGAAGTTTTCTATATTTATGAATAAAATATAAAATTTACCGTTACCGTACATTGTTAGGATGGGGAAATAATGCTTAACATCAAAATTGTAAACAAAAAACACCTATGCTCAACACTTCTGGCCAAGGCTGTATATGATTAAGCTATCTCACTTGCACGACACAATTTTGTATGAGGCGCCAACACCCGATAATAATCTGGGCCCGACATCGGACAAGTGGGAACAAAGTCTGAAACTGATACTTAATAAAATAAAAATAACTACATCAAAAATAATAACATGGATAAAAGTCAACTAAGTAGTTCGGATATCAAAATGTGTTGTGAAATTTTATATATTTATGTCTTTATGAAAGACCGGTGACAAAACAACAACATCAATATCATAATCCGATGAAGATGATATCAAGAACAAACCTATACAATTACCCGTTTCCATGTTCTTAAGTGTACTTAATTAGCAACACAAACGACGCCGGCGCCGGCCGCTGTTTTTGTTTACATTGTAAAGCACCTACCTACTTATACTAGCCACAAAACTAACTAGCGGCTGAGGTAACGCTTCCTCCTTCACTCTTGCTGCGGCCGTGCTAGGTGTGAAAGAGAAGTTTCATGACCTCAGTCGCCAGTTTTGCGGATATTATTACTTGTTAGCCGCACGAAAACCAGTCGTATCGGTTACATAATGACCGCACAATAGTTTTATATCGTATCGTATCGAGACATCTCAGCCTTGAACCTCGGTTAGTAAAGGTAGATAATACTAATATGTCTAAATTATGCGTCTGGATCTGAAGTTGATCGAAACCTTAAAACTGGTTTAGATTAAATTTTAATAAAATGAGGTGGGTTCGAACGTCAATGCGGTACCTACCTACGCAGGTTATAGTGATACGGGTTATCAAAAACAACTTATGTATTTAAATTTTACATTGATAATAGTAAAAGAAGCCCATTTTGATAACAAATCATCATGTCCGCCGCCCAATACCGCCCCTACACATAGTCAATACATTTCAGTATAAACTTTAAAGGCCTTATTTGACCTGACTTTGGAAATACCCGTGTATTCAATGAATCACTATCATCCCAATGACGAAATTTCATATTAAAACAAATATGATATTGACAATACCGTATTACATACATCGGTTTATTTGATGAGTGCCCAACCGCATTATTATTTGTCTCGTTACTTTAATTAGTCATATTGATAATTAATATTAATGCTACCCGAGTAATTCTATTAATTATGATAGGTACCAGTGGCGGCGCGTCCATAGAACACGATTCCCGTCGGCTTGCCTAAGTTTAAGGCGCCTGATCCGTTTTCCTACAGCTCATGAAGAACTTTTAAGCCAAATTCAGCACCGTTTGCCTAAAAAAAATGTACCTATACATTTAATAAACGAAAACATGAATCTAGGGTAATTTTTATTCCCTTTTTAGCTAGGTACAGTCGGCCAAAAATGTTGAAACCCTACGGTTGAGGTCCGTTTGAACGTCATGATACTCATGATACAATGTCGTGCATGTTAGAAAAGTCAACCTTAGCGATCGTTAGATCTCGCAGAAACTTTTATCGAAACTGGAAGACCACTTTCTTAGCCACTGTACCTAAGTATGTGAATAATTGAATAAATACGTCATGTTTATGATCAACCGACAATGGGTACCTTTAGTCTTTACGTCACAAATAATGACTTCAACTGAGGTGTATTAACGCTAATGTTTACTCTGGTAGTAAGACGTGCGTGTGCGCAGCAATTGGCGGTAATGGGGCCATTACTGAGCTGCGGGCACAGTCAATACAGTAAACAGTCCAATAACTGGCCTCAAAAATCAGATAATTCACATTCCTGGACACCGATAGACTGTGCTAAGCTAACATAATATGTTGCCTGATATTTTAGGCTACGGACGCAGTTATGCGTTAGAGAAGCACTCGATATATCTTGATCCGCTTTATACCTGCTTCTAGGATGACTGACGTTGGTCCAATGTGTGGATTAGACATATTAGGGATATCGTGATACTCTAGTCATCTCCAATCATTGAGTAACAAGAGATGATATCCCTAAGAATTTTTCGTCCCAACAGCTGTAGTGAAAATCATTAAAAATCTATACCCTTTGATTCAATCACGGCTGTCAACTGTCAAACATGTCGCACAAAATTTGTTCTAGATATCACATCTAGTAGGAACTACCTACATAATAAATCAATGCCTGCAATAGCATCAATTTATTTGTCTTGAGGAAGGTCATTGTTCATAGCGGTTTATTATCACAAAATATGAAAGACGGTAGGATTGCTTCTGAAGTTAAAATAGTTATCGTAATGTTTATATTGTGACTAAAGCACGCCAGTTGACAGTGATAAGAGCAACAATACATCCAAGCTAATTAGTTCAAATCCTTAATTAGTTGCCCATTTATTGGAATTCAATTATTATGATTATTTCAAAAGAATCAAGCAGATCAAAGAATAGGTAGGTAATGCAATCCTTAAGCAGGACTCGGGAACCTAATTTGCCCCTATTTTTTTCGTTCTTTTCGTTCTTTCGTCTATTGTTTCATATTTAATTGAAACATTTTACAATGTGAAGTCATTACCTAAATACACTTTTGATTTCTATATAAAAACCATAAAATAATTATATATATTTTGGGTTATGTCGGGGTTTTTTGCAAAAACCGGTTTCAAGCCCTGATCCTAATTATCCTAACCCAACAAATAAGGTAGAGGGTTTAGCCCTAGGATATAATTAGTAAAAATACACATATACAAATGTATAATATGAAGACTAATGGGTGACTGCATCTCCTAAGCGTAGTTTAATAGTCTTGAAAAATAGTTCGCTGTTGTTTGTTACATTTAAGAGACCGTGATTTTAACCGTTTGAGAATCCCGCTTAAGACTCGCCAGGACGCTCGCGTGAACTCGCGTCCCCATACAAGCGTAGTTTAGCTCTCATTTTAAAACTACATGCTTTAGAACCACGAAATTTAGCATGGACATTTAAGTAGCACAAATCTAGGTCGGACATTCATTTTCATTGCTAAAAATTGTAATACAAAGAAAATATAGTAAAAATAAGTTTTGTATGTAAATCTGTAACTGGCTGTGTTTTCTTTGTATTACAATTTTTAGCAATGAAACTGAATGTCCAACCTAGATCTGTACTACTAGAATGCCCATGCCAAACTTCGTGGTTCTGAAGCATGTCGTTTTAAAATAAGAGCTGAACTACGTTTGTACACAGAAAAATAAGACAGAGAATCTTAATCCAAGATATTCATTCTTGTATATAAGGAAAATCGATAATTTCTTGAACCAAGTATGATTTTGTTGAACCAAGTATAATTTTGTTGATCCAAGATAGAACTTACTTGGTTCAAGATATTTTTTACTTGATTTAAGAAATTATCGATTTTCCTTATATACAAGAATGAATATCTTGGATTAAGTTATCCTTTTATCTGTGTATGGGAACGCGAGCGTCTTGGCAACTCTTAATGAGCAAAGGCCAAATTTATATAGCAAGTTTGCGATAAAGGTGATGCTCCGTTTCTGAGATTCAATTTAAAACGCAGATGTTTTTATTAGTTTATTTTGTTATCTCGCTTGCGAGTCGTTTATATGTAGAATTTATAAACATTCCTGTTTTTATAGGTCACACAATGTCACAGTCGTGTGAGGTTTAAATGGATATGAGCTTCGGCTCATTAGGTCAATCTGCCTCGTTCCGTTGCCATTCAACCGCTCCTTGGCCGTCATTTTTGTTACATTGAACCCTCTTCCCATTTTGGTGGTAGGTATGCATTTTAAAGCTGACATTGTTTTTTAGTTACACTTTGCAGCAGTAAAATATGGACAGCCACCATAAAATAAACGTCGTAAGTACTCGTAATCTTACAAGTATAAACTAGGAAATACAGCCCGGATTTTTAAGTATGAAGAAACCCGAGTATAATAACCGAAAACCCGTGTTTCATCATACTCAAAAAACCCGTGTTGCATTCCCTAAATAGTACAGTCAACGTCAAATATCTTTACACTTTTGGACTTTACTACCTGTAATAAAATGCAAAAGTGTAAAAAATATCTATGACGTCGACTGTACCTATAAACCAAGCTTTAACAGGGCGGCTCTTAAGGGAATGCTCCCGGTTCTGATTTTGTACTTACATCGAGAACCGGGTTTTCCGGTTCCGGTACTGGATGGATGGAAAACGGACAACGGGTACTGAGAGCACATATCCGACTCATCTCCGTATTTTCGTCGTGCCTCTGCAAGTATGTAATGCCGACACCAACGTTAGTTTTGGATCTAGGCCGAAAGGTAAAGAAATACCAGTGCAATAGAGAGAGACGGTGACGTTTATCACAATGTGTTTTATTACATAGTGAACTTTCTGTACGTACTACTATTTTATTCTGCGGCTTTACCTTTACTTATCTGTAGCTGTAGATCAAGTCAACGTAATGTCAACACGCTCGGATTATGTAATGGACGCCATTCCACACACGTCTCGGCTAGAGCCTAGAACTCGTCCTTCGACGCCTTATACTGAACTGTAATAGCTTCGTACCGATAATTGCTTAGTTTATAGCCAACATACTACTTACCTACCTATTGCTACCTGCTGCAGTTGACAGCTGGAAGGGATCACTTAAGTTTGTATAATTATTGTGTCCTGACAAATACTTATTGTGCACAAAAAAGTGAGTATTACTTAAACTTTAGTACCCACTTAATTGTCTATGTTTTTATAGAAAGCAGTGGCAGAAACTTCCATATAATTTTATTCGCGACTTCCAATAGCTTATTTCATCTTCAGACTGTTGTTGTTGAAATCTTTTCAATTAGGTGGCCATTAAGATAAAGCCAAATTAACTTTTGCCGACAATTACTTTCTATGCGCCGACAGTGACAGCCTATATGTAGTATATGTCTTCAAAGGTTCGTCTTACTTAGGCCTTGGTCTTCGATTGACCTATGAGAAGACTGTTCAAGTTTCGAGACAATTACTGGTCTTAGAAACTAAGTTGAGTCTTAAGATTAAGATCAAAAGATTCGAATCCTCTCAACACTGACTGGTACATTAACAACATAATAGATTCAACCTAGCTGAGGACTATTTGACGGTTTATCATCATTTGATAAACACCATTTCGCGAATAATCACTTAACAAACAACAATTCACAGACTATTCATTTCACAAACCTGTCATTGCTAAATATGTTCATTTTATAAATAATTACTTGACAAATATACATTTAGTAACTTGGACGCTTTATAAACATATTGAAAGACAAATTATTATTTAACAAATGTTCATTTCGCGAATAAATCGTTTTTAAAATCCGTTATTTTGCAAAATGTCAATAGATAAACTATTGTTTTTACTCAATTTAATAAGTAAAACAAATAAATACGAACGAATTGAGAACACCCTCCTTTAATTGAAGTCGGTTAATCAGTCGTTCTGGTTTTTGGGGACAATAGTAAAATAAGGTAAACAAGAATGGCTGACTGACAACTGCATTTCTAGGCAAAAGAGCATTTGACACAAGACAAAATATTATAAAAGAATTTCGTTTTCAATGAAATATAAGTAATTGATGGATAATTTTACGGACGCAGTTAACCTAACACGCTCCTCCTCGCTTCGCTCGTCGTCGCACCTATCTGGGCTCTCTCAAATAATAGTCTTCCGTGATATATTATACAAAAACAAAATTAACTTTTAAACTACAAAATATCTATCCGTTTTAAAATGTAATACATACTCGTAGTCTTCGTAGATAATTACACGTATGAATGGAATACACACCATGATGATTTATTAAACGAAGTATTTACCAAGTAATGCATTTTACTAACGTTATTTAGTATGCGTTATTTTGTTAATTGCCCTGAATAACAAATGAATAATTTGCCAAATAATGTTTCGTAATATAGTGTTTTTTCAAGCAAATAATTTGTCTCTTGAACTATTTGTAAAACAAAATTTTATACTAATGCCTAATTTGGGAATCGTTAGTTTGCCTAACGTTGTTTGTGAAATGAACATTTATGAAATGTTGTTTGCCAAATGATTGGCTACCCTATTTGACACGTGCACGACATATCTAGAAAATGCATATTGGATTAGAGGTAGAACTAGCTCTCTGGCTTATTGAATGTCCAAGTAACACGCAAGTTAGCATGGCAACCATATGCCTTAGGCTCATCTATATCGACCGACTTGCTCGATATTTTTGAACTCTATTGCCTAAGTAATACGGGCTAGTAATTATTGCTTCAATGGACAAAAGGTCTAGCCATGGGTTAATTTGTCAAACGATTGTTTGTTTTTTGCCCTCGTCCCAAGGAAACCCCGCGTTGTAAGTTAGATAACTGAACAAAAAGTGTCGTCTACCTGTCTGTTAAAATAAAGGATGGGAGGTTGGAACTAAGTATGTAGGTTATTTTATTATAATGGATATTATAGAGAAAGGACGGCCTTCAGGGGGGGCACGCGCTCACTGTATCTTTAGGTACCGATAAATAGTATAGTAGGCACAGCAGAAATGTATGCTAAACACGCCTAATGACAACGGATCACTTCATTAGGAAAAAAAAAATATTTGTAGGAGGTGCTGAAGGACCTCACCGCGCTGGGCACCGTTGACTGGACAGAGACGGCTGTGAACAGAGAAGCCTGGCGATCTTTAGTAGCGGTCCAGACACTGTCAGTAATAATGTCATTATTTCTGTACCCATCCTTCTCTTCTTCATATAATAGAAAGGGACGGGTACAGAAATAATGACATTATTACTGACAGTGTCTGGACCGCTATGTCGGAAGCCAAGATCCACTTTGGGTCGCTGCGCCACTGCAGTAAGTAAGTAAGTAAGTGACCGGTTTTTACTATCCTTGAGTATACCTACGTACAATGCGCATGACAGACTTTTGAGCGGCTACGCTAAATGCAGCTTAGGTGCGATACGTAGCAACAAGTGTAGACATCACTACTCAGTAGCGTAACTAGCGTATTAAAGAATGTTTATGATTAGAGATGGGCCGACTAGTCGCCGACTAGTCGGGAAAGCCGACTATTCGGCATCATTTGTAGTCGGCGATTAGTCGGCGACTAGTCGGCAAAAAATGCCGAATATTCGGCACTTTAATGCCTACAGGAAAATAAGAACTTGGCAGAAGTTTAACCCTTTTCTTAGTTATGAATATCTAAATCTTATTATAGTGTTTGTTTTCTTTTTGCCTTCAAACACGCCAGCGCTGGTCATGAACGCGTGATAGACAATGGCACGGCAGACGAAGCGAAACGAGCGTTTCCGATTGCACCCGAACTTAGCTAAAACCTACGATCGGCATTGCCGACTAGTCGGCCGATTAATCGGCAATTTGAAAACCGATTAGTCGGCCGATTGTGTAGTCGGCAAAAACCCTAGTCGGCCCATCTCTATTTATGATGAGTTGACGACCTTAACAAGCATTGTATCTTGTATCAAGTGCTTGAACACTATCACGTTCTAAGATATCTAAGCAGCTATATGATATTTATTTCGCTAGGGCAGAAAATTTTCTTGTCCTACCGCAAACCAGCGGACACAATAATAAATAGAAGATAAAATGGACCAATACATATATGACAATACATATATGTATAAATACATCTACGAATAAATTTTTCACGTTACAAACGAAGCTTATATGGCTTAAATTGATGTGGGTGTGCTACCCGCAGAGATACCCCATAAACTGAGTTTAATTTTGCACGCAATATACCTACTTACTTACCTAACACGCCATTTGGGTCGCTCTTCGACATTTAAGTAACAGGAAATTAAAGAGATGATTACTTACTTTAATACGGATTCCATATTTAAGCAATGGTTATATTTAGACACCATTTATTACGTACGACGATGGGGCTGCAAACTGGAAAGGGATCGACCTTTTTAAAATGTTCTTACAGTAAGGGGGGTTAAGGATGAGATCACAAAAATGTCCTCATACTACAGTACTGGAACAGTTTTTAACTTTTATAATTCACAAATTAAGATTAAATTGTGTGCCTAATTGTGTGTTGTTGTTATTTTGTGCCTAGTTTTCCTAGAGTATTACTTTTACTTTTTACCAAAAATGTTGTACCCTAATATGTATGGGGTGTCGATTTTAATGTTTTATTTTTGTATTTCCATAATATATTTTTTATTTTTTTTTCCTCGAGTAGTCATGAGCAGGCCCATCTTCTGGTGCCAGCTTATCGTTGAATTTTGGGACACGTATAAACTGATACCAAAGTTTATAAATACCGAAAAAAGAAGAATTAGGTATACGTGAAAAGCAAATGCTCCTTAGAGCGTTTTCATCATCCGATCCGATACCGGATGTCCGATAGGAGCACGAAAAGTCAAAAATAAAATATTTGCATTTCTCTTCTTTGTTATTAAATTTCAAACAAGAGGGACAACGTGAAAACGCTCTGAAATATATGGATAGAATCAGTGTTATTCTAATTAAGTTGATTGCCACCCACTTAAGAAGCCATTAAGTATTCACATAATCTAATTTAAATCTTGTACTCCTACTAAATTAGGTAATCTTAATACGAATGTAATTAACGTTATAATAGATTCAACAAGATGTATGTACGATGTACGACACATTTGTTCTACATTAATGTTATATGTATATAATTCTTACTATATAATGTCATAGATTTAATACAATGTTTGTGTTGCTTGGATAATCTCCTACAGCTACAAAATAGCGGTGCGCATTTGCAATACAAGTACATGCAACTTTTGGTGTATTTATGAATATCCGTGTGATATTTTCATGCAATCTTTGGCCTCAGAGTATTTGGCAGCCGATTGCAATCTTCGTGTTTGTAAACATCTCCTAATTTCGTATATTTTACTACCGTGTGGGTGCCAAACGGGACTTTATGCTTTAGTGCCGATATTTCAAGAACTTACGGTACCTATCTACCTACAGTACCTACGTCTTTGATTTTGGACGATTTTTTGACCCTTCCGGCTTGGAAGGGTCAAAAAATTTGGTATGATTTAGTGGATTTTCAGGGCCCTATCCCCCCACTCTCCAAGTCCCCCCTCCTCTCCCCAGGTGAGATTTGGCCCCCAGTCCTTCTCTTAAATGTCTCACGTAAATAATGGACACCTCCATAAAAAAGTGTGATGCCGGCCGGCCGGTGTACACAAAGCTTTATGTTTATACGACCATTACGATTTTAATTTAATCGATCCCAATTCTGAAAACTACGCATCCGAAAAATAGAGTTTAGGCTATATTCTATGTATAAATTAAATAATAACATACCGTATCATCATCCAGCGTCTTAAAGTCATTGAAATTGCGGTTAACCCTCTGATTAAGCGACTTGATATTCGCCGTGACAGCTATCATGTTGACAGTCAGCTGATCGACCTCACTCCTCAGCCTGGCTATCTGCATCTCCCTCACCACTGTCAACACAGCCAGCGACAGCGCAAGCGCACCCACAACCACCACCAAAGCTATCATACATCCTTTTTTCTTCTTCGGGCGGTATTGGATTTCTCCTGTCACTAGATTTTTAGACATGTCCTTTTCTTTTTTTGTTAAAACTTCTTGGGTATACATGGCTGTTTTTATTTTATTTTTAAGACACAAACACAGCACAGTTCACACGGGCATCGCGAGAGCGCACGCGCGTGCGTTGAGACGGACAGGCACGGAATGGCGCGCGCGCCTATCGAGATTCAATTGTTTTGTTGGAGAAGACGTGTTGATGCGAGGTTTGTATGGATTAGTATAGAACGATTTATTATTTAATAATTTTAATGAAGTGAACAAACGGGCAGCTGTAAATACGGTAGTTTTATTTCAGGTGCTATTTGTAACTTTTATCAGATATAGTTATTAGTTATACAAGTGGTGAAAGTTGTATTTTACGTGCGAGTGTTATTTGAAACACGAGCTAGCGAAAGGATTCTATTATTGACCACGAGCGAAGCGAGTGGTTCAAAAATAGAATCCTGAGCGTAGCGAGTGCTTTAATACACGAGACGTAAAATAACTTTCACCCGCGTATAACACAAAACTTTTCACCTCACTACAGCGAGGAAAATAAGAAAAAGGGTGCATTTTGCTCGGTTTCCCGTAATTCCTCAGGTGTTTAATACTTCTTCATCACTTGAATCACTAATTTTTAACAAAACAATCTAGAAAAACATGCGAATATTTAACGTTGATATGATGGATGAATTGAAATGAAAAGTTTTGACGTAAAAGATTTTAGTAAATGTCAGATGCGTTTTGTTCGTACGTAGACTTATTCGGCTGTCAGAACAATTTATCCGTTTTTACAAAAAGAATGAAGATTAATGTTGAATGCTGATATTTATGAATTAAAATAAAGTTGTCAGACTGTATTAAGTGTTTTTACTCGATGCAATTCATTAATTGCGATGTTAAAAATTCTGCACTTTTAACGTTTTACGTTTTGTTAGCTGTCAAATGTCACTTAAGCCACTTGTCACTTATGTCAAAACTCTTTCACCACATGTGGATAAAAAGCGATTTTCACAATAGATATTAAACAAACAAAAAGGGCTTTCCGAGCTAGTGAGGTGAAAAATATTTTAACAGCCGATCGGATAAAATGAATAAAATTATTTGGTAAGCCAGATGCCAGACAGGTAATTTATTATAAATAAACAACACAAGTAATGAACCACAAAAATACATCAATAGCTCCTTTAAAGGTGATTTAATGGTTTAAATTTATCATAAAAATAGGTAGCCAATATAAAATCCTAAAATAACGAAGTAACGTAACTACAACAGGTCCAAAGCTGATCAAATTCGGCTCTTGTTGTTTGTCAAACAAGTAAACTACCTAAAAAAGTTTATTAGACCTCATATTATAATCATCAATTCTTTTTAGCATACGGTATGTAGCAACTCATATTTTATTAACAGGTATAGCTAACTAGGTACCTACTTACACTACACTGTAACACGTAAAGTACATTTTGTGAAATATTTCGGGCATTCATAAGCCACCATACTTTAAAAAAAAAGTAGTTATAGGGACTGCCGATAAAAGTGAAAACTTAGAACTTTCTATTTTAGGAAATAAATGATTTAAATTTTCACTTTTGACTTTGGACTTCAGACTTCAGACTTAGGACTTAGGACTTTGACTTTCGACTTAGTACTTTGGCGTTTGTACTTACTTCACTTCGCTTTATTTTACATTTCATTTTACATGTTTCTTAATCGTATGGATTGTCACGGTGTCGGTGACGCGAACCCATAAGATTTTCTTCTACCAAAAATTGCCCAACGCGGCTCTAGAAGTTTTCACTTCAAAAAAGGTTAAGTGTTGATAAAAACCTAATTCACAATTGGCTACATCAGCAACCGTTCGTAAACTACAAGGTATCTACAGTAGCGACAGAACGCGCAATTGACACAGATTGTGTGGGTCATAAATAATGTAAATATTTGACTTGTGTCACATCGCACCGCGATAACAATCACATTAAGATAAAATGACCGCATGAATGAGACGTTCGCGTTTCTGAACATTTATAGCATAGATAAATGAGTAAGCTTAGAATGCTCAATGCTCACTATATACAACTAGGAGGGCATTAAGAGGGGAGCGGGCAGGGGGTGTGAAGACCAAGTTTTACAACACGCCCACTGCCCACTCCTCCCTCAGTCCCTTAGTCGTCTAGCCTTCATAATGTCAAGTTTTCAAGCTAATAACCGAATGTATGGATGGAGAGATCACTCTATGCTTACTTATTTCTCCGTTTATAGGGTAGGTACCTATCTTGTATAGTCAGCTGCAAAAGTAACTAAACGCGCGAGACACGAGTTGACGGTCAAAAACAAAAGCGGATCAAGGTCATTAATCATCATGGTAAATGTAGCTAGTGAGAGATTTGAGAAACATTTGGTCCTGGGAAAAGTGGATAGAACCAGGCCTCGAGCAAAACCACTAATATGGACAGATTAAAGCTGCAATGGATATCCCATCACACAAATGAGCCAAGAACGTGAGCCAAGAATGAGGCATCAGAGAAGATTGGCGGCGTGTTGTGAAGGTTGAGGTTGTCGCCAATCTTTGAAATGATGATCACGACGACACTGTCAAGAGTGAAACGACGTAAACTTAGAGTAGGCCGTTGGTACCCCTAATACATCGAATATGAGGATTCAGGCCACCTAGGGCAAAATTGAGATGGACAGACCAAAATTATAGCTGCAGTGGATGGCCCATCGCACGAATGAGCCAAAAACGTGAGCCAAGAATGAGGCATCAGAGAAGATTGGTGGTGATTTGCTGTCAAGAGTATACGATACAGACGTAGACTTAGAGTTGGTTGTGGTTGTGGCAACCCTATTTCATCCGTTTAATCTAATAGCAGGATTCGGCCCATCTAGGACAATTAAGGGTAAGAAGTTAAGTATGTATTTGAATACCTGGTTGCCAGAGCCAAACCCGAAGCATTTTTTACAGTGAGCAGAAACATGACCTAACTTTTTGGAGAGAGTACGAGTACTAACTGATCGAGTAGCAAGTGGGCACGTGTTACATTCGATAGTGCTCATCGAGAAGTGCCAAAAAAATTTGGTTGCCTTATGGGGCCCACCCACTATCAGACGATATCGGCCTGTCAGTTGTTCGGAACAGGCCAATATCGTCCGGCGGGCTGATAGTGAGTGGGGCCCATAGCTATCTGAATTATAAGTTGGGGTCCCTTATGCAAACCTGGTACTTTAGGAATTTAGCATAACAAAAAACAAGAGATAACATACGTAATACATAATGTTGTTTACCTAATCCATCAGTTCCATCACCATAACGACTTCCCTGATGCATGATGTTGTGATCGCTACATCCTGAGATAAGACATTTTCGTGGCGCTGTATCCAAGCTTTTATTTTACCTTTTTATTTGCATAATGGCACGAATAAAGATATTTCTCAAGTGGCAAGATTCTTCCTTTAAAACATGGTTTACTTACATCAAATATAGAAAAATAACAAATTCAATTATAACTAGGTACTAGAGGTGTGCGCCGATGGCAAAATCATCGGCGGCGGCGTTTGGTCATTTTTTGAACGGCGGCGGCGGCGTAATCGGCGTTATCGGCGTGACCTCGACGTGGTATATATTTCAATATTACTAAGGAGTTTGGAAACAAACCCTCTAAATTGAAGCCCGCTGAGTATTTATTGGACCATCCAAAACATATAATATGCTTTAAATCATGCGATGAGAATTTTATTTAACCGTATGATGTGCTTAAAATTAGGCAATCAGAGTACAGCTTTGAGTTTGTCAAGCCAGGCAACTACGTCTGATGTCAGGGCGTCCAGATCCTCAGCTGGACCAGTATAGAAGTGAGGATGAGAATGCGCCAGCGTTAATAATGTATAAACAGCGTAAATAAAACACCCCAACTCTTTGAAAACGCACGGGTGCTCGCATAATTTGCACATTTTAAATACAAGACATGAATTGAAATATTTTTTCTAAAAGATAGTTAAGGTTAACTTACTTAATTATTTCAACTATATAGAAATAGCCTTGCCTGAATATGAACTTAAATTATAACACTAAAAGCCCTGAAGTTAATAAGTTCAGAACCGACTGATATTGCATTTGGAATTGGTGAGAGAAAATTGTATGTTGGTTATAACAAGCATCACCGGCATCAGCGGGCTTACCACGAACTTCGAAAATCGAAATTTCGTTATCTCCGTTGTTAATAACTTTGATAACAGATAAAACATGTAACACTCAAAAAAGATTTATTTTAGTACACACTTTTATTGAAGATTTTACTCATTGTCATTTAAAACCAACAATTATCTACAGTCCCATACACTTTACAATATCACTGCGGAGAGCTGAAGCGTGCGAGCTAATAAAATACACCCAAATTACAATTTACAGTAGGTGTAACCGGAACTTTTAAATAGTTCCTTCGACCTTTAATTGACCTAATAAGAATGCATGGGATATGTAAATAACAAGTGTGAGTTAGCATGTTATGTCACGCCGATTTCACGCCGATCATCGGCCGGCGGCGGCGGCGGGGGTAAAAATGGCCGGCGGCGGCGGCGCACACGTCTACTAGGTACCTCTAAAATAAAAAGACCAAAGCTAAATCTAAATTAAAAAATAAATACATACAAAAGCGTCCCTCCAAGCCTTGAACTTTTGGCGATCAAGGTGCCCATCACAAAGGCAGCATTCCCGCGCTGTATCGCTAACATTTTTTTATTTCTATTCTATCATCATATCACCTACTCACATCTTGCTTAACAAAAAAATTTACAGGATCTACACCGGTTGATCTGCTCTCATCTTCAATTACTAGGTAAACTTGTAGCATTAAGAGTCCGGTAACGATTTGAAAACGAAAATCGCTAATAATGACATTATGCACATGAATTGCATTTGGTACGATAGCTTGAAGTCTTGTTATTGCAAAAATGTACTTTAGGTCTATATATATTAATATTTAATACCTTAAAACTCGATTCTTACAGAGCATGTTTAGTGAGGACGTTGATTCGTGTAATTTTGTCGTAAGATTTTTAATTATTATTTGTTATGGACCCTAATATGTTTTATATTATTTGAATAAAGCATGAAATGAAGTTTATTTTTGTATTTTTATGTTTGTAAAATACTTTAGTATCTTTCCAAAAATATCACCTAAAATTCGGCAATTTTTAGCAAAATTGCTCTAGCAAAACACACTCTCTCTCAAAAAATATATATGAAAATGAAAAAAACTGTTACACTTATTCCTCAGGCGACTCATTTTCCAATGTATTTATATATTTTACGTACTTATATAACTTAATTTAAATCAATAAAAACCTTACTCTTTTCACCTCTCCAAGCAAAAATCGCGAAACAGGTGTTAGATTAGGGTGAATTATTTATAAATAAAGCATAAAATTAAAAAAATCGTTGTATTTATTCCATCCAAAAAGAAACGATCTTTCATAATATGTATACAAAATTATAGAAGTTATGTTAGTTACTGCAAAATCGCATCAAAAAGTTGAGCGAAATCGAAAAAAAACACTACCGGACTCTTAACTTTCGCTCGACACTTCCTAGGTACGCCTTGATAATATAGAATGGCAAACATCGAATGAGAACACATATCTCCGCCTTTTCATTTCAGCCACTTGAATGATGATTTCGCGATCAAAGCTATCCTATATCCTTCCCCCCCCCAGGAATCCATTCAAATCCGTTCAGCGGTTTAAGCGTGGAGAGGTAAATGACAGGTTGACAGGTCGATAACCAGACTAACTTACCTGCTTAATTATACTGTTATAGTAGGGAGTACGGACGGATATGAGCTTTTGTTGCTGACACACAATTTAAATATTTACATATATAAATCCCAAAAGGTTGTTTGGAAGAGATCGCTTGTTCGGAAATTGATTTTCTTCTACTTTTACTATTTGTAAGTAACTTGTAATTATGAGCACCTATTTTTAACCGACTTCAATTCCTTAGAAGGAGGAGGTTCTGCATTCGGTTTGGTGTTTTTTTTATGATTCTTTTAACCCGATCAACGTTAAAGCTAAGTAGATTAGTTGTATTCCATTACCAAACAACTAATTAAGATTAAGACGAATACCAAACCAAGAATTCCACGTATTGGCTCGTATCGTATAGATAACAAAATGTAACATCGTATTAATCAAGAGTAAACATTGCGCAAACGACGATCGCTTCATTACATTTCTAGCGCAGATGCGCATAAGCACGATATAATGAGCACTGCAGTACCTTCTTTAAACTTTATTGCACAATGAAAATAAGAAAAAATGGCGGAATGCCTCGAAGCATTCTCTACCAGTCAACCATAGACCAAACAAAAATTTGCTAAAGTGGGTGCGAGTGCGACGCATGTTGTGAGCGAAATCTTGCTGATTTTTTTTTTTACTAATTTATCCTAAAGGATACATTAAAAGTTCCCTGCAGTCTCCTGAACCTGGTGGCAGAGTACCCGGCTGGTCCAATATGGAAGCACTGGAACTCCATCCACATGGAGTCTAGAGGCAATGTGTATGGGATATTTTAAGTACTAACCTACCTATTTATTAGGAAATTAGTTTTAAGTATTAACCTAGGATATAAGATTTACGCTTTGTTACCTACTAACACTATATGGACATGTCTGAATTAAACAAGTTGAATAAACGAGCATTTTAATAAATCAAAATTAATTACAAGTTAAAGGTGCAACCTAATTATATTTATAATGATAATTAAACCAAATGCCGCTTACGTTCTTGGCACCATTCTTTCGCAAAAAAGGCAATTCATTCGACGGAAAAAAATGAACTGAATTAAAAAACGACACTTGGCGAGTCTGTCTTATTAAAAAAAACTACTTTTTGTTGTTGTTTCATTATCGCGGCAAACTCACAGAGATCTTAACGGTGCTTAAGTCCTCGGGTCCTCTGTAGTAAATACTTAGGTCCTCTGTACCAAATCCACCATTGTAAATATTTTACAAAAGCCTGAATCCACAAATGTTCTGTTTAAAACCTAGACACGTACCTCGCTCGGTCATTTAAAAACTTCATTTAAATTAAATACTTACCTAAAAATGTCACTGTACTGCGACGATATTTGCACTGCGCATGAGCCGATACACTCACAATTAGAGCGCTAAGCTTTGCCATTAGGCGCGGCCCGCCATCATCATCGCATTCAGTCATCATCATCGTAACACCTGTTGCTAGATAGAGGACCAGGTTACATGAACATATCATCCCGTCGGATCTGTCTGGCGAATGTGTACGGTGGGCAGATCCGTCAATTATTTTCCTTCAAGGCATACCCAGACAGATTCAATGGCTTCATCTGTATGTATGTATATGCCTAAATATCTCTGTCAAGGATCGCCACATGGACCAAAAGGTAACCGTTGTCATGAACCACTCCAAAAAAGATCCCCCTTCCTCCTTCCCTCTTAAAATGTGGTAAAAGATAGACACAGTGCCCGCGAGGAATGGGAAAGATTTTAACAGTACTCGTATATTCCTGATCGTATTTGCTGTATTTAGAGACTAATTTGTCATATTCATTTTATAGTTTTTACCAAAAAAAAATTAAATAAAGATTTATTTTATTGTGCTTCAGACCGAAACATTTTTCTTCAGTCCAGGTCCAGAACTGTAAAACCTTACCAGGTGCAGACATTAACACTGACCATAATTTACTTATAAGCATACACAACTTTGAAGTGAAGAAAGGGAAACGAAAAATAAAGCCAAAGAAGATTGATCTCACCAAGCTTAAAGACATAAATTGTGATAGCAGAGTGCAATATAGCAATAAGGTAGGTGATCAATTAGTGCAATATAGGAATAATATAAAGAAAAATAAGGATAAGATTAGTTTAGATACCAGATGGAATGATATAAGAGATGTAATTATAAACACTGCAGAAGAATGCATAGATAAAGAAAAGATAGTACCACGAAAGGAATGGTTAACATCTGACATAGTACAGTTAATGCTAGAAAGAAGAAAATTAAGAAATAAAACAGATATACAGAGCTACAATGAATATAAAAAGCTGACAAATAAAATTACCACAAAATGCAGAGAGGCAAGAGAAATAGAGATGGTAAAAAACTGCAATAGAGTTGAACACTTCATCAAAAATGGCAAAATAGAACAAGCATACAGTATTATTCGTAAGTTAGAAAGGAAACACAAAACAAGAAGTACTAGTATATTTGACGAAGGCGGTAAAATTTTGTTGGATAACAAAGAAGTAGTAGAGCGTTGGAAAAGATATATAGAGAAACTATACGAAGGAGAAGGATTAACCGATGCTGATATAGAAGAAAAAGAAGCAGTGGAATTAGATGCTATGGGGCCAGATATATTAAGAGAGGAGTTCGATAGTGCCTTAAAAACTTTACAAACGGGAAAAGCTGCTGGTAATGATAGAATGTATATAGAGTTTTTGAAATACTGTAATTGTGATTTGCTAAAGGAAGAACTGTACGAGCTACTTGCTGAAATGTATAACACCGGTCAAATTCCTGCGGACTTTTTGACAACAAAAACAGTAATGTTGCCTAAAAAAGCTAATACTTTAAAATGCGATGAACACAGAACAATAAGTTTGGTATCACAGGCAAGTAAAATTTTACTAAAAATTATACAGAATAGAATAAGACAAATAACAGAACAATATATAGGACCAGATCAATACGGTTTCCGGAAAAACAAAGGGACTAGGGAAGCAATCCTCGCTTTAAGAATCGTAATTGACAGAAGAATGACATTAAATCTGGACACACACATAGCCTTTATTGACCTTGAAAAGGCTTTTGACAAAGTAAACTGGAGAAAAATGATGGAAATATTAAAACAAGCAGGGTTGGATTACAGAGACAGAAGGATTATTTATCAACTATATAAAAATCAAGAAACCGTAATTGAAATAGGAGAAGAATCAAACAAGGCTCAAATTCAACAAGGGGTTAGACAGGGTTGTCCACTATCGCCGCTTATCTTCAATATTTTTATAGAGTGTGCTATCAAAAATCTAATAGAGTCCGGGAAAGGGGGGGTTAAATTTAATGGGGAGAAGATCCAGTTTATCCGTTTCGCGGACGATGTAGCAGCATTGGCACACTCATCAACACAACTACAGGAACTAGTAACAGATATGGATACCACGTTCAACAACTTTGGACTAAAAATAAACGTGAACAAAACCAAAACACTAGTTACCTCAAAAATACCCACTTTGAATTCTAGACCAATAGTATTGAATAACAAAACAATAGAGCAGGTTTCGAAATTTAAATACCTTGGCAGTATAATAACCAACAACTCCAAGTGTACACCGGATATCATCGCAAGGATAGCCATGGCCAAGAAAGCGTTCAACGAAAAGAAATATCTATTCAAAGCTAGAATATCTGGTCTTGTTAAGAAAAAGCTGATAAAAGCATAGCCTTATACGGTTGTGAAACGTGGACAATGCTTCTACAGGACAGAAAGCGTCTTGAAGCGTTTGAAATGTGGTGCTGGCGGCGTATGGAAAGAATAAGCTGGACGGAAAGAGTAACAAACAACGAGGTTTTAAATAGAATTAAAGAAAAAAGATGCTTACTAAGAACCATTGAAAATAGAAGAGGGAACATGTTGGGACACTTGTTACGACACGATGAATTCATCAAGACAATCATAGAAGGGAAAGTGGAAGGAAGAAGGAAGAGAGGGAAGCCAAGAAGGGCATACATGGATCAAGTGAAAGAGAAAGTGAACGTCGAGTCGTATCAGGCTGTCAAGGAGAAAGCTGGAGAAAGGAGTACATGGAGATTGCTTCACCGACAAGAGCTCAGCTCTTAAGTTCATGATGATGATGGTTCAAAAATATGGCCAATTTTTTAATGGGGGAATTTACCTAAAGTGTATAAGTACCAACTTAATGTTTCTTCCTTCTTAAATGAAATTACTGACATTGACATGAGCAGTGCGTGGTAAAAAAATCCGTTTCCTCGCAGGCACCGTGTATTTGGAGGATTATGTGAAGTTAAACATAAAGTCCAACAAGAAATTTATAGTACCTTCTTTGAGAATCACGGGCCTTTACATCCCGGTCTTTTGGTAGGCTTATGTGGGGATACAGATCCAACACGCAGAGGCCCTTTGGAGAAATATGCTATGTATTACACCTGCTAGAACCCATTCATGGGTACATCAATAGATACCCGTGAACCGGTCCCAGCAGGCATTGGAGCTATTGCAAATAAATGGAAAGAGTTCTGGGCAATGGTATTGAAGTTTGGTTGGTCAAAGATTGGGCTACTGAAAAGAGGTCCGGACACCTGCCATAACACTGTTAAAACACGTTATCGAGGCAGGCAGTGACTCGCCGCCGACTAGATGGGCCCCTGAAACTGCCGTCGCAAGGACGGCCAGGAGCAACATCGGTGTGAGCGGCTCAGGGTGTGGAGAGGTGTGCACCGCTTTCTGCCAGTGACTGTACCAACTCGCGACTTATGCATATTTCACTTCCACCCTGCGAGCATATAGCTCTGACGGCCCCTCTCTGGACGGCCAATTAAGGCAAGCCAGAGCCGAGAGTCCTGCGGGTCTCCTTGGTGTCCACACCGACCGACGAACCCGACGAGACCCTGACCGACTCTCTGGAGGACTCGGGTCCGCGGGGTCGTCACTCCCCGACAGCTCGCCACAAGCTGCCCTGCGGGCAGTACCTTTATTGTTAGGGTATTAAAACACTTTTAAAAAACAAACATGATTTTATATACAATATATACAGGTGTAAATCATTGAAATAACAACATTTTTTAGCTAAAACAATTTTACAATTAAACACAAAATATCTTCAAACTAAACTAAATTCATTATACCTTACTAGGTTAAGTACCAAACTAGCTACCTAAGTGACTAGTAGTCACTAGTAGTCACTGACTACTCGACTATACTACTTTATCCACATGATTTAATTTGTTAATTATCACATTTTAGTAAAAATCGCCTTCATTAAAATATTAGGTTCATTATGGTTGTAGTGGTAATGGTGACTATCTTATCGATCTTATCGGTTATCGTGTTGGTTTTTATTTGGCTGAAAGATGCTTAGTCTGAAAAGCAGTAACGATCACATGGTTCCGCTCGAAGTTAACTCTTGAATCGCTCCCTGTTCCTACGCTTAATTTCACATTTTAAATTCCTTCACTTCGTTCAATATTTGGGCCCGGGCATGTCCTTAATACTACACCCAAAAGAAAGGTATATACAGAGATTGCCATGTCGCTCAATTCTAGAGCAGAGCCTGAATTAACTTGACCTAACAGAAACTCACATCTCACATCCAAATAGCACTCTTATTTGACGAAGCATGTTGCGGAAGTTTTTGTGTTGGGAATCTGGACTAAGCCTGCGATTTGGACATAAATTATCAATGTAAATTTTATTTTGACCAAATAAATACATTTTCTTTAGTAGCACTCTTAGCATTATGTTCCTGCCGGGCTGCCGGTGAGTAAGGTTGGAGAGGTTGCAGTCTGTTGACTCGTCGGCACAGTGTATCCTTCTTTATATATTAAATACGGTAACGCGCATAATGACATCTCTGGAGTTGCAGGTGTCCATAGGCTACGGCAGCTGCTTATTTTCCGGTGGGCCACAGGTTATTTGCCACCGTCTCAGTGTAAGAAAATAAAAATAATCTACTATTTAGTGCTGCGTGAGTCCTGGTCAATCTATTTTCCTATGTCTACCAGGTACTGGGATTTCCCTGGTATGCTCAACCTCAAACTTGGGACGGAAAGTCCAGTTGTCATCATGTATTACAGCAAAATGATTTTTAAAGGAAGTACTTGTTACGGTAATATAGTTTTTTGTTGACGTTTTGGGTAAGTGTTTACCATAGGGGTTTTTAGTTGTACCACACTCCAGATTTTTATTTCTTGTAGTGGTATGGTACGTGAATTTAGTTCTGGCTGTTGTTCTGGTTACTGGTCTCGGCGACGGCGGTACTTCGGTAGTTGATGTAAGGAAAATTAACTTGATTTCTGGGTTTTTGACTGTGGTGCTACTTGACGTGACGTTTAAGGCTTGAATCAAATTAATCACATATAGGGGTGTAGGGTTCTGAGTTGTCAAGTTTTTACTCCGCAATGAAGGATTCGAGGAAGATGTATTTATCTGGGAGCAACTTGATTGGCTCTGATGGCCTTGTGAAGTACTGGGTGATGCTGAAATATTCCGAGGTGTTGTTATCTTAATAGCTTTCAAAATCTGATTAAGCAGCCCTGTGTAATTATCACTGCTTGGTGGTTTAGTTACGTGATTAACGTTATTTTTAGATTGAGACTTATTAATATTAATTAAATAACTGTCGATATCCACATCCACTTTTTGGTATCCATGGCTCTTCTTCTGGCTCTTCTTATAGCCAACCAATCCGGCTATAGTGTGGAAATTATTTTTCCGCCGATACTTTCGTAAGTTTTTGTAAAGTCTGGAATTCGGACTGAAATCTATGCTAGTCTCCGCAGTCGGTCTTTTGATGCTAATTACCCTAGATAAGTTTAATGGATTCATTCTATATTCGCTATATAAATAACCGTTTTTATCACTCATAACTCTATCGTCATCGTTATCTAATGTGGAATAATTTATTGTAGGTTTAGTGATGTAATATTTTTGTGATTTCCTGTTTTCACTACATCTAGTCCTATTTGATATTAGTTTATTCATCGCTTTATTAAGGGCGTTAGCGTTTCCAACCATTTTTACTATTTCTTTCCTCACTGGTTTGCTCTCTAGTTCCTGATCAAAATCCGAACTAGTTTTATTACGTCCAAACATTCTTTCTAGCAGCTTTATTATGTGAGCATTTGCAGAATATAAAGACAACAGAGTATTTATATCTGGACCATTCGTATGATTTATTAAATTGCTGTCACCATCTTCTATGTATTCATTTTCTTCGACCGTTGTACTATAAACACTTTGCAAGAATAAAACAAACACAAGTCTAAAACAGATTCGCATTTTCTTGATTATTAACGTCCTTTCGCAAGCACAGTAGTATAAGTAGTGAGGTGTAGTAAGAATACTATGAAAACTACACGCTTCTATTACAATGCAGCTTATGTCATCATGAAACAGAAACTATTGAGTGCACTGGGTAAAGTAGAGAAGAGACCAAACGATGGCTATTTAAAATAACCGAAGTGTTCAGGAAAATGATTTGTAAAATATCTTTCCTTTTCTCATATAAGTAATTACGTAATCCATCTGTAGATATTCTAATGGTGCATTCCACGAAAAGTGTCGGGTACGTGACGCTACATGTTTAGTATTTCTGGAAATGAGAAGAAGCTGATATTTGGCGTGATAACATTTGATAACTCGGCTTTAAGTTCGACGTTATATTCTACAGATTTATGCAGCTTTTTAAGGTAGCTGCCATATATGCGTCACGTCCCCGACAAAAGTTGACCTTTTCGTGGAATGCTCCTAATTTATTAAAAAGTACAGTATTCTAGACGAGTCCATGTATACTTCAGCTTCGTGGGCAGGATCTTGGCTCCAATATATCTCAATCTAATCTCAATGTGAATATATCGAAAAAATATTGTTCGTACGTTGTTGTCTGCATTTCTCTAACTACGATCTCTACATATACCTGTCCAGTACCCAATAATAAAATCTCATGATGTCTGTAGAGTATGATCGCGGTAATTTTAGACAGAGAGCTAGCCTCGCTAACCTAACATAACCTAACTATAACTAATAACTTGGCGGGCGAGTTAATGTGATTGAATACAAATTCAAACTAGATAGAAGTAAGTAAATCAGAGTTAAACAAATACTCATTTTGTATTTATTACCTTCTTTTCCCCAACTTCCTCTGCCTACCCAATTGATTATGATAACAAATGAGTCACCATTATGAAATAACTATTTTTAAAACCAAATAAATGACTAAATCTCTCTTCTCAATGGTATTCATCCATCTATATTCTAATACTTAATAGGTAGGTATGGTTGCTGCGTGGCCCCGGCTTTAGAATAGTGCCACCCCGTCTCTTCCCGCGGGTGTCGTAAGAGGCGACTAAGCGATAAGGGATAAGGGAATCTCTGATCCCTACTGCTCGTGAGAACGCTGTAGTGATTTATTTAATTAATGGTCATCCGCGTGGCGGCGATGCGGTTCTTGGGGGCGAGAAGTGACTCACGGGGAGCCGATTTGCTGCATTGATCGCAAATGGAAGGAAATCAGTGATCCCTGCCTACCCCTTTTGGGATATAGGCGTGATTGTATGTATGTATGTATGTAGGTATGGTTTCGGGGTTGCGATCCCCGCTCCAGATCGTTTCTGGTTCAGCATATCTCCTTAGCAGTTCAGCGTGGCACCGCGGCCAGTGTCAAGGTGACGTTTGAGCTAGCTTCGGTCCGGGGTGGTCTGTGTAACTAAGGTTTATACAGTGTGTTTCTGTGATAGGAGCAATAAATTAAAACATAGATTCTACTCCTCAAACTACAGAACTTTTGTTCATCAACAACTTTAAAAAAATATGTATTTTGTAGATGGTCTCTTTTTCATACAAACTAAATAGTATTTTCAATGAACGTTAAAATCCGTCTAATTGACATTGCTTGTCACCCTACAGACATAGTCAATTTCGGAATACATTGCGTGTTCGAAAAAACTAAGTGTCCTAAAAATCAAACCATATAATACGTTATTTTTAAAAGTCGCTGTACAAACGTTTCCTCGTTTGAGGAGTAGAATCTACGTTTTAATTTATTGCTCCTATTACAGAAACACACTGTATGTAGTACTTACATAATAAATCAATGGAACAGAGCATAAATGTGAGAGACTAAAAGATGTGGTGCTGGAAAATAATACTTTGAGTATTTATGAACTTGCCGAACCACGAGAATAACGGCAAGAACTTCTACGTCAAGCAGAGTCTGTCATCTCCTGTGGCCTTGCACCCCTCACCTTTCGACACGAATGCCGCTAGGGGGATAATAGACTACGATCAGGCACCGTCGTATATGATACAATAACGAGAGCACTCTGTACTAATGTTGAAATATAGGCCCTGCCCTCTATAAAAAATAGACAACTTTGGCATTTCTTACGTACTTACTTTTGAATTAAGTATACTTTCTGACTGAAAAGTTTTGCTGGCCTGTCACACTAATCTACACCGCTGAATTGCTGCCAAGTGCTTGGAACTAGTGATTAAAATACAGCAAACTAATTAGGCTTTCTTTACTCTCGTTATCGTGCCATATCTAACGAGGCTAGCTCTCTGTCTAACAAGCGATTTGTGGTAAAAGATCTACGTTATTCTTGTCTCTGTCTTTTTTGGCGATTTTGAAATGCCCAGAAAGCAGTTTAACGAAATAAATAATTCTGATACAAAGAGACACGTAACGCCTACCGTTATAATCTAAGCAAGACTGCGCGACACATTGTTGCTAATAAACAAGATAAGTAAGCTACTTAGTATCTTACTTTAGCTTTCAACATCGCGTTTTTTATAGAAAATATCCATAAATTAAGAACAAATATCCTTGATAAATACACAAATAAATGCCGTGACCGATTCAAACCCGCGGCCTCCTGCTTCATAAATGTTTAGTATGGTTTGCGCTCAGTACAAAAGTAAGAGTCAGTTAAGTATATAACGTTCTAAATGAAAATATTTTTCTGAGTGATTTTCCTCTCCGCTAGTTTTTTTTATATGGATTTTTACATTTTTAATATCAAGAATGAATTCTGCATGTCTTTTTTGTACGGAAATAATAACACACAACCCCTAGCAGCCTTACCCAGAGAATAATAATAATAACATACCTAATATACCTACCTATATATCACGGGACCCCTGTTTTGACGTAAAGGTCCAAAATTTTACGGACCCTCAAAACTAAAAACCATACACCATCGTGGGGTACTCTATCCATGGTCAAAAATTCACAAATTTTTCTCGATGCGCACAATTTTTTCAATTTCAAGCATTGCTAAAATCAAAATCAAAATCAAAATCAAATGATTTTTTTGCTCGAATACAGTCAGGTGGATTTTAATTACATTTTATGTACAGTGTATTCAGCCTGCTAGTGGGCATGCAAATATTATATAATCCTAAAAACTATATTTCTTACGGCTAAGCATGCAGCATGCATGGATAATAACATTAATAACAATTAATAACAAATTATAGGTACTTAATAAAGAAACGGCGTATAATCTTGATATTCTTTGATTGAATAAAATGCATTTTTTATTAAAAAGTCAAATAAATAAGTTTTGAATTGAGGCATGTCAGATTTGATTATTGTGTCTGGTAACTTATTGTACAGTGTGTGTGCCATGCCAAATACACTTTTATCACGCAAGGCTGTGTCTGACAGAGTCTGACTTTGTGCATGTGATTTTATGTCGCTGACGCAAACTTCTAAAAGCAGAGAATTTATGTTTATTTAATTTTACATACATAACTATTTCAAAGATATACAAACAGGGAAATGTCAAAATTTTAAGCTCGATATAGTAACGTTTGCAACAATCACTTTCCTTTAGCCCACACACAGAACGTAAACACTTTCTTTGAGCCTTAAATGCCAAATTTCGGTAAGTCGAATTACCCCAGAACATGTTACCATAACGCAATGTGGCTGTTACATATGCATGGTAGGCAGTGAGTACGGCTGCACGACTTACTATTTTATTTAGGTTGAACAATGCACGCGAATAAGATCTTAACTTCTTACATAAATAATCAACTTGGTTTCTCCACGTTAACTTATTATCTAGACTTAATCCTAAAAATTGTGTATTGTCAGTTTCCTCAATTATATAATTATTATATGTCACAGTTATATTAGTCATTCTATTGAGCCTTTGATAAAAAATCATTATTTTCGTTTTTTCCAAATTTATACGTAGATTATTATGATTAAGCCAATTAATTATTGATTTGAGGGCATTATTTATATTTAATTGACATGTCTGTGGATCATCACCAGTCAGTATTACCGTGCTGTCATCGGCAAAGAGAACCATTGGGTAGTCAACTACCTGTGGCATGTCATTTATATAAATGCTTGCTATGCTATAAGTGACTACTATCATATTTTACTAAACTTATTTTAAGCTTTTCGGTCCCAACATGCTATGCATAATATATTCAAATACCAAATATTATACGAAAATACTACCTATAACATTTTATGTAAATACAATAGTAGTATTATCGTATAGTATTTGGTATTTGAAACTTACAACCTACGTCCAGTCATCGCAACGCAAGAGCCTGAATAACAAACATCATGCGAGAACAAACAAACAGCAACACATTGCAGAACAGGTAAGAGTAATGAGTACGTATTCATTCATGAAGTTTGAAGGTCGAATTTTATAAACTTACAAGTTATTATTTTAATTATAATTCCTTAAGGCGTTCAGTCTGCGATGTTGCCCATGTTTGCCTTAAAATACCAAAAATACTGAGGTATATGTATGTAATAAATTTTAATTAAATCTATCTATCTATCTATAGCAGCCTTTAAAGCGCCCGTCTTCGGACATAGGCCTCCTCTCCATTCTTCCATGCTGCTCGATCCATAAATTAAATAACTAATTAATTAAATAACTTAAATAAATTTTACTCGTATCGTTTTCTTTGACTTCCCTTTCGGATACACTTTTTGGTCGAAGTCCACAGTCCACTTTAAAGGTTCGTGTATTATTGTGACCAATTGGCAATAGTACTGTAAGAATGTACGTCTCATGACTTACGTTGCGGCGCGACTCTCCATACTTCAGGCGCGACTCGAAGTATGGAGTCCTGCGCGACAACGCATGTCATGCTAAGCCGCCTGGTTGGCTAATAGTCTGTAAGCAGATGAAATACAGCCGATGGCAGACAAGCCACACGCGGCTTAAAACTAAACGCCTACAAGAAACGTCGCCGCAACTATTCACTGAGTCAGGATTATTGCGAACAGTTCGTTTGTTTCTTGGTATTAACTCTAAACATTAAGCTTGGTCTGAAAGATATGAGGTACGTCAGCAACACATTATGTACGCACAAGCACATTCTCATAATGATCTATGTACTTATATTAATTTTTATTATCATACAGTAATTATTTAGGCGTTCCAAATGCCTAATATCCTTTTATCACTTTTGTTTTTTTTCTTTACTGCCCACCCGTGGCGGCGCGTCCATAGAACTCGATTCGCGTCTGAGCAGTTTTCCTACAGTACATGAAGAAATTTTAAGCCAAATTCAACACCGGCTTGCCTAAGAAATTTTGATTATATCCACAGATAACCTCAACCACTAGATAGATCGTAAGTACAACTCGGGGTCACCACACATAGGTGCTCCCGTACTAATTTTGTATGAGAGCGCGACCACTTATTTCAGTTGAGTTGCCGTTTTTGATCATTACTCATGTGAATTAAAAATATCCACAACAATCTACTTACGGGGGTGATCCTGGATTCTTATACTACAAATTGGTGTAGAATTCTATTGAGATGTGCTGTTCGAATCGTAGAAATTTACGAATAAAATTGCGCTTATGTGTGGTGACCTCGTGCTCCCTGTAAAAGCTTAATGATGAGGTGTCTGTGTAGTCTGTGATTATATCATATTATTGCCAAAAGTTTATGTTGGGGGAAAGTAGTGCCAAACGACGAAAAATGTAATACATAATTTGTCGCCAAAGGTACTGTTTCTATTTCCGAAATAATATTATTAGGGCCCACCGTGTATAGTTCCGTTCCGAACTATTTTAAATCATTATTATTTCGTAGGCATAGACATAGACATAGGTCTAGACAACTCTATTGTTTTGTAACAACCAAGGTCACATAAAACAAAACAAATTCCCGTTTAGAAATCTGAAATCCAACCTCAAGCCTTGAGCTATTTGGCTAGCCTTGGCGTCGGCTTCCAGCTTCCTATTAGGGAATGATATCATCTGCAAAACGGCGAGCCGATACCATATGGTGTGCGCCTTTACATAATTATAAATAATTTAAATGATATAACATGTTACTTAACCACGGCTACCTACTAGGTACTCGCTCTGCGTGCTGCGGCTGCTATGTTTTATTTTTCTATGAACTAAATATTTTATGAGAAAATCCGTCGGTTTTTTATGTTATTAATGTATCGCTTGTATATATTTTTAATTCAATGGCGTTGAATCAAGCCCTATATAATAAAAAACTTAAAACGTTAGGTACCTAAGCCCAATGGCCATACAAAAGTCCAAAAATCAAATCGATCTGAGAGGTTCCAAAACCATCTAGGGAGGATTGGTTGTGTTTGGGTCCCAAAACCTTACAACCAACAGGAATTTCGTTCTTTTTTTTGGCATCCTGTATATATTCTTATATATACGATAATTTCAAGGAGATACATACGTGTATATCCCTTAGAAAGTACTGCCCAAAACACACAGCTTGTTGTTTGAAAGTCACAGTTTATTTTTCTTCTTTTTATGTGGCAGTAACTAGATAGGTACGGCAATATTTTTACACGTAGTCATGACTCATGATGGCAAACAAAACAACAAACACCAAAATTTACAATGTCTAGACTCAGTATTTCCTAGGTCGTATCGAACTTAATATCAGATGGTCGATGCTCGCTGATACGGTCATGTCTGTATTATCGTGAATCGTGAGTATCGTGACACATGAAATGGGGATTGTATTAATTAATATATTTGCATTGTTTGATGTCCTTACTTTTTTAACCTTTAAAGTCTATCATCCCCTTAAAGCATTGCGCCTATCTACCAAACATCCTGTATTATAATTCTGTTCTCTTTTTTTCTTGACGCGTAGAAGTGTATAATAGTATTTTGTGCAACAGTTACATAATGAGGGTTCTTAAGATTCGAGGGTCGAAGTTACAAAATGAGGCGAAGCCGAATTTTGTAAAAACAGACCCGAGAATTTTAAGACCTAATTATGTACCGTTGCACACAATAGTTTTTCTACGAGTGCTAGGCAAGCCGGTAAGCATTTTTATTTTATTTTATTTTTTATTTTATTTTATTTTATTTTTACATTGAGTTCGACGAATGACCTGCTGCCTCTATACAATTGTCTTCAGTCTCCCGGCGGATTGCGGCGCCCGCCTCGTCTACAGCGGCGGGCGGCGCCGGTGCGGGGCCCGACAGACCCATTATATCCCTAAGAGTCGACTTTTGAGTCATATTATGACAACGTTCATAAAGTATATGCTTTGAATTTACATGTCAGTCATTTTATTGGCAAATTAGAATGCAGGAGTAGAAAAAGAACTTATTTTCATTCTGCCTATAGATACTCGGTGACGTCACCACAATAGGACACAGGTACAGGTCACCACCTACCAAATCATTGTTTTTCCTCGCTTTTTCTCCGGATACTCGATTACCTCAACACGCAATAACAACTCGATCTGCCCCAACCTGAACCAATCTGCCCTATCCAACTGTCAGTTTAGTATATAATTGCTACCCGCTAATGTTTAATAGTTGACACCCTGCCGTCACCGTTGAAATAACATATACTGGGACAGTGACGGGCATTCAGAAGTTCAACTTAAGTACTCTAAGTAAAGTTCCACTCATTAACGCAAATCCAAGTAACCATTAATGACCTATATCACCAATCAATACACAATCAATTCTCCTAACCCAGCTATCACGGGATCAAAATATCAAAACAGTCGTTTACTCCTAACCTACTATTGCAAGGGATCAAAATATCAAAACAAACGTTTACAAGAACGCGTAAAAACATTTCCACGTGTTGCACGCACAATAACATCAACACACATGTGTGTAAATAGCAACATACGAGCAATGTTAAAAGGTTATAAGAAACGCGTGTTAATGTTTTAAAATACCAATAATTTTTAGATTGATAACGACAGAACGTTGATTTTTGGACTAAGCTGTAAGATCTTAGGCCGGACTATTTAACCAAAAAATCAGTCCCTGGACTGTACTGGAAAAGAAATTCCAGAGGATTCAGAGCACTTCTATAAAGCAAAGCGAATTTAGTGCGACCCCTGACTGCTTTAGTTATAACGGAATACGATGTTCCAATTATAGTGGTTCTAACGAGGTGAAGACTTGATAAGAGATGCGAGTTACAGCATGTCTTCCAGAAATCAATCAATCGGCGACACGCCGTCGGACAGAATCAACTCCGATTCTTCAGCGGGTCTACAATGGCAAGTAGACTGCATGGCGATTGCCTGACGATAAACAAATGCGGGTTTGTCGCTCCGTGGATACAAACCGCGCCCAATCGAAGAACTCAATTCGTAGTTTGTTTCAATTCTTCAGTTTGTTTCGGCATATACAGGAAAGAAATGCATAAAGCGCAACCCTATACCCAAAACACGAAGTAAATAGACGGGACCAAAAGCAAATTTTGCACTTGTTTACTCACAAACGCAAAAACAAGGCCGTTATCCAAACGATGTAGGCCGATTCGTTACCGACACCTGTCCGCTCTACTTACCGACATAAAAAATCTATCAGCATTTACAACTCGAGAATACGACACTTACGCGTGGGGTAATGAGTACCCATCGGTATTCAGTGCGAAAATGGCTAAAACAACCGTTTGGTATGTGATCGCATTATTTTTCAAGCATCGTACTGCGTCAATGGTGTTTACTTGGACTTGCGGCTGACATTCTAGATTTAATAGATGAAAACATATCACAGTGCGTTTTCGGACGTAGTAATGTCATATTGTCATCTGATCAAAATACGATTTTGGGGCAATAAATAGTATTAGGTTGAATTAGTTTTTTAGAAGAGTCTTGGCTGGATAAGTACCTATACCTAGTTACGACGAGGGCGATGATAACTCGATAATTTTGTACCAATTTTAAGTAATTAACGTAGTAGCTATAGTAGCTATCGATCATATTAATCCTTTATAATAAAATTAATAAACTAGCTTTTTGCCTGCGACTTTTTACGCGAGATAAAGCTATAATAGCAATCATTAAATTAAATCACATAGGTACAATTCTTCTCTGTTTTCACCCCCTGTTAAAGCCGAAATAAATTTATATCTAAATAAAAATATTTCGCGGCACAACATTAGGTAAATGTAGGATTTTATGCTGAGTTGTTATATGCATTGGAAGTATCGGAACCCTCAGCACGGAAATTTGCTTCGCTCTTGATTTTTTAATTACCTACTTTGGATATTTGAGTCCATTTCTCATAGACTAAGGTTAGGTACCTAACGCTCCACGTGGTGACCATAATTAGTTTGTTTATTTATACTTGTCAGCTCATAAAAGTAATTTTATCGCTTGAACGTGCACGACTACTTATGTCAGCTTTGTGCGTAGCCGGCCATAGTTCAAAAGCTACTATTTAGCACGAATAAATCAGAATAATCGGGCAAAGTGACAAAATAAACTTAATTTAATAACAAGAGAGCAAAGTTGATTTTTGCTGCTAGTGCTCACTTTTAGTCCCGATCCCGATTCCCGATCAAAAAGTGTTGTACCGATTTCCCATTTTAATAATCTTTTTAACCAGAATTTATAATTTATCTCAGTTTGAAGAAATATCAAGAAAAAAGAGGAGAGTCTGGCGTTGGTGTAAGTACTTTATTTATTAGATAATGCAGTTCACGATTTCATCACATGATTTTCATGTGAGTACAATATGTTGGTGTCACATTACAACAACTAAGTAATAAGCTATTACTCGGAAACTAAATAGTCTAGCCGTGACGATTGCACCAACCTAGATTTACAGTTGGCATTTACACAATAAAGATAAAATATATAGTAAATATTTTATTCATTGTTTTTGCGTATACAATCTAACTATCTAAAACTTTAAAACTCAAGTTATAATAAACAAGCAAGAAAAAGGAGGATACATTATTTTGACGTGAATACACGACGTTGTCGTCGCCTCAGTCGGCAACACCTCCAAACAAAAGCATTTTTTTCGCGAGTTTTTTTTTTAATTTTTATAATTAGAATAAAAATTATGAATTATTATCTTCTTTATTTCTATTTTTAATCTTATGTTAGGTTTTTATAATATTTTTACAAAAGTAAAATATAAAAATACATCTAAAATATACAAAAACAATAAAAACATTATAAAAAACCTAACCTAGGGTGCCGCCGGCAACGGAGCAAGGCCCAGGCTGCCGGTGGTTAGGGCCGCAGAGTGAGGAACCTTCGGACTATGCGCGCCGTGTCCAGAATTACCGCCCTCTGTATCTGACCCTTGATCCAACCACAACCCCGTAGCGAAAGTCTCTCAAGATGTTGGTCGAGACTCTTCGCTATGAGACCGTTCGCAGAAACAACTATCGGCACAATGATCGCCGAATCAACCTCCCACATGGCGGTTACCTCGTGAGCTAAGTCTAGGTACTTGCTGGACTTGTCCTTCTCAGCCTTCACGAGGTTCACGTCACATGGGACGGTGATGTCGACGAGCATGGCCCGGCGTTGCGGTCGATCTATTACCACGATATCAGGCTTATTGGCTACAATAGTCCTGTCCGTGATTATAGATCGATCCCAATAGAGCGTGGCACGATCATTTTCGAGAACTGGCGCAGGTGTGTACTTGTAGTACGGCACTTCGTGGGCCACAAGACCGTATAGGAGAGCAAGCTGCTGGTGTATAATCCTGGCTACGAGGTTATGTCTGTGCAAGTACTCGCCGTTAGCAAGATGAGAACAACCGGAGATGATATGCCTGAGTGACTCTCCGGGACGGCGGCATGCCCGACAAATGTCGACCGTACCGTCCTTCAGGATATATCTCCGGTAGTTATTCGTCATGATAACTTCGTCCGCAATTGCACAGGCAAAACCTTCGGTTTCTCCGAAGAGGTCCCCGAATCGTAGCCAGTTCACCGACGCGAGCAGGTCTACGTCGGGTCCCGTGAGGGCCCCGTAGAACCGCCCGTGTAGCTCCTTGCTCTTCCATACCGCCTTGCGATCCTCGGTGCTTAGTACCACAGGTTTGCGCCAGTTCTCGTTCGCCAAGGAGAGCGGCGTGAGGCCCTTATCTATTGCCACCACATCACGATGCATCCCACACTCGTTGTTAAGGAAATAATTCCTGAGATTGTACACCTCACGGTTGTGGAGATTTTTGGCATTTAAAAAGCCGCGACCTCCACACTTCCGTGGGATGTACAATCTCATAACGGACGAGCGTGGGTGAAGCATACGGTGTGTGGTGAGCATTAGACGGACCCTCCGATCCAGGGCATCCAGCTCGGTCTGTGTCCACCTTAGTATGCCAAAGGAGTATGTGAGTAGGGGCATCACCCAGGCGTTGAAGGCGCGCACCTTGTTGCCACCTGACAAAAGGCTATTGAGTACTTTTGTCAGCCGACCGAAGAAGCGCTCCCTCAACGCCTGTTTAATACCCGCATCCTCAATACCCAACGACTGTGACATACCAAGGTATTTGTAGGTTTCTGATTCAGAGATAGATCTGAACGTCATTGTCTCAGAAAGCTGTAAATTTGTTGAATTTACTACTTTCCCCCGCTGTACATGCATAACCGCACATTTATCAACACCAAACTCCATCTGGATGGAATTACTGAAGACTTCAGTGGTTTTCAGTAGCTCTAACAAGTCCCGGTTATTTGGTGCAAATAATTTGAGATCGTCCATGTACAGAAGGTGAGATATGACTTCACCCTCTCTCCGAAGCCGACAACCTAGCCCCGAATCCTTCAGCAGGGTGCTGAGCGGATTTAGAGCTAGGCAGAACCATAGGGGACTCAGACTGTCGCCCTGAAATATTCCTCGCTCGATCCTTATAAAGTCCTGCGGGCCAGGGGGGTCATCCCCGCCTCCTGGTTGACGAAGGACTGTGGTCCACTGCCTCATACACGCGCCAAGGAAGGATCTTAAAGCTGCATCAACTTTATACAGCTCTAAGATCCTCTCCAGCCATGAATGAGGCACCGAATCATAGGCCTTCTTGTAGTCAATCCAAGCAGCAGAGAGGCCCCCCCTGTTCCGCCGGGCTCGTTGGCAAATGGTCATGTCTATGAGGAGAAGCTCTTTAGTACCACGGGACCCAACCCTACATCCATTTTGAGCGGAGGCCAAAATGTTGTTTGCGACCATATGCGCGTTTATTTTTGCTCTCAAAATGGATGTAAGGAGCTTGTAGAGTGTAGGCAAGCACGTGATGGGTCGATAGTTCTTCGCTTCCATGGTACTACCGGACTTATAGAGCAGAAAGGTTACACCAGTTGTTAAGGAGGGCGGGAGAGAGCCAAGTTCAAGGGCTTGCTGAAATTGCGTTGCCAGCCGCGAGTGCGAGCACCGAAACCATTTTAGCCAGAAGTTGTGCAATCCATCCAATTATTATTATTATTATGAATTTTTCTAAGATAGTTTAGTTTAGTATTAAGATTGTGACATATTTGTTTATATAATAATATTAGAATATTATGATACGAATTATGCTCTTAAAAAGATCACCTGCATTTTTGTTACACCTTGTATAAAACCCAAATTGTAGATGTAGTCCGTGTAGTAGGTACTAACGGGTATTTATTCAGCCCTTAGCCAACTTTTGCAGTCTATTTTTTCCCACAAGTGAAGAAAAATGCTGCATATTTATAAATATGGAAAAGCATTCAATTTAAAAAGCCCAAAATTTTACCTTCATTGTTAATTACCAACTGTTCTATGGGGAATATTTTGATTTAGCAGTTAATTATGTAAAAGGTAATAAACTGTCGTCTCTCGGGAATGTTAATTAATTACGAAGGCTTGCGGGAAACAGCGACGTGAAATATTGTCTTTGACAATATACAAGTTAAATTCTACGTAGAACATCGAAAGTTGAGTAGGTCCTAAATGTAACTATAGTTTGGCCAGAGTTTGTTCCACTTCAAGCATAGACAGGGAGAATCATGCTGTCTTTTTCTAATGCTAGTACTCTCACTACTAAAAAAGGGATGGGTATAGCATGTTACTCTGACTGTTACTGCGCTTTTGGTTTGCCAGACTATATGTAAATTCAACAGCAGCCAAAAATATTTGTAGAGTAGCTGGAGTGAATCCGTCTATCGTTTTCTTTGTAAACTGTGTCACAAACGATTTTTCGAAGAATTTGGCGGTCCGGTGGCATTCGAGTTCTATGAATGCTGCGCCACCACAGTGCAAATAAGATGGATTGGTAACAATAACAACAAACGTAGGTACTTAACGTACATATGTCATAAAGAGCATCCTAGACCGGTTCTCTACTTTCTTTCGATTATCGGTGAAAGTGAATTCACACTTTACTGTTAGCCACCAAATTATAATGAGATTATTTTATGGCTTAGTTTCTGTATGTATACTCTAGTAGTTGCAAACATGCGTACTTCATTCGCTATTAACTAAACTGTTTATGGGCCAGTTTAGGTTTGTTGCCGTACCCAAATTAATTTTTAGTCGTGATCGTGATGTATTGTAGTAATACAATCGAAACAAGACAAAAGTCTAGGTATATCTAAACCATCTCTCAAGTATTTTTTAATTGAATTAAGCACCTATATAAAGTAAGTATTTGATGACATCTCCTGCCTGCCATACATTGTAAACAGTGGCGTAGCTAGCATGGGTGTCACCCGGTGCGGATAACGATTAGTGTCACCTCAAAAATCAATCACTTGCTCCCGCTGCCGATTTAAAACGCGGTTGCCTGAAAGTCACCTGAGTCCGCACGGGTGTCACCCCTAAGTGGGTGACACCCGGGGCGGGCCACCCCCCTAACCACTGATTGTAAATCACTAAAGTGGCAAGAGCTGTAGGAACTCAAATAACTCAATTACTTAAATAAAAATACTACTTTAGGTAAACGTTCAATTTTATGAACTTGAATGGATATATCCATTGATACCTCTCACAACTGTTCTTGCGAATCCGGCCTTTGTATTGATTGGACGAGAACTAGACATTGAAAATTAAAAACAAATGATCTTGTCGATGAAGTAAAAAAATCTAGACTGTAAACAGTCTAGCATCATGTGAACTGGTTCAAGCACTTGCTTCCTCGGACCTACCCAGTTTGATATTACGCTGCAAGGTGTCCCAGTTCGCGTTGTAAACAACACCCGATCACGTCTCCGATTTCCCGAATTAATCAGAATATGTAGTAAATGTAAATAGTAGTTAAATGCTGATTTAACAGAATAGTTTACGCCAATATGTTACATAATCGATTGTGATGTGATGGTTAGCGCAGAAGCGACATAAAGTCATAATCATTGAACTACTATATATATCACGTTGGGAGGCACAGGCTTAAACACGAACCACTTCGTTCATCAAATCGTCTATTTGCATCACTCTCTTTCATATATGCAAGAGCGATAGAGACGGGGCCAACGTTTTGTCGATTTTCGAACTTCGCAGTTGAAGCCCTCATCATCATCATCATCATCTCAGCCATAAGACGTCCACTGCTGAACATAGGTCTCCCCTTTCATTAAAGGGGGGTTTGCCATACTCGCCACGCTTGGCAAGCGGGTTGGCGCACGCAGTTTTTTTTGTTTATTGTTGTTTAGGCTTTCGGAAGATGCTGCTGCCCATCTCCCGGTATATTCCCTTAGCAGAGGCCCTCAGGCCTATATAACCGCGAACCGCTCCATTCGGTCGATCATCTTTGCATCACTATCTTTTAAATACCTATGCAAGAGTGATAGACACGAAGATAACGAAGTTTCGATTTTAGACGTTCGAGGTAGCCCCGCAGATCTCGTCTCCGAAGAGGGTTTGATGTTTAGGTAGTTCCCAAGCGTTAGCTGAACGCGTGACGGGGATGTCGGGGATGTCCCCAATAATACGAGTAAAACCGGCCAAGAGCATGTCGGGTCATGCTCAGTGTAGGGTTCCGTAAACTGAGACCTTTAATTCAAAAGGTCGTTTCTTACGGGAAATTTGGCGGCGCTTACGTAATTTTTACTTACGTCCTTTCACTATGGGTTTTTGAATGATAACTCAAAAACGGCTCAACCGATTTATTTCAATATAGTTTTCATTGAAGGTACTCATTAGGCCTCAGTTTCATGAATTTTTTCAAAATTGTAGGACCCACGATTCAAAAGTTAGATGGGGGGGACGCCCTGTTTTTAACTTTCGGAGCTATTATTTCCGAGAGTATTAGTTTTATCCAAAAACTGTTTTAGAAGACCCTAATTCTTTTTAAAAGACCTTTCCAACGATATCCCACACAACTTGGTTGGAAAGAAAAAAAAATTCGCCCCCCACTTCACGTGTACGGGAGGTACCCTAACAAAATATATATTTCGCGTTTTTATTCTACCGTTTTGTCGGCTTGGTTAATGCACATATTCAAACCAAATTTCAGCTTTCTAGTGCTAACGGTCACTGAGCTAGACCGCGGACGGACTGACGGACGGACGGACGGACGGACATGGCGAAACTATAAGGGTTCCGTTTTTGCCATTTTGGAACGGAACCCTAAAAATTGGGAAACAAATGGGCAAAAAAGTCGGCAAACATTAAAGTGCGAAATAAGTTACTACACTCGCGCGAAAGCTTTGGACGGTTATTCAAGTCTAAGCTAAGTACATCCCTTATTCATTATCCCATTAGTCAATTTCAAAGTTGGCATGTGAAATTCTAAATCCGTGATATATTTGACACAGTATCAGTATCACGATAATGGCCGTAGCCTCTGGCCCACAGGCCCCACAGTCATCATTTTTACTTATTTATATGTATATCCAAACTTAAGTGCGTAAACTTGACATCATGCATTTTTCATATTTTTGCATGCATTTTCAATCGACTTTAATCAAATTATCATCATTATTTATCATTTTATATAAGTACAAAGTTAAATGAACATTACATCTGAAACCTGCCATAATCTCCATTACATACCGTCAAGTCTGGCAGCTTTGCCAAGGGTTACTGACTTTGCCACCAGCAGAGTGCATAAGGTAATCCTTTCATACCACCGACAACGTATATTTTTTAGTGTTGTGCCTACTTTTAGTAGAAAATATGGTTATCAATTGGCAAAATTATTATGAATGAGACAACACCACGGCAACCATTTTCTTACCATTTCAGTTCCAAATTCGTCACTCACATAATCATAAAAGTTAGTGCTCAAGAACTTTAAAAAGTTTAGAGTATAAACAACGCATCCAGGTACGTAAATTTTAGATATTATGTTATTTAAATGGTAAGGAATGAATTGATTACCTTATAAATGCCGTAGTGTTTGAATTGAGTCCGATAATTGTTTTGGCAAATTCACCAGACCACGCCGACTAATATGGGGGGGCAGCTTTGCCATGTTTTGTAGCGGCCTAGGGTTGGTACACAAGCAAAAAATTTAAATTACATTTTTCATAAGATAGATACTTTTTAGGGTTCCGTAGCCAAATCGCAAAAAACGGAACCCTTATAGATTCGTCATGTCCGTCTGTCTGTCTGTCCGTCCGTATGTCACAGCTATTGTACTCGGAAACTATAACAGGTATCATTATCAAATTTTTACATAAAGTGTATTGTGTGTGCAGCTTCTTAGTTTTGTAGAGAAATTGCAAAAAAAAAAAAAATTTTAGGGCGGCACTCCATATGTGTAAGTAATTGTCAAAAAAGGAGTGTATAGGTTCTTAAAGGGTAGGCAACGCGCATGTGAATCCTCTGGAGTTACAGGCATCCATAGGCTACGGTAGCTGCCTACCATCAGGCAGACCGTATGATTGTTTACCAGCGTCGTGGTATAAAAAATTACCCCTATTTTCACGACGTTGTAGGTTGATTTTGTGAAATTTTTATGTTTTTTATTACTTTGCCCATAGTTGTTGGATATTATGTATAAAGCCCGAACAATTTCATTGTTTGAATAGTTATTATCGAAGGTTTATTACTCTGCCGAATAGGTGATGGGCATTATTTATAATGCCCGGGCAATTTAATTATTTGAATAGTTATTGTCAAATTGCCTACTCATATTGCATCGGGCATTATGTATAATGACCTATTTATCACTTGGTCCATAACATATACAGAGTGTATGTTTTGTTTAAGTAAAAAAGAAAACTCAAAGTTAACTGTGACATACTTATTTTATTGGTAATAATTACTACATATACCTAAGTGTTTTGTTTCGATAATACTTTTGTTAAGAGGCGACGAGGCAGTTCGTGACGAAGCCCTTTTATAAATGTCTATCGTCAAGTTTAAATAGGTACCTAGGTAATCACAATTATTTACGAGTGGACCTGTGATAGGCCTCTTAAAGAGTTTTCTATGTTTCGTTTTTGATAATATTTTAATTAAGGTGTCTTTTATGTTTTTCCTGAGTACTTATGTAACCTGATTACTCGTATGTAACAAAATAAATAAGTACTTAAATAATTAATATTTTTTCATTTGTGTCAACCCTGACCACTTCACCTGACATTCACTGACTTTCTATGAAATTTTCTTAAATGGGTGATCGACTTTGCCACTTTTGCTGTATTTCTTTATGGAATAATATATCATTAAGGATCAAATTCCAAAATATTGTATCCTAAATACTGAATATTCTTTACTAATATTGTAAATACAACTAAATTACTATACAACGTAAAAATGCAGTTGGCAAAGTTGCCACACGGTATAGGTAACTTTGCCAGTTTTCTTTTTACTCGTAAAACCTTATTATCCGTCATTTAATTTATAAACCATCTTATGTATGCACTCGTTGATAAATATATTATGTGTCGCGTCATTCATACTTCAGTGGTTTCATATGAATTCTGGTTAAAAATGTACTATGACTTTTCAACACCTGTGAAAAGTGGCAAAGTTGCCAGACTTGACGGTACCTAATAAGCCCTACGCTAAACGCTGACTAATTAATAGACGTCGATGAGGTAATTAGACTAATTAGGATACTATTAAGCAGCTCTTGTTGAACGTAAACAAATGTTCTGTTCTATTTAACTAATTCAATCCTTATTTAAGTGAACTACCAACATATTTGCTACAGTGTACTTACTTACCTACCTAACAAGAGAAATTAAGAAAATTAAAATCTCGACTGTGGTGTGGTTATTATTTAGGCTTCCCAACTTTCGAAAGCAATTTTAACATACCCCATACCACGTCACTAATGAATGAGAGTATTCTAATGACATAATCCGTCAAATAAATGTAAGATGTAGGATGTCCAAAGAAATACATGTAATGTAAGTATGTACCTCCCTACGTATGTATGTCTACATATATCTAGTAGTGGCGGCGCATCCATAGAACATGTTCCCGTCGGCTTGCCTAAGTTTCAGGCGTCTGAGCAGTTTTTTTATGAAGAAAATTTAAGCCAAAATCAGCTATAGCAAAGATTTTGCCTTTTGATTTTGATTAAGAAAATTTTTGACGCACCGCCACTGCTATGGGAATGTAGAGTGGGGATGGGAACCTATAGCCACGTTTGAAAAATATACCCTCATTCGGTACCTATTCCAGTAAAAAGTAAATAACTAAACTGGTGACCGAAGAGCTGGCGGTTTCCTCGCACAGCGTATCAGCATTGCGATACAACGAGGAAATGCCGCCAGCATCCTTGGTACAATGCCGCAAGGGCCTAGTTTAGATTTGAGCTAGTTATTAATTTAGTTTAGTATTTGTACTGTAGTACCTCTGTATATTTAGTTATGTAAATAAATGTTTTATACCCAATAACTAAAGACTTTGTTTGAGTTATGTAACTAATTATAAAGTTTATGTTTACTGAAAATCAGCGTTATTGTTATTCCAATAAATGTAATCTTATAAATTTCCTTCACAAACAAGCTGAAGGCCGAAGGCAACAACAAAACATCGTTATTTATGTAGGTATTTGTCCAATTTTCTGTTATAGAAATTCCGAACTCATGCATATCAAAGAGGAATCGATGAATTGTATATCAAATAATGTCTGGAAATGCTGACAGACTTTATTCTACTATTCGAAACATGAATATGTCAGACACATATTTCACATACCTATTATTTGCCGTTATCAATCAGGCACATCAGCATCACACATGAACTCGTTTGGGTCGGCAACCCAGCACATGTTCACCACACCTGCAGGGTTGCAGGCACCTGCCTTTAAGCTACAGCAGGGATCGAATACCGGTATTATTTTCATACAAATTAACCGGTATTCAATTTCGGTGGTTAATTAATTTTATTTAATATTTTTCGTTCAATTTGATAATTTATTTATTACGTTTACCTAAATTACATTTCAAAATATCACGAACATTGCAAAAGTCATTCGGCGCTATTTAGGTTTTTAGTAATATCGGTAACGATCCCTAGGCTACAGTAACCACTTATCAACAGGCTGGTGGTATGCTATATTTTCCATCACGTTGGCTTAAAAAAATATCTCGATTTATCGATTAATGGTCAGAATGAAAAATGTCTAGAGATCATAATCTCAAGGAAATCTATCAGCGACTATAGACAATGTATATCAAATCTAGAACAAATTTTGTGCGCCATGTTTGGCGGTTGATAGCTGTGACAGAATTTTTCACCACAACTTTTGGGACAAAAAAAAATCTTAAGGATGTCATCTCCTGTTACTTAATGATCACTAGGCCTATTTGAATTGAATAGACTTTTGACATTGTTTACACAACTACTACAAATTTTGAATTAATTGCTGAACTTAGTTTCAGCTGCTTTACTTTACTCAACAACCTTACCATCTATTGGCTATGTGCGAAGAGCATGGTGGGGGTAACGTGAACGATCGCAGCGCACTATGAAACAAGAAATTGGGCTCTTGTCAATATCACATTTCAAAATATTTGACATCACCCGTAGGGTCAACTGTCAAAATAGTGAATCAGCCAGTGACATTTCATATAAGCAAGGAGTATATGCCATTAATAAAAAAGAAAAAAAACCCTTTCACCCCCTGCTCAAGAGATGGCGCCACACTCGTGCACACAGCCAATAAGAAAAGACCTAAGAACAAAGGTATGTCAAATATCAAACCATCGCAGTATTTTTAACAATACAATGTAGAGTATGTAGAGTCTACGTTATGTATCACAAATAGCCACAGACAGCCAAAATTGCGTAACATAAAAATAATTTACTCAAAACGGAGATCCACTCTTTCTCGGAAACCGCTTTCGCTGTTCCACATTCGAAATTCAAGCCTCACTAACGGTCAACCCAGTTCAGGATAACGTACCGCTCAAAGGAGATGCAAGTGAACGACCTTAACCAAATGTCCTAGATTTGGTAGTTATTGTTAGAAATTATAACGGTCCTCCTCTGCGGATGTCGGGTACACTGAAAAAAATAATTTGTTACAAGCAACCAAATTTCGTCTACCAGTAACTTAAAAATAATGACTACAAAACTAAGGCTAATTCTTACCAAAATGTTTTGTTATTTATACATAAACGATGTGTTATTAACAAATGAACTTGATTAACTCTTTACCAAACTTTCGTTATTTATGAAATAGCCAAAGTAGTTTTGTTATCCTTTTTTTTCAGTGTACCACAGTCCGGAACACTTCTCGATTCGCAGTCTTTCTGCCCAGTGAGGCGGCGTCAATTCCCGTCCAATCCATGTTGTTCTTCTTTTCCCTCTGCCCCTTTTCCCTTCGATTTTACCTTCTATTATTCTTTTAACAATATTATATTTCTAATTTCTGTATACATGTCCAAAGTAAGCGGTTTTCTTTTTCATTACTGTAAATATTCTCGTTTTAAATATAGGTATACCGATCGAAGTAAGTAAAGTGCTTTCTTCTAAGCAATGAAATACAAATAATGAAAGAAACTTATAAAAAAAGTTCCGTGCTAGTCTCGATCGAGGAAGTGATTCCTTTATTCTGTCAGTATATACAAACGTGCTAATTAATACAGCAAATGAAAAGGTACTGCATTGACATTTAAACCTCTGATATAACACCAAGACTAACAAACTCTACCAAAGTACAGATGACCAAAACGGTGGTGCAATAACTCGGCGACACGGTAGGCCATCATAACTGTATCCTACTACAAGAGGTTAATGATGCGTCACATCACAAGACGCCGTCTGTACCAAAAATAAGGTCATTGACACACATGACTAAGACAAAGTCAGGTATTCTGCTAAAGCTGGGTGCGCACTTTACACTAAAATATTGAGTTTGTTCGACTGTCAGGATCTGAGTCACTATTAAAAAACTTCAGAATCTTCAGTGTGATACGATAGACTCATGCAAATTTCGTAATAACATTGCACAGGCAATATGACTTACTCAACATTACACGCATCCTGACCTCAGCAATTCAATACAAATATGTTTTAAATAAAGCAGCTCCAACAAGCGTTAGGTATTTTGGGACTATAACAATTAGAAAAAGCGCATTTTGCTTATCCGCCCACGCAAGGGGAGGGGGAATATCTTTTATTGTGTCTATTATATTATCGCGTCTTCCATTTCGCTCAAGATTATCCTCATACGTTAGGTAAGTACATTACATTATAAATAATTAATTCTATAGCTTATTAACGCACTCGCACTACTCGCAGCAAAAATCAACTTTGATCTAGGTAAATAGTTTGCGATTTACAGGTTAGTTTTGAACAAGGCTTGTAACCGGTTAATGCAAAAAACCCCGAAATGATCCAATATATTTAATTATTTTATGGTTATTATGTAAAACCCGATGTTTTATTATAGTTTTCACTTCAAATTATAGGATTTTTCGATTGAGTATAAAACAGTAACGGAAAGAACGAAAAAACAAACCGGTTTTTTACTATGGATTTCGGTTACGGTTACAAGCCCTGGTTTTGAACTTTTTAAAGTAGGTACAATTGATTTTCTAAATGTACTTTAATCGGTTCTTTGAAGTCTTAGATTTTCTACCTCGTGGTAATAATACAACGTAGGTATATTCTTAATAAAAATGTTTATAAATAACTAAATCTGCTGAATTTCCTTATTAAAATTATGAATCGCCCGACACACATTATGGCGTTGTGTTGTGTTGTGAGTCACATTAAACATGTGTAATGTGTATACATAAAAAAAAAACTATAGTCAACAAAATTTAAATGGGCAATGCTTGTTTCTTGCAAATTGTCAACAATATCGTACAGTAATCTCATCTTAATCATATAAAAAAATGTAAAATTAAATTAAAGCACTTGTTTTGCGTTGGATCTATTACATAGAGTGATTGTGCTAGTTTTCCACATTGGTCAGTTTTCCGCCCATATTTATTTACATTATATTTATTTTTCTCAAAAAAAACTTACAATTTATAAAATACCGCTACCACTAAAGGATAAACTATAAATAAAAAATTTGTTAACCTAAAAAGTAGCATATCCAAATCCATATCCATATCCTGTCTAAATAGACTAGATAAACAATCACCCTACCTACTCGTATATGGTTTTTAGATTATTTCTCGACAATCAACCGACGTGCCTGACCTATAGATTTAGGTGTTAAATTTATGCGAGCTTAATCTCAATAAGGTAGCCAATCACGTGTGCTAATCACGTTTCTACTGAACCAAAAGAAAGAAAAACAACGATGACAATGACCTAAAACATATTGCAATTGATATTCACGAGTGTTCCAAGGTCACTGACGACACCGGATCAAATTAACGTCCGGAACTTTTATCGAAGATAACATTCCAACATAGAATCTGTGCATCCCAAATTCAGAAAGTTCTATGTTCATAAAATGTGTGTGACTAGGAAAGGAACCTACGAGATTGGTGCTTACGTTGTAGAGCGTCTAATTCGTGTTGGGATATCGTTTAAAATGGCGTAAACGCCAACTAACATTAGGACGCTTTTTAAGGTGAAAAACAGAACTAATTAATAAAGTAGTTCCCATGTACGGATGTGGTCGCTACACAGTACAGTACAAACGACTTCAAGCATTTTTATGGTCATCCAATATAACTTGGCCGCTAGAACCAAATGCAAGTAGTCAGAGATCTCATTTTTACGTTTGACGGTATGTACTTTACTGTTGCAGCAAGCATTATGAATAAGTCTATAGTCTCCGTTAAAGAATGACAAGATTTTACTAAAGTTACTTTCAAGTTAAGCCCTTTAGTTTCTATGTAGTTTCAGTACGGATACATACGCAAAGGTGTCATCTAATTACCTCTAATTATGGCAGCTCATGTTCTATGAGTTGAATCATAAAATGCGGTAGTGTCATTAGATAAATAAGAATGGTAGAATATTGGTCAAGAGCAGACCTTGAACAGATGCAATCTTTTTTGTTATACAGGAATTGGAGTCAAAATGAAGTTGGGCGTAGGGTGACCAGACGTCAGGAATTTTCCTGACATGTCAGGAATTTTGGACATATGTCAGGAATGCGGCCGGAACAGGAAAATGTCAGGAATTTTGGACAAATAGAGAAAATTGTATATACTGTAAACTTTTATTTGAATAAAAAAAAAATATTATGTAAAAAATAGTAAAAATGTAGTTTTACGAGCATAGAACTTTTTAGTTGCTGGTGTAGCCATAAAAATACGGCTTTTCATGAACAAGAGATTTCTCTCGTCATGATTGTTCCTTAGGACCCAAGGATGGATTTGAGAAGTGGAGCCACCAAGATTTTTGATGTAAATTTTTAGGGGGGCAGGCTCTCAACTTTATCTTGATATCAACATCAGTTAAGCTACTTGGCCAAGTTTGGTATCGTCATATGAATCGGTATCTTTCTGATACCGATCAAAAACATGTAAAACAAACATATAGTATCGGGACTTTTTGATTAGGTTTTTAGTAGTCGTAATAGTAAAACACTTTGTACAGAGGCGAACATATCCCTTTAAGGGATTTCTTTAACCTTTGAGCAATTGAGAGAGAATAGTTCTCAAACCCCCCCCCCCCCCCTCCCGCTGCAACGTAATAAAATAAAACAAGCTCGTGTCCCTTTGGGCGGGACATGTTCCACTGCAGAGTGGTGATAGGTAGACTAAAATGTTGACAGAGTGGTGGCAACTTTCAGATGAAATAAGCCCTGGTGCCTGTAGACGACAATCGGAAGGTTGACGGTCACTTTGGAAGATTGGCGGCCTTCTACCGCGAAGTTCGGGACCATCGTTTTGTCGATTTTCGAACTTCGCGGTAGGCCCTCAGGACTGGGATAGGTAAGTCGCGTACACGAAGAGAAGCAGCTCAAGAGTGGGCGATAAATGCTGACAATGATGATGATTCATATTGATTACGAGATTTACAAGTAAGCAAAAGTAAATCACGCAATAAGTAAGTACTTACACAAAACAGCTGTTAACTTCTTTTGTGTCTCCGATTTCAATAAACAGAAGTGACAGCTCACCGAAACAATATTTTCATCGACACGCGGTAATTTCAAATGGCATGCGTGAATCAGGAATCGGTGACTCATTTTTTCCTTTTAATTCAATTGGTCTAATTAACATTTACTTACCTAATCAATAATCATCATTAACTGCATTTCCTATGGTTTTGTTTTTGTATACCACAGATACTAAAATTTCCAACCACACTGTCATTTAATTAGTACCTAACATACTAGCACAAACTACGAATCAAAATATGGTTTTGCTCGCACTGAATGGATAGATCAGATGAACAATTGGGACAGTATAACTAGTCACTTTAATTAAAATATGTCCTATAAAACAGAGCTTAGGAACAAATTAGTGTTCAATCTTTAAATGAAGGGAAACGTCGAGAAAGTTGTGATAATGACCAAAGTCATCTTAATCCGGTTTTGGGTGTTTAAATTACCAGCACAGCGAATTAAAAAGTTTAAGCCTAATCCTGTGCGCACAAACGAAGGGTAGGCCTAATAGTTACTAGAAAAATATTGTTAATCCACTTAAAATTAACAGATGGTTATAAACCTACCACTGGTTATTACCAGATGGTCCTAAATTTCCAAATCAAAGGTAAAGTATACATAGGTGCAGGTTCGCAGTTTGTGCAGCACGGTCGGTGATACGCTCTCCTTGCGTGGGCAAATGAGCGTGTCTTATGGCTCCTATACATGATGGGCCATCATAGGGACGCAGCTATGCGTTAGAGGGAGCTAACGATATCGCAATCTCGTTCCGTCGTATAGCTGCGTCCCTATGATGGCCCATCATGTAGAGCCAGCCATAGACCAAAAGTAGGTGGTAGGCAACCCTACCTCATCGAGTAGCAGAATTCGGCTTATGTAGGGTCAATTTTTATGTATTTTAGCACCTGGCATATAACCGCGAAGCACTTCGTTCATTGAATCGTCTATTTCCATCTCTCTCTTTTGTATAAGTAAGAGCGATAGAGATGGGACCATCGTTTTGTCGATTTTCGAACTTCGCGGTAAGCCCTTAGGTAGCCTGCACGCCTAGCACATGAATGACGCGACAGTATCTCGCGCGCGAGATAGTCTACCCGTCTCTTTTTAATTGATACAGTCAGAAAAGGACGGATAGACTATCTCGCGCGCGAGATACTGTATTTGCGCCGGGCTTATTTTTAGAACAATATTACCTTTTTTATACCACGACGGCGGCAAACAAGCATACGGCCCGCCTGATACCGTACCGCGTAGCCTACCCACCTTATTGACCTACGTTATGGCTGCTCTACATGATAGGTCATCATAGGGATGCAGCTATACGATGGAACGAGATTGCAATATCGTTAGCTCCCTCTAAGGCGGTTATCACACTGGTGCGGATCCGCATGCGACACCGGTGCGCGAGCGAGATAGCGCTCTGCATGTGTATAGCGCTATCTCGCACGCACACCGGCGCCGTATGCGGATCCGTCGTCAGTGTGATAATCGCCTAATGGCTCCTCCACATGATGGGCCATCATAGAGACGCAGCTATGCGTTAGAGGGAGCTAACGATATTGCCATCTCGTTCCGTCGTATAGCTGCGTCCCTATGATGGCCCATCATGTATAGCAACCATTAGCCATTTTATCTTGATGCTGTAATAAATCGCGATTCCACGATTTCAGCGAACATGCCTATCCCGTTTTAGCTCGTGCCCATAGAAATAGTTTTCTAAATTGGTCCTAGTCTGCGACTCCCCGCGGATGGCTTGCAGCTGTGCACTTCAAGCAATGTGCATGTGAATTTGTGCATACCAGGCGCTTCCAAATCTGGAGGAGCGGATTGTGGAGTTCGAATTGCGAAGTCAAGATTTATATTAAAAAAATGTCTATACGAGTATAACGGATTGTGGAGTTCGCCACATATGGCGAAGTCGCGATTTATTAAGAAAAACATATGGCTAAGACCATATGATAATCTCTTTTGGGCCTTCTAGCTCCATAACCCCTTTATCGATCCTGCTCATGGTATAATCACTAAATATCTAAAAGCTTCGAAGCTTCTAAAACCGGCAGCCAGCTGATAATTAAGTTAAGGTACAAGTATATGTAAGAACTCACTTTCGCTATGCGCGCTCTTTCGATAAAGGAAAAATAAAAATTATCGAGTTTGAAACTTCAACGAAGTGGCAATGGTGTTTTTTGTACCTAAGTATTTTCATTGGGTTTGATCAACTGCTTCCATTAGGACCCAGCAAGCCTGTCACCTCTGTGCCTGTGCCTTGCCTACCACCAGCCAAGGGAAGCTGACTATTTTGACAATAATGATACGTTAAAAGCCACAGCAGATCATTGAAAAAATTAAAAAGATACTAAAATCTGAAGAATATGCAACGTTCTAGGCTGACCGTACCCTACCTGCCTGCGCGGGCGAGATAAGGGGCGTGTACACAAAGACCCTGCAGGTAGGTAATAAGGCTAATAAGCATAAAAACGTAATGCTCACATTTTCTGAGCGTGGACTTTAAATGTAACCAACTTGCTACTTTGTCACTTGTAATACCACGAGTACGCAACAATGTTAATTATTCTTTTAGACATGTCTAGGACCTAAGCAAACTTTGTAATGTAATGTATTTTGTATAATGAGCAAACCTGAGTGTAAATTAAGCCTATGCAAATAGGTAAATAATGCGTCATATTTATGTGATGAATCAATTAATCTACATTAATGTAGTCCATGGTTTAAAACACAGCCTTGCAAATTTTCGCTGATACGTAAAATTATGATCAACAACAGTTAAAAGGGGATTCGCGATAGTTTATTTGTATTGTTTGGTTATCAAGCGTTCAGCGTAGTTGAAAGCATATATAATCTCGGCCGCATTCCTCGACTGCCGTCGATTCGATTCGCTCGCAGTTTGAATTTGGCGCGCCAACAGTAGCCTTCTCCCGCGCCGCGCCATTGACTTGACAGGCATAGTGTGGGCATAGTCGCCAGCAACTCGCCTTGCGGACCGCCGCTCGTGCGATGCCCAGAACTTCGTTTTATTTTGTTTTTATTTAATTCACCGGACTGGTTTTTATTAAACACGAAGAAACTTTAATTGTAGTTTAAGTGAATAAACAGTGGATCTAATAGAATAAACAGCAGTTTGATAATAACGGTATGTATGTTTTTTGTTTTGATTGTGCGACCTCGCGGTTATCGCTGTGCGAAACTTTTTAACTTGGCTTCCTTTGTTTAGGACGCTGCACCCACGCCGGCCGTCGTAAGTTGTAGTACGGCGTACTACGATATTTATAATGTACGACGAGAGAAAAGTTAATGTCGAGGGAGTACCCTTGAATTCCACGGCAGCAGGTGCGGCAAATATATTTCTAAATTCTGGCAAAAGTACTAAAGCGAAAACCGATGGGACTGTCATTCATCTCAACACAGGTGATTGTCAAATACCTAGTTCTTTCACAGATACTTTATTTTATTTTTTTCGCGCCATAGTCTTAAACTTTATTTTTTCTTTTAGAAAAACCGGCGGAGGTCGGCGTGCATATAAACACAACACTATCCATAGCGTCTTCCAAGAAAATAAAGTTGCTGTTCATATTAAACTTTTTGTTGAGTGTACTCTGTATGGTGATAAGTAGTTCCATCGCATTTTATTACTGGAACGAGATGATTTCAATGAGAAGACAGCTGGAGACTATGAGAGACCAGTTCTTAATTCAAAGTTTAAAGGATGGGCACCAAGATAATATTGAACAGAGTGCATTAACGGCAGTGAGGTCTTACAAGCCAGAGAGAGAGCCTCGAATGGAGCCCAGTGTAGAATCTAAGCCCAGGAGATATTATGTAGAAGACTTAGGAGAAGACATGTTGTTGGTGGACTCGAGTAAAAAGTCAGACAAGGCTGATGCGCCTGTGTTAGACATACCATTACCAATATTACAAAAAGGTAGCTCTCTCTTTACAAACTTAATTAAGAAAACTGAAGTCTTCTTTTAAAGAAATTACCTTAATAAAATTTAAATTAAACTTACTATGGTTTGGCCAGGGATTTATTGTCTTACTTAAAGCATAGACAAATAGAATAATAGCTTCTTTTTCTTACACTAGTACCCTCCACAAAAAAAGGGATGAATATAGCTTATTACCTCTACTGTTACTGCGGTCTTTGGTTAGCCAGACTATTATATTTATTTGAATACTTTGGACATATTTGGCTGTTAGAGAATGCCTTAAGCCATTTAGTTATCAATCTGTAAAAAAAAACAACTACCTTTTTTTTCAAATAAGACATTGAATGGACTCTTTTTTCTTTTACAGAACTTCTAGTCGCTCAATTTAATGGAGCCTCGAGGGAAATGCACTTAGGTTCAAAATGTGAGTAACTACATACATTGTTAATATAGAATAAAACTAAAATAATACTAATAGCAGTAGACTCTACTCATGGAGTTGTGTTCCTGCTGGTGAGTAAGGTTGCCAAGGAGCTCAAAGAGAACCTAGTGTATTCACGACGAGGGACCTCTCTGGTTCCTTTAGCCGTCAACACAGAGAATACTCCTGTTTTTAAAGGGTTGGCGACGCGCATGTGACACCTCTGGAGTCGCAGGCGTCCATAGGCTACGGTAGCTGCTTACCACCAGGTGGGCCGTATACTTATTTGCCACCGTCGTATAAAAATAAAACATCTGGGACATACTTATATGGGATTATAGTATTCAATGTGCATACAAATTGAATCCTTGTCTCAAAGGTATAAAGCTCTAGTTTATACAGGGTGTCCCAGAAATCGACGTCAAGCCGTGAATGGATGATAGACCAAGTTATAACAGTTATCAGAAACATACAAAAAAAAATCTATCACATGTTCTTCAATCGTCGATTTCTGGGACACCCTTCTGTATAATGCTAATACATGGCTATATCTGGTCCTGTTTAATTACCTAGTTATTTCTATTTTCCTGCATTCATTCATAGACAAGATTCAATTACGTAACTCTAAAGGTGTTTCTAAGGCGATTATCACACTGACGACGGATCCGCATGCGGCGCCGGTGTGCAAGCGAGATAGCGCTATACACATGCAGAGCGCTATTTCGCTCGCGCACCGGTGCCGCATGCGGATCCGCGCCAGTGTGATAAGTTGATAACCGCCTAAGCCTCTATTACAATGCCATAGAGTCTATTTGTGCTTAAATTTATCACAGTATGAGTAACATATACATTTACGAGAAATATGTAGTTAATATGATAATTTATGTGGCAGGATGTGTGTACAATACAAAGCCTGATTATTTGCATTATAGTGAACTAATCTCTGTACAGTACAGTGTAAAATATACCTTTTTGCAAAGTGTATAAAGTTGATAGTTGATTTCAAGTGAGATGGGCAGGCGAAGGAAACAATGAGCAGATGCGTGGAACTTGGAAGTTCGTTGCTTTAAAGCTGTGACCACAAGAATTTCATTCTTGTGCACAGTGGCGTAGCTAGGGGGGACGGGGGCGGCCCGCGCCGGGTGACACCCGTGCCGACTCAGGTGACTGTCAGGCAACCGCGTTTTAAATCGGCAGCGGGAGCCACCCGTGTTTGATTTTTGAGGTGACACTAATAGTACCCGCACCGAGAAAAAGAACCTTTTTAATACAGTTGCTCAAAAAAGTGCTTTTCTTGTAGTGATTTAGCGTGCGGAAAGTTTGATATCGCGCACTAGTGCTTTTTACTTTTCCAGCCAATCACAGCTAATGACAGTGACAGACAGCCAATCACAGCGCCGCACCGCACCGCGCGGAGCGTTCGGATACATGTACTAAAGTAACCTCAAAGTGAATAATTGACAATTTTATAATTTTTTCGCAACTGTATTAAAAAACGTCGTTCGATACTCGTGCGTAAATGTCATTCTTGTAATGACATACTTTCCGCACTAATATCGAAATGTACTATTACAAAACCCGGTTTTGGAATATGAATAATTTGTCCTCTCCCAGTGCTGGTTATGTAAATTGGTTATGTACGGAGAACAAGTGCCACAATCACGTTTGAATTAGGCAGGTATCTCTCTCGAGTACTTAGAACCAAACTACCGGCAATTTCTCTACCTGTTCATATGTTTATACCTGATACCTGATTGATCTAAATTGAATCAAATATCACTCATGTTCAAGCAACTTAAGGCCTATAGACATTAGACACCTATATAGGCTATAGAGATATAAAGCCCGGAATTCCATAGGCCCAGTAGCGACAATTAGTAACGACAATTAAGCGACCAGACGATGTAATATGAGCCTTCCTTTATGTTAAGAAGCCGTTGCTTTGGCTTATTTTTATAACAGTCTTGTTCGTATTATAATAAATAAATAATAATAAATATTATGGGACAATCTTACAAAAATCAACCTAGTCCCACAGTAAGCTCAATAAGGCTTGTGTTATGGGTACTAGGCGACGATATAATATATTTAATAGATAGATATAGATAAATACTTAAATACATAGGAAACATCCATAACTCGGGAACAAATATTCGTGATAAACACACAAATAAATGCCCTGACCAGGATTCGAACCCGGGACCTCCTGCTTCATAGGCAGGGTCACTACCGACTAGGCTAGGAGGCCGCTATTATGGGAGTAAGTTTTGTGCAAATGATACCTAAGTCAATGATATTTACGATGTATTTATTTATCCTATGGCTGACATGTCACTGGATGTAGATATTAGGCACTCTCGGGTAGTAGTAGTGGGAAAGCAGATGATGAAGTAGATCCAGTGAGTGCTGCGAGGTCCAGATGGGACAGTGCAGCTGCCAAGTTTGTTACTCTTTTAGCACCACCCAGGGATCCCGTGTAGGGTTGTCTAACTAAGGTGTTTCCTATAGATGCAGAGTAACATTGATCCCCATATTTACGACTAGCTTTTGCCCGCGACTTCGTCTGCGTGGAATTAGTAATGCCCGTTAAGGAATGAATTCTGGATATCAACTATTCTATATCCTTCCCCAGAGCTGAAACTATCTCCAGCGTTCAACGGTTATTGATACCCCATACTAACTTTCAACCCCATTTTGAACCCTTCTAGGGTTGATTTTCGGGATGAAAACTACCCTATGTTGTTTCCCGGAACTCAAATTATCTCCATACTAATTTTCATCTAAATCGATTCAGCGGTTTAAATTTCTCTATACAAACTTTCAACCCCCTTTTCACCCCCTTCAGAGTTGATTTTCGGGATGAAAACTATCCTATGTCCTTTTCCGGGACTTAACTATCTTTGTACAAAATTTCACCAAAATCCGTTCACCCGTTTTCACGTGATGCACGGTCAAATAAACAGATAAACAGACAAACAGACAAAAATTCTAAAAACTGTTGGAACGTGTTCTGTTATCGATTCTAAGTATCCCCAGCCAACTTTTTTTCGAATATCTTCCATGTACAGACTTTCGACCCTCTTCAGCTTTATTATATGTATAGAAGATGGATGGGTTATACTCTAACAATATATGTATTTCCCAAATTATTTCATAACCTCTCAAAGATTCTCTTATGTTTATCTATTTTAACAATAATTACATCTTTGTCACTCTCGTTGTTAGAAAATTACAGAAGATATATCTCTTTCTCATGCGGGGGACGGGAGCTCATCAGTACGTCCGCATCTCTTGCTTGCTGGTGCGCGACTAGCGACAAATAGACAATTGTATGAATTCACTCATTTACGTGCTCCAAATCTTCCAACTAATCTATGACATGAAATCGCAGAAGTACGCAAGTCTAAAGACCTACATTTGGACCTTATCAATTATCTACACTGCACAGATACGTTAATTGCGTATTAATATGTTTTCGATACGTTTATAAAAATATTAGTGTAAGGAATCAGCTGTTATCAATATCAGCACGTGTTGGCAAATTGTAATTGTGTGGTGATTTCATAGTTTTTATAGCAGAATGTTCCTTATGATCATGATTATCATGAGAAAAAAATTGCCGGCTGTGTAAGTTCTAAATACCTAATCCTAACTACTTATAACCGTGGGAAAATCAAAGCGCATCTATAATAAACACAGAAATCCATGAAACGTGTTGTTTTTAATAATATATGATAAATAAACACTATAGTTCAATCACACCGATATTATCACTCACATACTTACATGCATTATATCTTCTATCCCACTCAAAACAATAACAATGCCAATTAGATCACTTTAATGACTAAAGAAACAAGACATAGATTAGATAATACTCTACTAATGATAGACTTGAGCAGTTTCCATTAATACAATGACATCATTAGAGAAATTACGCTGTTTTTTTTTTAAAGAAAGTGTATTTATGTCCTTCGTAACCTTCGTTCTTAAAATTTAGTTTATTATAATTCTAAATACATGTTCACAATAGTTACTACATTGAATCTATAAAACTTAAACTAGTCCGGGGCATCGTCCCCAGCACACTAGCCGCATTCCCCTGCTGGATGGCTAAGCTCAGCCTTTGGTCGATGTAGGAACCTGCCCGTAGATCGCCAGACACACCGATCAATTTTTTGGATAGATCTTTCACTATGTTTTTTGTGTCCGATGACCACGGGCCGAAAGTTTCCACTTCGTTCTTTGTCATTATTTAAGGTCGAACGTTTCGAAGAAGAAAACTAGTATTTTTGCGGCGTTTGGGGTTGAAACCCTGGGGCCGTGGGGGCCAAGTGCGCGTCGACTCCACAAGGAGATATCGGCGCGCCTTATTGAGGCTTCCGGTGACCAGAGGGCTGGTCACTATTTCGCGCAGCGGATAAGCATAGCTATCCAGCGCGGAAATGCGGCCAGCCTTCTGGGCACCCTACCCCACGACCGAGACCTAGGTCAGATTTTTTATTTGTAAGTTTTTAGTTTTAGGTTAATTTTATTTTGTCTGTAGTTTTACTTATCTAAATAAAGTAGTATTTTTTTATGTAGGTGACTCAAGTGACAGAGCAGACAGGAATCAATGTTTGCATGCATATATTAGGGCAATTTCATACAAAAGTTGTTCATTTACTTGTGCATCACGAGGCCTTTGTACTTTGTTTTCTCTTTTATCATGTTTTATTGTAATTTTTTTATGTACAATAAAGTGTTTACATACATACATACATACATACATACTTTCGATTCCTAAATTATTGTCAGTTTAGTGACGCGTTTGTACATAACATTCTGTATGGGACGTCACAAAACTGTCAAATAAATTTTATATGAAAAATTGAGAATTTTTTTTCCAAAAATTGTACACTATTCTGAAAACTCCCATTAAAGTAGGAACACAACTGGAAATTCACAATAACTTAATAATTTACATATAATAACTAAATTTTGCGCATGACCTAATTAGATACCCAATCTAAACTATAAATAACTTGCTGTTTTCGCGGCTCCGTCCGGACATGGCGGACATACTCCTTCCCTTAAGGCTTAAGGATGTTTCCAAATTGTAACTCTTACCCTGGGGCGTAAACTTTTTACATGCCAAGTAATAAAAACAAATCAGTTTAGTAATTTATTGGTAGCAAAGCTTTTTTTTATACCACGACGGTAAACAAGCTTACGTGCCTGATGGTAAGCAGCTACCGTATCCTATGGACGCCTGCAACTCCAGAGGTGTCACATGCGCGTTGCTGACCCTGTATAAAGAGGAGGATTCACTGTGTGACGGCAAAGAATAAGAGGGTCCCTCGACGTCAGCACACTTTTGTTACTTTTAGTTTTTATAAAACTAATACCTATGTGACATGTTCTTGAGCTTAAAAAAATCGAAATCACATATTTTAAACAATAAAAAAAGCATTTAGGAACGAACGCTATGTCACTTCCGATAAAATATCTCATTTAAATATACCTACCACAGATAACAGAGTGGATTAGTAGCTCAAGTACGTTGCGCAGTCATTAAAACATAAAAATCGCAACAAGTAGGCTTGATAAACAATATGCCTGCTCTACTTAACATGGATTCAATGAAAAGTCTATTTGATGGTACATACTCGATGTATGAAGTCATCTAGATCAAGTAGTTTGTAATGTTGTTTGTTTTCTCTATTTCTTGTCGCTTTTATTGCGAAAGTAATATTAAATTTACTTACCGCGCCGCCATCCCGCACCAAAAATATAAGGCTAGGTTCATCTAGCCTTATATTTTCATAACTAACCCTTTACAGATTACGAATCAATATATGGCCGTTAACATTTTCAACTCTATTGAGATGTTGTTAAAGTTCAAATTTAATATTTATTAATAAGTTAGAGCACATGAAATTCCGTCGTCATTTTTCCCCCTTTACCCCATAAAAAAGCTTATTTGCGCGGTAAAGACTATCTTATGTCCTTCCCCAGGACATTAACTACATATCTTCATACACGTTTTCATCATTGCTGCGTGGCCCCGGCTTTAGAATAGTGCCACCCCGTCTCTTCCCGCGGGTGTGTAAGAGGCGACTAAGGGATAAGGAATAAGGAAACCTCTGATCCCTACTGCTCGTAAGAACGCTGTGGTGATTTATTTAATTAATAGTCATCCGCATGGCGGCGATGCGGTTCGCCACCCATCACGTCGCGTTCTTCACGGGGGCAAGAAGTGGCTCACGGAGAGCCGTTCTGCTGCATTGATCGTAGCAAATGGAAATCCGTGATCTCTGCCTACCCCCTTTGGGATATAGGCGTGATTGTATGTACGTTTTCATCAAATCGATTCACTGGCTTAACTGGCTTAAGCGTGAAGGCGTAACAGAGATACACTTCCGCATCTATAATATTAGTAGGGATGGATATATTAAATAAGGAAAGCTTAGTAATCAATAATGCATGGCCTTAGACCGTGACACATCAGAAAACACCAGCAAACAGGACCTTATAAGCTCCCTGCAACCCCAAAACCAGGCCACAAAAGTGCTTCTTACTCGTAACCGAGCCATTGCCTTCAGTAAAATGTTTCCTGATCTCTTAGCTCAGTAATAAGCGTCATTACCTGCCCACCTACAAGTCCCTATGTTCTCAAGTTGGTTATATTGGTTGTGTTTATACAACCAATACATGCAAATGAGACGGTTAAACGCCAAATGGGTACAAAATAGCCTACAAGTAAATGCCGTCCTAATACACCCGAAAGTTTGTATGCTTGTTAATGTGTACGTACCTATCAATTTGCCATGGGGTGCCCGGCCTTAGAATTGTCCCCCACCATATCGTCCCGTGGTTGCAGTAGGAGTCTGCTAAGGGAATATGGAGATGGGCAGCAGCATCTTCCGAAAGCTTGAACAACAATAAACAAAAAAAAACTGCGCGCGCCAACCCGCCTGCCAAGCGTGGCGCGTATGGCAAACCCCCCCTAAAGGGGAGGCCTATGTTCAGCAGTGGACGACTTATGGTTATGGCTTAGATGATAATGATGATGACCTATCAATTTGATTATTGTCAAGGTCTGATCAATGATTTGCATGTGGACCGACCTATTAAAATTATATCGCGTTACGATACGAAGAATTGGGACAAGCAGTTCTCCGAAACGAGAAAGACATTTCGTGCGTAGGAGCTCAAATGTATAGTTATATGCTAACTATTGGGCATTTTTGGTGACAACGGGGGAAGTTAATATGCTGTGTTTTTAATTATTTTAAGAATAGTACGATTGGCGCTCAATAATGAAACAAGTTCTGAGCACGAGAGATGAAAGTGTTGTAGTGAGAATCCTCCATGAGAATAAACATATCTCTGTTAATATAATGTATTTATTGTTATATTCCACTGCGTGATAAAGGCTTCCCTTCCACGCATCTCTACACAGATAAAAGGATATCTTAATCCAAGATATTTCATTCTTGTATATAAGGAAAATCGATAATTTCTTAAATCAAGTAAAAAATATCTTGAACCAAGTAAGTTCTATCTTGGATCAACAAAATCATACTTGGTTCAAGAAATTATCGATTTTCCTTATATACAAGAATGAAATATCTTGGATTAAGATATCCTTTTATCTGTGTATCTAATTCACTATAGCCAATTTTTTACGAGTCTCTTGTATACTAGGGTATCGGATCGGATCGACCCTGCGTTGGTTTTCTGACTGGTCTTTGACGGTTTATCGTTTATCCAATCATCTCTGAATACATCAAGATAGTGCTGCCATCTCCGTCTAGGTTTGCTGCGTCCCCGCTTCGAAGCGTTTTGCTGTTTTAAGCTGTTTGTAGTTTTAATGAATGATTGTATTGTTTCAGCAATAATCGGTCCCTGGGAACGCGATCTGAACGTGTCGTCGAAAGGCAGCGAGACGAAGATCGAGCTGCACTCGGAAAGAGATTACGTCACGTTCAAAGAAGGTGGCCTTTACCTAGTCTATGCTCAAGTAAGTAGCTGTGTTTTTAAATCGGCTCTCGCTGGGAACCTCGAAATATAACACATTTTGATGCATGGGCGTAATGTCATCTCAGGAGTTCCGAGATATCTTGTCACGAACTGCAGGAGTGGCAAGACTCATGGAAGTCATGAAGAGCCAAGAATGACATTACTGCGCGAGTACCAGTTTTTTTAATTTATTTTTTTTAGAAAACGATAATAAAACAAATATTAGTTACAATAGTATTAAACCTATAATAATTATAACTAGCTGTGTAAAATACTCTCCAAACATATATTACAATAGATTTTATTGAACAAAATATATCCAAAATTGTAATTTAAAGACTGGAAATGTAAAAAGCACAAGTGCTGCAAACCTTTCACATATTATAGTGCTTTAGATTTTATTTTTAAGTTTTGAATGTTCATTTTATTTAGCATTCTGCATTTAACGCCCTTCATTTGTCGTTCAATACGAACACTGGCAACATTTAACTCATGTAACAGCTTTAGCACTAACAACACTATGGATCTGGGGAAGAACCGCGAAATAAAAATCGTATTACTTACCTACTAATACACAGATAAGAGGGTGATAACACGTTCCAGTTATAACAAGTTAACATTAAAATTACTACCCCTTGTAAACAAGAGTATTAAATGTACAATGTCCGTTACATACCTGTAACTCACGTTTTTAAGAGTCGCCAGGACGCTCGCGTGAACTCGCGTCCCCATACAAACGTAGTTCAGCTCTCATTTTAAAACGACATGCTTTAGAACCACGAAATTTAGCATGGGCATTCTAGCAATACAGATCTATGTCGGTAATTCGTTTTCATTGCTAAAAATTGTATTGTAATACAAAGAAAATATAGCAAAAATAAGTTTTGTATGTAAATCTGTATCTGGCTGTATTTTCTTTGTATTACAATTTTTTGCAACGAAAACGAATTACCGACACAGATCTGTACTACTAGAATGCCCATGCCAAATTTCGTGGTTCTAAAACATGTCGTTTTAAAATGAGAGCTAAACTACGTTTGTATGGGAACACGAGCGTCCTGGCGACTCTTAAGCCCAACATTGCTTCACGTGATTCGCTCCAGAATGAAATTCATTTTATAACGTGTACAATTGCTTAAACTGTTCTGTAACAACCCTAAAAAGAAATGGTATCGGATCCTTTCCGGTTATACCTATAACACTAAGTCTAAATCCACGACATCCGGTAAACTACTTAGACATACATATAGCTTTATAGATATACGTACTCAAAATAATAATATAAAAATACTATATTGTTAGATGTTCTAAATGAGACTGCGAATCTCACATTCTAACTCATCTTATAGTTTTGTGTTAAATTAAACATGGTGCTTATTAAATAAATTAGTGATGCAAGGAACACGAATACCTACTCGTATTCGGCGAATATCACTGTTTTTACGAATATTCGTATTCGCCGAATAAAGATAAAAGATAAAAAAGATAAAAGATATTTATTCTTCAATTTAGGCACATTACAATGCACTTATGAACGTCAGAGAGAAAAGAAACTACCACCGGTTCTAACCCTACACCTCTGACCCGAGAACTATTACTTATTACCGGCAAGAAACTCGGCGGGACTTATTTTTTCAAAACAGTACTACAAATACATTAATATTTTTCAAAATGTCCGGGTTCGAACCCGAGCTAGCTGAGTACAGTTTTTTAATGATACTCGTATATTAATGCAGTTTTTCTTGTTATTAAAATCGATGACATAGTTTTTAAGAACAGATCTTCGTATGTCTTATAGTTTCAGACTTTCCTATACTGACCAATCTAAATGAGCCATCCTGTATAATAATGTTTTGAATGACAAACTTATATTTGCAGTTGGTGGCATATGATTTGTATGGGGACAACGCCAAAGATAATTTTGTATATCACTATTTGTATTCGTAAAATGTCCTAAATGAATTTCGTATTCGTAAAAGTGGTAAAGTAGTAATTCGTTGAATCACTATAAATAATAATACGAAGGGGGGTCTATGTCTTAGTCCTCAATAATAATAACTAGGTTAGGTACTAATATATGGAAGCTTTATCCTGCTTACTTAAGCAACGTGAAAAGGGTGTCACTAAAATATGTGTTCAACTGAAGAACAAATCTAATTATTTTAGGGAGCGTTCAAGTATTACGTAACGCAATCAGGTGGGTGAAGGGGGTCAAACAATTTCAAAAATTGCGTTACCGGCAAAGGAAAAAACGCGTTACAGGGGGGGAGGGAGGTTCAAAAATCTTCAAAAATTGCGTTACGTAATACTTGAACGCTCCCATAATAAATATTTTGATTTATTATGACACATAGCTTCCTTCCGTGTTAGATATGTTATTTATTTAAGTTGCATGCCTCTTAATCTTATTCTTGTAAATTGCTTTTTGTTGATGCTTATGCCATGTATGTTGTGGGGATGAATGAAGAAATTATCTATATATCTATCTATTTATAAGTAGACACAGAACTAGGTATATATAAATTATAAACTGGTATATCCCAGCCTTGGGCACCGGAGGCCTAGGTCACTTTTTCCTTTGTATGACATCTGTATAAGTTTATAAAATACGTGTTTGTGGCAAAATTACCAACATTTATATAGAACAATAGAAATAGGTGACGTGTTTAAAACAATAGAAATTGGTTACTTACAACCAGACTCAAAGACAATAACCCCTAACCGCAATGAGTGACGCTAAAGTCCCGTAATAACGTAATATTACCTAAAATTACTGCATATGTAGGTACTTATTACTAGTATTAACGTTATTGTTTACCATATTAATATGAAGTAAATTGTACATACCTATATCATCAGGTGACAAGCAAAACACAATAATTACAAAAAATAATTAAACGAAAATCAACCTTGTTTATGTTGTTAGTATGGTTCTTTATGCCTATGAACTTGTGGTAGTACTTAGTGAGTTTTGCTTGTCATCTGACGAATGTAGTTAATAATTTGTAAATACATTGGTATTTACAAATTATTAATGTAATTCCTACAAGGAATTACCAATGTTATGCTGTATTCCTTTTGCTAAAATATTGTTCATCTACAAAATATGGTGTATTCAAATATTTTTTATGTATATAAGGAGCTGTCCTGGTTTATTTTAAAAAACGTCGTTCGATGCTCTAGCGAAAATATCATTCTTCATAGTAATCACACTTGCATCGAAATGTGCTAATTTGCCTTTTTTGCCACGTATTTTTTCTCCACTGAAGGAACATGCCCTAGTCTACAAATGTCACCTGTTTTATTTTTCTCCACAGATAGTATACTTGTCCCGCGCCCCGAACTGCTACTTCGTGTGGGCGCGCGTGTCCTCGCAGGCGCGCCTGCTGTCCACGTGCGCCACGGGGGACAACACCTCCAACAAGAACCCCAAAGATGTAAGTCTCCTTCATTTAAGGTGTCTACAGGCATCGCGATTTAGCGTCGACATGTCGCCGCGCCATATCAAGGTCAAGTCGCCCACGAACGGCCTAGATTAATAGTTTTGTACGTTTGTTTCATACAATTTTTTACCTATAATTGTCAGTTATTTATGAAAAATGTTAGTGAGTATAGTTTCTTTAAAAATTATATACATTCGCAGACCTGACTTTAAAACAGTTAGAAGCACATTGTAAAAATTACCCTTATTTTTTTCAATAAATAATCAATTCTTATAATTTATTGAAACAAAGAAATCGTGTCTGATCTTAACGAAACTGAATCATATAACAAACATTTTTTTAAATATTCCAGGCTCAAATGTCGTGCTCAGTACAAACCGTAGCCAGGTTCAGTCCCGGCGACACCGTGAACCTCTCCCAGAGAGACGAGAACCAGATCCTGTGGCTGAGGCCCGGGAACTCCTACTTCGGGTTCGTCAAACTTAGTTCCTAATATGGCTGTGAATTGTGGGGACTTTTGGAACGTACCGCGTGCGTTTGGACCGGCGGAAACTTATAGAGATTTATATTCTCTATGTTTGCGAATAGTCACAAAGCATTGAGTCATTTTGGAAAAAAGCTCAAACTCGCACACGATAGCTTTTAAGCTTTTAAGACACTAAAAGTGTAATAATATTCGAGATTTTCTTTGTGCCACGATTTCGAGTAGTTCGGAATGACTATTTGAGAACCATTTGTCAAATCCGTCGCCACAGAGACAAAGGAGAACACTATGTGTTAAGGAATGGTGCTAAATAGTTTAGTAAACGTGATAACGTAGCTCGGGACTATTATTTAGGTATTTATAGGATAAGGAGATAAGAGACGTTTAAAATCGTTGCTTAAAGTAAAAAATTTTTAGACAGTTTATTACTGTATATTGTGCGTAAAAATGGACATTCTATAGAATTTTGACTTCTAGTTCTGTAACGCAAGTCACGCTTAGAGTAGAGTAAAACACTGCCAAGTATACATCGCTCAGTAAAGATCAAGTACTTTGAAATTATTGTAAAGTTAGGGCATTGTTGATTGGTGGTGCATTTTGCAAACCAATTGAAGGAGAAATGCGACACTACCCTATCTTATACTATAATTTTAAAGTAGATTCTTACCCTTTTTTACACGACTGCCCAAAAAAGGAGTGTATTTTTAGGTCATGTATGTAAGTTTTATATTTTAATAATATTATCCGTTTAGACCTACACCATGTATAGTTTTAGATTGTATTTTGCAATGTGCCTTAAATATAGTCAGTAGTTTAATGAACATATTTTTATAAATATGGTATGAAACGTATTGCGTGTTTTGCATATAGGTGATAATAGGTGCCATAATATTATGGGATAATTTTTTTGACCACATTTATTGGAATCCAGTAAATTATATTTTACTAGAGTTCAAAAAATATGTCACGAAATGTTATGACTCATTATTGATGTATTCAAATGTCACAATGTTATGTGTACTTATAGTTATGTAATCTATGTTACGTTGTACTTATAAAGGCCAGCTCAAACTGGCGGAGCGGTGCGGAGATATATATAGAGATAGAAGACTCTGTCTTAAATTTTTATGTATATTTTCTGCTTTGTTGTGATTACAATCACAACAAACTATACATTTTAATGCTGAGACCGACCTCGGAGCATCACGAAGGTCTCCGGAGCATGGAGGAGCATGCTAGAGGATGCTGCGGCATCCTCCGGCATGCGCCCGCATGCTCTCGTGCGCTGCGGGGAGCACGCTCGAGGATGCCGCGGCATCCTCCGGCATGCGCCCGCATGCTCTCGTGCGCTGCGGGGAGCACGCTCGAGGATGCCGCGGCATCCTCCGGCATGCGCCCGCATGCTCTCGTGCGCTGCGGGGAGCACGCTCGAGGATGCCGCGGCATCCTCCGGCATGCGCCCGCATGCTCTCGTGCGCTGCGCGGAGGAAATGCTCCTAGGTGATCTCCGCTCCGCTCCGCCAGTTTGCGGTGGCCTTAATTGTGCTTCCAATGGTACTTTTGTATCTGTTGTTCTATATTAATGTTTAAACGATTTTTGTTAAGTAATTTGATCTCTCAATTTGATAAAAAGTATCCCACGCGTTTAGAATATGACTGTAGTCAGTTAAATATAAGTTTTCAATGAAAAATTCGCAATTTTGTATTGTATATCTCTATGTTAGAAAAATGTGCTTAAAGAATCAGCACTTGAAATGTATGAAGTGTATTCTGTGGCCGTTTTTATTTAGCGGTGTGATCTGTATTGTTAGCGAAGAAGTCGTTGTAATAAACGTTTATATTTTTGACTGAATGTTTTATTTATATTATTTATTTTGATGACCTCTTATGTGCTTTGGTCATGCTTTGATCCCGATGTTTGATCCACGAATCACATTTTACTTAAGGCAGTATTATACTTAGCAATTCCTATGCCCGATCTGTCGGATAAAGAGGTGTAAATAAAAGTTACTAAGTGATACTGATATCTAATACTGGATGCCCTTTAGTGTGGGTCAGAAATTGACACGCCACGGGAAATTACGAATGCAATAAAACATTCGCAAATGTAGTGACTGAGGGTAGAACTGCTGGTTCATAGGCACGATCGGCAAGAATCCTTTCGACCAAAAACGTCTTGCTATAGTATCATCCAATGAACCAACCTGAAAACAAAGTAAAACTTCTTGTTCACACCCTGTACGCATGAGTGAAAGAGATCTAAATATAACCATAACTAGAAAAACCTTGGTCGCAGTGGGTGGTCGCATTCTTTAGTGCCGAAAGGCCTCAAACGTAAGCAACTACTGCAACTAGTGAAACGATTAGAACGAGATAGATAGAACTATAGTTAGAATGAGAGATCAGCTGTCAAAACAAAATGGTCGTGCGATCAATCGAATGCGCATTCAACCGACGACGGGTCAAACACACCTAGCGGAATTAAGCCGGCCATTAAAATATTACCGGAAGTAGCGGAAATTTGTCTATGGTAGCGGAAATTTGTCTATGGCTTCCATACAAAAAATCTGTTACCATAGACAAATTTCCGCTACCATAGACAAATTTCCGCTACTTCCGGTAATTCCGCGAGGAAAACCGCTAGGTGTGTGGCAACCCTAACACATAGGGTCCTAGGGGTAGGGTGGCCTCTGAACGTGTCAGTGTTGCCAGACACCCCGCTTTTCCGCTTTTTACACCGCGTTTTCGCCACTGGCCCCGCTTTCCGCGTTAAGCTAACGCGGATCCGCTTTTTTAAAATATACACGAACAAAATTTAAATGGTGGAAAAAATTTGTAAATTCAAAACATCGAACGACAGAGTGGTCATAGATAAAGATTTTAAGTTCATCAATCACTGCGATTACGATTACGTCATCAAAAAAGCTCAATAATCGTTTGGAAAACTATGCCAAATTATCCGGCCAACCTGGGGTATAAACTCTGCTAACGTGTCAATAATATAAAAGCACGTCATCGAACCAACAGTAACCTACGCCGCGGAAGTTTGGAGTAGCGCCACAAAATATAAGAAAGTTCTCAACGCCCTGCTCAGCATTCAAAGAAGATTTGCAATAAAGATCGTTCGGGGCTTCCGCACCCTATACCTACCATTGGCTCCATAACCTAAGCAGATCTCACGCCACTTCACCTCAAAGTTATTGAAGTCGCTGAAATAGAGAGAACCAAACGCATAGGACTCTGTAAATACCTGCCTACTGACTTTACGTTAGACAAACTGATTTCTCCAGCTGAACTACTCCACACCCCTCTCAAAAAATATCCGTACAAATTAACAAAATCAACAACCCCACAGATATCGAACCATACGACACATTAAATATGCATCATGTCTACACCGACGACGGAAGCAAGCATGACGGAGGAGTTGGTGCAGCCTTCGTTATTCACCGCCCGTATGGAAGGCGTACTATCAAGCGCAAAAAACTACACAAATACTGCACAGTATTTCAGGCAGAATGTGTGGCAATAAGTGCAGCTTGCGAATTGTGCCTACAACTGAAAATCTAACAGATAACCAATCTACTCTGATTCCATGTCCGCTCTCCAAGAAATCGCCAACAGAAGCAGCACCAACCACATTATCAACAACATACATAGAAAAATTAAACAGATACAGCAAACTGGCTCCATACGCTTCTGCTGGATCAAAGCACATGTCGTAATGACAGGAAATGAGGAAGCTGACAAAGAAGCCAAAATAGCCGCCACCCTCCACAAGGCACCAGACTTCGACCTCCTCCCCCTGTCCTACATCAAAGGGTTATACCGAAGCGAAACCAACGAAGCACGTAGCAAACTCTATTCCAACTCGACCACCGGATGTCACCTAAAAAGCTGGCTGCCCTCTATAAAGGAAATCCAAAATTTCAGAAAGAGAGCTCTCTTACATTTCACCTCACTCCTCACTCAGATTCTCACCGGCCACGGCTATCATTAAAAATATCTACATCGCTTTAAAATCACTCCTGATGACCTCTGCCCATGTGACCTAACCACCCCACAATCCATAGATTATCTTCTCAGACTCTGTCCGAAATTTAATCACTCACGACTGGATCACGAAATCGTCTGTCATAATTTTTAAATCGACCCATATAACCTCCAAGACCTCATTAAAATAGAATCCACACTATCATCATTCAGTAAATTCGTCACCGCCATAGTCAACAGCCTAAAGAAGTTCAACGGTACATAACCATCTCATTAATTCACTATCATCATTCATCAATTTCATCATTATCATCTATAATCATTGTAAAAACAAAAAAAAACATTGTTAATCACAAAACACAGAGAAAGCAAATCTAGCCGCCCGTACCACTCGCGGGGACTCGATTCAGTCACTCTAGAAATTAAAAAAAAAACATCGAAAGAAAGAAACAGCCGAACGCTTACGTCGCATCTGAAACACTAGTTTTACTATTCACACTTGCGCGCTATTGCGATAATGCCATTTCACTCACACAGTACCATTAGGGAATGCAAACCGGTTATTTTTGTATGAAAATAACCGGTTTTTCGGTTAATAACCGGTTATTTTCATACAAAAAATAACCGGTTTGCATTCCCTAAGTACCATATATACAGAAAAAAAAACAAAGGTCGGGCAAAATTGGCAATATCCGCAAATCCGCGTTTTCATTTGAGAATCCGCGTTTTGAAAGCGCAGCTCCCGCTTTTCGTATTCTGGCATCTGGCAACACTGGAACGTGTAGTAAGCCCTTTATACTGTCAAAGTCAAAATATAAATTTCACTCCATTCCACCTAATCTAATCATTTTATTATACAAGTCAAGTTATCGAGTTCACGTAGGACATGTAATAATTACATTACGATTAACGACAACATATTTCTTTACGTGGTTATTTCACATGTTTTAAATATGCAAGTCCTATAGTTTATTTTTACTTCAGTTTATGGTTTAAAACATAAAGTTGTTTAAAAAGACAACTTCAGCCTGGCGTTGTGAAACGAAACGTAATAATTATAACCTCCAAATTACTTCGTGATTAAAAATTATAAAAACATAATATAATCCACTTTATTTATTTCTCATCTCGTCGTATTATATTCAAAATGCTAACAAGGTATTTATACATTTTTAACATACCCTTTGCTAAAGTCAAATACTTGTTAAATCTGTTATTAATACAGTTTATAAATTTCAGACTTCGGTTCAAAAGGGATTTTAGAGTTATTGTAAGATGTTTATCCGACAAGCCTTCAGACGGCGATGGGAAAAAGTCCGAGACTCAGCCAAAGCCCACCGCCAAAGAAGAAAAACAGGCAGATTCGAGCACAGACAAAATCCAAGCTCTGTTGAAAAGTATGATGGCAGAGCCGCTATCGAAGGAAGCAGAGTACAGAGCCAACTTTGCTTCGGCCCCAGACGTGAAGCGTCAGCGGAAAAACGATGAAATTGAGGTTAAAGTAGAGAAAATAGGTTAGTAGTCAGAACATAGAAGTAAAATACAATCTAGTTTTCTTAAATTTAAACTTAATAGATATCATTATCAGCTTCGTAAGAAAAAGTGAACAAAACCTCAAGTGCCCAGGGCTGGGATCAAGTCGAACCAGCGTCATCTGCATTTGGCAGACATCAAATGGTCAATTTATTAAATGTCCATACAAAAGTATAGGTATTATATTCTTGTCATTAAAATGTTTGTGTGTATGTTTTCAGAGGAAAGCATTACTAAGGCAGCGGGTGATGTTGCTCAAGCCATCGGTGGAGACGTTAAGCAAACTGAAGCAGAATTACTCTCAAAAGTGCTGGGGAAAATTAATCAAACATCTACCAGTCTGAGGTAATAAAAATCTATTACTTTAAAATATCAAATTTTTGATCTCTCCAGCACTTGGATATTGGATATTTTTATCTTAATATCACAATTATTGTACCACACTAATATTAACTTTAATAAATAACTCCTTGTTTTTTTATACAAAATTAAATAATAAATCTAAAACAGGATAGACAAAACTACTGCCCTTACCAATATTTATAAATATTTTCATTACAGTGACCTGCTTATCGGTATGAAGGTAGACCACTCAAAGGGTGGTGAAGAGAGGACCTCGGCGCCAAGAGAGTCGCGGGGAGAGCAGGTGAAACGCCTTGTCAGGGCTAAAGAAGGACAACGACAAAGCACACAGCAGAGCCGGCCAAGGCAGGATGAAAAGACAGTGAGACCACCAACCAGGGAAAGGAAGAGGTTAGTATATTAATCAAGAGCAATGCAAAAAGGATATTAACTACTATAAATAAAAATTTAGGAAAAAAAACCTGTTTTGATAAATAAAATGTGTGAGAACACTCGCTTGAAAACATGCTTTAAAAAAAACCGTATTTAAAACGATTGAACTGTTTGAGGGCCTTGGTGCTACATTCAAATACACAGTCATACATAGCTGATAAATTTGTAACATCCCTCTGCGTTTGGATTTAAAAAATTGTAGATCTCAGTATTTCTGCAATTTTTTTTTTATATTTACCAAATATTTTGTTATGTAACATTTTTGTAAATTTGCTTTGTAATGATGTGTTGTCTGAATAAAATTCTATTCTATTCTATAAATCAAATAACGAAAACAGTAATGTAATGCTTTAACATTCTTTTTCCAATTGTAGCTATTTCCTCTACAGAGAAGGAACATATCACAGAACTAATTGTGGCACGTAAATGCAAATCAATTAAACTAGTGTTGTGTCATTATCCAAATTCCACCTTTTTGACTGAAATAGTTGAATTTTAACTTTTGAATTTCATCATTTGCGCGCTCTCTGCCTACTGATGCTTCATCTCTAAAAATATTAATTTCTTCCAGCTTACCCCAACCAACCGCCATCAACATATTCAGCGGCGAGCCGCTGAACATTTTCACCACCCAAGAACCCAACTACGGCACCAAGCTGCCGGTGTGGGACACGCTGCAACAGAGAAAGGTATCGCTGGCCACCTCGCAGCAGCCGGCCAACTACTTCCAGAAGATGATCATGTGGACGGAGCAGGGGAAAGTTTGGCAGTTCCCCATCAATAATGAACAAGGTAGGAACCAGACAGGGTTTACTTTGATTTGTCGGGCAAAATTGATCATCAATTATACTCAAACGGCCTGGGTACTCAAAAATATTTGAACATGCACTTTGTCGCCATAGAAGCGTTGTTCACATATTTGTGGCCACCTTGGCCGCTCCGATATATCTGATGGTGACTACCACCAATATCAATAGATACAGATTTACAGTTGCAAATCTCTCTGAGTTGTTGTCTGTTTTGAGTTATTCTAACAAAATGAGGAATAGTACAATTATAAACCTTGTGTGCATAAACTTAAGAGTTGTTTGTAAATAAAATCTCACTTTACCGTGATGAAGGGCTAGAGCGGTAAACAGTCCTCCTACCTACAGATGTGCAAGTTGAGGAAACTTTCCAAATAATTGGAAATATTCTCGGAAATTTCTGGAAAGTTTCATAAGGAATATAGGAAATTGGAAATTTAACAAATGGAAAGTTTCAATTCCCAAAAATGTGAGAATTTTCCGAAATTTCTATATGTGGAAAATTTCGCAATTTAGTTAACTTTCCGAAGGCACATCAGTAATCCTACCTTTTATGAGTTTTGACTAATTTAATCATTATTTGAAAAAACAATTTTGGAAGTTCAGCCGACATACAGTTAAGGTCAGCAGGGGTTAGGAAAGTATAGTTTTTAAGCTAACATGGTCATTAACATTTCAAAAACTATTTAAAACGGGATATTTACCATGTGAGTTTTTTGTTGTGAGCTTCCGATATTTCGGGACAGTTGCATGCGCCATTATCACAGAGTAACTAAAGTTGCTGCGAGTGTCAGTTGTGATCTACCCACACCACCACACACTACGAAATATCGGAAGCTCACAACAAAAAACTCACATGGTAAATATCCCGTTTTAAATAGTTTTTGTAAGTATAGTTTATTTCGGAAATAGAAACAGTAAAGAAATTCCATAAAGGGTATACATTTCCAGGAACTGGGTTTTAAAGATCTAAGCATACATAGGGTCAGACAGCAGGAAGCAACTTTGTTTTCACCCCTACTATTCGAAAAAGAGTAATTTGTAGCCCATTTACAGGGAGCAAAAGTGACTTTTGATCCCTCTGCGATTACAGGGAGCAAAAATGACTTTTGCTCCCTCTGCGATTTGTTGCCCATTTACAGAGGGAGCAAAAGTGACTTTTGCTCCCTCTGCGTTTTTTTTTTCTATTTTCCTTTTCTTTACAACCAATTAAAATGAGACAACATTATATAACTTCTCTTTCTAGCAGATAGCTAGTTTAGTACCTTTGTTTTCGTTTTTCTCATAGAAGGAGTGAAAAGTAGAGTGTACTACGCGGTAGCAAAATTATTTCGATCTCGGGTCACTTGAATCCCTCACATGAACATGCTACCCTCGACCGAAATACGTCATTTTGCTCCCTTGTAATACAATCTACTATTTATACTTACTATTTATTATTGAACAGAAGGCCACACGACACGTGTGACGTATCGCTGCTCATGCTCAATACTACGAATCTTTTTATCCTTTTTACCCACTGCTGGGGTATAGGGCTCGAATTCTTCCACTGACTTTGGCCCGGGGTGGTCTGGGTCACCTCCCATCCCATCCCCAGTACACCCATCTTTTGCTCCGCGTTCCCTATTCCGTTTATGATCTTCCAGGTCAGGGCAATCTTGGATAAGTGAAAGGATATGCCCAAAACTACGGATAAAACTGTTTATTTATACGTTTTCAGGTTTAGAAGAAGAAACCGACGTCCACTTCTCGGAGCACATATTCCTGGACGCCCACCTCGAAGGCTGGTGTCCGAAGAAAGGCCCCATTCGGCACTTCATGGAACTCGTCTGTGTGGGTCTCTCGAAGAACCCCTTCTACACGGCGCAGGAGAAGAGAGACCACATCATGTGGTACAAGGAGTATTTTGAGTCCAAGAAGGATTTGCTTATGGATGTCGGGGCGTGGGATGTTGGGAAGAGTAAGGAGGTGTCAGCGTAGATGATATTTATGTACATAGTTAATAAATTTTGTTAGATGTTTGTTTTGCTTTTTATTTTCTATCATAATTTTAATTTTATTTCCAATCGATAGGATTCAATTTTGCATAATTTCTAGCACCCGAATACCATAGCTGGGCACCGTTAATCAAATAGTTAAATTCGTTAATCGTTAATCCGCTACAAAAAAAGTTAGCTTCGTTAAACGTTAAAGCGTTACATTTCGGAAGAATTAACGCAAGTTAACGTTAATCGTTAATCCGTTAATATGTGTAAAATCGTCGGGCATAAGGTGCATATTCCCCTTCATGATAATCAAACGAAACAAATCTTTTCGCAGTTTTCTTCCTCACTCGCACGCGCCGGCTAGTTTCTAGTTTTGTTTTTGTTTCACTCACTGCCACGCGCCGCCCGGCACCTGTTTATCGCGCCGCGCCGCGGTGCCATGCGGTAACTATTAGGCATTGGATTAACGATTAACGGATTTCTGCATATTAACGGAAGTTACCGTGTCCGTTAACATTTTAAAAAGTTAGGCCCGTCCACACTAGCCGAGGCACGTCCACACTAGCCGAGTCCGCAGCCGAGGCCCGTCCACACTAGCCGAGTCCGCAGCCGTGGCACGTCCACACTAGCCGAGTCCGCAGCCGTGGCACGTCCACACTAGCCGAGGCCCATCCACACTAGCCGAGTCCGCAGCCGAGGCCCGTCCAGACTAGCCGAGTCCGCAGCCGAGGCCCGCCACACTAGCCGAGTCCGCAGCCGAGGCACGTCCACACTAGCCGAGTCCGCAGCCCAGGCCCGTCCAGACTAGCCGAGTCCGCAGCCGTGGCACGTCCACACTAGCCGAGTCCGCAGCCGTGGCACGTCCACACTAGCCGAGTCCGCAGCCGAGGCACGTCCACACTAGCCGAGTCCGCAGCCGAGGCCCGTCCACACTAGCCGAGGCCGCAGCCGAGGCACGTCCACACTAGCCGAGTCCGCAGCCGAGGCCCGTCCACACTAGCCGAGTCCGCAGCCGTGGCACGTCCACACTAGCCGAGTCCGCAGCCGAGGCCCGTCCAGACTAGCCGAGCTGGCGGTGCGACTGGTGTGGACATGGGTAATGATTAAGTTCATACGCCACACCAATAATGAGTTAGTAAAAGTATGGTATTTTACGACGGATATATTCGTCCTTATTGTTATTGTTATTGTTTTATTCAAGAACAATTTTTACATCGTGTTTGAATGTTCAATATACATATTTTGCATATATATATATTTTGCATGTCGATTTTGTGTTGACTGAATACTGTGTCTGAAATTATTTGATAAAACCTATTGTACGTATTCATGCAAATAAATATTTCTATTCTATTCTATTCTATAAATACAATTTAATAATAATCTTAAAAGTATAACTGTACAATATATATACAAAATGCATGCAATATTTACAAAGTCCTGCCAAAAATAATTACAAATTTAACAAACACTATTTAATTAATTTCTATTATGACATTAGATATAACATTTAAACGATAAGCAAAAAAAAAAATATAAAAATAAAAAATAAAAATAAAAATTGTCACAGTAAAAAAAAATAATTAAATTTAGTGCCTTGGCGTAGAACCTGCGATGCCGTTGTAGGCCTCGAAAAGGTTCAAGGTTAAATGTCAACATTTGAAAAACTACGGTTTCCTCACGATGTTTTCCTTCACAAAAGCGACTGCTAAATATCAAATCAAGCGGTTGACTGTACCAAGAGATCTAAAAATAGAAATAAAACCAACTTCAATTTAATTACTTCACTTTATTGCACCTATTGAAGTACACTTCGTTGCTAACTCGATGTTTTCATCACTATAGTATAGTTACATTACAACGATCACCGCATCGGACGCTACAAATTTACAGTCGCCATCAAATATATCGAAGCGGCCACGGTACACAAAAATATCTGAACATGCACTTTATCGCCTTGACAATACAGGCGTTGTTCGGATATTTGTGACCACCTTGGCCGCTCCGATATACCTGATGGCGATTGTACAGCTCGTACACACAGTACAAAACGAGTTAATCTTACAAAATGAGGAATAGTACAATTATAAACCTTATGCATATACGCGTAAGGCTTGACATATTATTTGTTAAAATATTTTCGTGTTTCCTTACTTTGACAGAGTTCTAACGACACGTATGTCTTTATTACGTAATAAGAAAGAGAAAACTCGGATATTTAAGCTAAATAAGCAAACCATTAGACCCGTACAGAGTACAGCAAGTAATTATTAAGGGGAAATATTACGTATATGAAAAAATCCGGAATTGCACAGAAAAAAAATCTACACATCGAAGTGATGTTTTGATGAGTCAGTATAAAAGGTTGTGGTTATTTTTTTGTTATGCCCTGTGCCTCTAAATACTAGCCATTATTAAGCAAGGCAGCATTTATCGCGAAAATACACAAATCCGTCTGTAATAAATTGGGAAGTGTATTTAACCTTTTGACCGCCAAACGTCAAAAAATAAATGTCAATTTTGAACTCTGTCATGATTTATAAAGGTGTCATTTACATTGTCACTTTGTTTTCATATATCAGACGACGGCGGTCAAAAGGTTAAGGAAGCGGGTACCACATACATGCCGACAAGCTTTGCATGAAATCGTAATTAATTACGGCCGAAAATGTAACTAAACTAGTACCTATCACATGTTATTATTTGTAATTTAAGATTTCCCGACAAAAAGTGTTATTTAAAAATAACAAGTGAATATATAAAAGCTTGGAATGCAAAATCCGTCTCGTCACAAGGAACTCGTCATAACTATAAGTACATAATCTTATATTTACTGTCGTATACTTTAAAAGCCTCCAAAATTCTCAAATAAAAAAAGTACCACAAAAAATATTAAATAAAAACATTGATTTGTACAAATTGTTCACTTATGTACATTAAATTATGCACGGAATGTTTTATGAATTTGTACATTACTCGAACATTACAATAGAAAGTTTAGGTAGCGTAGTTTTTAGTGTAGAGGCAATAATTATATCAGTAAGATTAGTTCATAAAAGCTAAATCATTAGCAAATTAGGTATAGCTTATTATGGAGCAAACAATATTCTTTTCACCTCAGCAGTTCGAACAAGCCTACTTTCCTCACTCCCTGGAGTGACGAAAGCGCGACTTTCATCACTCCAGGGAGTGACGAAAGTTGCGACTTTCCTCACTTCCGGGAGTGAAATTTTGTTTCTAGAAGATTTTCGTCATAATGATGATGCCTTTCATTCAGGAATGTAAATAAATGTGTTTTTTTAACTTTAATATGTTCTCACTACTGAGGTGAAAAGTTGTATGTGTCACACGAAAGGAGAGTTTTTTACATCTCGTGTTCTTGAGATCCCTCGCTACGCTCAAGATTCAAAGTTAGAATCACTCGCTTCGCTCGTGATTCAATTATAGAATCTTTCGCTTACTCGGGACTCAAAATCAACACTCGCAAGAAAAACCAACTTTCCTCTCTTGTTGCACAAATAACTATTAAACTTACGATTCAAAATAATTTGTCACGTGATCCAAGGAATTTGTTTGCTCCACGGAAAATAAAACTTAATGTAATATAATATTACAACACAGTTACTTAAATAACAATGAATAACACAACAATGCATGAGTATTTTGAGCTGTCAAGAAGGCAAAGAAGCTTACAAATGTATCACAATCCGATTATGATTGCTGATGTGCCGATGAAATATTTCCAAAATTACGAATATTAATTAACACGAGAAAATTTCGGAAATTTCTTATATTTTCCAAAACGGAATATTTATTATATTATTGGAAAAGAAGGCTATTATTCAACATGTATTTTTAAACTTAAATGAGCACTTTGCCCCGTTTAGTCATTTTGGTGTTAAAGCTGTTCTTCAGTACCAAACTGAATATAACAAAGTTAGAATCCTACATATTCTTAAAAACGGAAACGGATGTAGTCAAGTTAAAGCTAAAGAAATAACAAGTATCACACGAAGTACGGAAGACGTCGGAAAGAGAAATGAAGCAATTATATAACGAACAGAAATAATTAGACAATATGTTTGGCAAGATGAGAGTGCACAATAAAATTAAACATAATAATTAGTTTTCGTCATTTTATTACAAACATTTGACTAATTTAAAGTCAAATGACTAACATCAAAACTTAACTATCGTAACTTTTCTTTCAACTATTAAGCTTCAAATCAAATACAATTTTTAAGTGAACAAAATGGTCGATCCTCTAAAATGTCATTTGAAAGTTGATGTAAATCTACATCTTCATTAAAGGAATTTATGATCAATTTATTATGCATAATTTTATTTAAAAAAGAAATAAATAGCAAAGGGCTATTTTTATTGACATCGCTATTGTAGCGACAAATTGTTATACGTATTTACTAAACACTACATTGTACATCAGTTATTGTACAAAAGGGAATGCCTTTATACCTTTCTTATGGGTGTATTTTGAGTCAAAATATCAAAAACACTAGTATCTTACATACAAATGTCCAACGGGGTTCTCTGCCTTTTCGCCGAAAATTGTATTGCCGAATTTCACTTGCCAACCCACTTTTCGCAGAAGTTTCACTTGGCCTAATTTCATTTCACAACTTAACATAATAATCCAACCTCACCTAACCTAGGTCATTTTCATTTCCCAACTTTGGAGTTGAGAAATGAAATAATTGCGAAATAATTATTTAGTAAAAGTAATTCGGCCAAATGAAACTTCTGCGAAAAGTTGGTTGGCAAGTGAAATTCGGCAATACAATTTTCGGCGAAAAAGCGGGATACCGTCCAACGGTAACATTTTAAACGCGTTTGTATTTATTACATATGGAGATTACAGATAGTCTAAAGCTAGACTACTAGATCAAAAACTACCATTTGGCAGCCGCTACACTTTTATTGCTCAATTACAATATTGAATCTACAACGTAAGCGCCTTTTCTCTGAATGGTACCTTGAGGTTTATTTCGATGACATCATTCCCTATTCATATTTTACGTCACTCTGGGCGCTAAGTGAGATTTAGCGCCCTAGGGCGCAGCGGAAAATCTCACTTCACACCCAGGAGAAGACGTAAAATTATGTACGCACCACGGGCGGTAATAAAGAAGGGCTCAGATCGCTTGTTTATGGCCCTTACCTTCGGTTCGGGCCACAAATGCCAGCGATCTGAGCCCCTCTTTATTTTACCGCCCTAGGTACGTAATGTACTATTATACATATAAACATGCCTCATTCAATTATCATTTATCAAATTCTAGTTAACAATGTAAAAGTCATTTTCGGTTAGCGTTTAAAGTTACCGTTATGGGCTAAGATAAAGATGTGCAGCCGAAAAGATTCCAAAAAAGCAAAATTCTACCTGTGATGTGATTGATACTTCTGGAGTTTCACCCATAGTCTACGGTAGCTGCTTACTATCAGGCTGGCCGTATGTTTAATTACCACCGTTGTGGTATTAAAAAAAGGACATTTTTATGAGGATTGTAACATCCTATTTGCAACACGGAATTTTTCTTCATATGTTGTGAAATTGAATGAAAGTTTAGTTTAGTTTTGAAACCTTCCGTGACTAGCACATCTGTGAGTGTAGTGCGTGTGGGACGTGCGGGTGAGAGGTAAGACCCTCGTATTGTCTCCGGATCCGTAATTGACGCTGGACGGCTGGGAGGCGTTGCGAGCGCCATCTACTTTACATCACCTGGAAATTAAAATATTATATAAGTAAACAAGTCTGTTTGAGAGCTTTATCGAACGAGCGGAGTGTAAGCGAAGCGAGTTCCTACGAATAACTCGCTACTGGGATATCTCCGCATTTCGATGGCTTTTAGATTCCGAGAGTTTGTTCGACGATAACTTTAGTAACGTTCTTCTGATCTTTATGAAATTTGTTGGGTTTGTAGCAGAGATATATAACATTTGAGAGTTCGATTAGAAGCTGGATCGATCAAGGGGTTGTCAAAATCTTCGTATGTGTCTTGTTATATCGGTCAACTCGTTTGCAAGTAAATGTTGAGTTGTCAGTTCTCGGCGGACTACTAGAGTAGTGAGTCGGTGTGGGAGTAGCCTAGGTGGTAGGTGGTGGGTGGTGGGTGGTAGGTAGACAGTAGGTACCTGCAGTATCTGCGAGGCCTCGAAGGCGGTGCCGGGCAGCAGCACGATGGGCGCGGTGCTAGGTAGGTAGTGGGTGGTGGGTGGTGGGTAGTGGGTGGTAGGTAGACAGTAGGTACCTGCAGTATCTGCGAGGCCTCGAAGGCGGTGCCGGGCAGCAGCACGATGGGCGCGGTGCTAGGTAGGTAGTGGGTGGTGGGTGGTGGGTAGTGGGTGGTAGGTAGACAGTAGGTACCTGCAGTATCTGCGAGGCCTCGAAGGCGGTGCCGGGCAGCAGCACGATGGGCGCGGTGCTAGGTAGGTAGTGGGTGGTGGGTGGTGGGTAGTGGGTGGTAGGTAGACAGTAGGTACCTGCAGTATCTGCGAGGCCTCGAAGGCGGTGCCGGGCAGCAGCACGATGGGCGCGGTGCTAGGTAGGTAGTGGGTGGTGGGTGGTGGGTAGTGGGTGGTAGGTAGACAGTAGGTACCTGCAGTATCTGCGAGGCCTCGAAGGCGGTGCCGGGCAGCAGCACGATGGGCGCGGTGCTAGGTAGGTAGTGGGTGGTGGGTGGTGGGTAGTGGGTGGTAGGTAGACAGTAGGTACCTGCAGTATCTGCGAGGCCTCGAAGGCGGTGCCGGGCAGCAGCACGATGGGCGCGGTGCTAGGTAGGTAGTGGGTGGTGGGTGGTGGGTAGTGGGTGGTAGGTAGACAGTAGGTACCTGCAGTATCTGCGAGGCCTCGAAGGCGGTGCCGGGCAGCAGCACGATGGGCGCGGTGCTAGGTAGGTAGTGGGTGGTGGGTGGTGGGTAGTGGGTGGTAGGTAGACAGTAGGTACCTGCAGTATCTGCGAGGCCTCGAAGGCGGTGCCGGGCAGCAGCACGATGGGCGCGGTGCTAGGTAGGTAGTGGGTGGTGGGTGGTGGGTAGTGGGTGGTAGGTAGACAGTAGGTACCTGCAGTATCTGCGAGGCCTCGAAGGCGGTGCCGGGCAGCAGCACGATGGGCGCGGTGCTAGGTAGGTAGTGGGTGGTGGGTGGTGGGTAGTGGGTGGTAGGTAGACAGTAGGTACCTGCAGTATCTGCGAGGCCTCGAAGGCGGTGCCGGGCAGCAGCACGATGGGCGCGGTGCTAGGTAGGTAGTGGGTGGTGGGTGGTGGGTAGTGGGTGGTAGGTAGACAGTAGGTACCTGCAGTATCTGCGAGGCCTCGAAGGCGGTGCCGGGCAGCAGCACGATGGGCGCGGTGCTAGGTAGGTAGTGGGTGGTGGGTGGTGGGTAGTGGGTGGTAGGTAGACAGTAGGTACCTGCAGTATCTGCGAGGCCTCGAAGGCGGTGCCGGGCAGCAGCACGATGGGCGCGGTGCTAGGTAGGTAGTGGGTGGTGGGTGGTGGGTAGTGGGTGGTAGGTAGACAGTAGGTACCTGCAGTATCTGCGAGGCCTCGAAGGCGGTGCCGGGCAGCAGCACGATGGGCGCGGTGCTAGGTAGGTAGTGGGTGGTGGGTGGTGGGTAGTGGGTGGTAGGTAGACAGTAGGTACCTGCAGTATCTGCGAGGCCTCGAAGGCGGTGCCGGGCAGCAGCACGATGGGCGCGGTGCTAGGTAGGTAGTGGGTGGTGGGTGGTGGGTAGTGGGTGGTAGGTAGACAGTAGGTACCTGCAGTATCTGCGAGGCCTCGAAGGCGGTGCCGGGCAGCAGCACGATGGGCGCGGTGCTAGGTAGGTAGTGGGTGGTGGGTGGTGGGTAGTGGGTGGTAGGTAGACAGTAGGTACCTGCAGTATCTGCGAGGCCTCGAAGGCGGTGCCGGGCAGCAGCACGATGGGCGCGGTGCTAGGTAGGTAGTGGGTGGTGGGTGGTGGGTAGTGGGTGGTAGGTAGACAGTAGGTACCTGCAGTATCTGCGAGGCCTCGAAGGCGGTGCCGGGCAGCAGCACGATGGGCGCGGTGCTAGGTAGGTAGTGGGTGGTGGGTGGTGGGTAGTGGGTGGTAGGTAGACAGTAGGTACCTGCAGTATCTGCGAGGCCTCGAAGGCGGTGCCGGGCAGCAGCACGATGGGCGCGGTGCTAGGTAGGTAGTGGGTGGTGGGTGGTGGGTAGTGGGTGGTAGGTAGACAGTAGGTACCTGCAGTATCTGCGAGGCCTCGAAGGCGGTGCCGGGCAGCAGCACGATGGGCGCGGTGCTAGGTAGGTAGTGGGTGGTGGGTGGTGGGTAGTGGGTGGTAGGTAGACAGTAGGTACCTGCAGTATCTGCGAGGCCTCGAAGGCGGTGCCGGGCAGCAGCACGATGGGCGCGGTGCTAGGTAGGTAGTGGGTGGTGGGTGGTGGGTAGTGGGTGGTAGGTAGACAGTAGGTACCTGCAGTATCTGCGAGGCCTCGAAGGCGGTGCCGGGCAGCAGCACGATGGGCGCGGTGCTAGGTAGGTAGTGGGTGGTGGGTGGTGGGTAGTGGGTGGTAGGTAGACAGTAGGTACCTGCAGTATCTGCGAGGCCTCGAAGGCGGTGCCGGGCAGCAGCACGATGGGCGCGGTGCTAGGTAGGTAGTGGGTGGTGGGTGGTGGGTAGTGGGTGGTAGGTAGACAGTAGGTACCTGCAGTATCTGCGAGGCCTCGAAGGCGGTGCCGGGCAGCAGCACGATGGGCGCGGTGCTAGGTAGGTAGTGGGTGGTGGGTGGTGGGTAGTGGGTGGTAGGTAGACAGTAGGTACCTGCAGTATCTGCGAGGCCTCGAAGGCGGTGCCGGGCAGCAGCACGATGGGCGCGGTGCTAGGTAGGTAGTGGGTGGTGGGTGGTGGGTAGTGGGTGGTAGGTAGACAGTAGGTACCTGCAGTATCTGCGAGGCCTCGAAGGCGGTGCCGGGCAGCAGCACGATGGGCGCGGTGCTAGGTAGGTAGTGGGTGGTGGGTGGTGGGTAGTGGGTGGTAGGTAGACAGTAGGTACCTGCAGTATCTGCGAGGCCTCGAAGGCGGTGCCGGGCAGCAGCACGATGGGCGCGGTGCTAGGTAGGTAGTGGGTGGTGGGTGGTGGGTAGTGGGTGGTAGGTAGACAGTAGGTACCTGCAGTATCTGCGAGGCCTCGAAGGCGGTGCCGGGCAGCAGCACGATGGGCGCGGTGCTAGGTAGGTAGTGGGTGGTGGGTGGTGGGTAGTGGGTGGTAGGTAGACAGTAGGTACCTGCAGTATCTGCGAGGCCTCGAAGGCGGTGCCGGGCAGCAGCACGATGGGCGCGGTGCTAGGTAGGTAGTGGGTGGTGGGTGGTGGGTAGTGGGTGGTAGGTAGACAGTAGGTACCTGCAGTATCTGCGAGGCCTCGAAGGCGGTGCCGGGCAGCAGCACGATGGGCGCGGTGCTAGGTAGGTAGTGGGTGGTGGGTGGTGGGTAGTGGGTGGTAGGTAGACAGTAGGTACCTGCAGTATCTGCGAGGCCTCGAAGGCGGTGCCGGGCAGCAGCACGATGGGCGCGGTGCTAGGTAGGTAGTGGGTGGTGGGTGGTGGGTAGTGGGTGGTAGGTAGACAGTAGGTACCTGCAGTATCTGCGAGGCCTCGAAGGCGGTGCCGGGCAGCAGCACGATGGGCGCGGTGCTAGGTAGGTAGTGGGTGGTGGGTGGTGGGTAGTGGGTGGTAGGTAGACAGTAGGTACCTGCAGTATCTGCGAGGCCTCGAAGGCGGTGCCGGGCAGCAGCACGATGGGCGCGGTGCTAGGTAGGTAGTGGGTGGTGGGTGGTGGGTAGTGGGTGGTAGGTAGACAGTAGGTACCTGCAGTATCTGCGAGGCCTCGAAGGCGGTGCCGGGCAGCAGCACGATGGGCGCGGTGCTAGGTAGGTAGTGGGTGGTGGGTGGTGGGTAGTGGGTGGTAGGTAGACAGTAGGTACCTGCAGTATCTGCGAGGCCTCGAAGGCGGTGCCGGGCAGCAGCACGATGGGCGCGGTGCTAGGTAGGTAGTGGGTGGTGGGTGGTGGGTAGTGGGTGGTAGGTAGACAGTAGGTACCTGCAGTATCTGCGAGGCCTCGAAGGCGGTGCCGGGCAGCAGCACGATGGGCGCGGTGCTAGGTAGGTAGTGGGTGGTGGGTGGTGGGTAGTGGGTGGTAGGTAGACAGTAGGTACCTGCAGTATCTGCGAGGCCTCGAAGGCGGTGCCGGGCAGCAGCACGATGGGCGCGGTGCTAGGTAGGTAGTGGGTGGTGGGTGGTGGGTAGTGGGTGGTAGGTAGACAGTAGGTACCTGCAGTATCTGCGAGGCCTCGAAGGCGGTGCCGGGCAGCAGCACGATGGGCGCGGTGCTAGGTAGGTAGTGGGTGGTGGGTGGTGGGTAGTGGGTGGTAGGTAGACAGTAGGTACCTGCAGTATCTGCGAGGCCTCGAAGGCGGTGCCGGGCAGCAGCACGATGGGCGCGGTGCTAGGTAGGTAGTGGGTGGTGGGTGGTGGGTAGTGGGTGGTAGGTAGACAGTAGGTACCTGCAGTATCTGCGAGGCCTCGAAGGCGGTGCCGGGCAGCAGCACGATGGGCGCGGTGCTAGGTAGGTAGTGGGTGGTGGGTGGTGGGTAGTGGGTGGTAGGTAGACAGTAGGTACCTGCAGTATCTGCGAGGCCTCGAAGGCGGTGCCGGGCAGCAGCACGATGGGCGCGGTGCTAGGTAGGTAGTGGGTGGTGGGTGGTGGGTAGTGGGTGGTAGGTAGACAGTAGGTACCTGCAGTATCTGCGAGGCCTCGAAGGCGGTGCCGGGCAGCAGCACGATGGGCGCGGTGCTAGGTAGGTAGTGGGTGGTGGGTGGTGGGTAGTGGGTGGTAGGTAGACAGTAGGTACCTGCAGTATCTGCGAGGCCTCGAAGGCGGTGCCGGGCAGCAGCACGATGGGCGCGGTGCTAGGTAGGTAGTGGGTGGTGGGTGGTGGGTAGTGGGTGGTAGGTAGACAGTAGGTACCTGCAGTATCTGCGAGGCCTCGAAGGCGGTGCCGGGCAGCAGCACGATGGGCGCGGTGCTAGGTAGGTAGTGGGTGGTGGGTGGTGGGTAGTGGGTGGTAGGTAGACAGTAGGTACCTGCAGTATCTGCGAGGCCTCGAAGGCGGTGCCGGGCAGCAGCACGATGGGCGCGGTGCTAGGTAGGTAGTGGGTGGTGGGTGGTGGGTAGTGGGTGGTAGGTAGACAGTAGGTACCTGCAGTATCTGCGAGGCCTCGAAGGCGGTGCCGGGCAGCAGCACGATGGGCGCGGTGCTAGGTAGGTAGTGGGTGGTGGGTGGTGGGTAGTGGGTGGTAGGTAGACAGTAGGTACCTGCAGTATCTGCGAGGCCTCGAAGGCGGTGCCGGGCAGCAGCACGATGGGCGCGGTGCTAGGTAGGTAGTGGGTGGTGGGTGGTGGGTAGTGGGTGGTAGGTAGACAGTAGGTACCTGCAGTATCTGCGAGGCCTCGAAGGCGGTGCCGGGCAGCAGCACGATGGGCGCGGTGCTAGGTAGGTAGTGGGTGGTGGGTGGTGGGTAGTGGGTGGTAGGTAGACAGTAGGTACCTGCAGTATCTGCGAGGCCTCGAAGGCGGTGCCGGGCAGCAGCACGATGGGCGCGGTGCTAGGTAGGTAGTGGGTGGTGGGTGGTGGGTAGTGGGTGGTAGGTAGACAGTAGGTACCTGCAGTATCTGCGAGGCCTCGAAGGCGGTGCCGGGCAGCAGCACGATGGGCGCGGTGCTAGGTAGGTAGTGGGTGGTGGGTGGTGGGTAGTGGGTGGTAGGTAGACAGTAGGTACCTGCAGTATCTGCGAGGCCTCGAAGGCGGTGCCGGGCAGCAGCACGATGGGCGCGGTGCTAGGTAGGTAGTGGGTGGTGGGTGGTGGGTAGTGGGTGGTAGGTAGACAGTAGGTACCTGCAGTATCTGCGAGGCCTCGAAGGCGGTGCCGGGCAGCAGCACGATGGGCGCGGTGCTAGGTAGGTAGTGGGTGGTGGGTAGTGGGTGGTAGGTAGACAGTAGGTACCTGCAGTATCTGCGAGGCCTCGAAGGCGGTGCCGGGCAGCAGCACGATGGGCGCGGTGCTAGGTAGGTAGTGGGTGGTGGGTGGTGGGTAGTGGGTGGTAGGTAGACAGTAGGTACCTGCAGTATCTGCGAGGCCTCGAAGGCGGTGCCGGGCAGCAGCACGATGGGCGCGGTGCTAGGTAGGTAGTGGGTGGTGGGTGGTGGGTAGTGGGTGGTAGGTAGACAGTAGGTACCTGCAGTATCTGCGAGGCCTCGAAGGCGGTGCCGGGCAGCAGCACGATGGGCGCGGTGCTAGGTAGGTAGTGGGTGGTGGGTGGTGGGTAGTGGGTGGTAGGTAGACAGTAGGTACCTGCAGTATCTGCGAGGCCTCGAAGGCGGTGCCGGGCAGCAGCACGATGGGCGCGGTGCTAGGTAGGTAGTGGGTGGTGGGTGGTGGGTAGTGGGTGGTAGGTAGACAGTAGGTACCTGCAGTATCTGCGAGGCCTCGAAGGCGGTGCCGGGCAGCAGCACGATGGGCGCGGTGCTAGGTAGGTAGTGGGTGGTGGGTGGTGGGTAGTGGGTGGTAGGTAGACAGTAGGTACCTGCAGTATCTGCGAGGCCTCGAAGGCGGTGCCGGGCAGCAGCACGATGGGCGCGGCGACCCGCGCGGCCTCCACGCACACCATGTTGGGGAACTCGTCGTCGCCGAAGTCCGGGATCTCTTTCGCGTACTCCGCCCAAGGGTTCCAGATCACTGCGAACGTAAGGTTTAACATCAAAAGGTACACAATAAAATAAAAAATAAACAAATAAAGAACCGACTTCACTTAGAATCCGCTTTTCGAAGAGGAAATGCCCGAGTTGCTGTAAAAAAACTGCAATCACTATAGATGTCCCTATAATAGTAGGAGAATTCCCTCGATTTCTCCAGGATCCCATCATCAGACCTGGACCTGATGACAATGGGACCAACTGTGAAGTATACTCTTTCGAACGAAATAGTTATTTGTGCGAGGGAAAGCGAGAAACGAGAAAGGAAAGTTGGTTTTTCTTGCGAGTGTTGATTTTAAGTCCCGAGTAAGCGAAAGATTATATAATTGAATCACGAGCGAAGCGAGTGATTCTAAGTTTGAATCTTGAGCGTAGCGTATAAAAACAAAATTTCACTCCCTGGAGTGAGGAAAATCGCAACTTTCGTCACTCCCTGGAGTGATGAAAGTCGCGCTTTCGTCACTCCAGCACTCCAGGGAGTGAGGAAAGTAGGCTTGTTCGAACTACTGAGATGAAAAAATAATTTGTAGTACGTACACATACTCAAATACTTCGGACACCTCTCAAGACGCTCCGCGGATAGCTTGGAGAGAATTATAATGACGGGAAAAGTTGAAGGCACGAGACTTAGAGGACCTCGCCCTGCAATATGGTGTGCCCAAATTACTGCACCCATACAATTAAAACTGCACGAAGCCATGTGCGTAGCAAGGGATAGCCTGTGGAGGAACTTGATCTTCAACAGAAGGACATGATGTCACGATCCTCAGCTTTGAGGGAACGCCTGATGATGAAGGGTTATAGTAAAGAATGTACAAGTACTGACCGGTGTCGGGGAAGTTATACTTCTGTATCCGCATCTTGCGGCCGCTGACCACGTTGGTGATGATGTGTTCCTGCATCGTGTTCTGGTAGATACGATCCGTCCACTCGTTAATGGTGACTACTTCTCGGGTTTCTTGGTACACTGTGCCTTCCCGCGTCTGTAACGAATTGATTTTAATTAGTAAATGTAGACAAGGGCGTCCTTGATAATAGTAGTAGAGGCATAAGGTTTAAAGACTACGATATTCTACTGAATGGTAGTAGGAGTAATAAGTTTTGAAGCTGGGAATTTATGGGAAGGTAACTCCAGGTTTGAAATTGGCAATATTCCTATCATCCCCGGTCATTGACTATCATTGTGGACCAATTGGGTCCTCTCCAATAGCGCGACTGCAATTAATTTTGCAGATAACTTCAAAAACAACACATGGTGGTTCTTAAAACATGTTCCTCATTCTGCGAGGCGAATATGTATAGCTGTCACTCTGTCACTGAACAACTACTTTTACTATGGCACAACTGTTCAACCTGTTAAGACAACACAACTGATCTTGTCAATGAACATGCAGGGATGCATGCTGGTGATCCGGCAGCTGAACGTCAGCTCGTTGCTGGGGTTGTACACGGTGTTGAAGTGTAGAGACACACAACTGACCTTGTCAATGAACATGCAGCCGTGCATGCCGGTGATCTGGCAGCGCCTGACGTCGGGCACCTTGAAGTACGTGTGCAGCAGCAGCTGGCAGCTGAACGTCAGCTCCTTGCTGGGGTTGTACACGGTGTTGAAGTGTAGAGACACACAACTGACCTTGTCAATGAACATGCAGCCGTGCATGCCGGTGATCTGGCAGCGCCTGACGTCGGGCACCTTGAAGTACGTGTGCAGCAGCAGCTGGCAGCTGAACGTCAGCTCCTTGCTGGGGTTGTACACGGTGTTGAAGTGTAGAGACACACAACTGACCTTGTCAATGAACATGCAGCCGTGCATGCCGGTGATCTGGCAGCGCCTGACGTCGGGCACCTTGAAGTACGTGTGCAGCAGCAGCTGGCAGCTGAACGTCAGCTCCTTGCTGGGGTTGTACACGCCGATGTTGAAGTGGAGCTCCTTCTCGCGGAGGATTAGCCGGTACGTCAGTCTGAACCTGGAAATATTTTTGATAATATACGGTACGGTATACAGTTATAGTGTCATTGTAATTGGTGAGTAGTGTAGTAGGAATATGTTTTACAAAGATTTAACAGATTAATGTACATGATATAGATGTGTATAATATCTACTACATCTGAAGATTCTGTTAGAATATTAAGATGTAATTGGAATATGTTGTGACTTTTCCAAAGCATTCGATTGAGTGCATTCGTTTTTTTCGATACTTATGTAGCTATGGGTCTGATTCATTAAGGTTTCTATGCTCATATTGCTCATATGTTAGCAATATAACAGAAACTGTTATGCCTGTTATTGTAAACAAAATGCGGTTTGTGAAAATACGTTAAAACAGTAGGAGTGCCTCAGGGTTTCATCTTGGGTCAAATTTGATTCTTGGTTTATTAAATTGAATGAGTAACTCCGTATGGTGTAGATGCTCGGTAAAACAGGGGGTGTGCCACAGGGTTCTATCTTGGGATCACATAGTATTTTGGTGTACATGAAAGACAAACTATACATAACCCTGAGCATGACTCACTGGAAGTGCCACATGGAGCGTGTGAAGTCGTCGTCGATGAGACACAGCACGGCCTCCACGTCGCCGCTGGGGAGCCGCTCGGGCGGCTTCTCGAGGTGCCACCGCTACCCGTGCTGCACCATGTTGTTGTATGTCCACTACACTAGCTGTACTCACTGGAAGTGCCACATGGAGCGTGTGAAGTCGTCGTCGATGAGACACAGCACGGCCTCCACGTCGCCGCTGGGGAGCCGCTCGGGCGGCTTCTCGAGGTGCCACCGCTACCCGTGCTGCACCATGTTGTTGTATGTCCACTACACTAGCTGTACTCACTGGAAGTGCCACATGGAGCGTGTGAAGTCGTCGTCGATGAGACACAGCACGGCCTCCACGTCGCCGCTGGGGAGCCGCTCGGGCGGCTTCTCGAGGTGCCACCGCTACCCGTGCAGCACCATGTTGTTGTATGTCCACTACACTAGCTGTACTCACTGGAAGTGCCACATGGAGCGTGTGAAGTCGTCGTCGATGAGACACAGCACGGCCTCCACGTCGCCGCTGGGGAGCCGCTCGGGCGGCTTCTCGAGGTGCCACCGCTACCCGTGCTGCACCATGTTGTTGTATGTCCACTACACTAGCTGTACTCACTGGAAGTGCCACATGGAGCGTGTGAAGTCGTCGTCGATGAGACACAGCACGGCCTCCACGTCGCCGCTGGGGAGCCGCTCGGGCGGCTTCTCGAGGTGCCACCGCTACCCGTGCTGCACCATGTTGTTGTATGTCCACTACACTAGCTGTACTCACTGGAAGTGCCACATGGAGCGTGTGAAGTCGTCGTCGATGAGACACAGCACGGCCTCCACGTCGCCGCTGGGAAGCCGCTCGGGCGGCTTCTCGAGGTGCCACCGCGCCACCCGCGCGAACCCGTGCTGGGGTCCGAACGCCCATTGTCCGAATTGAGCTGTAACAGAATTTAATGGGGATAGTTTTAATAGGCACTAGGAATCATTACTTCCATCGCATGTCATGTGACAACATAATATTAACCTCATAATTTTTATATTGACATACGTTACATGTAGTTTTAGTATCTGAAATATATAAACGAAGAATTAATAAGTACTTAGTTATCTATACTCCATTATGTGCATTCAGTAGCTATCATATTCGATAGCTGAGTATCAATACATTAGCGTTGAACCATTAATTTCAATACTTATTGCAAAAACGTCAAAGTGCGCAGAACCGAGGCAATAAAAACTATTTAATTTTATGTGCCTTCAATACCTATTATAGGCAATTAAATACCACAATAAATTTGTAGAACTTCAGTAAGTAATATTACTTTAATCATTGAAATAAAGATATAATTTAATGTGTTTTATTTCCCATAGACAGTTAATATAGGTCACCAATGTCACCATTCAGTATATGTATTTGATAGGCACGCGGTTTTTCGGTTTCCATAAGCAATAGTTTCCATAAGTAATAAGTTACAGATAATACCGTACAGTATAATAAAACCTACTCTTAAGTCTTAATGCCAAAGCGCTGTATATTACTTTAGTTAATATTCATTCATCTTTGAACTTGGCTAAAACATCGCTAATAATTAAATAATCATAAATTATAATCAAAATGTCAACGCGACCTTTTTTCTTCGTGTGAATTAACTAACATCGGCAATATCGACATTTAAGACTACCCTTTACCCTAGTACAGTTATAATTGCTTAATTCAAAATTAGAATAAATAATTCATTAATTGCAAATATCCTTACATGTGCACAACACCTGTGGGTGACTTTGCACGTTGTCATCATCCTATACTCAGAGACAATGAAAAAGTGTCCCTTCGTATACAATTTCATACAAGGCACAATTCTCCACTGTCCTTGAAGGGTATAGTGTAGTGACAAATTTAAGCGTGAGCTCATGATCCGTAATAGTTGGACGTATTAGGAGATCATAGTTATAGAGGTCGCTTGATCTCAGTAAATAGCAGTCCAGTTGTCATTGACAGTTGCGAAACGGGTTTAGCCCTGGATATATAGATATTGGCAGTTTTATACTAAATAACTATTAATGTTCTTCGTAGTTGTGAGCTATGTGAGATGATTCCATGAGGACTTGAGGAGGTTAACTAAGTTTCACTTCATAATAATCAAAGTACCTAATATATTACGCGTCGTCATATGTAATATATAGGTTATATAACTTATATAGTGTCAGGTGAAACAAAACATTTTTTTTGTTTCAATTAATTGAAATATTTTTTTTATGAGAAAAATAAAAATTAAGCCTTTTCTGTTGAATGCAAGGGTATTGCCCTATGTATGAAGCGTTCTTTATCTGCTAGCACAAATAATATGATTAGAACTGTCGTAAAATTTGCAAAACTAGGTGTAACTAGCAAAGAAAGAGAAAATTCTAAACATCTACTTGAAGCAAGTAAAGGAGATTCTGAACCATAGGTTGTTTTGGCTTATAGCATACTTATCATACTAACATTAAAGTGACTAGATGGCTGTTATAATTTTATCGGCTTCTGTACTTTAATATTTTGTGAGTAAATAATATACAAATTTAAATACTTACGAAACACGAAAGGAATTCCCCCCCGTATCGCTCGCTTGCCGTCGAACACTGCTTGTTTACTGAAACAAAATATAAGTTTTTAACAATTGCCAAAGCATTGAAAGTAGAATGAAGACAAATTTTACGAAAGCCGAGCTTAAAAAAACTTTTCAGAAGCCCTATGATAACGGTTTGGAAAGAAACGATTCTATACAAAGTAATGAACAGAAATAAAGATTTTGTGGAGTTTGTTATATTTGAAGTACTTAAATAAAATGCGGTTATTCTATTCAGTGTAAGAACCTGTTGTATTTGAATACCGCAAGTCAATTGTTAATTACATTCGTGTTAATTCAAATCAAAGGGACAATAATTTAATTTAAATTGTCGTAAGTACAGTAAGCGTCAAATATATTGTAACATCTAGAGTAGCCAAATAGTTCGTCACACCATACAAAATATATGGTGTGACGAACTATTTGATCACTTTGGCTGACTTGACGCTGACTGTACATAAGTCATTAAAAAGTGGATCGTAACCGAATACGAGATGTTCTAACCTTTTGCGATTATACATTTATGATTTGACCTTTAACTCGGAGACATCATAGAAAACCCCATAGTAAAACCCCACAGGCCAACGTACTTTTACATATTAATGATTATTTATATGTTAGAGATGATTCTTTTGAAGGTGTGTTCCCATTTTTGCCCAATGCCCGCCGGGGACGGATGGGAATAGGTTTTGTTCGTAAGAACCATTCCTATTGTTCCCGCTACATCGAACCGCATGCGACCAACCAAAGAGGAAACACGTGGGAATCCTCTTTTGGATACGTATCAGAAATCATTTACACAGAAATTTGTATGACCATTCCACCTTTCGCTATTACATCCCAGAGCTCTGGACTTCCAGAGCTTTAGAGGACCTACCACTAACATCGAAAATATCTGGGTAGGTATTTCTCAGATATTTAGTTACAGAGCGCTGTAGTGAATTACCCTGAACAACACTGCACTAAACCAATGATGTAGTACCTGTATCCTTTATACTAACTTTACACCGACTCTATAATAACTTTACACCGAAGGCCATCCATGGTTGCCATTTTATCACTTATCGCGCTATGCGTCACTTTCACACTTACATACTTGTTAGAGCGTGACAGCTATGGTGGCGATAAAAACCCGACATAGTAGGCTAGCTGTGCTGGTCAGTGGTCAATTTGTAATTAAGAAAGACAACCACCTAAAATTTGTGATGGAAAACGACCAAGCGCGTACTTGTTTGCACTAAATATTAGATCTATTATTTTCAATTATATTCAAGTCAATCTGCTGAAAGCCTGAATAGTTGAATACGTAGGACTAGGTACCTAAGACGATATTTCGCATTTACAATACTAATAGGAAAACCCATGATGCCAACGGTATGGGCATTACAATAGCATTATATTGCTCCGCATTACACACGTCTTAAGCACGAACCATTACTATAATGCACCCGGCAGAACTCATGACCACAAGCTAACCACGACCGGAAAGGGTTGCCAGATACCAATTTCAAAAACCTGACCGAATCATGATAATTTGGTACCGTCACTTGCTACAACTTTGCCTACGATGCACAACTTTGCCTGGCTTGAAAAACATGGTTGTCTTCATCAAACAGATATTTATATCTTATTCCTGAGATGGGAGAAAGGCGGCCATATAAATAGCTGTTTGGTGAAGAAAACCATGTTTGTCAAGCCACGCAAAGTTGAGCATCGTAGGCAAAGTTGTAGCTCGTGACGGTACTAAAAGTACTAAAATCCAAATACATATTTGCAACGATAGCGTATAAGGAATACGCTATCGTTGCAAATATAATACACAAATGATCTTAATTCAGCTGGTCTGATTTTCCTTGGTTTATATATAATTTTATTCAAAACGGGGTCTAGTTTTATTATCTCTGGTTATATAGCTTAGGGGGTCTGGTTAAATAGGTATCCCATAAAAAACATAAATCTGAAATGATAGCCAAGTTCTTCGACAAAAGAATTGAGATCTAAATGAGTGTCAAGTTCTGTGCCAAAAAATCATAAATATTCAATTAAAAGAATATGCAAGATTCTATGTGTCGATATAAAAGCAGTAGTTTTATATCGACACAAAATGTATTAAAATGGCCGGTTAAGAAATGAATTTCTAAGAGGCTGCAGCATTCAATACTGGATACTATATGCAAATATCCTTCCATATCCAGAATAGCCCTCCTGGTATGGTAACCCTAGCTATGAGTCTACGCACATCACCAAGGCATTCAACCCCTTCAAGAATGACTTCTCGAAACAAGATCAATTTTAGCGGTTGCATTCCATCACGGCTCGGATACTGCAAAAAGCACCCTTATATTATAAATGCATCAGTGGACAGACCGCGCAAAAACGGCCCGGCCGAGTTGGATATAAATTATTTATGCTGTTTTAAACATTTTGGACTCCGCGCCGGGAGGACAGCGGTCACAAGAGGTGTTATTCCCTTTGCTTACACTCAATTGTCTCCTCTCCATACTTAACCACTTTTCCGGTTGTACCTTGAAACCGGTATCTACTTATGCAACCTAATTTCATGAATTGTACCACTAGTTTTGACGAGAGCGCCTGCCGTCTGACATAAACATAAGCCAAAGGGAATTAGGCCCGGATTAATCCGGTTTTCTTTTCTCGACATGTCGTACAAGAGTAGAGGAGTCGTTTTTTCTTTCCCGGAAAACAACTAGCACTTAAATATGAAATGACATTTTGTATTCTATATAGGTTCCACAAAACTAGGGGAGATTCGATCTCCTTCAAACCCACCACTTCTGGGAAAGCATTTAAAACTAATAATGTAAATATTTAGGTACGGTACGCATCATACTGTATCCCTGTAGTAGTGCTACATAATCCTATGTAACTTAATCTGATACTAGTTCAAAATAAAAGGCTCACCGCGAACATCAAATTCGAATCTCTATCGCTCTTGCATCTCCGAGCGATAGAGGCGTAGGTGTAGGTATAACCAGAGACTATAGAGATATAGACCACCACAGCCTAAGAACTTTTTGAAGCTCAAGTCAATTGCGCCATCTATGTCAAAGACATTTTCGGTATCTTTAGGGGTCTTTGACATAGATGGCGCAATTGACAGGAGCTTCAAAAAGTTCTTAGGCTGTGGCCGTCTATTACTCTATCTATAGTCTCTGGTATAACGAAATTTCTCAGGTTTATGGGGAATTTTCGCATGTGCTCTGTAAAGTACTGTCAAACACTTATTTGACATGATATGAAGGTAAAGTACAGTAGGTACAAAAAAAACATAGATGATTTTAAATATAAGTCTGGTTTAGAAATACCTCTTAAATGGTGCCAATAAAGCCTGCAATGAGCGGCACGACGACATGGCAACAAATTGCATTTAGAATAAACAGATCGTTTAGTTTTGAGATTATAGGTACTATTTACAGAACTAACACTTAATATATAATTATTAATGTTTAAATAACACTAAAAGATCACATAGGCACGAGATTATGAACGCTGATAAAACAATTAAACATCATTAAAAACCCGATAAAAACGGGCTGAATTATTTACGACACGACATATTAAATAACCACATTCTCGGACACTTGGTTATTACAATACATTATTTTCATAATTATGTTCGAGTGCAGTTAATGGTCGTAAAAAGCCCCGTAGGTACATAATGGCAGGATAGTGACATTTTTCCTAATACCATGTATAGAAGTCACCCTTTTGCGCGCCGTAAAAAGAACAAAATGCTACGTGTGTCCGTTGGGAATGGGAAGGCATTCTTTAATACAGTCAGCGTTTATTGCAGTGTAATCTCATTTATCGTTGATACGTTTAAATTGCCAATATTTATCGTATTGATAGGCAATAAGACGTAATAAAGTGGTCAGTTTAATGTCTAGGGTTTGCGAAAGCTTTTAAATACTTGTTTTAATGTTATGGTGGTCCTAGCCTGAAGGCCATCCATGGTTGCCATTTTATCACTTATCGCGCTATGCGTCACTTTCACACTTACATACTTGTTAGAACGTGACAGCTATGGTGACAGGCGATAAAAACCGGACCATAGTAGGCTAGCAGATGTTATAAAATATAGTGTAACAAAGGATGCTGGCATAATAAAATAACGGCATCCTTGTTACATTGTGTTTTATAACGTTATATAACATAAGTGTAACATTTTCATACATGATTATATTTTTAAGAAAAACTCAGATGTGAAATAGCAACGGGATAACTAAAAGATATTCTGAATTGTTTCAGCAAGACAGTGTAAAAATATCATTCTTATTGTTACAAATCAAACAAAAGCACAAAATCCAAGAAAAAAGATTATTTCTTGGATTTTGTGCTTTTGTTTGACTTGGCCAGATTTAAACATGCTTGACATAATTTAAGTATTAGATAGATACCTGCATCAATAAAAGCAATATAAATAACGCTACATTTACAAGTACTTACACATTAAAACTACCACAACGTTTAATTAATTAGTATTTAAAATACCTCTAGCCTAGAAAATCAGTTTGTCTACAACTGAAGAAAAATATAAGAATGATTAGTATGATTACAATATTCAAGCGTAACACATAATTAGCGAGTGTGTGTTGCGCCTGAGGTATCAGGATGGCGCTTTGAATTTAATCTTTCTCTCGGTACCATTAAATTGACTGTTTTTGTCATCCCCCAATCGGGTGCATCACGCTTGCCTATGGCAATCCTAATTAATTTCACCTTTCTTCCCGCCTCCACAACAGGTAAGTACCTATAACTAAGTATCCAGCACCCCAAATCGTCTGCAACCTTTCCTCGAATCGACTAGATAAACTTTTCAATTCAATTCAATTCAATTCTTTATTGATAACATATATGTTACACGTCATTTAACATTTAACATGTTTTGTACAAATACAGTAATTATAATTTAAGACAATCTTACAACACATGCACGAATAATCAAAATATATATTTTTTTAATTTAAACATTTAAAATTTAAATATATAATAAATGTAATGTCCTAAATAAAACAATATAATTATGTCCGGTAGATATGAATACATTTTGTCAGATTATGTATGGTTAATTACAGGTACAGGTATTAAAGTATTATAAGGGTCAATCTAATCTATTTATAAATTCATCTACAGAGTAAAAAGCTTTGTCTATCAAATACTCCTTGAGCTTACTAACGAATACAGTGTCAGACATTTCATCTATCCTCAAGTTGTCAGGCAGCCGGTTGTATATTCTGGGTCCTATATACCATACACACTGTTCAGATTTTTTGAAATCATGTCCGTTCGGAAGGAGATTATTTTTATTGCGTAGATGTGGCTTTCGCTTTCCAAATTCATTGCGGTTCCTACGGACAATTTTGGACACTTCCAATATGTATAGACCCGGGACGGTAATTATTCTTAGCGTTCTAAATAGGTTGCGGGCAGGCGCATCCCAAGGCACCCTAGCCATTTTTCTCACTACCCTTTTCTGGAGAATAAAAACTCTTTCTCTATCTGCCGTCTGCCCCCACATATCAATTCCATAGGTGATGATGGACTGGAAATAAGCAAAGTATGCGTTTCTAACACATTGATTGTCAAGCATTTTTGTTAAGCGTGAGATAGCATAACAAGCTTTCCCTAATCTTTTGCATAATTCGTCAATATGGTCATTCCACTTCATACCAGAATCAACAATGAAACCAAGATATTTTGAATTATCTACCAGAGGAACACTAACATTATCCAGTTCAATTCTAAGCGTTTTAATTGAGAATTCCGGATGAAATTCCTTCATGAGCGGCCGATGCCGATACATTCCGCTTCGGCAGTCAACTTTTTATACCCAAACTTGTTCCAGACAAATAGCAGTAAATATACGCTTTCTTCTACCTAATTATATCCGTTTCGGAAACAGTATCCAAGGTATTCTGCAATTAAAAAGTTTAAAGTCATTCTAAACGGGCAATTTAGAAGCTTTTGGAAACAATGAAATCGAACGATTCCGATTGAAAAAGGTGTTTAGAATTTATCAACATGGGAATTCCTTTGTTCGTCAGAGTCAAGAGTTGATATTGTTAATCTTGGTGGTAATTACGTTTTGTCGCGGAGCGCAATTGCAACAATGTTAACCGCTAATCCGAGCTCGGGTAAGCCGCGACGGTAATGTGGTGCAAAAACCCGTGACCCGCGACAAGTTTCTCGTACCCGTTCCCATTGTTCTGTACTTTCATAAATATTGATTAAATATGAGGCTCATCACATAAAGAGACGAGTAGATAATGAAGACAGATCATTTGATACTTTGTCAAAGCAGTGTACTCGTGAATGCAATGTCCATTTGAGGGTGCAATTGCAACGCAGACGGGCATGTTCTTCCGTAGGCATATTCTACATGTAATGCGAGTATTTTCCTAAAGGTTTTGTTACTAGTATAATCCGCTCGTTGCTTGCAATGGAATATAATTACAAGTTAGTCGCACGGGTAAATTACTACGAAATAAAATAATAATTGTTTGCCAATTGTTTTACCTCTACTTTTCTGTTTGTAACTTGTGTATACTCTGTTTCTTTAATTTGAGGTGTGTCTCAATAAAGAATATTTATGTTATGTTATGTTAATTCTTATTACATATATTTGTCGCATCCTGGTCATGATTACGGATGATCAAATGGTCATGAGTCCGTACTCATGACTCGCCGGAAGTTGCTGCGGAACGCAAGCGCCATCTGTGGCGCTGTACGGAGTCTAGGAGAGGTGGCACGAGAATGGCGGGTGGGTGGTCATTCTGTTTCGAGCAGTCGTCGAGTGCGCTAGTCTCTTGGGAACTGTACCGCGTTTCATTAGAACCTACTCAATTGTTCTGTGATTAAAATTAAGTTTGATTTAACCTTATCTGAAAAATAAACTACAAAGTGTGTTTTCAAGCTATGACATTTAATTATGTCCGATGAAGACCTGGATCCATCCTTTTCCTTATCCCGACATCGCGTTTCATTAGAACCTACTCAATTGTTCTGTGATTAAAATTAAGTTTGATTTAACCTTATCTGAAAAATAAACTACAAAGTGTGTTCTCAAGCTTTGACATTTAATTATGTCCGATGAAGACCTGGATCCATCCTTTCCTTTCCCCGACATATTAATAAATTCTAATATGCCGTTGCGATTTTCATTTCCCGGAACCGAGAGATTCTAGGTTCTTTTATACATTTATCACCAGTATTGGCTCACCGGAGGCATGCCCCAGTGCAGAGTTACGACTTTTGTTACGAGTTACGATTTGGTAAAATCGGTAGTGATATTTTCAAATCGTTTTTAACAATTTAGCCTGAATTTTATGGTTTGAAATGAACGGATTTTATTCATTTGGTTTTATTGAAACTTACCTATTAAATGAACTGTTTTATTGAGACTTTGAATGAAGACTACTGATTAAGGTCTAGGTGAAGCTGATAATATAAAGCACTATTGAAATACTACGCAACATAAAACAAGACGTGGTGAAAGGCTGTAAATACGTTAATTGTCTGATATTGACTGGTCTCTGATAAGAAGCTCATCATGTTTCTCAACATTGTTATAATGTGAGCTTCGCGCACGACACCCCGGCCTAGGGTTACCATACCACTTACTTTTATATTATTTATTGGTTCCAACCAAAATAAAAAGACAAATTGAGCACAGATATGACAAAGTAATAATAACAAGATTGAACGGATGGTCTAATAGAACTTTTAATAGATGTGGCAAAGAAAGCGCATATATAACTGCATACAGCGGTTGGAACACATATTCCAATACGGCAGAAACAAGGATAAATTCCCTTGATGTTGTTATACTTTCTGAGTTCCTATCTATGTACAATTTATATGAATCAAACTATTGATTAAGTTCATCTCAATGTCACTATTGTGTCATTACTAGATTACACTATTAGACGCAAAATACATGAGAATATAGCTTCGACACCCTATTGATTCCCCGAAGATTTATTTTCAGTAGATAAAACTGGCGGAAAAATGCCTTCAATTATTCTTTACAGTACAACTATATGACATAGCAAATAATAATATGCATTTAACAAAATAATCGGTCCTTTTTGCCGTCTGGCCTGGCAACCCTGCTAGAGTGCGCCGGCGCCGGCTACCGCGCTACACTATAAGGGTTATAATTACATTAAGATGCAAACCTGTTGTGCCATATACGGTAATTCATTAATATCGCCCCAGGGTGTGTGGAAATTATACCAGCTATTTGATGGAAAAATTACGTTACACAATCTTGGGATTAAAGGGTGATAATGAAAAAGTTGTTAAGATTCAACAACGATTTGCAAGTATAGCAAAAGCTTATTCAAATGTATACCTTGTTCAATTGCATTAAGTTGCACAATTGGAAGAATGCATATAGGAGGGTTATGAAGCAAAAACTACAAAGTTATTAAACAATATGCACTTCGGATTAATTATAGGTAAAAAAGTAGTAATATTCGCCACCGATTTGCACAGGAAGTGAGCAAAAAGCGTACCAACACCCTTTCTTGCGGGTAATGAGTCCTCTAATTATTTTAACTAGTAGACGTTGTGAAAAAACAACAGTGTGGTGTAAAAACCCAACGTGGCTTATACATAGACTACTTCACATGGATTCTGTAATAAGAATACAGAATTACAGAGATGCGATCGATTTCAAAAATGTAGCTTTATCGCCGTTATTTTTCCTCTTAACATTCTGAACTTTAGCTAAGAAATGAACCTGTAACTGCACAATGCATGGAAGGACATCATTTTTATCAAACTAGATACTACAGCCTTGGCCAGAAGTGTTGAGCACTAATGCGATTTTCATACAAAACTGGAAAGTTTAGTCCATCGTTTCCATCTTTGTTTAAGTTATTTTGTCGATTAATTTAGACTAATAGGCATGTTTTGTTGAAGTTAGTAGTAACTGCATAGAATATTTGCAATATGTCGCACCGACTTAAATTTACATTTTTGGTACCTTCTGTTTTCATATTTTTTAAGTACCTTGAAAGTGTTATTAAGTGAAGTTTTCTATATTTATAAATAAAATATAACATTTACCGTTACCGTACATTGTTAGGATAGGGAAATAATGCTTAACATCAAAATTGTAAACAAAAAACACCTATGCTCAACACTTCTGGCCAAGGCTGTATTAATACTACGCTGTACGTCAACCAAGGAAAAAAAGCCAACACTTTATGTTTGTGTACCTACTTCGTTGCGAGCTCTTTCACTCAATTGAAACCACTAGAACCGACCATGATTTTTGTTACCTTAAGAACACCTGTTTTGTTTTGTATTTTTTTGGTGATGTAAATAACATAAATGCAATTAAGTGACGCAACTGAAATACGCGCAATGTCATCCTAAGGCTGCGTTTCTACCACAGATGAGTGGGGATGTGTTGTGTTTATCAGAACCAAGAGTCACTTCATTAGTTTATCCTCGCACAGCGCAGCTCTAGGATTGGTTCTTAACAAACACATTCCTAGCTCATATCTGGTGGAAACGCAGCCTAAATCTATGACTAAATACAGATAACACGTCTTTACAAGAACTCCGTCTAAGAACAAGTGATCTGTGGCGAAGCTTAATGGTTGGCAGCGGACCGTGCTACTTTGACATATTAAAAGAATACTTTAAACCAGTTTCTTGAAAAACTGGGCATCGGATATAATATAAAGGTCGCATAAAAGATGCGACAAGTCTATAAGCCGCAATTAGATCATTTTAGGGCCCAGCTGTAGATTAAAAACCGGTAATACGATTATTTTATGAAACTGCAAGTTATTTTGCAAGTGTAGACGGGCAACACTGGCCAAATGGCCTCTCGTTATTGGTTAAGCGTGTCGACAGCTTCAATGTTGCCAGTTTACTGTTGATTTACATTTTGTAACTTTAAATATGGCCATGTGACATTAATATGTACGTTAATTGAGTTGGCTGCTTAATATTAGTCGGGATACTTTATACCGGAAAAATTAAGAGAGTATTTGCATAATCCATTAAGTAACTTCTGCTAGTGTAAGATAAAGGATATAATAATACATATGTATCGGAAAAGGACGTTAAATGAATAGCTCTAGCAATGAATTATGAAAACGCTTCATAGCCCATAAAATGACAGTATAATGTGACTAAGTATGTGGTGCGAATTGGACGTAAACAGCATTGAGCTAAGGTAGAATTAATAACTGAATGCAGTAATTTGACAGTACCTTACATACATTTCCAAATCTAGCTTTATATGCCAGAGGCTAAGATTACTCCACTCCAATATGAATTAGGTTAGGAGCATTTTGGTCGCTGTTTCGTTTCAGCTTTTGACTTGTAAAATTTTTATTAAATGCGCTCTTTGGTGCCTCCTAATCAAACTTGAATTTATATGTATTTGCTAGTGACTTCGCTAGTCAGACATTGCACCGCGGCTTGTTCCGTCGACGTTTCTAAAATACATTTAACTGCAGAATTATCGCGAACACCTCAGTGGGAGGTCTAATAAAGTGCCCCCTAACTAATTGCCAAGTAAAGCGTAGGCTGGCAATGGCAACATAATTCTATTTAAAACTAGTTTGTCTACAACTTGAGCAGTTTTTCTTTGTTGCTTTAGTTTTCTGCAAGGATTGAAGCAGAAAACTTTTCCTTGGCGAATATAAAACTACAAACACTACGTAAGTAGGTAGAGTCGCCAAACGGTTACAAATATCTGAACAATCCTCTATTGTCAAAGGAAATGCATGTTCTAATATTTTGATACCTTGGCCGCTCCGATATATTTGATACTGTACAAAACTTTCTAACATTTTTTCTCTCTTCTATTTTTCTGGCATCTGAAATGCTTTATAATTTATAATATAACATTTCTGTTTCTGCGTATCTCAGTGCGGCGTATCTTTATTTGTTGTTCAGTTCTCTAAGTTCTTTTTCTTTTTGTCAAATCGTAGTTCCGAAGTTTTTCAATGGACAAACAGATTTGGAATTCTTTTGCTGACTTGACTAAATCGAGGCGAATTTCTGTCAAATTTTTTGACATGAATAGTAGAATCCTATGAAATAAGGCAGATTCAGATTGTCAGCGATACTTTAACTTTACCTACTGTATCTAGACGAATGAACCTCCAGGCCAAACTAACATAAAACATCAATTTTCAAAGAAATCGCCTTTTAATTGTGTCTGGATACAAATTGAACTACAAACAAGTGTCCCCTCCGGCGCAGGATGCAAGTTTAAAGACAGACCGTCTGCTCACCTATAGTAGCTTACCGTTAAATATATAAACATCTACACAATTTACACCTTAAGAGGTTCCAATAAGGTTTAGAATTGGTTTTTCAAACAAGGCAAGATCCATATCAAGTAAATTACAAGTTACATCAAAATGCAAAGAGCAATAATTAAATGTATTCATGTTCGAATGTATTATTAATATGGGCTGTAAGGTTTTGTGCACACGAGGAAGTAACACTAATCATATAGGCATGAGTCAGATATCAAGCATGGAGTGGTCAAGAGTGAGACTGAATGTGAATGGCTCGTTCAGAAATATAAAAGTCACCAGAAGGAATCAAAATCAGGCAATTGCCCTTCATGATTCTGTTTTCACCCCAAATGACGGTTTCGAAATTCAAAACATCAAAACGAAGCTTTCATATCAAAATCAGGACCTTATATTTAGAGGCCTTACAACAATTTTCCAACTTACAGTACACAAGTTTCTTTTGATAGAAAATCGACTTTAAATCAGTGGTCAGCAATAGTTTCTTAAACGCTGCTGTAGTTACTTAACACATAATAAAATAAGTGATAGTATGTTCTTGTATGTACATGAATTACTGTAGTTTCCTTTGTGCAAATGTGATTGCATCTCAAACCTCATAAAACAATGCAGCGGATGAATCACTCATCAAAACTGTTACAAAATTCCTAGACCTCGCACCGCATTCAAAACGACATACAAGCTTATTATAACAGTGTGACTTAAAACCTTACGAGATAATGAAGATTGCCTCTTGTTATTGAAATAAGATCTTTGTTGGAAAGTTATTAAGGTCCTAATACGTTCTAAGCGACGTGCTTGGCGTTCGCCTACGTTTTCCGGGCAAAAACACTTTCATTCCGGAGTGCCGAAGGTTACGGCTGCTGGAGAATTCGAACTTGAAAAAATCTGAACTTGAATTGATTTTGTTCTCAGTGCATCTCGCTCTGAGCAAATATATCTCAGAGCGAGCGAGATGTTCTGAGAGTAATATCAAATCAATATCAAATCATGGAAAAAATTTAGAGTTCGCGGCCACTCTTGGCTTCTAATGATGAATTTGAGTACAAGATACGCGCCCACTTTTTGGTTAAGCACGTGCCACCGTATTGTTACTTTATTTCGTTGGAACATTGAACTTTTTTTGGTTTTATCAACGAATACTTACCATTCCTTTTTAACTTAATAGTCTTAAAACTCTCTAGTCTCTACTTACACGTTTAAAAATTAAAATGAATTTTAAGTCAATTTCTTTTCAAACGATTTCTCGGAAAATACATATTTGTTACTTACTTATATATAAAATACGAATTCTAATTAATGGGGTAATCTGGTATCACCCGAGCTTTTTCCTACAAAACAAACCCGGGTTGCACTTCCGAATTTTACCCGTACTATACAATTGTAGGTTATATATAATTATAATATGTATATATTATCAGACTTTGTGTCACTGGTTGGGCATAGGCATCCTTTTATTGTCACATATGACACTTGAATTCACATAAATAGACAAAAAATTATATAATATAAAACGTAAACTGAATGGTCAGTTCAAAAACTCGTCATTTTTCACTAAAACCTTGTCTCTCTCCCGATTTTCCCCCTCTATTCACTTGCAAATCGTACCAAGCGGATTTTTCTGTACTTATCTCGAGTTGCCTCCAACGAGTCGTAAACATGAGCCGATCCAACCGGCTTACCTATTTTAAGACGTTTGAGCACCTTACCGTACTGAAAAATGTGCCTTCGCTAACTTACTATGGTGGTCCCACACTGATGTTATATACAGCCTTGGCCAGAAGTGTTGAGCACTAATGCGATTTTCATACAAAACTGGAAAGTTTAGTCCATCGTTTCCATCTTTGTTTAAGTTATTTTGTCAATTAATTTAGACTAATAGGCATGTTTTGTTGAAGTTAGTAGTAACTGCATAGAATATTTGCAATATGTCGCACCGACTTAAATTTACATTTTTGGTACCTTCTGTTTTCATATTTTTTAAGTACCTTGAAAGTGTTATTAAGTGAAGTTTTCTATATTTATAAATAAAATATAACATTTACCCTTACCGTACATTGTTAGGATAGGGAAATAATGCTTAACATCAAAATTGTAAACAAAAAACACCTATGCTCAACACTTCTGGCCAAGGCTGTATAACATAATAAAATATAGTGTCACAAGGATGCGGTTTTGATGACAGGATAACGGCATCCCTAATACAATGTGTTTTATAACATCAGTGTGTCCACTATGAAGATTCCCCGGAAACCTATTACTGGACCGCGATTAGAATGGGATTAGAGTTGACAGATTTTCCATATGCTTACGTTAAAATTTGTACGGGTTGACAGCTAACTCAATCCCATTCTCATCGCGATTCAGTAATACTTGGTTACCAAGTGTTGGGTATCGAAGAGCATGTTGCGGTATCGCCATGGACCCTTTTCTAAAGAATTAAATGAACGAAAGATTGAGTTTAATTGAAAGCATCGCACAGGTGACCAGACCACACCAGATATTGTCAGTAATAAAGACATTATCTCTCTTGAGAATGAGAACGATGATAGACTAAGGACGGGTACAGAAAGAATGACATTATTAACTGATCTAGACCGCATATAGACAGTTCCAGTGTAAATAAATCCAAATATTTCTCAAAAAGGCATTGATTATTGGTTCCCCACAACCAAGAGACTTGCTTGGAATGTCTATGAAAATTACAAACTTAAAAGCCCAAACTCATAAGTTTTTCAACTTTGCAGTCTCCTGACATAACATGTGTTATGAACTCTTATAGCTATGAGCATGAAGGAAGGCCGCATTACGATCATCGTAAATGGATCGAAAAATGTCAAGCAAAAATCTACCAAAATTATGTTAGTGACCCGTTATAATTTTTTTTAATACACATAAAAATGATTTTGATGATTTTATAATAACCAGTGATCGGCGAAAAGGATTCCACACGGAGTGAATGACGTCAATAATTATGCTAGTATGGATATGCCGCGGCATTTGCGGGATAGAAAAATAATATTAGAGTAATTTTCACAAACATTTGTAATTAAGTATTTTAATGAAATTATTTATTTCGCATATTATTTTTTGTTTTTTTTGGTCTCTATAAAATTAAAATAACAAACCATTATTTTTTCAATATTTTGTAATGTTAGCCTGTTTCGTTTGACATCTAATATCCATTTATAAGCCGAAAATGATCTTTCCACTTATATTTTCGAGCAGTTTCATTGGTATCGCGAGCGAAACGGCACATCCATAATACTATGTCTAGTTGAATTCCCGCGGTGTGGCATCTTTTTCGCCGATCACTGATAATAACATATAAAAAATGATAGCGTATCATATATTTCAGGGTTTCCTGAAGTCCAGGTGGCGGCACTGTGACGAGAGGTCAGTTTGGCAGCAGCTGTCAAAAGCCACCATCAAGAAAATGTAATTTAACATGATTGGTGGATTATGTATGACGCTGGTCACGCTGGACCTCTCGCCACGGTGCTCCTGCCGCCGTCTACGTCTAATGAAAAAATCCAGGATACCCTCATTAAGATACCTATGTTGCAGCGTCCCCTAATACTATAGGTACAATTTGCAAGTTAAGCGATTAGCGTATCTTCCACGCTCCGTTGCATTTGTCTAAACGGCTTATCTTACGGACATTTGCAAATTGTTGGTGTTAAGCCGCAAAGGGGCGGGCCGTCTTATTAATACCCTGTCCCCGGCATCTGTGGGCTGACCCCGAGGCACCCCTGAGGTAAGGACTAGAGAAGCCTCAGGACCAGTAGGACGTAAGTTGGGTGAGCTTTGGAGGGAGTTTTAACGTTTTGAGTCGCGTCTGAGGTGAGGGCGAAGACTAGCCTCTCATGCGCAGAAAGACGTAAGTCGAGTGAGTGTTGATGTGAGTTTTGACGTTTTGGTTCGAGATTAGGTTTTGCTGTGTTTGTCACTGTCCGCTGTTTGGTTTTGGGTGTAATGGACGCCTTTGTTCACATGTGAGGCGAGTTTTTGTATGCAAGACTTTAGTTGTAGGTAGTGCTTAATCTTTCTTTTTGAAGTGAGAGACAGTGGCATGTAGTTGTAGATTTATGGAGCTGTATTGCTGAAACATTACTATAAAGTTAAGGATACGTGACAATGAATTCACCTCTGTTTATTGTTGATTTTAAAATTAATTATAATCATTATACAGCCTTGGCCAGAAGTGTTGAGCACCAATGCGATTTTCATACAAAACTGGAAAGTTTAGTCCATCGTTTCCATCTTTGTTTAAGTTATTTTGTCAATTAATTTAAACTAATAGGCATGTTTTGTTGAAGTTAGTAGTAACTGCATAGAATATTTGCAATATGTCGCACCGACTTAAATTTACATTTTTGGTACCTTCTGTTTTCATATTTTTTAAGTACCTTGAAAGTGTTATTATGTGAAGTTTTCTATATTTATAAATAAAATATAACATTTACCGTTACCGTACATTGTTAGGATAGGGAAATAATGCTTAACGTCAAAATTGTAAACAAAAAACACCTATGCTCAACACTTCTGGCCAAGGCTGTATATCCCACCAAAAATGTTCATGTAAAATTGCCGGCCAACACTCACTAGCACACAGCACTTTCGCTGTAGAAATTTCCCGCCCCCGCGTGGTCCCGAAGTCCCGAGATATGGAAAAAACGTTGGTACAGCCAGCGTCAAATATATTGTAACAGCCAAAGTGATCAAATAGTTCGTCACACCACATATTTTGTATGGTGTGACGAACTATTTGGCTACTCTAGCTGTTACAATTTATTTGACGCTGACTTTACAAGTAATAATAATCAAGAGTATCAAGACTGCAGTCTGCAGTCGCGGCGCGGCGCGTCATAATATTTGTAGGCTGAAGAATCTTCGCTCGGTCTCAGGTGTTGTAAAGATGGTAAATAAGAGTGGACTGTAGGTTTAAAGCTGGTTTACTATCCAAATCAAGAGAAATACAAAAAGGTGATGTGCACAAGTCGTTGGGAAATCAGTGAACGGTGAGTTTTTGAATCTAATACAATGTGTCAAATTTTGAGTGCAAAGTATTGCCATTTAAAACTAGAAATGGATGGACAGATTTGACTGTTGCTTAAATAGTGCGTGACATTGAATATTTTATTTAAAAAATATACATGTTGATAAATAATAATTATAAATGATTTTATACAATTAAATTAGACTGAATTATGAAATTATGAAAAGTTAATTAAATGAATTTGATTTTGAATACATATTTTGTTCTTAAGAATAAGGATTAAAAACTAAGTTTTTAAACGTTTCTGAACATAGGCATAGGCATGTCATTTGGCTTTCCGTTTCTTCATGACATGTAAATGTAATTGTCTGTGATGCGAACACACATTTCAGACACCTAGGCAAGCCGGTGGTAGTCAAGTTCTATAGACGCCCCGCCAATTACCTTGATTACTACCGACTACAATTAGTCTCGTGTCTAAATCATATCTGCCTAACGAACCGCCCTGCAACGATTGGCACCTTGGCAGATTTAGCACCAATCTGTAATTTACTAATCCAAGCAAACACCCACTTAGAATATTCAATGTCTGATTGCTCTTGTGATTTACCACTATCCTTAGATTTACTCAGACTTCGTCCCGTAGACAGTAGACACCGCAATATTGCGAGTAAGCCTACAACCTAGTATAGAAGAAAGACGTGGACGCGAAGGATTAAGCGTGACAAATCGAGCGGCTTGTTTATGCCAAGCCAGATTAACTGCCGCAAACATCTAAAATTTAAATTTCATTACATGTTTTTCTGTCTCTATTACAAGACTACTGGTAGCAAGTAGCAACGTAATGTGTCCAGATTACTCGCGGCAATATATTCGCAGCTGTCCCGCTTAATGTAGACTATGTATGTATGTAAGCACTTTATTGTACATAAAAAATGTTATAATAAAACATGATAAAAAAGATAACAAAGTACAAAGGCGAACTTATCCCTGTAAGGGATCTACTGTAGAGACTAAATATGTATGTATGTAGGAGACTATGTTGAGGTCAGAGGTGTTTGCCGCGTCAGGCAGCTCGAACAATACACCAGCATGTTCGCTGAGGGCCTAACCGCGAACATAGAAAATCGAAATCTCTGTCTCTATCGCTCTTCCATATTCGAAAGATAGTGATGCAAGCAGACGATCGAACGAATGAAGTGGTTCGCGGTTATAGGCCAGTTCAACTAGTATGCTTTATCTAATTCCAATTGGTAGGTGATCTGCAGATTTATTACTATCCTTAGATTTACCCTGAAATCATATCAAAAAGAGCTTAAGCGCCTAAAGTTTGTGAGTAACATAACCTCTTCCGTCTGAGCATGTTTAAGCTTATGATTTATCTATGAGTTAACTAAGCCAATGGTAATTATTATGAAGGATGATTTATTACATAGTCTAGCCATAAGTTCTGTTACAAACAAAAACGTAAATAATTTTCAATGTAATGTAATTTGATTACAATAATCATATATTTATGAATAGGTAATAAAATAAAGCTCTTAAGTAATATATCCTTTGTCCGAAACTTCCAATGTTGGTTTTAATACAAGCCTTTAATCATCAGCTTTTCAATGGTAAAATTCACGCACCGTTTTTATGGGGGAATTTACTACAGTTGCCTTTAAATATTTTAAATGTCATACAGCAATACAACAAACGAAATATATAAATGTAAGCACACAACACTCGAGAAGCTTAAACTATAGTATACACGCTTCAGCAACGTCATTATCCAGCATAGCTCATGATTTAGTAAGATGCGTCATATCAAGGTGTCTCTAAAATCCATTTTTCCGTACAGGCTTGTTTAGCGACTGAAAATTTCAGTCAAACTGTATCAAAATGAGCTTTAAAATACTATGGTAAAACCTGTTAACAGGACAATATACAAAAATATGCTTTAGGCTTTTCAGGAGAATTCGGCCTCACTTCAAATAGCTCACTCCACCCAGTCTTACCTGAAAAGTAATTTTCTTTGTTCTTCTCAGTATGCTGATTGGCCCCTTTCCAGCACTTACCTAAATTCCCTGGACAATTAATTGTGGTCGGTGTTAGAGGACATGGTCTGTTCTAAACACCACATAAATATTGATTCTCTAAAAACAACCTTGACGGCAGGGTAGATTTTTTTCCAATAAAGAAGGTGCGTGAATTAACAGGTACGAAACAAATCGTTAAAAAGCAAATGTTAAAGCCATATGTGGACATTTCTAGATAAAAATATATCATTTAAAAACTAAATTAATTTATCTATAAATAGATATACCATTTTTGTAAATTAGTTGAACCGTCAAAGAAATATGATTATTTTCACAAGTAACAGAACTTATGGCTAGACTAGGTATGGTTAAGTAAAGTATAATTAACGTCAGTGACCAGATGACCTTATAGAGGGCGCTAAAGGTGAAAAGCAGAATTTAAAACAGAAGCAGAAGTTAAAACTAATCCAAAGTTTATATTACGATACATTAACAAAGTAGGTTTTTAGTTTTCACCCAGAATAGGATTAGGAATATTATTTCCCTGCGTTAAAATTATGTTCCTAGAAAACAATTCAATGTTTACCTAATTTAATTGTATTTTTAAAGTCTTGCAATGATTAATCGCTCTGCTGCTCCTCATTCAACACTTCTAGTTATAATTTTTATTTCGGTAAATGACATGACATTTAATTATACTTGCATCTGACTTTACCACCAAGTTTACAGAGCTTAACCGCGAATATAAAAAAATGGAAACATTCTGTCTCAATTTTGTACAAAAGCGGTAGAGAGCCAGATGACGATTTGACGGCATCTCGGTTTTCGGTGTTCGAGGGTAAATGAGGCTTTCCGCGATCGAGTTTTTTCATTAGATGGCAGCACGGGGCGAAAGGTCTTTTAGACAGTAGCTGTCAAAATCTACCAATAAAAAAACATGATTAAACATGAGAGCGAAGTTTCAGTAGACGACATGTTCGATCGCGCGAAGTGGAGAGAAAACGAGAAAAGCAGACCCCACAATCATGCCAAGGAGAGAGAGAGAGGTGGATTATGACAGCAAGACATCTTGCCACCGTGCTGCCATGTAGCAAAAATCTCTATACCTCTAAATAGCGAGAATTTAGTTTCCAAGCGCACGATATCTCAAATGCCTTCCTCAAAATGACGCTGCCAACTGTTAATACAAGGAGAGAGAGAGACAGGAGGACAGGAGGTGGATTATGACAGCAAGACATCTTGCCACCGTGCTGCCATGTAGCGAAAATCTCTATACCTCTAAATAGCGAGAATTTAGTTTCCAAGCGCACGATATCTCAAATGCCTTCCTCAAAATGACGCTGCCAACTGTTAATACCTTTCTAAAGTTTCTAAACATTTGGAAATCCGTCATCTCATTATGCATTTCACAACGTTAATCTGCACTGTGATCGTACTTGCTTCACTATCAGCCTACGCTTTAATGTAAGCCTTAAACTAATCTTGTGATAGTTTAACAATACAAGCAGAACAAGATAATTTTCCGAATAAAATAATGACATTACAAGGTTTTCATTTACGAAAGAAACTTTGATTTATTTATTTGTGCTTGTGTTTTTATGACCAATAGAATATTGCATACTACAGAGAACTATCTACCTAGAGGCACAGATCTTCCACTAAGCAGAAGAGGCAACAAATAGAGGGGGCTATTGCAAAAGTGGGGGAATGGCTGAAGGAGGAGGTCCCTAGTGACCCTCTGGCTTGTAGGACACTTTCTGGTGAAAAAGCAATGCATGTTATAATTTTTGGGTTAAGGTTGCCCTTCGTGAACTCCGCTCCTGTAGAATACAATTGAGAAACCACTAAAATGAAATGGGTGCCTATAGTAATTTTTTTCCTATCAGTCTTTGGTTAGATCCGATCGGTTTTTCACCCGGCACTGCGCATGACATCATCAAAACGCCGTGGCCTTACATGGTCGCGTATGATCTATCGATCGGTACTTGTGAACAGCTGACGAATAGTGCCGCGTTTCGGGACCCGATACGACTAAAAATGGGCACACAAATTTAATAATGTTTGTCTACTTGTATGCTATGTAGAGTTAAATTAAAGGAGTCTAATCTACAGGTTATGAAAGGGTCGACAACATGCGTGTAATCCTCGAAGTTGCTTTTCAATAAATAAAATAAAAATAGCCTATTTTCGTGTCCCACTGCTGGGCAAAGGCCTCCCCTCTTCTACTCCATTCAGTAGATATATTTTTATGATATTTTCAGATAAGATTTTTTGTGCCTTTAAGGTCTTATATAATCCCTTATGATCTTTCGACTGGTACTTTTGAAAGGAGTACAGGATCTCGTAGTACTAAAATTGGGCACACTATACTTGTGTTTGTCTAAGTAGTCAGTTTTTTTAAATAGCCCTTTTGAAGGTAACCTGTTAATAGCTGTTCGAAAAGTTTTTATTAATAAATCCTATTTCCTTACTACGATCAACTCCGTCCCGCCTCTGCCGTCTAGCATTTCATTGTAAATTCAGATTCAATTTTTATTTTCACCGTCCCATTACCATAAAACATATTTAGAACCTCCTACAGCACTCCTACTCTTTAATCAATAGGGATATTTGATCCATGAATACATTGATGTTTGGAGCATTGGAAGATTGCAAGTCTCCTGCCCAAACATAACCTAATGTAGGTAGCTGGTTGAAAATGGCCACAACAATTATAATTATATTCGCTTTTTATATGTTCTCTGAAATTAAGTCATTGTTCGTCTTTTCATCTATAAAGCGGTCGGAAAGCGATTAATTTCTACCCTACAGTCTCACACTTCCTAAGTATACTTTAAAAGAATTATAATATAATGCTATGAAAATCGGTTAATAAATAATAATGGATACCTAGCATGATTTCTATTTATTTTATTTTGATATTTATTTAACTCCTGATTTAAATAACAAATTCTATTACCTCAATTGTTCAATAAAAGTTAGCTGAAGTAATTGTATTATAAATACAGATATTAATATATTTTACTTTCCCGATTCCTCGAATTCGAAATGAAAAGTAGAGTGTTTAATTTTGGTGAAATCCCTCGAACTATTGGCGTTCTCACTTCATTCGAGCACCAACATATCTTGCCAGATAGGTACCTCTCATTCCTTTTGCCTAACTATTAACTTATTCATAAGGGTTAACGCTATATTTGGGTAAAATAAGACTCGACCACAACTTTTCGTTTTTTTCCTCCAATTAATTTTCGTCACTGAATTTCTCAGTCTCACTCTGCCAGCGGGAATCATAACGTAATAAAATTCAGACTACTGCGATGGTTTACGACCTCTCTCCTAATATCGGGTCGCACACGCATAAATTAATGCGGATTTATTGCCTCCCATTTGCACCAATTGCGTTACGGGCGGGGAGACAAGGATAGTGATATTTGTAGTAGTGTGATACTAATGTCTTAGGTAATGAGGATTATCCGATTGTGTTAATAAGTTAAAGCTTTATCCATTAGCTTTAAGAGTCGCCAGGACGCACGCGTGAACTCGCGTCCCCATACAAAAGTAGTTCAGCTCTCATTTTAAAACGACATGCTTTAGAACCACGAAATTTGGCATGGGCATTCTAGCAGTACAGATCTATGTCGGTAATTCGTTTTCGTTGCAAAAAATTGTAATACAAAGAAAATATAGCAAAAATAAGTTTTGTGTGTAAATCTGTATCTGGCTGTATTTTCTTTGTATTACAATTTTTTGCAACGAAAACGAATTACCGACATAGATCTGTACTACTAGAATTCCAATGCCAAATTTCGTGGTTCTATAGCATGTCGTTTTAAAATGAGAGCTAAACTACGTTTGTATGGGAACGCGAGCGTCCTGGCGACTCTTAAGCGTTTATCCTCATTGAGAAACTCTGGGTTAAAAGGAACCTTGTGCGTTAACCATCTTAGATTAAACAAACGAATAGCGACTCGTCATTAGCTGAACGGTAAAGAATCCCATCTCGATATGAGTTTCATAGTTATATGTCTTTTCGGTTATGGATCCTATTAGCTATATCTATATAGCTAAGTATAACGGGCATATAGAATCATTAGCGGCTGAATGTTTTCCCATCGATATAGCTTGAGTCCAAAAATTGGGTGAACCGAGGGCCTATCTCGTACTTAATTTAATAGTGAATTAACTAAAATGGTTTCCAAAGAAATTAAATGGCATACCAGATTAGGGTTGCCAGGCCCAAAAACACAAAAGCCGGACTTCGCGCTTAATTTAGCCGGACATTTTACCCTGAAAGCCGGACATAACTTTTTAATAGCTCATTTTAGCCTTTTATAAAGCCGGACAGTTGTTCGAAAAGCCGGTCAACATTTTATAATTAAAAGAAACGATTACTTATTTATTTTTAGGGTTACATAGTCAACTAGGAACCCTTTAGTTTCGCCTGGTCCTTCTGTCCGCGGCTTAGTTCAGTGATCGTTAGTACAATCGACGTCAAATATATGTTTACACCTTTTCACCTTACAAAGGCAAATGATAACTATTTTTAATACACTTAAGTATATGTCAATTTTATCAACTTATTAACAGCCCTCGGAGCAGTCGCTTCTGTACTAGCGGTGGACTTTCGACTCGTACCACTCGCGTGGCAGTCAGGCGAAAAGCCTAACAAAAGCCGGACAGGCCGGACGAGCAAAAATTTGGCCGGACACGGCCGTAAAAAGCCAAACATGTCCGGCTAAAGCCGGACACCTGGCAACCCTATACCAGATCAACTGATACAAAGAAAATCCCCACTTCAAGGGTAGCAAAAGGTACGGTGGCGTCGGTATACCACATGAGTGGATAGATACATAGAAATAGGTAGTCTAGGTACATATAAATTATTACTCATAAGCCTATGGTGTCCCTCTGTCTGTCTGTTAACGGGTTGACTCAATTGTCTTCATGATCATGATATTAAATAATATCATTTTGTTTATTAAACTTAATTTTCTACGGAACCCTAAAAATGAAAGGTTGGGCAATACAAACCCGTGGTTGTAGTGTAGGTTATTTAGGCATAAGAAAACGGGCGAATATGGCGAAAAAAAATTCTAAGTTGACTAGGGATCGGAACCCACAAAAGCTAGTTACTTATACTAGTAGTTAAATCTTATATGTACATATTTGCAATGTTTCATTTTAAACCATAATATTGTTTATCTGGCTCTCATACACGTTGGACTAATAGCCAGAACCGCTAAGCATTAGGAACGCCGTCTGTGGTCGTTTGTTAGAAGCGCTCAGAGACGAGTTTTTGTCTCACCGCCAAATTGCATCCGCACAATACGTGCTTCCAAATTGATTTCGTATTAATTGCTATATAATTCGGCGTGTAGACGTTGCCTTTTTAGTGAAAATTCGGTAAAAAATGATCCTCCCTAAATAAGATCATAGATAGATCAGAACAAATAATGAAAGTACATTTTCGGACCAGATTTTTACGATAATTAAGTACAATTCGCAAACGTACAATTACGAGAAATATTATATACCTACCGTACCGACCGGACCTCTTGCCTATTCATACCAGAACTCCTTAGATACAATATATTAATAGTACCTACTTTTAAATTTTATGCAAACTGTTTGTCAATCCACAATTAGTAAGGAAGGGTACAATGGCACAATGACAATCGTACGCCACATGAACTTAGAAAGTGCACATGGTCATCAGGCATTTATAAAAAATACCCTTTTCATTAAGGATTTGTATGTAAATTATTCATCCTTCGAACCGTGAATAGTTCAATACTACAGAAAAGAAAAGAATAGATAATTGCAGTTATAAATACGAGAAAGCATGTGTCCCAAAAGATGTCCACATAGCAAGCTTTGTAAGCTGTGTCTTTTAAAAAGTCCCATCGCAGGCAATTCTTTACCCTCTTATAACTCTTATAAGAATCATAAGTTTCGCTTTGAAATATGGTTTGTAAGTAATTTGAGTTTTGAAATGTGAGACTTCTAGCACGACTTTTCTCTTCCGTATTCAAACTTTCCGGAATCGAGAAACATCCCACACAGTCCCTAATTAGATTCTAAGAAAAAGCTCTTAAGTCCTTCCTAGTGAAAATAAATATTAAAATTACGAGTATTGGTAATTTTAAGACAATTAATCCGCACCTAATATTTTTATCAGTCGTTGCGACTAATAAATCGCACTGCGACTGAAACCCACGTGCGCGGATCGAGCGCACATGTTGATTTTTTCTCCATCAACGAGTGACAGCATCCACCGCTTATTACACGAGCCAGCTGCGATGAAATATTATAGGGACTGACCAAATGTTACACGTTTGTAATGTGGCACTGAGGGCGTGAATGTGATACGTCAAGATCTCGAGATTAATTCTGTGTATGAGTGTAGTAGTCACACTGAACAGTATTTAAAGCGGGCCACTCAAGTAATTTTAGTCGATTTCACTAAACATCTTTTAATCAATTACCTATCCTATATGTACGTATAAAGAGATAATAACAAAATACTGGGCAGATTTTGATAAGGCGTGAATAGTAGGTATAATTTGCCTGGAGCCCGGAGATATATTATAATTTTTTTTAACCAGTTTCAATAAAAAGAAAAAAGATCGGGTCTAACTTTTCGAAATTTTCAACTACTTAAATAAGTCCGCTCAAAGGTTCAAACTTTTCAGTTGTTTGTTAAATTGAAACGAGTGAGCAAGATTGAAGTAAGTACTTAATTAGGTAAGAATGGAACTTTTGGTACTATGAATATATTTTTTTCCAATTATTAACACTTCACACTTCAATACATATTTTTGTAGGCGGTAGTGTCAGAGTAAAAACTTTTACACGTTTTAATGAAGCAAGAAAACGAAACTGTCCAAAAAGTCAATTTAGTAAGTTGATTTAGTTACTTATGTTATGACTAATTTTCCAACAACAAGTCAATGGAGCATGTTTTAGATTTCAGATAAGTTTAATCTAAAATATCCACCATTGGCGGTGGCAAGTCTTGGGGTGAGGAAATAAATTATGTATTATATTATAATATAATACATTTGCGAGAATATGACAAAGAAAACACAAACTAGTTACGTCAGTTTTTTAAAGCACCATTTACTTGAGGTCTAGAGAGTCTATGAAATGACAAATCCATACAGTCTATGTTACAAATCTCTACTAGAGACCCTGTAACATAGACTGTATGGATTTGTCATTTCCATAGCCAACAACAAGATGTCTGATTTTTGCGCTTGCGAAGCCATTTACTCATAATTTTGCGCGTTTGTCCTCATTATCTGAGCATCATTTGTTTTAGTGAAGCAAGAAAACATTCAGTCCATCCGAAAAGTCAGCGAATAGTAGTAAACACACCGACAAACCTTTTCAGATCAACCATATTTATCTAGAACAGTCGACTACAAAGAGTTGTATCCACTTTCTCAAATTAACGTTGTAATGGGGTCCAAAAGTGGATACATCTTGTAGTCGTCTGAACATGTCCCATTCGCTCGAATTCGAGCGTTCTTGGTCACCGCCGGGCATAAAATTATCTGGGCATTAGCGGAGCACCATTTGTCATCGGCAGGGGGCGGACCGCAGGCGCGCAAAAACAAGACCGGGAGCTGTCCGCTGCTATTCCCTTTTGTGGAGCGGCAGCGCGGTTTGAGCCACTGTAAAGGGTCTGCGAAAGTTGAAGATATCACTATAACGAATGGGTAGAAGTGAGGCAAAACGCAAAAAAGATTTAAATAATAAACTGTGATATCTAGAGATATAAAAATGGAAAAGCTCACTCAGGCGATACTCGAATTAGTGACTCCGGGATACCAGCCTGCCGCTCTAACAACTTAGCTACCGAAACTTTTCTTTTTTTTCTATCTTCATATAAAAATCAGAACATCCAGGAGGTAATCTTACTTGCGCCATACCAAAATAACCAACGACCTCTGTAGGTATGCATGTGCTGATGATTTCGAAAATTGTATGTCTGACAAGTAAACATGCAGGCACTTACTATAGTTATGTACTATCACGATTTGTTTATTACAAAGGTGACCTTCGAAACACAAAACACCTCAATCGTTAGAACACTCAAGGTCATATTTAAACTGGATATAAAGCGATGCACTTAAGCTTATAGGAATATGAAGCCAGGGTTGCCAACACATTAGAGTTGCGTTGACAAAGGATTGCAAGCTACAGGGTTGTGCCAAAACTAGGAAAATAATATAAAGGGTCAAGTGGCAGTTTTGACACAAAAACTTGGGGAATTATATCGGATATTAGACGCGTGCCCCGTTTTTGTGGGGTTGGACGTGTTTTAATTCCCTAACTTGCAACCCTTGTGGCCTTTCAGAAGACAAGTCACAATGGCGTCGTGTATCAGATAATATCCGTCAAATGAGGCACAGTTGAAGCCTGTAGCGTTTAAAGAATGACCATAAGACTAGCAGTTCAAGATTTAAAGATTGTAACACTATGACGTTCCCTATTAAGCCTACCTAAGGTTAGCTGGAAGAGATCCCTTAAAGGGATAAGCTCGCTTTTGTACACGCTTACCTTAGTTTTTAATGGTCATGTACTTGTTTTGTGCAATGAAGTGATTTGCTACTACTACTACCTATTCATAAAGATCTGCACGCCTAGCACATGAGTGACGCGACAGTATCTCGCACGCGAGATAGTCTATCCGTCCTTTTCTGACTGTGTCAATTAAAAAGAGACGGGTAGTCTATCTCGCGCGCGAGATACTGTCGCGTCACTCATGTGCTAGGCGTGCTGGTCGTCTATCACCACTACAATAGTATTGATAATCGTTTGTCCCTTAATTTTAACATTTTTATCCCTTTAGAGGGGAAGGAAATTTAATGTGTCCCGTCTGTCTGTAGAAATGTAAACTATTAATAACTAAAATAAAGTGACAAATATTTAATAATGTGTTTACAATACATATGTGAAAAAGTGACAACCTAACAGGACCTTATTTATCGAATTTCAGTAACTCGGAGCAGAACCGATTTAACACTGATTTTCTGGATTTACTTAAGTACATACTTCTTTTTTTTTTAAATTCGCTTCCAGATTCGCACCTCTGCCACTGCTGGGAATGCTGGGATGCTGTTAACTAGCTTAGCTTAGTTAACTAGCAATTGTAATCATAATGAACTCGTAAGAGTACCTAAGGACTGATGCAATGCAGCCAAGGAAACGCTAAAATGAGGGTTTTTTTTAGGAAATCGATCATTCGATCCCGCTGTTCAATCACTGACTGACCAGGCCAAGCCAATGCGCTCGATTAAATGATTAACCGTTCCTTGAGAGATTATTTGTATCGTGACGCGTAGGTATTTGAGAATTGCACCTGTTTGATATGAGCACCTAAGAGCTATGTTAACAGGCAGTACCTAATATATACATTGTAATTTATTAGGTATTTATTAAATTGCCCGTTAATTTCATTTATTATAGCTACAAGCTTGTTATCGCTGTTCCTACTTTTCTTTCAATAGTTATTTCTACTCATTTAGAAGATTCCTAACTTTCGGACCTTCTGATCATTTATTTAAATAGCCACCTCTTCATCACAACTACTGTTAAAACGGGGTATTTAATCATGTATATTTGTATGTTCATCATATTATTACCGGTCTGCATCCGGTCTATCATATCATAACTTCAGCTCGATCGGACTTGCAGAATTTAATTACAGACAGGTACCAAGACTTAAGGGGCTACTTTGAGAAATTATAGATTTTTTCAAGCGCTCTAGTGACTGAACGGGAAAAGGGAGTGAATTTATTTTCGAATATATATTATTAGACTTAATAATATATCAAGTTTTGGCACAAGCCGAAACACGATTGCTGAAAGTTGCCTCGATAGAAAAAAAATCCGAAGTTGGGTCCTTTTTCCCCTTATTTTTCTTGGCTTACGTAAACTATAAGAGATTAAGCAATATAACTAAGTAAAAAATATGGTATTTTGGTTTATCTAAAAAGTCACACAAGCAAAATTAGACAAAACCTTATAGATTCGCTTATTTATCGTAGTTTGGTCAAAAAGTCTGATCCTTAAGAGCGCTGCATCTCTTTCTTTCGTGCACGGGAGCCATAAACGTGTCTCTTACGGATGGGCGTGGCTTGTCCGAATCGAGGAACGGCCTTAAAACTATATAAAAGCCCGTAAAGAGGACCATACTACTCCCAAGTGACCCAACATCGTGCCTAGAAACAACTATCAAAAATAAAATGCGACGCAAGAATGCAATCCGTCAGGCGACCGCGCGCGTCACACTCCATTGCCCGCGCTGAATGGCTGACTCCCGAATCGTCGGACCAGAGTTTGGTTTGAAGATAATGAGTCGTACGCTGTAGCAGAGTTAGATATCGAACTCACATAAAATGTGGCTGACTACATCAAAAGGTACCATTTGCCGGCCTGCGCTTACAGTTTTATTACTTATATTGAATCTGTACAAAGTAGGTATGACATCACAATGGTACCCTTCCATATAGGCTGTCACAAGCAGGCCTATAGCTGTGAACCACTTCGTTCTTCAATCGTCTATTTGTATCTCTCTTTTGAATATGCAAAAGCGATAGAGACGGAGATACGATAATTCGATGTTCGAAGTTCGTGTTAAGACCCCTTTTTCTTTTACGCGCTGACTTTTAAGCACAGAAAAACGGGTCCTAATACTAACAATATAGAGCCAAGCGAATACGACTTCAATTCTCTGACTGTAGTGTAAATACCTATCACTACAGAGTATAAAACAAAGTCGCTTCCTGTTGTCTGTATGTATGCCTAAATCTTTAAAACTACGCAACGGATTTTGATGCGGTTTTTTTTTATAGATGGAGTGATTCATGAGGAAGGTTTATATGTATAATTGCACCCGTGCGAAAGCCGGGGCGGGTCGCTAGTAAAGGATAAAGTTGACCTACAGACTAACAAATAACAATAAGTCGTATCAAATCCTAAATAAAAAAGGATAGTTTTTATTCACTGAAATCATTACTTAAGGGATGAAAAGGGGGAGAAATTAGTAAGTACCTAATTAAAACTTTATTGAATGGATAGCTTGATTACTCCCTCGGTAGTAATATCAGCTATTACTCCTTTTACGGCAGCACGGAACAGCTAACACACAACGATCTAAACTTAAACGCAGTTTCGTCAAGTTTTCCAATTATGCGCCCTTACCCTTCAGTTTCTAAGATTAACATATGCAAGTGACTCCTACACAGAATTAACATGGAAACTGCAACGGCAATTACCGCCATTTTAATTGCAAATTTACGCGGTGTCAAAGATTCCTGCGATTTGCATGAGAGATTGATATTTCATAATGTGTTGCCCCAGACTAAACAGGCCCGGTCTACGCCATGCCATAGGTGAAAAAAATTACATAAGTACCAGTGGCGGCAGATGAAAACTTTTATAAGGCAACCCGGAGCTTAATTTAGCTTTAAATTTCTTTATGAGCTGTAGGAAAACTGCTCAGGTACCTGAAACATAGGCAAGCCGGCAGGAATCGTGTTCTATGGACGCGCCGCCACTAATAAGTACTTGAAAGGAATTTAGTTATCATCATCCTGTCCAGGCCGATTTCGACCATGGCGACTGGTTTCCGCTGGCTAGTGAGAGCGACGTTCGTGGGCTCTCAGGTGACTGACGTAGCCTATTTTAGCAGTAAAAGTACGAGAACATTTACTGCAGGTCACCACCCCTCCGACAAAATTAGTTATCATAGACAAAAAGCAGCCGGAGAGCGGATATTTGTCTATGGTAGCCGAATTTTTGTATGGAGCACATAGAGGTCAAAGACAAAATTCGGCCAGAACGGAAGTGGGATTTTTCCGCTTTTTTGTCCATGATATCTGACTGCGCTCAAGCGTGTGTTGCGCCAAAAACTTGTGTATGGTTTCAAAATAAAACCAAAATATAATATAGTTAATCTGTAGGTTTTTAGCCTCATTCCTGAGAGGCTAGGATTATGTTTGGTCTATTAATTCAATTAATATTATCAAAAACCGCATCCGAAACACCACTCTGCGGTATAAACCGCGTAATTAAATACACTGACGTAGTAAAAAAAAACGCGGGCTCAAATAGAATTGGACATCTTCCTTAATTGGCCGGAAGAAAGCAAATCAAGATATTGCCCATCAGTTGGACACGCAAATATAAATATAATAAGATTGTATCATGATAGGTACATAGCTACCCATAAAGATTAAAACCATCCTAACAACGCGATTTTTTTGATAACATTTTATATTAGTCATTATATCAAAGTAATTCAGATACCTATAGGACAAACAGATCTGACTACTATGATCTGGCAAACCAAATTTTGCAGTAATCATAAGTAGTAACTAGTAAACTATAGTACAGTTTAAATTCAAATAATCTTATGGTACCTATGTATGAAGTAGTTCATGAAGGAACATAGTTAAGGATTTAAAAAAAATTTGTAAGCCTTTAACATTTGTTTATAGTGGTACAATACCATTCCACATTCTTGAAAACACAAAAAAAAATTGTAAAAAAATTGTAAACTAGTCTTACCTTACAAATAACTGTTCTTGGTTGTTGACCCTCCATGATACTACCGTAGCTCCTACAACAAAATTACATGTTCAAACATATGGATGGACCAGCAAACATGACAATGGTTTATTACTTTCAATTTTTAAATACTATTTTTAATATGACTTTTATCCTCAAGATTCATATTGAAAATAGTATTTATCATAGTATTATTTCAATTGAACAATATTTCTATATCACTACAATTATGACATAATTAATATCTTCTACGGTTGCCGCGATAGTTATTCATGAAATAAAACAACTTTGAACGGATTATATCGCGTATACTGAATTTTAAATTACATCCCGACGTTTCGAACACTTTACAGCGTTCGTGGTCACGGGTCGACTGAGGAAAACATATTTACCCACATCTAAAATTACAATGTACAAAAGACTACCCACATGTATAACATTAAATGCAAACAAATAAAGGTGAGTGTACATGCCAGAAGGGCAAATAAAGCTAGTTCTACAATAGCTAATTATCGATCTACTACAAACTTTAATTAATTAATTTAAAAGGTAGCAAACAAACTATTAAATTTAGAAATTAATAGGTCTACATTATTTTACAAAATAGAGCAATATATGTTAACACTATCCAACGCTATGGCCTCACAGTCGTGTGTCCTGCTTGCTCTTTGATCAAATGAACCACTGGATCCCAAGCCGGTGGTAAAGAAAAGCCCTCCTCCCTGTTGAAGTTTGGATATTTCTTTATCTCAATAGCCTCCCGCAGCATCCTGGGAATATATCGTTTCTCCTTGGCGAGGACTAGAGGCTTGTCAAACTTAATTGAGTGATTGGGCTTATCCATGACATGATCGCAGACTGCAGACCTAGGTCGACGGTGCTTAACATCGGCTACATGTTCCTTCACCCGAGTGGAGATGCTCCGTTTTGTTTGGCCCACATATGAGAGCCCACACTCACAATCCAGCCTGTAGACTCCTGCAGTTTGCAGAGGGGTGTTACTTTTCACGGGCCTCAGGAATTGTGACATCTTCTTCAACGGTTTGAAATACGTTTTTATAGATGCCCGCTTCATTCAGTATACGCGATATAATCCGTTCAAAGTTGTTTTATTTTATGACATAATTATTTAAGACTTGAGTCGAGGTCAGACGTTACTGCACTGATAAGATTGAAGGCCTTAACTCAATTTAATTTAAGTAGCATTTTCATAAAGATCATTTTGGGGATAAATTGAACCATCCTCAAAATTAATGAAAGCAAAAATATTTACACAAATTATATTATACGGAGAAAACAATACTGAAAACAAAAGCATTTCCTGCTTAGTTTTTTATACACTGCATGTTGGTGCATTAATAAATACAAAGAGGCCAGAACAGGGCAGCCAAGCTCATCTTCTGCATAGTAACACCAACATTTATGTAGCTATAATTAACTAGCATAATTTACAATAACATTACATCATTAAGCTCTCATACAATTACTTCTCAATTAGTTTCTCATAGAAATAGCTACGAATATTACTTATGAATATTTTTTGTGAGTACATCAAATACCAAACTACAATTTAAAGGCAAGTACCTAACTAGAGTTTACTTCCTACAATCCAATAGTCAAGGTCAGTACGCCGCAACTTATTCTATTCAATATGAAAAAAACTCGTTACCAACAGGCTGAAGCGGACCACGCTCCTTGAGCACACGACAATTAAAAAAAACTTAATCGAATCACGAAATTATGAGCGACAAATTATAAACACAATTTTAAAACTTCCGCGCGTCACTTCCAAAATAAATAATAATAAAAGCAAAGGTTATGCGGCTCCTCTAAATATGAATAAAACACGACCAAATAATTGATGTAACGCTAAAATAAAACAAACCGCAATAAACGTTGTTAATGCACATAACAGAATAGATCACTTACCGAAAAGATTTACGGTACAAGTTGTATTATTTCCACGGTCGAGAACGACAACACTCGTCGCTGCCATTTTCCGATTGACAGAAGCCAAAGCGGAGTTGCTTGCTAGGGTAGGACTTGTCAAACGTTAATGTATCGATAGAATATGAACGTAGCTTAATTTTATCGACTACTCAAATATTTATTAAATATATGTTTTATTACTAATTAAAATCTTGACATTCTCATTTATAGTGTAATTTAGTTTGTTTCTATCGTAATAGATTATTGCATTGAAATTATAATACGAACGCATCGGTAATGGACCAATCAGAAACAGCCAACGCTGTGCCGGCTTGTGTCAATCTAGCAGCATCATACGTGTATTTTTCCGGTCCTTGTCCTTTCTATTCTTCAGCTTCTGTTCGGTGGCGAGTTACAGCGCACGGTTCTCAGTAAAGTGCCGGCACAAAAATGATGGGATCACTTAAAATCGTGTTATTCTTAGGTGTAATATATTTGTGTAGGGCCGCCGAAGAGGATGTGCTAGACCTTACAGATTCGGACTTCTCGTCTGTACTGTCTCAACATGATACGGCGCTCGTCATGTTTTACGCTCCATGGTAAGTCATTGACACTGGAGGCTGATTAGTTTGAATGAATGGTGTGTAAATCGATTTTTACGATGGATGTTTTATGTCTAGGTGCGGGCATTGTAAAAGATTAAAGCCGGAGTACGCGTTGGCGGCCGGCGTGTTGAAGGGTGACGATCCTCAGGTCGCGCTGGCGAAGGTGGACTGCACGGAGGGCGGGAAGGCTACCTGCGAGCAGTTTTCCGTCTCCGGATACCCTACCCTGAAGATCTTCCGTAAAGGAGAGCTGTCTCAGGACTACAATGGCCCCAGGGAGTCAAGTGAGTAGCCATTGCCAACACCACAGTTTCGTGACTTACTTAGGGCCTGTTTGTGGAATATTTGATAAGATATCCTGATGATAATCACAAGTGCATTGATCCCATGTTCATTTCCAATTATTATAAGCTATCTAAATCAGCAAATAAAATTTATCTTGTGTCAAAATGAAATCTGATAAGATTTTTTTCACCTACCCTCAAGCATTTTACTAGTAAAAACTGAATTAAATGGAATAGTTCATTTGATTTAAAAATAATCTATTTTACTAATATTGCATTTGGATCACTGATTAAACATTTTTTATCAACAATTAATAAAATAGTTGGATACAAGGAAAACTATGTAATTAACTGTTATCAAAATGCAATCACAATAATTAAAATTAGTCACAACATTTATTTTGTTTGACAATTTTATTTGTAAATTTCAAATCAAAACTATCTATCCTGAGTCAGCTTTGTATGGTGTAAGTTTACCAAATTATTTATTGAACAACTCCTTACTCAGTTGCCCATGAAGCAGGAGGTACTGGGTTTGGATCCTGGTAAGGACAATTATCTGACTGTCGAGATATTTAGTTCCTGAGTTATGGAAGTTTTCATTTTTATCTATCTCTCTCTTTGGTTGTCCCCTCTTGACTGAGGATTGTGGTCATCACAGGATGATCTCTACTTAATTCACCAACCTTCTCCATCAGATTCTGGCCATTGCTTTCTGTACAACAGTGCAGTGCAGTGGTGTTGCGGTATTGTTAGCAGATGTTCTGCTTAGTACAAAAATAAATTGCATGGGGTAGCGCATTGTTATCGGTGAATTCTCAATACAACTTGGGACTCCGATGGCCGGATAAGAAGTGTAAGACTAGGACTAGGTTGATTTGCGTAAGATTCTCCCATAATATATATTAATCTTTTAAAGAAAAATAATAAACACTTCCTTCATCAGATGGCATCGTCAAATACATGCGCGCCCAAGTGGGTCCCAGCTCCAAAGACCTCCTCACCATTGCCGACTACGAGAACTTCCTCAAGAAGGACGAGGTCACAGTCATTGGCTTCTTCGAGAAGGAGAGCGACCTGAAGGGAGAGTTCCTGAAGACTGCTGACAAGATGAGGGAGGAGGTCACGTTTGCACACTCCAGCGCCAAGGACGTTTTGGAGAAGGCTGGTTACAAGTGAGTTTTATTTTATTATTATTTTGCCAGAATATTGATCAGTAACAAGCAGAAGAGTCGCAATATGGTTTGCTCCTTCTAACATATAGCTGTGTCTCTAAGATGGCCCGTGGTGGAGACAGGCGCGGTCCCAGGGGGGAGGTCACAGGGGACATGACCCCCCCCCCCCCCCAAAATCATACGTGTCGAATTGAAAAAAGACCCACTCAAACATTTAAAATTTTTTTTTTTTTGCTTTAGTGACCCCCCCCCCCCCAAAATTACAGGCTGCGACCGCGCCTGGGTGGAAAGCAGCCTTTAGATTGAAAGAAAAGGTGGAGGTTTAGGGTTGACTCAATAGTCAAACTTTTGACTTATCTTATAGCTATTACTTTTTTTTACTGAGTACCAATGGCCTCTGCCAGTGGTGGTGATGCTCTGCATCCAAAGAACTCAATACTCTCGGATCATGAAGAAAAAAGAAGTCATATTTTTGATATGACATGTAGCCTACGAATATTTCTGACACGCCATCACAGCTGATTATCCCGAGTTGGGGGCTATTCGTAAATTACGTCATCAATTTTTGTCGATTTTTGACCCCCCCCCCCCCCCCCCCTTCTTATCTTATCTTATTGTATTCGGGGGCCCGTAAGGATACACTTCGACCCCCCCCCCCTACCACATAAAATGATGTAATTTCCAAAAAAACCGGCCAAGTGCGAATCGGACTCGTGCATGAAGGGTTCCGTACCATTATTTATAAAAATCAGCCGTATAAAAATAACCTCCATGTTATTTTTAAAGAATCACGAATTTCATTCCTATCTTTACTCATTGAAACACTTCATAAAGATGCGAGAGGTGATGTCATCTTTACAATGACGCCCCACCCCCACCCCCACCCCGGTCCTACGTCATGCTACCATTTTAAATGACGTAATTTATGAATAGCCCCTTGTCGAAAACTGACGGACAGAATGCATTCAATTCAAAATTTTATGTGATTACATTCCAAATTACTGAGGTAGCCTTGGTGAGTGTGTTAAGAATTTTCTACATTATAATATCAATAGTATGTAAAATAATAGTTATTATTGTTTACCTTGTTTTCTAGGTCTCTGTACAAGACTTATCAAAACATGCCTTGATATTTAAAATTCTAAATTTAATTGAAGGCTGAAATATTAAGTACCAACTACGAAATTAGAAAGACAAGCTAACTTAATGTTGTCTTTGAAAAATGATGTAACCCTGAAGTAAGTGGTGTGCTCTTAAGAGTCGCCAGGACGCTCGCCTTCCCATACAAACGTAGTTTTGCTCTCATTTTAAAACGACATGCTTTAGAACCATGAACTTTGGCATGGGCATTCTAGTAGTAAAGATCTATATCGGTAATTCGTTTTCGTTGCTAAAAATTGTAATACAAAGAAAATACAGCCAGATACAGATTTACATACAAAACTTATTTTTGCTATGTTTTCTTTGTGTTACAATTTTTAGCAACGAAAACGAATTACCGACATAGATCTGTACTGCTAGAGTGCCCATGCCAAATTTCGTGGTTCTAAAGCATATCGTTTTAAAATGAGAGCTAAACTACGTTTGTATGGGGACGCGAGTTCACGCGAGCGTCCTGGCGACTCTTAAGCTGACAGGTATACCGGTAATTTACCAATTTGCCGGTAGTTTCTATAACAAAGTTACTGTTCTGCATTCCATACTTTTAATTGACTTATTAACTTTAATTTTGTAGCAATGTCATAAGTTACAATAGTTATTAGCATTTCAAAAGTACAAGTAAAGGTGACTTTAAGAGCTTGATGACTTTATTTTGTTACATATTCACTGAGCTGTACTTATGCTTGCACAAGTGTTTAGTTTTACTATGACTCTATCATTGAAAAATTGTAATAACAAGTTAATTCAAATATAAATATTAATGACACATTAACAGTTATCTAATCATGTTCAATTTTGTATTGTGGTTTTATTTTAATGGCCAGTTTATATTGTTTAACAAGAACTTGACTGATAAGAAAGATAAGCTGCATTTTTTTTTTATTATTGTGAATAGTTGAGCCAGTATTTTTTTAACTGACGTGTCCTTTAAGCTATATTTTTTATGGTGATTTTTTATTCTGTTATCTATTTTATTTGTTTAAACTCGAATACAAATAATTTATTGAGAAAAGTATAGTATAGTTGTTGCTCTTACAGACGTAAGATTTTTTAAATGGTAGGTGATATACAAATGCCTGAACTGAACTAGGATTCCCTGTGTTTAAGGCAGTGAAGAACAATATAAATAAATTTTTAATTATTCACTTAATTAACAACTTAAACTGTTTTGGTATTGGTACTGTTTTATATTTCTTTTGTTGTTTTTAAATTCTTTAAATATGCTTGTATTAAATTTAGGTATAACGTCGTTGTTAAAGAAAACTTTTTAATACAGTTGCTCAAAAAGTAGCTTTTTAGTAGTTGTCTAGCGAGCAGGAAAGTCGATTTCGCGCACAAGTGCTTTTTACTTCCAAGCCTTTGAACTGCAATAAAGTGAGCGTTTTCGAGTAAAACAATCCATTGATTTATTTCTTTTTTCTTATATTTTGACATAAAAATAATCATTAGACTAAACATGAAGTGGATACATATAATGATCGTTTTCAGGTATTCTTGGCAACGAGCGTAGCGTAGTTTTTCATTTTTGTGTTTTTTAAATTATATAATTTTACGGTACTTAATGTCGTCTGGTGACAACCTTACAAGTTAATAGCCATAAGGAACCGTACCAGTCACAAAACAAGGTTGATTTTCGTTTATTTATTTTTTATGCAATTAGTGAGTTTTGGTTGTCACCTGACGATGTGTTCTTCGTTGTAATTAGGGTTGTCACCTTTTTTTTTACAGAAATTTAGTATCTCCAAATTTGGATGATTAGAACTATAGGACTTGTAATAGTATTAATCTTATCTTTAGAAAACCGTGTGCCTTTTTTAAAAATGTTACAGCGAACCAAAATATATATACGTACTATACTTAGGTCATATATACAGTACAGGTGGCAACCCTGATTGTAATAATTAATTTTTACAGCTACTGTATTAAATGCTGTTAGCTGATTTTGTAAATATTGCATTAAAGTGAAACTCTTTCAAAGCGGAATGTGAAAATGTTATGATTGCGAATCAATTCCGCCTTGTAACACGGATTTGGCTGATTTCATGTGCATTATATTGGATATTCCACGCAACTTATATGTATTAACTTATAAACGAAGTTAAACACACAGCTCTGTGTAGATGGCGTCACAATTGCAAAAAAAAAACTTGTTGATTATCGTTTGAAAATTTCAAATCCATATAGTCTTTATGTTGTAGACTCTATATAGTACAGACAGAGTCTCTAGATCTCAAGTAGATGGTGCTTAAAAATGAAAAGGCACCATGTATCTGTAGATTTTTATCCCCATTGACAGGATCAATGATATAAGAAAAAAACTCAACACATTTCTCTTTGCTCCACAGAGACAACGTCGTCCTGTACCGCCCCAAGCGCCTCCAAAACAAGTTTGAAGACTCCTCAGATGTGTACTCTGGAGACGACGCCGCACCTTCCCTCAAGGCCTTCATCAAGGACAACTAGTAAGTGCTTCATGTAGTCATCAGTCCTGTTTGCAGGACATTTCCCTTTGTTCTTCAGAGACAACGTAGTCCTGTACTGCCCCAAGCGCCTCCAAAACAAGTTTGAAGACTCCTCAGTGGTGTACTCTGGAGACGACGCCGCACCTTCCCTCAAGGCCTTCATCAAGGAGAACTAGTAAGTGCTTCGTGTAGTCATCAGTCCTGTTTGCAGGACATTTCCCTTTGTTCTTCAGAGACAACGTAGTCCTGTACCGCCCCAAGCGCCTCCAAAACAAGTTTGAAGACTCCTCAGTGGTGTACTCTGGAGACGACGCCGAACCTTCCCTAAAGGCCTTCATCAAGGACAACTAGTAAGTGCTTCATGTAGTCCCATTGTACTGTCTGTAAGACATTCAGGCTTTTAAAAAGACCTTACACTGACACCTATCAAAGACAAGTAAAGGACTAGAGATCCAATCACTACATAGTATAAAACAAAGTCGCTTCCTGCTGTCTGTCTGTATGTATGCTTAGATCTTTAAAACTACGCAACGGATTTTGATGCGGTTTTTTTAATAGATAGAGTGATTCACGAGGAAGGTTTAGATGTATAATTTCAACCGTGCGAAAGCCGGGGCGGGTCGCTAGTAAAATTATATAATTGACCACCATTTTGTCTCAGTTGCGCGTTATTAATTATTTTATGTACGTCACTAAAGCGCGCAAAAATATCGGACACAGTCTTATTTGTAGGGCAATATACTATTTAATTGCAAGTGACTGTATGTACTGTACAGTCGCCATCAAATATATCGGAGCAGCCAAGGTAGGTACTCAAAAATATCTGAATATGCACCTTATTGCTTTGACAATAGGGGCGTTGTTCAGATGTTTGTGACCAACTTGGCTGCTCCGATATATTTGATGGCGACTGTGTTGAGCCATTTACGGTTCAACCTATTTTCTTTTGTTTAATACTCTACAAAATTTCCAATGTAATTTGAACCCTAAATTGAAGTACATGACTGTTTTCGTATAGTATACATAAATCGATATGATACGGATGTAGTATAATAGTATGAGCGTAACACGACATCTCGTGACGAGTACGTAATGTTGCTTGTCCGATTTAGTACATTCAAATGTTAACATGTATATTTACATCGCCTGTTGCATTTACCAATAGCAATGTATGTTTTAACAGTTGACTGGCTAAATCTAAAGTATTAGGGATGCATGTATTTGCACAACGAGATCTAATTATGGACACCTTTTCTTATGTTTGAATAGAATAGGAATAGTACATTTGCTCGGTGGGTGTTGCTAAAAATATATCAATTTTTAAAAATTCATGGAGAATTAAAATCGGTTGAGCCGTTTTTGAGTTAGCTTAAAGTTAAAGGACGTAAGTGCTGCATAATAAAATGACGTAAGCGCCGCCAAATATCCCTTAATAAACAACCTTTTCAACGGATGTATTGTAACAGGCCACATTTCATTAAATTATAGAAAGGGCCTCTGCGCGTTGGCTTCGGCTCCGCATACGCATCCCAAATCTCCGAAACGAACATTCTTCCGTGTACGGGAAAGACATAAAATAATACTTGTAAATTTCACACTAACACTAGTCAAATAAAGCTGCTCTGCCACTTGTTAATTTGACATTTTGATAGCGTACAGCTAATTCAATTTAGCCACAGTTTTGACAAGGCATATAATCATGACCAAACCGTATAACTGCGTATCAAGATTGTTTATGTTATGCTAATATGTCACGATTATATACGCTAAATTAATCATCGTCGCACAAGCAGTTATTATACTACAAGAATTAATCAATAGCCGTGTCTACACCTGGCGCAACGCCTCGCAAGGAAATTGCCACGCGCGGCAGTTTGGCTAGTGTGGAAGTGCCTCGGCCGAGCCAAACGCACGCGCGGTCGCAATGCCTCGGGCGCATGTCCACACTAGCCGAGCTGCCTCGCACGGCAATTTCCTCGCGAGACGGTGCGTCTGACTGTAAAGTTTCCTTCAGTACGAGTATAACCACTACACTGGTGTATTGTACCGTCTTTAATCGTTGAGCCATTTACGGATCACTTTACATTGGACAACAATTAAACTCTGTGGGATGTACTAAAAGTAACATATTGTAGCATTAGTACAAACGTGCGGACAGAGCAATATAAAAAGCGAGAACGCTGCGACGCATATTACTACAGGCAGCGAGAGCGAGCGAGACGTCCAGCTTAATGAGTTACGACTCGATCGACGCGTTGGTTTTGGCCCCACGTTAGCTTAACCTGTTCTACGCCTTATCTGTTCGGAAATAAGGTTTATTTACAGTTGAGCAAGTTCACTGCACAAACTTATGGCGCTGTATATAAGTTTGTCCCTATTTTTCATTTTGACATTTGAGTTTGCTAGAAAGAGAGATTATGACATTTTCTTTTACAGCCATGGCCTGGTCGGTGTGCGTCAAAAGGACAACATTGCCGACTTCTCCAACCCCCTGGTCGTGGCTTATTATGAGGTGGACTACGTCAAGAACCCCAAGGGAACCAACTACTGGAGGAACCGTGTTCTCAAGGTGAGATAATCATGCGATTTGCAACTTATATACTATGATGATTCATAATTAGATTCCAAAAACATAACCTCACTCGCTTTTTAAGGGCAACTGAATATTTTTTTTACATCTGAGGATTAAAATTACCATTATTACATTATATCAGTGGCATTTCTTTAAAAAAAGAATGTATAAAAGTATAAATACACGAAATTGGCGAAGAAGTGAGGTTATATTTTTGGAATTTAATTACGAATCAGAGTTTACTTTGGCCAGGGTCTATCTCACTTCAGAGATCAGACTGTCCTTTTCCTACGCTAGTTCCCTCACCACTAAAAAGGGATGAGTATAGCTTATTATTTGTACGATTACTGTACTTTGGTTAGGTAGACTATATCCATGACCCCCAACTCCAAAAATATCCATATTTTCAAAGTGAATGTATTTGGCTCCCCTAAAACTCGTCAAAATAAAGTCGAAGGTCCTATTTTGCCGTTCATCGGGCCCGGGCGTATACGCTTCTAATTTCCGCGGTTGGAAACACCCATTGAAAACTTGGTTATAAAATGCTAGCAACACCAGAGTGTTATGCGTTGCTGAATCGTTAAAAACGTGCACTCTCTGTGCCAACTGTTTATTTCTTTTTTTTCTAACAGGTTGCCAAGGAGCTGTCCGAAGTTACTTTTGCCATTAGCAGCAACGGCGAGTTCACCCACGAGCTGAACGAGTACGGCATCGACTTCGCCAAGGGAGACAAGCCCGTCGTGGCTGGGAGAGACGCCGACGGCAACAAATACATCATGACGGCCGAGTTCAGGTGACCACACTAGTCTTATCAGGTCGACACGAGTTCCCGAGCTGAACGAGTATGGCATCGACTTCGCCAAGGGAGACGAGCCCGTCGTGGCCGGGAGAGACGCCGACGGCAACAAATACATCATGACGGCCGAGTTCAGGTGACGACACTAGTCTTATCAGGTCGACACGAGTTCCCGAGCTGAACGAGTATGGCATCGACTTCGCCAAGGGAGACGAGCCCGTCGTGGCCGGGAGAGACGCCGACGGCAACAAATACATCATGACGGCCGAGTTCAGGTGACGACACTAGTCTTATCAGGTCGACACGAGTTCCCGAGCTGAACGAGTATGGCATCGACTTCGCCAAGGGAGACAAGCCCGTCGTGGCCGGGAGAGACGCCGACGGCAACAAATACATCATGACGGCCGAGTTCAGGTGACGACACTAGTCTATCAGGTCAACACGAGTTCACGAGCTGAACGAGTACGGCATCGACTTAGCCAAGGGAGACAAGCCCGTTGCCCTAGTTTGGAGGCCGTCCGGGGTGCGTCCAGGGGGGTTTTCAATAAGTGTCCGGGGAAAACCCGTCCCACACTTTTTATATATTTATATCGGACACTTTTTATGTGAGGGAACAACCCATTGTATTTAATTATTTGGTGCTATTATTGATTTGGACACGTCCAGGGAAAAAATGCGATTTAAGACAAATGTCCGGGTTTTTTAAATTATTGTCCGGGTTCGGCGAATTTAGATATGACAGCCCTACTCATAGGTTTTCTTGGCGCTGTCGGCTCTATCTTATGCTTTAAGCGTCATTAGCGTTGAAAAGATAAAATGTCAATTCCTTTTGAATGCTATAAAAAAATAGGTAAGTTTTTTTCAAAGTAGGTCATTTGTCATTTTCATGGTTTTACGACGCATTGTGCATGGGCATTTACTATTCTGATTATTGCTTATCGGACGAGTTTTTAGAATGCTCCACTTCATTCTAATTATTGTTACAAACTTACTGCGATAGGAAAACATTCTCGGATTTTAACTTATACTACAGAGTGTCCTTGTGGTGTAAAATACGTTAACGTTAAATTGTAATCACTAAAATTTAAAAAAAACGGTAGTAGTTTTTAGGCTTCCGTAACCGTTACAGAGATAGCATCGCTAACTATGGTAAAACTCGCTTAAGACGATCTTGAAGGGACCCAACCTCTGGTCCATTGTGTACCCGCGTATATGACATCAGCCGTAAGCAGCAACCGTAGCCTATGGACGCCTGCAACTCCAGAGGTGTCACAGGCACATTGCCGACCCTTTAGAAAAAGGAGAATTCACTGTATTGACGGCTAAAGGACCAAGAGGGTCCCTCGTCCTCAACACACTGGGTCCTCTTTGAGCTCTTTGGCAATCTTAATGTAACCATCTCTTGTCTCCATGTGCCGAATGCCAAATAGGCAAGATGCAGTGTTTTCATTTATGCTTCCTTTTGAAAGAATCGCACGTAGAATAGACCACGAGTGTGTTAAAAAATGAAAATACTATAATTTATGGTCAAAAAATGCTGTGACAAACTGACAATTTAAATTTTCACGCCTAAACGGATCTACAGTTCCTGTGACGTCACTCATGTATGTGTCATTCGTCATATTTGTTCGTCCTTGGTTCGTCCCTGTCAAACTTGCCAACAGTGTCAAATTCTGTTTTTTTTTTTACCCGGATGCTAGCCCTTTAAGCCAAATCCCATAGAACAAAACTAGTGACAGTTGCCAACGCCATTAGCCGTCGTACAGATGTGACGTCACCAGACGCTGATTGGTGGATTAAAACACGTTCCGTTTCACGTGACTTCAAACCGTAATTATTGTTTGAAATTTGTATAAACTAAAGTAAAAATTAACGTTACAATACCTATTATTTTATGTTTCTTCAACGTTTTGATCACAAAATAATGGTAAATATTATAGCTGCATCTTCCCTATTATAGTGAAACATAAATTGTGCTAGATCTGCCTACATTAACCTATGTTTACAAATGAAGGGATGTTTACAAAAACAACATATTATAACTGCTTAGAGCGGTTGACACTTTTTTAATAACATTGTTAATCGTTTTAGGTGTCAACCAGTGTAGTCAGTTATGTTGTTTTTGTAAACATACCTTCAAATATATATGTTTTAATTTGTAGCATCGAGAACCTCCTCCAATTCACCAAGGACCTCCTCGCCGGCAAGCTCGAGCCCTTCATCAAGTCAGAGCCCATCCCGGAGCCCAACGACGGCGCCGTCAAAGTGGCCGTCGGCAAGAACTTCAAGAGCCTCGTCACTGACAGTGGCAGGGACGCGCTGGTGGAGTTCTACGCGCCTTGGTGCGGACACTGCCAAAAGCTGACACCCGTGTGGGAGGAGCTCGGAGAGAAGGTATGATTTCTGACTGTGTGAGAGAGACGCAAGGTTAAGTCTGCAGTAGAATTTTATAGTACATACTCATCGAAAGTGTTTATACGGTGCCTTTTTTAGGTGGCGTAATTTAGGCAGCTGAAAATAGTCTTCGTCTAAATCAACCTATAAAATATGTTTTTTAATACAGTTGCTCAAAAAAGTGCTTTTCTAGTAGTAGTTTATAGTGCGGGAAGTTGGATTTCTCGCGCTAGCGCTTTTTACTTTTCCAGCCAATCACAGCTAATGACAATGGCAGTCAGCCAACCACAGCGCCGCACCGCACCGCGCGGAGCGTTCGGATACATGTACTAAAGTAACCTCAAAGTGAATAATTGACAATTTTATAATTTTTTCGCAACTGTATTAAAAAACGTCGTTCGATACTCGTGCATACTTTTCGCACTAATATCGAAATGTACTATTACATTACAGATGAAGGGCGAGAACGTGGACATTGTGAAGATCGACGCGACGGCCAACGACTGGCCCAAGTCGCTCTACGACGTGTCCGGCTTCCCCACCATTTACTGGAAGTCGTCAGACACCAGCAAGAAGCCCGTCAGATACAACGTGAGTGCATCTGTCATATCTGTCGGTTTTTAAGCCGCTCGGACCAAAATGTATTGACTTGAAAGGATCGCAATTCGCGCCGCCAGTCGATACGTAGATTATCTAGTCTAGAGCCTTAGTCCAGACTTTTCCACGGCTCAGTTGAACCTGTGGTTTGTTTGGCAATTTCATGAATTGGCGTAGGCACTAGTTTTACAGAAAGCGGCTGCCATCTGACCTTCCAACCCACAGGGGAAACTAGACCTTATTGGGATTAGATTCGGTTCCGAAAAGCTCAGTGTTACGAGCCGGGGTTCGAACACAAATCCTCCTGACTGAAAGTCGGACGTCTTACCGCCAAGCCACTCAATCCCGAACGAGAGACACGTTCTCTTTGCGTCAAAGCAGGTCAAATTTTAATGTAATAAATTTTTCTCAAACATGCGCGGAAATGTTGTCGTTACGTTCGTGAAAATAGATTCGGAAGTATCACGTTTCGGGCGCCGTAGTGACACTTGACTTGATATGGAAAGGATTTTCATACTACCTTGCAGGCGCCCGCCACGCGCTCGGCCCCGCGGGCGCCGGCCACGAGTGCGATAGACTTTTAGGCTTTAAGTATTAGGTTTTAGATCTTATTTCCACGCATTTTTTTGAGAAAAGCACTATACATGCCTCTACGTGAAAACGGATTCCCGGCATCGTATCTCTATCCGGCCTCGCTGCGCTCGGCCGTATATACCTACTTGGCCGGAAATCCCTATTTTCCCAGCCTCTGCTGTAATGTACTATTGCCAATACTCCTCGCAGCGTAACGGCCTGTGAACGCCCCTGTTATAATTTACAGAGCATAACTTACCATAACCATAAACCCCATGTTTACAGGGCGGGCGCGCTCTCGACGACTTCGTGAAGTACATCGCGGAGCACGCCACCAGCGAGCTCAGCGGCATCGACCGCAGCGGCAACGAGAAGAAGAGAGACGAGCTGTAAGCCGCTTCACCTGCAGATCTGAAGGCCGCACTGGTCGCGGCAGACGTCACTCACATCAGTAGCTAGGGGGGACATTATGGGGCGACGCCCCACCTTGAAATCCCAGTTATGGGGCAACGCCCTGCCTTGAAATTCCATTGACTATGATAAAGTATGAAGCGCCCAGGTTACCTATGCCTGAAATTCAACTCTGGCTACGGCGCTGCATCTCTGTAATTGAAGTCTAAAAACATACTTAATCGCTTAGTTTTCGCCTTTTCTAAGAACAAGGGTAAATCAAATTGCTGTTTTAGTGTAAACGTTTACATCGGGATGACCAGTAAATACAACACAAAAACAAGAAAATGAGTGAGTTAATATTTTTGGACTTGAATTACGTCACAGAGTATAACTGTACCATTAGCGACCGCCCGGTCATTAGTTGATATTTAAGTGAAAGTCGCGCTCAATGCATTTCGTCACGATGGTAAATGAGATGGATTTCAAACCGCGACCAGTTGTACAAGCCCTAGTGAGTGTGTTCCAATCTAAGTGATATATATATAATCTGTAAGCAGCCGATATAATTGTAAAATATCATCGAGTACACAAATGCGTTGTTTTTTTCGAGTCGATGATGTGACATTTGAAGTGTTACCAGTTTTGAAAAATAATAATAATGGCAGTTTCTTGTACTCAAGTACAAGAAACTGCCATTATTATTATTTTTTGCCTATGCTTGAAGGTAACATTTAGGGAGAATCATACTGTCTTTTTCTAATGCTAGTACTCTCACTACTACTGCGCCTTTAGGTTTGCCAGACTATAATAATAGTACATTACTTCAGAGGCCGTGAAGTAAGGGATTTAAGGACGAGATTGCGGTAGACGGCCGAGTCGCAGACGAGGCCGGATAAAGCGAGTCCTTCAATCCCTCTTCCGGCCAAGGATTGTATAGTGCTTTTCTCAAACATTGTAAGAAAATATTACGATTAAAATAACTATTAATTAATCAAGTAAAATGTTTACATTGCGCCTTTTTTATTTTTTAAACTTGACATTTGAAAAAGCTATTCGAACACCATGTTTAACCGCTTATAAATATAGTTCTTTTTTAATTTTAATGTCGCAAGTATGCTTTCATAGAGAGTGGTCGTTGGCTGTATGTAATATTTCCTTGATCGGTGTAATGTTAGTAAGCAAATTTAAAAAGTTAGAGCAGCGGACAATAATGTACGTTTCATACTAACTCCATACTTTACTTCTTGGCCTAAGGTCTTAAATGAGCAACTTCATGTCTTCATTTCGTGACATTAACGCGTACATTTCGGAGTATGTTTGAGAAAATGTGTTTTTTTTTACTCGCACTGGCGTCATTACAAAAGATGCATAACATGACTTGATAAAAAAACAACGGATTTTGTAAAAAGTAAAAACACCTCGTCTCGAAAGTGGGACGTGTCAATCTAGTTTTAAATAGTTCATAATTAATTTATAGTATCATATTGAAATTGATACCGGCACAAGCCTCCCGACTATATTTTTTTCTATGAAACCACACTGGTTTATATGTTATTTTCAATGCAATCATTTGCAATGAAATATTAATTGTAGTTATATTTGAAATAATACCTACACCTAGGACGGTAATATACTCTCAGTGGCCAGTCTTTATTCCTCACGTCATAAAATATCACACAAAAATGGGTAACCTTGTTTGGAAATTTCTTTACAGAGGTTTTTACCGTGTTTAAGTATAATTTATCATCCTAGGTGTATATTTAGTATGTGAAAGCTATACAGTAATCTCGCTTAAGACGATTGTGAAGGGAGCTAGCTAAAAACGCGTCTTAACCCTTTGACCGCCAAAGCCGTCATATCACGCGCACGGAAAGTCGTGCCGTCAGCGCCAGGACGTGATATCACGTCCAAAAATAAAAATATAACCGGTGTGCCTTGCACGCGCGCTGGCGCTGGGGGTACGATTTTTCCGTCCGATTCTTGGCGTTCAAAAGGTTAAGCGGGAAAGCGTGCGGGACTGCCCTGCAGGACCCCAAGTGGCAGTGGCAGGGACTGATATAAAATGGCATATTATGCGTTAAATCGTATTAAGCGGGTTCTTCTGTAGTTAGTCATGCTTCCAGTTCCAGTGATATATACATATATATGGACTTTTACTTTAAACACTAATGTAGTGTGCAAGTTATCATTCCGTTTGGATGTGGCTGTTTTTAGTGCAGAGTTGAAATTATAAACATTTTCTAACTTGTAGGTTGGTCTAAATACAGTAATTTGATGCATTTCGTAACTGTCAGTGGGTATGAATAAATAAGGTTGTATTTATAATAATTTGTTTTATTTTTAACACTAATAATACTGCACCCAGACTAACATATTCATGGGGATCCTGCGCTCGACTGCCTGGGTGGGTGGTGCACTTTAATTTGTAGATACCAATGATTTTATATATACTAGATAAGAAATCAGCACTCCAAATGTGGCACAGTAAAAGCCGGTGCAACGCAACTAATTTTGCCGAAGAGAGCCGAGCCCGAGCCGAGCGAAGCCCGATCGTTCCGACGAGTATATTTACAAAGGACTAACAAACGTTTCGTTAAAATATAACCAGTGTAAGTGAGACTAGGGATTAAGCTTAAATGCTACAGCATGAAGGTCAACGAACTATAGGCACAATCGGCGATAGGAAGTAAAGGTTTCGTAAATTTAAACCGAACTGACAGCATTGAGGCATAAGGCTAGTGGAGTAGTTGTTGTTTTTTTTTAATTACGAAACTCAGAAAATTATTAAAACTTATTTAGTAAATTTTATTATTATAATATATTTTATAATGTTGAATCATATTTTATGGTTCCGTGGCTAAATTGGCAAAAACGGAACCCTTATAGTTTCGTCATGTCCGTCTGTCCGTCCGTCCGTCCGTCCGTCCTTCCGTAAGTATGCCACAGACATTTTGAGACGTATCCTTATAACATTTTAACACAAGGTGTATTTTAACACAAGGCGCCACTAGTGAAATTGCTAAAAAAATTATTTGAACATTATCGGTTAAGGAGTTTTTGAGTGATCTCCAAAAAACTACGTACATAGGCAGATACGACTTTGTGATATAACTTGTGATTTTTTTAAATAACTCTCTGTTATGCGTGGTCCGACACGAACTTTAGCCGGTTTTTGTAAAATATACCTCAAATGATACCGTAATAACCTCATATCTAATCCCAAGAAAGCAATTATGTAAATATTTTCGTTTATTATTTTTTCATTATTTCAAAGTGTGATCTGTAAATTTTTGAATTAAAGATTTAAAAAGAAAGCATGAAATACTATGTTTACCGAGCTATTGTGTTTCTTTTGATTCTAAATTTGTCTTGAGCATGTACTTCGCCCCCGCATGGGCCGCATGCCTGCTTCCCTTTCTGCTCGCTCGGCGGCCGAAAAACTCAATAACCCTCACCCGCCACCCATTGTGCCCGTACGGTTTACACCGTCAGGAATACGTTAGGTCAGAACGCAAACAAGTAAACATAACCGACCGTGTGCTGTTTTCATTCCATTCTGGAGTCGAATCAGGCAACCGATCTGGGTACCTGACGTTTGCCTACAACTTTTAACATTCGCCTCACAAACTTAGGTAGAAAATCCGTCCGAGAGCATGTCGGGCCCTCCTCAATGTTGGGTTCCGTATTTGCCGGCCCGTCACAATACACAATACACCAAAAACGGTTTAAAACTCAACCTGTTGGAACTATGTCCCTAGTTGTCTACAGAACCCCAAAAAGAATTAAAAAGGTTAGGGGGTCACAATTAAGTATACATAATAAACAAATTAAGTATACATAATAAAGTAATTGATCCAAGAGCGACTCCATTGCTCTTATGTGCCATGTGATTTTTGAACGCCAGATGAATGACAGGTGACATTTTATCATATCTTTCTTCTAATTTGTAATACAACCTTAACGATGTTAAATAATTCGCACTGGCCGGCTACACATTTTTTTGTGCTATATTTTCGGAAAATCTTGTTTGTGGCTGCGCCTCTATTATATTATAACTCAATGGTAGATACATATTTTTAAATGAAGGGAAAGTTTAAGCCAGACTAGAAAGATTTTTTTTAAATAAATATTTTTAGTATTAATATTAATGCCAATCAATTATAAATGATATAATTATTAATTATAGTGTTAGTAGTAAAAATCAATATGTAAGGAATGCAAAACTTTACTTAAGTACTGAATGAAAGACATAATTATTTATTAGACTTAACCATCAGATACAAAAATAACAATAGCAAACAAGGATATTAATTTTAATATAAATTTGTTCAAACACAAATTAAACAGTCTTATGATTATAAAGTTTTAAGCTATGTCAAAAAATCAAATAGCTAAATTAGTAAGTATGTATTAAATCAATTCAGATGTTCTGTGAAACAGAGATAGTTATCTCAGATAACAAATTATTTATTTTGGATCAACATCAGTAGACTCCTCGCCTTTAATTTCCAATTTGTGCAAATCGGTCACAATGCTCTCTGGAGTTTTATATACCAGAGCTTTAACCAATTCAGGTATGTCATGTTGAATAGCAAGTTTAATCAGAACATCCAAATTCTCCGGCTTCAGTGATTGTACCAACTTTTGAATGCAATCTCCCTTCAGTTTATCCATCAAGTATTGGGATGCAACCACCAGAAGTGATTCCAGTCCTTCATCAGGCAGAACTCCCCGGTACATGTAATCTTTTAGGTGTTGAAGTGTCTTCACAGTGACCCCATCTATATTGATGCGGCCTTCTGCCTTTTCCTTCCACTCTCCATCGCCTCCCATCATTGCCTTGAACACATCACTGTTTGCTGCAAGAAATACTTTATGCACTGCTACTTTGCCATCGGCTGCGCTTAGTTGAAAATCAGTGAATTCTGTATCTTGATAAACATTTTCAATATTTGGTAAGGTTGCTGCATAAAAATGTTTATACACAGTGATGTCGACATCTAAAAAATAAGACCATGTTGCCACGCCTTTAACATCTTCAGAGGTATCATATTCTACTGTTTTCATTACTAGTTCCACCCACCCGTTCAGTTGTACAAAATAAATGCTTATTCATAATTTCCTGACCATTTGTTTGACAAGCATTTAACTGAATTTGAACCATTGGCTGCTCTTCATTAGCTTCTTTTAATTTTAAACTTACATATGGGGTTACTCTACTTGCAAATGTAAATTTAAAACTAACCTCAACCTTATCATCAACTATAATGGTCTCACTTGTCTTTTCAGCATTATCTTGTGTTCCACCAACTCTCAAAATTGAAATTATTACCTTCAAGGTTGGACCACGCTGTAGTTGTTTTAGAGATCTGTAAAATAAATAAATAAATCAGATGAAAAACGTATAAGTTATTTATTACATCCTTTGTTAGTGCCTTTGCAGAGGTACCTTGCATTAATCATCCTCCTAGCGTTTGTCCCGGCTTTATTGAACCTGGGGTCCGCTCTGCAACCTTATCCCAGGAATTGGCGTATGCACTAGTTTTCACGCCTTACGCGAGAAACTACGCCTTGTTGTGATTCGGTCTGGTTTACTCACGATGTTTTCCTTCACCGAAAAGCGACCGGGAAATCATGAAATGGTACCTTGCATTAAATATAATCAATATTTTAATATAGCAAGGATTAAGTGAAATATGGAGAGCAGAAGACTTCTGCACAGTCCACATAGGTCCAGGTACATACGGCCCGCCTGATGGTAAGCAGTTACCGTAGCCTATGGACGCCTGGGACTCCAGAGGATTCACATTCGCGATGCTTTTATGTGCAAAACATAAAGATAAGCTACCAATTGGAATTGTAAATAGGTATCTACTTGAGAATGACAAATCCATAAAGGTATAATAATGGGTATGTAGGGATAACTACGCAAAAAGGCAATTTGGGAGTCACTCATTTTCTGAAAAAAGTGTACCATTGACTTTCTTTGGAAAACTTCACAAATTTTTAGCCATTTCGACTCAGAATCATGACTAATAATAAAAAAGAATTGTTAGTGACGCATTTTCCCATTCATTCTGTATGGACCGTCACAAAACAAAAATGATTGTTTTTTTAATCAAAAATGGTACATTTCTTCTGAAAACCTCCATTTACTTACACGTGAGGCATGGTGTAGATGTCGCTGAGAAGTATTCACCGCTACTTAAAATGCCGTTTTTTGTGAACTGCAACAGCAGCCAAAATACACAAAAAAACGCAGGCGCAATAGGCGGTTCGAAGAATCAAAGTGAAACAAAAGAAAAAAAAATTAAAATGGTGACGATGAGAATTTTGTTGCCATAAATATGGGACTACCCCGGACGGAACGCGCAGGGTCACCACACACCTAGCGGAATTCCTCGCGGAATTAGCGGAAGTAGCGGAAATTTGTCTATGGTAGCAGATTTTTTGTATGGAAACCATAGACAAATTTCCGCTACCATAGACAAATTTCCGCTAATTCCGCGAGGAATTCCGCTAGGTGTGTGGTGACCCTTAGAAGATTTAGTTTTTTAAGGGTCGCCACACACCTAGCGGTTTTCCTCGCGGAATTACCGGAAGTAGCGGAAATTTGTCTATGGTAGCAGATTTTTTGTATGGAAGCCATAGACAAATTTCCGCTACCATAGACAAATTAAGCATTTTGTCTATGAATTTCCGCTACTTCCGGTAATTCCGCGAGGAAAACCGCTAGGTGTGTGGCGACCCTTTTGTATGGAAGCCATAGACAAATTAAGCATTTTGTCTATGAATTTCCGCTACTTCCGCTAATTCCGCGAGGAAAACCGCTAGGTGTAAAACGGCTATTACACATTGCAACCTGCAGGGCCCAATCTGTCATGTTGGAAGGTAGGGCTTTAAATACCGTTAAAAAGTTGGTATCGTTACAGCTGTCAAACAGATTTAACGTTAAGTTGTTATTAACGTTAAACCATTTACCGTTACTTCTACTACTTTTTACCGGTAAAAAAATTGTAACGTTACCAGCTAATGCATAGAGCTAACGTTAACTCAAAGGTATCGTTAAATAATTTTAACGTTATTATTTAACGTTAGTAGCATAGCAGCTTATTTAGATACACTGATGGATACCATCGTTAGATATCGAACGAGTGTTCATTCACGTACGACGCCGCCGCGCCGGCGTCCTAGTGAGTGATTAAACCAAATTGAGTTATTAAAAACCGGCCAAGAGCATGTCGGGCCATGTTCAATTGTTCAGTGTAGGGTTCCGTTCCGCTGCCGCTCGTGATGTTTTCTTTTACTTGCGTCGATATTATTATGGTAAGGAGATGTAAGATGGTGTAGTAAAATTGTTAGGTATTTCTTTTTTAGGCACGTATTATATTTTTTTGCTTTTTGGCAATGTATTATTTAATGGTTCAGTTGCGCTATTTTTTTGTAAAAATCGTCGTGGTATGGTAGTAGTTTTTGACTAATTCAGGTGTGTAGATTTAGAAAATAATGTCTGTTTTAAAATCCAAGATGGCGGCCATCGACCTTTTTCGTAAAAATCGTCATGGTAGTCGTTTTCGACTAATTCGGGTGTGCAGATTTCGAAAATAATGTCAGTTTTAAAATCCGAGATGGCGGCCATACACTTTTTTCTTAAAAATCGTCATGGTAGTCGTTTTCGACTAATTCGGGTGTGCAGATTTCGAAAATAATGTCTGTTTTAAAATCCAAGATGGCGGCCATATACTTTTTTCTTAATAATCATCATTGTAGTCGTTTTCTACTAATTCGGGTGTGCAGATTACGAAAATAATGACTGTTTTAAAATCCAAGATGGCGGTCATCCAACTTTTTGTAAAAATCGTCATGGTAGTCGTTTTCGACTAATTCGGGTGTGCAGATTTCAAAAATAATGTCAGTTTTAAAATCCAAGATGGCGGTCATATACTTTTTTCTTAAAAATCGTCATGTTAGTAGTTTTCGACTAACTTGGGTGTGCAGATTTCGAAAATAATGTCTGTTTTAAAATCCAAGATGGAGGCCATATACTTTTTTCTTAAAAATCTTATGGTAGTCATTTTCGACTAATTCGGGTGTGCAGATTTCGAAAATAATGTCAGTTTTAAAATCCAAGATGGCGGCTATATACTTTTTTCTTAAAAATCGTCATGGTAGTAGTTTTTGACTAACTTGGGTGTGCAGATTTCGAAAATAATGACTGTTTTAAAATCCAAGATGGCGGTCATCCAAATTTTTGTAAAAACCGTCATGGTAGTCGTTTTCGACTAATTCGAGTGAACAGATTTCGAAAATAATGTCCGTTTTAAAATCCAAGATGGCGGCCATATACTTTTTTCTTAATAATCGTCATGGTAGTCGTTTTCGACTAATTCGGGTGTGCAGATTACGAAAATAATGACTGGTTTAAAATCCAAGATGGCGGTCATCCAACTTTTTGTAAAAATCGTCATGGTAATCGTTTTCGACTAATTCGGGTGAGCAGATTTCGAAAATAATGTCTGTTTTAAAATTCAATTTCCAAGATGGCGGCCATGTACTTTTTTCGTGAAAATCGTCATGGTAGCCGTTTTTGACTGATTCGGGTGTGCAGATTTCGAAAATAATGTCTGTTTTAAAATCCAAGATGGCGGCCATATACTTTTGTCGTAAAAATCGTAATGGTACTCGATTTCGACTAATTCGGGAGTGTAGATTTCGAAAATAATGTCTGTTTTAAAATCCATGGCGTTCATGCACTTTTTCTTAAAAATCGTTATGGGTATTCTCGATTAATTCGGGGATGTAGATTATGAAAATAAGAACCGTTTCAAAATCTTAGATGGCGAAAATATACAATTTTGTCATAATCATCATGATAAAAAATGAAATGTATAGCCGCCATCTTGGATTTCAATACTACATTATTTCTGAAATCTAAACACCCGAATTAGCCCAAAATGACTAACATGACGATTTTGACAAAATAGTATTTTCCATTTCGGATTTTCAAATGGTCCTTATTTTCGAAATCTATATCCACGAATAAACAGAAAACGACACCCATAACGTCATTAAAGAAAAAGGGCATGGCCGCCATCTTGGATTTTAAAACAGAATTTATTTTCGAAATCTACACACCCGAATTAGTCGAAATCGAGTACTATAACGATTTTTACGAAAAAATGTATGACAGCCAACTTGGATTTCAAAACCGATATTATTTTCGAAATCTGCACCCCTGAATTAATCGAAAACGACTACCATGACAATTTTGACAAAATTGACCATTTCCGCCATCTTGGATTTTAAAACTGTCTTTATTTTGGAATTCTACTGCCCCGAATTAATAAAAAACGACTAACATGTCGATTTTTTTGAAAAAAGTGCCCGCTATCTTGGATTTCAGAACAGACATTAATTTTCGAAATCTACAAACCTGAATTAGGCCAAAATGACTACCATGATGATTTTGACAAAATTGTTTATTTCCGCCATCTTGGATTTTAAAACGGTCCCTGTTTTGGAAATCTACATACCCGAATTAATCCAAAAGACCCCTAACGATTTATAAGAAAAGTGCATGAACGCCATGGATTTGAAAACACACATTATTTTCGAAATCTGCACACCCGAATTATTCGAAAAGGACTACCATGACGATTTTTACTGAAAAAGTATATGGCGGCCATCTTGGATTTTAAAACTGACATTATTTTCGAAATCTGCACACCCCACACCCGAATTAGTCGAAAACGACTACCATGACGATTTTTACAAAAAGTATATGGCCGCCATCTTGGATTTCAAAACAAACATTATTTTCGAAATCTGCACACCCGAATTAGTCGAAAACGACTACAATGACGATTTTTACGAAAATGGTCGATGGCCGCCATCTTGGATTTTAAAACAGACATTATTTTCGTAATCTGCACACCCGAATTAGTCGAAAACGACTACCATGATGATTTTCACGAAAAAGTATATGCCCGCCATCTTGGAAGTTGGATTTTAAAACAGACATTATTTTCGAAATCTGCACACCCGAATTAGTCGAAAACGACTACCATGATGATTTTTAAGAAAAAAGTATATGGCCGCTATCTTGGATTTTAAAACTAACATTATTTTTGAAATCTGCACATCCGAATTAGTCGAAGACGACTACCATGACGATTTATACGAAAAAGGTCGATGGCCGCCATCTTGGATTTTAAAACAGACATTATTTTCGTAATCTGCACACCCGAATTATTCGAAAGCGACTACCATGATGATTTTTAAGAAAAAAGTATATGGCTGCCATCTTGGATTTTAAAACTAACATTATTAAATTTTTAAACTAACATTAAATTTTCTCCTACTTTTTCTTACTGGCAATACGATACCAATTAAGCCCTTAAGCGGATCACCAGTATTTTTGTTACACCCTGTATTAATCACAGCCAAGTCACAAACTGTTACCAACCAACAGTCAACACAAAACGTCGCGCAATACCCACCCGCATTCGACTCGAGCGAAATGTGTAGGGTTCAAGACTCTCGGCAACGTGTCACGGAGGCCAGTGCACGAAGTGGCAACAATTCGAATCAACTAGCGCACGCGCGGCGCGCGCCTTTCTGGTAGGGCGGTGTGGCAACGTAGCATTACTGATCAAAATAGTGTTACTTAGTTAACGTTATTATAATGTGAATTGGGTAACGTTAGCCAGCCCTGCAATGTAAAGTAAATTTACCGATAAAAAGTAACGTTAATTGGGTAACGTTACCATAAAGTTATGTTATTAAGTAACGTTACATTTTTACTACCGGTACTAAGGTATTTTTATGGTTTTACCGTTACCTAACGTTATTTTATAATGTGAATTGGTAACGTTTTAAAGCCCTGTATGGAAGGTGTAATTAAAGGTAGGGCCTGTAGGGAGCTGAAGGAGGGGCAGGGAGAGGCAGGGTACACAACAGATTGGGCCCTGCAGGTTGCAATGTGTAATACCGCTTTAAGGTTTGTGGTGACCCTAAAAAAAGGGCGCCGAGCTTCGCTGCTATGTTGACAAGATTATTTAGGGTGACAACACACCTAGCGGAATTCCTCACGGAATTAGCGGAAGTAGCGGAAATTTGTCTATGGTAGTGGAAATTTGTTTATGGTAGCGGAAATTTGTCTATGGCTTCCATACAAAAAATCTGCTACCATAGACAAATTTCCGCTACCATAGAAAAATTTCCGCTACTTCCGCTAATTCCGCGAGGAATTCTGCTAGGTGTGTTGTGACCCTTATCATGGGAGAACCAAAGATTATAGTGTTGAAAACTTCGCAGAGCTTAGGGTCACCACACACCTAGCGGTTTTCCTCGCGGAATTAGCGGAAGTAGCGGAAATTCAAAGACAAAATGCTTAATTTGTCTATGGTAGCGGAAATTAGTCTATGGCTTCCATACAAAAAATCTGCTACCATAGACAAGTTTCCGCTACCATAGACAAATTTCCGCTACCATAGACAAATTTCCGCTAATTCTGCGAGGAAAACCGCTAGGTGTGTGGTGACCCTTATTTTGGAATTCCAAGATTTTAGGGTCGCCACACACCTAGCGGTTTTCCTCGCGGAATTACCGGAAGTAGCGGAAATTTGTCTATGGTAGCGGAAATTTGTCTATGGTAGCAGATTTTTTGTATGGAAGCCATAGACAAATTACCGGAAGTAGAGGAAATTCATAGACAAAATGCTTAATTTGTCTATGAATTTCCGCTACTTCCGGTAATTCCGCGAGGAAAACCGCTAGGTGTGTGGCGACCCTTACTGACACGATAGCCAACTCTTGTAATGAGAAAACATATGGATGCCCAAAATTCCTATGTAGCAATTGATATAAGCTATACATATAATGGCAATCTTAAATTCAGTAAACAATACTTATGTTCTGATAGTTGGGTGAGCGTAGATATGATACCATTCTCTCGCATGCAAATATTAACTGCAAATGACCAAAAAATAAGTGCTTATAATGTTGAATTTAACATTGTTGTGCATGAAATCATGCCAAAGGCCCTGAAACTTTACGAAGACGAAGAGTTCACGGATTTCCAATTGCATGCAAATGATGGCACTGTAAAAGTACATAGAGCAATGCTGTCCGTCCATTCAATGGTCCATAGTGACTTCTTCAACACAATGCTTAGGAGATTGGAGGGAAAAGGCAGAAGGCCATATTAAGATGGACGGGGTCACTGTCCAGACGCGTCAGCACCTGAAGGAGTACATGTTATTATGGTGTTTGAAGAACGCCCACGGGTAATTTAGGAAAACTCCAACTTTCTTCAATCAAGTACAATCTTTTATTTTTCCTGACCAAGTGTTTTTGTTCAGCATCTCGCTCCGCGCGTCCTTCGATTCCTAACTCCCCCTACCGCCACGAGTGGCGCTGATAGTCACAAAATGTCCGATCAATTGAACTACTCAAATAATTAATATTGCTATTACATGTTGTAATTTAAGTGGCAAACTAAGTTTTAATAATTATATAAAATAAATAATCTCTTTATTCTAATATTTTGGTATTCATTAATCATTATTAACATTAAAAGTAAACACTTCCATTTGATCACTCGCACAAGCGATCCTTAAATATTATCACGACAAAATATAACTTTTAATAGTTTTACACCACGCTGGAGCGAGAAATATAAAGAAAAATTATTAAGACAATTAATAATTAATATCTCGATGCGTCGAGCGTTGTAATATTCGGCCATCCTGAGGGCCTACCGCGAAGTTCGAAAATCGACAAAACGATGGTCCCGTCTCTATCGCTCTTGCATATACGAAAGAGAGTGATGGAAATAGACGATTCGATGAACGAAGTGCTTCGCGGTTATAGGCCTGAGGGCCTACCGCGAAGTTCGAAAATCGACAAAACGATGGCCCCGTCTCTATCGCTCTTGCATATACGAAAGAGAGTGATGGAAATATTCGATTCGATGAACGAAGTGCTTCGCGGTTATAGGCCTGGGTCATCGGTCGCGGCCCGCGCCGATCCACATAGTCCCCTCCGTTATGGGAGAGGGCCTAAGTGATAGTTCAGATCTGGATACGGTTACCAACTTTTAGTATGTTGTTGGGCAGGACACTAGGACCCCAAAACTGCCGAGAGACGGGGACGTCGATGAATGTCTCCCGTGTAATGACGTCATAAAAATGGCTGCCGCTTTGTTGCGAAAAGTGTAAATTTCATCCAAACTGTGCATTGCACCTATACGTGTGTAGTATCAAACGAAAGAAGATTAAATGTGCTATATTGTTGTAATACATTATATACTACTGTATATTACAGTTTGACAGCTATAAACGAAAACCCAAAATCAGGCTAAAAAATAATTCGGATATTTGCATTTTACAACAAAATTATAAGTCCAACTTTAAAGCCGAGTACTACAATAACAAAACAGGCTATTTAAGCTATACATTGCTATAAAAATTATTAAAATCTGGTAATCATTTTGGCAGCTATGTTAAAAAACATGTCGGCACTGCCGAGTTATTTCCTTAGAGTGAAAAAATAACAATTTTCACAATTTACAGAATATCCGCAGAAGCTTCGAGTATATTGTTGGTCAAATAATTTGGAGCCCCTAAATGTCGGAAAAATATCTCTATAGTAACTGAGGTCCAAATAATGACGTCATGAACGTGACCGCTACCGAAATTTGTAAAACATAAATTAAAGCTATACCATGACACATACACACATGTGTGTAGCATCGATCGAAAGCTTATTGAATTTACTACAATACATACATACATTATTTGTGAAAATAATGTATAGTTTAGGAGTTGTTGACAAAATGAAATATTCTTTTAGGAAAATAAAATGTATATGTTAATTCTGTGGCCAAATAAAATACAATACACGAATGTTTTGTATAGCATTAAAAACACCAACTATTCAGCTTTAAAACACAGTTTGAATTTATAAAATTTGATAAGAACTATAAAAGTTGTGCTTACAACTCTAAAGCACACTAACTATTTTACCTACAATGCACTCATACTATGAGAAGCTTGGGCCTAATTATTGACTAGTTTTTTCTAAATTTTGTAATGATTTAGGGTTCCTTGTCATTAAAGTAAATAAAAAAATCGGCCACGCTCCGAGGGTTCCATATACATTACATAATTTTAACAATTTGTATTTTTAAGACCAACTTACGCTTGACCGCAGACTTATTAGTGTTTTTTTCTGTAATGTACAGGTAAAGAACTATATTACGTATTTTTTTCTAAAATGTAGGTTCGTCGGTTTCCGGGGGACAGAGAGCAATGGAAAAATTTTGCCTTATTTCTTAAATTACTTACAAAAGAATATTTTATTTTGTCTACAACTCCTAAACTATACATTATTTTCACAAATAATTTATGTATGTATTGTAGTAAATTCAATAAGCTTTCGATCGATGCTACACACACATGTGTGTATGTGTCATGGTATAGCTTTAATTTATGTTTTACAAATTTCGGTAGCGGTCACGTTCATGACGTCATTATTTGGACCTCAGTTACTATAGAGATATTTTTCCGACATTTAGGGGCTCCAAATTATTTGACCAACAATATACTCGAAGCTTCTGCGGATATTCTGTAAATTGTGAAAATTGTTATTTTTTCACTCTAAGGAAATAACTCGGCAGTGCCGACATGTTTTTTAACATAGCTGCCACAATTATTACCAGATTTTAATAATTTTTATAGCAATGTATAGCTTAAATAGCCTGTTTTGTTATTGTAGTACTCGGCTTTAAAGTTGGACTTATAATTTTGTTGTAAAATGCAAATACCCGAATTCTTTTTTAGCCTGATTTTGGGTTTTCGTTTATAGCTGTCAAACTGTAATATACAGTAGTATATAATGTATTACAACAATATAGCACATTTAATCTTCTTTCGTTTGATACTACACACGTATAGGTGCAATGCACAGTTTGGATGAAATTTACACTTTTCGTAACGAAGCGGCAGCCATTTTTATGACGTCATTACTCGAGAGACATTCATCGACGTCCCCGTCTCTCGGCAGTTTTAGGGTCCTGGTGTCGTACCCAACAACATACTAAAAGAAGGTAACCGTATCCAGCTCTGAACTATATTCCCATAAGGGAGAGCACTAACAGACGCGTTCTTGTTGTCACCATCATTCTGAAATAAAATAGAATTTACACAGTAACTTGTTTTATTATGAATTCTCATATGGTATTTATCTAAACAACCATTAGAACTAATCATTACTTTCCAATTCTATGAATGTGAATAGCACTGTATCTATAGTCTAAGATCCGACTACTAAAATAAAAGGGGCTTTAATATCTTATTTAATATACCCTGTAGAAATTATAAGCAATATGTATAGTGTTGTGAGAGGACTTTCTTATTATTAGATATATATTTTAAGCTTTGCAATGTTTGTTAAACAAAATACCTATGCTTACAGTTAAATTATTTTATCACGCCATTGTAACATTTGTAACCTAAGATTTAATTTAACTCTGATCTACGATCAAATTTCTATGGCGTTCTAGACAGTTTCGATTTATATTATGACCATTGAAACAATGCACTCAGATTTTTTTTTTTTTGCTATCTACACAGGTTGTTGATCAAACAGGTTAGTAGAATGTCATGTGGGTAAATGATGATCACACCGATTGGTAGTATATGTTACGCAGTTATATGATCACAAAGATTATTAGTATATGGCACACAGATTGTTAATATGAGTCACACAGACAGACAGGTGGTCACACGGACAGGTGGTCACACAGACAGGTGGTCACACAGACAGAGATTACGCAGATGGTTGATGCACGCAGTCACGCAGTAACACGCAGATGAAGTGTCACGAAGATATCACTCAGATCGTTAGTATAAGTCACACAGATATTCGTATATGTCACACAGACAGTAGATCACACTTAACTTTTATTGTTAAAAAATACTGTACGTTATTAAGCCTTTGGTGTTATTGTTATTTATGTATTAGTATTTGACCGCAATTTTATCTAATCGTTTATGACTTTTTTGCTTTTTTTTTTTATTTTTTTTATTTTTAGGAGAATATAGCTAAAAGAAATAGAAACACAGTCAAGTAGCACAGTATGTTTATAATGATAAGACATTAAAAAAAACATATTACAGTTTAGACATTAAATTTACTACAACAGCTAGTATTTTAACATATTAAACATTAAGAAGTAATTGTGTGGAGTTATTACGAAGAATCGTAACAAGAAAAATAACAAATTAACTCTCTAATAAGTCTATAAGGTCGTCGCGATCTACTTCGTGATCTGAATCAGAACTGTCTGATATGGCTGGTTTATAAGGTCGGAGGGAATCTCCCGCAACAACGGCACTGAATTTCCTGTACCCCTTAACTCCCTGTATACTGTTAATTGTATATCTATCTATGGACAGATCAGCCTTTGAAATTTTGTATGGACCTGTGTATACACTACCTAATTTCTTTGTGACACCGGTCGCATGGTCGCGAGAAATACCACCTTTCCACAAAACCATTTGTCCAACTTGATATTTGGTGCATTTCTTATGTTTCTTATCATACCGCTCTTTCATGACAGTCATATGTTTGTCTATTTTAAATGCTGCAGTTTTCCTTCTTTCATCTAGTTGTGTTTTCGGATCACTATCCCCACTATCGACGTCAGAAAAAGCTGGCAGGAGGGAATTTTTATGACTAAACATTAGATTAAACGGAGTTTCACCTGTGACAGCATGCGGAGTATTGTTAATGCCCCAGATGACATCTCCTAATTTTTCATCCCAGGTGCATTCGCTCTCGGCTGTGGTATTAAGACCATTTACTATGGTCCTATTTACTCTCTCGACCTGACCATTAGCGCGAGGACACGCTACTGCATTCAAAACATGCTTGAACTGTTTTTCCGCTGCAAATGATTTGAAATACCTACTGGTAAATGCCACACCCCTATCTGTGATAATCCGTGTGGGGTACCCGAACACAGATATTATATCATTTATACTTTTTATTGTTTCAACCGAACTAGTACCCTTCACTGCCTTTGCGAAAACAAATTTTGTAAAGGAATCAATGACAACTGGAATGTAAGATTTACCATTTCTAGTTTTTAGAAAAGGCCCTAAATGATCAGCATGGAGTGTATGCATAGGTACCTTAACTTTGGGAATCGGATGTAATTCCCCTTCCGTCTTACCGTAATTCCCTTTTGCATACGCACATGTCAGGCACGAATTAACATATTTTCGCATGAATCTTGTCATACCCGGAAACCAAAATTGAGACTTAATGGTTTTTTCACATTTATCAAATCCTAAATGCCCTATCTGATCATGATATTTTTGTAATAGGCTCCATTTTGCAAATTTTGGTATAACGAATCTACTGCCATTAAAAGCTTTACGATATAAGCAACCATTTTCTATCTTGTAATTGTTTACAATATCTGGGTTATTGGTACCCTCTTTAAGTTGTTTTATTTTGTTTTGTATATGGTCATCCTGAAGCTGTAACGTCACAGACCAGTCTGATTCTTCAATGCGCAGCACTTGGGTGGTGTCAACAGGATTCCTACTCAAAGCGTCTACGTGTTGCATACGGATGCCAGGGCGATACTCTATTTCTAAGTCAAAGTCTTGGATAGCAAGCCACCAACGAGCGATACGCGGAATCAGATCTTTTTTTAACAAAGTAGTCCTGAGAGCCGCACAGTCTGTAACCACTTTAACAGGAATGCCGGTCAGATAAATGCGGAATCGTTTTAAAGATTCTACTACAGCAAGAGTTTCAAGTTCGTAACTGTGATAAACTTGTTCTTCGCGACTGGTTACACGACTGAAATAAGCTACAGGCTTTAAGTGTCCGTCGCGTTGATATTGAAGCAATATCCCTCCTAAACCCATTTTGCTTGCATCCGTGTGCAATTCTGTTTTGGCGTGTACATCGTAAATAGCTAGTACAGGTCTCTCTGTCAAAATAGTCTTTAAATTATTAAACGCTGACTCTTGTTTTGAACCCCATTCCCATTCTACATCTTTCTTTGTCAGGTAAGTAAGAGGTCGTGCGATTTCAGCAAAACCTTTGACGTACCTCCGGAAATATGATGCTAGACCCACAAATTGACGTATTTCGTGTACATTCCGTGGTTATTTGAAGTTTGCTACACTATCTATCTTCGCTTTACCCGGCCTTATAGTGCCTTCCGTTATTTCGTGACCTAAATAATTAACGCTTGTTTTCAAAAATGCACATTTTTTAATGTTTAATTTGAGGTTTGCTTGAGCTAGTAATTGTAGAACCTGTTCAAGAAGATCCAATCCTTCCTCAATCGTGAGTGACGGAATCATAACATCATCAAGATATATAGCCAGTTTGTTTTCTAGTGAACCTAACGCACGACGAATAAGGCGCGAAAAGACAGCTGGTCCGTTTGCCAACCCGAATGGCATTTTAAGGAACTCATATTGGCCGTTGGCGAATACGAAACTTGTTTTGCTTATTGAATCCTCATCCATTTTAACCTGATAATACCCTTGAGCCAGATCTAACGTTGTAAAGTATACTTTTCCTGCCAGTCGATTAATTTGGTCGTCGATGTTGGGTAACGGATATCGATCCTTTATGGTTCGTGAATTTAATGCACGATAATCTACACACAATCTATAATCCCCATCTTTTTTTTTTACTAAAATAATCGGACTCGCATAATCCGAGTTCGACTCTCGGACTATACCCACCGACACGAGTTCATCGACCTTTTGCTGAATAATTTGATTTTGTTTATAAGACATTCGGTATGGTTTACAATGTACAGGTTGGTCAGTGGTTGTTTTTATTTTCATTTGTACAAGGTCACTACACCCAAGGTCATTCGTGCGCTCTGCAAAACAATACGAATAATTGTTCAAAACCTGCAATAATTGTGAAGTGTCATGTCATGTTCGCTTATTTGGCCTTTGTTAATTATAGACGGATCTATGTTTATATATTGACTTGTGGTTGAACTTATGTGTGACATATCTACAGTTAAGACATCGTTTTGTACATATACTTCCGCGCGGCTAATAAGCTTATTGGCGGTCCATTGAATACATTTCTCGCCAAGGTTTATTATGCGTAACGTGTAAGGAGTCGTTTCTAAAACCGTTTGAGGGATGAAATACGATGTTGTCCCTAGTGAGAATACCACTGGATTTGTAATTAAGATGTTCTGAAGTGCAGGTGCATGCTTAATGTAAACGTCGATGTCAGCGCTCGTGCCAGGAGGAAGTTTTAAATCATGTTTTAAGTACAATGGGACTTTATTCAGAAAGTCGGAGTCATTCAGTTTTATATCACTCAAAAAGTTGTCATCGTGAGCTGTGGCGACCAATGTGGCACTTGACGCCGTTGTAACAAGGCTTACATTAACATGATTTATTATAGACTGCCCCACTATTAAATCTATATCGCTAAGCGGTTGGTTTGTAACCTCGGCACTACTAGTGATGTGTGATGTGCAAATCATCAATAAACAGTTTAAATTGCACTCTACCCATTGACTCAGTGAGCAATCCACCAAAACCCTTCATGAGAACGTTTGATGGCGAGACTTTTTTATGCAGAGTTTGAGCCATTTTAGACGTCATAATATTAACTTTGCTGCCTGTATCAATATACCCAACTGCTGGTACATCATCAATATAGTAATAGGTTTACATACAAATCTTTTATAATTTCGTAAGTAGTAAAATATACTGTCTGTACCTGTTGTTTAACTTGAAAACGCTGAGTAATGGCGGCGGCGGCGGCGGCGGGCGGCGCTCGCGACGCGCCGGCGGCAAACCAGCAGGCGACGGCATCGTGACCCGCGCGTTGGCAGACAGTACAGCGGGCGGCACGGCAGTCTCGACCTTCGTGTCCCGACTTCCGGCAGATGTAACATAATCTCTTTAACCCGATGGTAGTGGTTCCAGTCCCACGACGCCAGCCAGCCTTTTGTTCCCCAACTCTAACTTCAACCTTCTTGTAATTTTCTAGTGATGATAAAAATCCACAGTAAAGCTGATCAGGTGACTCGCAATTAAACGCCTTCGCATTTGCCTGCAATTCCGTCGGCAAACCACGTATAATACAAGAGGCGGCATCTTCTCCTTCAATCTTGCATTTTTTTATCAATGACATTTTATCATGGTATTCATGGTAGTAATTAGTCATGGTTTCACATTCGTTTTTCTTTCTAGACAACATTTCTTCGAGACGATCCACAAATTCTGTAGATCGTGGAAACGCATTAGTTAACTTCTCTTTCCATAGCTCCCACGATGCGGCGTAGTCAGGGCCGGATTAAGACTTTCGGGGCCCCTAGGCAGTACACTTTTTGGGCCCCCTTTTTAGCAAACTCATATCATCCTTCGAGCGTTATGTCCCAGCTTTTGCAACAGCTCGTTGGAGTCTAGGATCCCCTTGGCAACCCAATCCCATGAATTGCCGCATGCACTAGTTTTTATGGGTGTGACTGCCATCTATCACTCCAACCCAGAGGGAAAACTAAGCAGTGCAGTAGGTTTGATTATTAAGTGTAATCACTTAGTTCAAATACGTAACTAAGTGCCACGAAAATACTTGCTTTACGTTGTTTTGTCTATTGTAAAACCCCCCTTTTAGGTGTGTAATTAATTATACAAACAATAAATTCCCCCGGGTTCAATCCAGAGGTCTCAGGTTCAAACCCCGGCTCGTACTACTACGTTTTTTGTAACGTATCTACGGAATAACATTTTATATTTACCAGTTGGTTTTCGGTGAAAGAAAACATCCCGATAAATCCTAGTTTTCCCTCAGGGTTGGAAGGTCAGATGGCAGTCATTTTCGTAAAAACTAGTGTCAATGCCAATGCATGGGATTAGGTTGTTACGCGGACCCCAAGCCGGGACAAACGTTAGGAGGAAGAAGAATGAATCGGCAACATAAAACGGGAATATGCTTTTGTAAGATTTTTTTGGATAAGATAACTATTTATAAAATCTTGGATCAACACAAAACGCCGCGAAAGAGTGGTAAAACTTAACGCTGTCCCCGCTAAAAGACTATTCCACAATATTTTCTGAAAAACCACTACCTACACAGAATAATCGTTACGCGAAGACAAACATTTTTATACTAGGTAGGGTTCTCTGCCATTTCGCTGATTATGTATTGCCGAATTTCACTTGCCAACCAACTTTTTGCAGATATTTCATTTGGCCGAATTTCATTTCCCAACTTTACATAATCCATCCTCACCTAACCCAACCTAGTAGGTAATTTTCATTTTCCAACTATGAGGTTGGGAAATGAAATGGTTGCGAAATAATTATTTGGTAAAACTTTTGCGAAAAGTTGGTTAGCAAGTGTAATTCGGCAATACAATTTTCGGCGAAAAGGCAGGATATCACTAGGGTTTGTCCACTAAATTATTCATTATTGCATTATTCGCCAACAAACTGTCATCAGTTTGGCGAAAAAAAAATGTATACCTACCGGTTAAGTTTATCTTAAAAAAATACACTTTTTTGTAGTTTTTATGTACCTATTTTTTTACCATTCAATGACGCTCGAAAAATATTATCTCGTTGTCGTTGAAAAAAGAAAAAGACCTAAACAAGATTAATATCTGTATGGAACTTAATTTATTAATATTAAGTTTCTTTAAAAAAAAAGTAGTTGTAAAAGGAAGTAAAAAGTAGTGTGAAGCATGTGCACTTTTTACAAGTTTAACTTTATTAACAAAAAATGCACCCTGTTTCCTATAAACAGCGACTAAACTGAGATTTAAACTCTGAGAAACATTTTCATTCCCCACTGTGTACAAGCGGGGCCCCTAGCCACTATGCGTATGCATGCCTAATTTTTTGCAATTAAGTAATATAATAATATTATTTAATGAAACATTTTTATTTTCCACTGTCCACACGCGGGGCCCCTAGCCTATACATACACATTTTCCTACAAATATTGCACGTTATGAAACATTTTAATTTTCCACTGTTCATACGCGGGGCCCCTAGTATATACCAATTTTCCAGTTTTATTTTCACTCTATGAAATATTTTCTTTTTTTCCTGTCCACGATGGGCCCCAGGGCTACGCGGGGCCCCTAGGCAGTTGCCTACTCTGACTAAAGGCTAATCCGGCTCTGGGCGTAGTCGTCAAGGTCATCATACCACTTTCGCGCTGCTCCTCGTAGTCGTATTTGCATAACAAACATTTCATCGCGTTCATCCCAGTCGTACAGATCTCGGAGTTGTTCGATTTTATGCAACCAACCTTTCACATTTGTGCTTTTTTTTCCAGGGTCAAATTTTGGAATCAATTCCGCATCTGAATGAGATATATGGCGCTTTTTCGAAGCAGGTTCCATTTCTTTATTAGTTTTATTACCTGTCCGTGGCGCATGAAAGTCGTATTTCTCTTCTTCGACACCATCATCGCCATCGCCGCTGTGTTTCCTCTTCCCCAACCCTCGAAAATATGGGCCAAGCATTTTGGGCACTCGTTACGACCACTTCTGAAATATTATGGTGTTTGAAGAACGCCCACGGGTAATTTAGGAAAACTCCAACTTTCTTCAATCAAGTACAATCTTTTATTTTTCCTGACCAAGTGTTTTTGTTCAGCATCTCGCTCCGCGCGTCCTTCGATTCCTAACTCCCCCTACCGCCACGAGTGGCGCTGATAGTCACAAAATGTCCGATCAATTGAACTACTCAAATAATTAATATTGCTATTACATGTTGTAATTTAAGTGGCAAACTAAGTTTTAATAATTACCGTCAAGTCTGGCAGCTTTGCCAAGGGTTACTGACTTTGCCACCAGCAGAGTGCATAAGGTAATCCTTTCATACCACCGACAACGTATATTTTTTAGTGTTGTGCCTACTTTTAGTAGAAAATATGGTTATCAATTGGCAAAATTATTATGAATGAGACAACACCACGGCAACCATTTTCTTACCATTTCAGTTCCAAATTCGTCACTCACATAATCATAAAAGTTAGTGCTCAAGAACTTTAAAAAGTTTAGAGTATAAACAACGCATCCAGGTACGTAAATTTTAGATATTATGTTATTTAAATGGTAAGGAATGAATTGATTACCTTATAAATGCCGTAGTGTTTGAATTGAGTCCGATAATTGTTTTGGCAAAGTCACCAGACCACGCCGACAAATATGGGGGGGCAGCTTTGCCATGTTTTGTAGCGGCCTAGGGTTGGTACACAAGCAAAAAATTTAAATTACATTTTTCATAAGATAGATACTTTTTAGGGTTCCGTAGCCAAATGGCAAAAAACGGAACCCTTATAGATTCGTCATGTCCGTCTGTCTGTCTGTCCGTCCGTATGTCACAGCTATTTTACTCGGAAACTATAACACGTATCATTATCAAATTTTTACATAAAGTGTATTGTGTGTGCAGCTTCTTAGTTTTGTAGAGAAATTGCAAAAAAAAAAAAATTTTTAGGGGGCACTCCATATGTGTAAGTAATTGTCAAAAAAGGAGTGTATAGGTTCTTAAAGGGTAGGCAACGCGCATGTGAATCCTCTGGAGTTACAGGCATCCATAGGCTACGGTAGCTGCCTACCATCAGGCAGACCGTATGATTGTTTACCAGCGTCGTGGTATAAAAAATTACCCCTATTTTCACGACGTTGTAGGTTGATTTTGTGAAATTTTTATGTTTTTTATTACTTTGCCCATAGTTGTTGGATATTATGTATAAAGCCCGAACAATTTCATTGTTTGAATAGTTATTATCGAAGGTTTATTACTCTGCCGAATAGGTGATGGGCATTATTTATAATGCCCGGGCAATTTAATTATTTGAATAGTTATTGTCAAATTGCCTACTCATATTGCATCGGGCATTATGTATAATGACCTATTTATCACTTGATCCATAACATATACAGAGTGTATGTTTTGTTTAAGTAAAAAAGAAAACTCAAAGTTAACTGTGACATACTTATTTTATTGGTAATAATTACTACATATACCTAAGTGTTTTGTTTCGATAATACTTTTGTTAAGAGGCGACGAGGCAGTTCGTGACGAAGCCCTTTTATAAATGTCTATCGTCAAGTTTAAATAGGTACCTAGGTAATCACAATTATTTACGAGTGGACCTGTGATAGGCCTCTTAAAGAGTTTTCTATGTTTCGTTTTTGATAATATTTTAATTAAGGTGTCTTTTATGTTTTTCCTGAGTACTTATGTAACCTGATTACTCGTATGTAACAAAATAAATAAGTACTTAAATAATTAATATTTTTTCATTTGTGTCAACCCTGACCACTTCACCTGACATTCACTGACTTTCTATGAAATTTTCTTAAATGGGTGATCGACTTTGCCACTTTTGCTGTATTTCTTTATGGAATAATATATCATTAAGGATCAAATTCCAAAATATTGTATCCTAAATACTGAATATTCTTTACTAATATTGTAAATACAACTAAATTACTATACAACGTAAAAATGCAGTTGGCAAAGTTGCCACACGGTATAGGTAACTTTGCCAGTTTTCTTTTTACTCGTAAAACCTTATTATCCGTCATTTAATTTATAAACCATCTTATGTATGCACTCGTTGATAAATATATTATGTGTCGCGTCATTCATACTTCAGTGGTTTCATATGAATTCTGGTTAAAAATGTACTATGACTTTTCAACACCTGTGAAAAGTGGCAAAGTTGCCAGACTTGACGGTATATAAAATAAATAATCTCTTTATTCTAATATTTTGGTATTCATTAATCATTATTAACATTAAAAGTAAACACTTCCATTTGATCACTCGCACAAGCGATCCTTAAATATTATCACGACAAAATATAACTTTTAATAGTTTTACACCACGCTGGAGCGAGAAATATAAAGAAAAATTATTAAGACAATTAATAATTAATATCTCGATGCGTCGAGCGTTGTAATAATGTACCTGGGAGCTTTGCCTGATGATGGTCTCGAAACTCTTCTAGCAGTCGCTGGTCGCTTTTTGATGGAGGAGCTGAAGGTTGATTGCACTGCAAAACTGATTAAGACAATCAAGGCTGAGAACTATGCTATGACAATCTTGTGAAGCTAGCCTGCCAGCATAATATTCCGGAACTGGTGACAGCACTGGTATTTCAAACTCCTGATGAGGTCCTTAGGGGTATATACCAGTTGAAAATTAAGGAGCAAGAAGATTCTAAAAATAAAGCAGATGAATAAACATTCTCACCTTTTACATACAGCTTTGGTGATTTCAATTAATTTTTAGTTTTTTTTGGTTCCTGTGACAATAATTTGATTTGTTTATTATAATAATAAGATACTTTAGTTACCAATTTGGTAATTTCCTTAAACTTTTAATTTTTGTGTTTTCTTTTTTCAAGAATATGATTGATATTATTTTGAATTGTAAACTGTAACAACTTTAATTAAATTCCATTACAAGAATAACCTAGTACGTTAAATTGTTTTTAAATAAAAATAAAAACAATATTCATTTATAAACTGTTTTTAATCAGAAATGCTTAATTTTATTTTTTTTCCTTTACTTCTGAACATTGTGCTATCATAAGCACTTAATTGGCACACATCTCTGCACACCTAAAGAAATGATTAAATTTGTCTATGGCCTCCATACAAACAATCATAGTCCATACTACTACTAGAGAAATTTAATCATTTTGTCTATGAATTTCTGAATTCAGATCGTGTGTGCTGTCCCTTATACAAAGTTAGTTTTGGAACATTACGTAATCTTTTGCTGGGCATCTTACATTTTAAGAAGTTGCATATTTGAAACAAATCAGTTACTTAAGTCACTGATTCTCTAATTATTGTAAATTCGGTATAATCATTACTTATTGTAAATAATAAGTTAACACACATACTAGTGCTCAAACTTGTTAACAAAAACATTTTCCCTACATGGTAATGTTCCATTCATCTCTTGTTTTAGGGTCACCACATACCTAGCGGTTTTCCTCGCGGAATTACCGGAAGTAGCGGAAATTTGTCTATGGTAGCAGATTTTTTGTATGGAAGCCATAGACAAATTTCCGCTACCATAGACAAATTAAGCATTTTGTCTATGAATTTCCGCTACTTCCGCTAATTCCGGGAGGAAAACCGCTAGGTATGTGGTGACCCTTACCTATAAAACCTACTGTTAGGCACATCACACGTTTGAGCTGAATTCAGCTATCATAGACAAAAATCAACTGGAAATCGGAACTTAGTCTATAGTAGCTAATTACCAGGGGGCGTTCAAGTATTACGTAACGCAATCAGGGGGAGAGGGGGGGTCAAACAATTTCAAAAATTGCGTTCCAGATAAAGGAAATTACGCGTTACAGGGGGGTTCAAAAATCTTCAAAAATTGCGTTACGTAATACTTGAATGCCCCCCCAGACATAATTCAGCGGAAGTTGGATTTCTCTGTACTCCAGCTGATATTTATCTATCTCATCTGAATTCAGCTCAAGTGTGTTTTGTACCTTATACTTTTGATATTTATTTATAAGTTCTCTTCCTTCCACCTCTCTATCCACTCCACTATCATGTTCACATTTTGCTGTAGCTGTTCTTGAGTCTCATTCTGGAGCTGAAGGACTATTTCTGGTTTGTATGACGATTGTGCTTCTTCTAGCAAAGTTTCAAATATTTCACATTGTATGTTGTCTTCTAACTTCTTACCGGTGTATCCCCTGAAAAAAAAATAGGAAATGCTAACATTGCTAACTAATTATAGCATTAACACTTTCGCAACCGAGTAGCGCTATGCCCTACGCTCGTAGCGTGTAGCCAGATATTCCTCGTATGTAGCACGTAGTAGCTACGAACAGAGAACCCGACAGTCGGGTCATCGGTGCTGAATGTGTTAACCATCTTTTAGCAAATAGTAGGAAGGTACACTACTGTGTATGAATTAGATAGAGTAAACTGGGGATCCATTTTGTCAGCAGTAGATTAGATTTGTTATTTGATATTCTTAATGGTTATAATACCATCATCTTTTCACTTTGACATGACAATGACATCTATTTAAGTTTACAAGTGAATCAATTAATGAAAGGACTTCTGTTTGTAACGCAGGGTAGTTTGACTAGTTTGGACGTCTTGGGAATCATTTTTTATTTTTTGCTCTTTTAAGTAGTTCAGTGTGTAATATTGATAGCCTAAGCCTCGTGCGGCTTGGAGCCTTGGTGTTTAAAGCGACAACCTCGTCTGATCGCGACCCTCAGCCATGAGGAAACGAGAAAGAAGAATTAATAACATAAAAAAGTGTATTACCGAGTTGAAAGCCTGTCATATAGTACTGTGTTGCTAGTCCTGATTACGAAAACTGCATCAAACCACCGCTCAGGGAAGAATTCGCAGCCATGGTAGTCTACTATGTTGCCGCCTTTTGCCATCAAGCCCTCCATGATATCTAGTAGCTGGAAGAGTGATAAGTATAAAAAATTAGATGATTTGTTTCGTTAATCTTTCATCATCTCCTAGCTGTTTTCGGCTACAGCGACTGCTTTTCTACAGCTGAGAGCGTCGCTGGTGCGCTCTCAGGTGACTGACGTAGCCAATTTTTACAGCAAATGTGCGGCCACATTCGCTGCAGGTCAGCACCCCTCCGACGTAATTGTACGTGATGGCCACAGGTGGTCTGGCCTTTAGCTCGTCACGCTTAACGTCGAGCTCTGTGCGTCGCCTGGCTTCAAATTCACGCACCTGCGTCTGCACAATATGCCTCCACTGTGGACGGTCACCAGCTAGTGTCTCCCATGTTGAGTTAATCTTTATTGCACCAATAAAAAAGTGTATAATAAAAATAAATGATTGTGTGAAAACGGTTTATTTCTCAATTTTTTTAAAATCTGAATTGAATTTGAATAAATGATTATCATTAGGAAACCAGAGACATCCCTTTCTTTACACAAAGTTTTACAGGCACTACAGCGGTAAAGCTATACCAACAGTACATACAGCTATAATTTACAGTTTTCTACAATACAAGTACCTTATCCTCATTGAGATATGGACACTGATACTCCGGGTCATATTCGTCTAAACAATGGTATTCTTCAGCCAGTTTCGAAACTTCTCTCCAAGTGAACTTGGTCCTATCTGCTACTAACTGCGAAAGCGTGGATTTGCCTACGCCAGGAGTGCCTATAAAATTAAAGAAAAACAGCTCTTGCCTCTCATAATCTAAAAACCTTTGGTTTATTTTGTATTTCCACTCCACGCACCTGTTATTAATATATTCGGGACCTGCCTTGGATGTGATGCCATGCTGCTATTCTCATATCATTAATATAGCGTAGTTTAAGTCCTGTATGTTTTACTTATGTAAATTATCATTAGTTGCCGATTTATATATCAACAACGAAAAATAGTTCCCTTGCGAAACCCACGTTGTGATATTTACTGTCTGTCACACTGACAGTGACCAAATGACACTGACAGATAAGCTACGTTTGGAAGCTCCGTGGGAAACTCACAAGACCATCACGACGAATTTTTTTAAGGGTTTATCACACTCTGATACAAAAGGTCAGTCTTGAGTCCAGTGTGTGTCCACCTAAATTAATTGAATTATCATGACGAAAAAGCATTTCCGGTTTAAGGGTCGCCACACACCTAGCGGTTTTCCTCGCGGAATTACCGGAAGTAGCGGAAATTTGTCTATGGTAGCGGAAATTTGTCTATGGTAGCAGATTTTTTGTATGGAAGCCATAGACAAATTACCGGAAGTAGAGGAAATTCATAGACAAAATGCTTAATTTGTCTATGAATTTCCGCTACTTCCGGTAATTCCGCGAGGAAAACCGCTAGGTGTGTGGCGACCCTAAGGTTTTTAAAAACGCCTTTCAAAGTTTTTTAGGTTATGTTGTGACATAACCTAAAATAATTTTATGTTAAAATGTTATTTATAGCTTTAAAACATTATTGTTACTGAAACAATACTAGCAAAGAATATAATTAAATAGTGTAAGATTGTTAATATGCGAATCTATAGACCAAAAGGTATAACAAGAGGTCAGATTATTCTAGTATCAGTTTTGGGTGTTTTCGGCGGAGTTTATATCTGGAGACCGCTTTTTGACGAGCATTTCCCCAGGAATAAGCGTAAACAAGAGTCTGAGTCAGTTGCGGAAGTGAAATAACCATGGAAGCCATCAAACGTTGGTTCCAGACGTCCAGCCCGCTAGTGAAAACTCTGATGGCCGTATCTGTCACATCAGGCCTTGTTGTGGGTCATAGGCTATTTTACGCGCCCCATGTGCAGAAGAAAAGGTATCGGCAAGCAGAAGAATGGGCTAACATGATCATAGAACAAGAAGAGGCGGCTGAGGCTGCACGACTGGGCGAACAACGTAACTCTTACTAAATTGATATTAGTTTTACTTTAGCTTAGTACTTTAATTAATATATTAAAACTTGGTAGTTATATTTTGTTTCATTTACCCATGCCTGATGCATGCCTGCCATAGAATAGAATCTGCATTTCCTGGGTTTGTTGGCTAATATCCAGTCTTCATTCATCGAGAGGTAGGAGGTCATTGACATCGCGCCGTAGTCGCCTGCGTTCACGGTCACTGATTTAGGTAAGTACATCTAATTAGATAGGTAGCGTAGTTTCAAGAGAGAAAGTGCGGGTTAAATGCAGTTTTCCATTAACCCTTTTGTAAGAAAAATTGGTTTGTCTATTAAATAGGTTGGTGTTGGTACCTACTTCATCCCAAAATAACTAAAGGTGATCTTTAGCATACCTACCTACTACATAAACTAGATACCTACCTACTTAATTACTTCCTCGGCACAGCATTAATCCAAACACAGGACAGTATGGCTAATAATAAGCTTGTAAAAAAACCTATTCAACTGCTAAGAACGACTGTTCTTAAAAAAACATCCCCAGAATGTAACTAATACTTTTCTGAAAACCGCATGAAAATCGGTTTAGCAAAACGCGAGATAATCGCGCTCGCGAACAAACATACATGCCCATTGTGAGCAGACTGAGAACCTCCTTTAAAAAAAGTGTTTTAATAATAAAAAGGCAGTCGGGATACAACCATTGTAATCCCTGTACATATTTAGATTGGTACCGTTGGCTCATTGTTGTGTTTAATGCATCCATACCTTCTTAGGACCTATAATACTGTGTGTGTCTGTTGTGGTACCGTAGCGCTAAGACGGTTGACCCGATTTAAGAGTCCGGTAACGATTTGAAAACGAAAATCGCTAATAATGACATTATGCACATGAATTGCATTTGGTACGATAGCTTGAAGTCTTGTTATTGCAAAAAAGTACTTTAGGTCTATATATATTAATATTTAATACCTTAAAACTCGATTCTTACAGAGCATGTTTAGTGAGGACGTTGATTCGTGTAATTTTGTCGTAAGATTTTTAATTATTATTTGTTATGGACCCTAATATGTTTTATATTATCTGAATAAAGCATGAAATGAAGTTTATTTTTGTATTTTTTATGTTTGTAAAATACTTTAGTATCTTTCCAAAAATATCACCTAAAATTCGGCAATTTTTAGCAAAATTGCTCTAGCAAAACACACTCTCTCTCAAAAAATATATATGAAAATGAAAAAAACTGTTACACTTATTCCTCAGGCGACTCATTTTCCAATGTATTTATATATTTTACGTACTTATATAACTTAATTTAAATCAATAAAAACCTTACTCTTTTCACCTCTCCAAGCAAAAATCGCGAAACAGGTGTTAGATTAGGGTGAATTATTTATAAATAAAGCATAAAATTAAAAAATCGTTGTATTTATTCCATCCAAAAAGAAACGATCTTTCATAATATGTATACAAAATTATAGAAGTTATGTTAGTTACTGCAAAATCGCATCAAAAAGTTGAGCGAAATCGAAAAAAAACACTACCGGACTCTTAAATACGGTTACTTTACTTATTTTATTTTTTATTAAAGCAAGTATAAGCCGTTTCGGGGCCTTTCCTATTTTTATTTAATTAATTAATAGGTAGTTATTAGTAGAAATGCGGTGCCAATAAAAAGGCTTACATTTGCACAATAGTTATTTGTTATACAAGGGGTGAAAGTTGTATTTTACGTGCGAGTGTTATTTGAAACACGAGCTAGCGAAAGGATTCTATTATTGACCACGAGCGAAGCGAGTGGTTCAAAAATAGAATCCTGAGCGTAGCGAGTGCTTTAATACACGAGACTTAAAATAACTTTCACCCGTGTATAACACAAAACTTTTCACCTCACTACAGCGAGGAAAATAAGAAAAAGGGTGCATTTTGCTCGGTTTCCTGTAATTCCTCAGGTGTTTAATATTTCTTCATCACTCGAATCACTAATTTTTAACAAAACAACCTAGAAAAACATGCGAATATTTAACGTTGATATGATGGATGAATTGAAATGAAAAGTTTTGACGTAAAAGGTTTTATTAAATGTCAGATGCGTTTTGTTCGTACGTAGACCTATTCGGCTGTCAGAACAATTTATCCGTTTTTACAAAAAGAATGAAGATTAATGTTGAATGCGATATTTATGAATTAAAATAAAGTTGTAAGACTGTATTAAGTGTTTTTACTCGATGCAATTCATTAATTGCGATGTTAAAAATTCTGCACTTTTAACGTTTTACGTTTTGTTAGCTGTCAAATGTCACTTAAGCCACTTGTCACTTATGTCAAAACTCTTTCACCACATGTGGATAAAAAGCGATTTTCACGATAGATATTAAACAAACAAAAAGGGCTTTCCGAGCTAGTGAGGTGAAAACAATTTTAATACCGATTTGCCTTGCGCTGGTACAGTCGACGTCAAAGATATCCTTTTAGACCTTAGTAATACGGTGCAAAAGTGTAAACATATCTGTGACGCCAACTGTACCTCATGGATATTAAATTTCAGATCCATGGTACCGGTACCGCTATTGTTAAGCAGTGCTAAAGTAGGTACAGTCACCTGCAATATTTATTAGCTGTGATGTAGGTACCTTTTTCAAAACATCTGCCAAGCCTAGCTTGATCCAAATACATATTATTGAGAACCTATTTTATGATTCATGAATTTCAACGACCCATAAACTTACTTATAGGAGTTATAGGTAAACAGTACATATTGACGGTATTAGTTTTCTATGGACAGTACTTAATAATACAGTGCAAAATTAATAGGAAGGTATAATTTACCAGTTAAAATGCCTGCAAAGATTTTCTGCATCGCTTTTATTTAATCGGTCACCTACCCATAGAAGCTAATCAGGTTTTATCTCGTTCTACAAATCTAGATTTCCGCCGTGTAGGTACCTATACCAACGCATTAAAATGATGTTATAGGGAGTTTTTAGAAAAAAGTGCACCATTTTTTACGAAAATCGCTACTTTTCCATATAAAAAATTATTAGTCAGTTTTGTAACGGCCCATACAGAATGTATGAGAAAATGCGTTACAAAACTGACAAAAAAAATCAGGGACACCTTTTTTATTATTTAAATCGATAGTCCTCGTGATTCTGAGTAGAAATAACCCAAAATATGTTAGGTTTTCAGAAAAAAGTAAATGGTGCACTTTTTTCTGAAAATGCCCTATAACATCATTGGGTAGGCTATAGCCCACCCCACCTAGCCTCCGAGTCCCGGCAACGGTGAAACCTTGTTCCTAAAATAGACATCGCTACTTGACATGCGCGGACCAAGCTCCTGAATGACCCCGGCTAGGATTCCAGACACCCCTCAGTACCTACCACTACCTATCTAGAAAATCCAGACTGAGTATTGATTATTTTGAATGTCTGCTTTGATAGGCTATAAGCTGATGGCTTGACATACCTATAACAGATCAAAGCTATATACGTTTATAAATATATGTAATTATATAGATAGCTTTCTCTTTGTTCGTGAGATAAAGGAGAAAGCTTGTAAAAAAAAATGGGTGCATTTGGAAAAAACTCGCTACCATGAACCCGCTAGATGGGTTTATTTTCTATAGGATTTAGCATATTGGGTTCTTTTTTCTTTTAGACTAATTAAACTAGGAGTTTTCAGAAAAAAAGTATAGGTACTATTTTATTTTTGGAAAAGTAAATAGCACAATTTTTCCGAGTGTCCAAGCACTTTCACCGAATGGGAGCAAGAGTAAAGTACATCGATGAATTTACTTTTTATTTTGACTACGTCAAAATCTAACTAATTGGGAAATTATTTATTTTGATGGTTAAATTCAAGCAATAAGTGATAAATAGGTAATTCAGTGACAATGGATGTTCTATTAAAAATATCACTTGATACTTGAAAGTCTGGCTAGATGAAATAATGGAAAGATGTCTGGAAATTTAAATTTATTTGTGTACCATTACTTAAAATAAAAATAAATTATTTACTGCATCTATTTCAAGGTCTAAAGAAATGATACAATTCTGTACTGGAGGCTACCTTTATTTCTATGAATTTACACTTTCAGTTGCAGTCATAACAAAATATTTCAGATATATGTATAACCACCTTATATAAATTATAAAATAACGTTTACAGTATAAGCCTTGTAAAAAATATAGAAAAGGAATGAGTTTGTAGCCCTTCTTTCCTTCTGAACACCTTTCGGTGAATGAAGTATCGCAGTTGGATGAAAAATTTAGCTGTTAACAGTGCTAGCTACTTCTTGCCCTTGGTGGCCTTCTCAGCAGCTTTGGTGACCTTGCCGCCGCCAGCCTCCTTGAAGTTGACAGCCTTGATGACACCTACGGCGACAGTTTGTCTCATGTCACGCACAGCGAAACGACCGAGGGGAGGGAACTCCTGGAAGGACTCCACGCACAGAGGCTTGGAGGGAACTAGGTTGACGATGGCAGCGTCTCCAGACTTGATGGATTTGGGGTTATCTTCAGTGGATTTGCCGGTACGACGGTCAACCTTCTCTTTGATTTCTGCGAATTTGCAGGCAATGTGGGCTGTGTGGCAATCGAGCACGGGCGTGTAGCCATTTGAAATTTGTCCGGGGTGGTTAAGCACGATGACCTGTGCGGTGAAGTCTGCGGCACCCTTGGGGGGGTTGTTCTTGGAGTCGCCAGCGACGTATCCACGACGCAGCTCCTTGACGGACACGTTCTTGACGTTGAAACCGACGTTGTCGCCGGGCACGGCCTCCTGAAGGGCCTCGTGGTGCATCTCCACGGACTTGACTTCAGTGGTGATGTTGGCGGGCGCGAACACGACGATGGTGCCGGGCTTGAGAATACCAGTCTCGACACGGCCTACGGGCACCGTTCCGATACCACCGATTTTGTAGACGTCCTGCAGGGGCAGGCGCAGGGCCTTGTCTGTGGGGCGGGCGGGGGGTAGGATGGCATCCAGAGCCTCGATGAGGCACTTGCCTTCAGCCTTGCCCTCCTTGCGCTCAACCTGCCATCCCTTGAACCAGGGCATCTTGGTGGATGCCTCCAGCATGTTGTCTCCGTGCCAGCCAGAAATGGGTACGAAAGCGACGGCAGCTGGGTTGTAACCGATCTTCTTGATGTACGAGGAGACTTCCTTCTTGATTTCCTCGAAACGGGACTCGCTGTACGGGGGCTCAGTGGAGTCCATCTTGTTGACGCCCACGATCAGCTGCTTGACACCGAGGGTGAAGGCGAGCAGCGCGTGCTCGCGGGTCTGGCCGTTCTTGGAGATACCGGCCTCGAACTCGCCAGTACCGGCGGCGACGATGAGCACGGCGCAGTCGGCCTGTGAGGTACCAGTGATCATGTTCTTGATGAAATCCCTGTGTCCGGGAGCATCGATGATGGTCACGTAGTACTTGGCGGTCTCGAACTTCCAGAGGGCGATATCGATGGTGATACCACGCTCGCGCTCGGCCTTCAGCTTGTCCAACACCCACGCGTACTTGAAGGAGCCCTTACCCATCTCCTGGGCCTCCTTCTCGAACTTCTCGATGGTACGTTTGTCGATACCGCCGCATTTGTAGATCAAGTGGCCGGTGGTGGTGGACTTGCCGGAGTCGACGTGTCCGATCACGACAATGTTGATGTGAATCTTTTCCTTGCCCATTTTTGGTTAGTCTAAAACAAAACGAAACGATTACGTTAAAACGGTGCAATAAATTCTAAGACGACGATAGGATGTACACACAAGGTCGGACAATGTCTCGTGTACAAGATTTGCGACCGGCAATATGGCGGCCGCATGGCCGCCTCGCCCTATCTTGACATCTCACAATGGATGTCAGCCATTACAGTTTGTGGAAAGTTATTGATTCAATTAAATTATTTGCACAAACCGTTTCTAAAATATGATTACACTGAAATAGGGGAATGCAAAACGAGTATACAGAAAACAATTCTTTTCCACTACCACGTGGTGCAACGCATGCCGGTACGCAAGTGTGACGCGTAAGCAGATTGAAAGTTACAAAAACTGGCGTTAATTAACGCGGTTTACAGTTTTAAAACATATGAAAGCTACACAAGATCATTTTTAAAACAGAACAAAAGAATTCCACGTTGTTAACTTGACATTTCGGCAGGTTTTGAATTACACCACAGTGGCAAACTTTACGCTGGAAACTGACAAATAACACGTTTGCGGGAAACTAAATTGCTGCCAAAAAGGCTTAAAATGAACACAATATTTAACAAAGCTTTAGATAATTACACTTTTCACTGCACTTAACTATTTTCTTCTGACACTCACCACGGATTACTACGTGTAATATCCGAGAAAGACTCCAACAGAATGGCCGAGAAATGATTTTTCCTTCAGCTGGAAGGACGAGACTCACTTCCGGTTCGCCGCAGAATGTAGCCACACTCCAAAAATATTTACCCCATTTTTGGAAAGAAGCTGTCAAAAACGCCAAATTCGCGTGGTCCGCAAATCCGCAACAAGCACCTACGTGGATAGCAATACAACGGCAGCTTCGGGCCGCGGTGGGCAACGCGCGCCCTTCAACCTAGGCTATTTGAAAGTGAAACTGCTGACGGTATTTCCACCGTGATACAGTTGGCTGATATTTTTATATATTCACCTGATAGAGTTTCACTTCACGCGAGGACTAAAAAACATTTTATTTTTCTCAAACATGCAATTCATAGTATGAGTCTATGGGTTGAGCTCATCATGGTCGCAGCCCTTCGGGAAAATTTTTTTGTTCTTTTTCGTGGTTCAGTATGTAATATTGATAGCTTATTGTGCGGTGATCTAACAAACAAGGGAACAGCTAATGAAGAATTAGTCTTAAAAGGCGTGTAACCATTGATTGGTTGAACAACCTGTAGCCTCCTCGTGCCTTTTGTAGGGAGCTATCACTCTACAAATAGCAACTAGCAAGGCTTATGCCACTTCTACCGAACAACGTTGCCTACACTACAACTTATTTGATTATTGATTGAAGACATTGTACCATGCATTGAACCTAAAGATTGAATCTTACAAGCTCTTATTTCCCGCCTTTTTATTATACTCGACATTGGCTACAGGCAATACAATTTTTGTATAGCGGCTATAGACAAATTTCCGCTACCATAGACGATTTTCCGCTTTTGTCTATGATTAGCTGAATTCTGCACTGAATTCCACTCTAAAGTGTCGTGGCCCTAAGTAACAATATTTTTGAAATGCAGATATTTCTTCAGACACGTTTTTTTCTACTATATTATGTAATCGGATCTTTGAATGATCCTCTATTTCACGAGACCAGTTTAGGGTCAAAACAGACCTAGCGGAATTCCTCGCGGAATTAAGCCAATTCATAGACGAAATTAAGAATTTTATTTTTGTCTATGGTAGCGGAAATTTGTCTATGGCTTCTATACAAAAAATCAGCTACCATAGACAAATGTCCACTGCCATAGACAAATTTAAGCATTTTGTCTATGTATTGGCTTAATTCCGCTGTGATTCCGCTAGGTGTGTTTTGACCCTTAGTAAGATTTAGGGTCACCACACACCTAGTGGTTTTCCTCGCGGAATTAGCGGAAGTAGCGGAAATTTGTCTATGGTAGCGGAAATTTGTCTATGGTAGCAGATTTTTTGTATGGAAGCCATAGACAAATTTCTGCTACCATAGAGAAATTTCCGCTACTTCCGCTAATTCCGCGAGGGAAACCGCTAGGTGTGTGGTGACCCTTAGAGAAGCTAGAAAAATCGATGTTGCTTAGGGTCAAAACACACCTAGCGGAATCACAGCGGAATTAAGCCAATTCATAGACAAAATGCTTAAATTTGTCTATGGTAGCAGAAATTTGTCTATGGTACCTGTTTTGTTGTATGGAAGCCATAAACAAATTTCCGCTACCATAGACAAAATTAAGCATTTTGTCTATAAATTGGCTTAATTCTGCGAGGAATTCCGCTAGGTCTGTTTTGACCCTTATTCTTCTCATATAATTTGTTGGTATGGAAAAAGAGCAAAATCAAGCTTCGTGTACCGAATCGATAGAAAGACAATTCTTTCTTTCTGACGGGCAGTAATTATTTTGAAGTTTGACACGTATGCATACTTAACGCCCCTAAGGATTGCTGTCTTCTATACTTTGTTTGTTCTATCCTTGGCTTTTTTGTTTGACATTTGCAAGGACTGCATCCGATAATGAACCATATTTTAACATATGTAAAGTCGACTATCCGTTGCTCCATTTACCATGCACAAAAACAATTATGTCAAATATGTGTGATATAAGTACATCATCATACAAGTCGAAAGTACATCATGTCGGTTATCAATAAGGCATTGCTCCCATCAAAAGTCATTTAGAAATAAACTTATATTAACAACCAACAATGATGTACCTTTGATTTGAAAATGCCACATCTGTGCTACCTCACTCCCCTCAGATATAGGCAGACTTTTATGTTTGGAAAGATGAGGTGATGCTACTGATGCGTCCTCGAGGTACTTATAGAGCTTTATATTTAGAAAGGTGCTATTGAAAAATGTGATTGTTATGTTTAGCCAGTGATTTAAATTTCATTGAGTAGCCAATGTAAATATGAAATAACAAATAACAGAGAAAATTAATATTTTGTTAAAAACTGTTTTTAGAAGTAATTTAATTATAATAATATTCATCGTCATACAAGGTGCAACAAAAATCCTGGTGATCCTTTAAGGGCATAAATTGTATCGTATTCTAATTGTGAAAACCTAAGAAACAAATTTTTACGCGCGAAAAAAAATTGGTTTGGTATAGCGGTCGGCCGGCTGGGACTTGGGAGCATAAAAAAAATCTTGTCACGTCTAAAAAAATATTCTCCTACTTTTTATTTGTCTCAATATAATACCATTGATGCCCTTGAATGGATCACCAGTATTTTTGTTGCAACCTATATAAACCACGAGACTTCTCTTTCCGCACAGGGTGGAATAAATGGCGCACGTTATCAGGAGTTCTCTGTGATCCGAAGATGCTGGTAAAAATGAAAGGCAAGGTCTACAGAACAGCTGTGAGACCGGTTCTACTCTATGGCAGCGAAACATGGGCTATGCAGAAAATTCAGCAGCATAAACTCCACACCACTGAAATGCGCATGCTGCGTTGGTTGGGTGGAGTTACGCTCAGGGACAGAGTGCGCAACGAGTATATAAGGGGTAGTTTTAAAGTAGCGCCTATCGCTGACAAAATAGCCGAGTCACGATTGTGGTGGTACGGCCATGTTGTGCGAAGACTAGAAGACCACATCGTGAAAATGTTTCCATGGCTGCGAGTAGTGCGCATGAAAGAGGGAGAGGTAGGCCGAAGACTGCCTGGATGACGAATGTCCGGAGTGACATGAACGAGCTCGGCCATCATGAACTCCCGACGATGCTTATCAGCGGACCAAGTGGCGCCTCAAGATTAAGAAAGCGGGCCCCCTTGTAACGGGAAGTGGCGAGGAGAAAGAAGAAGAAGAAGACTTCTCTTTCCGCACAAGCTCTATAGCTATAGACCTGTATTACATAATTGTTGGAAGGGTAAAATCTAATAAGAATACAGGAAAAAATATTCCAGATCATCAGAACAAGATCTAAACGTAAGATTTATCTTTTTAAATTTTATTCACGACACTTGAAACAATAATTAGTGAAACGCCTACGGTACTTACATTGGTCAACAATCTCTATGAATACTACATTCACGTGTTTTTCGGTTTGTTGATAAGAGGAAAAATAAACAAGCCGAGTGTATCTTTAATTAAATTAAATTATGAATAAATCGTGAAAACTTATTACGTTTGAAATGACGCATATTCACTTTACTTCCTAGCAGCATCACGCAGCATGGTGACCAATGCCAGAAAGTTGATTTAAATTTTTCCCATATATACGGCAGTGGTTTTACATACTGGTCACCCTAGAATTTTTATGACGTCACTACCTGGAAGAGGCAGGTTAAATTAATACGTTCGGAAATAATTATTAATAGTAATTTATAATTTACTTTTATTTTATTATTCATCTAACATTTCCATTTCATTTTGTAGACTTTTTTAATTTTGCTCCTAAACTTTCTAATGCTTTTATTGGTGACTAAAGTTACAATGACAAGAGATTTTCGTAATAAAACATATGAACTAGAGATTTTCGTAATAAAACATATGTTAAGCTTACATAATTAGTGTGTTCAAAAGAGCCTGATTAAGTTGATATTTTTAACTTCAATAAAAATAATGTTTCTTACGTTATCGAAAAAATGTTCCTCCTAGATTTCCTGAACGAGAGCCATCGCAGAAATGTCATCATCTTCCCCCTGCCCTTCCCTCCCCCACACCTCATTCATACAAAAAAATCTAATGCGAAAATGGTAAAACAAATGAAAATTATCACTAATTAATAAATGGAACAAAAACAAAGTTAACGCAGTGGATTTAATTAAAAATGTTAAATTAGTAAATCTCTACTTGTGTTATTGAAACACGTGTAAAAAGCATAAACCGATATGTTCAAAAGTCGAGGCGATATTGTTTATAAATGTACAGTGCGACTTTTAGAGGATACGGAGATATTAGAATGTGAATTTCACGTATGTATTGCTTGGTTAATATTGTTAATTCCATATTAATGTCCAGAAACAGATGTTGTTACGAATGGTTTACATTTCAGCCGAGTTACAAGGGCAAGTATTTGCTAGAGCATGTGTGCCAACAGTTGAACCTCACGGAGACTGATTATTTCGGGCTCCGATATGTTGATGCCGGCGGCCAGAGGGTGAGACAATAATAGACAATATTTTGCAATTTTTTTATAAATTTCGAATTATGAGAACATTCATTATTTCTCTTTTTTTCAGCACTGGCTGCATCTGGCGAAATTAATATTAAAACAAGTTAAAGGTATGGTTTGTTTATGTTTACATTTACATCTGATAAAAAAAGCTATTCTGCCTGCCAGTACTGGCGAAACAAACTGTATGTAGGACTTAAGTTATAAAGGTACCCAGTGGTGTAACTACGCTAAGTGAGGCCCGTGGCAAATTCATCACATGGGGCCCCTTTTACTGGGGGCCCATGGAATTTTGCCGGCACTGCCACCCTATAGTTACGCCACTGAAGGTACCTTCTAGCTGCCCAGAGGCCTATAATAAGGCCTGTCATTTTTTACTTGTAGCAGGATTGAAACATTATGTATGTATGTATGTATGTAAACACTTTATTGTACATAAAAAAGTTACTATAAAACATGATAAAAGAGAAAACAAAGTACAAAGGCGAACTTATCCCTGTAAGGGATCTCTTCCAGTTAACCTACATTTCCTGTGTTTTTAGATGCCTCGCCAATATTGTTTAGTTTCCGAGTGAAGTTCTACCCGCCCAACCCGCTGCTGCTCAAGGAGGATGTGACCAGGTTCCAGATCTACCTGCAGCTTAAGAGAGACTTGCTGCACGGGAGACTTTACTGTACCTCAAACGAGGCTGCGATGCTTGGAGCCCTAATTATTCAAAGTATAGTATTTATTTATTACTTGCGTTAATGAAAATTAGGAACTTCTATACAAAATTAACACGCCTTGCATGTTGCTGACAGTGAAATATTAAAAAATATAATAATTTCATATATGTAAATCCATACTTATTCTAGACTCTTTATGAGTTTGCAAATAAAAACAATCTAATTTGGTCGTGATTAAATTCATGATGAAAAATTTAAAATTACCAAATTTAAGTGTTTTATGTTAACTGATTAGGTTGTTTTTATCTTCAATAGATGTTATGTCCTCAATTGAGTGTCCTTTATAGATTACACTCAGATAACAAGAAAGTACTGATAACAATAATGAGGATAAACTTGCAAAGCTGTGTGCAGATGGCGCTGCTATGGTTTAAATTATTTTACACAAAAAAGAATGGACTACACTTAGACTACTCCCCCAGGTGCAGCAAATGCTCAAGATACTGTAAAAAATACTCAATTCAATATGGGTGTGCCTATAATATTTGAAGAGTTTCCTCCAATATTCCAGGACCCTGGCCTGATGACAGTGGAACCAACTGTCAAGAGTGTCAAGTATACCCTTTCAATAAAAATATAAAATTCTAAATCGGTCCAGCCATCTTTGAATAATCAGTCAGTGTTATAAAATTAGGACATTATATTTCGAATTGTGGAACAAGATCTCATTTTGTTCAGAAAACTGGATATTGTGGGTCATTATGACCAAATTTTGTTGTCCTAAAAATAGACTAGTAGGCTTTATGGTGGCATGATTCCCTATAACATTTCAAGAGCCCCTTTGATTTATGTCACATCATATCATTATCTGATCTTGATCTAATGATAATTGATCCTGTGAACTAAAACAGAGTAAAGAAAATTGGTGATTTAATGTAATGGACCTATTATGTAAAAAATTTGCTTTTTATTTACGAATTTATGTTTTTATTTTTCAGTTGAACTAGGTGACTACGACCCAAACATCCATGTAGGCAACTACGTCACAGAAATGAGGCTGCTCCTCAGACAAACAGATGCCATTGAAGCCAGGATACAAGTAAGTTCATTATCATATAAATAAACGAAAGGAAAAATTCACTGCCTCGGGTAAACTTCTACATATGAAGAAACTTCTACAATTTTTGAAGAATTTGACCCCCCCCCCCCCTTGTAACGCGTTTTTTCCTTTGTCTGTAACGCAATTTTGAAATTTAAATGACCCCCTCCCCACCTGATTGCGTTACGTAATACTTGAACGCTCCCTGACTACTGGATACAAGTGCGCTTTTTTTATTTATCGCATGGCTACACGTCACTGGATATAGATAGGCGTTTCTTCTCTCAGGTGGTATTAGTATAGTGGGAAAGTAGATGATGAAGTAGATCCAGTGAGTGCTGCGAGGTCCAGATGGGACAGTGCAGCTGCCAAGTTTGTTACTCTTTTAGCACCACCCACGTAGGGTTGTCTATGGTGTTTCCTACGGACGCAGAGTAACATTGATAACAAGTGCGCTGCTATATCCAGTGAGCTACTGTGGCCACAAACATAGGAGAATATTTGTAACATATTCATCACTTGGTTTATTACCCGTAGTAAATGTTTCAATTATATTTTATTAGGCGTGTTTACACCTGGCGCACCGCTTCGCGAGGAAATTGCCGCGCGCGGCAGCTCGGCTAGTGTGGACGTGCCTCGCACGAGGCATTGAGGCCGCGCGTGCGTTGGCCTCGGCCGAGGCACGTCCACACCAGCTGAGTTGCTGCGCGCGGTAGTTTCCTCGCGAGGCTGTGCGCTAGGTGTAGAAAGGCCCCTCACGCCTATTTCTAATTATTTGTTAGCTGCCAAGACAACTCTTTTGAGCCAAAAATATTGTATGAACATAATGCTCATTTTACGACTAGGAATCAAGTATTACAGACAACTAAAGTAGTTTACAAAATACAAATAATTCATTGTACGAAAGTGAGTAACATGAAGAATAATAAAATAAATAAAAAAGCCTTTTATTACTCGCAATTAGAATAATTATAAGGTTGTCCAAATAGAATAGGTGTAAACATCCCTTTTATTTTTTCATACAAAGTTATTATTACATTTATGTTGATTAAATTTAGACTGTCAAATTATGATTAATTAGATGTCAAATAGAAATTTACAAATAATAATATAACAATAATCTCAAGAATACTAACGAAATAACACAATTAGTACAATAATAAATATAAATGAAATAAAGTAAAAAAAAATACTTTTAATTTAACCTGAAGAATAAATATAAATATAAATAAATAAATATGTTTGTATTATGTTTTAATTTCATAAAATACAGAGATTTACAATAAGAACGCAAGTGGTACAGTAAAAGTGCTCCTGCTACGACATATTTTGCCGAACAGACCGCAGCGACCGCAGTAACAATGGTTTGATTATGTTATGTGTGTAGGAGCTTCATCGGGAACCAGTGGAGGGTACTCCGGGGGGCAGCGGGGGCGTACAAGGCATGTCCACGCAGGAGGCCGAGCGCACCTTCCTCAAGATAGCGTGCCAGCTTGACACTTATGGGGTCGACCCTCATCCTGTCAAGGTAATACATGTTACAGTGGTTTTTGTAACGTAATGAAGGGCATTATAACACTAGTGTGAGTTAATGAAACGAGCCGGTAGGGAGTTTCATTATAATATCGCATGAGTGTTTTAATGTACAGTTACAGTATTATGTACTTAATTTTGTCTCAAATTACCTAAGGTACCCGTTTCATATACATTTTTAGTAAGGTGTAAGAGGAGTCCTTCCACAAACGCTCCGTCAGTCGAATGAATGTCCTGCCAAGGGTTTCTGGACTAACATAACATGTCACTCCTATGAAATAAAGATTGATTTGCTGCGTGGCTTTAGAATAGTGCCACCCCGTCTCTCCCCGCGGGTGTCGTAAGAGGTGACTAAGGGAGAAGGGGACCTCTGATCCCTACTGCTCGTGAGAACGCTGTGGTGATTTATTTAATTAATAGTCATCCGCATGGCGGCGATGCGGTTCGCCACCCGTCACGTCTCGTTCTTCACGGGGGCGAGAAGCGGCTCACGGAGAGCCGTTTTGCTGCATTGATCGTAGCAAATGGAAATCCGTGATCTCTGCCTACCCCTTTTGAGATATAGGCGTGATTGTATGTATGTATGTATGTAAAAATAAAGAATAATATAGTAAAAGTGGGCTAAAGTATAAAGTTCTTCAAAAAAGCGGTAGACAAAGACTGCTTCCCATCAGGTGGCTTGTTTGCTCCATATTAAATTTTTTTAATGTACAGGTTTAAAAAATCGTAACTGTATTGGAATTGTTACTAAAACACCTTAACAGCAGACACCAAGGTCAGGTCCTAATATGACTTTTTTCCATCATCAGGATCACAGAAGTAACCAACTATACCTGGGCATCAACCACAGCGGCATCTTAACCTTCCAAGGCAGTAGAAAGACGCACCATTTTAAGTGGAACGAAGTGCACAAGATCAACTTTGAGGGCCGCATGTTCATAGTCCACCTTAACTATCCTGAGGTAAGATACCCGTAGTTTGAGGTAACGTAGGTACCTCAACCATGATTTTCAAGTTATTAAAGTTTTTAGTTTTTTTAATAAAAAACCCGCCTTTCTGCCTAAAACTGGTAATGGTGAAAAAACTACTTAAATTTAGATTTAAAGAAAGCATTTTTCTAATAGACAATGAACGACTTTACGTTTTATGAAAAAAATATGTCAAAAGTTCCAAAATTTAAAAAATAAAAGGATTCGAAGTCACAAGTTTTCGGATTTTATCATCAGTTTAAAACCTACCTAGTCACATGCTAAAGTCGAAAACCTAATTAGATTCCAATATACGTCAAAAAAGTATTGCCATTAAAATGACATGTTCGGTGGATCGGTAAATTTTCAATTTGTAAATGTTATAGGGAGCTGTTTCTTTTATTTATAATATTAAAGGCAACATTTAATTTGCCTTCTTAAATAAACAATCATATTTAAATACTCGTCGCAAAAAAAGATATTTGATTAAATTGTTTTATAGGAGAAAAGTTTAAATTACAATGGCAATAACTCAGAGATTAATAACATTTGGTACCAATTATTTGTCTCATAACGTGCGATTACATTTTTAGGAAAAGAAAACATCGTATTTTTACATTCGTCTTCAAAACTTGACAACTTATAATGTTGTTTGCCCGTCTATTGTAGCTTAGTGGTTTGAACGTTGGATTTGCAATCCAGAGGTCTGGTTGAAATCCTGGTTCAAACCAATGATTTTTTTGGGCTTTATGTACAAAATGTCATTTGATATTCTCAACTATCTTTTCCGTGAAGGAAAATATCGTGGGAAAATCTGCATAGGTACATGTGTGAAGCCCCTAACCCGCACTGGGCCAGCTATGCAGCGTGAGGATTATATCCCAATCTCTCTCATGCTTGAAAGAAGGCCCGTGCCCGCCTGCGGGACGTATGAGGGCTGAATTAATATCATTTATAATTGCAAGGTCTCTAGTCAGTTTTCAAAAATCTTAATAATATTATGAATTTATAAATGTGTAAGCTTGTATGAATAATACTCAATCACACAAAAACTTTTTAACTGGTAAGGATACCTTAGTATACGTAAAATATCTATGTGCTACACATTAACATAGAAAATACTTTATATATCGGATATAATAATTATGATCTAGGCTTTATGTCCGACAATTCAGTGTAATAATAACTAAGGCACTGGCTGAAGCTAGCATTTATCTTCGTCGTCTAATTTTGTTTTATTTTAACATAATTATTGTACCAAAAGGTTGGTTTTTCCTGAAACGTCACAATGACAATGACATATGTAATTGTGACATTCCGCCATCTTCGGTAGTTTTTTTGACGTATATTGGAATCTAATTAGGTTTTCGGTAGAAAGACGGACCATTTTAAGTGGAACGAAGTGCACGAGACCAACTTTGATTTGAGGACCGCATATTTACCTTAACTATCCTGAGGTAAGTTACCCGTAGTTTTAGGTAACCTACCTCAACCATAAGGTAATATAGGCTATCTGGTACATAGAGAGCCAGTAGGTACAGTCCGCAGCGGCCCTGTCATTAGGGTCCGATTTAGGCTTAGCACGCACTGCGGTTTTTAAAAAGCGGTTCCGCAACCGCAAAAAATGTAACGTACGGCATTTATAAATCGCAAATGCGTGCGCTTATAAAGAATGCCGTACGTTACATTTTTTGCGGTTGCGGAACCGCTTTTTAAAAACCGCAGTGCGTGCTAAGGCTTAGGCAGGTGTATCCAGATTGCTAATTATTTACCCTACATATATTGAAAAACAATTAAAGTAGGTGGTTTTCGAAAATGTTACGCAACACTGTTGTTGTGAAATAATCAAAGGTAAGTAAGAGTTATCTTGAATTTTGATGAGTCAAATGACAGTGTTGACGGAATCTTAGCGTGAATCATGATTGATTTCCGTGAACAATAGCCTCATTTCATAACATTAACTAAATTATGCAATTTTGTATGAATACGATTAGTAGGGAAAGCATACAACTATTTTTGTACATTTGGCAAAAAAGGTAGTAATGTTATTCAGGGCATATAACTAAAATAAATAGGACAATGTGACTCAACTAAATAAAATCTCATTTGCTCTCGGTTGTCATTTGTATTTCGTTAGGCGATTATCACATTGGCGCCGCAACCGCATGTGGCGACGGTGTGCAAGCGTGACAGCGCTATACACACGCAGAGCGCTATCTCGTTCTCGCACCGGCATCGCATGTTTAAAGGCAACCGGCAACTCGGATACAGCAAGGTCTCAATAGGGTAAAAAGTCTGGTTACGTAAAAGTAATATGGTTTTCTTCTCGACATGGATATTTTGAAAAATAGGACCAAGTTGTTTTTAAATATGATACCTAAGAATGTTATTATTTGTTCAGAAAAAGCACACGGTGGGTTTCAAGTGCCCGAACGGGCCCGCGTGCCGCCACGTGTGGTGCTGCGCCATCGAGCAGATGCTGTTCTTCACGTGAGTTACTTACTACATCTCACTACAAACCTTAGGGGGCAGTGGCGGAGCGTTCATAGAACTCCGTTCCCACCGGCTTCCCTTATTTTCAGCCTGTTGAGTACTTTTACGACTGCTCATGGGGATAGGATAGCCCTGGCTTCCATTAGAATTATTTTGACGCACCGCCATGGTTAGGGGGTAAATGTAGCCATTTCTCAAACATCTATCAATCTATTAACCTATTATTTAACCTGTTATAGAATTAAATAAAATACTTAACCTATTTATTTCTTGCAAAAAATAAAGGAGTTAAAATAAATAAATAATCGTCATAACATAATCTGTACTATGTCTAACCTATCTGTATGTATATCTTACATACTTAACACTATTTGTTTTGCAAGAACCCCTCTGCAGGTGAAGTGAAGTCCTTCTCCAAAGAGATCCATTTCTCGGTTCTCTGCCCTTTGGCCAAATAATGTTTCCCAAACTGTTTCATTTGCCAACTGTGTCATTTGGCATAAGTACTGCATTTTTTTCTGAAACTACAAGAATTTCAGGATTTATAAAACAAACCTAACCTAACCTAACTATATGGTTCTACACGAAGAGTATAAAACAAACCCTGAAAAGTTTACAGTTTCAGAAAAAAATGAAGTATGCCAAATGAAACAGTTTGGGAAACGTTATTCGGCGAAAAGGCAAGATCCTCCATTTCTCCTATCTTGGGCTATTGTATCCAACCTGGACCAGTTGTCTTGATGAAGTCTTCCTTGCATATGATTAGTGGTTTGCCTTTGCTAATTTCTCATCAGCAGTCTATTAAGAGGATGATAAGACCTAAATTCCCTCCCTATCTTTTTCAGCGCGAGTGAAAGAGAAACACTGCGTTACGATTAGTATGGGAGCTCATTGCAAATTTTGCAAAATGATGAATTTAAAAAAAACTATGCATTAATTGAGAAATTTAAGGCAACGAAGTTTTTAGTATTAGTGCGGTGGAATGTTGTCCTTAATTACAGACATATAAGCCAAGAAACTAAAGACGTGCAATTGTTTTAAGCTAATTTTAGATGTAACTTTGGAATTATTTTCTATCGAGCCGATTTCGTCCAATCGTGTATTGGAATTAACCAAGTTCTTTTAAATATAATGAATATTAACACATATTTTTTTTACTTTTCCAAAACAAGTACTTATAGCTATATGACTGTTTAAGTAAAGTCAATTTGAAGGTCATTGGGTCTTGTCAGCCTCTTAACCCGTGAACGCGTACAAAAAAGGTACGGTAATGAGTTCAAGACTCGCGACGCTCAATAGCTCAATAGATCGAACATATTATGTAACCAATATTTCTTTGTAAAGAGTTTACTTAATGCTTGAACTGACAAGTTCTGTACTGTGGTGAGGTGGTGTAGCTCAGTAAAACACAGGAGTAAACCTTAAGGTCTTCATGTATTTAGTTAGATTTTTATTGGAATGAGCCCGCGTGACATCAAGGCCGGTGCCTTGATATCAACTGATTTGGATTTATGATTATTTATCGAACGAGCGGAGCGTAAGCGAAGATCGTTCTTACAAACAACAACTGTCACCTGGCTACTGGGACGTCTCGGCATTTGGATGGCTTTTTGATTTAGATAGTTTGTCCGACGATAACTTTAGTAACGATTTTCCGATCTTTATGAAATTTGTTGGGGTTGTAGCAGAGACCAACAAAATTTGCGAGTTCGTATATGAGCTGGATTGAGACGGGGGTTCTGAAATTAGAAGGCCTAAAAAGGTTTTGTAAAGGGGTCCTGTTACATTGGTCATCTTATTTGCTACTTTTACGAGCAAGTATGGTTGAGTTTGGTATCAAACGAAAGGTATTGATTAATACTCTCGTCAAATCCTTATTAACTGCTTACTGTTTTATAACAATTAGCAACATAAAATTGATTCCAAAAATATTTTCCATTATATTTTGATTTTGGTGTAAATATTTTGACAAATGACTTTTTTTTTTAATTTATTAGAGTTTTGGCTGCTAGGCTAGGGCCATCAGCATACTGACATTAACACATAAGTTAGAGAGAGTTACCATAGACGCATAATGATGGTGACCGAAACCTATATAGGTGGTCCACAGATGAGAAAGACATGTCAAAGCAACAGAGTGAGAGGCATGTGAGAGGTGGATTTAAATTTAGATGAGACAAAAACTGTCAAATCTGAAGCGATTTCGTCGCGGTAAAATTTTGCGCATCAACCGCACAATTTAATATGGACGTTTAGTTTCACCGTGATGGTTAGTTGAGAAAAAAATACCCGATACCTATTTTTGGTATTTGTAGTAATTCTACTTACTATTGCACATTTATGGCGAAACACAAGATTCGCGAGTTCACAGTTCGGGGCGAACTACTAGTTTACATTGACTTTTAGTTTGAATATCGAATACTAATATAAAACGACCAGTAATGTAGAGCTTTCTAACCAACCTCTACAGTACTAAGTTCAGGCTATTCCTCTGTTTAGTTCAGGTTATTGTCTACAGTACTATAGTATCCGCAGAATTAAGTGGCGACTGAGTTCATAACGCTGTCTCCTTCTCTCTTGCCGTGGCGGTGCAAGTGTGAAAGAGAAGTTTGCGTAAGCACCATGTATTGAATAAAAGTTGAGCTATGATTCCTTTTTTTCCCATTCAGTTTGGCATCATCATCGGACGCGTGCGTGTACTCGGGCGGGGGGCTGTTCTCGTGGGGCACGAAGTTCAAGTACGTGGGGCGCACGGAGCGGGAGATACTCGAGCGCGATGGCCTGCTGGCGCCGAGGGACTCACAGGTGAACTATGGAATATACAGTTCTTTCCAATTCGATTTCTGGACCCGGTAAAAAATGTTTTGATGCCTAGCAATTCTTTTACAAACGGATCAAAATTAAATTTGTGGCTTTTCTAGTGCTCTAACCTTGGTTGTATGTATAATTAAGACTTTATATCGCTGTTAGTAACAGGATCGATTAATATCAACGTAATTTTTGGAAAATTAGGTTTTTTTCGCTAATTGTACATCTGTAAATTTTAATTGTCAAAAACTTACGGAAGTTCTCCTAAGACAATTTATCCTAACATTATGGGATTTGGTAGCTGCCTCGACTGACCCATTAGGCAAATCCATCCTGTATACATATACAGGTTACAAAAAATGTAACAACACCGTATATATTTCAGGAGGAGGGCGGGGGCAAGCGCAAGGCGTCCAGCGTGCCAGCGACGCCATCTACCCCCATGACGGGGGACTTCGGTAAACACACCATCAATATAGTCATACACAAGTACTATGTTAGCACGCATGCTGAACCTAACCCGGCTGCTTAACCCTTTGACCGCCACAGTCGGCTATGGCCGACATGAAAAAGTCGTGCCATGGACGCCAACGACCGCAACAGCCGACAACCTTTGTAGTGCAATAAGGAACTACGCGGGCTTCCGCAAAGTTCAATTTCGCTTGACAAAACGCGATTACGTGGCGTCGGTGGCGCGTCATTTTTGTTCAACGCTTGGCGGTCAAAAGGTTAAAGCTAGTAGGAGTGGCGCGATAACTCGATTCCCACTGGCTTGCCTCTTTATATCGAGCACTTTGCCTTTCGTTCTGAAAGGATATTGAATTTTTAGTTGCGAATATTTTTGACGGGCCACGGTCTAATAGTTTTCCCTGCGCCATATAATTATAACTCAATACCAAAGATGAAATAGTTTAATTTTCCATACTTACGTATTATAGGGTAATTGTGCTAGTTTTCATCCACATGTGTCAACTTTCCGTATACTTATCGAATGAGTGGAGCGTAAGCGAAGCGAATTCTTACAAACAATTCTGGCTACTGGGACGTCTCGGCATTTCGACGGCTTTTTGATTTTGAGAGTTTGTTCCGCGATAACTTTAGTAACGTTTTTCTAAAGTTTATGAAATGTGTTGGGGTTGTAGGAGATATACATATAATTTACAATTTACGAAAAGCCTAAATATAAAAACAATTTACAAAAGAATAAATAGAAAATGTATTGATCATAAAAAGATTTTCCTATATATTTGTAGCACTTTAATCAGGCGGACGGTAAACTGACTATAGGATGGTAAACTAGCATAACCACCCTACTTACGTTGTATTTTTGTTCATATTACAGCAGTCGGGCTTGTTCAGTTTGCGTGATCGGATTCTAGTTATTGAGAATCATCTGACTAGCCCCTGTTCATAAACGACTTACAAGATTGACTCATTTAACTAACTATCGTTTGTCCTTATCTATGTCTTCCACACTTGTATTTGTTATTTATTTGTTACTTTTGTTAGACTTTTTGTAACTTATCATAGAGAAGAGCTGGCTCTCTTGTCACAGGTATTTCCATAATTACTCGGAGATCCCAACCTTTTTTGAAATTTGATATCAATGATAACGAAAAAAAAAACATAATTAAACTAAATGCGGCTTGTAAGACGTTTATGAATAAGGGCGTAAGATTGTCTAGTTTCATTAGTTTTGTTGCCTTTAGATTATAATTTATTTATAATGACCATTAATGACAAATTAACTTGTGGTATATTATATGGTATAATATCGCCAAATAAATAATTACTTTTTGTTAACTTTGTTACTTTTTGTTTACTTTGTTATTTATTGTTTAAAATATTGTTATAGTCACTAGAATACTATTTTTAAAACGAATAAAACACTTCTTCGTTTATGTATTATTTTTATCATGTTTCTATCCTTATTTATTTTTCTTTATTTAATTTATTTGTCCTAATATATTATCTTTGAGGAACCTTTTTTTTCTAGCACATTTTTAATGCTTTATAGACCTAACTCTAGGTACCTAGAATACCTAGAACTGCATGCTACATCTTCTATTTCATCAACAATTATCAAAAGGTGAGGATTTTGTTTAAATTGCTTGATAAATGAAATAAATAGTTACATCTTATTTAGTTTTACGCTTATATTTTTGCATATGTGTGCTTAGTTTATTTTTGACTGTATTTCTTTAGATTTTGTTTTAATAAACGTTCATAATCTTCCAGGTTACAGTAGCTTACCACGGTCAACACATAGTGCCCCACTAGAAGAGAGCGGAGGGCTAGCGGGAGGCGCGGAGATGTGCAACGGGGCGTGCTTGCTGGCCGGGCCGGCCGTGGACATAGCTCTAGCACCGCAGGAACTCAGGGCTCAAGATAAACCAGGTGAGTTGGTTGGATCTAGCTATACGCTCGTTTGGTGGGAATGGTACCAAAAGTTGTTACAATATAATACCTCGTGTGTTCATAAGTTTTGAGTCGACGATAAAGTCAAGTAATGAAAATTAAATAAATAATTATCGAATTGCTTCATATTATTGATCAAAGATCAATGCCCATAACTTCTACAAATAGTCTGTCCGACAGTTTTACACTTGGAATTGGGCAGTTGGGCACCTTTCCTCGAAAATGAGGAAAAAAATTACCTTCGTATGAAAATATCCTCCCTAACCCAATACAGGCATGGTAATAGAATACTGGTTATTCAGCTTATAACTCGATTTATTTCTCAATATTTTGGTGTATAATTTAATATTTCATCCATTACAGTTTTATTATACTTCCGTTGCTTTCTCTCTACTAAACGTAAAATTTTAGGCGTCGTGCCTTCACCCCCTAAATACCAAAGTATTAAACGACTACAATGATTAACACAGAAGGCCATTTTAAATAAATTAAATATATTTTCACTACTTATAGCATGGTTGTTAATTTGAAATATTTATATAATCGTATTAAATTTTAGTAACTGAACTATTGGAGTTTACATTCGTCTCAAAACTTATGAACACACGAGGTAGTAACCACATGTCCTTTGTTGCAGCCCCGTGTGGGGCGGAGTACCCGCCGCTGGAGTCGTGCTCGCCGTCGTCCTCCTCGTCGGGCACGGCGCCCGCGCCCCCGCCCCCCGACGACTGGCGCCCCCCCGCGCTCCAGCCCCCCCCGCGCCCCTTCTCCCTCTGGCGCACCTTCATCCCCTCCTTCCTGTTCGTCTGGCTGTCCCTCGCCTTGGTAGCGCTCCTAGTGTTCGAGACGGACTGGCCGGTGTTTAGGCCGCTGAAGAGGAAGCCGGAGCTAATGTCGCTGAGACACCATTACTATGCGCCGCTGAAGGAGTATTTGAAGAGGAAAGTGATGGAATTCTTCTGATTTTTTCGAGGTAAGAGGGTATTGAGTCGTCTATAAATGAGATGGTTCAATTTGCTAAAAAAGAATAAATGTATAGCCTCCCGAGACCTGTACAAAATTCTGTACATATTATACAGTTCATTTTGAACTTTTATTAAGTAAAAGAGATCCGAGTTCAAAACAAAACATTATTTGATGGTATTTCAAATTAAATATGTCACGGAAAATTAGAAATTTTTGAATTTCATAACCTACGTAAAAAACTCTTACTTACATTTGCATCAGTAACAAAGCTACCACAAAATAAATTCCTATTGCGTTACATTTTAAAAGTTGTATTTATAAAGTTATGCTTTTTTAGCAAACAGAAGACCTACTGACACTCTGCTCGTATATGAGGTCGTCATTTTCATATAAACATGCCCTGTGAGATTTGTACGATAGGATAAAAAGTCGACTTTGTAAAATATAATATAGCACGAAGATATTTTACTAGGAGTAAGTTATTTCGAACGATGGCATGCGATACGAATGTCTGAATCCGAATGCTGAAGAAAAAAATTAAGCGACTTTCATTTGTCGAATCGAGTATAAGTAATTTTCTACCACAAAGACAATGGGATTCCGAATATAAATCAGATAGCTCTTTATAGACCAAGACTAGACCGTAGGCAACCCTACCTCATCGAAAACTATTTAAGATGGGTACTTGCCATGTGTGTTTGTTTTGTCGAGTTTCCGCTATTTCGGCACAGTTGCATGCGCCATTATCACGGAGTAACTGTTACTCCACACATGGTAGTTTTAAATAGTTTTTGTAATGTTAATGACCATGTTAGCTTAAAATCCTACCTCATCTAGTAGTAGAGTTCGGCATATGTAGGGTGATGCACGATAAAAAATCATGTATTTTAGTACTTGGTAGCCTGAGATTAAAAAAAAGCTAATAATGCTCCAACTTTGGCTCAGGCTACCAGGTACTAAAATACATAACATTTGTACGTGCATCGTACATAAGCCGAATTCTGCTACTCGATGAGGTAGGTTGTCTACGGCCTACTCTTGATCTATTATGATTCAACAACATTATTTTTAAATTCAGTTCTGTCTCGAAGCGTGTACGGTGGTATACAAGTTACAAGGAGCTTAGAATCATAAAAAAGGTATAATGATAGAAGATATTACGATTTTAAATATCATAAATACCTAGAGATTGTAGAGTCCCAAAAATTGCCATCATTAGTCGAAATTAATGAAAGTCGCCTCCTTTTTTTTAAACAAAATAACTCTAAATAACTAATCAGTAACAAATCATTCATCAACCCTCTATTTAAGCTTTTGCCAAACATTAAAAAGAATCCATGACATAACAAATTATAATTAAATACTAATGTAGTCACCATCAAATATATCGGAGCGGCCAAGGTATTCAAAAATATCTGAACATGCACTTTAACTTCTTGTGAATAGAGGCGTTGTTCAGATATTTGTGACCACCTTGGCCGCTCTGATATATCTGATAGCGACTGCAATAAACATAGATCTGCTGACTATCTAATACTAGTTCCTGTAAATGGACCCGAAAGGTTTTTACTATGAACAAAATCCCGAAATATCTGGGCTTTAATACTAAATTCGAATCTAATTCCATATGAATCCATCAGCAAAATATACAAAATATTACATTTTAATAACTAGAGTTAAAACGTCCATATTTATGAGATTATTTGTTTTGGCAGTTTTGTTGATGCTTCAAACGTTTACAAAATTCGAATTTAGTACTAAATAATAAAGTATGGTTACGAGTTATGTATGACGAACGGGACGATTCCAAAGTGTCAAATTTTTCAGACACGTTTTGATAGTTTTCCTAGTACTTATATAGATTTTTAAGACTTAATTTTGAAAACTTAAAATAGTCTGCAAGTTAGGTTAGGGCACCGCTATACGCTTTTTACAGTACAATTAATTATTAAAAAATAGCACAAACTTTTAAATCTAAGCACAACCTTTTGTGATCGTTGCTTGTTTTATCATCTATTGACTAATAATATGTATACATTAGTTCGCAGTGAAATAATAAATAGATAAATGTGTAATGATTTTCTACGTCCAACACGCAATAGGTATTTTACTGTTATATTGTAATTAATTTTTATTGAAATCAAAATCTCTAGTGCGACTATGTAACATAAATAAAATATTCGATTGAATATTAGTTGATGCATATAGGTATCTTAAATTAGATTTTACAATATACCGGGTGTACAATCCAAATGGGTCAGTATGGAGAAGTCGGAAGCTATGAGAGATAGCGAGATCTGCTCTTAGGAACCATGACGTCGATTTTAGATTTAATAATAATTACATTCAAACTTTTTTATTAACTCTCATACATAACCGGGAATCGAACCTGGTCAAAATCAATGTGTATAAATTCTGCAAGTCAAATGGCTACCGTTTTGAACATTTACTGAAATAAAATAATTATCTTATTGGTGGGTTTTTCTAACAAGATTCCATTAGTGTTGTGCTTCTTGCGACTTGCAGAATTTATACACATTGATTTTGACCAGGTTCGATTCCCGGTTATGTATGAGAGTTAATAAAAAAGTTTGAATGTAATAATTATTATATCTAAAATCGACGTCATGGTTCTTAAGAACAGATCTCGCTATCTCTCGTAGTTTCCGACTTCTCCATACTGACCCATTTGGATTGTACACCCGGTATATATAATATACTTATGTATAAAAATACTTTTTAATTATTTTTTTACCCGCAGAGTGTAGGTATCCAAATACTGATTATACGTTTTTATGAATATCGTATGAATTTATAATTTTATGGTCTAATAACAATCTTTAAATTTGTAAAAAGGGTAAAAGTAACTACTAAAATTATTTGTTTTTAAACAAAAACAGGTACGGAGAGTTCATAACAAGCTTATTTGTAGATTTGACTATCTAATCTAACTAAACATATAAAATAAAATTCCTGTGAAAAGTATTGTACAAATGTCATAGTTATTTACTTATATGACAATTTAATTTGATAAATAACCAATCACAACTTTATCTTCAAGCATCAAGGTCGCATTTTCAACTGCACACGTTTGTATAGCGGTGAGAGGTATTGAGATGGTTACAATATTTATGATATTTTGAATTAACATTTCTGCGGCCAACGACTATCACTCCGCCTGACGATCTCGGCCTGTCAATGTCAGTTAGAACAAAAATTTGCCGGTGCAAACAACTGACAGGTCGATATCGTCAGGCGGGCTGATAGTCGGTGGCCGCCTTTAGGCCAAGTAATTATTAAGCCTTAAAAGGCCTTCTACACGATCGGGACCAACCGCTCCCATCGGCCGACAGCGTTCCAGACGGGTGGGACCAACCACGGACGTAGCCTGTCGCCGTTGACAACCAAATCGATCGGGTCAACCGCTTTCTACACTATCCATTTTTATATCAACCCGACCAAGGACACGATGGTTGGCGGTTGGTCCCGATCGTGTGGAAGGCCTTTATATTGGCACAAATTTTGCGTTGTGTCATTTACTATGAATCTCATGCTAGCTTTTACTCTACATTCCACTTGGCAATAGTCTTCCAACTTTATTAATTTATTTTCTTGGTCATAAGTTACACAGAGTATTTATTTTGTACTTACGAGACCCTACTTACGTTCAAATATGTTTAAAAAATTGAGATTTTTATCATAAGAGCTGTCAATATTATCGTGCCATAAGGAATTACACGCTAGTCATACTGAGAATATATGTATAATATATAATTGACAAAATGTAGTTATAGATCGTTCCTCATGGTTTTATTTTTATAGTATTTAAGCCTATAAATTAAACTAAATGCACAATTGATAACATTAAATTTTATTCACTAAGGAATTGTAAAGAAATGTGCTTGTTATTATTATTTCGTGTTATTTGTACTTATTATGTTTATATTTTATTATTCGTTTGTTAATATTAATAATGCCTTATTAGAGTGAGTGTGTTAGTGTATTAAAGAGTAAGACTTCTCCTAGTCACACGGCCATTTTTAGAATTCCTGGATACAGGCTAAGCAATGACTGGAGTGAAAATATTCGATGCCGTCGGGTAAGCTTTGGTAGCTCAGTTGTACGAGCAGTGAGAATCTCAAGTAGTTTAAAACGCACTCATTCACTTATCTACCGAGTCGCGAAAATGAAACCTTTAGCTTAGTCGGTAAATTGGGATAATAAATATATAGCGAGGCGTTGCTTAGCCTTTTCTGGACCTATTTCCTGTACGAGTTATAGTCGCACGGGGCAAGTACGTCCGTAAAGGCAACCCTGAACTTGACCATAAATAAAGAATTGTTAACATGCCCGTAATTAAATTCCCTTATATTATGTATGACAACATTTTTCCCAGTAAGAAAAGGGAAAGTTTGGTCAAGGAAGGGTCTTTAACAGTTGTCGCACACATTAGGCTCGACGTGGGATAATTACGGCCTCGTCTCATCGCCCGTATGCAAGGAAGCCGAGGCCGCGCCTATCCCGTGCCGAGCCTATTGGTGAGCGATGAGCGACAACCTTTACGGCAGACGGAGTTGTCCCATAGATGCACTTGTCCCGATGGATTTTATATCTCTTTTACTCTCTTTCTGAGCTTGTCGAGCTTCAAGGTTATTGTTAATGAATTTAATATATTCTTGTACCTTTAATTGTACTTACCTAGTTATTATTTGTCACACGCTTGATGTGTTACTGTCTCCATTAATATTATGGGTATAAAAACAATATTTACCTACAGTCCGTGAGCTCTCAGAAGAACCTTCGGGTTTTAGAAAGAGACGTCGTGTATCAATCCACAGTGACACGTGAAAAAGCAGAACAGCAATATTACCTTCGTGTGTCATCGCCGATTCCCGAAGGTTCTTCTTAAAGCTCACGAACTGTGCAGATAATTTTATGTCAACTAATTTCATAAAGCGTGCTTTAGGCTTTAAGCTTTAAGAGCCATTTCCGTGTAGCAAGCTCTGAACTGATTGTCTGGATGTAGCATGTGATATGGTCTCGTTTATCGCTGGGGATAAAACAATGATAATGTTCCAATAAAAAAAATGATCAATAAAAAAAACACAGTAAAGTAAAGTACAGTAACTATCAAATATATCGGAGCGGCCGGTACTCAAAATTATCTGAACATGCACTTTATCGCCTTGACAATAGCGTTGTTCAGATATTTGTGACCACCTTGGCCGCTCCGATATATCTGATGGCGACTGTACATACCAACATAGATATTTGCGTGGCACTATGAAACAAAATGCTTAACCCAAACTACAAATTGCACTTAAATCTATTGAAAGTTGAACCAAAATAACCTAAAGGCCGTTACATAAGTTTTTAATTTGCATAAATACAATAAAGTATTTTATACGGTCGTGACATAATTAAGAGCTAAGTAAGGTACGAGATAGAAAAGCTAGATTATGTCACTATTGTATACAATATTTTTTCTACGAGTGCTCAATATAGGCAAACCGGTAAGAATTGAGTTGAAAGACCTGCTGCCTCTATACAATTTAATTTAGCAACTTCAATCTCCCGGCGGATTGTGCCGGTCTCCCCCGGCCGCGCAGGGTGGGCTCCGGCAACAGTGCTACAATATTGTATGAAAATCCTTTCTACTATCGCTGGCGATGTCACAATATTGGCTATGTGCGAAGTGCATGGTGGGGGTAACGTGAACGATCGCAGCGCACAATGTAACAAGAAATTGGGCTCTTGTCAATATCACATTTCAAAATATTTGACATCACCCGTAGGGTCAACTGTCAAAATAGTGAATCAGCCAGTGACATTTCATATAAGCAAGGAGTATATGCCATTAATACAAAAGAAAAAAACCCTTTCACCCCCTGCCCAAGAGATGGCGCCACACTCATGCACACAGCCAATACGATATACATAAAAGCTGTACCTATCGAAAAGTATGCGCTAGTAGTTCCATCTTCACGATCTCAATTCAAGTATTAGACCCATTTAAGTATTTCAAAGCAATTTAGATTTTTCTTCCAAAAAATTACTGTGCACACTTTCTATTCTCTTTGATTTATTCGTGGTGCACGATCTAGTCCCTTTAACATTAATATTGACATTTAGTTGGTATTCTCAAATCAATGTATAACGTTTTTTGGTTCAACTTTTAGTACGTAGCTTAAACAATTTTATTTAGATAAACACTCGAACGCAGTGGGTTGTTTTCTCAAGGACCAACGGCTACAGAGTTAAGTTGATATTTATACAAAACTTATTTTTATATTCTCATTCCTTTACGCCGACTTGCAGTTAGCGTCTACTGTACATTCTGTCAATGGGGGCACACACTGTCAATAAATAATGATGGCTTCATGACAATAGTCTTCACATTATAAAATTTTATTCAGCTCTTGTCGCTTCTGTACACAAGTCTATATATAGTTCGCCAATCGCTCTACTTTTTTCAAGATTCAAGAAGATTTTTTATTGACAGTATGTGGCCACCATTTACTTATAGTTCTACTAAGACTAGGGAGTTAGTTACGGTAAGGTTTTGGAAAATCTTAGAGGTTTGAAATAAAATATCCTGCCGAAGACTTATTCGTTTTATTATTAAAAATACCTCAAAATAAGCAACAAACAAATAACAATGTAAAACCGTGGTGATCCACGTGTGAGAGGGAGAGAGAATGCTTTGGTAGGTACTAGGTACTGTTGTCATTCAATACAGGCTGTTTCCTGTAATAAGAGCAATAAATTAAAACTTAGATTCTACACAAACAATAAAACTTTTGTTCAACAACTTTTGACATTGTCAGCCTTGTCGCCCTACAGACAACAATTTCGGAATACATTGCATGAATCGAATCAATTTTAAAGTGTCCTAAAAATCAAACCATAAGTTACTTTTAAAAGTCGCCGAACAAACGTTGTCTGGTTTGAGTAATCTACGTTTCAATTTATTGTTCCTATTACAGGATACACCCGGTCCGGTATAACGGAGCGGCCAAGATACTCAAAAATAGAGGAACTTGTACTTTATCGCCTTAACAATAGAGGCGTTGTTTAGATATTTGTCACCGCCTTAGCAGCTCCGATATGTCTGATGGTTACTGTATACAGTAATGCATCTATATACTATATTGGTGTCAATTGTTGTTTTTATTTTATAAATATATTCAGTAATTTTTGAAAATGTTTGTGCTGATCGACCATTACAATTTTCATTAAAAAAGAATCTTAGCAAAAAAAAAGAACAAAGTATTAAAGGTTCTTAGAACATGAGATTATTTTCAATATGTAGTACTTAAGTTTCAATTTTCAATAAATAGTAAAAAACAAGTTTTCCAAATAAATCATTCTCTCTCCCCTCACCCAATGTGCATGTCATATTACATTCAATAGGAAACATCTATATCATTACTATAATACTAATCCTACCAACCCCTAGCGTATTTCATATACAATTCTTACATATCATAATGTTTCAGTAGGTGGCAGCACCATCAGTAATATTTCGTACCCTTTGGAAACGTGTTCACAGGGAGCAAAATGTTTAAGGGGTTAAATTTGCTCCGTTCCGTGCCTCTTAGTTGAGAATACCAAATCGATATTCTAGGCGATTTTTAATAGAAAGCGCCATCTAGTTTAGATGTAAAAACTTCTGCTATATGTTGCATCAATTACGCTTATTCTTATTGATTTGGCTATGGTGGTATTCGGCTTACATTCAGTCGCATGAATTATACTCCGAAGTTTATACATGAAATACTGCGACTTGTAAAGCTTGTTTCTACCAATTTGCTGCAGACTTAACGCAAACGGACTATACTTCGTCCGTTGTCAAATTGTCAATGAGTCACTGACATAAATATGCAATAGTAAATCACCTTAATTGACAACCGACTCTATGCCTTTTGCCAGGTACAGTAAGTAGCAGAAGTTGCTAAAAGTGTATGTAATATTGTTTAATAAATTGTGTGTGTTATCCATTACTTACACGTAACATTCAACACACTCACATCTGTTCAAAATGACCTGGGCACAAATTCATTGTTATGAAAATAATTAGCTGCACACTAATTATTTTCATACCAAGGTATTCCGCTACTATTACACAATTAATTACGGGAATCACGGGCCTATACACCCAGTTCTTTGATAGGCTTGGGGATATAGATCCTACACGTACTGGCCCTTCGGTGTGTTTTGCTATGTGATACACCTGCTCAACGGGTACATCAGTAGCCGTGAACCGGTCCCAGCAGGCGTTATGCTGGCCATACACGATCCTTCCTATCGTCCAATCGGCATGACGCTACTGATTGGATCTGTTAGAATTCACCGTGTGTGGATTCCCACACACGGTGAATTCTATCGTCCAATCGGCATGACGCTACCGATTGGATCAGTTATAATTGACCGTGTGTGGGAGTGGATTGGCATGACAGATATAAGTGTCAGATATAAGTGTCATGCCAATCCATTCGGATTCCATTCGGATTGGCATGACACTTATATCTGTCATGCCAATCCACTCCCACACACGGTCAATTCTAACTGATCCAATCGGTAGCGTCATGCCGATTGGACGATAGGAAGGATCGTGTATGCCCGGCATTACGGCTATTATTACTGACAGTGGCTGCTCAATTATGGCACTTACATAAGTATGAAAAGCCTTTGTAATACAACATATATGACTAAATGATATGAAATCACAACGTCTCGTATTCTAATGCCGTCCTTTTCTTGTAACTGCTTCGAAAGGGACAGCATGCATTGAAAATAAATTGGTTGGGGAATTATAACATAAACGGTACCAAAGGAATCAAAATGTCAAAGATATGTTTACATTTTTGCATTTTATTACAACGGAGTAAGGCGCAAAATTGTTAACATATGTTGGTCCCTTCGGTAACATTTTTATTTTATTAACACAGTTAACATATTATTGTCAACTTTGTCCGTACCGTTTATTTATTGTAGTCACGTCTGAAAATATGGATACATTTAATGTGACAAAAATATGTAGCCACGACTATTACCGAGGCGTAATAGTACGTTACGTACCTAGGGCGGTAAAATAAAGAAGGGTTCAGATCGCGGGTATTTGTGGCCCGAACCAAAGGTAAGGGCCATAAACAAGCAATCTGAGGCCTTCCTTATTACCGCCCGTGGTGCGTACATAATTTTACGTCACTCTGGGCGGTAAGTGAGATATTACGCCCACGGGCGGAGCGGCAAATCTCAATTCACACCCAGGAGAAGACGTAAAATTGTGTACGCACCACGGGCGGTAATAAAGAAGGCCTCAGATCGCTTGTCTATGGCCCTCACCTTCGGTTCGGGCCACAAATATCCGCGATCTGAGCCGTTCTTTATTTTACCGCCCTAGGTACGTAATGTACTATTACGTCTTCTCGTGGGTGTGAAGTGAGAATTGCCGCTGCGCTCTAGGGCGGTAAATCTCACTTAGCGCCCAGACTGACGTAAAACAAATTTCGGCGTCCCCATACAAAACATCAATGTCTGGTCGGTTGAAATGTATGAAACAGCCAAAAAAAAAAACTTGAGATTACGGAGTTGGCCCCATAGTAAAAGTTGTTTAGCATGGCCAACCAAATCACCTCGCAAAATTTGGCTAGTTATTGAAAAAACACCCTGTATATATTTTCAAACGTGACCGTAGGGGTTATAATAAATACGGTATAGACAGACTGAAAAGGCGGCAGCTATGTTAAAGCAATATAATATATAGTTGTATATTATACAATCTACAGTGAGGTTCAAAACTGTATGGAAGATTATGAATGTAATCATTCATAAATTGTCCATGCAGTTTTGAATCTGGGTGTACTTTAAAGCTGCGTTCAAGCGACGAAACAAAACTTTTAAAAATAATTTATACAGATTTCAAAATAAATTCAAATCACATCATAAAAAAATGAATTTGTACATAGTCAATCTCTCTTGCACCATACATATCTATATTTGTAGTCGCCATCAGATATATCGGAGCGGCCAAGGTGGTCACAAATAGCTGAACAACGCCTTTATTGTAAAGGCGATAAGGTGCTTGTTCAGATATTTTTGAGTAACGTGGCCGCTCCGATATATTTGATGGCGACTGTATGTCTTTATTTGTAATCTTACTCGGAACTGTAAAAGGCGTTGCTAAGGCAGTATTTTAATACAAGCGGGAAATGTACACATTATTTCACATAAACTTATTTTCATAATTTTAATTAATTATTATTTGAAATTTCTCACTAGCATAACTGTCTTGTCTATTATATACAGGGAGCTTCGGAGGACTGAAAAAAGGTAATCCCTAGGCTATAAGAAGCATATTTTTTAATGATTTAGCACATGAAAAGTACAATACCTCTGAGGCGATAGATTCAAACGGCATTTAGTCTCAAATTATACAGGAAATATTTAAATTCCTCCTGAGCATCCTGTATTTGTCCCATCGAATTACTTTTTAATAAGATCATCTTACATAACCTAAATGAATGTAAAGCCCATCACAGACGGAGCTATAATATATATTAATATACCGTAAGATACCGAGATAATATATTATCGTATAGCTCGGCGCGCCACACGGGAAAGATATCAAAAGAGAGAAAGATATATCGGTTGTACGTCACGCCAGAGAAGGAAGGCAATATACCCAAAATATATCGAAATATATCGTAATATATCGAGCTATAATATATATTATAGCTCCGTGTGGGGACTCTGTCAAATAGTAGGCAAAATATATCGTAAGATACCGAGCTATAATATATATTATTGCTCCGTCTGTAACCGGCTTAATGATTTCGGACTCTAGAAATAAGGTTATTGTCAGAAAATACACATTTTATTCACAAACCACGAAAATGCGCTTACAAATAATGGGCCATCCCCAAACGAAATCATAGCACTTAAATAAAGAAATTTAGATGCTAATGCAAGACCAATAAAACCTGATAAGTATATGCGATTTCCTTATGCAAAACAGACAGAAAAAAAAGGTCCAAGTTTTCCATGAATAAGTTAACTTACAAGTCTATTTTAATTGTGATAGAAACACGGCGAGAGATATACTTAGTCTATTTTACACATTGATTTTAAAATTATCATACGGCTTATTTCCTAAAATTTTGTCCCCTTAAACCTTTTCGACGCCATCACAGATATCAATGCAGTCATTCATACGTCGAACCAATAATGAGTTTAAGTTGAAATCTATGGTATCGTATGACGGATATATTCGTTGTTGGCGTCGAAAAGGTTAAGAATTCGTTTTGTTGGTCTTGTAAGTAAGGATGGGGTAAAAGTGCGTTGGAAATGGCGCATTAAAAATACCTACTTATAATTCACTATGGCTAAACGTAGGAACTAACGACGATATAAAATCATTGTTTTATCAAACCCACTGTATCACGTAGTAAATAAAACAAACAGCGTCCGTCTCTTGTAAACAAGTGGTACACATATGAATTAAGGAAATACAACATGGAAATAAAGCTTCAATACATAAAATGATTAAGATTTATACCTGTGAAATATTTATACGTTAGCAAACCTTTACTTTAATTATGAAATTTTATCTGTTTTTTTAATTTATGCAATTCGATTCTGCGAACATTAACACTTCATATTAGTTCAACTATTATTAATGGCTTCAACAAAATGCCAGAATCCTTCATATACCTTCACAGTTCACATAAAATACTCTGAGATGGACGTTTGAACGTCACTAATAAACGTAACTTTAAGATCTGAAGGGAGCAACTAACTGGATATGATTCGATTTACCTTTTTTTTAAGATAAGAAAAATTGTGTTTTTTGGGTAAATGCTATAAAACTCGCCTGTTTACTTTTTATTTTCTTAAGCGTATCGCTTCTAGTGCAAATAAATCTCTTGTCTCGTTTTTTTCTTGATAAAGCTGAAAAAAATTAAGTTACATGCGCGAAATTGGCTGTTATTTTTCAAATCTTAAAAAAACGATGTATAGTGAGAGCAACCAGTCCTGCTACCATAACTTAAGTTGTGGTACGCAACTCAGTAATGCAAGCGTGACTTAAAATATGCAGTTGCGGGCGATTACGAACCTAAGTCATGCTAGAAGGTCAGCTTAGTCAGGGCCGGATCTAGGGTAGAGCGAGTGGAGCGGCCGCTCTAGGCGCCGGATGGCAAGGGGGGCGCCAAAATGGCAAATGAGAAAAAAAAGTTTTAAAAGACGCGAGTGTGGCGGGGGCCTCAAAATACGCTTGAAAACTTCGAGGAAGGGCGCCAAAACCCGATTTCGCTCTACCCTGATCAAGGGCTCGGGCCGGCACTGAGCTTAGTAGTCCAATAATATGAAAATCATTCAGATTTAGCTTTGGGGCATTCCACAAGTTGTCCCGTACAAACGCGTGTCTATCTCTGTTATTAGAGTTATATTATAATTCTGACCATACTAGTGTAGTAGTGACTTTATACAGGTATGGTCGCAGAAAAAGGAACTCCAAAACCTAGCAATTATCTAAAAACTCGTGTTAGTACGGGACAATGGTGGAGTTTTCCCTTTACTCTTCAGAACCTCTTCACCTTCATCGTGGATCAAATGTTTAAGTGAACGACCTTACACTACCGCCAGCACCCGGCCTAGCTGCTGGAGCCCACATCAGTCCGTGATGGAGATCTGCGCGTACCCCACCAGCCCCTTCTCGTCGGGGGGCGCCGCGGGGGCGGCGGGGGCGCCGGTGGGGGCGCCGGTGGGGGCGCCGGCGGGGGCGTCCAGAGGGAACGTGGCGGTGCGCAGCGGACCGGAGTCGCCGGGGGACAGCCAGTTGTCTACTAACCTGAAAATTACACTTTTCTACTATATGTCCGCACAAACAAAGTACCTGTCTATTTAGCCCTTTAATCTGAATTAGAGTATGTCCCTAATTTATGTGTGCCGCTTGGCAAAGGCTGTCTACAAATGTAGGTACAAAAAGATTTACATTTATATCGACTGTAACTTTTATCCGCCGAGTCCTTCCCTAAAGCGAACTGTCAGCAAATATCGTCCAACTCATTCCGAGGGTTCCTTGCCACTTAATCAAAAGGTGTCTTGATACTATAGGAAATCAGCTTCGCTTATTAATAGTTATAAGTTATTATACTTTTTTTATTATTATTCATTATTTTTATTTATTCATATGAGACAGACCAGTGAACAGAGCCCATGAAAAATCATAGTGTAGAAACACTGAAATGTTTACTTCGATTTGTGGCTTATTTATAGTTTGGCCAAAGTTTGTTTTACTTCAAGCATAGACAGAAATAATCATACTATCTCTTTCTTATGCTAGTACCCACGCTACAAAAAAGGGATGAGTATAGCTTATTACTTCCACTGTTACTACACTTATTGGCCAGCCAGACTATAGCACCCCAATTTGAGTTGGTTTATAAAACGACTTTAATCCTCTTTGAAAACGCATGTAGTAAAATGTTTACTTCCATTCGTGGCTTATTTAGCACCCCAGCTTAAATAGGCTAGATGAATGTTTTTCATGCATGGTATCAATCGATTCATTTTGTTATGAGGATCAAATGTCTATATGGGGCCAATTGCATTAAATCAACATAAAAGACAGGAAAAAGACTTAAAGTCTGAGATTTGCATTTGTTTCTCAAAACGCTCCTAACAAAATGATATAAAGCCTTGACGTCACGGCTTCATATTTGCCCTGTTTAAAGTATGGAAAAATTATGAAATTGCTATTTTTACAGTGAAATGTTGCGTTTATGTACATGGTTGCTGTACAATTTATTTCACAATAAAATGTTAGATATCGAATGGTATCATTGGTTTTTTAAATTTCGTACTTTCAAAAATCGAAAAAATTTGTAACTTTGAAGCCCGATTCTTTGAACCATTTCAATAGATTTTTTTAATGTTTACTTTATTTGGATATTTTGATCATTTTGCATCCTATCGACTAAATTTCATTGCATAATTCAACATGTGTCATCACCCCTATTGATTTAGAAACACATTTTTTTTAAGTACTTAGCGCCACCTACCTAAAAAGTTAGGAAAAGCCACGTTAGAATTTCTTAAAATCTGGTAGTATAGTAACTCTAGCTAACCCATTTAGGAAATTAATTCTGTGCACTTGAAACAGAAGTAAATTGTAGCTAGAATAAAGTAGAAGCTATATATCAATAATACTAACTTCTGCAACTCCACCGCTACAGTGCCAGCATCTCTTTGCTCTACCAGCCCGGCCCCAACTAACTCAGTGGCTATGCCATCCGCAGAATCCTTGCCCGGAGCAAACTCAAAGCGGATATCATTCAGCTCGTTCTGGGCATTCCTCATTCGGAGCACCAGGTTTATAAGTGGGGGTTCTTCGCTACTGCCGCCTGAAAAAAAATTCAAAATAATCAATTTCTGCAAGTGAGCTAAAGTTAAATGTGTTCACGAGAGTCTCGCGGGCGACATCAAAGGCTTGGGAACTTCTGACTATATTTCATGAAAACTGAAAAAACAAGATTTATTCCATTGAATAACAGGAGATGACATCTGTAACAATTTTTTTTCGCCATCATCATGAGTTTAAGTGACTGGAACTTAAAGTGCATACATTCGCTCTTGAGCCACCGGGACATGAAGCCAAGCAACTGACAGCTGTCAACTGCCAAACATGGCGCATAACATTTGTCAAGCCAACGTACAAGAATACAATCATTCATTCTTCTTTTCATAAAACTTGAGTATATTTTCTACAATTACCCAAGTTACGATTTGATTAATTTGGTCGTATGGACTTCTTCGATTAAAGTCCAGAATCGTTTAATGAGAGTTTCCGCGATCGAGATCTTCGTTAGATGGCAACACCGTGGCGATAAGGTTAGCTGTCATAATTCACCAATCATGTTTAATCAAATTTATTGGTGGCATAGATATACCACCCATAGATCTGACACGGAACTAATAATACCAAGATAGAACGGGATGGTCTTATTACACTTTCAATAGATACGGCAGAGCACCTCTCTGTATTATCGTTGGTCCTTGTCATAGTTTCTATTACCCTCCACGCGTTACTTCTAGCAGTGGAGGGTAACAAACAGATATAATGCGCGATTTCTTCAAGAATTTATGTGATTGCTACGAGAAAAGCTGTTAGTTTTCCTAGAAAGTTGTGTCGGCTAAGGAAAAGATTGGTAAATTGTTCTGTTTCATGCTGTAGAAGTGATTATGGGCATCTATATATCTATCCCTTACGGGGGTACACGTGTGCGGGCTCTAGTTAATGCTTGCTTTGAGATTGGTGGATTTTGACAGCTGAGGGCCTACCGCGAAGTTCGAAAATCGACAAAACGATGGTCCCGTCTCTATCGCTCTTGCCTATACGAAAGAGAGTGATGGAAATATTCGATTCGATGAACGAAGTGCTTCGCGGTTATAGGCCTGCTGTCAAAAAGACCTGTCGTAACCTGCCGCCATCTAGTGAAATACTCGATCGCAGAAACCCTCATTGTTATTGAATAGCTACCTAGCGAGCCGATGGTGAAGCCGCCCCCCCCTCGCTCGGGCTCCTCGTCGTCGGAGGAGTCTGCGCGCGCGAGCGTGTTCATGGGGCGGTCGCGGGCCGCGTTGTCGTCGTCGTCGTCGTTCTCGTCGTCGCTCTCCCACACCCATTCACCTGAAAATCGTAGGATATTAGTGAGCTTCTAGTTAGTGTACCGAATATTCGGTTTCGGTCAAAAATCTAGCTCACGAAGGTGAAATATCGAGTGTTGGTCGAATTACTAATAGTCCGCCTCGAACTGAGCACTGGTTTACTAGTAAAATTGACCAATGTACCAAGACCCTTATGAAGATCGTATTCTCGCCTTCTAGCCCCCAAAAACCCCTTGATCAATCTTGCTAATATACGACTCTCAAATTATACAAGGTGCAATAAAAATGCTGGTGATCCTTTTAAGGGCAGAATCGGTATCGTATTGTTATTGTGAAAAAGCACAGATAACCTCAAACACTAGATAGATCATAAGTACAACTCGGGGTCACCACGCATCAGTGCTCCCGTACTAATTTTGTATGAGAGCGCGACCGTTTATTTCAATCGAGTTAACGTTTTTGATCATTACTCATGTGAATTAAAAATATCCACAAAAATCAAGTTACAGGGGTGAATCTGGATTGTTATACTACAAATTGGTGCATAATACTATTGAGATGTGCTGTTCGAAACGTAGAAATTTACGAATAAAATTGCACTGATGTGTGGTGACCTCGCGCTCCCTGTAAAAGCTTAATGATGAGGTGTCTGTGTAGTCTGTGTGAAAAAGTAAGAAAAAAACAGTTTTTCGCGAAAAAAAATGTTTCTTTTGTATGGAGGGTTGGACGGTTGAGACGACGTGTCCCATACAAAAAAGATATTCTTTCGCATCAAACATTTTTTCTTCTACGCTATTGCGAGTACCAATTATGCCCTTAAACGGATCACCAGTAATTTTGTTACATCCTGAATAATGTTACTAATGTTATCGCGGAAGAAACGCTCAAAATCAAAGCCATAGTAATGCAGGGACGTTCCAGTAGCTTCACATAGCACTGGACGTGATCAAAGGAAAAACACCAAATGGACAAAACGTCAAAACAAAAAAATAATGCCACACACCTGTCTCCATTCGATGCAACCGCCCTGAAGCCCCGGGCTGCCGCCGGGACGCCTTGTGAGCCCTAGTTTCCATACTGGGCCCTGTTGCGACTAGTGTCTGCACCAGATACCGCTTGTCTTTAGCTTTCTTGAAGAAAGCATGCTTTAGTAATTCAGTTGATGAAGGCCGCTTAGTTGGATCTTTCTGTAGACATTCAGAAATCATTTTTCTGAAGGTTTTTCCATATGCTTTGTACTGGTCTTTTTCCTCTGCTCCTGTGTCTAAAGTCGGTGGTTCATTTTGAAGAGTTAACATTAGAACTTTCATAGGAGGGTATTTATGGTAAGGTGCTGTACCGGTTGCCATCTCTATGGCAGTTATCCCGAAAGACCATATGTCAGCTTTGAAGTCGTAGCCGTGGTTTTGCTCCATAACTTCGGGCGCCATCCAGCATGGAGTACCCACAAAGGTATGTCGCACTTTTTGTCGAGATAAATCCCTGCCTGTAGCCAGCCAGGCTGATACTCCAAAATCAGCAATTTGTACCGCCCCATCGTCTCCTAAGAGAATATTTCCAGCTTTGATGTCTCGGTGGATCTGTCCGTTCTGATGGAAATACTCGAGACCACGAAGGACTTCTTTGAGAACGGTGGCTATTGTGGCTTCATCAAAGACTCCATGGCGACAGTTGGCAACTCGGACCTTATGCTTTATTATATCGAGTAGTGAACCACCTTCTAAAAGTCTTAAAACTAGCCATAGTTCTTCGCGGACCACAAAAGAAGTGTAATACGTTACAACATTCTCGTGGTTACATGAGGACATAGCATGGATTTCTTTTAGCAATTCGTCCATAGAAGTGTTCCATTTGTCTAAATTAATCCGCTTGATGGCACATTTCTCGTTCCTAGGTTTGCATAGCGCTGCATGGACCACAGCGGTAGCTCCCACTCCGATAACTTCTAATAATTCATAATCCTCCTGACTGTTAGGCCAGGCGGTCGCCATGTTTAATCCTACACTAGAGTTTATATACAAGTTATGCTACGATGACTCGATCGCCCATATCTATATGGTCGTCGAGGTTGCAGTTCTTAAAGACGAACTGCTTAAAATTGCTTTCGAAGCGGTGCAGTGAATGACAGCCTTCTCTTAGCTGTAGCACTGTCTTGTCTTTTTGTACGATTGGACGGTCATTTGTGTATTCTACATTAGATGGGTAAAGATCGTCACCTAGAAAAATATGGACTATTTTAGACAGCTTCCAAAAAGAATTTTCTGGCTATATTTGTTTGATTCTTATTAGATTCTAGTGCTCGGAATCAAGAAAATTAATTTGATATTTTTCATGAATTCGAGTTTGTAAAGAACTATTTATCAATTTGCGCACAAAAAAACTGCAACAAGAAGCAGAAAGCGTTTCTAAATTTATAGGAATAGTAGATTGTATTACAAGGGAGCAAAATGACTTATTTCGGTCGAGGGTAGCGTGTTGAATCCCGAACGAAGCGAAGGATTCCAGAATAGAAGCCCGAGCGTAGCGAGGGATTCAAGTGACCCGAGATCGAAATAATTGTGCTACCGCATAGTACCTACACTCTACTTTTCACTCCTTCTATGAGAAAAACGAAAACAAAGGTACTAAACTAGCTACCTGCTAGAAAGAGAAGTTATATAATGTTGTCTCATTTTAATCGGTTGCAAAGACAAGGAAAATAAAAAAAACGCAGATGGATCAAAAGTCACTTTTGCTCCCTGTAAATGGGCAACAAATTACCCTTTTTCGAATAGTAGGGGTGAAAAGGTTTATTTACTCATTTTGGCATGAAAACAGTGACACAAGGCGCAACGCGTGAATACATAAAATTAGCATAACACATTAAAGAGATTTAAGTTCATACCTGGCAACACATGCAGCTGGCCATCCTTAGCCTTGAATATCACAGGGTAGAGCAGGGAAGTCCCCTGAGAACTGCGTTTGCTAGCAAATTGTATGAGCTCGTCACAGTCCGGGACGACACGCAGGCGGTTCAACTCGTAACTTTGGGGTGGGAAGAGTACGACCTCGTTCTTGTGATACTTTTCTAGGATTTCTTCAGGGCTCGCCCACTGTAAACAAAAGAAATGTTAGGAAAATTGTCCTTCAGTTTGATTGGTTAATGTTATTAAATATTTGGTCTAACAGTAACCACGGCTGATGCATTTTTCCTTTACACGGGACTTCCAAAACTGTAGCGGATGACCATTAAATATGTTGGATGATGAAGTATAGATTATTATAAGCCTTATTTAAAAATTAATATGGCTAAAAATGTTGACTTGAACATAAATTAGTATATTTATTTAAGAAAAAAGGATTAGAATTATCTGCCTCTTTAAAATTAATATGGAAGCTAGTATCTTGACCTCAAAACAGCAGTGGCATGAACAGAGCGGACAGAAATGAACGCCAAACTGAATTAATCTTCTAGTTGATACCCAAATATGTACCACAAGAGCTAAATATTTGGATGTTCTACTGACGTAATATCTGGCATGGCGACAGTAAGCACAACTGTTGTGCTGTTTTTGGGGAGATGCCCACTGGAACTCTCCTAATAACGTCATTTCATTTAAACGGGATTTCTGTGAGTCAAGTGTTGGTGTTGATCTTGATTCTTGAGGCATCGCCCACGTCACGAGCAGTTATCAAATTGACGGATCGGGTGTGTAAAGATGAGAAATAGGTCGAGTTTTGACAATATAGTTGGTATGTAGGTATCCGCGTAATTTCTGCATGTCGGTGTTTTTAAATGCAGAAATATCTAATTGGGAGTGGGTCTTTTCCATCCCTTGGTTAAAAATCCACTATTGCATTGCTGGTTATCGGTATTATTCTTCCGCAATTGTACGTACTATATTACGTATTTTTTCGGGTTACAATGTTGAACAATACACATATTAAATTTAATAAAGGCAAATAAAATTTGGATTCATATAAGGAAACAAATTTAACCAAAATGATTTACTGAATAATTTTTTTTCTTTTCTCATTTTAGGATTAAAACTATATCATTTTTGCAAACTAAATCCTAAAGCCTATTGCTTAACAACAATATAATATAGTTCTAATATTAGCGGAATTCTTATCAGTAGAATGATGGTTTCGCTAATATTGTTACAAATTGTTATACGATTCAAAATTAAAATATATAACGAAATAAAGCCTGTACCGAGAAGTTTTTTTATAAGAACACATTAAGATAAAAAACTTTATAAAGTACCAAATAATTTAATCTGTAACTATGTTACTTATACAACTCTTGCCTAATGATTAATATCAAAATAATATTTTTTATACGTACATATTACACAACACATACCCTAATGTAAAAAGGAAGAAAATATTTTTTGCGCAACTCGCAGTCGATTTGCGGCTGGTATTTTGTATTTGCATGAAAATTAGTCAAATCAAATTACAAAGCAATAACAAGGTTCCAGAATCGAAAGAAGAGGACCAAATCATTGCTAAGACCTAAAATTAGTGACAGAAAATTATTTGAATATTACTTAACCATAGAGATAAATAGGCCTCAGTTTTCATACAAAACGAGAACGCGTGATTGAAAAATATTCAATCCCGGACTACTAATGTTTTGACAAAAATTATTTAGCAAATTCTTAACTCCCCGAACTACGTATCCCATATTTTTATTTGGTCAAATTATTATTTCCCAACTCAACGTTTCGCACTGATATCATTTCCCAACTAATGATTTGATAAATTATTGTTAGACAAAATATTACCTGGGATTTTTTAAAGATGTCAATTATGTTTTCGTCAAACGTATTGATTGGCATATCTTGACTTAGCAACATATTGAATGGCATTATGAAATCTAACCTAGTTTGATAGAATGCAAGGTTCAAATTGCAGTATGATTTTATTGCATTAAGCGGGTAGGGTGATGCACCATTCAGCTAAATTAAGAGGGTACTTTTGTTTACATACTTTGTGGCTCAAAATAGCATTTCATTCTTGAGTTATGGTTGAAAAAATAACCCTAACCTACCTATCTCTGGGAAGAGTTTCGTTTTTAGGATCATAAAAAAAAATAACCCTAACCTACCTATCTCTGGGAGCAGGTTCGTTTTTAGGGTTAAAAAAAAAACCCTAAGTTACCTATTTCTGGGAGCAGTTTCGTTTTTAGGGTCATAAAAAAAATAACCCTAACCTACCTATATCTGGGAGCAGTTTCGTTTTTGGGTCATAAAAAAATAACCCTAACCTACCTATCTCTGGGAGCAGTTTCTTTTTTGGGTCATAAAAAATAACCCTAACCTACCTATCTCTGGGAGCACTTTCGTTTTTAGGATCATAAAAAAAAACCCTAACCTACCTATCTCTGGGAGCAGTTTCGTTTTTAGGGTTAAAAAAAATAACCCTAACCTACCTATCTCTGGGAGCAGTTTCGTTTATAGGGTCATTAAAAAAAATAACCCTAACCTACCTATCTCTGGGAGCCGTTTCGTTTTGACGGTCATAAAAAAATAACCCTAACCTACATCTCTGGGAGCAGCACTAATTGCTACACAATTATTTACCACATAAACTTTGACAATATGTTATTTGCCTTAGCAAATCATTTGCTACACAATTATTTACCACATAAAATTTTGAAATATAAAAATGTAGCCAAATAAAAAAATGACGAAGTAAAATTATGCCAAGGATTGGTTTGCGAAATTAAACTTCGGCGAAAAGTTGTTTGCTAAATGAAATTTGACGAAACATAATTCGGCAAAAAGGCAGTACACCTCAATCCCTTATAATTTTGTTAAACTTTCACCAAATGCTTTATATTTAGCATCATTAATAGCGGAATTTATTCACATTTTTAATTTTATGGCATACAAACGACCAGTGAAATAAAAACATTGGCAAGTCGTGCAAATATATCTAAACATAGGCTCGCAAAATTTATCTTGGAATTTTAAGGGAAAATGTCTCTCTTGCTTAGATAACAAAATAAATAAATTGAAAAATGTTTTTAAAAAGCCTTAAGGGTATACTTTATGTTGTATTAAAACATGAAAGTAAATAATCTGGAAATACCTACAAAAAACAGCAATAAATTATGTAAAAAGACTTTTCGGTACAGGCCTTAGTTAGGAAACAAAGACAATAAACTAATAATAAGGTTTATATTTTTTTATGAGAGGAGTCTGTTATGCAATCGTCTCTTAATTACGCGGGGTAAACCGAGTGGCATGTTCGACTGCAAATATGCATATACAGTTATCTACAAATATACGTGTCAGGTGTCTTATACATTTGTTAACATTACACATATGTAGGGTAAATGAATACCTGCACATGCACCACCTCGTTGCTGGACGCCAGATCCCCAGGCCGCTGGTCTAGGGCGGTGATGAAGAAGGCCGCGTCAAACCTCTTGGGCAGGTGTGTCGGAGTCAGCCAGTTGCTCCAGTACTGCAGCGCCCAGATGTCCGGGTAGCAGCCGAGTTGTTTGCACAGGGTTAGGAGGTCCTCGGGGTTCTTACTTATCTGGGAAAATTTACAATATTAATGATGTTTGGAAAAGTTTTTATGGTAAACTTATATAAACACTTTTGATATAAAAACTAGTTGTTTAAAATGAATGAATGAATGAATGAATAATATTTATTTCAGATTATAAAAGATCCATATTTTTGTTAGTAATTATATACATCATTATTATTAAATTATTAACTATTGGTTAGTAAAACTATTCTAAACACTCTCTACATATTATAATAAAATTTTTGGGGGGATGCACTTGGATAATGAGTGCATTTTCACCCAGAAAAATAAGATAGGGTTGTCCCATCTCTCAGCAATGGCTTTCAGGAAGCTGTTGGGGCTGTCCCACATCGTTTACGAATTATTGTGTAAAAACAATCCGTCCGAGCCTCCGCGAACATCCCTGATGCACTGCAATGCCTCCTCAACCCCATCAGCACCCTGAAAGCATTGTTGTATTGGATGCGGAGAGCGCTGTAAGATTTCTGCGTATATCTGGTCCACAGGGCGCAAGTGTACATGGACTGGCAGTAGGCCTTGAACAATGAAACTCTGCTTCAATAGGGTATCAGTTAAATACGTAAAATCTACGTTTAAGTAGGTACAAAAAGCAACATACTTAAATGACCATCAATAGACCTTATGCCATTGCAATAGGGATTACAAATAGTCACTTCACAGTGTTGGCGATTGGTACCTATACTAATATTATTGATATGAAAATAGCTATGTCTGCCGGTCTGCTAAGTCACAATCATGTCTGCTAGACTGATTCTGGCATGAAAGCTTAGAGAAAGAATATAATTCGCAGTTATTTCTTCTATTAAGCAATTCAGTCCATTTTCTTCATGAATATATCATACCTTGTTCTGCCAATGTTTAACATCAAGATCTGACAGGACACTAGCTGTGAGGCTGCTCCTGTCCTTCTGATGTTCTCTGCTAGCCAAGAGAAGACCCAGCTCCTCAAACGTCTCACGGATTGCAGTTATCCGTAGTGCTATGTGTCTGAAACAATTCAAAACTATTACTTAGAAAAAAAAAGATTCTTAATGAAAGACAATGTCGTTCACAAAATGCAGAAGATAGGTAACTTGTGTTGCAGTGACATGTCTGCTGCTGCTGTTTGTGGTTCCTTTATTACCCAGAAGCACAAACTTAACATCTATATAGGAATCTAACAATATTTTCAATGTTTATGATTGTGAGGTTTAACTGTATTGACACAAATGCAGTAGAACGAGACTTATATTCTTTTTATAATATATCATCTCTTTTTATATATATCCTCTAAATTTGCTGTATTTTCTGTACTGTTTCCTTTTTGAGGTGTTCAATAATAGTAGATTGTACAACAAGTGCATAAAACGCACCATTTTAGGCGAGGCGTTTATATAAAGTACGAGCGTAAAATGGGTTTTATGGACGAGTTATACACTCTACTTTTTACTTCGATTGTGAGGAAATTAAAAGAATAGGAATTTCTTTCATAAGAAGTTTCACTTTATGCTGGGTATAGGCGGACTAAAACTCAATTTTATGCACAAGTGCATAAAAAATTGACTTCTTTTAAGGCTATTTTGACAATGGCAATTTTTTATGCACTTGTGCATAAAATTGAGTTTTAGTCCGCCTATACCCAGCATAAAGTGAAACTTTACGAGCATGAGAAGTAAAAAGAGTATTTGTATTGTATTGTATCATGTATTGTAACTTTAACCTTATGATTTCAATGTCAATAAACAATGAAACATGTAGTGTTTGCAACAACTCTTTGTGTCAAAACACTGTGAAAGTTCACCTTTACTGAAAATTGAAGGTTGCTTTGAAAATACATTGATGTTGAGGCTAAATTGTGATAATGGGTTATGAATACTGTAGCCGATTTAGCATTTATTTGATATATTTGTATCATTACTAAACTAACTACACTAGTGGTTCTGTGAACCGTAGACTTCGGAGAACATAAATAACGCGACAGCAAACTTCCCCCCTTTTCCCCCTCATTTTCCCCCCAATCAAAAAAATGCCAAGTTTCATCGAAATCGGATGAAAAATGCGACCTCTAGACCGACACTGACCAACCAACCAATCAATACACACACATCAATCTGCCAAATCGTCGTACCAGTGAAAACGGAGACGTACGTCGCCTCGCTACGCTCGGTTCCTCAGTCAACTATTTTGGCTCAACGATCCAAAGAGAATCTTGGCCTCCGAAATGAGAGCACGCCAACTATCCCGATCCTGCGCAACTTCTTGGCAGTTGTTGACTCGAAGCTGCAGCAGATCCGCCACCACACTGTCTCCCCAACAACATTTATATCATTGATAGGTATTATTTTATTTATTGCAATTTTACTCTTCAATTTTAGTGAAAAATGTGTATATAAAGTAAATAAACATTTGCTCCATACAGCGGTTTTAAGTATTGGTGGTGTAATTACATTATCTATTATCAGAGCTGGGATTTCGTTACTACTTAGGGTGAATGACCTTAATCAGTATGCTATATCATCCAGTATGAATATCAACAAGGCACGAGCAGCGTACGCGCAATTGAAACCTGTCTGGACGTCCAGTGTGATCACGCGGCGTACAAAAATCAGAGTGTTCAACTCCAACGTCAAGTCAGTCCTACTGTACGGATGCGAGACGTGGCTAGTAAGACAAGATATCACCAATCGGCTGCAGGTGTTTATCAACAAGTGCCTGCGGCGTATCCTGGGTATATACTGGCCGCGAACCATCTCAAACGTGAGGCTGTGGGAGATGACTGACCAGAAGCCCATAAGGCAGGAAATCCTGGAGAGGAAATGGCGATGGATCGGACACGCACTCCGTAGACCGGACAACCACCTGCCCAAGCAGAGTCTCCGCTGGCAAGCTACTGGCAGTAGAAGGTCGGGACGCCCCCTTACTACATGGAGGCGATCAGTTGAGACGGAGGCTGGCTCAATTGGTCTCGACTGGAAAGAGCTGGAAGTAGCCGCTCAAGATCGCGACAAATGGAAAACTCTTCTGCGAGCCCTATGTCCCTAATGAGGGATAACAGGAAGAAATCATCATCATCAATCATCATCATCATGAATATCCTCCTGCGGCCCAGCCATACAAATGAAAAATCGAAAACTTGCCACTGAAATTTAAACCAAGAACACAAAGAAACAGAGTCGATTTTATTTTGTTTCAAAATCGAACGCTACAAAACAAATGCAACTCTATGGAAATAGAATGGATGATTCAAATTTCATCGAAGACAATAAGTACTACAAGTAGGACCTTGGGCCTTACGAGGATATGCCGTGAGATTCCGGGTGTAGTGTTTGTCAAAGCGGATGGCATGTTGTCAGGAATTATTGATATTAGTAATAACATTGAAAAAAAAATTGTTTTATTTGAACAAATGATCCCCAAATCCTGAACACCTTATTATCATGTAGTTACTCAAGACATGCAGACTGTAAATATGTATGTTTGAACAGGTTTGATTACATAGTCAATTGCATTGAAATTTAGCCAATAGGAGGTTTGGTATATTTACTTTTGCACAGAATACACACAGATAAATGTAAAACCAAACATACATAGACAAATATAGCCAGTTCCTAGTAAGGATTAACCATTAACTCCTCAGATCGCATTAACACTTGATAATCATCTCTAAAGGCCTAAAAAGCTCTGATAGACACTAATCTCGCCTGAATTTACTCTTGCAGTAATGTTTACATTACCTTTTGACTGGGTTATCACGTAGTATCGGTGTGACCGGCGCCCCGGCGCCGTGGAACGCCTCAAAGTGGTTCTGGCCGTAACCGAAGGTCCCAAACCACTTCAGCCACTCGTCACTCGCGTCCGAGGGCTCAGTGACACCACCCGGGAACACTACGCTGTTCGCGAATGATGCGCTCGCCGTGCGCTGCTGAAATAGAATGTCGTAGTTTACACCCTTACGCGGCACTACAATCTCCTTCTTACTGAGCACGATTAACGTCGCAGCGTCACGCCAACTGGTTCTAATGACATTATTCATAATGAGCAGCAGATATTGCGCCGAATACTCGGTAAATAACCCAGCTTACAAGGTCTCATTATCTGTTACGTAGCTGGTGGCGTTCGGTACTTACCTACACAAATAATACGGCGGCCTATCTACAATCTTTATCTTATTGTTTCTAAGATGGCATAGCGTTGAGACCAATACAAAAATAGCATACAATTGACATTCACTTACATTTTTATAATTCCAGAAACTTTTTATTTGTTTTATTCCACTTGCAAGAATCCCGTACCATGTCCCGTCTAGAAATTAAAATAGTAAGTTGAAAATGATCTTTAAGTCAATACAATACGTAACATATTACAATGGCACAAAATCGACAACACTGAGTAGAAAATGATATAACTAGCGTCATACTGATATCCTTACATTTTGGCCTGGCCGAAAGAGGCAAAGGCATTTAATCGTAACGCCGCCATTGTAATAAAAACGTGATATTAAAACGAACGTTTATGGCAGGTTAAACGGCTATTAGACATTGCAACCTGCAGGGCCCAATCCGTCTGGTTGGTAGGTGTATGGGTGTAATTAAATGTAGGGCCTGTAGGGAGCTGAAGGAGGGAGAGGGAGAGGCAGGGTACACAACAGATTGGGCCCTGCAGGTTGCAATGTCTAATAGCCGTTTTATAAATAAAACATAATCTTTATTTTTAATGCTTTTATTTAAATATTTTGGAACATTTGAAATAGGCAGCTGATATTGCGCAATAAACTTGATCGTTTATTTAGGTACCTTAGACAGACTGGCGCCAAAATCAAATCCCTGTGTCGGCTGTGTCCAAATCTAAAGTGAATCAACTCAACACGCTGCAACGGCTGCAATATCTGCAACCATTCATGGAACTTTACTGTCATGTCGGTCACATTGACTACGCCTTGACTTGTTAGTCTTATAGTAGGTATGGTACCGACGGTACCGTTTAAATATCGGGGTTTGAATACTCAATAAGGCCGTTGGCATATTTAAGTATGTACCTAATGGTTCGACGTTCGTGTCGTGTATGTAGAGATAGTAGACAACGTGCCTCGAAGCGAAGTGCAAATTGCCTATCATGGCAAAGGATCGCCTGCACGTATTGCAACGTCACTATCGATAATCGTTTAGGTTAGGTATGTTATTACTTTAACTTTCAACCAAAGATCAACAAATAATACAAACTGTTACATTATTAATACAAAGTCTTTTCCTTTTATCAAAGTTTTGGTTTAAATGTCTCCAAATTCTGCAGACTTGCAGTCCTTGCAGAGCGCTTTGTAGAGCTCACTAGATGGAGCTGTAATTTAATTTCTAAGACTTTTTAAAATTGCCTATATTATTGTATTATTTTTTTGTCTGTAACAAGGGTAAGAAATAATAGACAAATGTTTCTTTTCAACAAAATAATTCTTTGATTCTAGTTAATATATAAAATGTAGTGTAAGTATCTCTCTTCAAAGTCGAATCCTCATGTCTGAGGGTCGTGACCACCATAAGGCTCAAAACACACCTAGCGGAATTTCCACAGTAATGTATGGAGCTTTGTCGATGGTAGCTTAAATTTGTCTATGGCCTCCATACATTACTGCGGAAATTCCGCTAGGTGTGTTTTGAGCCTAAGTCGCTCTATATTGCTATGCTCTTCATCCTGGCCGATTCCTTGCTTTCAAAGGAACCCTGGAGTCGGACGCGTGTAAGCTTAACTAGTTTTCGTCCACTTTTGTCAGTTTTCCGTCCACATTTATTTATATTCAAGTTTATCCCTAAATAAAAGCTTAACATTAAACAATCTACTAAATAATTACTATAAAACTTACTGACCTTAAATAGTTTTTCCCATTTATTTGCAGCAGTTTAATTAAACGGACGGTAAACTGGCCTATAACCGCGAAGCACTTCGTTCATCGAAACGAATATTTCCATCACTCTCTTTCGTATATGCAAGAGCGATAGAGACGGGACCATCGTTTTGTCGATTTTCGAACTTCGCGGTAGGCCCTCTGGGCGGGAAACTAGTACAATCAACCTATCATATTTATTGTTATTCTGTAACACCAACATGAGAGCAAATGAAGTTATTCTATTCTATTATAGCGCAAGCTGGAACCGAGACCTTTGCTTTGGTCAAAAACATTGTACTTATGTCAAGAGGTTCCTTTAATGCATCATTCGTGTCACCTGTTTCAATCTCATCTCAGGGCCGGCGGTTTTAAGGCCGACCCCGACAGATGAACCTCAACTTTATCGCTCAATTCTAACCCTTGTCCTTTGTTCCGTAGGACAAAGAGTTCAATTAAATCTTAAGGACGTAATACACTAGAGTGTTTCGCTTCCTTGTTGAATACAAAAGGCGGGTAAAGGTTAATTGACGATATAATAGTTATGCAGAAAGAACTTGTACCGTACCAGTTAGTTTCATGTCATGGAACTCGTGTACAGTCAACGCCTCACTAGGTATACACTTTTGAACCTTATTCCGCTGTAATAACGTTCAAAAGTGTATACCTAGTGAGGCGTTGTGTGTACGAATAATCAGTTTCTCAAAAATGTGATGGAATCTTAACGTTTTTTAACCGACTTCAAAAAAGGAGGAGGTTCTCAATTCGGCTCAATTTTTTTTGTATGTATCCGTGAATCGAGAACCGTTTTTCAAATTTTTTTTTAAATCGAACGGGTATAACCCCTAGATAGTCCCATTGTCACCAAGTCGGGGTCTGATGATGGGAACCTGGAGAAATCGAGGGAAATCTTCAACTATTATAGGCACACCTATAGTGATTTCACTATTTTTTACAGCAACTCGGCCACTTCCTCTTGGAATAGCGGATCCTAAGTGAAGTCGGTTCTTTTTTTGTTTAAAATTATGTTACTTTATTTAGGCTCTGAAGTATCCAGCCGCGGCCACAGCAACCCGATGAGAATCGAATGGGATGTCATCTAGCCTAGGCCTGCAAAATATACGTTTTGATTTTTTTATTTTTTGTCGTGATAGTTATCGACGAAAAAGTAAAAAAGGTGGTTATCGAAAAATAAAAGTTTACGAGTAGACTAATGCGTTCAAGTGCTTATCAACGGAATTTATATTTTTTAAATAAGTTAATCTGCCGCTGCCGATTTAAAACGCGTTTGCCTGAAAGTCACCTGAGTCCAGTGCGCCCCCCCCCCCTCTAGCTACGCCACTGCATTGGTCCTGTTATATTGGTAAGCTTCTATATCTTTCTCAGTTCGAGGCGGACTACTAGTAATTTCAAGAAAACATTAAATTCATGTCTGAAATTAAAATGATTCCCAAAGACAAGATCTCCAGAAACCTTTCAACCAATCGGACGAAGCCATCAGCCGTGGACTCGTTATCAATCCAATCGGAAACACCGAGAATCATTCAACTAATTCCTGCCCGTCTACTACTTCACTTACTTACGCTTGCTTTGAGGAGAGATTTTAAATATTTATTAAGAGAGGCTGTTCAACGCGGTAATGCGGCAAGCGTGATGGGCACCTTTGCGCCGGGAATGATGCGGGGTGGTTTATTTGAGTAATTGAACGGACTTATTTAATTTTTAGGTTTGGACACATTGTTTTTTATGATGGTGGTCTTGTTTCCTTTATATGTAATAGTTTGTAAGTTTATGCTTAGTGTATATTTAGGTAAGGTATCTAGTTATAAGTTGACATTTATTTTGTATTTGGGATTGAATAAATAATTTATTAAAGAAAAAGTAATAAATAGAGGAGTAATAAACTCTGTTGGTCTGTTACCTCTTCACACTTAAACCACTGAACCGTAGGTGAAATTTGGAATGAAGATAGTTGGAGTCCCGGGGAATACTATATGTATAGTATAGTTTTTATCCCAGATCTCATCCTTTGTGGGGGTGAAAAGGGATGTGAGTGGAAACGGAAGGGAGGGGGATGAGTGGAGTATGGATAATATATATAATTATAATCGCTGAACAGGTGAAAGGTAAGGAGATAGTTGGAGTTCTGGGGATGAAAATAGAATAGTTTTTATCCCAGAAATTATCTCTTAAGGGTATGAAAAAGGGAACGCATAACTAATTTCACGGAGGGAATTTTAGGAATTTCTACCGTGATCTTTCTGGGTGTGAAACACAGACCTTAATTAGGTCCATGGTGTGAAATGAACTGCCGAGGTTTTCCTAAGGGACTACAGTATGAGTTTCTTCAAAAAAGAAGTGTATAAGGGAGGGAAATGCACATGTGACACCTCTGAAGTTGCAGGAGTCCATAGGCTACGGTAGCTGCTTACCCAGGCGGGTCGTTATTTCCTACCGTCAGGATATATAACAAATATGTCGGGTCTCGTACCCAAACGGTACAAACGGGACCTTATTACTAAGACTCCGCTGTCCATCTGTCCGTCTGTCACTAGGCTGTAACTCATGAATCGTAATAGTTAGACACCTTTTTTCACAGATGATGTAGGTTTTTCTGTTGCCGCTAAGTATAACAACAAATACTAAAAAACAGAATAATAGTAGATTGTTCAATAAGGGACTAAAACAAGCCATAATGACACGAGATGTTTAGCCACGTGTTCTTTTTTTTTTAAATCGAGTTTGTTTAATATTTTCGCACAGTTGTCATTTTGAGGTTATATGCGTGGTCCAAAATTGTCTATGCACAATCACTAAAAAGGGCGGTAATCGTCCATTCATAAACACCGTGAGTGTCTGTTTCAATTTAAAAAAAATGTTTTAGTCCCTAGAGATTAATAAAGAGTTTTAGTCCCGATCTGCAGAGACTAAAGTAACATTTTAAGAGCATGAGAAGTGAAAAATATATAGCTATAGTTCAGGGGGCTCCCATACAACAGACATGATTTTTTTTGCTGATGTTTTTGTAGATAATGGTACGGAACCCTTCGTACGCGAGTCCGATTCGCACTTGGCCGGTTTTTTATTTAACTTCATTTTAACCTGTAAGGCGTCATTTTAATTTAATGAGTGCGTATAATAGTTAGGACAGTTTCTATACGGACGAAGCTACGGGAAGAAGCTATATTACTATATAAAGACCTTCAACTAAAAGACAGCGGGAAAACGACACCTACAAAGTTCAAAGTTGTTGTCTAACGTTGAGGTAGCATTTTATTTGGGGTGCTAATGGCAGCGCGCAACAAGTGCGGCGCAGCGGGGCGGGGGGCCCGGGGCGGGGGCCTGGGGGCCCGGGGGCGGGGGCCTGCTCATTGATCAGGCGCCTGTTGCTGCCCCCTGGGGCCGGACGCCGTGAGTACGGCACAGTACACAGAATAATAACAGGTACAGAACAATATAATAGAGGTACTTACCGCATCCCATGACGATGACAGTTACAGGCAGGAGGAGGACGGCTAAAGCTAAAGCGACAAAATGGGGTTGGCCGGTCGAAAGTTTTTACAGATGGCGCCAGCATAGCTTGTACCGACAGGTCCAGTCCTACAAATAGTGACAAAATCTTGTTTTTAGGGTTCCATACCTCGAGAGGAAAAAACGGAACCCTTATAGGATCACTTTGTTGTGCGTCTGTCCGTCTGTCTGTCTGTCTGTCAAGACCATTTTTCTACACAGATCTGCCCGCCGGATTCGTCCGGTTGATATGCCCGGCGGACAGATCCGTCCATGGCACTATTCAGATGTATCCGCAGACAAATCCATGTCGAATTCGCGCCATACATGGACGGACCTGTGCGCCGGGCATATCCGCCAGACAAGCAGCCGGGCAGATCTGTGCGTGTGTCCCTAGCTCTTCTCTGAGCTGTGCACTACTGTCGCTATCTCTACACTGTGCCCCGAAGTAATACAGTGGCAATCTTGTCACATATGTACTATTGTGAGTATTGCGGCTCCTAGTGTAATTTCATGAGCATCGTTTGTGAAAGCGAATGTTTTACTTGTTATAGTGAGGTCAGTTTAACTCTGCACGGTATAAACACAGAATAATATTGAATTTAAACTTTCGTGAGACATATTAACACTATTATCGGAGAGCTTAGGTCTCCATTCTCAAGCACTAAGCTCTCCGAAACATGTCGCGCGTAGTGACTATACACAAATGAGTACAGAATTTATAATAGTATTTCATACAGAAATACATCTTCCTTAGAAAATCAGTGTTTGACAGAACTTTGACAGGTGAACGGTGACACATATGACGTCTCCATACAATTTTGCCTTTCGACTGTTTAGGGTTGACAAATACGCGATTAGTTTGATTGCTGGACCTGCCCTAATCTGCCTCAATCTTCCTAATCCATCAATAATTTTAACATTTAAATAGGTAAGTGGCAGATTTATTGCCTAATTTATCCAATCTAACTGTTATTTTAGAAAAACACCACTAAGTAAACATACTTTATCTTATCTATGGTCATACCGCAAACAAACGAAGGGGATTTTGACAACCCCGAAAACGTATCCGATACGTTTCAAAGCCGTAGCCGTGGCTGTCACTTCATGGAGATGGACCCCCCTGGTATAAATACATTTACACGTGTTTGTCTATGGTCAATGTATGGAACCAATAGACAAAAAATTCAGCCGGTCATTTTTCATCTTCGGCAGATTTTCGTCTATTGAATTATTGGTTGATTTTTTACTAGCTGAATTATTCTTAAGTGTGTGTTACACTGCCTTTTAGGGCCGGACGATATCGTCCGGCGGACTGATAGTGGGTGGCCGCCCTTATGTTGTATTTATTGCTACGACGTGGTGGAGTGGAAAAGCTGCTGCTACGCGCTACGGATTCGTAGCACTTGTAGTGTTGCCGGCGCTGAAGTATAGTCGACCATTTAACTGAGCGGCTTGGCAAGACTTATGGGCAACTGCAACTGCGTAGTAGGTACAGTCGACGTCAAATATATGTTTACACTTTTGCACCTTACTCCTTAGTTATAAGGTTCAAACGTGTCAAGATATCTTTGACGTCGACTGTACAACTGATTAGTAGTATCAAGTAATATCCAATATACTTTTCCTAATTTAAGATAATTTACCATATAGTTGGCCCTAATTAAGTGACACATCAGATTTTTGCGATTTTTAAGTTTCTGTTTTTTTCCCCTATGATGTAAATAAGTAATTTTAGTATCCCTTATTCTGCGAAATAAACGAGAAAGGTAAGCGAGTCAGGTTTTTGGTCTTGAATAAAAAATCAGAGTAAACAACATTTGTATGTTGCTAAGTCACCATCTTTCTTAAGCAAGTCGAATTTGCCTCCCACCACCACATAAATATGTTAATAGGGTAACATTTATGCGCAGTTCTTCAAACACCCCTGATTTCGGGTGACGGATATTTCCGTATTTACATTTATTCATACCCACTTTCAACACTCTGTTTTTTGAGAGTATACACATACGAGTAGGTACTCAAGTACGTCTAAAATTCACTTCGTATAGAAATTTGGATACAATAGTGCAAATTTTTATTTAGTTATAGGTAAAATACTAACTACATTTTTATGGGATTTTACTCAGAATCGCGTGCGTCATAAACAATGAAATAGTAATTTTAGGAAAGAGTAATTACAATCTTTATTTACACTATTAACTTCAAGCGATAAACTTTAGTGTGCGATTATTTTAGGCCTTTTGTTTGAATTCGAGAGCTCGAAATAAGTCAATAATCGGCTCCCGGTTATGTTATGAGAAATAGTAGATTGTATCACAAGGGAGCAAAATGACTTATTTCGGTCGAGGGTAGCGTGTTGAATCCCGAACGAAGCGAAGGATTCTAACGTGGAATCCTGAGCGTAGTGAGGGATTCAAGTGACCCGACATCGAAATAATTTTGCTACCGCGTAGTACACTCTACTTTTCACTCCTTCTATGAGAAAAACGAAAACAAAGGTACTAAACTATCTATCTGCTAGAAAGAGAAGTTATAATGTTGTCTCATTTTAATCGGTTTTAAAATAGTTAGATATATTAGTATTTGCAATTCCCCTCTACCCGTTGCTGCATTAAAGTACTTTATCTCTATGAAAACTTCCATCTTCCTCTGAAGCCGTAAGTGCGAGAGTGACAGTCGTTTTATCCACAACGATAAAAGCTATAAACACGGCCGTAACAGCCCGCGACATCGAGATTCGGTAAGCGTAGTGTCAATTTAGATAGGCCGGGGACATACACTACTTCCTATAGATGCCGCATTATACTAGTAGTCTGCCTCTAACTGTAAACTCGCGATTTACTTGCAAACGAGTTGACCAATATAACAAGACCCTTCGGAGGATTTTTTTTCTCCTTCTAGCTCCATAACCACTTGATTGATCCTGCTCATATACGAACTTACAGATTTTATGTATCTCTGCTACAGCCCCAAGAAATTTCATAAAGATCAGAAAAACGTTACTAAAGTTATCGTCCGACAAACTATCGAAATCAAAAAGCCATCCAAATGCCGAGACGTCCCAGTAGCCAGGTGACAGTTCGGTATGGAGTTGTTTGTAAGAACTCACTTCGCTTACGCTCCGCGAGTTCGATTATGCTTGTTTTGCTTGCTACTTTTTTCCATGACATCATGTAAATCCCCACATAACGTTAAACTCCATTCGAGTGATGATTTGCAGGATAATACATATTTTATACACAGTGTGCAAATCCAATAAGATAAATAAGTTAAACCAAATACAGTATTGATTAGTGTAAATAGTGCAAGCATGAATTAACGTTCTTTTTAAAGTTACATTGAATTAGGTACGACCCTGTAATTTTTTTTTATTTACCGTGCAGCAATGTTGTGCAAACATGATTGCAGTAAATAAGTTTTAAATGTCAACGAGCTACGATAACACGTTCACAACTGAGCGCTCATCTTGATCTATCGTAGTTAAAACCCGATAAGATTATAGGTATTAGTGCTTGGGAAACCAGTTGATTACGTATCAAAGTCGTCTATGGAAAGTTGGGAAGGCCTATGTACCATCTAGCGGGCATATGATCGGTGGCTGATGACCTTTCAGGGCCCTTCAGCCTGTAATATAGTTATAGTTTCGTAATGTCAGCACCTAGGGGTGAATACTGTGATATTTGGCGCGGTACCAACTTTATAAACTACTAAACTACCTATTACTTTGTTATTCAATCAAATACAAATTTTGAAAACATTGAAAAAATAATCAACCCAGTGGGACTCGAACCCTACATCGATACGCCTTGCCGGGGCTCGATCGCTTTACCAATTAAGCTATGGGTTCAGTTACTAAGTTGACGAAATTTTCAATGCCTTCAAACATCTTTTTTTTTGTATTTATTTACTTTCGGCTTTACAGCAGCCGTTAGTGACATCTAGGTGCTGCTAGACGTAGACACCTTTCCCGCCGACACTATCGCAAGTGTCACAACGGAAATTATAGACGGCGCTCAATACATTATTATTTTTACGTGTTTTTTTAAATGGTGCATTCCACTCAAACAATAGCACACAAAAACACGTAAAAAGAATAATGTACTAAACTACCTATTTATGTATTTGCGAATAATTGGGCGAGTGTTTGTAGAGCATGTCTGGTTTACTGTGAGACGATGGATGTGAGTTGATGTTCCAATTTGTGTTAATTTAAAATATGCATCTGTTAGTTATTTGAATTGTGCAGTGTCTTGGTTTTACTAGTATGCTGTATAAATTTTGTATGCCATAAATAAAATAAATAAATTTATTACTTACAACATTTTAACGGCCACACTGTACCAGTAATAATGACATTATTTACCTGCTCATCTTTCTCATCTCTTATATGCATGGAAAAGGGCGGGTATATGTAGAAATAATGTCATTATTAAACAACAGAGTTAATAATTGTACTATACAGAGGTCTTACTGTGACGTCACGAATCCTGTTGTCCCTTTTTAGTGCATGACAAGTTCGCTCTTTTTCACTTATGTAAACGCATTGGATACGTCCTGGCAAACTAATTTTTTTGGTGAATTAGCTTGCATAGCATTTATTATCGTCAATATTCATACAGATTCATTTAAAAAGTTGGAAAAAACTTCAAAGTCTAAAATTGTCTTTTCGGTTTATAAAAGCGCTTCGTATGAAAACGTCAATTCGAGTATATTACCGTTAAATTGTAGAAAGAAGCTCTCTCAGGGCCAATATGCAATAAATATCGTTCAGCGCTATTAAGCTAAATCGCACCGATTGGTCCGTGCGACGCGGACATATTTACTGATGGAAACTGAAGTAAGATTGCTCCGAACATTTTAAATTTTGAGGTAAGGTAGGAAAATAACATGGAAAAACACGCAATGATTCTTTGCAATCGTTAAAAAAAATTTTTTTTTGGATATTCGATAGTTACATTCTCACTCTATGCATAGAATTAAAATGTAATAGAAAAAATCTGGAAAAAATTATGCAAACAAAATGTCATCGATAATATGCCATGGCATATTCATGTACTAGTATTATTAGTGTCATGACACTTCTGGTTACATTCATAAAACTTATAGGTTTTATCACAAATGATGACTAGTATAACTTGACCTCTATATTTGTAGTATTCACGCTTTTCGGTATTCTGCGCAACGACTTTTACTGTGCCACTTTTTGTGTGCTGATTGTTTTGCTCGATATTATGGTACTTTAAAGAGCTATTATATAATCTGTGCTTTAATGAATCATTGGTAACAAGTCTATATAAGGCTAACCCCACACTACCGTCCTCCGAGCGCCGTCGTCGCCCGAACGCCGACGCCGCTTCGTGGTTCGCGCTGCGTCGGCGTTCGGGCGACGACGGCGCTCGGAGGACGCTAGTGTGGGGTTAGCCTAAGTAAGCAGGGTTCCTAAACCTGCAACCGACTGAAGATTCAAGAAAAAACAGTTATAGTTTTCGATATAAGTACGAAGGCGTCATGGTCGATAATATACGATGACTCCCTTAATGCAGCCAAACTTTTAAACAGATCTATAGATACCTCTACCATGCAAAAACCCAATGCGGCACACCCATTTTATGTCTCTTTTTCCTTATAAAAAAGACATGTGCCTGTGACTTTTATTTCTTTATTTATTAGCTAATCTTCAAAATAGGCAACATTACACGTCTAAATCGCAAAACCCTCATCTCATTACCTTTGCACCTTAGTTCTCACTTTCTTGCATGAGTCGGTTTATTTGACAACTCTATGAAACAGAATTTCCCTTATCAAGTACACATGAAACTAAACCCTATTAGATTTGAATTAGGTTTAAAATTTGGATGTAAGGAAAGGGGATGTGAGGTGAGAGCAAAGTTGGCCGCGGCGGCGGTTGGAGTAATTGATTAGGTGCCAGCCGTGACACGATGAGATTAATCGTGGCACGATTAAAGTTGACTTGCCGTAGGCGAATTAAACAATATTGGAATAAGCATTCAATTGTGGTGGTAGGTGGGTTTACATTTAGCAGGAAAATATACACTCGTCGTATCTATTTTGCAAAGAAAGAAGGAACCTGGTTGTTGTCCTTCTAGTAAGGCAATTTTATTTAGGGTTCGTTATTAGTCTTATTTTAATTTAATTACACAAAAACTTTGTAAAAAATAAAAAATAAACTTTTCTAGTTAACCTCTAGCGACCCACCATTAAAGAAAGATTGGAAGTGAAATTTGAACCAAAAGCGTTAGAAAATAGAATTGAATTTCTTATGTTTCGAAATCGAACGAAACAAAACAAAAGCAACTCTGTACCAATTAAAATATAATCGAATTTTCATTGAAGATATTTTGCACTTTGAACCTCAGGAGGTTAAACACACACAAAAAGCTTCTTGTTTAAATACCTACTTCGGTCAATAAAATGTAACTTCCTAACCCTCCCCTGGTTTCAACAAAAAAAGAATCCTGCCTCGCTGCTGCATGTGGGATTGCGGCCGTTAATAATGTCATTTTTTTAATACCACGACGATGGTAAAAAGCATACCGCCCGCCTGATGGTAAGCAGTAGGTACCGCAACCTATAAACGTCCACCTCCAGAGGTGTCACATTGCTGATCCTATAAAATCCTAAACACTCCTTAGAGGAGAAGCCCATAGTGTAGTCCCTATATACTGCTACTTTACAATTTGCTTGTAATGTCAGTGCAGAATTAGCTTGGTCGGACTCTGGCTTCTTTTTGTCAGTGTGTGGTAAAGTTGTAAATATCTTTAGTTGAGTCGTTTGCAGACAAAGAGTACGGTCAAGGGCTTTAATTGTTGAGCCATTTAGGGTTCACTTTACATTGGACATTTCATAGAGTAAGTATTAAAGAAAAGAAGATAGCTTGAACAATTAAAGTCCGCGACTGTACCACTTCATCTTTATATCTTTATCGAATGTCAATAATGCGCTCCCGACAATAGATGAAACTTATTTTGTCGAAAAACATCACAAATAAGTATTTTAGCTACCGATAACTTAAGTATTATTGCGTTACAAGCGGTGGAAGTTAATAAAGTGAACGTAGTTCCCTTAAACGCTATAAAAAGATCCTTTGTTTGCACAGGGCCCAAGGAGTAGGTATATTACATTACCTAAGTAATTCAATGAAAGTCGGCCTCTCGGGCAAAATGGATAAATTACCGTTGAAGGGTCCATCTGTAAAAACACATTTCGACTAACTTTAGAAATGAAGGAACTTTTCTATTGATATTGTGTGTGACAGGAGGCTAATCGGTATTTTGAACATTTTGTAAGTACTATAAAAGATCCCTTACAGTACTTACATTTGTGTTTGATTTGTGTAAGATGGTCCCCATATATATACAGTGTGTTTCTGTAATAGGAGCAATAAATTAAAACGTAGATTCTACTCCTCAAACCAAGAAACGTTTGTTCAGCGACTTTTAGAAATAACGTATGGTTTGATTTTTAGGACACTTTAAAGTTTTTTCGAACACGTAATGTATTCCGAAATTGACTATGTCTGTAGGGTGACAAGCAATGTCAATTAGACGGATTTTAACGTTCATTGAAAATACTATTTAGTTTGTATGAAAAAGAGACAATCTACAAAATACATATTTTTTTAAAGTTGTTGAACAAAAGTTTTGTAGTTTGAGGAGTAGAATCTATGTTTTAATTTATTGCTCCTATTACATAAACACACTGTATATTTTCTACTTATTTACTTTTTTTTTAACGCCGCCGCCATTATTATGGACTCTATGTATGCCATTGCGATTTCGTTGTGATATGAAAATGAAAGACCAAGCAGTAGGCATAGGTAGTGACGTTTGGCTTAATCGGATCATCCTTGTCTTATTGGCTATGACTATCAAGTTAATGTCAAACAGATGTCAAAATAAGATTAAATCACAAATACCATACGGCAAACGATTTATGACTTCCCACATTTTGCCAAAAAAAGGATCTTATTCATAACAAAAAAATTGGTGTTCAAAGTTTAGTATGATTTTCAGTCAATAAAAAAATTGTGAGTCGAGTTAAAGTTGTAATTTTTTTACCATGTAGCCCGACGATGACTAATTTCAGATGTACTAATTTCAACATCCTCATTCAATATGTTAATACATATTTACTCTATGCTTAACACAGCTACTATTACGCGTGGGAATTTAATTAATAATCATCCGTATGGCGGCGATGCGGTTTGCCACCCATCACGTCTCGTTTTTCACGGGGGCGAGAAGCGGCTCACGGAGAGCCGTTTTGCTACTGATTGTAGCAAATGGAAATCCGTGATCTCTGCCTACCCCTTTTGGGGGATAGGCGTGATTGTATGTATGTATGTATGTAGGTATTAACACAGCTAGTGGTTTTGTAGTATGACATTCGTAGAAAACAGACTTGAAGAATTCATATTTGATTTTAAAAATCTAAGATTTTATAAACAGTATAGTTCGAATACTGCTCCTAGAACTAAATTCAGCAGGGCTATTCTGCCAACTAATTGTGAGTGAAAGTTGTAACTCGTAGGATGTTTTGCTCGGCGTAGGTACAGTGGAGTCGTTCGCGGGTAATTTGTTTCGTCCCAAATTAACACGTCTTTGCTGTACTGTACGTGAGACAGGCTGTCTATTTGTGTTTTAACTAGAGTGTTTTGTTTCGTTTAGTGTTTCGCATTTGTCCTTATATTTTCTCTAGTTATATTTTATCTCTTTCGTCCGGGGTTTCAGGTAAACAACACGTATTCTTTATAAGAGAACAAAAAAAAGTATCATATAACCCTAAAACGTCCACATATAGTACATCGTGTAAACATGATAACGTGTATAATTACAGCTACAGACCCAGTGTCAACAATGAAAACATAATACCACTAATTGGAAGCAGATACAAACAAACAAATAACATAATAGTCAAGATCACATGCGGCTACCCTTTCATAAAACTAGCAGCAAGAGAATATGAATGACGATGACGCAGTGTGCATTAGACAAAATGTGAACGCAGCCATATTCAATGTATGTTCTGATGACCCGGCAGTGTTTTGACTTCATGAAAATGACAAAAACAGGTCTTGAGGCCGTAATTTTAAATAATAAATATTAGGGGACCATTATACATAAATCAACCTAGTCCCTTTGGTAGCTCAATAAAGCTTGTGTTGCGGGTACTAGGCGACGATATATATAATAGATAGATATAGATAAATACTTAAATACGTAGAAAACATCCATAACTCAGGAACAAATATCTGTAATTAACACACAAATAAATGCCCCGACCAGGATTAGAACCCGGAACCTCCTGCTTCATAAGCAGAGTCACTGCCAACTAGGCTAGGAGGCCGTTTTGTATTTTGTAATTAATTTATCAAGCAATAATCCACCCTGTTCTATTGAGATAGAGTTAAAAATGTTTAAATATCTATGGAACGAAAAACTGACTGCTAATTTAAAATCGACAGGCATTCTAAGATGGCTTCTTTACGGAGGGTCTGTAATTGCCTTTTCGATGGTTTTCCGAGCGTTCCGGGAAAATGAGAAGAAATGAAGTTTGAGCAAAGCTTCCGTCAGCTATGGCCATTGACCGAAATAGACAGTTGCTGGGTTAATAAAAATAGAAAGCAATAAAACCATGTAGGTTAGTTAATCTAGTTGGTAGTCAATATTTTTTTGAATGTCAATGAAGCGCTGGTAGCCTTGCGGTAAGACGTCCGACTTTCAATCCGGAGGTCTCGGGTTCAAACCCCGGCTCGTACCACTGAGTTTTTCGGAACTTATGTACGGAATATCATTTGATAATTACCAGTCGCTTTTCGGTGAAGGAAAACATCGTAAGGAAACCGGACCTAATCCCAAAAAGGGCCTAGTTTCCCCTCTGGGTTGGAAGGTCTGATGGCAGTCGCTTTCGTAAAAACTAGCGTCTATGCCAATTCATGGAATTAGGTTGTCAAGCGGACCCCAAGCCGGGATAAACGCTAGGAAGAAGAGAGAGAGAGTCAATATTTTTTTACAGCGTTTTGTAAAGTAAGGGACCATCTGAGATTGCAGCACATTATCGACTTCACTGGTGTCCAAAAGGCTCGTACATGAGCTCCAGAAGGCCATCCATGGTTGTCATTTTATCGTCTATCGTGTCTGTGTCACTTCCGCTTTTACATACGTGTTACAATGGCTATGGTTACAGGCGATAAAAACCCGATCATATTAGGCTAGCAGTTTCAACAGCATAACTCGTGTTAAATGATTTTATAACAAAGTTAATATTTTGCTAGTTGGGTCGAGTCTATAGAGACGGAGCCAACCTGGCCCGCAGTAGGATGGGGGCCATTTTGCGATAGACCGGAGATATCCATGATTGAATACGGGTAGTCCGTTCTATTTGATATGCGTTGTGTGTATGAACGGATCCACTATCAGCTCTATGTGCACATTAACTTTTTGCGCGCCTACACGATGCAACTTTGTAACTCGAGAGACAACGTCAACAAAGGGTGAAGGTGTTATCGGCGTTATCGCTGTTCTCGGACGGGCTTTATCTCTATCCTTTTTAGTTGGAATTTAAGCTTTCGATCCGAGGGGAACAAGTACTTAATAAATAAACAAAGGATTTAAACAAAAAATTTACAGGCCAAAACAAGCAAAAATGGACTTTAGAAGTTCTTGATATTCGATCAAAATGAAGTACTACATACTCGACTAGAGTAACGGTTACAGTTTGCATTTTTAACCTATGTTATCTTTTGCAATAAAATAGTACAGTGGTACCTACAATGTTTCACCATTCACCTGGAGAGTTATGAACTTATGAGTACGCTGTAAAATAAAATTAACAATGTAGACCGAATGTGCACCGAATAAAACTTATTTCGTGCAAACATATTGTTTGATACTGTGTAGAAAATAGCTCTGTAAATTTAAGATTACGTGGACCGTTTTAGTTGCTTTTTCTTTTCGTTTATCTCTTCCTCTATTCACGATTGCTTGGTGGTTTGGTGGTAGTTTGTTTAGTCTTGCGTGTACAATATTTCTGTTTGCTCCAGCATTTAATTTTTTCATGAATTTTTACTTATCAGTTGTAATCGGGTAATTTCGACTCACTGCCGAATTTAAAATAATTCTAAAATGCCCTAATAAAAAGCCCTAAATTCAAGGGAGATTTTAAACTATCGAGACAATCCTCAGTAAAAAAAATAGCATATCTATGTCGAAAAACTTTAACATTAAAAATAAAACGTGGCTGGTTTGATCCTTTGACTGCCCGCAAACAAGGAAGTCAAATTTTCTCCCTAAAAATCAATCAAGATGATGAAAATCAACAAGTTGGCAGATTATAGCGACTAATCGATTTGTTTGTCTATTGTCATTGCTTACACGATCGCGGGCGATTTACTTCATTCTTGTGCGAACCAGAAACGTATATACACGCTAATAAATACACTGGACACAGTCTCAGTCTTAGTATGGAATCGTCACGAAGACTGCACCCGATCAATTGACATGACGGGAACAAATCAAGGAAAAATCCCTCGCACGCGTGAACCCGCGCCAGTTAGCGCTACTCATAATTAACACATTCGGCACCGAGAACCGGACAGTCGGGTTCTCTGTTCGTAGCTACTACGCGCTACATACGAATAACTGGCTACGCGCTACGGAAAGTGTTAAACGATTTGCACGCCATTGCACGGTATGCACGTGGTATGCACCCGTAGTCGTGCACACGCAGCGGTGGCCCTAAACTCTGTACTAAACTTACCTATTTCTCTATGCCAACGCTCGTCAAGCAATTGAAATGAACCCGTGCATTGCCGATGCCCGACAAACTATCTCTAAATGGATCTTTACCGCAATTAAACAGATTAGCCGGCTTTGAGCTTCTTAAGAGATCAATGGGTATAGTTACTACATACAAGGAAAAAGCTATCTTTACTTACCTCCACACAGACTTACCTTGAATCCTGGGAAATAATAGGATTTATAAGTAAGGTAGGTAAGTATAACTAGATTAACTAGTTAATTGTGCGTTAGTTAGATGCAATAAAGCTATACTTAAATAAAATTATCAAATATTTAGTAGATTTTCAAATTGTTCGATAAGTATATTACCAGTAAATCAAAAAACACAAAAACGAGGCGCGTTAAAATTCGGGAGTGGAATTCATATTTTTTTGTTTCATTAACAAAAGAAAAAAAAATAAAAAAAATAAACTTGCCTTTAAATACTTCATACTAAAAAAATAAAAAACAAAACTGTTATTTTACAGCAATCCAAAAACTGAATTATATGGTTACAATATGATTGTTACTAGGAATGTGGAATGTTTGTCTATTTGCACATTGTTAACGTTCGTTACTTGGTGACTGAATTCCGTTATGAAACTGTGCAAATCTCAATATAATCAGCTTTAGTTCAGCTTGCATGCTTGCAAAAATTAATGCTTTTGTATGAAGGGTTGAACAGCACGGAAAAATGTAACGCATTTTTTTATCGCATCCTAAAAAAATTCCTGCTTTTTCCTCTAGTCTGAATACGATACACATTATGTCCTTTTATGATCACCAGGATCTTTGAAACACCATGTATAATCTATTTAAAATTCCGTCTGAATTTGAATTATAACTTTTATATGGCCAACTAAGGAAGCTAATTCCTAAATCACACGCGTCATACGCAAGGAGATTAGAACACACGGAGTGTGCATCTCCTTTTCTCAGCTGAAAAGGCGTTTCTTCATCCATGATACTTGCTTTTTACTCTTTTTGCAAAGAGGGTCTATGGAAAGTAGCGTAGTAACATTGATTTCGTTGCTCCCACCTGCATAATCCATTAGTTATATTATAATGTCCTTGGCTAAATCACATCGCGTTATACTCAAATTCGCAATGTTGCGGTGGATTCCCGACTTTGATAACTCGCTCATACTCAAACTTTGCCCGCTATCCCGCGACAAACGATAAAAATTACTTTGAAAAACGTTATGGGAACTTAAGCTGTAGATTTATTGCAAAAGGGATGGCGTTTTTTTATAAGTGTTAAGAGGAAAAAAATTTGCGTGAAAACAATAAGTGCGTGCGGAAACAGAAAAAGATAAATGTCATACTTTATACTGATGGACCGTAAGCCAGAAACAGATTTCATGACTAATTACATTCCCGGTGATTACACGAACGTCAGCTGCCGCTCCGTTGGTGAATTGAGGAACGGCAGCTATTTAAACACTAAAAAAACCTGAAGACCGATTTAATTTGCGCCTGGTCCTGGGTCTCCAAGTATTCTATATACAGACTCTAAATAAAAACCAATGCAAAGAATAATTACCTAGCTAGTTAGTATGTAAAATACGTTATTGCACAGTGCAGAAGGTCGTAGCTGCACTTTTTAACTAGGCGTCACGTCACGAGCCACCACCACCAAACTTTAACGCGCATTAACTCTGTCAATTTAGGCTAGTTTACCAAAAAATACGAGACCAATCCTTTTAGGTAACATAACTGATGAATTAATTATAATTACATTATTATTTAATTAAACATAGGAATTATAGTTAATTTTCATTTGCCACATACCACAAATTGTTAACAGGTGTCCATTACAAATGAAAAACGAACTGTGTGTAATGGTGTCCATACCTATGTGTGGGTTTTTATTTGTAATGGATATCCATTACCAATTTGTGGTATTAAGAGGCCTTATTCCCTAAACGCGCATATTTTGCGAAATACTCAATTTTCTTTTGAGGATATCGCAAAAATACTTAGTGATTTTAATTTTTTATGTATATGATAGTCCGTACCTTTATCTAGACGGCCATTGGAAAAAAAATAACATTTTTGAGCAAGAATTATGAAAAACATGGCTTCTCTTGGAAGGCCTTTCCGGAATTTGCAGATATATATGTCGTTTTGTTTTAGGATAACTCAAACATAGAGAACATTTCTTATAAAATTTGAATACAATTTCATTCAGCACAAAATTTTTAAGACGGCCACGGCAAAAAAAATTAAAATTTCATCTTGGATAATAGAGAAAATACCTTCTGAATAGTTGTAAATTTTTGATCAAAACAGGGTTACATTAAATTTTTTTCACGGAAGTCCTATTATTATTCTGCCCTAAAAATATAAACATAGCAAAGTTCAACTATGCATCTACCATGAAAAAAAAAATCATTACTGTAACCCTAAATTTACTTATGGTAGCATTTTTTAAAGATGACTCTAAATCCCCTCAAAACTTGACAAAACACACCGCGCCGCCGTCTCTGGCTCAGTATGGAACGAGAGCTCGTAGACGACGGACCTGTGTTAAATCGTCCCGCGCGCATTACGTAAGTTTGCCACATAGCTACACTCAGAGGTCACCTAAATCGGGTAACCTTCTATGGTATTGGCAACACGTAGTAACCTGTTTCCATTGCCCTATAGTTGCGAGAAGTATGCAGCACTGCGAATGAATTACCAAGATCCTTACTTTCTTTACTTTATTCCCCGACTGCGCGACGCAAAAGAGGGGATAGTGTTTAACAGTCTATATATGTATGTTTGTTCCTTTGTGGCACTCTAGAAGCAAAACGAGTGGGCCGATTTAGATGATTCGTACGTCAATCGATTCGTCTTGATTGCGCGAGTGTCTCTAAAGACAAAATAGCAATCCAAATTCAATATGACGGCAGTCAGACGTCATATTGTAAAAAATTCAAAAATGAAAATTGATGTACTATGCCGACTAGGGTATCATTGTTTAGAACTTTGAAAAGTATTATGAGGTCTCATTCATCATTTTTGATTTTGAATGACCGTTTAGGAATTATTATAATTTAAAATTGTTTAGCAACCATCTTACTTACATTTATGTCAACGAGCGGCTAACCTCCTTCAATCGACGATTGTTCCAAAAGGCAAGGCAGCTCAAGGTACACCACGGTTGGCGATATGTATGGACCCGCGATGGTAGGATTTACGCGCGCCAACGTCCTGGTACGGAGTCACCGCGACATCGCATACGAACGGAATTGGATTTGAGCCGTGTTTTTGGTACACTCGATATTTGATCGTTTGTATAAAAAATGTTTAGTTGTATTTGGTTTTATATGTTTTTTGATTTGTAAACATCACTCTTTGATTTACAGCAGCCTTTTGTTGATTTTTTCACTAGTGTGCGCTGCAGCAAAAATAACTATCAGATGCCATCAAAAAGATTATAGTAGATCGTACACTGTAATATACTATTACATCAACACAATTAATGCACTTTATAACACTATTATTCTTACACAACACTCAAATTACCCGATTCATTCGCTTTTAAAAAACATGTTTACCTATTTCAAGATTTTCAAGTATAATTCAAACAGTTTTAGAGGTTACAGAACCGCGTTGTCCTTTATTATATTACTATATTCGCCAGATTTATTTGGTATAATTTGTGATAGGTACTAAAACCAAATTCCTTAAGTTAGGTCTTTTTAACGCGGGTTCACTGGCAACTGGACATGATGACTTTCTAATTGCAATGGACAAATTTGACGCTGATATAGTCGCGATAAACGAATCATGGATCAGACAGGGGCAGTCAAAACGCGCACCGCTCGTCCCTGGATATAAATTTATGAACGCTCCGCGTCCCATTGCCATGCGCGGAGGCCGCGGTGGCGGGGTAGGCTTCTATATTAGAGATAACGTGCGTGCGCGTCGAACTACCCACCCTGTTGCAAACGTTGAGCAACTATGGATATCTGTGACAATTAATCTACGTAGTTTTATTATAGGCACAGCGTACCGTCCAAATTGGATTAATGCGGACTTATTTTTTGATTCTTTAACAGAATCTGTGACATTCTTTTCTAAGTATGATTATGTAATTTTATTGGGGGATTTCAATATAAATATTTTGGACACAACTAATAGTAATTCAATTCAATTCAATTCAATTCAATTCAAAACATTTATTTCGACCAACTAGGATCATAGTTAAGGTTAGTTACAGTTACTTAGCCTAACGTTAGTAAGCATTATAATAATCTAATATACCGCCAAACTCAACAGCTTTCTTAACTACTTAGATCTGGTACAAGTTGTATCGGAACCTACCCATTACTCCATCAACAATGAAACACTTATAGATGTTATATGCACTAATGCTCCTATCACTGATGTGTGCGTCTCAAATATCACGGGTTCTCTCGGCCATTGCATGATTATAGCGACTGTTCCAATTAAAAGACCCAAAAAACAAACAAAAACAATTACTTATAGGCCAATAAAAAATATTAATATTACCGAATTTGATAATGACCTTCAGTCTATTAATTGGGAATCCATATTATGTTCTCCTTCTGTTGAGAGAATGCTGGAGAATTTCAATATTTTAATGCTTTCTCTATTTGATAGGCACGCACCAGTCAAGTCCATCACTATTCGTCACAATCATAACTTACCTTGGATTACTGATACTATTAGGATTATGATTGAGAAGCGCAATGAGGCTTATTTAAGATATAGAGAGTCAAAATCAAAGGGTACCAAAATATATTATAATGATTTGAAAAAACTTGTTAAACAGAGTATATTTAACGAAAAACAAGCTTACTATAATCACCATATAAATACACAGCACAAAGATTCTAAAACATTATGGAAGAATCTCAAGAAAACTGTTTTATCTGACTCGAATAATCGAGATAGCCTTCCTGATCGCTTTAATGATCCTAATAGAATCAATGATAATTTTTTGGATGTGCCTGGTAGTGACGGTGTTTCGTTACCTACAGTGTTAGATTTTGAATGTGACCAATTCGGTGATTCTATTTTCAGCCTTAAGACATTAGAGGAGCACCAAGTGGCTAAATATATATTATCTATTAATACAAATGCAATGGGTAAGGATTGTATCAATAGAGATATGGTAGTGCTGACTCTTCCGCGCACTTTGCCTGTAATTACGGGTATTATTAACAAATCCATTTTGACTGGCGAGGTACCAGCTATATGGAAATCGGCGCTAGTAACTCCATTGCCGAAGGTAGATAATCCATTAGAACTAAAAGACCTTCGACCAATAAGTATACTGCCCTTCCTTTCAAAAATTTTAGAAAAAGCTGTGTATGACCAATTATATGAATATGTAGAGAGTAACGATATTTTGCCTCAAGTGCAGTCAGGTTTTCGCAAGGGAATGGGGACGATAACTGCTTTAATTGATGTGGTCGATAATATTCTGTGCGATCAAAGCTCCGGCATGGGCACATGTTTAGTGTTATTGGACTTTTCCCGCGCTTTCGATTGTATAAATATTAGTCTGCTACTCTCTAAACTGCGTTATTATGGAGTAGATTTTAAATCATTGGCCTGGTTCAATAGTTACCTGAATGGCCGCACGCAATCTGTCAGAATTTCAAAAGAAGATGGCAGTCAACTGGTATCTAACGCTAGGTTGTTAACACGAGGAGTCCCCCAGGGTTCTATTCTGGGACCTTTGCTATTTATATTATACAGTGCAGATATAATAAAAAAGATTAAGCACTGCAAATACCATTTATACGCAGATGATGTGCAATTATACCTTTCAGCCCGACCTTGTGATATCACCGAGACGATTAATAAAATAAACGAAGACCTTGAAAGTATCTCCTCCTGGGCTGATGATAATGGTTTACTGCTAAATCCTCATAAGTCAAAGTTTATGATATTAGGTACAAAGTGTCAAATATCTAAAATCTTAGATATTAACCCACAGGTAACTGTTAGAAATTCACTAATAGAACGTGTTGAGGAGGCTAGAAACCTCGGATTAGTAATGGATAGTCAGCTTAGATTCGAAAAGCACGTGGGTGAGTTGGTGAGATCCTGTTTTTACCGATTGAAGGTCTTGTACCAAATACGTAATTTTTTAAGTGAGAAAATACGTGCAATTTTGTGTGAGTCACTCATCCTCTCCAAATTAAATTATGGGGACATAGTTTATGGGCCGCGTTTACAAGCGAAAACTCGCCGCCTCATACAGCGGGTCCAAAATGCTTGCTACCGCTTTTGTTATTCAATCCCACCTAGAAGTTACATCACGCCATACTTAAATAAAGCTTCTATTTTGAACATGTCTTCTAGAAGACATTTGCATCTTGCAAGCCTACTGTTTGGCATTCTAAATGACGAAAAGCCCGGTTACCTTTTCTCAAAAATACAAATTTCATGTTTTCACAAACGTTATGGCACTAGATCCACTCGACGCTGCCTTTTGGAAGTACATCCACACAGAACTGTTGCTTTTACAGGCAGCTTTCGGTATCTCGCAACCAAGTGTTGGAACAATATCCCCCCACCTGTCAGGTGCCTTAAAACAAAGGCAACGTTTAAATACCATTTTAAAAAAGTTTTAATAAATAAGCAAAAAATAGGTATTCCACACGGATACTTGGTTTCAGATTACCGAATCTAGCCTGAATGTCGGGAAATTTATGTTTTTGTTTTTTCTCATGCATTTTTGTTATCTTCTTATACTACTTACCTACCTACACTACATTACATATTGGTATCAGTATACACCGCATTTTCCTTTATTTTTCACGCAAGTAGATGTTTTCAGTCAATTATATTGAAAACTAATATATATTTATACTTATATCATTCATGTTACGTGGCCTAGGTTCTGGCAGAATATCAGTGCTTCGCCCGAAAGTGTGAAGCGTATCGCTGAGTCAGAACCCTTTTGTATTGCTGCAACGCACACAGAAATCGTTTCTTTTTTTTGTTTCATATGACAAACTATTTTCCTAGCTTGTATCTTCTTGTAAATTATGTAACCTACCTAATTGTGTGTATATTGTAGCAAGCAAATAAAGTGTATATCTATCTATCTATTTCCATTTTATTAGGTATTTAGTTATAACAAAAATACGACGAACATATTATAAAGTAGCGTTGGTAGCCTGTAATGACGTCTGACTTTCAATCCGAAGGTCCCGGGTTCAAACCCCGGCTCGTACCAATGAGTTTTTCGGAACTTATGTACGAAATATAATTTGATATTTACCAATCGCTATACGGTGAAGGAAAACATCGTGAGGAAACCTGCATACATCCGCGGAGAAATTCAAAGGTGTATGTGAAGTTCCCAACCCGCTTTGGGCCAGCGTGGGGACTATAGCCTGATCCCTCTCGTGCATGAGAGGAGGCCTGTGCCCAGCAGTGGGACGTATAGAGGCTAACATATTTATATTTATATTATAAAGGTTGTTATTATTAACGTGAACATAATAATATGTGAATTTCAAGTAAAAGGTACGGTCGACATCAAAAATATGTTTACACTTTTGCACCTTACTCCTTTCTAATAAGGTCCAAAAGTATAAACATTTTATGTGAATTTCAAGTAATAGGTACGGTCGACGTCAAAAATATGTTAACACTTTTGCACCTTACTCCTTTCTAATAAGGTCCAAAAGTATATACATTTTATGTGAATTTCAAGTAATAGGTACGGTCGACGTCAAAAATATGTTTACACTTTTGCATTTTACTCCTTTCTAATAAGGTCCAAAAGTGTAAACATTTTTTTGACGTCGACTGTACATCAAGTTAATATTAATAACTAAGAGTGAAGGAGCTGGTATGTATCCTCTGATATGGAGACTATGACTTGTCGATGATTAATCAATGACGTGCGTCAGAAAATTGTCATATCTATACATATAATAAAGGTGAAGAGGGTCAAAAATCTGTACATTGGAGATATTAGTAAAAAAAAGAGTTAGTAGCTCTTAGAATCGATAACAGAACACGTTTCGATTTCGACGATTTTTAGAATTTTTGTCTGTTTGGATGGGGAGAGTTGGCGTCAAAACGCCTGAACCGATTTCGATAAAAACTTCACTAGCCGGCTAACAGACCTCTGGTCAGGACATTGGCTATAAAAATTACGAACTTTTTGGATATAAGGGGGTTTAAGGGGGGTTTAAACTTTGTATGGGAAATGCCTTTATATTATATGGGACATAAATATTTATGCCTTTGTATTTCCACTATATAATTTTATACCACGGTGGTGGCAAACATTCATACAACGCGCCTGATGGTAAGCAGTTAGGGGTAGCCAATGGACGCCTGTAATTCCAGAGGTTTCACATGCGTGTTGCCTCCCTATAAGAATCTTTTTTTTTCAACTGTAGTGCACGAAATACAAAACTGTGAGACCTAATGGTGGACATCATACCAAATGGTATTTTCTATCAGTCAACCATGGGGCCTATACAAAAAACATGTACAAAAGCAAAAGGTGCAAAAATAAAACACACCGTACTATTGCTAATTACATCAAAAACTGTCACGTTGAAAGGGGGGCTCGGGGGGCGGAGCCCCCCGCAAAAAGAAAAAACGCACCGTACTATTGCTTATTATACCAAAAATTTTTAGGTTAGACATTTAAGATGGGAGAAAAAGAGGTTTGAAAGAGTTTAGCACGTGATGGGTGGTAAAAAAGGGGGGCTCGGGGGGCGGAGCCCCCCGCATAAAGGAAAAACACACCGTACTATTGCTAATTATACCAAAAATTGTGAAGTGGAATATTGAAGATGGGAGAAAAAGAGTTTTGATAGAGCTTACCACGTGATGGGCGGCAGAGAAAGGGGGGCTAAGGGGGCGGAGCCCCCCGCATAAAGAAAAAACACTCCGTACTATTGTTAATTATACCAAAAATTGTGAAGTGGAACATTCAAGATGGGAGAAAAAGAGGTTTGATAGAGTTTAACTCGTGATGGACGGCGAAATAAGGGGGGCTCGGGGGGCAGAGCCCCCCGCATAAAGAAAAGACATACCGTACTTTTGCTAATTATACCAAACATTGTTACGTTGAACATTTACGATGGGAGAAAAAGAGTTTTGATAGAGCTTACCACGTGATGGGCGGAAGAGAAAGGGGGCTCGGGGGGCGGAGCTCCCCGAAAAAAGAATTAGGTATATGTAGGTACTTTTCATGATACTAAAAAGTAGGAAATAAAAAATAAATTAAAAAATTAAAAAAACCCGACTGCGTAAAATACTAAAATGCCGTAAACAAGGCCAATATACGTTACGAATTTGTTATGTAGTATTGAAAAGCATAAGATACATATTAAATTCTAATGAGGAACATAGCTGCCTTGTTTACGGCATTTTAGTATTTTACGCAGTCGGGTTTTTTTAATTTTTTAATTTATTTTTTTATTACTTTATTTATTGAGGTTTAGTTGATGACTGATGATGTATGATATGTTTAGTTTATTTTCTTATTATTACTTTGAGCCCTGATGTAGTCCAGGGTCTGATGATAGAAGTTGGTTACCGGAACTCCTTATCTACTAGGCATAACTCAACCGTGTTTGAGGTTAAGCAGCATCACGTAAGATGAGGTCCAGGGTCTCATGATGGAGTCATGTGTTGGTCACCGGAACTGCCTATCTACTCATCACAACTCCATCGTGTTTGGGCTCGTTAGACTTAGCTTGACGAGCGCTCCCACTTGAGATGAGGTCCAGGGTCTCATGATGGAGTCAGGAGTTGGTCACCGGAACAGCCTATCTACTCATCACAACTCCATCGTGTTTGGGCTCGTTAGACTTAGCTTGACGAGCGCTCCTACTTGAGATGAGGTCCAGGGTCTCATGATGGAGTCAGGAGTTGGTCACCGGAACTGCCTATCTACTCATCACAACTCCATCGTGTTTGGGCTCGTTAGACTTAGCTTGACGAGCAGCCCCACTTAAGATGAGGTCCAGGGTCTCATGATGGAGTCAAGAGTTGGTCACCGGAACTGCCTATCTACTCATCACAACTCCATCGTGTTTGGGCTCGTTAGACTTAGCTTGACGAGCAGTCCTACTTGAGATGAGGTCCAGGGTCTCATGATGGAGTCAGGAGTTGGTCACCGGAACTGCCTATCTACTCATCACAACTCCATCGTGTTTGGGCTCGTTAGACTTAGCTTGACGAGCAGTCCCACTTGGACCGAATCTAAAGAAAGGTCAATTTCTTCTAGTTTTTACGGGGTTTTTGCTGAGACACCAAAATTGATAGAAAGTGACTGCGCGCGCCTGCGCCAACCCGCCTGCCAAGCGTTGCGCGTATGGCAAACTCCCCCCCCCCCCTTTAATGACTTATGAAGGTCCAAAGGGGGGGCCTATTTTCAGCAGTGGACGTCTTATGGCTGAGATGATGATGACAAAGTTACAGATGTCTTTCTCGCCCGCGAGATCCTGTCGCTGTACTCTTGTGCTTGCTCTGCTTCCCATATCATACGAAGTCTACCCGCGTAATGCCTGTAGATTTACAAAATATTTATGTTGATAAAAAACGTGAGAGATAAAATATGTATATATTTGCAGCTGAAGAAATAACACGTACGTTACTCGTAGGTAATTATTCAATATACAGAGTGTTTCCTGTAATACGAGCAATAAATTAAAACGTAGATTCTACTCCTCAAACAACAACACTTTTGTTCAACAACTTTTAAAAAAGATGTATTTTGTAGATTGCCTCTTTTTCATACAAACTAAATAGTATTTTCAATGTACGTTAAAATCCGTCTATTTGACATTGCTTGTCAGCTTGTCACCCTACAGACATAATCAATGTCGGAATACATTGCGTGTTCGGAAAAACTTTAAAGCGTCCTAAAAATCAAACCATACGTTATTTTTAAAAGTCGCTGAACAAACGTAGTCTGGTTCAAACCAGACTCCTCAAGGAGTAGAATCTATGTTTTAATTTATTGCTCCTATTACAGGAAACACCCGGTATATCCCATTGTGTGTATTTTTCTGTTTGTTTCCTTTGTATATGTTTGTCATGAATAAATGTTTTCTTTCTTTCTTTCTTTCTTTCTTTCATTTTTAGAATTATATAATTTATATATACTATATGCTCACGAGGTACCCAAAAATATTAATAGTGTATTTCATCATATTTGGAGACTACAATGTTCTATAAAGTCTTCTGGGATTCGCTCAGTTTCAGAGTTAATACCAATAAAAAAAAAACATTTTAATCGTGTGAGACTCAGTGCAAAACTCTTTTTTTATGGCAAGGTTACCACCACCGCCGTCCATAGCTACTTATTATCAGGCGGGCCGTATGCTTGTTTGCCACCGTCGTGGTATAAAAAGCGGATAAAAGCATTGAGTCGTGGCAAAAAGCAGGAGCAAACGCTAGAAGTTGAAAAAAAATTGCCACGTAACCTGTAACGTGGCATCAACAAAGTAAAATGCTGTAGTAAAATAGAGTATTCCGTGAGCAAGCATTTTTAGTACGTCACACGAAATTAAGAGCCAACTTTACTTTATTCATGTAAGAGCGTGTGTACGTTTAAAATAGGTACAAAGAACACTTTTTAGGAAAAATGGCGGCGCCTGAGTATACGGAAGTATTTTTAAAAGCTTCGTATGTTCGTATTATACGATTCGTACTTATAGTTCGTTTAGCTCTCTAATACTGAGCACTTGTTATTTCTGTTTTAGCCAAATCTCCAAGAGGACTTTGGAGTACAGACTATGAATAGTTATTTATTTTGACAGTTGACATCACTTTAAACATCTATATACCGGGTGTTTCCTGTAATAGAGCAATAAATTAAAATATAGATTCTATTCCTCAAACCAGTCAACGTTTCTTCAGCGATTTTCAAAAATGACTTATGGTTTGATTTTTACACTTTAAAGTTATTTCAAATACGCAATGTATTCCGAAATTGATTATTTCTGTAGGGTGACAAGACTGACAAGCAATGTCAAATAAGGGGATTTTAACGTACATTGAAAATACTATTTATTTTGTATGAAAAAGAGACAATCTGAAAAGTACATAATTTTTAAAAGTTGTTGAACTAAAGTTGTGTTGTTTGAGGAGTAGAATCTACGTTTTAATTTATTGCTCCTATTACAGGAAACACTTTGTATTAATTTTAAAGTAGAGTACTATAAAATTAAGTTAAGTTAAACCTTAAATGTTATATTCGGGTCGTTCTTTTTTTTAATAATTTTTCTCTTCATCCCGATATGAATCCGCTTTGCTTTATAAATGATTTATAGGAAATATAGTCCAAAAACTCTTTTACGTGATTAGTACAACAGTATTGAAATCCGTCCGTCAATTTATCTTGCTTTAAAATAAACATTTATTCACTATATTATATTACTTTTTATTACCATGATGATAATAAAAATTTATTAACAAAAAATAATGATTTTTATGATGCTTGAAAAATCTATGTCAAGTTGTCGCTGAAAAAAGAGAACGGCATGACATTCCAGCTGAAACATGCAAGCTGAAATATTCTTAGTATGAAGCGTCTCGAATGACGAGGGAAACTGTTTGTAAGAAATACCAGAGACAAGGGAACAGGAACGGGACACATTCCACTGTACCCTCTTTCATACACTGCAGTGTCAATGGATACTTAGAATTCTCTATTTGATTATGGTCGCAGGGGACGCAGGGGCTAGTGAAGCGGAAAATTTATTGTTGGAAACCATTAAAAATTCTTGGAAGATGAAACTTTTAGACGTTAACAATGTATATATCCGCACCGCAGGCTCAACGACAACGACGGATATATCCGTCATAAAATACCATACGTTATACTTGAAAATAATTATTCGTTTGGCGTATTAATGAGTGCTTTGGGATATGGCAAAGCGTCGTTAGGTCTGTACTGCTTGTTGTACAAAATGTTTTCGATATAAATTGCACCCAAAATTCAAAAAACGGAGACCTAAATAACTTTTCTACTTATCACATTTTTGAATAAGATCTTTGTCGGCCGTCTTTCTTCCGACTCAAGACTTTGACAATCAAGGAATACCAATTGAACTTTTTTCGCGCAGCTCGGTTTGGTAAAGGGTACGAAGCTCACGATAATCGCATTGCGTTTTCGATACATTGCTGAATATTGAGCTGCAACGAATGGAACCAATTGATCAAATGCCGCAATGTATTGCTCAATATTTAAATTATCGTTGACGGTAGTAGATATATTAAAATAACGGCGTGGTTAAGTTAAGGAGGCCATATTTAAGGGGATCGTTCCTTTGAAATATGGCCACTTGACAATATTCCTAATTATAATAATAGGATTCTCTTTTGGAGCATTAAATTAACCATTGGTATTGTAAAGTTTAATCATATTAAATGTCTGTTTTTACACAGACTACACAGACACCTCATCATTGAGCTTTTACAGGGAGCACGATGTCACCACACACATCACATCTCAATAGTATTCTACACTAATTTGTAGTATAACAATCCAGGTTCACCCCTGTAACTTGATTTTTGTGGATATTTTTAATTCACATGAGTAATGATCAAAAACGTTAACTCAATTGAAATGACCGGTTCCGCTCTCATACAAAATTAGTACGGGAGCACTGATGCGTGGTGACCCCGAGTTGTACTTATGATCTATCTAGTGGTTGAGGTTACCTGTGGTTTTTTAAATAAATTAGGTATATTGAATTTGTTAATACAATTCTTGCGACAGTTTCGTTTTAATACTACTTCTACAAGGGCTAGGAAGTAAGAGAGCTAGTCGAATGTGACATAAACCATGGAATATTTTTTGGGTATAAACAGGTGAGTGTGAAGCCATTTAATAATACGTGAGAGGTATAATATAATATATACGCTTCCGAGATCCGTAATCAGAAAAGAATACTTATCTTGATTTAAAATAGCCTCTTCAATTTTAAGAGGGCTAAGAGATGTAACATGAGATCGAAGAGCTGGCAGCTTTCTCGCTGAACAAATCAGCCGAACAATCTAGAGGTGAAATGCTGCAAGCGTCTTCAGTATCAGGCATGTTTAGATTTACAATTTTACTTTTATTCTGTTTAGTTATTTTACTTTAATTTTAAGACTTAATTAAAGCGTCCTTTATCTGCCTACTTCTATATTTTTTAGGACCTACTTGAATCCACTTGAATTCATATGTTAGAAATTCAAACGTAGAATATAAATCACTCAGAATTAAATTTTACATTTCCTGTAGAAATATGCAGTTCACATTTTACATTCATATTTTAACCTCAGAAACGCGGTTTTATTTGAAGGTACGCATTATGGTTGTACTTTTCAACATGACTCAAAAATATCAGTGTCCGTCTTCCTCAATCTTGCGATGTTGACTAGTGACGGGTGTTAAATCGTGTGGATAACCTCGGCCATTATACGGCCGCTACTGAATAAATAACGTCTACTTTGCACGTCGCAGTTGTATTCTTTTGGTTGAATAAGTAAATAGTCTTTTAAGTGTCGCTTTGATAGATCGTTTCCCTTTACGGCATAATTTTACGATGGAGATTAAAATACTGTAGAAGTCTTTTGGAGTATAATACAGTGTTATAAAAAAGCAATACCAATGTAGGAAAACGGTAGGATGTGCGGTTTTCAATTAAGTTCAAAAGTCGAGATTGTGGATTCAACACAAACCCTGCAAACCATCAGTGAGTTAGGTACTTACAGCCCGTGAGCTCTAAAAAGAACCTTCGGGTCTTAGAAAGAGTCGTCGGTTATCAATCAACAGTGACACATGAAAAAGCAGAACAGCAATATTACCTTCGTGTGTCACCGCTGATTCCCGAAGGTTCTTCTTAAAGCTCACGGGCTGTACTACCGTTTGCGATAGTCTAGATCAAAAGGTACCGGTAAAAGATATGTAGGTATAGCACACGACACGACGCAAGCGCCTTTTGCCATATGGTATCCCTAAAGAAAGTCACATTTGATGTTTACCAGTTGCTTTCTTTAACACTACATTGTAGTCCATGGACGATGTTTCGCAATTTAGATAAGTTTCCGTCGCCACATCAGTACTTACAATACTACAAGCTTAGCATAGACAAAACTGCGCTAAGGTTAACCTCACTTACCATACTTAAATTCTAGAGTAAACAGTTTATAAGTTATCAAAGAAACCCGCGCGCATAAGCCCGACCAACAAAATGACAAATAGCCTCCCTTCTTGTAAACCTAATTAATTCAGGATTTGTTTACGCCATAGGCTACTTCCACTAGACTCTGCATTATGTGGTATAAAGAGTCTCCTCATTACTACACTATACGTGGCGTCCCGTCTGTCTCATTAGGAAACCCTGACGCATACTTCGCAGCAAATGATTCTCTGTCTAAGGGCTCGGCCACGCTATTTAGCCTGACCACGAATTCTACCATACGTCTATTATGCCCTGTAAACATTTTGTACATTATCGAACGAGCGGAGTGTAACCGAAATGAGTTCTTACAAACAATTTCTGGCTACTGGGACGTCTCGGCATTACGATGGCTTTTTGATTTTAAAAGTTTGTTCGACAATAACTTTAGCAACGTTTTTCTGATCTTTATGAAATTTGTTGGGGTTGTAGCAGACATACATACAAGTGGAGAGTTCGTTTAATGAGCTGGATCAATCAAGGGGTTGTGGACTTAGATGAGCAGTGGCTTCGAGTCCATAGAAAACGACTCCCGTCGGCTTGCCTAATATTAAGGCATTTGAGCAGTTTTCGTATAGCTCATGAGGAAATTTTAAGCCTAATATTTTTTGCTTGCCTAAGATTTTTTTTACCCGCCGCCACTAGGTATGAGAGTATATAGTGCACCATCTAGCGGTTTAATCTGGGGTTTACGCCAAGCTAGGGCTTAAGGTGACTTTATTTACTCCTGTAATATTATAAAAGGTGTCATAGAAAACCGACGCTGTTTACTTTGAGCTACATTACTTGCAATTTGTTGCGTAACCCGGCTTTCCTAGTGACATTTACTTTTTAATTTGTAACATTCATACCAATTTAAAAACAGACGGCATATACAGAGTGTTTCCTGTAATACGAGCAATAAATTAAAACGCAGATTCTACTCCTCAAACAACAACACTTTTATACAGCAATTTATTAAAAATATGTATTTTGTAGATTGCCTCTTTTTCATACAAACTAAATAGTATTTTCATTGTATGTTAAAATCCTTCTATTTGACATTGCTTGTCACCCTACAGACGTAATCAATTTCGGAATACATTGCGTGTTCGGAAAAACTTTAAAGTGTCCTAAAAATCAAACCATACGTTATTTTTAGAAGTCGCTGAACAAACGCTATCTGGTTTGAGGAGTAGAATCTACTTTTTAATTTATTGCTCCTATTACAGGAAACACCCGGTATAAAGCTCTTTTAACGGTCCACCAGCGTATAACACTTGAGTTGAGTATCATGCATTACATTGCGGGCTGAATTATTTTACACGGTTTTGTTTGTAGTTCTTAGCAAAAGTTATCTTAACTTACTTCTGATGTCCTACGCTACCTACCGTTGAAAGGTTCGCCCGTATTAGATTTGCACACTGTAGATACAAAGTAAGAATCACGTGTAAAAAAACTTCAGATCTCGCAAAGGATATGCAAACTCCATTTTGTTATAATCTATTTGAACAAAACAAATGAGCGGACTAACGCTAACCTTGAATCGCACTTCAACATTTCCAACACCATAAGAGTAAAAGCGGTATTAGACATTGCAACCTGCAGGGCCCAATCTGTCAGGTTGGAAGGTGTAATTAAAGGTAGGGCCCGTAGGGAGCTGAAGGAGGGTTAGGGAGAGGCAGGGTACACAACAGATTGGGCCCTGCAGGATGCAATGTCTAATAGCCGTTTAACAAAAAGTATAGTAGAGCAGCACAGCCTGAGAACTTTTTGTCTGAAATGTCACCTGCACTGCTACTCCACCTAGTAGCTACTAGTGTACTACTCGTACGCTATTCGTTACTAGGTGGAGTAGCAGTGCAGGTGACATTTTCTCTTACATTTTGGGTATCATTAGGGGGCTTTCACGCAGATGGCGCCATTGGCTTGAGCTTCAAAAAGTTCTTAAGCTGTGCTGCTTTACTATACAAGTTACTCTATACCAACACTGTGTGATCCATAAATTAATTTGAGGAATTCCAGTGGCATATCCGCTATATCATTAGTCTGTCCGACTTTGTTATCTCGGTCGTAGCTATCTGATCGGATAACCGTATTACGGGCAAGCTTGTATTGAAAACTTAATTTAGTTCATTCGAGAGAGTATATTCCCCTCTGTCCTCACGTCAATCGCTTGTAGGATGGCGGTGGCAGACGAATGGGAATAATTACTAAGAAAACCTATTTGGTCCCGGCGGGCACAGGTGGGAATACACCATCGAGATTTAAACTCACCCGATTTTCACTCATTATTATGACAAAACGGGACTTAATGCGTACACTTATGCTATGGATGTTGATACAATTCATCAACATGTGACCACGAGCGTTTCGACATTCTCGAAACGTCAGAAAAATAATAAAAGTAAGTGTAGGTACGCGATTAAATCCCGTTTTGTCATAATAACACCTTCGAGAAGCGTATTTACACTATTTACATTTTGTAATAGGTATACATATGGAATGGTGTTCTGTTCGGATATTAAAATCTTAACTCGTTTAATATGATTTTCATTGTTATCAAAATTACGTTTTTAACTATGATGACCTAAGATGACCATACAAATCAATCTTATTTTAAAATCTATACATATAAGACGTAAAATTGTTAACTACAACGTGTCAACATAGCGAATCCTCCTTTATGTTCAAGGGTTGGTTGGCAACGTTCATGTGACACTTCTAGAATTGCAGGCTTCGGTAGCTGCTTACCATCAGGGGGGCTGTATGCTTATTTGCCACCGTCGTGATACTGAAAAAAAGCATTGAGGTAGTAGTAATTAATCGTCATCTTCTCAGACTGTTATTAGGTAAGCATGTATTATTAAAAGACTTACAACATACTCATATTCAGTTAATATAAAATGCCGTAACATTATCACAACTGAAACACTTAATTTCCAAGAGACAAAAACCAGTTGTCAAACAGCGTCCTTTGTTTCCCCACGTCTTTTCATTACGTGGCCATTATTTCATTCGCGCTCCCCTTTTCCTCTCCACGTAATAAAAAAAACATTGCTTCTGTTTTGGCGCTTACGTTCTGTTGTGACCTGTTCTGCTCAGCCGATGTCTATTGTTGGTTAAAAGTGTAACGACATATGTGATACAAAACAAATTGTATTTTAGGCTTACTTTTTCGTTGGTAGTGTTTACTACACTGAAATCAGAATTTGCGCCGCGTCGTTACGTTTTGACTAAAAATGTACATCGGCCCTTTTGACAATGGGACTACTGGTACAACTTTTTGTTAAAACATTGTAACTGCCAATGTCAATGAGGTAGGTTTTCGAAACAATGTTAGCATTTTGCTTGCAAAGAGTATTGACGGCCGGAAGCACACTGCCGCTCGCGGTGTGTGCGTTAATTATTTGGGTCAAAGTTGCAGATATCCAAATGTCCCTTGGGGAAATACCCTTCAAAGTGGCAATGGTAATCATGCCCTCATTAAAAAAATCCAAAGCCATTAGAAAAGCTTAAAAGACTTTAGTCTTGTGGTCGTTACTTTATTTCGTCACTTTCTAGTGACGTCAATAGATCAATAGACTACTTATATATTGTCTCTAGCAAAGAGAATTAAGTACCTAGAGAGTTCTCTCCATACATGGCTAAATGCGTATTTATAATAAGTTTTAAGCGAGCTTTGCTAGTTATTATTCAAAAGATTACAGCTTAATACGTATGCTTAAAAGTTAGTAAAAATGAATTTAACCATACCTCCCACACGTCTTATTATTTAATTAGTAGTTTTGCTATGTATGGAGTTAGCAATCTATCTAATCATTTATCTATGACTCTAGCTATTAATATTCCATTAACATTGACATTAAGATGTAGGTACTCAATCAATAATAACAAAGGAAACTCTCTGTAATAATAAAAATCCTCGAGTGGAGACCGCAATCAGAAAACATAACAACAAACATAACATACCAACACGGAGAGAAAAAATTTACTACAAATAAGTAAAAAATAGTAATTCCTAGGACAAGTAAACGTTTACTAAAAACAAGGAAACTTTTACCAAAAACAAGTAAACGTTTACTAAAAACAAGTAAACTTTACTAAAAACAAGGAAACGCGTACATGTTTTTAATAAACGTTTACTTGTTTTAAGTAAACTGTTTACTTGTCCTTGGAATTACTATTTTTTACTTGTTTCTAGTAAAAATTTCTCTCCGTGAAAACAAATTTCTCGTTTGATCAAAAAACCAAAAGAATTGTATACTTTTTTTGAACATGGTATTGTTGAAATCCCTAATTATATTTAATGTATCAAATTTGCCATTTTCAATCGCTTTATACATCCACAAAGAGCCACTGACGAAGGCATTCATGGCAAAAGGCAATATTTGCGTAATCATTACGACCCTAAATGTAAACCGAATTAATAACACTTACCTTTTCAGACGTTTTAAGTGCTCAATTACGCGGACAACGCGGGTAAGCTGGGGTAATTAGCGAATTAGGGGCAACACAGACACACTGCTAGTGGGGGAGGGGGTACGGGACAAACATAGCAATCGGGGTATCCCGTAGACAACTTCCTAATGACATCGATTTAGGGACAAGGTATTCATGAACTGAATTTAAAAAATCGTTTTTATACTCGGCGACTGTAATACTTGAATTGAGATTGTGTTGGCGGAACTACTAGCGCATACTTTTCGATTAGCTTGTATGGTCGCATATTGTAGCATCCATAACAATCACAGAAAGGATTTCCATACAATATTGTGACACTGTTGCCGGGCGCCGCCCTGCGCGCCCCGCCCGCGTGTCGGGCGGGCGCCGCCGGCACAATCCACCGGGCGATCGAAGTTACTCAATTATATAGAAACAGCAGGTTGTGCACGGCATTCGTCGAACTCAATTCTTACCGGCTTGCTTAAGCACTCGTAGAAAAACTATTGTGTGCAACGGTACCTAATTAGGTCTTAAAATTCTCGGGTCTGTTTTTACAAAATTCGGCTTCGCCTCATTTTGTAACTTCGACCCTCGAATCTTAAGAACCCTTATTATGTAACTGTTGCACAAAATACTATTTATAACCTAAAATCGATTTTAGGTTATAAAATGTACTGAGATGACAGGTGTCAAAAACCGCTTCTTAGATTGCACGAGGTATAGTAGTAGCAGTGACAACGGACGAAAAAAACGAACTCGAAAGAGGGTAGATCGCTATGGTGTGTCGGTAGACCACAACCATCCACAACTGACTCTCGCAGCAACTTCAGTTACTTCGTGATAATGGCGCATGCAACTGTGCCGAAATATCGGAAGCTCACAAAAACAAACTCACATGGTAAATATCCCGTATTAATTTGTAATGTTAATGACCATGTTAGCTTAAAATAGTCTAGCTGACTAATAAGTGCAGGAACAGTGGAAGTAAAAAGCGATACCTATCCCTTTTTCAGTAACGAGGGTACTAGCGTAAGAAAAAGAAAGTACGATTCTCTCTGTCTATGCTTAAAGTAAAACAAACCCTGGCCAAACTATCCTTGGACAAAGACAAAATTATTCATGAACCGATTGAACCGTAGACAAAAACCTGACGCTATCTGAAAAAAAATGAACCAAATATAGTGATGCCCGTTACAATTAAGTATTCAACTTCCACTAGATTGAATAGAAAAAAGTACGTTGCTGGCATAGTTTACAGTCGTTAAGTAGGACAGCCTTAAACCTTAAAAAAATAACTGAGCGCTTCTTGAAAAAAATGCTACTGTAATGCCAATGTAAAATTTTCTGTAAATTTTATGATATTTTTACTCAGAATCACGAGTTCTTTCCATCACAAAAGAAAAAAAGTGTTCCGAAAATTCCATAAGTACATTTTTGAGTTTTTCCTTTGTGTTACCGCCATACATCTTATATCGGGGAAGTGGTAACACAATAGAAAAAAAATGGGACATTTTTTATCCGATTAAAATCGAAAGAATTCGTGATTTTGAGTAGAGAAAACATAAAATTTACAGAAAATAATACGATTTTAAAAAGTGGCGATTTTTTTGAGATTCTCTCAACTACAGGAGTTAAATACCGTAACATTTCAAAAGGTATAATTCTACGGCAGACTACTATTTCCCCTAATAATAAGTAGATTACAACGCATGACGAACCTCTTTCACAGCAGAGAATTAAAATAACTGCGCGTCCTGGGAAGCCTGATTATCCCGGAGCTGATTATGACGGCACACTGAATCGGCCTTTGTATGTATCCTACAGAGCATTTCAATGGCCGGAATGAAAACGTCTTCTCGACTGTTTAAAAATCTGCTGAAGAATTTATTTCGGAACGGTTTCGTTCACAAAGAAATTTGGACTGCTGTTTCTGAAACTATTTTTTGTTTAAAATAGCGATTCTGAAGTACTACATTTGTCTGATGGAACTCAAAGAGATGTGTTCGTCTTTGTTTACTACACCGTATTGGTCCATTTGACGTCCAAACAAATAAATTAAATCCTGCCGCCCAGAGGTGTCAGCGAATATACCCCATGTCATGTATTGTAAGTTACCAATTTTTTGTATTTTTTAAATTTATGTTTTTTTCATATTTTTTTTAGAATGAACACCTCAGAACTAAAAAAAAATTATGATTCAAAACTACAAAAAGTTCTGACAGCGGTGGTGGGAGGAATCTAATTTCTTCCCTTGGACCTCCCGGTATTTTACTTTGTCCCAAATAGTCCCAATAGTTAACCTACATGTTATCTTTCAACTTAAGTCATTCGCAATGAAGCTGACAGCCGGGTGTCAATTATTGGTCATTAGCGTGTCGACCATTACATACGCTTGCCTTATTAGGATGAAATTGGATAGACAGATAGTTGATAGCATAATTTTTACCGCGTTAAAATTTGCGCAGTCATAGGAAAAAGCTAGTGATCCATGAAATGGAATTTTCCAATCGTTTAGCCAATTTCAATAAACGGAATAATGCGTAGTCAATAAACGTTCCATCGTTCCATTGTGTGAACATAATGATTGTCTATTTTGTATTGTAACCGTACATTGTTGAGATGTGTGACGTTTGAGCGGGGTTCTGTTCTACATACTACTGATCGAACTATAAGTATATTTTACCTTATAATTGACTGAGGAGCCGAGCGCAGCGAGGCGACGAACGTCTCCGTTTTCACTGGTACGACGATTTGGCAGATTGATGTGTGTGTATTGGTTGGTTGGTTGGTTGGTCAGTGTCGGTCTAGAGGTCGTATTTTTCATCCGATTTCGATGAAACTTGGCATGTACGTTCCTTGGTTTATTTGCCAAAAATTGTCGAGCCATTTTTTTGATTGGGGGGAAAATGAGGGGGAAAAGGGGGGAAGTTTGCGTCGCGTTATTTATGTTCTCCGAAGTCTACGGTTCACAGAACCACTAGTAGTTATAATATTGTCTTCTGTTCTGTAGCGCCTATTCATGGGATTAGGTTGTTAATTTATTCAGAAAATAACTTGGCGAATAAATAGCTAAGGGCTTAATAATAGAAATATAATCGTGAAAGCTTAACTCGATAAACACATATATTACTTATAATACTTATACTTACAAGTATAATTCTATGCAACTTTCAAAGAGCTGCTAAAAGATCGATTTCCCGGTTCAATGTAAATGGCCGCGGATGATGAATTACGCTAATATTGCTCCTAAAATTGGATACCCAAAGGCTAATAATATAAAGGAAACACTTCCAAAAATGTAAAAGCGGTAACGTAATATCAGATTAATATCTGTAGACCCTCGTAACTACTACGCCTATTCAAATAATAAAATCTGACATTGATTTGATATTGAGTGACGTTTAACTTTTTTTGTTATTATTTATTAAGTTTATGTGTTTTTACGATAGTGGCAATCAAGAATACGGCCCGCCTAATAGTAAGAAGTTACCGTAGCCTATGGACGCCTGTAACCCCAGAGGATTCACATGCGAGTTGCCTACGTTAATATATATCAAAAACAACAATGCTTAGTGGCAATTTTATAAGTCAAATGCTTTAGTAAAGTTAGTTACTAAAGATTATTTCATTTTGATATCAAATCCGTAACTATAATTTTACCACACAATTAAGGTCTTTACACTACTTATGTCTACTCTGGGCTTCTGTAAGCCCAAAGGGTACAAACTCATCTATGAATATGGTAATGAAGAATAATCGAGAGGATTAAGTGCCTCAAATCGGGATATTTTAATTAAACTTGAACGCTGAATAAACAAATCCGTGAATGAAGGATTGTTTCATTTTAAAATGCTAATTATATAATTTTAATACATTAATTACATCATATGGTAGTAGTAGTAGTAGTTTATTCATCAACAATACAAGATTGTGTTTGAAGTAGGTACACTGTACATAATAAGTAACAATACAATAAAATTTGAAAACAATATCTTAATTTAAACCTAAAGAGATCAAATATTAGGAACTCGTGATCTAAATCACCAACCAATGGTTTTGTTTCGTGGTGTACATAAACTTTTAGGTACGTTTATAATATAACCAATTAACGGCATTCATAGCCTAGTCCCGGGTTCGAATCCTGGTAAGGCAATTTACTTTATATCAGTTAATGAAGTTATTTATATAATTGCTAATACGTTGTGAAAGAGAAAAACTATAAAAAAGTAGTATAAAATTAATATTGTTTACGGTTGCCGCGATAGTTATTTCATAGTATAAAATTGTCTCCAAATATGTAAATATTTATTGCCTCACAAAACTAAGAAAAACTATAGAAAAGTAGTCTTGAAAAACTTCGAGAGAGTTCATCCAATGAGGGCAATGAGTTAGTCCCTACATGTTGAATCGAAAAGTTCTCAAGACAGGACAGACAACAAAGGATGACATTGTCTAGGCGAGTACAGTCAGCAGCAGAAGTCGCTAAGTAGCCAAGGTGTCCAAAACGTTCTGAACTCGCTCTTATTCTTATTACATTAAGGCCGTGTCAAGACAATTTTGAACGTCTCCTTCGTTACCTACACCTACTACTGACTGTGCGACAGTATTGAACATAAATGAACTTTAATATCCTTAATATAAAGGTCATAATAGTGAGTGAATAGCGTGGTACAGTCAGCGTCGTAAACAAGTTAGTAGCGTTGTAAACCTGTACATTAATCGCGGTAGTAACTCTTGATCTAAGCTTAACGGCTTTGTTCTCATATCGTAACATGTCTTACAGAAGCAAATTTGAAGTACTAAGTAGATCAACAATAGTTATTTGTTATACAAGGGGTGAAAGTTGTATTTTACGTGCGAGTGTTATTTGAAACACGAGCTAGCGAAAGGATTCTATTATTGGTTCAAAAATAGAATCCTGAGCGTAGCGAGTGCTTTAATACACGAGACGTAAAATAACTTTCACCCGTGTATAACACAAAACTTTTCACCTCACTACAGCGAGGAAAATAAGAAAAAGGGTGCATTTTGCTCGGTTTCCCGTAATTCCTCAGGTGTTTAATACTTCTTCATCACTCGAATCACTAATTTTTAACAAAACAACCTAGAAAAACATGCGAATATTGAACGTTGATATGATGGATGAATTGAAATGAAAAGTTTTGACGTAAAAGGTTTTATTAAATGTCAGATGCGTTTTGTTCGTACGTAGACTTATTCGGCTGTCAGAACAATTTATCCGTTTTTACAAAAAGAATGAAGATTAATGTTGAATGCTGTTATTTATGAATTAAAATAAAGTTGTAAGACTGTATTAAGTGTTTTTACTCGATGCAATTCATTAATTGCGATGTTAAAAATTCTGCACTTTTAACGTTTTACGTTTTGTTAGCTGTCAAATGTCACTTAAGCCACTTGTCACTTATGTCAAAACTCTTTCACCACATGTGGATAAAAAGCTATTTTCACAATAGATATTAAACAAACAAAAAGGGCTTTCCGAGCTAGTGAGGTGAAAAGATATATATCTAAATAAAAATTACACACTCAATAAGGTTTATCCACTAAGTTATTCTTCATACATATAAAGTGTTTCATTTATCTGAAACCGACTGATCATGAAAGCTAGCAAAAGCGTCGTATCGGAAAGTTGGGATGAAATAAATATAAGGGTAGGCAGCGCGCATGTGAATCCTCTGGGGTTGCAGCTGTAACTGCTTACCATCAGGCGGGCCGTATGCTTGTTTGCCATCGTCGTAGTATATAATAAATACTGAAGAAACAAAACAAAAATGGTTATTTTGTAAATTGTACTGCGATGACAGGTATTAGCTTGATAATTCTATGGGGACAAACAATTATCAATGACATTTTAGATTTGACAGATGTTTCTGAACAATACTATTTGTCGTTAACGCATCGCTAACAAAACTCCCCAAATCTCTAGTCTCACGACATACACCCGTGGGGAGAGATAGGACGATGGAGACAAAATGATGCAAATTGAAGTGAAGGCTCCGTGACTAGAGATGGGATAACGGACTTCACCGAACACCATTCGCCTGAATCTCTTAGCATCTAATATCTTTCCGAGCCTAATATTCGACTGAAATATTCGTTTCACCTCATAAACCTTTTGAAAGCAGTAATTTTAATTGATTCATTGATCAAATTACAAATTCTTACGAACATTCAGCGCCATTACACAAACAATAACGCAGCGTACAATTATTTCATTAAATAATCGATAAGCATTCAGTGAAGTTAATTTTATTATGTAATATTGGCGCAAACGAGCCTTGTTAGTAGCGCAATAACTGCTACGGGGTAGTGTTACATAATAAACCTACAGAATTATTTACACACATATTGGTTAATAACTTGTATGCTGGAACGTGGATCCGCGTACGAGGAAACTATTAGAAAAAAACATACGCGACATACGAGAGGTAAATGTGTACTTTACCTTGTAAAATATTGACCATTTCATAGAGACGTTATTAAAGTTTTCGATATCTTCCGAAGGTTGTAGGTTACTTCTGGATAAGACTCAGGATTTGGACATAAACAAGAGAATCCTATGCTCAGCAGTGCAGTGGCCGATAAAAGGCCGATGTGATGATAAAAGGTGCGAGGGAATGTGCCGAAAATGGAATATTCGCCGCACCTCTAGTTACCTACAGTCCGTGAGCTTTAAGAAGAACCTTCGGGGATCGGCGATGACACACGAAGGTAATAATTGCTGTTCTGCTTTTTCATGTATCACTGTTGGATACCCGACGTCTCTTTCTAAAACCCGAAGGTTCTTTTTAGACCTCACGGACTGTATTTAGTACCAGTTATTTACGTATTCGGGCATCTTTGTTCAGACCTTTTCCATTATTTATCGGTACGCGTCTGCATTGTAGCAGTAATGGACTTCGGTGCATACATTCAAAGTATTTTATAACAGTTTTATGTATATTCGAGTCCACTCCTAGAAAATTTATAGCGGCTTCTAGTTCTTTCTTCAAAGACAAACACTTTGTTTTTATTATGTCGCAGGCAATTTGTAAAGTATGCCATTAGATATTTACAGATTTACATTAGATGGAATGGATAGACTGTTGAAAAAAACTATGAAATTCGTAAATATTATGTTAATAACATGTCTAGAATGGCCTGGATAGAATACATGCAGTCTTAAAGGCTCAAGTATGTAGTTTTAGTAAAAATCTGCAAAAAAAAAGGAGCTGAAAGGTGAATTTCAATAATTCCAAGAACTAAACATAACAAAGCAGAGAGAGCACTATGTGGAAGAAGGATAAATGATTCCGTATGTCGTTACTATATTAAACTTACCAACATCAGAATATAGCATCAAGAAAAACAAGAAAACTTTTTCTACTCTAGTAAACATAATGTCACCTCCGCGTCAAAATTGCGATAGCAAAAACAACTTTGAAACTCCGAAAGCATAGATAAAACTGCAAACATAACATAAACGGGAAATGAACTTGAAAAACAGCAATATTCGATTTTGTTTTTGTCAGGCCAGATAGGCTCACGGGGCAAACCAACGGGATTGGTTCCTAGAATATATTATAAAAATTGGCAGTTATAGGGACTGCCGATAGAAGTGAAAACTTTTATTTCCGGACAATACATATATAAATTTTTGTCTTGGCTTGTGATGCGTTTATGTTTTTGTGTGACGGTGTCGGCGACGCGAACCCCTACCAAAAGTGCCCAACGCGGCTAAAGAAGTTTTCACTTCAAAAAACTGTAAATTATTGCTAATGTTACAAATATGATGTACTATTATGAAGAGTATCACACACAGTTAAAATAATACTCCCAAATCAAAGTTCACCAATCTAGAAAAATTCTCGGGAAGAAATTTCGTTAGGAATTTACCTCCCACATAACACAGCTCTTTTGAAGTTCTAACCCGACTTAAAGCTAACCACAAAAGCAAATAAGTACGTTTTTCCGTATCTCGTTAGATGCTGTTTACGAAGCTGATTATACAATCGGAAAGTCAGTCTGAGTGTACCGGTCACAGATAAATGTTTAATAGATGTCGCATGTGCTGTGGTCTGTATGAAAACCAAACGTTGAATTTGAATTCGATTCTTAACCAGACGTTGCATACTTACAGCAGCAGGCCTGAGATGGATTTATCGGTTATATCACCAATGATATAATGTCACGTGACATAAGGTGATAAGCTGACAAGGTGAATATATTAATTATCATATATACACGACAAAAATTACTGCAACTGCCATTTTGTTCAAGCTTGTCACACTATCCGTAAGATAATTACTGCCATAAATGCCATAATTGAGTTCCCGTAATATCAATAACAATGACTATTGTACGTCATGATCTTATGGCTCTCTAAATAAGCTTGTGCCGATATATGTATATTGCGGGCTCCCGAAGGATATTATCGCAGGTAACTGTACTTAGGTATATATCCGTGCTTATTATACAATCGGAATCCTCGCCCGTACAACCCCCGCATAATGAAGTTTTCTTTGTTGATATTGAACGGCACCCCAAGTATTTTAATTTAGTATTCATCACGAGAAATATGGGGCAATGGAAATGTAGATCACACCGACTCCGGGTTTTTATTTGATTGGTTTTGAATTTCTCGCTTTAAATGGGGAGAGGAAAGTTGTTTGCCTGCTATTAAGTAATAGCTTATTAAACAAGGAGTGCTTTAAGTAAAGTTATACTGAAGTAATATTAGCGAAATGTTCTCCACTTCGCAATCAATTACCGTTTTAGAAAAAATATTTCCGTCTTCGATTAAGTTTTGCAAGAACGGTAGAGCGGTAAAGTATGTCAGTGAGGCATGAGTTCCTATTTTATCGCTGTAAGTAGTAATTATTTCAATACAGAAAATAGGAAATGGGCAAATAATTTTCACATTAAAGTAAACGGAAACTATAGCATTTCCTTATGATGTTGTTGAGTAGTATGTTATGCATAAATACCGTGTTTTAAACACCGATTTAAGATAACAAACAGTATGCCATTATTATATTATAGGTAGGTGTCAGCAGTTGTATTTCACCAAATACCTATTACGATAATGCACGAGTTCTTGTAATAAAAAGTACCTAAATTACTATAGGTAGTGGTATTTATACTATTTATAATATTTGAAGAGTTCTTTCCATATTATCAGGATCCTGGCCATAGCACAACCTTAAATGTAAAATATCACCTTACATTTGCCTTCGAGAAATCGTTTAAAAAATACAAAGATCACAATGGATTGAGCTCCCCTTTTCCAAGTCGGTTAACAAGGGCAGTACAAGTTACTATCATAGGCACTGACCCGGGAAAACGAGGAAATAAAAGAACACACTAACGAGCATTTGATTCAGAGCGGAAGCTGGCTTTGTATCGCTTTGTGCAACTAGGTACGCACCGAACCATACCATTGGACCACTCTGTATGTGTATAGCACAGAATATAATAGTATTTCATACAAAATGGCCACGCTACGCCCCGCCGCGAAGGGAATAATTGTTGCACCCCGCGGCGGCCGATTAGTAGGAAACTAGTAGGTTGAAGGTAATTTAAGAAGAGTAAGAACTCACGCACCAATGTGTGGTTAGTTTTTACTGTACAGGGCCGTGCACACATAAGCGCTCAAACGAGTTTTGTAGTATGGCGTGTCCGCCCTACGACGAGAGTTTAAATTTATACACCGTGGGCAGATTAAACCCGACAGGTTTTAACCACGTATTCCCGAGGCCAAAAGAAGCAAAAAATGTCATACGACTTTTGGCCAATTTTGCCAAAAAAAATTTTTTCTTTTTTATTTTATTTTTGGATTTTTTATAATGTTTTAAACATAAAAAGTAAAATTTATTACTAAAAATATCACTTACAATTATTTTTTTACATTTTTTTCCTAATAACTAGTTAATGAAAAAAGTTTTTTGTTACATTGACATCTGTCAATAAAGTTCTCATCAGACTAGTCTTTATAGTGGTGACATTGTCATCAAACAGGCATTTTTCGCTCAGATACAATAGTGTTTGAATTTTTTTTAATTGGCATTTACTCTGGAACCACAGATAACCTCAACCACTGTAGTCTGTGTCTGGAACTAAGGCGAAATCGACCTAGAGTCATACAATGTTTTTGCCTTCTTTTGGCCTCGGGAATACATGGTTAGAATCCGTCGGGTTTAATCTGCCCACGGTGTATATCCTGTAGAAGTCAGAATCAGTGTCAGCGTAGAATCCTAACCCAGATAATGGTCATGTTTGACTGCCAAGTGAATGGGGCTGAGTCATTAAAAAGTACACCCTGTGCCTATTTGTATCACAACCACTCTGACAAAAATACAGACAGAAGAGACTTTTGAACTTATAATTGTGTCTAAGTACTTTAATTTTCTCTCGCGGCTATCATACCGCTCAAAAACCTTATTAGCAATGTAGGCCACCAACTTTTGCTGGAACTTCGCTAACAACGGTTGAAAGGTTGAATAGGTATTTTTGCGGGGCACCGGCGTGTGTTCCGTATACTCTTTATCCGGGTACCCAGGTGGGGCAGGCGGTAACCGGGTACCGGGTACCCCTTCCTGTATCATCATTCGCACTCGGGTGTGGGGTGGACAGTCGGGTAATATTATATTTCTGGAATCGGGGAGTTTTGATAATCGGTTGTTACAAAAGGCTGAAGAACTTTTATATTCTAATTATGTTATTGTTTGATATAAGAATTTACCGTCTCTTTTATTTACTTATTTAATATAAACTTGGTTATCTTTCCCGTACACGGAACAATGGTGTTCCGGACCTTTACGAGCTGAAATTAAAGCGAACATGCCCTTTAGGCGCTCAGCGGATGCTACCCCTGCCAGTGATAATTACTTGGTTATTATTATTAATGATAAATTTTAACATTTTACTAAAAACATAATGAATTTTTACACTTGGCATGTAATGTATCTATTTATTAAAGTAAATTTATATAAAACAAAGTACCTACACGTACAAAGTTTTTTACCAAAATTAACTTTTAATAGCTAGGGATATACGAGTATATCTGCCAGCTGGATTTGTCCGGGGGACAGATCCGTCCATGTATGGTGCGAATTGGACACTGATTTGTCTGCGGACACAACTGTTAGTGTCATACATGGATGGTTCGGTCCGCAGGACATATCCGCCAGACAAATCCGGCGGGCAGATATGTGCGTGTATCCCTAGCTAATAATAGATTTAAATAATATAGAAATTATGATTTTAGTTCTTAAAACGAGGAATAATTTGTTTCTCTACATTTTTTGGCAAATTTTTAACCTCAATTTGATTTATACTACGACGATAGCAAACAGGCATGCGTCCCATTTGACCGAAAACCATTACCGTTGCCAATGGATGTGTGCAACAGGAGGGGTATTACATGCGCGTATAATATGTTACATGCTATAACTATGTGGGTATGGAGGTTATTTAAAATAGACCCCCATAAAGCCCTAGCGGCTAACTTAAAGTAAATATGTACAGCAAACAGTTAGAAATGCATTGTGCAGGCTTATCTGGACAAAGCCTAGTTGGCCGCGTAGTTTGCGCATGTCAGAAGCATCGGCCCAGCCGCCCGGCGTGACAGCGCGGCAGTCCGCGACTCCTCGCGCGGCAGAACCCACCTCGCGATCGCGTTCAACCGTTACTACTCCACTCTTTGGTACGTAAATAACATTAAAAACATTAAAATACACACCTGTATATACATTCTATAGTTTAAGTAAAATGTCAAAAGTTTTTTTTTAATTTAAGATGGCGGCGCGGCTTCCCGCGTTTTTGCCTGTTGCGCGCTGTTGCATACCCGTGTTTATGCCGCCTACTCGATTAACAATGGCACTTGAAATGATGACATGCGCTTGATTGTTGCGAGGTTCTATAAATGTTGATTTAACGACGTTAAAATTTGAAACGATTATTTAAATTGAATTTGGGGTGTTTTTGAATTATTCGGAATTTATCAGTTAAAATATATAACCTACGGAAATTCTGGACTAGTAACACGACACCACATCAATTGCTTGTTAGGGGAAGAATTAAAATTTAAATTCACTCATCATTAAAAGTCATGTGCTTACAAATGGTGTTAGTAAGAGGTAGTCAGTACATGGCAGGTATCAGTGGCGGTGGGTGAAAATATGTCATAGAAAAGCCAGAGATAATTTGGTTTAAATTTCTTCATGAGATGTAGGAAAACTGCCCAGGTGCCTGAAAATGAAGCAAGCCGACGGGAACCGCGTTCTATGGGTGACCCGCTACTAGTAGTACATACATATAGAAACTCAGCCAAATATAATTAATAGTTGTTAAGTTCAAATACAAAAAATAATACAGTTCCATTTATTGGAATAAATTTTACAGTGTTTATTAGGATTATTTTAACAACTATATAATTACTTAAATAACTTCTATTGTTTCAATTATTTATTCTGAAAAAACCAAAAAACAGGGTTTACAACAGTGAATATTTTACAAATACACTCAATCTTATATTTTTTTTACAATCAAAGGTATTTTTGAACGCAGCAGTGTAGGCATTTTTACAGCCAATTACTATAAAAACCTTATCTTAATATACCATAAACCCGTACCGTTATTTTTAAATGACACCTTTCCCAATATCCGAACGAGCTCATTATGCGTGTCATTCCGCGTTACACGTTCATTACACCGTGGAAACGTACTGTAAAGCACACGACGTATACCATAGCGAACACGTAGCGTACCGCGTACCGACGTGAATGTGTAATGAGGCCATGGGCGTCATTCGCACTAAAATACCTATCTTGATTTGATATTGATTTGACATTACAGCGACAGCTTCCTCCAATATGAAAATGTAAATTAAAGACAACAAATCAAAATAAGATTTTTAAAATCAGAATGACGCTCCATTTGAGCTAACGATCGACATTTGACATTGCAATAACCAGCTTCCACCGGCATACGAATCATTGATGTGTGCACGGTACATCACCCACCTGTTTTGAACTTCACATGTTGGATTGGATTGAACAGTAAATTATGAAAGCAAAGCAACCGTTTGAGAATCTCAATTTATAAAATGGCAAACGTAATTGAACACAAAAATATCCTGTGAATAATGATAATACGTACAGTTAAATAAAAAGTCAGGAAGGTAATTGGGAGGCAAAAAGATCCAGATAAAACAATTCAGCGTCGTGATCAGATTAAGACAATTCGCAAATGAAAAACGTTTGCGTTCCCGACTTTCCCGAGCGTTTATTTTTGTCCTATAAATGATATAACATAAAATGAGCCTCAATCACTCAAATAGCACATTATGTTACTTCAATTTGAGATGTTGTCACTCAATAAATCCGTTTGTCGCGATATCGAGACGGTGGCGGTGATTATATACAAGCTGAACGACATTAAGTAAGTATTTGTTGAGATGATGTGCGATCAAATACGTTTATTTTATGATTTCTAATGATTTTTACTACAAAAGAAATATTTTTACTAAGTGTACTGAACTAACGTGAAACAATATCGTTTGTTGACTTTATGTAAATGTGTTTTTTCGTCTACAATACATGGGCTAAAAAAACAGTCATCTACAATAATATACGTATTCCATACAAAAAAGCACACAAGAATAACTGACAGTACTGACACACACTTTGTAGACACATACGATCATGTCACATATTTTTGCGGCCAAGTGCATATGGTTTCTTATGAATTGAGCAGGGAACGATGGTTTTGTACAATATTTAATAATTAGGTACACTCTATAGATAGATAGATAGACAATAAATAAGATAATCTTCTTCTTCCTCCTACCGTTTATCCCGGCTTGGGGCCTGCTTGACAACCTAAACCCATGAATTGGCGTAGACACTAGTTTTTACGAAAGCGACTGCCATCTGACCTTCCAACCCAGAGGGGAAACTAGGCCTTTTGGGTTTAGGTCCAGTTTCCTTACGATGTTTTCTTTCACCGAAATGCGAAATGATAAATATTAAATCTAATACAGAAAATCATCATGCGTAAACGAAAAGTCTCAAGAGATTTTCTTTGTGCTGTATATAGTACAAGTTGTTCAGCGCGTTCATCCCGCACATTATAATGAACTTCGGGCTACATTTAGGAGAGTACTTGAGCTGAAGTTGTGTGGCGTGGCTTATGTCTGCCATATATCTAGGACAAGCGAAACATAAGTTCGTATTGAAGTGGAACATATAGACGGAGAACTGGCCACGTCAGATATGACACAATAATGAGAGCAACGAAACCCCTCTAGTTAGTTTGCTATTATTTTTTATTATTCTTTATTTAATAAGCATATATTTAACTTAAAAACTAGTACATTGCCCCACAAAACTATGATATTGATAATAGTTTGACTGTGGGATCGCAGTCTCATTATATAACATCTAAGTATGTATAGACAAGCTATTACACTAAGTCTAAATAATATTTTTTTAATCTTTTCTTAAATATAGTGTGCTTATTTCTAGATCCGGACATCTGGCAGCTGTAAAGTGGTGGAGGTCAAAGAAAGCAAATAATTTGAAGAAAATAAATTCTAGAGTTCTGGTTTTGATCCAATATTATGAAAAATTATGTAATTAATTAGATTATATAATATCCAAAAGTTTCGATTGGCGGAAGTAGTGCCAAATGATGTATAATGTAATTTTTGGTTACTCGCCTACTGTTCTTGTTTGCGCAATAATACACATCTTTTTTGTTCTAATGTTAAAATATAGGCCCTGTTCTCTATAAATGACACAACTTCAGCAGTTTTTACCTATTTCGGTATTACTTTTTTTCAACTTAAAAACTTTGTTGGTCTGTCACTCTGATCTCCACCCATTAAAAGCTGCCAGATGCCCGGATCTAGCAATAAGGATGGTTATGCAATCTAACTGGACTGATTATAAACCTCTCATTATTGTGTCACATCTGACGTGGCCAGCTCTTAGACCAATATAGTTTGGGTTGGGCTGCGCTGGCGCTGCGATGCAGTGGCGTGTAATATTGGGAAAATAATATTGTCCTTTTCTTAAATAGGTCTAGTTCTTCCCGAAATAAAAAAATATATGCTAAATTCCTAAGTTTAGCATTCCGAATATTTGTGATTTAAATGTCGTTTATTTTGATAAAAATCACATAGCATTTATCATTTAAGTACATGCCACCACATTAACAATACAATTTATATTTAATACACAATTACAAAGAACAAATACCACTTAAAAATTACAAAAAGCTGTAACACTTTAGAGTGTTAAACCCAGAGCTGGAAGCCGTAATATAGTATTTGGTAGGATAGATGTCGAGAGTTTTGTTTAGTACGTATATGATAGGTAATTAGTCGTTTAGCGTAGTGGTAATGGTAAGTAATTCGAGATATAAACCTGTGGTATTGTTGTGAAACCTCACCGTTACAGTTGTGGCTGTATTTAAAGGATAATACTCACCGAAAGTAAAGGTCATCCTAAGCATTCCAACAATCGCATCGTATGCGCACATTTCTCGTTGAAGCGTTGAATTATGGCGTGGAATCTTTGTTTGTCTTATGATACACTTATTCACAATTGAAATATAGTTATAACTTTGGTCTACGAGGCTAAAATAACATGGATTCCTAGATAAATAAGCGAAGCCGAACGATTTGTTGACGACGAGAACTTGGTATAAAGACATCTGTCAGTGTCAATTGGTTTGTTGTCTATGCACCGGCGTGAGCGAACGTGTTTTGTATTCTTGGATTTTTCATGGAAGTTTTTCTGTGTTTTTATAATTCCTAGTTATAAATAATAGGCATATTTTTAGGTGTCGAAATAAACTATTCTTTTTATTTTCTATGATTAACAATGTTCAGAGAATTTGACTCGGTCACTCGCTGTCAGAAAAACGAAGGTCCAGACTTTCTTTGTCTGTGGTTCATTTTTCGGCTACTCATTTCATCGACTGGCACGAATCTTGCGTGCGTCGACATATAATTGTGCTCCGGTATGTAGTTTAACTGAGGATTGGTAATTCCTATATTATCCTAACGTACAACGTTGTGATCTGTATTTTATTTGTTACAGTGTAATCCTAATAATGTCGGGGTAATTCGTGTCGCACGGATCGCCGGAATGGCGTTCGATTTTTCCTTTCTTGATTAAATAATTTGGTAAGTTTCACACGGTAATATTGTACGAATTGTAAAACGAAGTATTTAGTATTGTTTTCATTTAGCTAATGCTGTTTTGTATGTGGTTTTCTAGCTGTTTCCTTGCACCAAGCAAACTCTGCTGTGTCGAGGCACGTGGCCCATATGTCGCCATAAATGGTACAAGCTGAAAAGGACCCGGTTTAAAACCCGGTAAGTAAGTTGAGATTTGTAATTCTCACCACTTGGCCCATGTTAAAAATACAATTTAGGCCATTTTTGAAATATTAGTAACCTATAACCTAGAACATCATCTTGTTCATAGGGTCCTTATTTCGGGCGAAGATTCCTTATTTCGGGCGAAGATTCCTTGCTTCGGGCGAAGGTCCCTGTTTCGGGCAGACATCTCTAAGCCTCTGATTCTGTGTGATGTCAGCGGGACAGACTACTATCCGGGGTCGGTGACGCACCTTTCCTGTGAAGTCCTACTCATCTGGTGAACCCGTTGCTCGGTAAAACCCTAACTCGGGGTAATTTCTAACCAAAAGACTGTGAGTTAAACTTTTACTTTAATTTAGTAATCAGTGTTGAGTGATAAAATAGTAATTGAACATTTAAAAACTTAGCGTATCTTGTAATCTCAATTATAGGTTATATTTAAACGTGGTATAAAACCAAAAAGGCAATCAACGTTGAGATTTGATATAGTGATGTTGTAATGCAGCCTAAGTTGGACCTGCGTATAGATTGTAAACTATTATAATATAATGTACTGTGGTACTTTAGCGTTCCCAAGACATATGTAATCACCGTGATGCATCACTGGGTAGATCCATAGTAGCGATTACTATAGAGTTTTAAGGGCAATTACTTAAAGAATAAATTAAAGGTGTGAATTTGTAAATATATTGTCTTTTATTTGGAAACGTCATACGTTTGTCGAGATTCTGGTCAGGGCGTCCTAATTTAAATTTTGGTCAGTACTCTCGCTCCATAGTGGCCTGAACCGCGACCCTACTTAGACCCTTAGTTAGCCGTGAGCATTTTGCATATTTTGTGTTGAATTGTTTTTCTGCAGTAGGTACAAATTGGGAGTTGTAACTCACCTTGGAGGTTTACGGGAACTTAATTCCCCAATTTTTTTTATAATTTAGATTACCATAATAGCACACCCGCAGCTATTACAGTGGCGTGCCCAACGTTTGGCCTATGGAGTATGACATTTCCAAGTAAAACTTTTTAGCGTTATTTTAGTATTAAGGTTATTCTATGTAAATGGAGATTACAAGTTGTTGTTTTAACACTAGGTTAAACTTATAAATTTAACCAACTTATAAATGAAACTACACTTCTTATGCTAACTATTTAGCTATTTTAAAAGAATTTAAACGAAGTTAAAATCTGATAAAATTTTAACTCACCTGTAACTACAACTCTTTAACTAAAATTGACCTACTTCTGATAGTACATATTAATCTTAAAAATGGATTTTATAGAGGCAGGGTGTAAAATTACCCACTTACATAAAGACGAATTGGCACATGAGTTGGCGATTCGAAAACTTCCGGTTAACCCCGTATCACGTCGATCTAGTTTATGTCAAGCTGTAAAGCAAACTGAAGTTTTAGCGAAAAAGGGTAGTCTTAAGTTCCAGGACTTGGTCATGAGCAACGAAGCTTCCGAATTGGAACTCTGTCAGCATAAGGTAGAAGAGATAGAGCTAGAAGCGAAAGGAGATTTGTCGGCGGCGGCGATTGACAGGCTATCCTCGCGTTGTAAATATCTTTTGTGTCGTGTTTCTCGGTTATCACCGGAGACCGAAGCGGTACTCCTGTTGAAGGAGGTCATCTCTTCTTTATTGGATCGGGTAGGTGATCAAGGCTCATCTGCGTCGTCTGGGTCGGATGATGATTTCCAATCGCCTAACGAATCTCGCATTGTTAGGGAGATTATATACAAAACGGATAAGACGTTTAATATTAATTCACTCAACTTGAAGTTTAAAGGTGACACATGCGTTCGTACGTTTCTTTCTCGTCTCGAGGAGCTGCGAGAGGCCAGAGGAATTTCCGAGAACAGAATTTACCGAGGATTTCCTGAGATTCTGGAAGGTCCGGCGTTGTCGTGGTTCCGGTCTCAACGTACGAAACTCACTACTTATAAAGAAGTCACCGCTGCTTTACAAGATGAATTCGATATACCTGATTTAGATCATCAGTTACTACAAGAAATACGGGCTAGGACTCAAGCGAAGTCTGAGACTATTGTCTATTTCGTATCGACCATTCTAGGAATGTACGAGCGTCTTACGAAGGAGGTTCCTGAACGAGAAAAGCTGGATACCATGATGAGAAATATTAGGCCAGAGTATTCCAAGGATTTAGCATTACAGGACATTGAATCGATCGAGCAACTGAAGTCATTGTGTAAGCGCATTGAATTGGCGCAAGTTAAGGCGAAGCAGTTTCGAGAACCAGTTATATCGAATAGGTCGAATGATTCTTCATCTGAGCATCCGCCGAAGAACTTTGAAACTCGGAATAAGTCGTATCCACCTCGTTTGTCGAATTCCTCTAGAAACTTTGTTGCTGCGGCAGCGCAAAGCTCTTCTCAACTAAAATGTTTCCGATGTGGTAGATCCAACCACAATACTAAAGAGTGTAGGAGCTCTAGAGATATCGTTTGCTTCAAGTGTGGAGAAAAAGGGGTGAAAACTCCGGAATGTGGTAAATGTAACTCCAATTCAAAAAACTAAATAGGGTCTTTTCTGATAATAACAAATGTCGGTCTTCTGCTCTCTGTAGTGCAGAAAAGACCATCTTCTTTAATCCTCCTAAGGGAGATAATAGAGTTTATGCTCAATTAAACATTCTCAATTTGAATTTTAAGGCTTTGTTAGATAGTGGAGCCAGTGTTAGTTTTCTGGGTCACGGCAGTCATGTAGTATTCACCACAGGTGGGATACCTATTCAGAAACATGTGAAGCCGGTGATGGTAAACGTTGCTGACGATCATCGTATCGTAGCTTCCGAATATATGGTGTTACCAGTAAATTATAAAGGTCAAGTCAAACTTATAACTTTTAATATTCAACCGGAGATCGCTACTCCGATGATACTTGGATTAAACTTTTGGAGAGCCTTCGGATTAGCTCCAGGCCTCATTACGGACGTAGAAAAGAATGACTCTCATTATATCGCTAGTCTCGACGTTCTACCGTCGGAGACAGGACTCACTACTTTTGAGTCGTTGTCATTGAAACAAAAATCCCTGCTTGAGGATACTAAATTACTGTATGATCAAATTGATACGGATAAGGTTGGTTTGGGAAAGACTCATCTAATCGAGCACGTCATAAATACAGGTGATACTCCTCCGATAAAACAAAAATACTATCGCCTTAGTCCTGTTAAACAGGCTGCGTTAATAAAAGAAGTTGATCGTATGCTTAACGAGGGAATTGTTGAACCCTCTCACTCTCCCTGGAATTCTCCAGTCGTTATGGTAGAAAAGCCTAACGGAGATTTAAGACTTTGTTTGGATAGTAGGAAAGTAAATGCAGTTTCAAAATCTGATGCGTATCCCGTACCTCACGTTCAGTATATTTTAGATAATTTACGCGACGCGAAATTTCTGACCTCGCTTGATTTAAGTGCGGCATATCATCAGATACCTCTTAGTGAAGACTCCAAGGAGAAAACTAGTTTTACTGTGCCAGGAAAAGGATTATTCCACTATAATAGAATGTGTTTTGGGTTGGTAGGCGCTAGTGCGACCATGCAACGTCTCATGGATAATCTCTTTACTTCTCATTTCGATCACAAAGTTTTCTGTTATATTGATGACATTATTATTTGTACCTCCGATTTTGATGAACATATAAGATTGCTTAAGGCCGTTTTTGAAAAATTAAAATCAGCCAATTTAACTATTAATATGAAAAAGTCTTCCTTCTGTAGGAGTGAACTGAAATATCTTGGATACTTAGTTGATAGATACGGTCTGCGAACCGATCCTTCTAAAATTGATGTAATATTAAATTTCCCCATGCCCGAAGATGCCAAAGGTATTAAACGTTTCCTGGGAATGTGCGGTTGGTACCGTCGTTTTATTAATAATTTTGCAAAGATAGCTCGTCCCTTATCTCGCTTAACGAGTAAGAAAGTAAAATTTGAATGGACTGATGAAGTTAACGATTCTTTTAACACACTTAAATCTGCTTTGGTGTCTTCTCCGATTCTTAAATGCCCTAACTTCGAAGAAAGCTTCTACATTCATACTGATGCATCTTCATACGCGGTAGGCGCTGTCTTGACTCAATCGTATAACGGTGTAGATCATCCTATTGCGTACTGCAGTCGCACACTTAACCAACCAGAGACAAACTATTCGGCTACCGAGCGCGAACTCTTAGCCGTAATTTATGGTCTCGAGCAGTATCGTGCATATGTAGAAGGTAGAAAATGTTATATTGTCACTGATCATGCGTCGTTAAAATGGTTCCAAAACTTAAAAAATCCTACTGGACGATTAAATCGATGGGCATGTCGGTTAAGCCAATTTAATTTTGAAATAATCCATCGGAAGGGCAAAGAACACGTCATACCTGACTGTCTCTCTCGTATACACGTCAGTGCTATAGATTCAGTTACTATCCAAGATCCTTGGTACCTCGATTTATACAAAAAGGTGTCTGAAAAACCTTCTCTCTTTCCTAACTTTAAAATTGAACATGATAAACTCTTCCGTTACTCAAAGAATAAGTATCGTCTGACAGCTCAATTTGACTGGAAGCTGGTACTCCCTTATGAGCAGCGAAAAGAAATCTTAAATAAGTATCATGATGATCCAACTGCCGGTCATTTTGGGGTGGCTAAAACTCATTCCAAAATAGCCGATATTTATTATTGGCCTACTTTATTCCAAGACGTGAAAGAATACGTCGATTTATGTGAAATTTGTAAAACTTATAAACCGGTTAACTTAGCTCGTCCTGGTCTCATGGGTAACCCCCGACGCATATCGTCACCAGGCGAAGCAATTTCTTGTGACATTCTTGGACCCTTTCCTCCATCTTATCTGAGGAATCAGTATCTTTTCGTTTGTGCTGATTATTTCAGTAAGTATGTGACTTTGTTCCCACTGCGCTCCGTAACTGCAAAGGCTATAGTTAAGTGCATGGAAAAGGGGATATTCCTTGTACATGGGGTTCCTAAATATATATTCTGCGACAATGGTGTCCAATTTACTTCGAAAGATTTTCGAGACTTAATGTCAAAATATGAAGTTCCTCATATTTTCTATAACCCTAGATATCATCCTCAGACGAACCAAACGGAACGAGTGAACCGTGAATTAGTAAGAACCATTGCCTCGTACGTACGCTCTGATCACCGTAACTGGGATAAGAACGTATCGGAAATACAGTGTGCAATTAATACAGCTCGTCACGAAGTTACCAAAAACACACCATATTTTCTAACACATGGTCGTCAAATGATTCTAGATGGCACTCTTTATAATAGCGAAGGTCCCCTCGATCAAAACGCACTCGAGCTGAATACAAGTGGTAGTTTTTCTGAGAAACTTAAAGAGCTCAAAACGATATTTCAAAAGGTGCGCAACTCGTTAACTGCCTCCCATGAACGTAATGCGAAGTATTACAACATGAGGAAGCGCCACGTAGAATTGGAGGAAGGGCAAATCGTATATAAAAAATGTTTCCCATTGTCAAATGCAGCAAAACATTTCTCTGCTAAATTAGCTCCCCGGTACAACAAATGTGTCATTCATAAAAAACTGAGTCCTCTCGTATACTCGTTAAAATCTCTAGAAGGTAAACTTCTAGGTAACTTTCATATAAAGGATATTGTACGACCTGGTGAAGCCGAGCCGTCCTCTTAGCGGTACTCGTCTTTACAACTCTGGGTTCAATTCCTAAAACTTAAATTATTCTATGATATACTGAAACTTGAACGTACCCACTGAACGGAATGACACTTGTCGCAGGATGATTTCCTCAGAGGGGATAAAGGGCTTGGTATTGAATTCTAAACTGGGTACCGGATGCATACGGACCAATATCGATTTTATTATGTCCTTATAAAGACATAAAAGCTGAAAATAATCTTATTTATAATAAATGATAATCTATGATGCCATAGAAATCTATAAAACTGAACTGCGTTTCCCATTGTTCCCTTTACTATGAAAGAACTGTAGTTCATGTATAAGGAATTGTGTAATAGCTAAGACTACAGCTCTTTACTTAATTCCACTTTTGTCGGTGATAGGCAATTGCTTTAATAAAGGGAAAGTTTGGTGTTGTTGCCGTCTTTGACATTTATTTTTGTTTGATTTAGGTAAGCGCGCATTAGGATTAGGAAGGTTCGAACCAAAAATAGTCGTAAGGTTTCCTTGGTTGAATTGGCCATTCACCAAATCATAAGTATAAGGTTAGAGGTAAGTCTTGTTGTCTTTACAGATTTTCTGAAGTTTTGCTAGGTAAGTTTTGTAGATTAAGGTATGAACTTGGTGTTAGGCATAGTGCTTATATAGATATAAAAAAAAAATTTTTTTTAAAAAAAAAATTTTTTTAACCCAACTAAAGATGAACTGTAACACTTTAGAGTGTTAAACCCAGAGCTGGAAGCCGTAATATAGTATTTGGTAGGATAGATGTCGAGAGTTTTGTTTAGTACGTATATGATAGGTAATTAGTCGTTTAGCGTAGTGGTAATGGTAAGTAATTCGAGATATAAACCTGTGGTATTGTTGTGAAACCTCACCGTTACAGTTGTGGCTGTATTTAAAGGATAATACTCACCGAAAGTAAAGGTCATCCTAAGCATTCCAACAATCGCATCGTATGCGCACATTTCTCGTTGAAGCGTTGAATTATGGCGTGGAATCTTTGTTTGTCTTATGATACACATATTCACAATTGAAATATAGTTATAACTTTGGTCTACGAGGCTAAAATAACATGGATTCCTAGATAAATAAGCGAAGCCGAACGATTTGTTGACGACGAGAACTTGGTATAAAGACATCTGTCAGTGTCAATTGGTTTGTTGTCTATGCACCGGCGTGAGCGAACGTGTTTTGTATTCTTGGATTTTTCATGGAAGTTTTTCTGTGTTTTTATAATTCCTAGTTATAAATAATAGGCATATTTTTAGGTGTCGAAATAAACTATTCTTTTTATTTTCTATGATTAACAATGTTCAGAGAATTTGACTCGGTCACTCGCTGTCAGAAAAACGAAGGTCCAGACTTTCTTTGTCTGTGGTTCATTTTTCGGCTACTCATTTCATCGACTGGCACGAATCTTGCGTGCGTCGACATATAATTGTGCTCCGGTATGTAGTTTAACTGAGGATTGGTAATTCCTATATTATCCTAACGTACAACGTTGTGATCTGTATTTTATTTGTTACAGTGTAATCCTAATAATGTCGGGGTAATTCGTGTCGCACGGATCGCCGGAATGGCGTTCGATTTTTCCTTTCTTGATTAAATAATTTGGTAAGTTTCACACGGTAATATTGTACGAATTGTAAAACGAAGTATTTAGTATTGTTTTCATTTAGCTAATGCTGTTTTGTATGTGGTTTTCTAGCTGTTTCCTTGCACCAAGCAAACTCTGCTGTGTCGAGGCACGTGGCCCATATGTCGCCATAAATGGTACAAGCTGAAAAGGACCCGGTTTAAAACCCGGTAAGTAAGTTGAGATTTGTAATTCTCACCACTTGGCCCATGTTAAAAATACAATTTAGGCCATTTTTGAAATATTAGTAACCTATAACCTAGAACATCATCTTGTTCATAGGGTCCTTATTTCGGGCGAAGATTCCTTATTTCGGGCGAAGATTCCTTGCTTCGGGCGAAGGTCCCTGTTTCGGGCAGACATCTCTAAGCCTCTGATTCTGTGTGATGTCAGCGGGACAGACTACTATCCGGGGTCGGTGACGCACCTTTCCTGTGAAGTCCTACTCATCTGGTGAACCCGTTGCTCGGTAAAACCCTAACTCGGGGTAATTTCTAACCAAAAGACTGTGAGTTAAACTTTTACTTTAATTTAGTAATCAGTGTTGAGTGATAAAATAGTAATTGAACATTTAAAAACTTAGCGTATCTTGTAATCTCAATTATAGGTTATATTTAAACGTGGTATAAAACCAAAAAGGCAATCAACGTTGAGATTTGATATAGTGATGTTGTAATGCAGCCTAAGTTGGACCTGCATATAGATTGTAAACTATTATAATATAATGTACTGTGGTACTTTAGCGTTCCCAAGACATATGTAATCACCGTGATGCATCACTGGGTAGATCCATAGTAGCGATTACTATAGAGTTTTAAGGGCAATTACTTAAAGAATAAATTAAAGGTGTGAATTTGTAAATATATTGTCTTTTATTTGGAAACGTCATACGTTTGTCGAGATTCTGGTCAGGGCGTCCTAATTTAAATTTTGGTCAGTACTCTCGCTCCATAGTGGCCTGAACCGCGACCCTACTTAGACCCTTAGTTAGCCGTGAGCATTTTGCATATTTTGTGTTGAATTGTTTTTCTGCAGTAGGTACAAATTGGGAGTTGTAACTCACCTTGGAGGTTTACGGGAACTTAATTCCCCAATTTTTTTTATAATTTAGATTACCATAATAGCACACCCGCAGCTATTACAAAGCTCTTAACCTAATTTATCGACTTAAATTAAATATAGAAAATAAATGGATTAAATGATAATAATACAAAAAAAAAAAACCCAAAAACAAAAGTGGCGTGGCAAAACTTTAGACAATGGCGTTTCATAGATACGTCTTAATAAAGAAAATTCCTAAGAATTTATAAAACAAAATGTCGCCAGTTACCTTTAATAATTTTTCGTTCGGGACTTTGTAATCAGTTACTGCCTTATAATCAAATCTGGCAAGTTTAATTGCGTAGCTTTTTTAGATACTTTTAAATTGGCTTCCATTATCTCGATAATTTTTCATAGGGACGTTATCGCGGGAATTCAATTTAATTTATGGGTAATGTTTATAATGCGATTTTTGTACACAATAATATGCTTTGTATAGCAAGCTTTTAATTGTATTTATTACGATCGCCCATGAGGTTTGAAGTATAAAATGTTAGTCTACCTAATTAAAACTTAATTAACCAATCACAACTTTTTGAATAGCGGTAAAATGTGTATTAGGTTATATTCAAAGTCGGGGAAAAAGGTGAAGGGTAAGAGTTAGAGGACAATTAGGACCGTTACTTATTGTTAGCCACTCTTGTAGAAGACTTTTCCAGCGAGATGTCACCCAGATTCAAAAGTGCATAGACAATTTATGAATGATTTATGTCACTGTACGTACATGTGGCTGTTGTTAAAAACTTTTAGCCGCTTTTCAATCAATCAGATTTTTTCAAACTTTTCTTAACGGAGCTTCATGACTGTTGTAGAATATATGTTCCAATATTTCATGGTTATAATGTGGTAGCACTTCTACACATTAATAATTTACGATTTTAATTTCGTGTATTTAAAGCTATGAAATATAGGTTCAGTATTATTCCAGTTTCTGCTTGCTTCATTACTCATCTTTCCGAACCATACATGGCGACCCTGCCATTTTTGAATGAATATTCAACTGTTTGACCGTGTGTTATCTGTCAGTGTTCACGAAACGTGACTAGTTAGATGTTCTAAGTGATTTCTCTTCACATAGACACTGAACTGATCCGTGAATATTTGGTACAGAGTTTTAAAAGTGAAGAGCTAAATAATATGAAACACACCGTTGAAACAACCACTAGTTAACATAGTTACGTGTATTTATTGGCTTCGCAATACGATTTCGCTAATTGGAATCGAAACAGAGCAATTAAACTACTAATTAATGAAGTAAGAGGATTGCTCGCGCTATTTAATACTGCTTCACCTTACAAAACGGGCGTAACAACCGTTGGAATGATTGGTTGATTTTGAACTCTGTTGTGCGGGAATAAGGCAGATAGTTAATTGAATTTTGCATAGGCTGATCTGGCTCTTATGCTCGGTTGGGAAGAATAGCAGCTGAAGTATTCGACTGATACTAGGTTATTTAGTTTAGTGTAGGTTTTAACACAGGCAATGACTGATTCTGAAAGAAATGTAAAACTTCCATGAATTTATTATCTTAGCTTAGACATTTATTATGGTGTGCTGGGTACGATTCCCCGGACTAGTTTAATTTTCATAGACTATATTTAGTAAATGTAAACATGTATTTATTTCTTACAATAATGCTTCAAAATTTATTATAGAACTAATAAACACATTTAGATCTAGGTACAAGAACCCACGAATTAATGAACAAGAATCTTATGTTTTTAAATATGCATCGTAATAATATGATATTACCTTGATATTACAGACTAGCGAATACAAAACCAAAACTATGAATATTCCATGGCACGTCTTTTCGCCATCAATATAAAACACTGTTAATAGATTTCTATGATGACGAAGCCAGTTTAAAAAACGTTCTTTGTATTTTTTTCATTAGTACAAGCTTTTATCGTTGACTATACCACAGTAGAAAGAAGGTGATCTTTTAGACCAGTAACCCATTTTTTAATAAATAAAAATTCATGTTCGGATTGACGGAAGGCAAGTTTCGTACGCAGGGCTGTACCAATTTTCGTGCAACGGTAGCACTTCAGTAGGTCACCCTTTATTTAGTCATGTTTGTCACGCGTCGTCAGCTGTATATTGCACTTTTCACCCGCGGCCCGCACAGTTTTTTGTTCCAAGTTGAACTACTCGTTATAAATGGAATTTGAACGCTTAGTTACTTCTGCTGCTGACTATACTCTGACTATACTTTTCTTTCTATAGTAATCTATTACTATTTGTGACCATTTTATTAAACCTATACTCAATGGGATTGCTTTGGTTCATTACTATGGCTGACCACGATTTCATAAGTAGGTATCTATGCCAATTTCTAGCTCAATACCAATAAGTGGTGGAAATATTGTTTAGAATTCTTGATGGCATGAAATGTTGTAAGTTACATAGAATAAAAGATTGTAAACAAAAAAGTATCCGAACGAAATGAGCCGGAAAACAAGTAAAATTTTCGTGTTACAAGTAAAATCTCCCTATGTTTTTCGCTTCAAAAAAATCACAAACGAATACCCCACGGACAATTTCACCTAATTCACATCCGCCTAAATTTGCACCAACATTAATGACCCAATTGGACTGAAAATTTTGCGAAATTGTGCCGCGGAAATTGTGAGCCGCAACCCGCGCCGTGAGTCCGGGAGGGGATTACGTGTATTTACAACTTTATTTAACTTTATGTTCGAACTTGTCGGATAAATATTGTTAGCCGATGTTCTAGTTCCCATTGTGCTCAGACAAGTAAAAGTTATGTAGTAGTAGAGTAGGCACTGATTATTATATTTATAACAATAACTTTTAAGTTAAGAGAGGAAATATCTAGGCAGTCAAATAAACTCGGAGAAGGCAGAAAAACAAGTATTGACTTATATTTTCCCAGAAAACTAAATGTATAGGTATTATAAAATTAATGTATTAAATTTCAAAGGGATTTCTAAATGATACAAACAGTAACACTTAGACCTTATAACAAAAAGCATCAGGTCCACTAATAGGCAGTTAACAATGTAGGCGATGGTACAAAGCTTTATAAATTTCTATCGGCTGTACTCAGATGTGTTTAGTGGTCTCCGAAACATGTTGCGCGTAGTGCTAAAAAGAAGTGTGTCATTTGAAGTTTATTAAGTGTAAGAATGTCTCACGAAAGTTAAAATTCACTACAAAGCTAATTTTTATTTGTAGAACCAAAAGTTCTACAATCCAAATAAACCTATAGTCAAGCTTGCATCTATTCCGATTAGTAAAATGACGAATATAATGCTTTGTATAATTTTTGCACGTTGTTTTTAAGGGACAGTAACATCTAAAAGTCTTAATTGAAACGCAAATAACACACAATCATTTTTCGAAATGTTTTGCTCATACAACCCCTTTTCATTCAAATAATTGTTTGTTGAAATGTCAGCATTTGCCCTTTGAAAGCAAACGGGCACGTGATCAACCATAACTCAACAACCTCAATTCAATAACCGAGAAAGTTCAAGTCCAAAAACCCCAAAATGTCGAATTCAACAACTCAAGTTCACTCGCGGTTTGCCCTCTAAACCCCTCTTTTTTACCTCCGTTGACCTTTCGCGACTTGACAAAGTATATTTTGTAATTAACGAACAATTTAATTACCTGAGTAACCCAAGCTTGCGTGTTCAAAGTTTAGGAACAAGGCCTTTTGAAAGCCGTTGAATAGCGAGGTCTCGTTTCACTAATTCAAGAGGCATCGATAGGGTTAAGTACAATGAACGTTAGAACAAAGAATGCTTACATACGTAAGTTTTTTTGACCCATTTTAAATGTAGGAGTAACAATAGACTCTGATGCTAAGTAGTTCAGGAACGCCCTAGGGACTGGAGTTATGTCGAGGTCAATTTCCATACTTTCGAGCAGGAATACATCTCGGGAAGTTGGATTCGCGGGAGGAATCCGCGAACTTCTCGGTTGATTAAATAAGCTTTTTGTTCTTGGTTTGTATTTTTCTGTCTGTTTCTGTATGATCGAAGTTTGGTTGAAGATTCTTTGCGTTCAAATATTAATTCTGCCAGTGCCTCAAAGGCTCTTTTACGCTTAAAAAAGTAAATTGTGTGAATGATAACTACGATTTTGTATATATGATGATTATATTAGTGATATCTACATAACTAATATAATCATCATATACCCAATAATAGAAATAATTGCAATAAGAAACAAAATCCACTGAGCGCTCTGTATTGTAAGATGAAATAAATATTTATCTATGTAAGTAGATATCTGTATCTGTTTAAACTCTAATTTTTTTGTTTTTAGGCTTGTTGCTGTGTATGGTTTCAGTGAGAAATGTATTTTTTTTTCTATCTGTGTGTATTTTTTGCGACATTATATATATAATTATGTATCTTTTTTTATATCCGATATTATTGTGTACCTACCTAGAAATAAATCATAGTATCATAATAAATACAACACTCAATATCCTTATAAACATTACATACTAAAAAATTTAAAAAATGTTATTGTAATCAAGTAATTTCAAATGGAAAAAATACTAAGTATTAATTCCAAAATGAATTCTCACAATAAAGCAATACGAATGATTTTTGAGTGACTAAGATCAACTCCCGCATCTTGCCAAATTAGGATCCATGTCATAATCCACGGGTACTTGACAGTATACCGATGTTAATAACCCGTGACCGTAATTTGACAGGTTATCGATGAAGGCCGTCAAGCACTCAGCCTTAAGACATCCAGCGAGGGGGCTGTTAAGGATTCATGACGCCGAGTTTTAGGCCCAAACATCGTCTTATCAATTAGCCTTTTACTCCGATCAATAGAGCAGGATCTTTCAAATTTATAATCTGATATCATGACGTTGTAACAGTCAACATTCACTCGGTTCTCTTCGGAAAAAGGGCTCGTATTAGGCGATTATCACACTGGCGCTGCAACCTCATGCGGCGGCGGTGTGCAAGCGTGACAGTGCTATACACACGCAGAGCGATATCTCGCTCGCGCATCGGTGCCGCATACGGAAACCGCAGCGTTGTGAAAGACACCTAGGGATCCCTTTTTGTGCCATTTTTGCATGCTGACTGCAATTTTCAGTATTAATTGAGTTCAATGTCCCACACGCATTTTATTTATGCATTGTATTGCGACATAAATAATAATTTAAAGAAAGTAGCCCTATCTGAAAACCCATTTCGTATGATTTTATAACAATTTTTCTTCAGAGTCAGTCACTTGCTACGTCACTTACTGTCATATGTTGACGGAATCACTGACGCACCCCTACCCCCTAGTTTGTATACTTAAATAATTTGAAATTTTAATTTCGAATTTCGCTCACAAGACTAACAAAAATATCTTCGTAAATAACAATACAGTAGCTATTGCGTCGAGTGATTACTTATTATTGGAACTGGATAATAATGGAATTTGTGTCCTAAAACAATATTGACGGATATTGTTTACAAATAATATAAAAAATGCGCCTCATTGATTAAATCAGAAGCGCAAATTCTCAGCTAAACTGTATTTCATCAGCTTTTGATTAATTATTCGAAAATATCAAGAACTTTTATTCAGAAAGAGTAATCGTTTTTGCGGCAAAATATTTCAAATACAATTTCATATATTGAAAGAACATTTTGGGACTCTTATGTTCAAATGAAATTTTCTATATTTCATAAACTTATATAGATATCATGTACAATAGAAAAAGTGACCTAGGCCTCCGCCTATTTACTAAAAATAATTTGATTTGTTCTTCAGTTGTTATAGATATTTCGCTCGTTAAATCCAATACCTGTCACATTTTTAGACACTCTTACCTCACTTATGATCACGTTATCGTTATTGAGATTAAATGAAATGAAAATGTGTGTTTGGTGCAAAAAGAAACACAAATAGAATACAATACAAAACAAAAAATACAATTTACACCGAAAGAGGTTGGTTTAACAATGGATTTATTATCTTTTCTAAAATATTTGATGCAGAAATTGATGATAAGTAAGTCCAGTGGACGTCAAAGAGACTTATTTAAAATATCCGAAGACATCCTTTTGAGAGATTGTAGCTCCTGCGAATTGATTTCGGGAACTATATTTTCTATTACCAAAATTTTGATTTGTCGCTAATTTGTATTGCCGAATTATAATATCTGCCTCCTAGAAATACAGGTGGATTTTCTTTTTGGGTCATTGAGGGAAGCTACCAGATCCCGTGCTGCTATGCGAAAATGGTCTTTGAAGCCCTACCCTTGATTTTAAATTAATGAAGATTCGCGTTCACAGATTTTGGAAAAACACACCGGTGCGAGATAAATGTCATTTTTGATAAACTTTTTTTGATGCCATTCAATCCCATTCCTATCTAGGATCAAAAGCTTTTACAGGACCAAAAAAAAATTCAGAGAAAACTTTTCCCATACATTTTGTATGAAAATGCAAACTTTTATTTTTTACATGCAATTTTTTGTATGCTAATCGATCCCATTCATATCCAGTATGATTTTTCCAAAATCTGTAATTGTGAATCTTCATTAATTTGAAATCAAGGGAAGGGCTTCTTAGACCATTTTCACGTAGCAGCACAGGATCTGGTAGCTGCCCTCACTGACCACCCTGTATATCTGCGACCATTTTAATCCAAACGTTCTCCAACTTCTAAACATGCAGAATTTATTTTATTTTAATGATCAATATTTTTCCTAGGGAATTCAAAATGTTTTTAGATAACCGTTTTTAAATACCTACGTCAGTCTCGTAAGTCAGACTCGCACTTGGCCGGTTATTGTTGATATTTACAGTTTACGTAAACACACGCGTAACTGCAATGAGGGAGTAAACATGGTCCACCAAATATGTGATCTACGGTAAATACAAAGGGTACCTTTTAGACGTCACGGTGAATACCACTAACAATAGTAAACCTTATCCGGAAGAATGAAGGTGCATTTTCAGCTATACACGTGTACAGCGGCCGCTGGTGGTGAAAGGGTTCACGTCGGCGTGATAGATGACCGATAACAGCCAGTCATCGCACATGCAGAAATTACTTCATAATGACGTCATAACGCTCCTTTGTTCCTGGGACGCGTATACGCTTTTGTTTGGCTTCATGTATTTATAGTGTCAGGAAATGAGGTACGTCGAACAATTTTAGCTCTTATGGCATTTGTAAAAAATATTTATTGCGAGAGTAAAAGTGATTGCCACGATAGCGTAAATCTAGTTGGTCACTAAAACCAGAGACTATAGAGATATAGACGACCACAGCCTAAAAGCGGTATTAGACATTGCAACCTGCAGGGCCCAATCTGTCAGGTTGGAAGGTGTAATTAAAGGCAGGGCCCGTAGGGAGCTGAAGGAGGGGGAGGGAGAGGGTACACAACAGATTTGGCCCTGCAGGTTGCAATGTCTAATAGCCGTTTAAGAACTTTTTGAAGCTCATGTCGATTGCGCCATCTATGTCAAAGCCCCTAAAGATACCGAATATGTAACAGAAATGACACCTGCACTACTACTCCACCTAGTAACAAATAGCGTACTAGTAGTACACTAGTAGCTAGGTAGCCATAAGTCCACTGCTGAACATAGGCCTCCCCTTTGGACCTCCATAAGTATCGGTCGGAAGCGACTTGCATCCAGCGTCTTCCGGCGACCTTTATAAGGTCGTCTGTCCATCTTGTGAGTGGACGTGTACCTGCTTGTATACTATAAATTGCGACTTATGTCATTAGTGGCATTTTATAAAATAGTACCTAAGTAGTTAAAACAGGCATGTAAGTATGTTACATTGTATCAACTTAGCTCGGTCTCCATATAAAAGTTTTAATTATTAGAAGATTAGATAAGTTTATTAACGCGTTTTATCTCCAGCACTAAAAGTAGGTCAAAGTTATACGAGTATGTAATGTTCATGAACTATAAAGCTATAGAAGTCAGAGTTAGCACACTTATGCTACACGTACACGCACATTTATCCGTGTACTTAGTCACTGGATGAGAAGAAATATAGATGTATGGATAATTCTGCACTTTTGTGTCAGGCGACGGCTCTTGGCACAATTGTTTGTTAAGTTAGACAAAGTTGACCTAGCCTAGTTGAGTGCTAGAGAGCCACGAGATCAAGCAATGGCTACCCCCATAAAAGAGGGGGGCATGGTCTGTCTCTCTATATTTATAAGTCTGAGCTATAAAAAAAGCTATGTCTATCTTCCATTTGCTTGAGTTTGATATTGTTTTCGATTAATTAACGTGCCAAGACATAATAGCAGAAAAAGATGACGAAATATTACGTGAACCAAGTTTGGTGAAATACATTAAAAATAACTAATTTTATTTCATCTCGTTGGATATTCTTGAAATGTACTGGCTTTTGTGCTCTTTGTTTCGGAATTAAACTGTTATAAATTCATAAGTACGGTTTTAATTGCCTCGAGTGTTTCATTTCATCTAATTTTCAATGCGTCCGCGATTCGCGCTTGCACTACGGTAAACTAATTTCATTTCAAAATATACACCTTCGTTATACGTAATTAATTATGTATTTCATTAGAGCGGAGTTGGGTAAAATTTTTAATAAAGAGCCAGACAAATCGTCAGTTGATAACCAGAACACACTATTTGCAAAAAAATTATGTTAAAATCAATTTTATTTTGTTACTGATACCAACAGTTCATTATGGTTATGAACTAATATTTCGTGAGTTTTGGTTATCAAAATATTTATCATAAATATTTTGATTCGTTTGTTTTTAAATTTTCGTAAGTAGTAGGTAATTTTCCCTCACTTATATTCCGACCAAAAAGTGTAGATATTAAAAAATGCCAACATCGTAGTGTCGCCCCGTTTTCTTAGATTGATTTGAAGGGGACGACACTACGATGTTGCCACTTTTTAATGTCTACACTTTTTGGTCGGAATATATACTTGTGACTGTGAAAGTACATTAATTGAGTTGTTAGTCAATCATTCTTTAATTTAGGCACATTTCAATGCACTTATAAACGTCAGAAAAAAAAACCGGCCAAGAGCATGTCGGGCCATGCTCAGTGTAGGGTTCCGTAAACTGAGACCATTAATTCAAAAGGTCGTTTCTTACGGGAAATTTAGCGGCGCTTACGTAATTTTCACTTACGTCCTTTCACTATGGGTTTTGAGTGATAACTCAAAAACGGCTCAACCAATTGAATTAAATATAGTTTTAATTGAAGGTACTCATTAGGCCTCAGTTTCATGATTTTTTTCAAAATTTTAGGACCCACGATTCAAAAGTTAGATGGGGGGGGGGGGGGACGCTCTGTTTTAAACTTTCGGAGCTATTATTTCCGAAAGTATTAGTTTTATCTTATGCTACACGTACAAAGACTGTGTTAGAAGACCCAAATTCTTTTTAAAAGACCTATCCAACGATACCCCACACAACTTGGTTGGAATGAAAAAAAAATTCGCCCCCCACTTCACGTGTACGGGAGGTACCCCAACAAAAAATATTTTTCGCGTTTTTATTCTACCGTTTTATCGGCTTAGTTAATGCACATATTCAAACAAAATTTCAGCTTTCTAGTGCTAACGGTCACTGAGCTAGACCGCGGACGGACATGGCGAAACTATAAGGGTTCCGTTTTTGCCATTTTGGCTACGGAACCCTAAAAAGATACTACCACCGGTTCTAACCCAAACACCTCTGACCCGAGAAGTATTAGTTATTACTGGCAAGAAACTCCGCGGGACTTATTTTATCAAAACAGATTCAATCTTAAAATTAATATATACAATAATGCGTAGTTCTTCAAGAAGCAATATCAATACAGCTTGAGAGACAGACATAGGACCAACGATAAATTCTCTACTCTCTGTACTTGAAATGTCGGAAATAAGCTCCAAGAAAACTCCAGTGAACCAGAACGTTTCCGAATATTATTACAGTCCAAATTGGTGGTAAATTCAATAAACGGGGAGTACTTTCCCTTTTCCCCGTTCCGGTTTGGACTAGTTTTAGTTCTGTTTGCGGAAGCTGAACTTATGGGAGGTTTAGTGGAAGTTCGTGATTTTGTTGTAGATATACTGTGGATACAGCTCCTGATTTTAGGGCAAGTATGAGTCTGCAAGGACAGTTTTTGGTTCACAGTTTTTAGACAATTTGTTTTAAAAAAAATTTTCATAGTATTATACTTTTGTTAGAATGTAATGACTAATAATGTTGTATATGGTTTTTTTTCATCCTGGTTTTGTTGCCGCTAATATTACTAAGGTATATATTCCACGGATATAGTCTTAATATAGGTTTGATTTTAATTTGACATTCAACATGACTAGAAATCATAAGTTTTCATGTTATCGATTGGTGGCATACGAGTAGTTCATGTCAAATATAAACTAAAAAGAGATTGCTAGAGGTTACGTTACACATTTTAGTCACATTGGTTGTTAGAATCATAATTAGTTTTTAACAATTTCAAGAAAGTAATTTTGATAAAAAACCGTAATAGATCTTAATTTCATTTAAAGTCACACAGTTATAAGATATTGCTCATAGTGAAGTGTTAAAAAGAACTGACTTTTGCTAGAAGAAGGTAATTATTGTACCTCGCTCTACGGCGTAGCGCTACGAAATAACAAACGGTAGATTTATTTATCGTAAGTTGATTGCACAAGATAAAACAATTCTCCAAGAACTTAACGCCAAATAGTATTGTGTTTCATTGTATCGTAGTGTTAAAGAAAGCTGTAAAATTAGCATTTTCTCAAATCGTCTGTTATTTCTACTTTGAGTCGTAAGTGTAGTACAGTTGCGATATATCGGAGCAGCCAAGGTGGTCACAAATATCTGAACAACGCCTCTATTGTCAAGGCAATAAAGTTCATGTTCAGATATTATTGAGTACTCTGGCCACTCCGGTATATTTGATGGCGACTGTACAGGGATTAAACTACAATAAAAATAAACTACAGACTGTTTGGTTTCGCAACCGCTATCTTTGACGTTGTTCAATACATACATACAGAACAGAAGAACGCCTATTACTTAGGAAATATTTATTAAAAGTCACATAACGATAATATTTACTTGGGTATACTCTGTTTCTTTAATTTGAGGTGTGCAATAAAGAATATTTATGTTATGTTTATGTTATGTTATTTCACAGCAAAATAAATAAATAAAACCATTGATTTCTTATGTATTCTTTTTTTTAAATTTGTTCTAGGTGTCACTAGATGTGTAACATATTTTGTGCATCATGTTTGACGGTTGATTAAAAGAGTAGTGAAATCCGTGATCCCTGCCTACCCCTTTTGGGACATAGGCGTGATTGTATGTATGTATGTATGTATGTAAAAGAGCAGTATAAACTTTTGGGACCAAAAAAAATCATAGGGATGTCATCTCCTATTACTCAATGAATAAAACCGACCAATGCTTGAAGTTAGAATGGTTTGTAAAAACGGCCGAATACAGTTGACATACAGAAGATTGAATCAATTCTAGGTTTAGTTTAGTATTAACTTATTTATAAGATTTTTGAGATTTTGTTCACTGTAATTTATTTTCAGTTTTAATGTTAGTTTATTCATAAAGTAGATTTTATCAGTGGCTTTACTGTGCGTTTTCTACGGCAATACCTACAAAGTTTAGCCTTCAACAACATCCCATAAAAAACTTGTTTAGTTATTTGCTAGTTTGTGTTAAACTGGATTATATCCGAAGATAATAGTGTTATCTACGAACCGGGCCTGCATTCCCACTGCTTGCGTGCCTACTAAGGAAACCACTTTATTTTTAAGAATTTAAGTGCTGATATATAACATCTTATGGAACCTTTTTACATAAATCGATTTAGTCCCACAGCACGCTCAATGAGGCAAGCGTTGTGGGTTTATTAAATATTATACGGATTAAAGACTAATACATGAATACAACCATTTTTACTATTGGCTGTGTGCATGAGTGTGGCGCCATCTCTTGAGCAGGGGGTGAAAGGGTTTTTTTTCTTTTTTATTAATGGCATATACTCCTTGCTTATATGAAAAGTCACTGGCTGATTCACTATTATGACAGTTGACCCTACGGGGGATGTCAAATATTTTGAAATGTGATATTGACAAGAGCCCAATTTCTTGTTACATTGTGCGCTGCGATCGTTCACGTTACCCCCACCATGCACTTCGCACATAGCCAAAAATGACAACGAGCTTAATAGATAATGACGACCAGAAACTCTGTGATAGTGATAGGACAATGTAATATCACGCTCATGGCTTTGGGTTTGTTGGAGTCTCGATGAGTACTAAAAGCTTGAAATATTAGTGTAGGTGGTATTAAAAGCTTGTATATATATATTTTTTTATTAAAAGCTTATTTCAAAAACTAGTAGTTATAATATTAACTGGAGGCGAATGTTAGCTTGCGCCTGGCAGGCAAGCTAAATAGCTTGTTTAACTGCGAAGTTTTTGGCCAGGTGAGTCCCAGCGGACTCTGCGTCGTACTTGCTTATTATGGCTTTTACTCGTGTTGATGTTGGTACATAAATAATTTATTTACACGTTTATTGATTGCGTTGTTAGCGAACAAGGAATGTCTGTAATTTAGTGAATGCTGGTAGTTGCTTTTGCACAGTTTTCGTTGTTGGAAAATGCTACGTGGCCACACCCTTTACATTCATGTTTTACAGTGATATAATACTAAAGTTTGTAAGGGCAGGAAGAGGGAAATTGAGGGAAAAAGAGAGAAGCTATAATTTGTCTGCTTGAATATGAATTATGAACCGCCACTCCGTGTTTGCATATTTTTATCAATATAGAGGTAAATAAACGACTGATCGATCGAAGGTTATTTATAGCTAACCATAAACAAAACTACCTATTTAGCTTTAGAGACTCACAGGGGAATGACTCACTCACTATATAGGTATAATACTTATAATTTACTTAACGCGTAACCAAATACTACACTCATAAAACCTTTAACGGCGCGTGCGAGCCCCCATTAAGGGAATTACAAGTTTACGATAACAAAATGCAGGTTTTGATAAATCAACCAAGTACCGAGGTGTTTTCTTAACACGCACGAGTCGGTGTTATGACGGAGTTGTCATAGCAGCCGTGGAGCTGTTGCTATTAAGTTTATTGTGAAATTAATTTAAAATGGCTTTAAACTTTGCTATAATGGGACCCCGGTGATTTGAGAGGGGAAATGGTTTGAGTGAGTGTTTATAATTTTATAACTAAACTACGAAATAAAGCTCGACTTATATATAATGTAAACTGCCAATAGTAAGTTTTGCGCTCGCCATTTTGCGGAATTTCAGTGGTAAGGAGTTTTTGAGAATAGACGTCGAAAGTCATCGAATGTCACCAATATAAACAAAAAAGAAAGATTTCACAATTATCTACCCCTAGCCTAGTTGGTAGTGACCCTGCCTATGAAGCAGGAGGTCCCGGGTTCGAGTCCTGGTCAGGGCATTTATTTGTGTGTTGATCACGGATATTTGTTCCTGAGTTATGGATGTTTTCTATGTATTTAAGTATTTATCTATATCTATCTATTATATATATCGTCGCCTAGTACCCATAACACAAGCCTTATTGAGCTTACTGTGGGACTGGGTTGATTTGTAAGATTGTCCCATGATATTTATTTATTTATTTATCTACGCCAAGTCGAGCAAAACAAAAAACAAAACCACGGCCATACGGCCTTTCAAGTCAAGTAAAGAAGTCAAGCAAAAATTACAAAAAAGATTCCCTTAAATGAAAGAAAAAATTAAGGGTACACGGAAAGAACATGTCTAGTCCCTTTTTTCGTAAAATGAAATTTTTGTATTAAAATGTAGAGCTTGCAATGAACTATTAGCAACAACTTCTGTAACAGCTGGAATTTTTAACATAAACCCACTTTTTAAATAATAAAAACCACCTAGTTACGAAAATAGTATGGTTAATTGAATCGTTCCAAATTTGAAAACCGCTATAACTCAAAATGTTGTCAAAGTGACTAGACATGTTCTTTCCGTGTACCCTTCAAATATTGTGAATGTACTGTAAAATATTTTCATAAAAAAAGGACAAAGGATTGCATAGCAATCCAATAAACAATGTTTGCAATTGGGCATTTACATGTCCGGTACAATTTTTTTTTACAATAGGTACCTACATACATGATCACGCCCATTATTGCCATAATAATGTAACCTGTTTGTATTTAATAGTAAGTTGTCGGCACGTTGTTGAGCTTTTACATATTTATTTTTTATTTTTATTTTATTTTATTAGGTACACTTAACAGATATCATACAAACTCTAATAGTATAGTAGGCGTTAAACGTGTTATAACTAGCACGATATCCAAAAGCAAGTATACACAGCATGTTTTACAAGTAAGCGCAGAATTTTACAGGTACAATATCTAAGAGCGATCGTTGAGTAATAAAACATGTTTTTGAAGAAAAACTAACTAACTAAAGCAACATTAGCATTTACAGAATAAATACAACACGAACTCATATTAATGTAAAAACTAAACAAAATATATTTCAGCGTTTAACATTCATCCACTGAAGAGGAGGAGGAGGATTGAGAGAAACGAGGGAAAAGGATGTCGGCCAAGCCCTTCCTAAACCTAGCAAAGTGGGGGTCAAAAATATCTATCCGAACACTATTATTACCGTCAGCCACTAACTCGTTATACTGGCGGCACATTCTTGTAATTGGGTTGTAGAATGAGGTATTATTTTTATAAATTCTAATTGAAAAGACTCTAGTGGTGCGACCTCTGAATCTAGGTGTATTAAAGGTAATGTACGATAAAAGAGGAGCAGAATCTATTTTAGAATGTATAATTTTGTGCAAGTATAAAAAGTCATACATCTTACGACGAGTTTCAAGTGTAGTGATGTTGTATTTTTTTAGCCTACTGGTGTATGACCTATGCGTCCGCCCCAAGTTATATCTAAATGCAAGGACTCTTAAAAGTAGCTTTTGTACAGCTTCTATGTTAGAGCTATGTACTGCGTAACACGGGGTCCAGATAGGAGACCCATACTCAAGGACACTTCTCACTAAGCTGAAGAATAATGTGAGTAAACTATTTGGGTTTTTGAAGCCCTTGGTAGTTCTGAAGATGAAACCCAACAATTGCCTACCCCTGCTCACTATGTAGTCATAATGTGGCCTAAAGCTAAGCTTATCGTCAAATAATATTCCAAGGTCTTTGACAACGGATTTCCTATCCAGACTCTGACTTGATAATTCATAGTTAAAGATGTGTTTGTTTTTCTTATTCGAAAATGATATTACATGACATTTGCCCACATTAAGATACATATGATTACGAGTACACCACTCAGATATGAGACTAAGGTCTTTTTGCAGCAGCAAGCAGTCGCTCACATCATTGATTGACTTAAAAATCTTAAGATCGTCAGCATAGAGTAAGCAGGGACAGTGCAGGCGATCCACGAGGTCGTTGATAAATAAAACAAATAACAACGGGCCTAGATGGGACCCTTGAGGGACGCCCGATGTTATAGAAACTTCGGGAGAAGTGAACCCGTTGATGGTGACAAGCTGGCTTCTATTTTGAAGGTAAGATATGACCCAGCGAAGAAGGTTACCATGAATACCATAATAGGCCGCAATTTTGTGGCAGAGAATGCCATGATCAACTTTGTCGAATGCTTTTGAGAAGTCTGTGTATATAGCATCAACCTGACCTCTTGAAGCAAAAACGTTGCACAGGTAGTGCTTATATTCAAGAAGGTTAGAAACGGTGGATCTATTACTAACGAACCCGTGCTGTTGGTCACAAATGAACGGTTTAACATGGTTATAGAGGAAGGTGTATACTAAGGATTCAAATAATTTAGCTATACAGGAAAGTATGCTTATTGGACGATAGTTTTCACAACGCGATTTGTCACCAGACTTGAATATCGGCACTATATGCGCAACTTTCCATAGCATTGGGAATACACCTGTGCGAAGGGATTCATTAAATAGCAAATGTAGCGGGACACTCAACTCTTCACCGCACTCTTTAATGAAAGAGGCCGGTATCCCATCAGGGCCCGCCCCCTTACCAGCGTCCAGAGATTTAATTTTTTTAATTATATCTGTACGGCTAATCAAAACATTCGACAGGGAAGGTCTATCTAAGTGTGAAGAGGACAGATTGGCTGGGTCAGGGGAGCTAAATCGTTCGAAAACAGAACCAAAATACTCAGAAAAGAGATTACAGATGCCCTGACCATCTGAAGATGTCACGAAATCATATTGCATAGTATGAGGAATTGATGATCCCTCCCTTTTAGACTTAACAAAACGCCAAAATGATTTAATGTCAGACTTAAGACTATCCTCAACAGACAGCAAAAATAACTTGTAACATTGATGAGTGAGACGCTTACATCTAGAGCGTAACAGGGAGAAGGCATCATAATCTCGAGGATTTCCATACATTTTGAACAATTTATGATACTTGTTTTTTTCTTTAAGACATCGTTTTAATGAATAACTATACCACGAAGGAAAGCTAGTGCCTTTATTTAATTTCTGCACAGGTGTATGTTTTTTTATAATTATATTTAATTTTTCGTAGAACACATGAACGCATTCGTTGACGTCGGCCAAGCCCAGCAAAGATGACCAATCAATCGAACTCAGCTCAGCTCTAATCTCAGTGAACTTGCATTTGTTAAAGTTAAGACGCTCCACAGGACATGCGTCCATGGCTTTGCTCTGGGTAGAAAACGGGACATCTATCACAATAGAGGGATGGTGCACATCCAACCTACTCATTGGCTCAGCGCTGTATACCTTGATTAGATCCACATTGGACAGAACTAGGTCCAAGTACCGGCCGTTGTGATTAGGCACGTTATTATGTTGGAGCAGACAACACAGTGAAATGGTCTCGAAAAGTAATTTTGACTTTAAGTCTAATGGATCAAGCGGAACAAAATAACTAGAATTGTCTGTCCGAGCCCATGTGATATTTGGAGTGTTGAAATCACCTATAAAAAGAAATTTATCACCGACCTTAGCATTCAAAAATATATTTTGAACATTATATTAAAATGCTGCAGTTCTGTAATAGGCAAATCAGGAGGCAGATAGCATACGCACACATGCAAAGAGTGTTCACTTGGTTCGGTTGGTAAAATACTGAGCCAGACATCCTCCACCCTGCTCTCCCAAGATACCTGACGAGTTACGTTATAATCTTTTTTAACAGCTATTAGTACTCCTCCTCCTTCTCTTTTATTTATGCAAGTACTGTCACGGTCTCTTCTGAACAGATTGTATCGCTTATCAAACAATTCAGCATCAAAAACACCTTTATTTAAGTTCGTTTCGGATAGGCAGATAAAATCATAGCTAGAATTTAACATAGAGACATAAAATTCTGACAATTTAGACCTAATTCTATTAACATTTTGGTAGAAAAAGTAAGGCATTATTTAAGCGAAACAGATGATAACAAAAACTCAGTAATATTCTAATAGGTACAAGTGGCCTGTGATACAATGTGATAATTGCCCAAACCTACTGGGAGAGACAGTAGGTATTTAAAATATAAGGAAATATTTCAATTTTTCAACAAAAGCAAATTGTTGACCAATTTAAAGACTTCGGCCTAGCATTAATTATTTCAAGTAAGTACAAGTTATTGTAAATGTTATGTTATATACCTTATATACAAATATATTATTCACCTAATACACATATTCATAACGTAGGTACTGATAATTTATGTATTGATAACAAATAAATCAAATAATGCAGTAAACTGTTATTAATTTGTAACTAGATAAGTGTGGAGAGTACCCCAATAGAAATTATTTTGATTCCGGACTACACGCCTGTTACAATAAGTTTCAAACAAACAAAACAATCTACCACGCCTATCCAAGAGGAAACCGCACACTATGAAATGTCACAGGTTGCCTCCTGGACCAGCGCGGTAGCAATAGGTAAAGATACATAAATGCTTTATTTAGGAGATAAATCCGGGACCTGAACGACAACTATTTAAGTATCCAGAGTAATATCGACTCCTGTTATGTCAGGGATATTCAAATTTTAACTAGCAGAAAGCAAGCAACGCCTGATCATTAGTATTTTTAGCCATAAATATCAAGAATAATTAGGAAGAGCAAAGTAAAACACCATTATGTTATGACCCATATTAATAATATTAATAAGTACCAATAAGTTATTCACATGAACATTGCTTGCGTTCATCACCTGGACTTGACTAGTAGATACTTAGACAGTTATAGAATACAGCTATATACATCAAAAGGGTCAGCGATTTATCCAGAGTAGGTAGCTACCACTCCAGCCACCCATGTTACACAACACACATATTACACTATTCATTCACTAGGCTAGTGTGTTTCCTGGTGCCTTTATAAATAAAATAATTGAGAAAATGAAGCTTTTATATACTCACTTTATACAGTTCACTACAATTTGACGTAAGGAATTAAATACCTAGGAAAAATAAAGAGTTTTATATATTGTAATTTTTTAAGCTATCATACCCACATTGGATTGGACTATACTTACATTTTGTGAGATCACATATTTATAAATGTTATTCTTAGGGTTGAAATGTACTTAGTAGGTAACCTCAGAAGCTAAAATGTACCTACTCTGAAATAAATCCATGCCAAAATAAATCAGACCTTCACTTCACTCATATACTTATAAATAAGTAGTCACTTCAGTCTATGTTAAAAAGTGATTGTTCATTCTTAATATTTATTGCATTGGTATTGTCTGATTTTCTTATATACACTTGGCTATTCTTAACCCAAACATATTTATATCCTTTATCCTTAACAAAGCTACGAGCAGCCGCATGTAGTTTTTTGCATTCAGGGGATAGGTGCTCCGTGACATAAATCCTACGGTGATCTCCATGGATACCCATGTGGGTTGTGCCAAGCTTGACGGATGGGTTGGATTTATTGAACCTGTGAGCAGCAGAAAGCAAGGCATCCCGCAGACGTTGCGATGCCAATGTCACAATTATGTTACGTGGCCTAGGGGAGGATGCATTTATCTTAGCAACACGGCGACAGGCTCGAATGTCATTGTCTGCAACTTGAAAACCAAGGCTGGTGCATAAGGTTCTGAAGAGTTCAATCAAGTTCTCGTGGCGGCCCTCCGGTACAGCCTGTATTTCAACATTAAGATTTCGTGTCATCTGGTCTAATGATTTAAGGCGGGACTGAAGGGCAGAAGTTTCATTTTCTAGTAACTGGTATTTGTTTTCAAGGCACTTAATCTCATTTTCCTTAGCTGCCAGTGACACCTGCAGATCATTCTGACGGGCTGATATAAAGTCTGTTGTAGTGGTAAATTCTTTCTTGAGTGTTTGCTCCGACTTATTAATTTCGCAAGTGAGCATGTCTCTAAAATCAGCCCTAAGGGAGTCGCGTAAGCCCATTATAATAGAGGAGGACGGTGACAGTTTCTGATCAAGCAGGCGGCTTATGTTATCCATGGTGACAGCTTGCCCATACTTATTGTCGCGATCACCATCTGAAGGACTTCCATGGACGTTGTCGCATGACATGTTCAAGGATAGAGGTTTTCTTGAAGATGTTTCACTGCGGCTCGGCGTATCGTCACCTGGTCGACGTCTAGTGACGTTTGTGCAGAAAGGACACTGAAGGGAGTCCAGTGACTTCTGGCTTTGCGTTGAATCGGGTGCAAAATTTAGGCAATCGAAGCAGAACGCCGAGTGGCATGCATTGCACGTTAGGGACCTAGATCCCTGGATGTTAGTGAAGCAGCGGGCACAGCTCATTTTCTCTCCCAGAAAGTTAGGTTAGGTCAGGTTTCAGCAAAGCATAGCAGTGCTTTATCTTGTAGAAAATAGGACCGTGTATCGCACACTGTGGATTGAGGATAAATTAGAATCTGTTTCCGTTGAGATCGTAAAGTGTTCAGGGCGATTGATCACAGTGACAGTTCGACAAAGAAAGTACCGTTAGAGCACACACTGAAGCGTTTGCCAACACGACACAGCCTAGTAAATAGTAAACCTAACAGTAAATTAGCACTTGTAATGTGTACAACAACCGGTTTATTAACACAATAACCACAATTTAAAATGTTTTACGTGATTTTTTGAATAAAATACTCAGACAGCAAGTCACAGCTTGCGCTCGCGGCAAATGTATATTATACTGCATAACTGTCCCGTGGAGAATAAATATCACGTATTTAAGTTTTTCTACCGATATTAGGATGCTTCAGACTTAAATCGATATATAACGTACTATAAGGGTAGAAACTTTAGTACTTTATATTTTATCAGTAAATGATATCTTGTGTAAAAATGTGAGGTTATTAAGCAGATGAATAGTAATTTTGGTACGGTCCACCGGCTTCAAATGCTTAAGTAGGTAGCGGGTTTAAGATTATTATTTATTAGATTGCAGTTTATGTTACCGAGTTTATTTTAAGATAATGCATTTACTCAAACTATTAAGAAACCTATCCACTTAAAATGCTATTTTCTAAGTAGCAAAGTTTATTTGATTATGATAATACTAAGTACTTAATTTTAAATTCGTTTTCAATCTGAGGTACCTTCTTAGTACTTTGGCAAGGCGATGCGAGATTTATGCAGTTTGTAAATCCAATATGGGCGAATGTTTAACCTGTGGTTAGCATAGGGCATAAGAAACATGTTGTGATAACTTTTGCTTAGAATTAAGACGAAAAATTTAACCATACAAAATAATTCGGCCCGCAATGGAAATGCAACACACTCAAGTTAAATGCTTAAATACTAACATTGACAGTTATTCACTTTAGTTCAGTCATGTTTGTAGTCTCAAAGCAAGGATTTAACTAGAGACCGCATACGCGACACACCCTAAAGGACGGAACATACGCAACGCGACTGATTTTAAAACACGTTTCAAGATGGCTGATAGCATACCATAACTAACCTACATAATTTAGTCGGTTTCATTGTTACCCTTCAAAGAGCGGTGGAGGGTAATAAACGTTTCTGTTGTACTTAGGGCCTTTTGGAAGTAAGCAACAATCACAAGGTGAGTCTATTCAATTCAATTCAATTCATTTATTCATCAACCAACGTGGGTCATTCATTATAAATAGGTACATAAAATAATTAAAATAACAATTCAAATAACATAATAACTTAATTACAATTAAATATTAAAAATAACAAACACATTAATTGACATTAAAATTGATGATAAGGACCAACGATAATAGCGTCTTCTCTGTCATATCTATGGAAAGTGTAATAAGACCATCCCGTTTAATCTTGGTATTATTAATTCCGTGTCAGGTCTATGGGTGGTATGTCTATGTTCGTAGTACATTGCTGTTTGGTAAATTATGAATACCTGGCCCGCTTAGTTATTTCTGCTGCTGAATGTACACAGTTGGTTATACATTTTCCGGCAAAACTGTTTGACTATAACATTGTTGGCGATGTGCTCTATTACTGCCACGATTAACAATCCTGTGTACACAATTATTTAATTTACCGGCCGCTTTGTAGTAATATATTTGCGGTCAAATTAAAGTGATTCCATATAAAATGTATGTAAATAGTACGGTAGTCAGAGGCAATCATATTATAATTGAATAATTGTTAACATTTCAGAAATTGCTCCATTAACTATTAACCGTAATTACGATGGTAATTCATATTTTAAAAACGTAGTTGATTTGTTTTTGATATGACACGATAATTATGAAATGAAATGAAATACTTTTATTTTCAGGCAATTAGTGGCCCATAGACAAATACCTTAAAGACTAGCATACATAATATAAGTATCATAAACTAAAACTATTGTTTATTGTTGTTTGTTATATCGTCACGTCTTGAAGTGCATCTCGAGCGTTACTAATAAGCTACCGAGCATATTATTTTAATAACAACGTTGGAATTTAAAAGCTAGGATAGGCCACTATCGATAATATGGCGTCGATAAATACTTCAGTAAATACCTCTAGGTACTTAAGTAAATAAATAAAATACAAACAGCTTATTCAGTAGGGAAACTAAGTGACTTGCGCTCTTCCTCCCAACACGGAACAACGACTGAAAAAGCCTCGCTAAAGTATCGGCAGTAAAGTATTTCCGTAAATGTTTTCTGTATCACTCGAAAATCCCTTTAGCGGGAGTTGTCCCGCAGATTAAATAACTATTACACGAAAGGCGCCACCACTCGGAAAAATAGGCTATTGCCTTCCACTAACTTTGTATTAAGGCACGTCATACACTTAGAAACACAAATAGATAAAACATTATGAAAATTTCATATGAGTTGCATACAAAATAATTTTAAACAAAAAAGAACCGACTCCACTTAGTATCCGCTATTCCAAGAGGAAGTGGCCGAGTTGCTGTAAAAAGTAGTGAAATCACTATACTTATAGGTGGCTATAATAGTTGAAGAGTTCCCTCGATTTCTCCAGGATCCCATCATCAGACCCCGATTTGGTGACAATTGGACCATCTAGGAATTATAACCGTTCGATAAAAAAAAAATTGAATATCGGTCCACGATTCACAGAGATATCGAGTAACATACATACAAAAAAATAAGAATAAAAAAATTATAATAATAAAAATTCAGTCGAATTGAGAACCTCCTCCTTTTTTGAAGTCTGTTAAAGATTGTCCATGAATTCAGAATAGACGTATGCTTTACCAATCTACTAACTGATCTTATTTTGACTACGCGATACACTGCGGAATGATATTAAAATTAAATCAATATAAGATCAAGTGCTTACTTGTTATAAGTCTTCTAGACCTATACGACTATCTGACAATTATTATCGACAATTTAAAATTCGTTTTAGTTTTTAGGTGCAACCCGTCGAATCGTCCAATTGTTTTCAGAATGTCAAAGACATTTGACGCTCTTGTATTAAAATAATGGGTTACTAAATTAATCTGTGGTTGCGTTCTTACCTAGGTAGTGGATAAATTGACGTCGCTTCAGGATTACTAGCACCAAACACTTGAGTGTTTTAGATATCTACACTCGTATGTCAACTGGCTAATGATTTGATGTGTGTGTGAGCGTGTGTGATCGCGCCGTCTTTATGCCGTGTCGTCAAAATGGTTGCAACGGAAGACCAGCGCTGGCCTTGCCAGCATTAACGCTGAGTTGCAACCATTTCGTGGCAAAGTGTGTGTATTTTTCTGTTTGTTTCCTTTGTATATGTTTGTCATGAATAAATGTTTCTTTCTTTCTTTCTTTCTTGAAAAAATAGCTTGGTCGATGGTCGCATCTATACTTACTGCCCAACTTATTGTCACGATATAATGATGTGATCACATGTATGGACACCTATGGTGGTACGTTCACATACAGGGTGTTTCCTATAATAAGAGCAATAACTCAAACAATATAACTTTTGTTCAACAACTTTGAAAAAAAAAGTATTTCGTAGATTGTCTCTTTTTCATACAAACTAAATAGTATTTTCAATGCAAGTTAAAAACCGTCTAATTGACATTGCGTGTCAGTCTTGTCACCCTACAGAAATATCAATTTCGGAATACATTGCGTGTTCGAATAAACTTTAAAATGTTACTTAACCATAAGTTACTTTTAAAAGTTGCTGAACAAACGTTGTATGGTTCGTGAAGTAGACCGGATAGGAATAGGAGTATTAATTTACTGCTCCTATTACAGGAAACACCCTGGACATGTTTAGTTTCATATAATGAAACTAAACATGTCCAAAATATAAAAGGGACGATCAACCAAATATGGTTTTCATATAGTTTTTAGTCAATCAAAGTACATAATTCGGAACGAAAAATGACGACTTAAGTTTTTAAAGTGCAAACTTAGATGCTATGACTGTATCTGAAACCATTTGGCGTAAGCGTGATAGTTTTTAAAGATAATGCCTCAAAAAGCAGAACGACTTATGGGCATTTAATAATAATTAACATATGAGTTATGAGTTTAACAACGGTTAGAAATGTGTTAATGTTACACACACGACATGTTTCGAAGAGCCTAGGTCTCCATTTTCAAACCCTAAGATTACTAGGACCGGCATACCGGCAGCGAAAATTAAGCTTTGCTTACTGGCGGCTAGTCCCAGCATTGTGCTTGAAGAAAACCTGTGTTCTCCGAAACATGTTGCGCTAAATGTGATATTAACATGTAAATTAACCGTTGTTAATGTCCGTATGACTAATTAATGTGAATTGTGAACTTGAAGACATTCATCTTTGTTTTACTTGGGCCTTTAGGTTCGAGGGATTCGTTAATACCGAAGGGACGTTGTATAAATCATCGTATAACTTTATTATAACTGTCGTCCTTACTTACACGAGTTACACGGAATATACTTCTTCTTAGTCGTAAACTAGTAGTCCGCCTCGAACTGAGAACTCGCGATTCACTTGCAAACGAGTTGACCAATATCACAAGACCCATATGAAGATTTTTTATCTTTCTAAGTCCATAACCCCTTGATCGATCCGGCTAATAAACGAACGCTCAAATTTTATGTATCCAACAATTTTCATAAAGATCAGAAAAACGTTACTAAGTTATCGTCGAACAAACTCTCAAAATCAAAAAGCCATCGATATGCCGAGACGTCACAGTAGCCAGAAGTTGTTTGTATAAGAACTCACTTCGCTGCCGCTCCCGCTCGTTCGACTATTTTCTGTGTAGGTCCTAGGTAGGCCTTTATTTATTATTACCATCCTTGTCTACTTAATGCATTTCGTTTGGTTTAAGAATAAACTGGTACTGGTACAGAATGTCTGAAGGCGTTAAGTCCGCCCTTTGACCTTATTATATTCGTGCAATGAAATGTAAAACTAAATGTCAGAGAGAAATTAATCATTAACTTAAGCCCTAGTTTCCTAATGTCTGCAACAATGAGGTAACAACAGGGTTTTATACAATTGTTACATAATTAAAATAATGGTTTTATTATGGATCGCTGTATAATAGAATTATTACCGTAAAACGGGGTGACTTTAGGAAATTTTGGGGCTACTTTGATAGATTTCAAATGGTCATATAAGCGGCATTATTTACAATTTTCTTAATCTATATTGGTAAATGGCTAGAATATTGTACATTCTTACATTTCACTAGATGTCTAGAGATTGAAAATCCATACTTTGGCGATTAAGTCGATTTTTCAAAGTCGCCCCTGTATTTTAAAGTCACCCCGTTTCAAGTTATGTCGAGTAGCCTAGATGACCTGGCATTAAGACATAAGCCTTAGGTTTATGATTTTCTAATTCAAAGGTCGAAGAATTATTACAGTTAACTGTGATTATTATTGCTATTATTTCCGGCTCACAATAAACAGTGGTCGATTAATTTGAATAAACTATTTATTGAGTCAATAAAACCTTTCCACAAAACTATACAAAAATGTTGATTAGAAAAACTTCGCTCAAATCTGTCCATCCGTTTTGGAGCTACAAAAACAGAGACACACAGACACACTTGTTCAATATTTGTATATGTATAATGGGGTTCTTTCTCTGTAGGGGGTTAGAAAATACCTATATATATTATTTCCTTAGTTTAGTACTTTCTGAGTGTACTTACGCGCGGTCACGGACGTTATACTAAAGCCATTTAGGGTTCAATTTACACTGGTTAGAGTAAATATTAAATACAAAATAGCTTGAATCGTCAACGGTTTAACAATTAAAGTCCGTGACTGGACCAGAAAAGTACAGTCAATACCAGAAATGATCCGAATATGGCGAATATACATGTTGCTTATAATTCCTATTATGAATTAATTTAAATTATCTTTTGACTAAATATTTTATTTATATTTTTTTATATATAAACTATACTATATATTATTTGTCAACGTCACGTCTCTGGAGTTTTTCAAACAAGTTTATTTACCAACTTTGGACAGGTGGAAAGTTTTTTAGAAACTTCGTCTTCGTGTTAAGCAATTTAATAGAACACTGCTTTTCAGAGCACAAGCGAAGCAAAAGTGTTTGCGCAAGTTCTAAGGTTTTCTATTTTCTTTGAAATTGTATGAAGTTCTAAATCAATTAGATGGCAATTGATCAACAATAATAATTTTGTTGTTCAGCAGTGGGCGTCTTATGGCTGAGATGATGATGATGATGATGAATAATTTTGTTATAGAACTTATAGAAATGACTCTAATGACTCTATACAGCAACTTTGATTATATACTTAAATAATGCCGCCTGTTTTAACTAAACTGATTAATAATTAAAAACGGGCAATTTTGTCATATGATCTTTAATTATTATTTGTTATGGACCCTAATATGTTTTCTACTATCTAAATAAAACGGGTATCTTCGTGTAGAAATCTCCAAACACCCGTGACCCGTATTCAATGTTTTTGATTATAGTATAACAACGTATTTAACAATAATATGATTGAAAGATGTTGTACAGAAGTTAATCAGATCAAGTAAGCTTTTGTCAATAATTTCAGTTTTGTTATATCTTTTATGCCACACCTGGCCATAAAGTGGCTTTTTCCGCACGCTGCGCGTACGGAAAAAGACGCTTTCTGGCCAAGTGTAGACATAAAATGATGTACACAACACGGGAGGTAATAAAGAAAACCCTCAATCGCATATTTACGTCCCTCGCTTGCAGCTCGGGCCGCAAACTTCTGCGATCTCGGCCTTTCTTTGTTTTACCACCCTAGTTGTGTAATGTACTATTAACGCTGACTAATACTATTCTTGCAAAAGTCATCAATTCATACCTGCACAATCGTAGCCAATATGTAGAAATTAGAAACAATTCAAACGAAGAGACCATAAAATCTGATGTGAAATATGTTAAATTTGGAGTTCCTCAAGGATCAGTGTTAGGACCCCTACTATTCATAATATTTATATATGATTTGCCTAATGTGCTACGTCATGGCACTCCATATCTCTACGCTGATGATACAAGTGTCATTTTAAACGCACCATCCGCTGAAATTTTAAATGCATATATGCAAAATTCCTGGACGCAACTCACAGATTGGTTTGCAGCTAACGGATTGAAAATGAATTGCAGTAAAAGTTTTTATATGACATTTAGAAGGCACACAACCAGTCCGGATTGTGAATGTGACATCCCAATCTCTAAAACTGAGCATGTGCAATTTCTAGGTGTAGATCTTGACCCGTACTTGAGATGGTATGAGCAGATCAATAAGTTGAACATACAATTAGCGCGTGCATGCTACGCTATGAGATCTCTAATGTACATTTCAAGTAAAGAAGTCTTATTGACTATGTATTTTTCATACTTCGAAAGCATAATTAGGTATTGTATTGAGGTCTGGGGTAACGGAACTAATACTAATATTAACTCACTTTTACTCAAACAAAAGTATGCCCTAAGAATAGTCGAAAGAAATTTGACTATACCCGAGTCACACCGCAATATGTTTATTGACAACAAAATACTAACTGTAACTTCTATGTACCTGTACAGGATATGTCTTTAAGTGTTCACCAACAAACATTTGTACATGGAACGGGGTGTGACTATAGATCAGTATAATCTGCGACACAGAAATAAACTTCTTTTAAATGACGCACATTATGTACATTTCGACAATAGCCTAAACAATACTGCCATAAAAGTATATAATTTACTGTCAAATGAAATGAAGAATATAGAAGACTTAAAAACGTTTGATAAGACAGTTTGACAAGACCAATGTACCTGACATTACGTCCTTTGACCAATGTACCTGAAATTTTTATTTACTTTGTTACACAACTTTATATGATTATTGATTATTCTTTTTTTATTGCCAATGCACCGTACCTGACATCTTGTTTAAATTATTGTTCTTTTACTAGCTTTTATTTTTGTCATAATCATTATAATAATAATAATTCTATATTTGACTTGCCTTATGTAAGCTACTGCCTAAAATTGTATCTGCATGCATTGTTATGTGTTTTAATGCAAATAAATGATTGACTATGACTATGACTAATTAGTCAACGAGACTATTCTGACAAACTCGAGCGAAATGAGCTCTCTTAGTTTTATCAAAGAGTTCTTACTACTACCACCGATATCCTTCAGATCAGCACGATGGTACCAAATTAAATATTGTATTGTCATCCAAATTACACAGTCAAGCTAAATTTCAGTTCAATCTCAGGAACTCAGAAATGTTTCAAATCTGGCTTGCAAGATTTTACCCAAAACAACAAACTGACAAACATGAATTAAATGTGTTAATCACACTTATAAACACGACTATAATACATCCGTTTACGATACAATCATCGCTAAAACGAGACATTACATCTATTGTTCATCCCTAAAATACCCGGACTTGAGGCGAGCACAATAACATAATATCTAACATAAACACAATGATATAACATAAAGGTCAATTGTTTCGAGCCTGTGTTCTATTTAGATGCTTGTAGTCATGTAATGAGTGTTATGTTTATATTTGAATCAGGTAGCAGTAAAGTAAATAGTAAAAGTAAGTAGATAGGTAATAGTACATTACGTACCTAGGGCGGTAAAATAAAGAACGGTTCAGATCGCGGGCATTTGTGGCCCGAACCGAAGGTAAGGGCCATAAACAAGCTATCTGAGGCCTTCTTTATTACCGCCCGTGGTACGTACACAATTTTGAGTCTTCTCCTGGGTCTGATCTGAAGTGAGATTTGCCGCTGCGCCCGGGAGCGGCAAATCTCACTTACCACCCAGAGTGACGATATTAACAGCTAACTTGAGCAAGTTCTAGGGATTTGATATCGATAAAAAAAGAATGTCGAATATATTAATACATGTGTTGGTTGAAAATCCTCTATTACTGTAAAAGGTTCCATATATATCTGGTATCGAGTCTCCTAAGATAATTATGAAGATGTAATTTCAACCAAAATAAGACAATTTACTCTCAGTGCCTGTTATGTAAGAATAATATATAATTGAAAGTTACTGAGACCAAAATAATCATGCCGCCAAAAAAGAAGGTCAGATGGTAGTTGCTTTCGTGAAAACTAGTGCCTACGTCAATTCAAGGGATTAGGTTGTCAAGCGAAACCCAAGCCGGGACAAACGCTAGGAGGAAGAAGAAGACTAGTAAGTACTTCCTTCATTCACCAGGAGTTAATGCTATACTCGTAGATCCGTCACTCATTTCGAACACTGAGTATTCGAACGTTAAAAAATAGTAATTAGTTAGTTGCAGATACTCGTACTACTTGAAGTTCATCTGAAACAAAAATAGCATGATGTCATATTAAAATCAATCTCTTTCTAGGACAATGAAAACGGGTCCCTTGTATGAACATTTTTATTTGTTACACAAAGTGGCTTGTGTTTAATGCTCTTCAGTGTATTTGGCCAAAGTAAAAGTAAAACAATAGTAACAGGTAATTTAACAAATGTATTTTTATTCAAGTAATTCCACTTTAAGGTCATTTGCCTCAGTCCCTCTAAGTATTTTTACTTTTCAATTTTCGAAACCGCACCTTATCTCGAAATACGGAAAAATCTCACTCGCCCGCTCAAAGACTAATTGGAGGAGATTCATCGAAAGGATAAGTACGCCGTTCGCCTTTGTGGCATTGCGTTTCACTATTTCCGAGAAATCTAATGAAAAAGATCTAGATTTGTAGATTTAGACTTGTGGCCGTAGGCAGGAGGGTTTTTCGAGTTTATGTATGTACTTATATCTAGTTATTTGGCATGTCCTTACAGCCTTTACTGTTAGATGGATTTTAACGGTGTCAATAGATTCATTTTTGTAAGTGTGACATAGGATATACAGGGTGTTTCCTGTAATACGAGCAATAAATTAAAACTTAGATTCTACTCCTCAAACAACAAAACTTTTGTTCAACAACTTTTTAAAAATATGTATTTTGTAGTTTGCTTCTTTTTCATACAAACTAAATAGTATTTTCAATGTACGTTAAAATCCGTCTATTTGACATTGCTTGTTACCCTGCAGACATAATCAATTTCGGAATACATCGTGTGTCCAGAAAAACTTTAAAATATCCTAAAAATCAAACCATAAGTTATTTTTAAAAGTCGCTGAACAAAAGTTGTCAGGTTTGAAGAGTAGAATCTACGTTTTAATTTATTGCTCCTATTACAGGAAACACCCGGTATTTAAATAGTTTATTTTCATGCTAAAATATATATCAGTCGATTTTTTCGTTCCTTTTATTGATTGAATGAAATTGAGAGTTGTCTGAGCGAAGTGACTGAATATACAAGTGAGTAAAGCTGAAAATTTAAACAGTCCTTTTTAGTTTCGATTTTGTGAATGTAAATTACAATTAGGTTCTAATGTTGCCTGCATATTATAAATGACACCTATTTGGTATTCATAATGTAGTCTTCTCGCTCTGACCCCGACTGTATATTTAAGACGGTAAATCATTTTAATTGAGAATATTTAGTGGAAGTGTTAATATTCCTTACGTTTACTAAAACCTTTTACCTACTATGATTTATTTAGGTTAGCGTATGACCTAACTACTACATCTAAAGCTTCATCATCATTAAAATATAATGGCTATTGTGGAGTCATGTTTTATTAACACTAACTATCTACAATTTACGGAAATTTTATAAATATAAATAACAGTCTGGTTACCTAGAGATAACTCATAGCCTAAACCATTGAAGGTAGAACCTTGAAGAGTGGAGTATATTTTGTTCAAATATTATTTAGCTCCATTAAGAAAACATTTTTAGAAACTAAACTTTGAAGAGGGCGAAAACGGGGGCGGAAGATTTTAACGGTTTTCATTCGGACAAAGTTCACCGACCAGGGGGCCGATTTTTGACAGCCGGACGCTCGAATTCAAAAAATTCAGGCTCGAAAATAATCGCACACAAAAGTTTGTTGCCAATTTTTTCGCATGGAATTAATAGTTTAAATAATCATGATTTTAAATTTCTATCGCTGTTATTTTTAAAACATAATTTCATCGTTTTATTCAGAGTTCACCCCCCAGACCTACTCCTAACTAGGCCTAGTTTCCCTTCTGAATTGAAAGGTCAGATGCCAATCGCTTTCGTAAATATTAGTGCCTACACCAATACATGGGATTATGTTGCCAAGAGGACCCCAGGCTCAATTGAGCCGTGGCGAAAGCCAGGACAAACGCTAGTAGGATGAAAATTCAGACAAAGTCACAGGCGGAGGCTAGCGTAACACAAGGGAATTCTGAAAGTAATTCCAGTGCTATTTTCTAATAATGGAAAACTTTAATTCCCTATCTTGAAGCCGGTCTCAAAGCGTAATTGTCGCTATAAAACTATTAGGTGTTCAAAGGAAAATGCACCACATACGTATGAGCTTTATACATTCCTAGTGTCATTTTCCCCTGCACAGGCGGTTGCAATCATCCGGCCTATGTCCCGAGCACAGATTACTTTCATAGATTCCGCATTATAAAGAGGCACACTCTTACTCGTTTTCGTTTAAGTGTCACTCGGTTACATCTCAAGTGCACATAGATTTATATCCACGAAGAGCATTTTTGATGTCCATTATTATATTTTTTGTTTGCATAGGTGTTGTTTAATACGTAATATCTTCACACGAAGACTAATTAAGTAGTGTACTGAGAGTTTTAACCTCATTTTTAATTTTTAAGAGGTAACGTATGTCTCAAATACGGCGTCTAGCACATAAGTATGTCGTTTTATTAACACAGGGTATTTTTTCTATAACTAGCCACATTATGCGAGGTTATTTGTTCAATCACAAAAAAAAAATCACAAAAAAATGTTCTGGCTGTTTCATTCACGATCAGATGTCGACGTTTTCTATGGGGAGGCCAACATTTACTTTATATTACTATCTAGTGGGTAGTGATCTGCGGTCTGCGTAATGAGCTCATTTGCTGAGTAACCGAGTCACCCGACTCAAGTATGCGATGTCTTTGCTAAACCACATTTTGCGGCAGCCTAGGAAATCTTAAGGCGCAGTAAGATCGTCTAACATGGTTTTTCTTAAAATTTTAGCGCTTTTAAAATAATAATTTGGTTTGAAAATAATATACATAACGATCTTGTGTTTTTTGGGATTATTTGGATCCAAAACATGCTCACTCGATAGAAAACTTTTCACTCGACAGAAAAAATATCGTCTAAACATCATTGTTTAAAATTAATAACTATATTTGTACACCAGTTATAACTTGAAAAGAAAATATTATGGGGTTTACTTGTTACCTGGTAAAAAAAACTAACTAGCCTTAGCCTTTAGTCGAATGGCCTTTTTTACCTTGTTGCCCCAAATGGATTTTTATAAAAAAAATATTTCATACAATAAAGTATTGTGCATTAAATACCTAAAAATTGAGGTTGTCGCCCTCTTGTAAATAATAAAAAAACTAAATTCTACTTCAATTTATTTTATATCACTTAAACATGAATCTATGAAGACTAAAGGCAATTGAAAGGAATAAATTAAAGAAAGAACGAATTATTTAAATGTGTACAAAAACTCTCATATTCAATTTGTGTTTGGGCACTGAGTTTCAAATAATTAAAGTTCGTAAAAATGTATTTTAAAGTTTCATTACGAGTCTACATTTGAAAAACTCGATTTATTTTAATTAAGGGTCGAAAGAAATAAAATTATCTCTAAATTAATTTAAAAAAATGCTATTGAAGTCTTTGTGGATGAGTAAGACACAAAGGTTGTTTGGAAGAGTTCGCTTATTAGCTGGAAGACCGCTTGTTGTTTGTCTGTTCATTTGTAAAGAGGGTTAATGTAACTGTGTATTAATTTTGAGGTTTACATTAAAAATCATGTTACTTCTTTTACTTTGACTACAATTAAGATTTTTTTATGAACGTCTCGTTTCTACAAAAAATCTATGCCACTGTTTATGAAACTCAATTTAAATGTAATTACGAGAAACTATAAATAAAAAATAACTAATATTTCAACATAGTGACAAACTCAAAAAGAATTATAAGTACTAAAAAAATAACTCGATAGACTATTTTTGCCAGCACTAGTTTCAATAAATTGTAGTTTTGGACAAAGCCAAATATTAAATTTAAACTTTCGTGAGACATATTAACATTATAAAATCACACGGTTACACTCACGGCACTTTAGTCACGTCTTGCGACATGTTTCGGAGAGCCTAGGTCTCCATCTTCAAGCACTAGGAGTGCTACTTGAACCGGCCCGTGGCGCACTGCTGCGCCTCGCGTCGCGTCGTCCTAGTGCTTGAAGATGGAGACCTAGGCTCTCCGAAACATGTCGCAAGACGTGACTAAAGTGCCGTGAGTGTAACCGTGTGATTTTATAAAGCTAAATATTACTGATTATTGTTCAACAGATGCCCTTAATTCTCTTTAGTCCCGAGTAATATTCAGGACAATTGGATTTCCATGTCCCGAGGTGTTCTAATGGGACATGACATTACGTTGTTTCTATTTGACGAGGAAAGATCATTATCGTTAACTTGTATGTAGGTATGTGTGTATTGGGGTCTTTGTCAAAACTATTTAGATTGGATATAATTGGGCGTTTTCACAAAACGTTGTTGATTTTCGTGTTTTTGAAATTTTAAGAATTTTTTGGATATTCCTCCTTAGAATCGAGAGTACTATTCATTCTGCTAGGAAATGAAAAGTGTCCCAAAAATTTCATACAATTTTTATTTTCCATTACGCTACTTTCATATAAGTGCCCATAGAAAAGTAGCGTAAGAGGAACAGGACACTTTTAATTTCATAGTGTAGTTGATAGTACTCACGATTCTGAGTAGGAATATGCAAAAAATTCTTAAAATTTCAAAAATATGAAAATTAACAACTTTTTGTGAAAAAGCCCAATTAGCTTGTGATATCATCATCATCATCTCAGCCATAAGACGTCAACTGCTGAACATAGGCCTCCCCTTTAAAGAGGGGGTTTGCCATACGCGCCACGCTTGGCAGGTGGGTTGACGCGCGCAGTTTTTTTTTGTTTATTGTTGTTTAGGCTTTCGGAAGATGCTGCTGCCCATCTCCCGGTATATTCCCTTAGCGGACTCCCACTGCAACCACGGGACGATATGGTGGGGGACAATTCTAAGGCCGGGCACCCCACGGCAAGGGTCACAGCTTGTGATATAGACAGTTCTTAATCATGTTTAAGTAAGAAGTGTACAAGTACAGTCAGCGTCAGAGATACGTGACCCCCCTAGGTGTAAAACTGGAACTCTCGTTCGACACGAGAATCAGCATTTACCACACTGTCATTTAATTCTTTCAAAAATGAAATATCTCAAATCTGCTTGTCAGCTAAGCTGGGATCGATCCTGGGGCCTCGGCTCACACTCATTCGCTTCACTGATACATTAGTCCGGCTTTTTTCCGCTGGGCTATCGTAACACATGGACTACACAACAAAAATATGAACCAGTTCCGACCGGTAATAGAGAACTATGACAAAATCTATAAAAATGGACTTTATTGTCAATGGCGCTTACGCCGCATCGGGTTGCGCATCGTTGCATTTTTATTGGAGCATCGCTTATAATGGCGTAAGCGCCATCGACATCGAGGTCCCTTAACATAGATATTCTGTTCCAACTATTACTTATATCTATACTCGTCCCTGTTTTGCAAGCTTGTCTTGGATCATATTAGTAATGTCTTTGGTTTATCAATATTTTCCTACCCTCATTTTTATTCATTTTATTTCCACAGACGACTAACAACGACTTTTACCAATTACATTTTAAGGTTTAATTTACTGGAGTAAATGCGTCTAGTTATTTCGTTTAGAAAATTTGTCTGAGGGTAAGTCATAATTTGCGTGTGCGAATCATACCTGTGTCGCAACGCAATTACGATCTCTCGACAATCCTTTTGCATTTCAAGCAATTGAATAACTGCCCCCGTCCGTTTTTTTGTGTTTCAATGACAATATGGTTCGATAAATTTGTGGTTCTTTGGGAAGAGAACAAAAGTATTAAACAAATAGCACACGAGTACTGAATATAACGGTAAGTTTGTAACCTGTGACTCCATTGGGACATTTATTTTTTAGTAAAAAAAGTAAAATGTTATCAATAAGTTAAGCCACCAGATTTTGTTTGTCAGGATTTACTGTCGTGTGTTTACCTATATATGGGATAAGATAGAAAAATATATTTAACGGAAAAGTCTTTTAATCGGCAGCAGTTTTATGTGAAGTAATAGGTATAGTCTTAGAGCCATGTTTATTTTTAAAGCTATTTGAGTTTTTTAAGTTTTATCATCATAAACGAGCAAATTTAATACTATTTTTACTTGCAGAGAAATACGATTCGCAGATGGGTGAGATTCGTTATATCGTATTTACTGACGAGAAATATTTTAAGTCAGACAAAGATGGAAGAAAAATATTGTGGCGCAGAAGTGGAGAGCGATTTGACCCCAAAAATATGCTAGACCTTAGAACAAGCGGAAGGATATCATTAGGTGGGTATATTATATTAAGTATACAATTTTCATTACCTGCACTTTTAAAAAAAACTGTGATTTCAGTTTTACGTTTTTCAAGTTATGGTATGCTCATGATATTTTTTTTTAGCGTATTGGGGCTGGATGTCATCTATGGGGCCCGAGCAGCTCGTTGAAGTTGGAGGCCGAATGAACAGCGAGCGATACCTCGAAGTGTTACGTGACGTCATGTTGCCTTCCGTTCGCGTCGCCTATCCCGAAGGACAAATTTATTTAGTGCAACACATAAATCATTGGTGCATGACAATAGTGCAGTGCATCGTTCCCGTATAGTGAAAGAGTGGTTAGCCTTACAAACAGACATCACTGTATTAGATTGGCCTTCTAAAAGCCCTGACCTTAATCCTATTGAGAATTTATGGTGCTTAACTGGGACCCTACACAAGTCAAATCAAGACAAAACTTAGACGAAGAAGTTTATAGAAAGTGGGAATTGATGAGGAACACCAATGTATGTTCAAACATGGTTTCAAGCATGAAAAGCCGGCTAAAACAAGTAGAAGATAAAAAAGGTTTTCCTCTATGTTATTAGTAAAAATTGTAAAAAAAAATGTGTTGTTGGTATTTCTCCATTATTGGGCAAATATTTACTCCATGCAAGTTTTAAAATAATGAGTAGGTATAATGCTATTGTATAAGTAGTGTCTAACAAATTATATTGTTTTTTTGCAAATAACAAGATAGTGCTTAAACAAGTAGGCTTTTCCAAGAGGTAACTCATTAATTTCTACCTTAAAAACCATACATATTGTTAGCCATTTAATGTAGTTTTTTTAACATGGATTCTTCTTCATTAGTATTATTTCAAGTCAATTTGATGTGACATGACTGAATAAAGTGTTTCTGTTAATAGGAAATTTCAATGTAACTTTAATGGGAGCTGTTTGAATTCGACCTAATTAGTGGAGAAATACCCTATGCTTACTAAGATTGTGGTAAGGTTGCATTGCATTGGTAACGGGCTGAGAGATGAATTATTGTTATCTTTGATAACATGTCGTTTCTCTTTGCAACGTTAAATAGCTGGTTTAGATTACGTATTACATATTGATAATGGCATACAGACTAATAGGGCGAGGGGCGGTCTAACCTATACTCATTTTTGAAATTGTTTTTTGAATAGCCCATTTTATACTTAAAAGCCTCTTCCCGCAATTTCCACAACTCCCACCGCTGTGTCCCGCCATCTCTGTCTAAAGTATAACTGAAAAATTGTGTTAAATACAATAAGAATATTAATTTATAATCAAAGAAAAGGGAAACTATACATTTCACTTTTAACCAAGTAGTTTGGTATTACTTATAAAAAAAGTTATGACCCGACTTGTTTTTACGGTTCTACTCAATGAAGTAAAATGTAGATATAATCTAAAGTAAACAACCAAAGTGTAATGCCTTATAAAGTTTAACAGCATGCAGACCACCAATACCACAATTTTAAACAGTAAGAGTTAAGCTAAAGGTATTTTACTTGTTAACTTTAAGTTTCACTGATGTATAATTGACTACACATTATCATTATAATTTAACTAGTAAATATTTAGCTGTAAAATATATAGTAATCAGTTTACAGAACACGCATAATATATCTACTGTCATATATATATATTACCCCCATTATTCAGTTAGTAAACAATATTTAATATAATAGTATTTAAATACCTACTTTTTAGTTAATAAAAAGTTACCAGTGACTATGGAATTTTCATTATTAGTCCTTAAAAAAAATATTTTAACTTCTATTTTAATTAAACTTACTATATTAAATAGGATGTTAATAAATTATTAATAAAAAAGAACAAGTATAAAAATACAAAAAGTATCCTCTACGTAGATTCGAACCGCGAACCTAGTGTTTACTAGTCTGTTACACTATCCATCACGCTGCACGGACTCTTGTGAAATTAACGAAATTATTGTTCTAGTTAAAAATTGATTAAAAGGGTAATTTTAATGTTCCGAGTTAATAACTGAGTAGGTAATAAGGAATAACAAAACGTATAAAATAAATATTTGTGGTAATGTAAAAAAATATTAAAACCAGGATTATAAAACAAAAGTAAAAAAAAAGCAAAAAGTGTGATTCTTATGCTGGGGTTCGAACTAGCGACCACATTTGTCTATTGCTGGAGGGGGGTCACATATCTCTGACGCTTACTGTACATGTTCTTTTAGTAGCACTTCAGTGTTGATATTTACATCACATTTCACATAGGTACAGTCTTCTAGTCTTTTACCCAACTGGCAAAGGAGGGGATATATAGTTTTTTAAGTAAATGTATGAATGAATGTATGCATTCCGCAGCTCAAATAGCTTCGCCGTGTTCTTTTACTTTGACCCTCATTTCAACTTTAAGTACAATACCGTAAAAAGTATTGTATGGTTAACATCTACCTGTTTACCTTTCATCCAAATTGATTGAGCCGTTTCTGCGTGAAGGAGAAAGACATATCTAGACATGTGCATATATACATTTTCGTAGTAGTATTTAGTAGTAGTAGTAGTATAACACTTTATCTATTGTACAACAAATAAAAATACAATAGGAAGAATACATAATATTTGTACAAAGGCGGACTTATAAATAATAAATAAATAAAACTCATTTTTTTCGAGTAACAAGGACTCATAGGTATACATAATTACTGTTATTAAATCTAGTTAACATTGACATTCACAATTAAAAATTAAATTATATTAAATTATAATAATAATGCGCTATTCCCTTAAGGGATCTCTTCCAGTCAACCTTATTCGTATTTTTTTTTTCATTATCTACTTGTTTTTCGAGCCCGACCAACTAGCGACAAAGCCTAAGGCCCTTTAATGGCGGTAATAACAATGGTCAGGTAATTATTATCCGATTAACATTCGTCCATTACGGTAATCTCACTTATCGCCCGGCCTATCTCTGGTTTATTATATTACATGGCTAATTTACCACCAAAATGCCGTAATGGCGGTAGTATGGAATATGAGTTTGTATTAATAAGTTAGAAAGCTTATATTATTCAATGAGTACTTATTACTACAGTACTTAGTAAAAATCAGTAAGTACTAGTACAATCTACAGTAGTAGTAGTAAAATCAATGCTGAGTACATTGCACCACATAAATGCAAGAATAATATGGTTATCCGTGTGATTCGCAGTCTCATATAAAACATATGTTGTTATATAATACATATTCTTACCAACCCTATCCATTCTTGGCAACCGAACCCCATGAATTAGCCAAGGCACTTGCTCTATATACTTACATGCCCATTGATATTTAATTATGTATTAATGTTTGCTTTTGCCGAGCCGACCCCAAGGCTCAATTGAGCCGTGGTCGTGGCAAAACGGCGTGGACATACGTTAGGACGATGATGATTAATGATTGCTTTTTGATTCCACTCCGCCATTACCTTAATTACTCAATGATACTATATAAAATTATAGAACTTTTATTGAATACAGTTCGTACTCAAAATATAATTTATGGCTGAAAATAGCTCAGAGATAGATTATCATCAGCTGATGCGGAGGGAATCAGAAAATGTCTCGGGGCCTATTTACGAGTAAAATAATCCTTTTTGACCGTGACGGGGCTCTTTCCTTGTGAATATTAAAAGGGGCGATCGCGATGAAAAACATCTGACGATCTACATTTAGATATTGTAATTCAAAGGATGTTTTTGAAGGAATATTATTAATACAGGATGTAATTTTAGACATGAAAATTGTATACTTACAGTACTATTCGTGTTCATTTTGATGATCCTATCCCTCGTTCCGCGTTCTTAGGGACTGAGTCTCAGAATTCATTAATATTTATGTTTCAAACCTACTACTACTAGTGGTTCTGTGAACCGTTGACTTCGGAGAACTAAATAACGCGACAGCAAACTTCCCCCCTTTTCCCCCCAATCAAAAAAATGGCTCGACAATTTTTGGCAAATAGACCAAGGAACGTACATGCCAAGTTTCATCGAAATCGGATGAAAAATGCGACCTCTAGACCGACACTGACCAACCAACATACCAACCAACCAACTAACCAATACACACACATCAAAATGCCAAATCGTCGTACCAGTGAAAACGGAGACGTTCGTCGCCTCGCTACGCTCGGCTCCTCAGTCAACTAATCTGTTCAGCTATTTTTACCTGACTACTGAAAGAATGAAGGCTTTATGGGTATTTAATAAACAAATATACGAACAATTACATTTCAAATGTTGGAATTTTGATAAGTAATTAAATAAAATATTGTAAACGGTTGGTACTCGTGTACAGCCGTATTTATCAAAACAGTTATTAAAATATGATAAAGCAAAGTAAATGACCAAGTCTTCGTCACTGTCCCAGTACATGTCATCTTTAAACTTATCTCATTTCCAATTAAGGTGACAGTAAAGTGCCATTGGGCATTGGCTTGTCGAGCACGAACAAGTTTACATTCATCCGTTAGTTATCCGTTTTACACTGTAAAATACTTTTCTATGAATTTTTATATTATACGCATGGAATAGGTAGTAGATTGTATTACAAGGGAGCAAAATTAGTTATTTCGGTCGAGGGTAGCATGTTGAATCCCGAACGAAGCGAAGGATTCCAGAATAGAATCCCGAGCGTAGCGAGGTAGGTAGTGAGGGATTCAAGTGACCCGAGATCGAAATGATTTTGCTACCGCGTAGTATACTCTACTTTTCACTCCTTCTATGAGAAAAACGAAAACAAAGGTACTAAACTAGCTATCTGCTAGAAAGAGAAGTTATATAATGTTGTCTCATTTTAATCGGTTGCAAAGACAAGGAAAATAAAAATAAAAACGCAGAGGGAGCAAAAGTCACTTTTGCTCCCTCTGTAAACGGGCAACAAATTGCAGCGGGAGCAAAAGTCATTTTTGCTCCCTGTAATCGCAGAGGGATCAAAAGTCACTTTTGCTCCCTGTAAGTGGGCTACAAATTACCCTTTTTCGAATAGTAGGGGTGAAAAGAAAACTTCTACCTCACTCGCCGTCAATCAAGAAAAGATAAACAATTTTCAGTTTACAACTGTTTTATAGCTTTAACTTCCCATGAAATGGAACTTTTGCTCTGAATCTGCCTCTTGGCCCCTGTTCTCGGAACTTCTCAACGTGTTATGGCTTCCATTTTGTTTCGAAACTCGAAATTAAATTAGAACTTTTCAATACGATTGGAATTTTAAATGATGGTGGTCTCTTGACAGCCGTTTGACGGAATTCACTCTGGAATTTTGCTACTTTACCCTCTTTTATGGAAACCTCATAGTAACCATTCAAGGAGTGCTTTATAAAGGTTCGATTTACTAGGTAGGAGTGTAGCCATTAGACGTGTGCGCCGCCATAAAAATCCGCGGCGGCGGCGCGCCGGTAATTTTTGGCGGCGTGGCTGCGCCACGCCGGCGTCAAGGTCGATTTTCGCTCCGTGATGGTTCATATAAAAAAAAAATTAAGGGTAATTTTCTAGTACACCACAGGCTTGTTTTCTTCACGGAAATCGCATTTATGTTCATGTTTTTCATAATTGTGATAAATTAAGATCCTTTTTTGACTCGCAGTAAGTCCAAACATCCGCTTCAGCATGTCAGGATTGACACCGAAAGACTCTTGTACTCTGGCTAATTTTATTGGTGATACAATTCTGGTTTTAGTGTTGGTGACAGTATTTTAGTTAGGTAGGGAGGTAACCGGTTAAAACTTCCACAAGATCCACGCCTTTCTATCTTGAACAACCGTTTTGGCCTGTCTCCAGCTCAGTCCTATGGGTCGCAGCTCAGTCTCTACGCTCCTCCGCCACGTGTGTACGGGGCGTCCGCTGGCTCGCATTCTATCTTGAGGCCGCCGCTCAAAAGCGATACTGGCATTGTTCAATGCATCTCTTCGAAGGGTATGTCCGATCCACTTCTGTAGCGCTACTTCCTGCGCGATAGGAGACTGACGACCCATACTACGACCAGAAGATGCGGAGGATCGACCGAAGGGACTTATTGACAAACACTTGTAACTGTGTGTCAGCCCCTTTGTCAATCTCCAGGTTTCGCAGCCGAAGAGCAGCACGTACTTGACAATGGATTCGAAGAGGGAGATTTTAATGCGCCGAGTAAGCACGTTGGCATCTCAAATAAGCTTGAGTTGAGCTAATTCAACTTTTGCCTTCTTAATCTTCTTAATCTCTCAATGTCTTCGTCTACACCTCCTCGGCATGTTATTGTACTTCCGAGATACACAAATTTAGAATCTGATTCCAATCGATCGTTTTTGAGCAACAAAAGTTCCGTGCAATCTAACTTTACTCGTATGTCAACAGTTTTACGTCGGTTGATTCGCAGGTCCATCACATCTTCTTCCTCTTGAAGGCTCTCGAGATTAGCTTTAAGATGGACTGGAGATGGCAAAATCAGCACGATGTCATCGGCGTAATCAAGATCTTTCAGCACCATAGTCCCTGTTAATGTCTTTTGGTGTTCCGATCACTTTTCTCATCACATCATCGAGAAGAATTACGAATAACAGCGGTGATGCCGATGATAGGAGGCATCCTTGCTTTACACCGGCAGTTATCTTTATAGGCTTTCCCTTTACCTTTTCATGGATCATCCTGCACCCTGCCTGTACTCCCTTCGTACAAGGAGCGAATATTGCAGATGGCGCACTTGGGTTGTCCTGTGATAGGCTGGACCACAGCGCGCTCCACTTCTCGGTGTCGAAGGTTTTTTTTTCAAAGTCTACAAATGCCATAGGGCACACTGTTCAATGAGGATGCGTAGGGTATTGGTGTGGTCTGTGCAGGAGTGACCTGGGTGGAAGCCTGCTTGCTCGTCTCTCCCGTAAGAGAAAGAATTAGCCAAACCCTAACTATTTCAATCTGTAAATGTTTTCATGGTTTAATTCATCAATACACGACGTTAAAATGTTCCTTGATCGGACATTGGAGTTGGCAATTTTTTTCCGAATCCTGAAATTTTGACTAACGGCGTGGATTTTGAAATCCGCGGCGGCGGCGGCGGCGTGGGTCTCACGGCGCGGCTACGCCGCGCCGGCGCGGCGCACACGTCTAAGCCATTACAACAAACCTTGGCTTAGTTGACATAAAAACATCAGTTTTCCTTTGAAAGTAGCAGTAAGTATTTGACCCAGTCGGTCTCTTGATGATTTATTTGATAATTTTGATTCTTTGTTGTATTAGGAAGTAGTCCACAGAACATTAAGATGTCTTATTGTTTAACATTTCCGTTAAGTTGTTAAATACCCTCAATTTATATTTAAAGGTTTGATTTAATGTTCCTTGAACACTTATTTAAATATACCTACTCAAGAACTTGCCGTGGGGTGCCTTAGAATTGTCCCCCACCATATCCTCCTGTGGTTGCAGTAGGAGTCTGCTAAGGGAATATACCGGGAGATGGGCAGCAGCATCTTCCGAAAGCCTAATCAACAATAAACTAAAAAAAACTGCGCGCGCCAACCCGCCTGCCAAGCGTGGCGCGTATGGCAAACCCCCCCTTAAAGGGGAGGCCTATGTTGTGGACGTCTTATGGCTGAGATGATGACTCGAGAACTTCTTATGGTTCAATTAGATATTGTTGCATCTTTTTTCCAAGTTCGTACTTAACAAATATAAGTAACTATTAAATATAATTTAAATAATTACGTACTTATTTATTTATTTTGTTACAGTTACATGTGAAGTTAATATACCTAAGTGTGTAAAAAATAGACTGACTAAACACAACTTTCCCTTCGAATGACATCTAAAAAAGGTAAGTTTTTACACTGAATACATTAGATTTAAGTAGATTTCAGAGTGAATAGTCGTGTCTGTTGCCAGAGAAATAAGACTGACAACGGTACACGGTTCCTTCCATTGTTGTGTGCTAAAAATATCGGTGACATGTTCAAACATGTCGCCAAAATAGGTAGGAATCGGTAGCCAAGTGAATGACGTGTTGAATAGGTGCCGTGCCGTGTGTTATTTGTGCTATGTTGCGTTAAAAGTTATTTATAAAACATTCACAACCTTCCAACTGGATATTACAAACTTTCCAAGGCACAATCTGTTAAGAAATTCAAAAGAGTGTGTGAAGTTACAATTTTACGTTTGTTTATTCAACGATTTTCTAGCCTAGGTACAATCACCCATCCAAATTAGTTACTAACGAGAAATATAGTGTAGCCAAATACAACCAGATCTAGTTTATAAGTTGTGAACTGGTTATAAGATTAATATATCTATGTGGATTACCAATAAATACTAAGCGGCAACTTTGCCGGCGAAGGAGTTTGATCACACCACAATATTGGATATCGCAATTGTAATACAAAAGTTTATGAACTTCCACGAAGTTAAATATTGTGGCGGATTCCCAGACTGTACAGAAAAGCTTATGAAGTGTTCACAAAGAGAGTGAGGTCGAGGGCACCACACAAAGGTCGTACTTATAAAATACTACAATTCCAGTAGCACTACCATTTACATCAATTCAGTCGTCCCATTTTATACAAAAACGATCTTGGTTCACGCTTCAAAAATATGTTTAATCAATATTTTGTATACGAAGGACATACGTTAACGCAACCGAAATACGCGGCAATTGTCGGAATAATAAACTTACTTCTTGCCTAAATAGTCAAAGTTTGAGTGTACCTACATCATCTTCTGCTCTCTACTCTAGCTATCCAGTGATTCTATTAGGTCCAAGTCAGTGGCCACCAAGCCAAAGCGTCTGTAGTCAGTCATTTATGATTGCTCGTCCGTTGAGGCAGCAAATGGAAAGCAAAGCTTTGTTAAACTAGTATTGTAAATGCTGGAATACCTTGTTTTCTATTATTTGCTCTAAGGTTGTTTTTGTACCTTGCGACGTTGATTCGTTTGTATATCTGATAATCGGTTGGTTAGTAAAACACTTTGAATCTTGTGCTGCTCTATTTACTAATTTCACTTAATTATGTTAATTATATCATTCTCACAAAAGTCGTCTCCGATGGTATGGTAATATCAAACGCAGACCCGGTGACTACGTAGGAAATAGATGCCTCGACCTCTTTGTCCAAGGCCCTAGATCCCGCGGCAGGCCTAAGATGCGCCGGCTAGACGTCGTGAAAGCGGACATGGCAGAAAACAAACTCACACCTAAGGATGTCGAAGATCGGGCAAAGTGGAGAAGGTTAAGCAGGAAAGCGGACCCTGGCACTAGGCCGGGAAAACGCTAAGCCGAAGAAGAAGAAGATATCATTCTCACAAAAATTTCATGACATGAATTGACATCAGTGTAATTATGTGAATATGTGAATTGTAGACATGACAATTAAAGGTTTTTATATTTGTTAAAAAAAATACATCACACCATACTCGTACACGAACTGACAACAATGCATATAAATGTTTATAGGATCACTAACAAAAAGCTTTTTCACCTCACTAGCTCGGAAAGCCCTTTTTGTTTGTTTAATATCTATTGTGAAAATCGCTTTTTATCCACATGTGGTGAAAGAGTTTTGACATAAGTGACAAGTGGCTTAAGTGACATTTGACAGCTAACAAAACGTAAAACGTTAAAAGTGCAGGATTTTTAACATCGCAATTAATGAATTGCATCGAGTAAAAACACTTAATACAGTCTTACAACTTTATTTTAATTCATAAATATCAGCATTCAACATTAATCTTCATTCTTTTTGTAAAAACGGATAAATTGTTCTGACAGCCGAATAAGTCTACGTACGAACAAAACGCATCTGACATTTAATAAAACCTTTTACGTCAAAACTTTTCATTTCAATTCATCCATCATATCAACGTTAAATATTCGCATGTTTTTCTAGGTTGTTTTGTTAAAAATTAGTGATTCGAGTGATGAAGAAGTATTAAACACCTGAGGAATTACGGGAAACCGAGCAAAATGCACCCTTTTTCTTATTTTCCTCGCTGTAGTGAGGTGAAAAGTTTTGTGTTATACACGGGTGAAAGTTATTTTACGTCTCGTGTATTAAAGCACTCGCTACGCTCAGGATTCTATTTTTGAACCACTCGCTTCGCTCGTGGTCAATAATAGAATCCTTTCGCTAGCTCGTGTTTCAAATAACACTCGCACGTAAAATACAACTTTCACCACTTGTATAACAAATAACTATAGAACATTTTAATCGTTTTTTAGAACATCTTGTTCGTGAATCTGTTTTCATTACAATATATTTTTCATTAATTGAATAGAAACAAAATGAATGATTATTTGAAAACCGACGTTTAGATAACATATTTAAATAAAAGAGACCCTATTTACAGGGATTTAGGTGTTAATTTGTCTTTGTGGAATGTGAGCGTTAAATGTTCGCACCTACTTTTGACACTTGTTGTTCACTATGAATAAAATGACAATATTTATACAAATATTATGTCAATAAAAATCCAGGACGCTTCGTCACCAGACTTGATTTCAGTAGCACTGACTATTATTTACTCTGTGCTTATACTAGCTCCATGGCGTCAACAGTCAAGTGTGAGTAACAGCTCGTCGGGTAACAGGTGACAGGGCAATTTAACTTACTAATTGGCTTCATTCACATTAAAAATACACGACACTTTCATGAATGCGCATTCATTTTTATGGTGCTCGTTTCAACCTATAAAAATAAATGTATTTTGGTATATTTTCATCGAGCATTTCTGCTTTTGAAAATAATAATACGAACTTTGGTTACACCAGTACTAAATCTACAATTACGATTTGTTTCCATGAACTCTACCAAATTCCAAATTTTGCACATAGCGACTTTCGAGAAAACTTTCTCGAGTTCAAAGCATGGCGACCCAGCCATTTAAAACGGGTTATCTTACTGCAAAACCATCGTCTTCTTAGTTACGGGCAGAAACTTCTTCACTGGTTAATTAATTCAGTTAGGCGTATCTCCGCCGTTCACGTTATAAAGGACAGTAACGTTGCCACATTCACGTTTAATCTACGGTCTACGGCATGGGTACGTTATTTAATAACTGGGGCTGATGGGCCAAATTAAGTGTCTTAGCCGCGGTTTCGGGCGGGCGTTACTTCAAATATTGTTTAAAGTTGTAAGTGTGTGTTTTTCGAGCAAAGCTTAAAAGCTGAATCGCTAAATGTGCAACGAAGTTAAAAAAAACTCAAATATTATAGTTGATTTCTACAGTTATTTCTTTCGGAATGTTCTATAAGTTTACAGACCTTTATGCGTTCCCAATTTTTAAAGCGCGGTAGCGACATCCAACTTATTTTCATGTCAGAGACTACGTTAAAGGGTGAGAGGCAGAAAAAAAATGAAAAAAGCAACCCCTATTGTTCCTATAAAACTGCTTAGCAATTTGCAAATAAGTAAACCAAGAAAACAGGAAATCAAAATAAAATCGAGTTTGTACCTCATTCACGAAATGGGTCCCGTCTTAAACGATCTGCTTACGGTGCGAAGGCATGGGGTTCAATCCCCGGTGGGGACATTTATGGAATTAAACGTTCCCTGCCTGTGTCCCTGACGTACGCATTTGACATGCGTGCAAAGATTATGGCGTTTGTTTAAGCAAAGAAAGCCGCTTCAATTCTTCAACTTTGTATTCGAGTATTCGAGGTATAATGCATATTATATAGGTATTCAGCATACCGAAATTATATAAAGTTTCACAAGGTATGTAGGTACGAAGTTTGTAATATTTTATAATAGGTATCTAATCTAATCCCTGTGAGACTCAGAATAAGTTAAGTTTAATATTACCTAATAAAAAAATTTATTACTAAATACGGTATATACAAATGAACCCCCTTATTCATGAACATCTCTCATGCCTTAATTATTAGGAGCCTGTAATGGCATGTCTCTCATGCCTCAATTATTAGGAGCCTGTAATGTCATGTCTCTCACGCCTCAATTATTAGGAGCCTGTAATGTCATGTCTCTCACGCCTCAATTATTAGGAGCCTGTAATGTCATGTCTCTCACGCCTCAATTATTAGGAGCCTGTAATGTCATGTCTCTCACGCCTCAATTATTAGGAGCCTGTAATGTCATGTCTCTCACGCCTCAATTATTAGGAGCCTGTAATGTCATGTCTCTCACGCCTCAATTATTAGGAGCCTGTAATGTCATGTCTGTCAGGCCTCAATTAGGTATTTCATTTATATTTTGGCTGTTTCGAACAAACACAACTGCCAAAGTGACAGAAAACGACAAAATATGAATTGACTAGTTGTTCTGTGAACCGTAGACTTCGGAGCATTTCCCCCCTTTTCCCCTCCCTCGAAACTTTTTTTTACAACAACCTCTAACGAAGTGTGGGCTTTTTACCCGAAAATGATTGAAATCCGTCCATAAATAACGCGACAGCAAACTTCCCCCCTTTTCCCTAACATAATTTTTGGCAAATAAATCAAGGAACGTACATGCCAAGTTTCATCGAAATCGGATGAAAAATGCGATCTCTAGATCGACACTGACCAACCAACCTACCAATACGCACACATCAATCTGCCAAATCGTCGTACCAGTGAGAGACCCCAGACTAGGGATTGCAACCCGGGTTTTTTTAGTATGAAGAAACCCGGGTTTCCGGGTAATACCCGGGTATTTTCATACTAAAAAAACCCGGGTTGCATTCCCTACCCCAGACCCAATAGGTACGCACCCGCGCGCCCGTGCGGCCTCTTCTTGTGAGTTAAAACGGAGATGTTCGTCGCCTCGCTACGCTCGGCTCCTCAGTCAACTAATTGAGGCCCAAGAGACGTTTACGAATAAGGGGGTAATTCTATACCTACAAGTCATTCCATGGTCCCTTGTCACTCCCTTCACCACCGAATAACATCAGTGATAACGACAGTAATACAAACTAACTATTATAGGGGTTTGTATACCATATGCTATGGCTCTTACGATGAAAGTACTTGTTAGAAGTGAAAACGGACGAAAGTATCGATAAAATAACGAAAAAATCAGAAAGAAATAACTTCCAAACAACATTTCTTCTAAAAGTGCCTCTCTAAGTACCTATTGGTAGGTCTTTAATGGCGTGGCAAAACGAAGCTTGGCAACTTTTTACGGTACACTTGTTAAGGCCCAAATAGAAAATGGATCGTCCATTGGATATGCCAACTAATGTCACTGTTGACCTATAAAAAATTCTTCAACGAGTTTCAGCGTTTTCCAATAAAATATATTTACATATTTACGAGTACACACCAAATAAATAAAAACAATGAGAATATAGGAACTTATCTTGCTGAGTAAGTACCTATAAAAAATAAAGCCACAGAAGCTATGCAGCTCCCCAGGCATGATCAGTAGAAAATACATAAAGTACTTATACATAATAACAATCCTCAAAAGGCAACAAATATGCAGAATATTGGTATCATATTTTATCCTTCTGAATAGCTTCAGCGTTTTTATATTATTGAGGGTCTGGACACCTTGCGAAATGTGCTTCAATGAATAGAGTAAAAGGTTCCCATTGAAATTGAAAACGTACCGGGCTTAGACTTGGACGAATTGTAAAACGAATGCGGGGATTGGGGACGATCACATTTGTGCGAGCACGGCGAGTATTTTCCAATCGCTTGCATAGCGAGGGTACTGATGTGCCCAAGGTCTACTAAATTCTAAAAATAATCATAAAGAATGTGTGTCGGCTATAATGTCAAATTGGTGATTCAATAAAAACACCTTTGAAGTTGGTTTCCATCATATTGAACATTTCGGAATTTTTTTATTTGCGTCTAGTGAAAAAAACTTCCATTTTCGAAATGGGAACTTTTCGTGGTAAATCTTGATTTGTTACCTGACTGTTAATGTTTTTGGATAAATGTAGATAATTGTCTATAGTCACTGATGAATTTCTTTTGTCTCTGGTAAAATGCGCCATAGATATTCTTCCAAGAACTTACTGGTTTGATGAGCATGTACGACCTCTGCAAGCAACAAGAATAACATCCCTTGTTTGTGCGCCGTTTATTTAAACAAACACGAGCATGCATGATATACAGTTTGTTTGTTGTGCAGATTGAAAAATGTTCCTCGCTCGTAAACGTTGTGGATCAGACATTTCAAAACAGTTTGAACGTGCTTTTTGAGAGAAAACTGGATTTGAAGTCAAATAGCGTTATGATCGGAAATTCTAGCTCTGAAGTACGCCACGAGTTGAAGAGATCATTGAATATAAAACATCTACAGCGTAGTCGCAAAGATAGTTAGTTTCCATCGGTTTAAAGTCGCCCTAGGTCAATGGTTAATGTAATTTGGTGGCAAACACACACAGTTCTTCCAACAAAAGAGGCTAATATCACTTAAAATCATCTATTTTTCCTTAAGAGGATGATAAGAGCTAAATCCCCTCCCTATCTTTTTCAGCGCGAGTGAAAGAGAAACACTGCGTTACGATTAGTATGGGAGCTCATTGCAAATTTAGCAAAATGATGAATTAAAAACATGAAAAAAAACTACGCATTTATTAAGAAATATAAAATAATGAAGTTTTTTGTATTAGGGTGGTAGAATTTTGTCCTTAATCAATAATCACAGACACCGTGAGCTAAGGAACTAAAGACATAGGTAGTTACAATTGTTTAAAGCTCATTTTAAAATGTATGTTTAGAATTATTTTCTATCGAGCCTTTGTCCAATTGTGTATTTGCAATGTGCTCCCATAATAATCGTAACACAGTGTTTTCTCTTTCACTCGCGATTAAAAAGATAGGGATGGAATTTAGCTGTTGTCATCCCCTTAAAGTGGTTACTATAGAAAACATTTAAAAGTTAATCCTAGTTTCTAAACAACACATAGCCTAAACCAACACAACGTGGTTAAGTCAACAAGTAGCACCAGAAATTTACAACATTTTTCCGTGCAACATTGAACCTTATTCTCTGGACATTTTTTACAGAAATATATGTGTAAGTATAATTTTTTATCCAATATTCAGTCTTATTCCTTTGAAATACGTTCCACGAGGTAGATACATGCTTGTAAAAGGACCGGTTGCGTTTCCCAGAGTTGATTAAACACTTCGACTGCCAACTTTATACAAGGTACCCTTATTTTATGCCAGTGCAATGGATGGGTTCAATTTTATTAATACAGTTATTCACAAAGTGGTACTTTACGTGTAGCTGTTTAGCGTGGGTAAAATTTGATATAGCGTACTAATGTTTTTTTAATTCTACAGCTTTAAATATAATCATGTGAGTGATTTTGGATAAGATGAGTTATTGTAATAGAGCTATCTAATAGTCAGGACAAAAATTATAAATCTCTAAGTGTACCTAATTATATTATAATCTATATTTATTCTTCTTTTTCACATATTCTCGCAACTGCATTAAATAACGTCACTGCATTAAAATAACTTTCATGAAACTTTATGTATAACTATTTTAGGTATACTTATTTTTCTGCAGGTATGTGCGTTTGAACTGAAATTAAGTTTTGTGTATGAAATATGTAATTTACATTTTCTTTTATTATGGCTAATGAGCCGCAATATTTGCTTCTTGATTGGGTTTAGAGGAAATTAAGACTTAATCCCAGCAATACACTACGTGTTTTGCTATCGGATAGCGTATTTCCATCTTAAGGATGGTTCACGCTTTTCCGTTCCGCGTCCTACAACTCCTACACGACACATCCGACACTTCATTTTGTATAGAAAGCGTCACGTGATATTCTGTGTACAAAGTGAAGTGTTGGAAGTGGCTTTTAGTTTTTATACGGTACCTAAGCTATAATAACTAATATGTTATGATCATATTACGAATATAAATATAAAATTCGCACATTCTACTTACGTGATAAAACAATTGATTCTGATTCTGATTCTGATAATGACAGTGTACGTCCCAATCAAGTGGTCGATGTCAAAAACCATGTTTGTGTATCGCCCTTTTTTTGAATTCATTCCTAAGCAAATAGCTTTCCGCAGCACCTGGCCGGAAAAAGCGTGGGACCGAGAGTTGTGGAAGTCAGCGGGAGAGGCCTTTGCCCAGCAGTGGGACACTACTTTAGGATAATAATAAAAATCCCTAAGCAAAGCAAATCAAGCTGCGCAGGAAATAAAGAAAGTAGTCCAAATTATACTGCTACAATGTATTGTGTTTAAATAGGGAATGCAAACCGGTTATTTTTTGTTTGAAAATAACCGGTTATTAACCGAAAAACCGGTTATTTTCATACAAAAAATAACCGGTTTGCATTCCCTATGTTTAAAGCGCCATGATGGCCGATTCGCCGGATTGAGGGAAAGAAGCAAATTGGCGTTTTATCGTCCGCAACGTTGGAGCTCGTGAAATTTTCCGCAAAAACTTTGGTTAGTAAAATCAGACAAAGTTGTCTTACTATCCTGAAATGTAGCCGGATAAAATTAAGTGAATTAAAATTGCAATTAGTTTGAATAAAGAGTGTAGATTTTCTAGTAAAAACTGCAAGTTGGAAAATAATTAAAGTAGCAGCTTTTTGAATAGTAATTAAAAGAAAATGTGGCGGTGCTTATTCGTGAAATATCAGCATTTGGTACCAAAGTTGTAAACTTAATTATCCATGATGTTCTAGTTGACGACTGGAATGCCGAATTTAAAAAAAATACGATTGCTTTTTTAAATTAAAAGAAACTCTGTGTTAGTGAAAGGATATCTAACGACGTCGACGACGACGGTGTTGATGGCGAGGATCCTTCTTGTTCCTGTTGTGAAGCCTCCTCTTTGTAAAGGGTCGGCAACGTGCATGTGACACCACTGAAGTTGCAGGCGTCCGTAAGCTACTTACCTTACTTACCACCAGGCGGGCCACATGCTTGTTTGGCAACGTCGTGGTATAAAAAAATCTGTCTAGAAACTAAATAAGTTGTCCACGGACTGTATTTTTCTTTCAATCGTCATCGTCAGAATCAGAGATTGAGGCAATTGTAATATACCGGAATACACTGACTTTGCATTGTTTTATCATAGAATACATCCACATCCGGTTTCTATAACATATTGCATTATCACTAGTTTTTCATTAGAATTACTAAACTAACCCTTATTTTCTATTATAAATGAAACATCAATACAAAATGTAAAATGCTGCCAGCATCCTCGGCACTATGCCACAGGGGCCGTTTTTAGAAATAGATTTTTAGTTTTTAGTATTTTTAAGTTAGTTTTAATTGGTTTACATAAGGTTTTTATTAATATTTAGTTTTTAATTTAGTTTTAATATAAGTATATTTCTAAGTAGTTTTAGTTGTGGTTCAATAAAGTTTTTACTGCATTTTAATGCTTCAAAATAATCGCAGAAAAAAGAAAAAAATAAGTAAAATGTCTGTAATTCGTGTAACGTTTACAACTTCGAGACGACTATAACTTCTGACACCACCCTATTGCCCCGCGTCCTAATGTTTTCTAAATAAGTTTCCTTGCCCTCCGACCCCGCTTGACCGCATCCACAGAATTATCCATTAGAGATGTAACACAAATGGTTTTTGAGTGTTCGCGAACACGTTTACCCTATATCACACGATACGAATGCGAATATTTGCTGCTCATATTCACAAATATGAATATGGCCTTGTGACATAAGAAGTTGTGGTTGGTAGTTAAATGATAAACGCGAGCTCTAACTTTCAAACTGTATATATCTAGTCGTGTATGATATATTATTAAACTATTAAACTCATATATTATTTATTAAAGTATTAAACTCATATATTAGTAGTAGTAGTAGTAGTAAAACACTTTATTGTACAGGAAAACACAACAGAAATATATAACACAGCAAATATGTACAAAGGCGAACTTATCCCTTTAAGGGATTTCTTCCAGTTAACCTTTGAGCAGTTGAGAGAGATTTGAAAGAGCTAGGCAGACTTGGGTACCGTACGATACGAAATAACGAGTTGTATTATATTCATCTCTTTCATAAAAAATAGGCAAAACTACTTCTCGATTTCTTTATCTGACGTCTGTTCTTTAAAAAAATGTGATTCAAGATCAAGATTTTTTATTCATGACGTACACAATATTACAAAGAGACCAATAGAAAAAAAAACGTATTGGTGTAGCATTACGAAATGGACCCAAGATGGATGGATGGTGGTTATGTGCAAGAATATTCGCGATAAACTTTGCGAAAATAAATGATAATATCGTAATATTCGTGAAAGCGAATATTGGTAACATCCCTAGTGTCCATCAAACATATGGAAATAGAAAACCTAGGCGTGCGAGCTGACTTTGATCTATGACCTGGCTCCGTGAGAATGAAAGTGCTTTGTTAGGTAATATTGCTTTAGCTTTAGTAGAATTATTATCTTTTAAGGGCTAGTAGTAATTTATTATCCTTTAGATATCTAAACACAAATCACAAATATTTGTGGACGAGTTCAATGAAAGATCTCACTTTGTCAGTATACCTACAGAGATTGTAGCCTTTTAGGATTCAATAATTACACTTCGACAAAGAGGGCCCTTTTTTCCTGCATTGAAACATTTGAAGATGTATATCTCTTCGGTCTCGGAGACTGTAGCGAGGTCTTTCTTCTCTTTAAGCGACACTCACCTGTCCTTTATCTGAACAAGTGCACATAATTTTCAAATTAATTTTGTGCTAGTTATGTTACAGTACAGTAACTTCTTTTAACCTTATTGTTATACAAATAAAATTTTATTTGTATAACAATAAGGTTAAAAGAAGTTTAAACACACAGGCAGGTTAGGGTCACATTTTTTTATTCACTTCGTTCTGAATAATTTATTGCGGGTAGGCATTCACGCCTTCGTAAAAGTAGTATACCTAGTTCTTCCCAAAAAAATAGAAGGGACTTCTGTATTTGATCCAATTTTCTCAATCAAGGACCTTTCTGTCTATTTTCGGAATTTCCGGGTCGAAACCACACAGGCATTGGGTAAGCCACATTGAGTTACCAAGTTCAGAAATATAAAAACACTGTCTAAATTTGTTCTTTGAGTATACATAATTAATTCAGTAGCCCTTCCACCCAGCTTGAGATACGGAAATAAAAATTGCCACCATAATTTCCATAATACCTCGAAATCCCATGGATATTTATATTCATGAAAATCCCGTAGCCTAAGGGCACGTTATTAATATATTCAATCCCCTGCGATGGTGCCATTTTACACTGTTTTTTTATGGCTGGTGACATAGGAAATCTTGTGCTATAGAATTAAGACACTTATCACGGAGGTACTATTTTTGAAGAACGTCATTATAATATTTTTGGAATACCTAGACAGGGAGTAGAGGTCATTCCAGACCCCGGATCGTAAGCGAAAGGAAATTTCCCTGGAACTGATAATAATTCTGCTTATATAGTAAAATATAACTGCTGGCCGCTGCTTCTTTCTACGAAATTGGCAATGTAATATCCAAAGTAATTAAAAAAGGTCGAACACTGGTCCAGAAAACAAAGAACCCTTTCAAAACGTCAATATGGCGCATGAAAAATTATAAATTCTTTTGCTCTTTTGGCCAATAAATACGTAGGTAGGGATCGAGGATGCGTGACGTATTTTTCGGGGGCGAATTAATTTAGCCGGGAAATAATGAGAGGGAATTAATTTCCCAGCAGGAAATTAAATCGACAGGTAGCAGATTAGGGCAGTGTCCATTAGGGCTGGCAAGAACCCAGCTATTTGATACTGAGGTTATTCACATTTAGTTTGAGATATTGTATAAGAAACAAGTGAAATAACGAACATTTGTTGCCTACTACCTACCTATACAGGTTGATCCATCCAAAACATGGAGAAGTCAGAAACTATGAGAGATTAGCCACATCTGTTCTTAGAAAACATGGCTTCGATTTTTTATTTAATAATAATGACATTCAGTCTTTTTTTAATCTCTCATACATAACCGGGAATCGAACCTGGTCAATTTTTATTTAATCGCGTGTAAATAGTATTTGTTTGCATAATTGATCCTGAAAGATAGTGGCTTAAGATCCTGTGACTTAAGATTCGTATTATCAACAATAACAATGAAAAAACTCGCAGAATTTATACATAACATTGTTTACATGACTTCGAGCAGGTTGATCTGTCTGAAGGAAAAATTCGTCAATGTATGACGTTATTCAGATCTGTCCCTAGATATATCCGGTGTTCAATTCCCACCACACATGGACGGATCTGTCTTGGTCATTATATGGCTAGCTAATGATAAATTTCGGTCTAGCAAGTTGTTGAAATAGATACAGTTATGGACATAAATGTGTTCTAATACTTGAAGAACGCGGCGTATCGCACACATTCAATTTTCTAATATAACGCTGCCGCAATCCTTACCATACCTTAAAAAGTTAAAACAAGTCAATTTGTAAGGTAAGTAAGGGGCCTGGCATAATATAATAATAAGAAATGGAAACACTGTGCAAATACTTCCTAAGGAAACGTGTAATAGGTGCGGCGTAGCGCAGCCATGCAATGTTCCGCTGGGCGACGCTCACGCCTCACGCGTGCAATTTCCATGCCGTCCGACCGTGAAATGTCACTTGTAGCTGTAGACTCTGTCGAGTAACAAAGCCTAGAAACTATTTTTAAATTAACAAGTTCGCCCAAATTCGGTAAAATCGTATGATTATAATATAATTTACGCCCGTTGCGGGGACATTTATTACTTATTAGTTCTGGCAAGATGAAACGACGCGTTATTTTGTATCGCACCGCACTTCACTGAGTGTTGGCTGAACTAATTGTTACTCCTGACAAGTCGTGTGCGTTTTGAATCGTACGATTTTACCCAGTTTCCAATTTTGACCAAACTCCCTATACGCCGTCCAAAAGTGATGATGAAATTTGCTACTTATTGAAACAGTTTTAGATCTCTTCAACGCATGGAAACCTTTGTTAGAGTGTTGTAACTAATAAAATGAAAATGGCTTTACTTCGGATGGATCGGTATTAACTTTCTACGGTTACTCTGAGCTTTCAGCTATTTCAATGAATACAATCACTCTTGATTGTAATTATGAAAGCACCAACGTGGTGACCGCGAGTTGTCTTAAATACATGGTCGTGTATTTTGAGATGGTCTGCGAGTAAGTAACGGATATTACAGAAAAAGTGTATTAAGGTTTGTTAAGTCACACTTTTCTTATAAATTCAAAAACGTTAACATACATTTGCTGTCGACTGTACATAGTACAGTTCCGCTGTACGACGCGTGCGGCAATTTCCGTGCCGTCCAACCGTGAAACGTCACTTGTAGCCATTTCCGCTATTAGCCAGGGAATTAGCCATTTCGACCAGCTGACAGTTCACGTAGTTAACGCAATTAATTCTAAGTCATAGCTTGTAATTGATGTGATAATCGTGTCAATGCATATCGAATTGCTTTAATGCAAAGTGGTGACCTAATTTAATTTTGCTTGAACGGAATGAATATCAAATTCGTAATTTACCAAATTTTGTTGCATGTTAATTTTGAGAAGTTGCACAAATTTTATTTACGACTCATAAAATATAATTATAATTGTCAAGAATTGTAAAGTTTGGATTGTGTTCCAAATCACTATGAGCAAACAAAAGTTTATTTATTACTTAAAAAATCAATACAATTAAATACATAGATGCAACAAGTTTGTGCCCAATAAAAGAACTTTAACTAAAACCTCGCTAAGTGGCATAATATAGACTGGGTAAATTTGTCATTCAAAACAGCTGATATAGTTCACGTATTTTTTGCAATTAGTACAAGTAACTACTTTGTAATTACACCTACATTATGCTACGTTTTTAATTACATGACGCTTTTTAATCCTTTTTTTTCTTTTTTAGAATTAGTATAATGACAAAAATATCGATATCCTTGGATGATCTGAAATCCAATATTTTTATTTCAAACACACATACAATGTAGGTCCTGTGTGTGGCAGACTGGCAGACTCGTCTCGCTCGCATCACGTACATAATAACTCAATTACACATGCTGTTTTAGTGAAAGCTCCGTTGAATGCTGCAATTGGGAAATTATTCAAGAGCTTTTCGGGCCATCATTTTACCATCGGAATCCACAGCTAAAATTGCAAAAAAAATATTCGTTTAAAATGAACACTAAATTCAGTTGACTACTACTATGTCACGAACATATATGTTATGTTATGTATGTCATATTGTCATATACGATGTTTTCATGTAAAAAGTGTCCCGGATTATTGGATGTTGATGAGGTTCATTAGTTTCATTACTAGTTGAATCTTAATACTAGTGTCTCCATAACCGTAGCCGACAAACTAGAGCAAACCAAATCTCGTATACAAAATTCCTTAGAGAGTATCACAATTACTTAAGTCCATCGGGTAGCAGCGCTTAAGTAGGCAGCACAGTATTTATGAATACGAAATATATTCTTGATCCCAAGGGTATTTTGACCAGGCAACCCTGAAAAATTGAAGGTTTAGAAATCTTTTTGCAGCTCGCAGTAATCCGTGACCGTAGCGCTTGCATAACACATTCGTAGCACGCGCTCCGAGCACTCGCAGTAGATCTCAACAAAATCATGACCTAGTCTGAAAATATTAGCCTCACCCATTGAGTAACAGGAGATAACATCCCTAACCTAATCTATAAAATCATCTAACATTTAGAGGACACAGTTCAAGTAAGAAAGAATATCAAACGTATTGCGAAGCAGTCAGATTTGGATTTTATTTTTATTTTTCATTTTAATTACACAATAGGCAGGTACATGTCTGTCTCTCAAGCTGTTTTGATATGCCTTCTTGAAGAACTACGCATTATTGTATATAGTATCTTTAATGTATTTGTAGTACTGTTTTGAAAAAATAAGTCCCGCCGAGTTTCTTGCCGGTAATAAGTAATACTTCTCGGGTCAGAGGTGTAGGGTTAGAACCGGTGGTAGTTTCTTTTCTCTCTGACGTTCATAAGAGCATTGTAATGTGCCTAAATTGAAGAATAAATATCTTTTATCTTTTTTTTTTATCTTTTAACAAAATTTTTCAGCCATGAGTTTAAGTGATCGGCACTTAAAGTCCATACATTCGCTCTTGAAACACTGACATGATGCTAAGCAACTGACAGCTGTCAACGGCCAAACATGCAGCACAAATTTTTTTCTAGATGTCACATCTAGTAGGTTCTACCTACATAATAAATCAATGGCCTCACCCAATTTTGATGACCGAGTTAATAATTTTTTTTTTTATCTCGTGGTATATTGCGGCCACGCCGTAGCGCTTTCATAAGGCTGCCTCTACATGATGGGCCATCTTAAGGACGCAGCTATACAACAGAACGAGATCGCGATACCGTTAGCTCCCTCTAACGCATAGCTGCGTCCCTATGATGGCCCATCATGTAGAGGAGCCATAACACATTCGTAGCACGCGCGCCGCCGCAGCAGTCGTAGATTACGCGAAAGTGGTGACGTTGTCCGAAAATATTAGAATTGTTAGAATCGCCGGTGGTCACTTGCAGCATTGAATTTTAAATTTGCAACGTGATGTTATTCGTGACCATGGGTTAGCGATTCTATAGCACATTGTAGCAACCGTTTCATTTGAGAAAAATGTGTCGTCGCCTGAAAATATTAGAATCGCCAATCTTTATTTGACGGATAACGATTTAAGAATTTTTTGAATAGCAGGGGGTATCCATGGCTACGGTGGTTATGGTTATGGCGTAGTTAGCGATTTTATATAATTATTTATGACACATTCGTAGCATATGTGCCGTAGTACTCGTACGGGTTTTTGGACAGTGATGAAGAAAAAAAGAAAATTTAAAATAGTACATTACGCATCTAGGGCGGTAAAATAAAGAACGTCTCAGATCGCGGGTATTTGTGGCCCAAAGAAGTTAAGGGCCATAAACAAGCGATCTAAGGCCTTCTTTATTACCGCCCATGGTGCGTACACAATTTTACGTCTTCTGCTGGGTGTGAATTGAGATTTGCCGCAACGGCCGTGGGCGGCAAATCTCACTTACCGCCCAGAGAGACGTAATAGTACATTACGCACCTAGGGCGGTAAAATAAAGAACGGCTCAGATCGCGGATATTTGTGGCCCGAACCGAAGGTAAGGGCCATAGACAAGCGATCTGAGGCCTTCTTTATTACCGCCCGTGGTGCGTACACAATTTTACGTCTTCTCCTGGGTGTGAAGTGAGATTTGCCGCTACGCCCGTGGGCGTAATATCTCACTTACCGCCCAGAGTGACGTAAAATATATTTAAGGCTCGTGGTTCTCCATAACATAAATAAAACAACAATAAATGTTACATCACAACATGATGCCAGCTTAGTAATTGGTGCTGTTTCCCCGTACACATTCCTTTTATTTTTATTGTAATGGTCATTTTATTGTCCGACTGTATAGTATTTTACTAATAATACCCCTTTTTCTTTTCAGGTAAGCAGTTACAAAGTGAAGAGAGTTCTATATATATTTCATTCGGAATAATTAAAGGACTAACACGTACAGTAACGCCGGTTACTTTCAGTAATTAATACGATTACAAGTAAGTACATTAAAGATTATTGAATAGTGGGTGTCGAAAATACAGCTCATCAATTTAATTACTACACCACTTCACATCACAGTGACACTGTCCCCAGGGCTCTCATACTAATTGTTGGTGCGAAATGGCCCAGAAACCAAATCACTACGTCACAGTACCAATCACTACACATACAAAATTAACCAAACGTCACAAACAGAGCCTTCCAATCACGCCTGTGACCACATTCCCGTGTAAATACAAACTCTATGTTACTTACATGTTCCTTTCCACATGTTTGGCAGATAAACAGATTTGTGAGGCTTCGTTTGTGAGACAAATTGAGCGTTGTCGGCCTAATTATAATTGCTAGGTGTGAAAATTGTGAAGAGAAACTCTTTAAAAGCGATGATTACGATCGTTTCTAATATACAGCCTTGGCCAGAAGTGTTGAGCACTAATGCGATTTTCATACAAAACTGGAAAGTTTAGTCCATCGTTTCCATCTTTGTTTTAGTTATTTTGTCAATTCATTTAAACTAATAGGCATGTTTTGTTGAAGTTAGTAGTAACTGCATAGAATATTTGCAATATGTCGCACCGACTTAAATTTACATTTTTGGTACCTTCTGTTTTTATATTTTTTTTAGGAACCTTGAAAGTGTTATTAAGTGAAGTTTTCTATATTTATAAATAAAATATAACATTTACCGTTACCGTACATTGTTAGGATAGGGAAATAATGCTTAACATCAAAATTGTAAACAAAAAACACCTATGCTCAACACTTCTGGCCAAGGCTGTGTACAAGGGGAACGCACAGATCATGAGCCACGACTGACATATATTTGAATTTGAATATCGAACTACTACAGACAATTCCTCTATGTATGTTACATGAGATATAAAACCTATTTGGTATTCCATGCTTAACAAATTTTACTTTTGTGGACTCAAACTCTGTAGATACATACCATAGCCGCCAGACGGGTGACAATTTTATGCACACATAGGTATGTGATATTCTTAGAATACATTAAAAAATTACCACTGGGATCTAAACCTATCAGTGACTTGACCGGTTCAGGCGATTTTTGAATAATGTAATCTTTCAATCAATTCAATACCAGCACCAAAGCTAAATAATAAAGTAAGTAAAAAAAATAAAGCGTCAAAATTGCAAAAGTAGGAGGTCCTCAATTTAGCTGTATATTTTTTATACCTCCTCATGATTGCGTTGAAATATACCAAATGTTAAACATTTTATTTCATCAGTTAAAAATGAATAAAAGAAAAGTCTTCTGTTATTACGCTGTGTATGACAACCGTAAGTTTGAATACAAGTAGACTGTTATTCATTCCATCGCTAGGATAATAGTTGGAAATATGCGGTTTCCCGTGAGAAAGCGCTATTTGCACTTCTGTCTGCGCATAAATGAATAACTAAACAATTTTCATTTCAATTATACGAATCGATTCTCTAACACTGCAGTATAAAATATAACAGAATGAATACGGTTTTTCATGAACTGATGGCGATGTTGCTTCATTTAATTTAAAGATATTTGTATATCTTTTTTTTAAAGCCTGTGGGATAAAGTAAGCCGCTTAAAAATTTCAATAGACAAGCAATAAAAATCGAGTTTATATTCTCGCTCAAAAAATTATAAATAAGAATAAGATAAATTGATATGGGATGAGAGAGCATATTTGGTTTATTTATTGACATACTGGGGTCCCATGAATCAAAGGATTTTTTGGAAAGTCAACATAAAAATGGGATAAATCAGTTTAGAAGCTGCGCCATCGTAGGTACATCTTAGGGGGCCACCCACTATCAGTCGGCCTGACGATATCGGCCTAGAACAAAAATTTGACAGTTCCGAACAACTGACAGGTGACAGTTCCGAGCAAAAATCGACAAAAATTACCTGAGTAACCCGTTATAAATATTTTTAACTGACAGGTCAATATCGTCAGGCCGACTGATAGTGCAGGGTGGGCCCCATTAAAATTATCATTGATTTTTGGGATATATTTATTTATTTGTTTTTAATTTTCAATTAACAAACATGATACTGTTTTGATGTTACAATTTTTGCATAAGGATAACGAAAAATATTCCGATGAAATAACTACTTGGTTCATACCTAATATATACCTATGACTTTTTTTATGAAGTGTGAATATTTTGCTTCGGCTTTCAAATGTTAATGTCAAAACTTATGTTAGTTTTGTAAGTATAAATACCTACCTATGTACCTAGCATATTATGGTAATTGCCAATACCCTAACAGGGTGCCATGTGACCCTATCTTATAATATTGTAACAACTGAACTGTACCATGGTTTGCAATAAACATTATCTTATTTTATCTTATCTTAAATAATATATAGCTGTCTCTTTAAAGAAAAATATTTTGTATAAGTAATAGTCGCGATGTCACCCGATCTCGGATGACATTTTAATATCTCATAGATCGAAAGGTGAATTCCAAATCATTTCTAGAATTTTCTACCTTATATAATATACAGACAAGGTTGAAAATGCTATGTTAAAATAATCTGAAAGTTGAAACGTGAGACTCGTGCCGAGACTCAGATTTACGTATCTCTTCTGTTTTCTTAGAAACTTTACTGCGTTTGTACACATTATTAATATTCAAAGTTGGATACTTTATATTGCAATCACAATGTACCTACAGGCATTTCGGTAGACGTTATAAAAACGCTGTAAAACTAATAAATAAAATACTCAACGTTCTTTTACGTTAGCTTAACGTAAAAGATTTACGCGTACCTTACAAAAACGTTAATTAACTATTATATCTATCTAATATGGAAGAAAAAACCCGACTGCGTCTACTTAGATGAGATTTAAAAGAAAATACTTAGAAGATTTTATGAAATACCTTAGGTTTTAGGTACTTGTACTTTACCAAAAAATTCACATCACTTGCCTTCTCCAGCATTAAATACTTAATATCAAAATCAAAAGGAATTTCAAAATGTTTGGAGAATAGAGCAGTAAAAAATTACTAATTAGTATTAGTAATAACATAACATAAATATTCTTTATTGCACACCTCAAATTAAAGAAACAGACTATACACAAGTTACAAGCAGAAAAGTAGAGGTAAAACAATTGGCGGTTGGTGGTAATTTTTAGTAAAAATGATTACTTACTTCATTATTAGTAACAATGAAAAAATAGCTGCACAGATTAATTTTAATAAATAACAAGCCTGCTCGCCATTAAAAGATAATTCGTAGATGGGAGAGTAAACACTGAAACTTTATTAATTACCTAAATTAATAACTTCGCCTTTAATTTTGACCTGAATAGATTAACATAAATCTCTTACTAAGACTGTTTCTTATTATTTTTAGTCTCAGAGTTTAGCTGCTTTATATTTAAAATGTTACTGTTTTGAAGCTAAATATTACGAAAACAGTAAATTTTTGCCTCTGAAATGTTCTGTGCAAATTACGCCACTACTTCGCCACGCTTGGAACAAAATTCGATTTTTCTCTCTACCGCTTCCATTTTCGTCAATCCACTATTTCCTTGCAGTGAATTACTTCCTACGTACGAAAAGCAAAGGATTCGACTGATTTATGTACATACAAAACAGCAACCAATTTACAGAACGCCATATATCACAGCATGTCTATTATTTGCGTTATGCCACTCTAGTATACGTATTCAATGTAAATGTAACTCTAATATGGTGACAATAGAGCTCAAGATTTATTCAGGTATATCTTTGAATTAGTGATCTGTCACAGCAAACAGGGTGTGTTTTATTTGTCCGGCCGAGCATCAATCGAGCACCTGCTGAGTTCATGGGTCAGTCATCTAATATACATAGCTGAAGAGAATTCCAATATTTCCTATCAGATGTGTCCACGCAACGCGACGCTCGAAATAAATCCAAAAACTAATTTGTCACGATTATTTTGCATATTTCACTTATAAAAAAAACTACACCACTACTAACTATTTCACTTATAGTTTACTTAAAAAAATGCAAATCGAATTAGTCCCAGACTGAGCTCAATAGCTTATAAGTGTAATTTTTAGTAACAAACTGCCGAAACAAATGTATGGCCGAATGTGGGCGAGTTTAGTGCAAGGGACCACTTTTTGAATGCACAAAGACACTTCATTCTTTCACCAATAAAGGTGGTTGGTGTAAATTAGTAGTTTTAGAAAGTATTAATAACCCATATCGACAAAGTGGTCCCTTTTTCCGCGGACTGGCTGAAATTTTAGGCCTGTTGTGTTAGTGGTGCGATAGATGGCACTAGTGCGATAGGGGTGATGACACATGTTGAATTATGCAATGAAATTTAGTTGATAGGATGCAAAATGATCAAAATATCCAAATAAAGTAAACATTTTAAAAATCTATTGAAATGGTTCAAAGATATCGGGCTTCAAAGTTTCAAATTTTTTCGATTTTTGAAAGTACGAAATTTAAAAAACCAATGATACCATTCGATTTCTAACATTTTATTGTGAAATAAATTGTATAGGAACCATATACATAAACGCAACATTTCACTGTAAAAATAGCAATTTCATAATTTTTCCATACTTTAAACAGGGCAAATATGAAGCCATGACGTCACTGCTTCATATCATTTTGTTAGGAGCGTTTTGAGAAACAAATGCAAATCTCAGACAAATGCAAGTCTTTTTCCTGTCTTTTATGTTGATTTAAGGCAATTGGCCCCATATAGACATTTGATCCTCATAACAAAACGAATCGATTGATACCATGCATGAAAAACATTCGTCTAGCCTATTATGGGTTTAACAGTCAAGTATTTTCTGGTCCACATTAGGTATTAGATTATGTATTATGTACTACATTGGTACCATTGTAAATATTTGTAGAAGTAAATATTGAATTACTCCATTTTTACGACATATTAATGTACCTCTTGGATTCCTTTTCCGATCGAGTTCGCTCAAAGCCTATAAATAAGACGTATACAAACTTATTTGATAAATTGTATACGTGCTTTGAATCATTGATAAGAAGGTACAAGCTCTTATATCTCTTTAAACTGAAAACAACCTTGTATCATACGAATAAAGTCCATATTTCTGAAATAAATCAGGAAGTTATTATAAGTACCGCAACCTCGTACTGAGATTTATCAATGCATTGTGAACTCTACCTTGTTTCATTTGTAATAAAGTAAATATTTCGGAAATAGTTCAATGTTATAAGGGAATATAGGGAAGAGGTCACGTGCGCTGTTGGTTAATAATGTAGGTTATGTTGGTGCTCCTTAATGCGTTGTCTTAATTGGTGGGATAGGGGTAACTTAGAAATATGGCACGTATTATGGTGGAAGTGGCAATAACAAACCATCTTTGAAATCATGTGAAGTAAAATAAAGTCGGAAAGTGTAATTTTATGGCATGAACTTGTAAAATTGCCGTCGGCAGAGCGATTAGTTTTGCACACTTATTGGTTTAGCTTCACGTACGAATGGTCGCACCTTCTCCGGAAAACCTTTACTTCGTTTTTTTACAATTCAAGTCTCTAGATGTTGTCACTATTACGTTACAAATCTAGGAGAACTAGGTCGGGCCTTGATTTACCTACTGACTGATATTGATAGTTATTTATTTATTTAGAGTGTAAGTTAATACATGTCTGCTGTAGCCTGTAACTAATTGTTAATTGTGTTTCTCTATATTTTATTTTGACATTTGTGTTTAAGGGCCCGTTCACATGTGCGCGGTGCGGCGCCGCCGCCGCAAAGCGGTGCGGCGCCGCAGGAATTTGCGACGCCGCGCCGCTTTCGCGGCGCCGCAGCGCGACACCGCAAATTGCCGCGGTGCGGCGCCGCACCGCACTCGCGAAACAGCATTGCGGCGCCGCGCTGCGGCGGCGGCACCAGGTAGCTCCAAGGCTTTGGGAAAAAACAATGTTGAATACTTATGTTGCTGTTAAGAAGGCACAGGAAAAAAAATTAAGATGGAGGTCATTTCAAAATAAATTATCAGGCGTTGAAAATAAATGGCAACAAATTCCAAACTGTTTCCGAATGTTAATACCATGTTTTCATGAACTGATAAGCAAATTATCTCCTCGAATAAATAAGTAGCTCATCAGTATTTATTTAGAAAACCAGCTGGACCTCTGGAGATGTTGGGATTGACTCAAACTACTATAAGAGTATAGTGAGATCATAGAGAAATCAGATATTTTTTAAAATCAACTACTTATTTGATTTCCATATCAAAATCAATAACATGCATATGAGTATTAATCATCAACAATATCGATTCAAGTATGGCTACATATTAATGATTAGGTACAAACTTAACAACTTTTATATAAATAAATATAAATTAACTGCTTACAAAATATAAACTTGTTAATAACAAACTCCCCAACGATATCTGGGCCAACCCACCGGACGGCGACCAGTCAGTCGGTCGTGCCAAGAACGCTTTCTTGACAGCCCGATCCTCACCCATTCTCTGTAGGTGACCGAACCAGCGAAGTCTGTGGGCTTTTGTTTCGCCTATAATATTGGATCCGGCCACCAACTCAACTTCTATCTCGGCATTCCTTCGATCCTCCAGGTACCGTCATCTCTCTTGATAGGTCCCAGGATCTTACGGAAAAAAAGAGCTGACTTTCTTCTTTCAGAGTTAGGGACCAGACCTCACAGCCATACATAAGGATAGGTCTTATGACGGTCTTATATATCCAAGAAGAAGAAGAAGTTGCGCAGGATCGGGATAGGTGGCGTGCTCTTATTTCGGAGGTCAAGATTCTCTTTGGTTCGTTGATCCAAAATAGTTAGTTAGTTAGTTAATAACAAACTAACGGTGCCGCAGTCGCGGCGCGGCGCCGCATTGCTATTTTGCGGCACCGCGCGCGCGGTGCGGCGCCGCACCGCAGATATCTGCGGTGTCGCGCTGCGGCGCCGCGAAAGCGGCGCGGCGTCGCAAATTCCTGCGGTGCCGCACCGCTTTGCGGCGGCGGCGCCGCACCGCGCACATGTGGACGAGCCCTAATAGAAAGAGATAAAATTTAACAAAGGCTTTCCAAGTTTTATAGATAAAAGAAGTTATTTATAGTCAGTAATTAAAGAGCTTCGGGGCCATCTTTATAGTGGGGGCAAACCCATTTTGAACTGAACTTACGTTTATGAAAAAATCCTTAAGAGTATTTCCAAGATGTTACAAGAAATGTGCTAGGATTTTTTGCATTTCTTGCTCCTTGAAGGCACTTCGTAGGACAATAAAGCATTTTTGCACGAACATTTTCTGAGAGACACAAGAGATTCCTAAGCGAAAATAAATGTAAAAAACACTTGTTTTTATTTTCTTTATAATAATCAACAGACTTCGATGTAAGTACTAATTTTATTAATAATTGATTGAACTCGTGTTTTCAAGCCAATTAATTTACACCTAACTCACTACAAATATTCCAGTTATTTGTAATTAATTTATTAATTTTTGTATGTAATGTTTTGTGAGTAGCATAATGTATGTATGTATAACTTTATTGCACATAAACAAAAAACATTAAAACATTAGTAAAATACAAAAAAGATATGCACGAAGGTATCCCTAAAAGGGACATAATCTAACAATACTTACATTAAATTCCACTGAAATACAACTTGAAATTTTGACTACAAAAAAAATCCAATGTAACTAACACATTTTACACCAAAATACAATGTAATTACATATCCGTGTTGTCCCTCGGCGCCTAATCCCATAACAGCTCCATTATCAATGTTCTTATTAATAGAAATGGTCTCATGTTAGTAGCAGCTTCCATTTGAGTGAGCACCGTTAACATTTAAAGACATCGTTAAACTTAATCACATCATTATTACAAGAGCCATAAGGGCCACAGTCGTATGTATAACACCTATTGGAAATAAGCTTAGCTTTTACATAAACTTTAGCCGATCGGGATAGAGTTGTCTTTTGTTTCCAAGATTGAGGTAGATAAGAGTTATCGTAAGTTAGTTGGTAGACAATTTGTATCGAGTAGAGTATTATTTGATGTGTCAGCTAAGCCATTATGATATTGGAAGATGTTTGTTTAGCGTGTTGATTTATTAGATACTGTGGTCGGTGCGGGGAAAATTATCTCGTAATTGGAGTTAGTAAGGATTTGAGATATGAGTGAAATAATTGGGTCTGAGAACTTCGAGAAGTTGTGATTTGCAATGAAATGTGTAGCAATATTGTATTCTAGATTTGTAGGAAAAACAACAATGAATGTTTGTAAAATAAACGACCATGTAATGAAAGATAAAACTGCAATTTTAGCATTTAAATATCTGAAACCCGGTTCACATTCGTTTGATAGACTTGACGCATTAATAGGTAATAATGGGATTCAAACAATCAGTCGGCTCTAGCCTATTAGCACCCTGCTTGTATAGCTAAGTAAGAAATGCCGAAACCTACTACACGAAAAAATAAAGCTTCCGGGATATTCTCAATCCAAGACATTATTATTTTCTTGAAAATATTTCCTCGTGACAAGTATTTGTTTCCTTTACCAAAAATATGATTCTTCGCTTAATAAGACCATGTTTTCTTAAAATAGAAATACAAAAATGTATTGTTTCAAGAGTATATTAGAGAGAGATTGTACTTTAATCAAACAAGTATTATCTTAGGTAAAAGAAAACTAGAAAACCTGTAAGAATATATTCGCTTCGTTATATTTAAAACTTTAATTTATTTTCGTTAAAGGAAATAAACGCTTGTCACGAGGAAATATTTTCAACATAATATAATAATGTCTTAGATTGAGAATATCCCGGATGCTTTTTTCTCCGTGTTAGATATTCCAATAAACTAAGATCTTAAACATTACTCAATATCACTGGTAACAAAAAAAACTATGTTTTTTTACGTTTTTTATTGTCAAGTAATTTCTTCAGCCAATTAAATGTTCGTCACATTTAAAGTGTCCTTATCTTGGGAGACGTCACGGGAGTCGCCTGGTTGACACTTAGATTACAGAGGAGTGTCCGTGACAGGTCGAGTGTCCTCTGTAAAGGAGGATTAAATGTTGAATTACATGTACAGTCAGCAGCAGAAGTAGCTCAGCGGGTGAAGTGATCAAAATGACCTTAAAAAGCGCTTATTCTCGCAACAATAGCCGTTATTTTTGAACACCTTGAATGTTTAGATACTTCTGCTGCTGATTGTAACAATGATTCGGTTGTTTATTAGATCTGGTATTTTGGGAGTTATGGATTTTTTCATCTCGGAAATACACCTACCAGAACCTTTTCACGAGTACATTAACTATGTAATATGTATATAAAAAGTAAAAAGGGCAATGGCAAAAAGGTGAACACTGTTACTGGTCTAAGAGCTGGCCACGTCAGATGTGACACATTAATGAGAGTTTTGTAACCAGTCCAGTTAGATTGCATAACCATATTGCTAGATCCGGGCATCTGGCAACTTTTAATGGGTGGAGCACAGAGTGACAGATCAACAAAGTTTTTAAGTTGGAAAAAAGTAATACCGAAATAGGTAAAAACTGCTGAAGTTGTGTCATTTATAGAGAACAGGGCTTATATTTTAACATTAGAACAAAAAACATTGTGTATTATTGCGGAAACAAAAACAGTAGGCGAGTAACCTAAAATTACATTATACATCATTTGGCACCACTTCCCCCAACCGAAACTTTTGGATATTATATAATCTAATTATTGACATATATTTTCATAATATTGGATCGAATCCAGAACTCTAGAATTTGTTTTCTTCAAGTTACTTGCATTCTTTGACCTCCACCACTTTACAGCTGCCAGATGTCCGGATCTAGAAATAAGCATAGTATAGCAAACTGACTAGAGGGGTTTCGTTGCTCTCATTATTGTGTCATATCTGACGTGGCCAGCTCTTCGTCTATACTGACTTACTGAGGCAAGCGGTCGCTGCCGCCTACTAGATGGGTCATGACGCACTGCCGTCGAAAAGTCAGCCAAGAGGAACATCGATGTGAGCGGCTCAGGGTGTGCTGATGTGTGCACCACTCTATTCCCACTAGCTGTTAAAAGCCATTATAGCAACTTCCGACTTAACTAACTTAACATGAATCTTTCACTTCCACTCTGCGAACTGACGGTTCATCTCTGGACGGCAAATTAAGGCAAATCAGAGACGAAAGTCCCGCGGGTCCCATTGCGGTTCCACTTCAGCTAACTACAAGCTGCCTCGCGGCTTTGTTAGCTTATAGAGTGCCACTGCTGGGAAAAAGCTTCCCCCAACTTTTACATTTCTCCTTATCCTGGCTATGCTTTTGCTTTCAGATTTACAGATTTCTGAAATAACACATATATTTGTTTTTGGTTAAATCCACGTAAGAGCGTAGCGTCCGTTTCAAATTATTTGCTCACTGTTTTATTAATGGTACAAATGAAAGTAAAAATATATCTAAGGATCACTTTAATACTTATCTAGAGATAAATTATCGTTCACAATTGCGTCAGAAATAAATAAACTACCAATGAAATTGGGACTGGCGTTAGATTTCCATGGATTTGTCCATTTATAGAATGGAAGTACCGGTTTACGTTTCAGTTTCTTCAATTTTTGATCAAAACGGAACCAGTATTTATTCGGAAACCATATTTGGTCGGTCACAAAAGATGCTCTAACGACCAATCTAACTTAGCACTGACATAGCAATTGACAAACGTAGGTATAAGCGAAATACGACTTTTATATTAGCAGTTCTTTTACGTTCAAAGTCAACGCAGAGTTGGTGCTGTCGAACTCTAAATCACACTTCAACACGGCAGTTGATCTCAGCCCGACATTGGCGTAAATGAATTAGTAACTAGTACCCAAGCGTCGCGTCGGCAGCTAAACTAGAATTTCTAATTCTGAACTAGTTTGACTGCGGAGAGCAAACGTTACCAAAGTACTTGTATGTTGGTCGACAGTTCGCTCGACCTCGCCCTATTTTATAGTCATCTAGGTCCTTTTTAGGGTTCTATAGCCGAAATGGCAACGGAACCCGTATAATTTAGTCATGGCGGTCGCGACCGCCACGGGCCGTCTGTCTGTCCTGTCACCTTGACTGTTTGTAGGTAGGTACTAAAAATAGCAATTTGTGTCGTGTAATCGAAACCAAAAAAAAAGAGGAAGTAGAAAAATATAACATAAAATAAAAAAAGGGGATGGGATGTATGGGACTACGATGTGTTAAGCAGAAATAATCAACCAAGAATCTAAAACGTCAATATATAAACATACAAACATTTATACTTATAACATTAATACAATTATTTCGATGTTATATTTAATATACTTATCTATATATCTGTATTTATTACGATAACAGTAATAATGAATCGCTTTATTCAAAAGTGACAACATTTGCTGCCAAGTAATGTACAACTCTACTTAAGTGTGCATAAGATTCAAAGCTGCAGGAATTTCTGAAGGCAGACTTATAAGCCGAGATTTATAGCATTGGACGGAGCTTTTACTTCGCCATTTGTTAAAAATCGTCGATCGGACTTAAGGGTGACTGTGCAGCAAATTGGCAATTTTCATCTCTTTTTGGCATATGGGATTCCAAGCACGTGCCATCTCTTTCGTCTGGGTTTATTGCCTCTAAACTGTCAACTTATCGCATTTGGATTTAAAGTTATTGAACTAACGTTTAAAGAAGCGCTAAGTGAGACATGTGAGTTTTTTCGTGGAATTGCGTATCATACAGCCTTGGCCAGAAGTGTTGAGCACCAATGCGATTTTCATACAAAACTGGAAAGTTTAGTCCATCGTTTCCATCTTTGTTTAAGTTATTTTGTCAATTAATTTAAACTAATAGGCATGTTTTGTTGAAGTTAGTAGTAACTGCATAGAATATTTGCAATATGTCGCACCGACTTAAATTTACATTTTTGGTACCTTCTGTTTTCATATTTTTTAAGTACCTTGAAAGTGTTATTAAGTGAAGTTTTCTATATTTATAAATAAAATATAACATTTACCGTTACCGTACATTGTTAGGATAGGGAAATAATACTTAACATCAAAATTGTAAACAAAAAACACCTATGCTCAATACTTCTGGCCAAGGCTGTAGCTTTCTGTCTGTCTTCATATCTTTCTCGGGAGTTGTTTGTTTCTTAAACGACTTAAAGCAAGGCATTATACATATCATTATATTATCGTAGCCACAGTTCACCTCGATAACTAGTGGAAGCTTACAATACAACACGCTCATAAATACTTTACAAGTGAAAAGTGGTTATTTAATGACGTTATTTTGGCATTACCTTGGCATCTCAATAGCTAATTTCAAGCAAAATCATCGTTACTATGCTACTTTCAATAGAACGTAATAGTTTGAAAAGAACAAAGCACAAAATACGAATAAATATCTTTTTTCCACCTTTATCTTTTATACCACGACCATAGTTTATGAACGTCTGCAACTCCAGAAGTGGCAAATGCGCGGTGTCGACAATTTAGTGTTGATGATGGCTAAAGGGGCCGTCGTCAACACTCTGCATCTATTTATTCATCTTCAGTAAGGTTAAGGAGATTCATTCTCCATAGCCTATAATCATTTCAACTCGATCATCCCCTAATCCCACAGTTAGACCGAACAAGTAGCTTGTAAAATTTGCAAGTCACACTTACCGTAGAAACAACATGATAACGTAGAAATAAAATGACAAAGTAGTTGAACTTGTAGAATGAACTAATTACACTTAACAAAATCGAACTCGTAGTTTTAACCAAAGAGCTTGTAGGCGCTATTTTAAAATGAGAGTCTGGTTGAAGGAATGTGAATTCTGGTTGTTTTTTCTCTCAGTGCAAAACTATCAAAAATGTATGCGACGTTAATCTAAGGCAAAGTTCAAAGAGTTCGCGGGTGTTTGTCTCGACAGAGATTACAAGTTTGTGCCCTTATCAGCTGAAACTGGTGGGTCGGAGATTGTAACTTACGCACTTTGCAGTGCCCGGGCAGCACGTTAAAGTGCCAGTCCATTTCTGGCAGTAGGCAGCGACTGCGTTGTATGCTACATCTTCTAAATAGTTCATATATTAATAAATACGCGATATACAGCGTGTATTGTTGATATAACTACATACGTTAAGGGTAGTTAGTATAGACCCTAATAAACATACTTTTATAATGATTTAAAAAACGATTTTATTCCATTTTAAACACGCAACACACACAACAATATTTCAGCACGCAACGTATCGCTACCTACATGATTACGGCGATTATCACACTGACGACGGATCCGCATGCGGCGCCGGTGCGCGAGAGAGATAGCGCTCTGCATGTGTATAGCGCAGTCTCGTTCGCACACCGGCGCCGCATGCGGATCCGCACCATTTCCTTTAAAACTTCACAATCGATATCTCAGATTTTGCTACTAGAAAACAAAATCTAAAATAAATTACTATCACTAAGTTAATTATTGTTTTAATATGAGTCCCCAGCACATGTACGTCAGGTTACAGGTTGTGGCTGTATCAACAATACACACTGTATAGGGATAGGGAACAAACAACGCACAACCAAAAGCGATGAAGGACGATTCTTGTGGAATATACAATGTGCTCATGAGGAATTCGAAAGATTATAATTATAACTGAAGGCCTGAAGGGTACACGGAAAGAACATGTGTAGTCACTTTGACAACATTTTGAGTTATAGCGGTTTTAAAGTTTGGAACGATTCAATTAACCATGCTATTTTCGTAACTAAGTAGATTGTTTTTATCAATAAAAAAGTGGATTTATGTTAAAAATTCCAGCTGTTACAGAAGTTGTTGCTAATAGTTCATTAAAAGCTCTACATTTTGATATAAAAATCTAATTTTACGAAAAAAGGGACTAGACATGTTCTTTCCGTGTACCCTTTAACTTATAACTTTAATATAGATAGCCAAGACAAGCGTTATTTCGAGTTGTCAAAATTTAAATTTAGAATACGATGGAATGGCAGGTCTTTTTACATGTCTCTGAGTGACTATAGCATATAATTGCCATAACTCCCTGCTTGTTGAATAAAGGCGCTGATGACATGAGTAATGATCTATAGTGACATGTTTTGGGGTGAATCTATGCACGCAATACTGACATTTGTCATGTTCGGGCGATTTAAGTTAGATTGATGGAAAAACAATTTTATTAATAATACAATTTCTATATGTTCGTGATCATGGTAAAATGAATAATTCCCAAACCCATTAGTGATATTATAGATTGAATGTTTTTCTATTGAATTATTATACATCTCTAACTGCTATAAGTAGTAATATGGTAGAGAAGAGGTGGTCAAATTATGTCAGCAGGCAGACTCAACCAGAGACCGATATCGGTATAACTTAAAAATCGAATTAGCACCTTGCAAATGTAATATTTACTCGATATTACATTACAATATATTTAGGTATATGTGATAAATGAACAGATTATTCAGTCAATATTAATAAAATATGGATAATAACATAAATAATAATAAAATAACAATAAATTCTCAACTTAAGACTAACTTAAGCCTAGTCAAAAAGTCCCCCCCCCCCGTATTGTCCCTGGCGCAAAGGTACCCATCACACTAGCCGCGTTACCACGTCTATATTAATAAAAATAATTAAAAAACCTAGTGCAGTAAGAATAATAAAGCTTGTGTATATATAATACATGGATTAGATATAGACAAATACTTAAATAAATGTACCTACAGAAAAAAACCCTAACTCAAGATGATAAACACACAAATAAATAAAACCAGGATTCGAACCCGGGACCTCCTGCTTCGTATAGTTCGTATACAGGGTGACTGCCGATTAGGCTAGGAATGATCCTGACAAGCTCTGAAAAAAATAAAAGGTTTTGTATGAACGGTTGGCCGGCTGTAACGACGTACTCAATTTTTTTTTCACGTAAACTTTTTCTTTTCCTTTTTTCTTACTCGCAATACGATACCAATTATGCCCTTAAACGGATCACCAGTGTTTTTGTTACATTCTGTATCTGATGGTGACTGTACCATATTTTGAACTAGGTCAATTGATCGACCCTTTTAAACCTCTTTGTGTTCTATCGGAAGCGAAAATATAACCTTTCCTTTTGAAATTTGAACTAATCCAATTGAATTGAAAACAGAAGCTCCGAGGGATCGTGGTTGAGGTTTAACTCAAAAACACGCCGCATCTCAACGCCTACCGAATTAATAGATGGAGAGCTAACCCCGAAAAATGCGACACAATAACGCGAGAAAAAAAATTCACTTGTTAGTTTTTATAGGTACTATCTTACTTCTAGATCCGTTTATCGGGTAATTTTTCGTCGGCTGAGGTCAGAGAATGAAAATCATTGTAAATTGCAATTTCTAAAGTTCTAGTGTTTGTTGCGGTATTATGGGTAATTATGTAATTAATTATAATACATTATTGCTAGATGTTTCTGTTGGAAGTAGTGTGTAAAGTGACGTATAATGTCATTCATATCACAGTTGGTTGCCTACTGTTTTTGTTTCGGTAGTAATACGGTTATTTTTCTAATGTTAAAATATAGACCCAGTTTTCTATAAATGAGACAATTTTGGCAGTTTTTATGTACTTTAAATTTCTTTTTTCCAACAGAAAAGTTTTACTGGCCTGTCACTCTAACCTCAACCGATGACAAGCTATCAGATATGTACCTACCCATTTTAAGTTATAAGCATAGTACATATAACAAACTATGTAGAGGGGTTTCGTTGCTCTCCATATTGCACCATTTCCCGGCGAGCTCTCAGTCTATAAGGTAAAATATTCCGCTGTATTTTCAGTGTTTCATGTTAAAAGCCAAAAAAACGCCTCAATATGCACCGGCCTGATTGAGACCTTGAGCGCGGTTCTTCCGTGAATTTTGCTCTAGTTCAAAAAGGGTAAATGCACCGTATACTTCCGTAGTACTTCGTCTTTTTAAAGTGATGACCTTTCGCCCTTTCGACGTTTGTGCCGTAAAATGAAAATGAATGAAGGTACGCACAACGGCGTATTTGGGACGAAAGCTTTTCGGCCGAGGGCGTTTGACCAACAATATTTTGTTTGCGCCTTTTAACCCTCCATGGTATTTTTATTCAATTGGGGATACATTGGATGTTTTGGAGAGGTGAATTTGTAGAGGTATTGCTTATTTGTAAATATGTTATGGAGGTAATATTGGTAATTTTCAAAGGAAAATGATGTAGGGTATTACAAAGATAAAGGACGGCACAAGAATTAAATAATATAAGGTCGTGCGTTTTACGGAAATATTTATTGACATATATTATATGGCTTTAAAAATATATTGTGAAAACCGGTATCTAGTTGATAACCGCCAGCCAATTATATCATTCCAATAACAATTATTTGATTTCGATATTGTTGCTAAGTTAATAAGGAGGTAAAAGTGAAACCTATTACGTAATAATTTCTCTTTAGATCCATTAGATAAGCATTTATGAATTTTGCTTATTTTAAATGAAACTGCAAAATATTCCGCGAGTGTTAGAAACTACGAGCTTACATTACTGTGCGGCCGGGAAATATTAATTTCCCGCGCACGGGTGGAAAACCGCAGCGCGGGCGCTGGGAAACGACGCGAGCTAAATAAATATAATTATACACGTGCTTAAGCATTATGACTTAGTTAAAACTTGGTTTAAATCTTATAATCATATCTTTTAAGCATTTATGTTTTGCTATACCTTTAATAAAACCGAAATTTTTAACTAATAGCTCTAAATATGAGAGATTTTTATGTTATTTTAGGGCGACAAGATGAAAGAAAAACGTCGTTTTTATACAGTTAACTAAATTGAAGTAAGTAGTCCCTTCTAGTTTCATTTTAAATTTTAAACATCAAAGCGCTAGTCGTAAATTACGAATGCTTTTATAAAATTATCATCAAAACAAAACAAGACTACAAAATTATTCCATTTCCAAAACAAACATAAAACTAAGTAAACTAATGAACTAACTCCATCCATCACCTAAAACTAATAAAAACTAAAACTAATTACAATGTCCGCGGGACAGGTACGCGAACAGGTACGATTACCTTAATTAATTATAAGCAAGTTTCACAATAGCTATAAATTAAAGGGAAGACAACCGATCAGCGGCTGCCCTCATTAGTGAATTGAAACTCGATCGTTATCGCTTTCGGTGGTCGGCTCTTGGAGTTAGTATCGGATAATAATTATAGAAACTTAGTGGCATTGTGATCAAAACAAAAACCCTTTAAAAAGAAATTGTATGTATATTTGAATACTCACTTTATTTTATTTTTACAATTTACTTTGCATTTTATTAGTTTGAAGATAGGTAACTGGGCTATAATACCACTTTTATACTGTGTGTTCTTCTTACGGTTTTGCTGGTGTGTCTTATTAGAAATTAGAATTCAAAAGAGGTTTACTATGACTCAAAATTAACGCAAAGTGAACCTAAAACCAGGAAAGTTGCAAAAGTACCTACCTTTTACAATTAGGTACCTATATATGTACCTATCAAAAAGTAGCAATATTTGGTTTTCCCAACAAAGATTATCATAGATCCTGGTAAAGTTGCCAAACTATCCGTTTCTCCACACTATTTGTAAGTTACTTCAGAGATACTGTTAATAAAAGTAAAAAAGGTTTTAAGTTCTTTGACATAAGATTGTATTTCTTCTGACTTCACTGTAGTGTTATATTGATATAGGTACGGTTTTTAGCCCAAGGGTCTTCGAAGAAAAAGCCATCATTCTTTTTATCTCCTTAACGTCACGCAATAACGTCCACATTCCAGATTGCAAACTTTTACTTACTAAAACAAGGGCCTATCTCTTTAACAATCGCTTTAAGATACAACTTTGTCCCATTAACGCTGCTTAGAACAAATATCTTACCGTTTTGATCTTTAAAACGACGTAACATCATACGTGTTTCATACTGATATACGTCTTTTTAATTTATAAGAGTAGTTTGTAGGTTTTGTCGAATTTAGATCGAAAATGACGGATAGTATTTCGAGTTCCATATAAAGATACTACCATTTAACTTAAGGAGCTAGTTTAGAGGTGTTTCGAGTGGTTTTTCGGTTGATCCCGGAACTTCTGAACTTCCGGTTAAGTATTTCGGCATTAAAGTTGGAAACAAACAAGTGCTAAATAGGTTTAGATTGCGATTCGCGATAATGGCTGTTTGTTCGAATTCTAAGTTTATTTTGCCACCTGTTGAATCTTATTTAGTAAGTAAAATCATTTATTTGTGAAGCTCACTACACTACAAATACATTGAGAGACAATATAACACTAAAAACAAAAATATGAACGTGCATCACAAAATGGACCCAACTCAGCATAATGCCAGCTTAAAAATAAAAAACCGGCGCTGGTCTTCCGTAGGGCCCATTTGGTGGTGCCACGACAGATAACACACAATATTATTACACTAAACTACACAAGACATTATTTGAACAAAACGAGACAATATAAACAAAATATACATATTTACCGCTATCTTGAACCGGTATTTGAAGTGGAATTGAACCCTGGTGGTGTATTCTAAATTTAAAATACATAAACAATACGTTAAAAAGACAATCTATCTCAAACATAACTCCAACAGACAACAAATAATTAACCAAAATTGTAGTTGTATTGAAGTTGCATGGGAATAATTCTCAAGCAAACTCTGATATTACTTATTTGGATAATTAGGCATATTGCGTAGTTAATGCATTCCAGTTGTATTGAAGTTGGATCGTATCGCATCTAAAGTACAAATACGGCCCACAATCCAACTCCAATATATATTATTAACTACGCAATTAGATAACACCTGTTTAGGTGACGTTTAGGTTTAGACGTTTGTCTGAATCAGAATTTGCTTGTAAATTATTCCGAAACAACTCCAATATAACTCCAATACTGATCGATTATGTATTGTGTGTTGGAGTTGTGTTGAGGATAGAATGTGTTAATGGGCATATTTATTTTCACCTCACTAGCTCGGAAAGCCCTTTTTGTTTGTTTAATATCTATTGTGAAAATCGCTTTTTATCCACATGTGGTGAAAGAGTTTTGACATAAGTGACAAGTGGCTTAAGTGACATTTGACAGCTAACAAAACGTAAAACGTTAAAAGTGCAGAATTTTTAACATCGCAATTAATGAATTGCATCGAGTAAAAACACTTAATACAGTCTTACAACTTTATTTTAATTCATAAATATCAGCATTCAACATTAATCTTCATTATTTTTGTAAAAACGGATAAATTGTTCTGACAGCCGAATAAGTCTACGTACGAACAAAACGCATCTGACATTTAATAAAACCTTTTACGTCAAAACTTTTCATTTCAATTCATCCATCATATCAACGTTAAATATTCGCATGTTTTTCTAGATTGTTTTGTTAAAAATTAGTGATTCGAGTGATGAAGAAGTATTAAACACCTGAGGAATTACGGGAAACCGAGCAAAATGCACCCTTTTTCTTATTTTCCTCGCTGTAGTGAGGTGAAAAGTTTTGTGTTATACACGTGTGAAAGTTATTTTACGTCTCGTGTATTAAAGCACTCGCTACGCTCAGGATTCTATTTTTGAACCACTCGCTTCGCTCGTGGTCAATAATAGAATCCTTTCGCTAGCTCGTGTTTCAAATAACACTCGCACGTAAAATACAACTTTCACCACTTGTATAACAAATAACTATTCAACTTGTACTTTAAAGCACGATTTAAGTCGTGTTTCAGATAACGTCGAACCGTCACATTCCTGACAAAATTCATAGGATTTGACATTGGCCGTCAGGTTTGGGTAATTTGCAGAAAAAATGTACCTTTACTTTTTTTTATTTGATATATTTTTTGAGTCTATCCTATGCAGAATCATGAGCTCTATCGAGTCTGATAGATTAAAAAAAATGTCCCAACTGTTCCAAAATTTTCATACAAAAAATTTCGTTACGTTCATAAAAAAATGTAACGAAACTGATAATTTCTCAGTTTCGTTACACTTTTTTTAGTTGGGACATTTTTTTTAATCTATCAGACTCGATAGAGCTCATGATTCTGCATAGGATAGACTCAAAAAATATATCAAATAAAAAAAAAGTAAAGGTACATTTTTTCTGCAAATCACCCGTTTGTGTTAATGGTACAAAATTGCTTACCCACATTATGAATGAATTCATTCATAATGTGGGTAAGCAATTATATAGCTGATAGTACAGTCAGCATCAATAGTAGCTTGTGTGAAGATACTATTGATGTTGACTGTATACAGTTAAGTGAAAATGCCCTAATTTAAACGGTGCTACGAGGGTAGCCACTACTCACAAGCTAGGGCGTCGCATTCTACGAATGCTATTATACGACACGCAACCGAGCATTTAGGGATGCCTTTCATTCTTCCATACTTTTATGTTTCAGACAAAGCTCCAATACATTCTGTCCATTAATCATCACTTTAGTCATACTTTTCTACGATGAATACTATTGTATTGTAACCAAGGCTCGGAAATCGGAATTTGCTCCATAGTATAAACCGGTTTTTCTTTATCGTTCTTTCGTTACTATTTCATATTTAATCAAAAAATCCTATAATATGAAGTGAAAACCTAAATACAATATTGGGTTTTACATAAAAACCATAAAATAATTAAATATATTGGGTTATTAGAAGGTTTTTTGCTTTAACCGGTTAAGAGCCATGATTGTAACCAAAAAATTCATGTATAAGAACAAGCTTGGAAATTCTGGTCTTATCTTCCCGATAAGGTTAGGTTAAAGTTGAATTAGAAAATAAGCTTACTTAGTCGTAATGGGAGGTATGGTTAAACTAATTCTTAACTTTTTAACACATTTAAAACGTCAATAATACTTGTTAAGCTGAATCTTATTAACTATAAGTTACAGGAAAGCTTGCTTAAAACTTATATACAAATACATTTTCATATTTATATATGTAATAAGCCTTGTATGGAGTGAGCACTCTAATCTTACTTATTTCTCTATGCTTAATAGTAAATTGTGTTTTTATACCTTTAGTAACTAATTTGTAATCTAATTTCCATCTTAAAACATCTAGTCCTCGGTCACTTGTTAATTTCACTGAAAGAAAATAAGGAAAACTCCAAGCGAATGGCCTTTTACACTGATTCGAGTGAGCTCTTATAAATAATAACGCGCACCTTCTGGGAACGATCGCAGTAAAATAAGAAAAGTATGTTACTCGTAACTTTTTTTATACAGTGTGTAAATTTAATACGGGCGAACCTTTTAACGGTGGTTTACATAGGTCATACTGAACAAGTTTCACTATGGATGTAACCCCAAAATCAAAAAAAAAAATGGCTTCCTCATACAAAATGTCGACACCCATGCGACAAAATGTATGAGTCTGGCAAATAAAACCGCGATTTCGGAGTAGGCTCCATAGTGAAAGTAGTTGTTCAGTATGACCTATATAAACTACCGTTAAAAGGTTCGCACGTATTAAATTTACACATTGTATAAACTAAGTGGCTTTAGTAAAAAAGCCAAATTGTGGATTATTAAGCCTTTTTTCGCAAAGCCTTTTTTATTACCTAATTTAGCGTGTAATCATGGGCGACTAGTCTACGTATCTAGTCATAAGTCATGTAGGCAAAAGTTATAATTTACGGCACCACCAAATCTTACTTTAACAATATATTCACACAGAGTTTATTAACTATGTGATACTTGTGGGTGGGACTGGCACGGGGCCGAGGAGAGTGGTGTAATAAAGAGGCCTACACTCAGCAGTGGGTGGATAAGGGCTGAATAGATAGATGTGATAATTGAGCTTTACGCCAGTCTTATTGCCTGATTCATCATTTCAGCCTTTTATCGCCCATTGCTAAGCATAAGATTCGTGCTATTTAAATGTATATCTTAACGTTTGTTATGTCTAATTGTGACACATATTTTTGACCTTGACATGTATCGATATTTTAATACCGAACTAACATTGTATGTATCTAGCTAATTTGTAGCTAATTACCCTCACATCATAAAAAGTGTATATTTCATGATCTGTAAAATTTTAATTTTACCAATAAAATATCTGTATCTGTATCTGTTCGTGCCACTTGTCCTGAGCCAATATCATCCATACTCGCCTGCCTCGTTACCCTAATAATCCTTTTGTATACAATATCCTTAGTAGAAGGAAAGCGCCGGAACCAGGAACCAGCCCCGCCCTAGCCCGCCCTAGTCCGCCCTAGCCTGCCGCCCGCCCAAACCCGTGTGCCCGTATGTTCAAACCTAAAAAAAAAAAAAAAAAAAAAAAAAAAAAAAAAAAAAAAAAAAAAAAAAAAAAAAAAAAAAAAATACCGGGTCACTTAGAACGTTTGCGCTATGTCTCCACACTGTCAAAACACTCCTTGTACGACTTCTGTGGCTCTCTACATGCACAAAGCACGCTTAATTACACCCCAATAAAACCCTTCGCTCGCATCTCTATTGTCTTATTGTGTTGTGCCTTCGACTCCCGACTCCCATTGTTCTCGGAGCACGGGTTCAGGACCATAATAAAACCCTTACCTTGCGACTTACGTTTGCCTTTCTCTTTTCGTGATAGTACTATAGGTATTTTAATCAGGTACAGATATAGCTCTGGAATAATCTAGACTATTCATAGGTATACGTATTAGGTCATACAGGGTTTCCATACCTACACTTTTTTACTATGTGTACAGTTTTCGTTTCATACAACCCTTACCTTGCGACCTTGCGTGTGCTATAGGTATTTTAATCACGTACAGATATAGCTCTGGAATTATCTAGACTATTCATAGGTATAGGTATTAGGTCATACAGGGTTTCCATACCTACACTTTTTTACTATGTGTACAGTCTTCGTTCATACAACCCTTACCTTGCGACCTTGCGTGTGCTATAGGTATTTTAATCACGTACAGATATAGCTCTGGAATAATCTAGACTATTCATAGGTATAGGTATTAGGTCATACAGGGTTTCCATACCTACACTTTCTTTACTATGCGTACAGTCTCCATTTCGATCAATAGCGATACTACGTAATGTTTGTCAAATGGTATTTTAACTTACTTCTCCTTATTCCCTTTAATATATTTTAGGTATTCATTTTGATGTCATACTTTAATTAATATTTATCAAACTTCCTGAACCTTTGTCAGTTTTAATTAAATATCTGACTTAATTAATATTTTTCAAACGTATTAGTCCTTTATCACTTTTAAATATGTTTGATATCATCATTTAATTAATACAGTTTTATTTTTGATATATATTTATCCTATCTTATTTCATACCTCTTGTAGTGAGTAAGTTACATACTTGCGATCTTATTTTATAGTTTGAATTAAGCATATCTACCCAAACTTAGTACCTCTGATTTATTATACAGCTTGTTTTTACATACACATTTTAATTTGTTTTTTAATATGATAATACCTAAACTAATAGTATGTTATTTGTATTTATTTTTAAGCTTTAAATTCTCTTGTTAACTGACTTGATATAATTCCAAATATTGTGATCTAATGTGACAATATTTGTGTACTTGAAATCATTGTTATAACAGCGTGATTGCTTTATTGGCCAACCGTAGGTATATTGTATTTTATGCTCTCAAGGGATTCATTGTTTCCTATTATTTTTAATATTTTGGGTTTTGGTTAAAATTACGTCTGTATTGAAGATAGAAGATGAACTTGTACAGACATGATTCAAACGGCAATTTCTGTCTACTTGCTTTCATTATTATAAGGGGTTGATTGCGTTATTTATAAAGGTCCATTATGTTTCATGTTCTCAAGGGATTTATTGTTTCCTTTTATTTTTTATATGTTGAGTTTTATCCTTCTAAAGTCATAAAACGCCCCCTGAAATTTATTGTTACAGTTCTTGTGATCTAAGAAATTTATTAGACAAAGGTTTTTTCATTTTTCTATTTAAGTGTTTGTTATAAAGACTGCTCTTAAACAATAGCTTTTATAATTTTTCTTTGAAGAAGGCGATCAAATACTTTGTATTAGTTTCCAAGAAACATATAAATCATTAGATTTTGAAGTTACACGTGATTTTTATAAAAAGAGAATACACAAACAAAAATGTCGTTTAAATTCTTTTGATAATTCAATCTTTTGTTCCATTACTTCGGTTGCAAACAAAAAATCGGACAGCAGGTAACACACTCCGAAATCCTGTTCAGACTTGCCTTGGTCGTCTTTCCCCACCAGCGCCGTAAGGTTTTTTTTAACCCAAATTTATATAAAAAGGCCGATGCTGGAGGTAAATTTTAGAAATGAAGTGAGCTGCGAATCGCGTGTTCAAGTAAGACGAAACGAAAAATATTTAATATTGACTTACGAGAATCTTCTTTTATTAATGTGCATTTCATATTACAAAGTGTGTGCTTGTTATTGGAAATGACTGGACATGGAAATTGGAAGTGATAATTATTGTGATGTTGAAATTAATCAACTGTGTGAAGAAGTTGAGAAAGAATATTATGAAGACCTAGAAATATTTAATTTGTGTCAATCTCTAAGTCAACAAAATTATGAAACGTAAGTGAATCATTATATTTTATTAATCATAAGTTTTTTCTGTATGGCACCTAGTTTGAGATGAATGTTTTAAGTTCAATCTTGTAGAAACATGTTTCTTTGCCTGACTTACAGGTACGGAGGGGATAGGGATATATAAGGGGATCCCTAGTATTAAAATTATTCATAGCTATTTGAAGTTTCAGTGTTTTGTGTCTGTGGTGTTGTGTTTTTAATTTTGCATCATGTCGTTTTCTAATGAGCCTAGATTAGAGCGTAGCGAGATAGCAAGTCTTAACAAAGATCTAATTGTGCGAAAGTTTCATAAATATATTAGACTGTGGTATATTGATGGCCTATTACCTGATGCACTTCTCGAAGACCAAGACATTAAACCGTATTATACACCATGTGATGGTCATAAAGAAAGGAGGCATCAGGATGTCATGTCAATATCAAATACTGATGTAATAGACGGAGTCCTGTCAATGCAAGCGTACTGTTTGCATTGTAAGAAATATTCAAGTTAGTATTCTATGGTCCTTCATGTTTAGTAATTATAACTTATATATATATTTATATTGTATTGTAATATTAAATTTTATTTCTTTAGATCTCAACAAGTTGGAGAAGGAATGAAACTGGCCACAGCGGATCTAGTGTCTGAGGTATCAGCAAAGAAGAGTCCTCCTTCAACCAGCCGTGATTCAGGATCAACTTCAACGACATCAGCTTCCTGTATTGATGTAAGCACAAAAAATAATAACAAAATTGAATGTTCTGTGTGCCATGTATCTGTAGTAAAAAGATATTTAGCAAACCATTTGAAAAGCAATAACCACAAAAACAATGTTCTTAGTTCAGATAGAGAACTAATTAACGTGCAACTTATTGAAAATGCATTCCGAAACAGGGTTGCTACTTACAGAATATCAAGGAATACAAATGATAGTCAATTCTTTGAAACACCTGAATCCTTTTTAGAAAAAAATAAAGATACAATTTTCACCTTATTAAATCGTTCAGTCGCAAATCATTGTGCTCTAAAAGTAAATTTTATTCTAAATGCAAATTTTTATCAACATACCAAAGATTTAAGAAATACATTTGATTTTCAATTACCCAATCAACTTTTTAATGAGAGCAGTGATAAAAATATTTTTTTCGTATCTCTAGTAAATGAAATAACAGAGAGATTAACAAACTTCGAAAGAAAAGATAGTGGATGGAGTTTAGTAAACATAAATCACTTAGATGTTAATGTTAATAAATATAAACCACTACGTGGTTCTTCATATATTGAACTACCACGTGATATAGCAAACAAAAAAGCAGTAATAAACATTAAAAACAATGATCATGAATGTTTCCGTTGGGCATTGCTATCTGGTTTATACCCACCTAAAAATAATCACACTAATAGGGTGACTTCTTATGTGAAATACAAGGAGAAATTGAAGTTTGGTGATATTCCTTTTCCGGTCAAGCTAACTGATATCCATAAATTTGAAAAGTTAAATGACTTAAGTATTAACGTGTTTGGTTTGGAGCACAATTCACAAAATAAAAGACATGATATTATAGGTCCGTTACACTTTACTAAATGTAAAAAAACAATACACTTTAATTTGTTATATGTAACAAAGGGGAATAGAGGACATTATTGTCTAATCAACAATTTATCTAGATTAGTATCAGCTCAAATAACTAAGTCACAACATGCTGTTCATTTATGTGATGGTTGTCTAACAAACTTTTCTTCTAATCAGAATTTAGTAAAGCATCAAAAGAATGATTGTTTTCATATATGTACCAATTTACCCACTGAAGAGGACAAAAAGAAAGATTGGTTTGATGAAATGACTTCTTCTAATCAACTCAATTTCAATAATTACGAGCGTAAATTACGGGTTCCTTTTGTTGTGTACGCGGATTTTGAGGCATTTTTAAATCCTATTCACCCAGAACAATTTAAAGAACAGTGCACTAATGATAACAGTCACCCCCCATCATCCGACAGTGATAAAGATTATGAAGATGATGATGATTCAGTAGCTGATAAAATCAAACGTAAAAAAAGACGTATAGACATGCGTTCTTCAACCACTAACATTCAAAAACATCAAGTATATAGTTTTGGGTACTATATTAAATGTGAATATGATAACAAGTTATCAATTTACAGAACATATAAAGGGGAGAAGTGTGGTGAAACATTTATGAAATATATTAAAAATGATCTAGAGAGTATCTGTAAAAAAAATACATTTTCGAAGCCCCCTTTACCCCTTACAAGTCTAAACAAAGAACACATTGCACAAAGCAACACCTGCTTTATTTGTAATACGTGTTTAAATGAAGATTCCTGTGTTTCCTATATTTGGCATACCGGAGTTTATGAAGGTGTTGCACATTCACTCTGCAATGAAAAGTACAGGCCCCAAAACTTTGTACCGGTGTTTTTTCATAACCTAAGTAATTATGACAGTCATTTTATAGTACATGGACTTAATTTTGAGGATGGTGATATAGAAATAATCCCACAGAACAAAGAAAAATATATTTCCTTTTCAAAAATGTTAAAAGTGAATAACCGTACAGTGAAATTAAGATTTGTCGATTCTCTTAAATTCATGTCTAGTAGTCTTGAAAAATTAGCTAAAAACTTAACAACAAACCAATTCCACGAACTAAAATTAAATTTTCCAAGTGAAGAAGACCATAAGCGCTTGATACGTAAGGGCGTTTATCCATATGAATACATGACATCATTTGATTGTTTAAACCTGACCGCTCTTCCTCCTAAGGATGAATTTTATAGTTCTCTGACTAATAACCACATTTCAGATCAAGATTATGAACATGCTTTGGATGTGTGGAATCACTTTCATTGTCAAAATATGGGGGACTATTCAGATTTATATTTGAAAACAGATGTTTTGTTACTAACTGATATATTTGAAAATTTTAGAAATGTTTGTCTTAAGACCTATGGTTTGGATCCAGCTCATTATTACACCGCCCCAGGATTAAGTTGGGATGCCATGTTAAAAGTTACAAAAGTAAAACTTGAACTTTTAACGGATATTGATAAAATAACTTTCATAGCTAAAAATATTCGAGGGGGTATATCTCAATGCAGTCACAGGCATGCAAAGGCTAACAATAAATATATGTCGGACTATGAACCAAACGAACCGTCTTCTTTTCTCGTATATTTAGATGCAAATAACTTGTATGGGTGGGCAATGTCCCAATTTCTTCCTACAGGTAGATTTGAATGGGTGGATGTAGAGACGAATTTTAATATTGCGGATGACGCTGATCATGGATTTATTTTAGAAGTAGACATTGAATACCCTGAAAAATTACATGATTCACATTCAGATCTACCATTCTGCCCCGAAAACGTGTGTTTAGGTAATTCTAAAGAGAAAAAATTGATACCAAATCTAAACAAGAAAACCAACTATGTAATTCATTACAGAAATCTCAAACAGTGTATACAAAACGGTTTAAAATTACTTAAAATCCATAGAATATTACAATTTGAGCAGTCACCATGGATGAAGAATTACATAGATTTAAACACCTACATGCGATCCCAAGCGTCTTCTGAATTCGAAAAAGATTTTTATAAGTTAATGAACAATTCAGTGTTTGGCAAAACTATGGAAAATGTAATGAAGCGAGTTAACATCAAATTATTAAATCACTGGGAAAATCGTGGTAAATCTCAAGGAGTTCAATCTCTGATTGCGAAGCCTGAATTCCATAGTTTATCTGTTTTTTCGAATGACTTAGTAGCTGTTCAATTAAAAAAAACTAAAGTTTTTTACAACAAACCAATCTACCTTGGTTTTTGCATTTTAGATCTGTCTAAAACTTTAATGTATCAATTTCATTACAATTATATGAAAACCAAATATCACAATAATCTAAAATTGCTTTACACAGATACTGATAGTTTGCTTTATCAAATATACACCGAAGACTTTTTCAATGATATAAAATCGGAACTAAATTTATATTTTGATACATCTGAATACCCAGAGAACAACGTGTATGGCTTCCCTCTGGTCAATAAAAAACAATTGGGTTTTTTTAAGGATGAAAACAATGGAGAAATATTTAAAGAATTCATTGGTTTACGCTCAAAAATGTATGCCATAGATGTACAAAATAAGGACATTAAAGCTAAAGCTAAAGGTGTCAATAAATGTGTAACGGAAACATATAATCTCGATAGCTTTAAAAAATGTTTATTTAAGAAAAAAATTAAATATGATACAATGTTGCGTTTCAAATCAATTAAACATATTCTATTCACACAAAAAATTACCAAAATAACGCTTTCCCGTAATGACACGAAACGATATATATTAGAAAATTCTATTGATACTCTTGCGTGGGGTCATTATAAAATTCCTCACGATGTACTTTGAATTGTATTTCATTTACACAAAACATCCAATAAAATGTCTATTTTTGTGTAATGTGTATATTATTATTTTTGTAAATTTTATAGGTTAGTTTAGTAATAATAAAATAAATGTATTAAATGATAAGGAAAATCTTGTAACAATTAAAATTTGTTTTGTGTGTCTTTTTAATAAATGTACTTCTTTAAAAGAAGAAATCAACGAGTAATTTGTCATTTGATTTCAAATCGTTTTCTTAGCAACACCCTTCTCACGTTAATCAAAAAATGATTCATTTTTACCATCCTTTCACTACCATTGTAGCTGGTCCGAGTGGTTGTGGTAAAACAAAATTCGTTACTAGTTTTATTGAACATTCCAAAGAAATATGTAATGTTGAGTTTGATGAAGTGATTTGGTGCTATGATGAAATGCAACCCCTATACAATCTAGTAAATGTGATTTATAATCAAGGAATACCTGATATGTCCATGTTTGATGGACTTACACCCAAACTAATTATAATAGATGATTTAATGAGGGAATCAGGTGGACGTCTTGTGGATATTTTTACAAAAGGCAGCCACCACAGAAATTTAAGTCTGTTTTATATTACACAAAACATATTTCACCAGGGTAAAGGTCAACGTGATATGTCTTTGAATACAAGTTATTTAGTGTTTTTTAAGAATCCTAGGGATAAAACACAAATACGTCATTTGTCTCGACAAGTATACCCAGAAAACTCAAAGTTCGTTGATGAAGCCTACAAAGATGCTACTAAAAATGCTCACGGCTATCTCATGATTGACCTAAAACAAAATACAGATGATATGTGTCGTTTTAAAACTAAAATATTTCCATTTGATGGCCATTGCACAGTGTATATTCCAAAGAAAGGATTTAAATATAACACGGATCATCAAGTTTTAGTCAGTTCTAAATGATGCATTCGAGGGTGAGCACCTATAAACATTTACTAGAAGCACTAAAGTTACTAAAACCAAAATATCGCACAGCTTTGCTTAAATCCTGTGATGATGAGGAAATCAATATCATTTGTGAATGTATCTATAACGTTCTAAAGGGGAAAATTCCTTTAGATAACAAAGAAAAATCTAAATTAAAAAAATATAAGGATATATTACGAAAATTAATATCAAAAGGCAAGAATAAGCTTAGAAAAACCGTTATCATTCAGAAGGGGGGTGCATTTTTACCAATCATTTTAGGTGCCGTTTTAAGTGCTTTGGTAAGCTCCTTATCTTAGATACAATGGAGAATACAAAGAAAATGTTGTTAGTTGAACCTGAATTTATTGAAAGACTTAAAAAAAGTGAACACCAGGCTGAAAATTCATCATCCCGTCTAGATGGAGAAATGCAAAAAATTCTTAGAAGGAAAATAAATGATCGTGAAAAGTGGACATTATATTCTCAAGCACTACAACGATTTTTACATTTTGCTGAGGCAGATAGAAGACCATTTAAATTACCGATAGTGATGGATGAAGTGAACCACCTTACTAACGAGAACTACAACGTCTTTTCGAAAGTTAACAAAAAGGAGGAAGACGTTAAAAAAATGGATAATACCCAAAAAGATGAATCATTTACTCAGGACTTAAGCGGAAACCTGAATTTACCTGAATCTGAAAAAGATGTTTATACAACACCTCATGTTGGATCAAGGGTTGAATTACCTAAGCAATATTCTCCATCCTATATTATAGATGTTATACCTAAATCTTACAGGGTAAAAACTCAGACGCTACTGCAAAACATTATTGTAAATAGACCTAAAATTTGGTGGAAGGAGAACGGTGAAGTAGTTATAAATAATCAAACAATACCAAACAGTAATATTCTTGATTTGGTAGGCGATGTGCTTAGACCGCTTAAACGCTCAAAACCAGTTGGATGGGAGGATTTCGCTTGTCTTTTAAATGAGATAAAAGTCCCAGTGTCATGTATTGGTAACCCCTCAACGTTAGATTTTATTAATAAACTTAAATCTGCTGAATCAAACACGTCGCAAGCTTCTATTAGCGCTCAAAACTTATCAATAACAGAAAAAAACGCATCTACTCCTCTATCTACCAAACAAAAAACAAGATCTCAAAAGAAAGTTGATTGGGAGAAATGGACTCCTTATTAGACATAAATAGAATATACTACGATGTATCAAACCCAGCTGGATATAGTAGTTTAAATAATCTTGCAAAGGAAATGAAAGGTCAAATGAATAGAGGGGAAGTGAAAAAATGGTTGCAATCCCAAGAAGCGTACACTCTACATAAACCTGTTCATAAACGTTTTTCGCGTAACAAATACATCCTGTCTAACTACAATGAACTATGGCAAGCTGATTTAAGTGATATGCGTACTTATAGTCAATACAACGATGGTTATAAATATATTCTTTGTGTCATTGATGTATTTAGTAAATATGCATTTGCGAGAGCTATGAAAAAGAAGGATTCTGAGACGGTTAAAACATGTTTTGAAAGCATATTCGCGGAAGCAAATGCAACCCCTAGACATATTCAATCTGATAAGGGTACAGAATTTGTTTCAAAGGTGGTAAGAGATTATTTTACAAGTAAGAACATAAATTATTATGCTACTAATAACCCCGACATTAAAGCTAGTATAGTTGAAAGGTTTCAAAGGACTCTTAAAACTAAAATGTGGCGTTATTTCACTCATAATAACACTTACAATTACACCAGTATATTACAAGACTTACTTTATTCATATAACCATACCTATCATTCCAGCATTAAAATGTGTCCAGTTGATGTTAACTCTAGTAATATAAGAACTGTTTGGTGTCACTTATATGAAAGAAAAAAATATAAACAACCGTCTTTAGAAATTGCAAAGTTAAATGTAGGTGATCATGTTAGGATAACTAAATATAAACATATATTCCAAAAGGGTTATGAAACAAATTGGAGTGATGAAATATTTGTCATTGATTCAGTTATCAATAGGTCTCCGTTGATTGTTTATACTTTAAAAGATTTGGAAGGCGAACCAATAATTGGTACATTTTATACCAAAGAATTACAAAAAGTGACCCATCACCCCTCCATCAAATATAAAATTGATAAAATAATACGCTCGCGCCGTATTGGTGGCAGAAAGGAAGTGTTCGTGAAGTGGCGAGGTTATCCTAATAAATTTAACTCCTGGATACCGTCTTCAAGCCTAGAAACAATATGAGTGAACACAGTTTTTACTTAACTTTATTGAGTAATAGCTCATCAGATTATTACACTGATAATACCACTGCGCATTTTTTAACAAAATTACCGAAAACCATTAAACTGGAAGGAGAATGGGTCGTGGGTTTAGTAGAATTCCAATACCCATGTTCCATGTATAATGTTCAAGAACATGAAAATACAATTTATATTAAAAGGAAAATTCGAGGACCTGCAGACAAGACAGATAAAATTGTTGATGCAAAAACTCACATACCAGCTACTTCGTATGATAGTATTGATCATTTTCTTGATGCATTCAATGAAAACCCACAACTAAAAAGCAAAGTTAAGTTTAGATATGACAAAATTACAAAAATGGTGGGGGTATCAACAGATAAAGAAATAGTCTCACTCACAACAACACCCATATTAAGTTTACAATTAGGTTTTCGACCGAGATCAAATTTAAAAGAAATGTCAATTGGAAAACATCCTGCAAATTTATACTTAGGTTTACCCTCACAAATCTTCGTTTATACTGATATCATTCATCCACAAGTAGTGGGGGATGTTATTACATCATTACTGAGAATAATACCATTAGATCCTACTAAATTTATCTATGGTGCTTACAAAACACATATTTTCTCACCTGCTCATTACGTACCCGTATTACGAAGAGAATTCGATACTATAGAAATAGATATAAGGACAACTACTGGAGCGAGAATACCATTCCAGTTTGGATCTTCTTGCGTGAAGCTACACTTTCAACGGGTAAAATGAATTATAAAAGATCATCTGTGTCCTGCCCGTATGAGCATTACTACTCACATCAAGCTGGTACGGGCATAGGTATTGTTTACAAAGGTGTACCATATCAACGAGGACATGGGATTGGGAGTTTCTTGGGTGGTCTTTTTAGGTCTGTGCTACCATTATTATCAAGTGGTTTTAAAACAGTGGGAAAAGAAACTTTAGACGCAGGAATCGGCCTTTTATCCGATATGGTAAATTCGCGACCAATGGATAGTTCTATTAGATCTCGATTTAAAGAAGCAAGCACCAACTTAAAAAGAAAAGCAGATGAAAAAATTGATTCTTTGATGTCGGGGTCTGGGTATAAAATGTCAACAAAAAGACGTGGACCAGTCATTAACCTAAAAGCATCGAAACGAAGAGGAGGTAAAAGACTTAAGAAAAATAATATTAAAGATATATTTTGTAACTAAAAATGTCTTTCTTACATAGTCATTCATGTGAGTGCGCCAAATCCGAGTTAGACTTATTTGCTCTACCATCAACTCAAACAAGCATTGAAAGTGGTCAGTGGATTCATTACAAACCAATTTCATCTCTAAGTGACGATGGCCCTATCGAGTTTCTTGTTCCCGGGTCAGGAGATGATTACATCGATCTATCACATACTTTGTTGCATATAAATGCCAAAATACTAAATCAGGATGGAACAAAAATAAAAGCTGATGCAAATGTTGCTCCGGTAAACAATTGGTTACATTCCCTTTTTAACCAACTCGATATTTATTTAAATCAGAAACTAATTTCACCTCCAAACAATACTTATGCTTACCGAGCCTACATGGAAAATCTGCTTAATTATGGTCCAGCAGCTAAAAAATCTCATCTGACTTGTGGATTGTGGTATGAAGATACTCCCAACTACATGGACACGGTTGACTCCAATAATAAAGGATTTCACGAAAGAATGGAGTTTGTTAAAGAAAGCAAGGAAGTTGAAATGATCGGTCACTTGCATGGTGATATATTTAACCAAGAGAAATTTCTGATGAATGGTGTAGAAATACGTGTTAAATTAGTCCGTTCGAAAGAAACATTCAATTTAATTTGTCATAAGGATGGTAAATTTAAAGTACAAATAACAGATGCCAGTCTCATTATCAGAAGAGCAAGAATAAATCCGAGTGTATTATTAGCTCATCAAAAAGTACTAGCATCAACAACTGCAAAATATCCAATAACAAGAGCGGAAGTTAAGGTTCTAACATTACCCACAGGTATACAAGGTAAAACGTTGGATAATATATTTCTCGGGCAAGTTCCTAAAAGATGTATTATTGGATTTGTTTCAAACTCTGGGTTTAATGGTAATTTAGCTATAAACCCATTCAATTTTCAACATTTTCATATGAATTCATTTAGTTTGTATGTAGATGGACACGAAATCCCTTCTAAAACTTTGCAACCCTCATTTAACTCTTCAGGTTTAATAGCAACTGCTTACCATACTTTGTTTTCTGGAACTGGTATTCATTTCCATAACGAAGGTAATGCTATAAGCAGATCAAACTATGTGGGTGGTTATTCTTTATTATAATTATTTGTAATAAACGGGACTTAACCGCGTATATAATTTTTAAATTACCTTCGACGTTTCGAGGACGACATTGTCCCCGTGGTCGCGAAGAAAGACTGGCTCCAGTTGACATCAACATCTTCTAGCCGCGCGAGTTTTTCGAACTACCCGCACTTGGTCTTGATTATCAACTTGAACGCTAGGGATGTCACTCGGTCGACACACAAAACTCACAATGTCCGGCTTTCGAACCGGCGGTATTCGTTGATGCCTACATTTACTAATGACAGGATTCCATGTAGATGAGATCCTAAAACCATCGTCCCGATTGAAATTACAGTGTTTTTTGATTTCAATGGCTTCACGAACTTTTCTACTATAAAACCGACGATCCGTAGAAAGGATTTTAGGATTATGAAGCTCTATCCAATGGTTCGGTCCTGACTCTAGCAAATGCTCAGCAACGGCAGACTTGTTCACCTGACGATTTTTGACAGCTGCTATATGTTCCTTGACTCTTTCTGCGATAGTTCTCTTTGTTTGTCCTATGTAGGAACTACCACAACTGCAATCGATCTTGTAAACGCCAGGTGACTGGAAAGGTATAACGTCCTTCGGTGACCTTAGATTTTCCCCGATTTTAGACAACGGTGTGTATACGGTCCTTATGGAGTACTTCTCAAGTACTACACCAATCTTATCCGTTATCCCTTTTACATAAGGCATAAATGCCGGTTGTCTGGACACATTTGGACGCTTCATTCTTGCCTTCCGTCTGGGTTGCCACTTTTTCACTTTATACCCATTCCACCTAAGTACCTCCTGAATATGCGACATCTCGCCCTCCAAATATTCAGGGTCACACAGATCATGTGCTCTGTTCACTAATGAGCTAATCACTGATTGTAAATGGCGGGGATGGTGATGAGAAAGAGCGTTTAAATACCTATCTGTGTGTGTCGGCTTCCTGTATACAGTATGCTTTAGGGTTCCATCCGAATGACCAATCACTTTGACGTCCAGAAAGGGCAAACTGCGCTGTGTTTCCAACTCATACGTGAAATTAATCTTGGGATGAATTGAATTTAAATGTTGGAGTAATTGCTCCACCTCCTGCTTTCCACCCTTTATAATACAAAAGACATCATCCACATACCGCTTCCACAACTTCACTGCCCATTGCTGTAAGTCTATACCGGCCTCGATATGTTCCATCCAGATATTTGCCAAAACCGGTGCTACAGGGCTTCCCATGGCAACTCCATCGATCTGGAGGTAATGTCTTCCGCAATACAAAAAGTAACTACCCTCTAAGCAGTTTCTTAGCAACACCATAATTGACTCCGACATGCCACAATCGCTCAGCTTCTTTCTGACAACTTCTAGACATTCTTTCACTGGAACATTGGTAAACAGCGACTCCACGTCAAAACTCACCATTATGTCCTCCGGTTCCAGCGTTATCTCCTTGAGAATGTCTTTAAAGTGACGAGAGTCCTTCACATAAGACGACGTTTTACCTACAAGAGGCTTTAGTACCGACGCAACATGCTTCGCAAGGTCGTAAGTAGGAGAAGAGATTTGACTCACGATTGGCCGCAAAGGCACATTAGTTTTATGCACTTTAGGTAGTCCGTATAATTTTGGAGGTAGCACGATCTTTGGTTTATACAATCGGTTGAAAACGTCCTCCTCGAATGACTCTCTGTAGTCTCTGATTACAGCCCTAATGCGACGAGTGACCCTAGCAGTAGGGTTGTACGACACAGGCTTGTATACTAGCTTGTCATCCAGTAAATGTCGAATTTTGCTGTCATAGTCAGCTGAGTCCATCACTACGGTGGCGTTCCCCTTGTCCGCCTTAAGAACCAGGATATCCTCATTTTTCTTCAGATCCTTAAGAGCTGATCGCTCCTCCGCAGTGGTATTACTTCTTGGCAATTTGGCTTTTCTAAGAATAACGGCAACATCCTGCCTTAACGCATCCGCGTCACACGGCGGCACCTTATTACGCGTTATTGTTTCTTCGACACTACATATTACAGCCTCATACGGGACCCGCTTTGGTGTAATTGCGAAATTTAACCCTTTTTCCAGTACGCTAACAGTTGCACTATCCAAACCGACACTCGATAAGTTTACAACTGTGGTTTCACCTCTGTTACACTGATTTTGATTCGTACTCACGTTTTTCCTATACCGACAAAACAATCTGTCATACTTCTTATCGTGCACCGCACTACTCGTCTCAAAAATACGATCCGCCTGTTCATAGGTTATCCGATCGAGTAAATCAAAATCATCTCGGGTCAACACTTTACTGCACAAACAATGCACCTCGTACAACTCACACTGCACTTTGTCCAAGTCCGAATAATTATTTCTTATTAGCTGTTTTAACAGACGGATGCTCGCAGCCCTTAGAATATTTGCCGAAAATGGTATGTCCTTACGCGGTTTTACTCTTACACACGTAGGTAGTATGTCCGAATCGCGACACTTATTTAAAAATGCCAACGACGTTAAGGTTAAGGTTAAGGTTAACGCGGGCTGTTTTCCGCAACTCGACGTCCATATATTGCGCCTATTTTGCGTGCCGGGTGGCCTCATTCGTGCCATCCCAGTTCCTCCAGGAAGCCTAGCAGACCCTTTATGTTGCCGACGACTTCCAGGAGTGCCCTTGGCGAACCAAGATGTTTCGCCCGGTAATCTGCCACCCCCGGACATGTGATGATGACGTGGGCGGCTGTTTCGTCCTCTTCCATGCAGGCCCTGCAGAGGGGACTGTCAGTGACACCTAAAGTGAAAAGATGTTTGTTTAGAAGGGCATGACCAGTTAGTGCTCCGGTTATTAGCCTGAGCTGCGGCCTCTTGAGCTGTTTGAGCTTCCGAGACAATCCGGGGTTGATTGTCGGGAGGGCCTCCTTGGCTTGCCTGCATGTACCTAGGTTAGTCCAAAATTGTTGGTGTTCTACCTTGGTGTTGTGACGTAGTGTTCTCCGCAGCCATGCAGCAGGTAGAGGTATTATGGGTTCGGGACCTACCACTTTCGTCTCTGAGCCGCCTCTTGCCAGAGCGTCAGCTGCGTCGTTGCCACGTGAGTTGCTGTGCCCTTTGATCCACTGCAGGGTTATACTATTGGTGGTACATACCTCTGTTAGGATTTTGTGGCATTCGTATATGAGACCTGAGGTTATTTTGTGACTCTGCAGGGCTTGTAGAACCGATCGACTGTCGGAGAGTATACGGATGGGGTAATCCGTTACCTTCCTAGAGGCGATTGCGTGAGCGGCCATTATTATGCCCATACACTCTGCCTGGAAGACCGTATTGTGGGCTCCTAATGGTGTTGAGATGTGTATGTTTAGGTCCTCAGAGAAAACTCCCGAGCCAGTACCTGACCTTGTTTTCGATCCGTCTGTGAAGATCCTCAGCTCCCTGGGGTTGAGGCCTTCATATGGATCCTCGTACAGCTGGATCTTGTACTTCTTGTCGAAGACGAATTGCCTAGGTATCGCGTCAATTGCCGCCTCTAGGAGCGGTTCCTTACTTACGGCCTCATAGAGGATTTCGGTATGCGGTGTCCTAGGCGTCTTCCAGAGATTCAGCTTCTTTAGCCGGACCGCCGCAGCCATGGCCTCTTGTTTGACGAAAAGATGCAGCGGCGGGAGGCCCAGTATAGCTTCCAGGGCTGCAGTCGGTGTTGTCCTCATGCAGCCCGTAGTTGCCATGCAGGCCAATCTCTGTAGTCGTTGTAGTTTGGCTTCGACCGTAGATAGCTTGGTGCGTGGCCACCATACTATCGCGCCGTAGCATATAATAGGTCGAATTACTGCCTGGTAAAGCCATAGAGTGATCTTGGGGTTCAGTCCCCAAGTCTTACCTACCATTCTACGACATTGCCAGAAGGCGACCGTTGCTTTTTCGATTTTGTTGTTTAGATGAGTGCTCCAGTTCAATCTGCAGTCGAGTATTACCCCTAGATACTTTACCTCAGATGACAGTTGGAGCTCAGTGTTGAACAGTTTTGGGAGGCGGTAGTTTCCCAAAGCCCGTTTGTTGGTGAACATTACCATTTCGGTCTTCCTTGGGTTGACCGATAGTTCGTTGTCGCGGCACCAGTGTTCCACTATCGCGAGTGCCGAGCGTGTGACGTCGCATACTGTACCTGCATGCATACCGCTTGTCAGTATCACTATGTCATCAGCGTAACCGATTGTGTAGTAGTGATTGTTATTCAGGTTGGTGATCAAGTCGTTTACCACCAGATTCCATAACAGTGGCGATAGGACGCCCCCCTGGGGGCAGCCTTTAGCTACTAACGCTTGTTTGGTTTTGTCTGTGCCGAGTCTGATGATCCTCTGGCTCAGCATCTTGTTTATCCATTCGATTATAACTGCGTCCACACCGTGTCTTACCAGTGCTGCAGTTATACTTGTGAATTTAGTCTTGTCGAAGGCTCCCTCTATGTCTATGAAGGTGCCTAGGCACATAGTCTTGTTCTTGATTGCTACTTCAATTTTGGTCGTAACCGCATGAAGTGCTGAGTCTGTAGACTTACCTGGGCTGTAGGCATGTTGGTTCGGATGCAGAGGTACCTGGATTAGTACCGTTTCCCTCAGGTGTCTTTCACATAACCTCTCCAGCGTCTTGAGTAGGAAGGAGGTTAGACTTATTGGCCTGAAGGATTTGGGGTCCGTGTAATCACTTTTACCTGGTTTTGGTATGAAGATCACTTTGACATCTCTCCATCGTCTCGGTACATATTTATGCGCCAGACAGGCATCCAGGACGGAGGTTAGCCCCTGAGTGAGTATCTCCCCGCCCCATTTCAGTAGGGCTGGGAACACTCCATCCGGTCCTGGTGATTTGAATGAGTCAAAGCTGTTGATTGCCCATTGTGTTCTTGGTGGGCTGATTACCTTATTGGCCAGCTGCCATTCCTCTTCTGTTGGATTGACTGCTTCGGGCGGCCACCCAGCTGGGCTAGATATCTCACAGCCTGGGAAGTGTGTCTGTACCAGAGCACATTCGGCCTCCTCCGGTGAGGTGGTGAGTGAGTCGTCTGGTTTCCGTATGGACCCCAGGGATACGGCTGAGTTGTTGGAGAGAACTTTCCTTACCCTGTTGGCCTGCGCTGTTGACTCTATGTTGGTACAGAAGTTCCTCCACGAGTTGGTGCTCCTGTACCGTAGTCGTTTTTTGTACCTGGACTTGGTGGTCTTATAGTTATCCCAGTCCTGGTCCGCTCCTGTGTTCATTGCTCTGTTTAGTTGCCGTCTCATCTCGCGCCTGAGTCTCTCCAACTCAGGCCCCCACCAGTTGTTTCTGTTATTACGGCCTGTTGTCGGGGCGGATAGGGGACATGTCTGTTGGTAGCATCTCAGCATCGTATCGGTGAGGAAACCTACCTGTTTTTCAATCTCATCGGTGCCCATGATCCTGGGTGGAATCCTTGCCTGTTGCAAGGCCTGGCCGACGCGTAAAGCGTACTGGGCTCGGTCTGTTTTCCTTGGATTCCGCCTCGGTGGCTCCGAGTATCTGCCTACCTGAAGGTCGAAGCGTATCCATCTATGATCCGAGCATGACAGTTCCTTAGATACATGCCAGTTTGAGATGTGCTCCGATATCCCTCCTGTTGCTAGGGTCAAATCAATGATCGTTTTACTTCGCCGGTTGACGAAAGTTGGTTCAGAACCTGTGTTAATTATGTTTAGGTTTGTTGTGAAAAGGTACTCAACAAGTTTGTTACCTCTCTCGTTTCCTGTGGGCATGCCCCAGAGGGCGTGGTGCGCGTTGGAGTCAGCGCCCACGATGAGCTCCAGCCCTGCCTCTTCGCAGTGTCTGACCAGCCTGGTTAGGTCATGCGGTGGTGGTTCGTCCGCCTCGGGCATGTATGCTGATGCCATGACCACCTCCGCTAGGCTGGCGTCCAGTGCCCTCTGCACCTTTATGGCGCAAAGGTCTCTGGAACAGAAACCCGTTAGAGGCTGTATCTGTATGTTGTTGGTAGTGTAAATGCACGTGCGAGGGTTTTCAGGCCCCGCATATACTGTTAACTTACCTCCCATGTTGCGGAGTCCGCAGACCACGCCTCCCCTGACCCACGGCTCCTGGATCAGGATGATGGCCGTGTTGTGTACCTCCAACCACTTCCGGGTCTGAGCCGTTGCGGTCATGCTGTGGTGGAGGTTAGCCTGGAGGATGTGGCTACTCAGTGAAGGGGACACCGCCATCGGAGTTAGGGTCCCCGACCGACATGTTGTCGGCCTCACTGTTCCCCTCCCTTTCGATGGTCAGCCTGCCTAGCTCCTCCGCGCATTCCCCCCCGCTTTCCAAGTGGTCACTGAGAAGAAGGTCCTCTTCGTCCATCTCGGAGGCGGGGGTGTTCTGCGCTGGAGCCTGGGGCTCAGGAGCCGCGCCCAAGTCATCGGCCACCTGTGCCCCTTCTGCAGTGTCCATCGGAAGGGGAGGATTTCCATCCTGCGTATTCTCGGAGACGCTTGCGGCTGGTGGGTTTTCCCCAAACCTGCCGCGCCCCTCCTGGAACTTCACGTACACCGTGCCCAGCATGAAGCTGAGCCGGCGTCCATTATTCGCACTCGTTTATTCCGCAAATATCCTAGACGTTTTATTTTGTTTGCTAATTCCGGCCCGTACCGGTTTACAAAACACTGATTTAGACTTTCACGGTTTTTACTCATAATTATTTGTAATAAACGGGACTTAACCGCGTATATAATTTTTAAATTACCTTCGACGTTTCGAGGACGACATTGTCCCCGTGGTCGCGAAGAAAGACTGGCTCCAGTTGACATCAACATCTTCTAGCCGCGCGAGTTTTTCGAACTACCCGCACTTGGTCTTGATTATCAACTTGAACGCTAGGGATGTCACTCGGTCGACACACAAAACTCACAATGTCCGGCTTTCGAACCGGCGGTATTCGTTGACGCCTACATTTACTAATGACAGGATTCCATGTAGATTACAAATAATTATGAGTAAAAACCGTGAAAGTCTAAATCAGTGTATTCTTTATTATGTTTTGATTTGACTCCTGATTTATCTGCAAGTTCAACTTCACACTGGAATCTTGTAAGACACGGGAGTGTTCGAATCGAAGTTCGTTTTGATGCAGCTTTAAGTACTACTATCAACTGTATTGTGTATGCTGAATTTGATAACATAATTGAAATAAATAAAAATCGAGATATCACTGTAGATTATAACAGTTAGTAATTAAATAAATACAATGCATTCACACAATTTTATCATTATCCATCGAACATTAACTGTAAAACCATCAGTGTTTAATTAATTATTTTTTATAATAATTATGGATTCAAATGAAATACAATTTTGTATGAATAAAATAAACCCGAGGTTTAAGTCAAATGTTTTTGCTGCAAACCGTATACCTGTTTGGGTAAATTTACCTGCTTTTATTATAAGCAACTTGGACCCGGATTCAAAGCCTGGCTCTCATTGGATCGCAATATACATTGATGTGAATGGATCTGGTGAATACTTTGACTCTTTTGGCCGAAAGCCTACCGGTTATCATAGGCTATTTTTAAATAGAAACTGCAAGAGGTGGTTTTATAACCATAAATCACTTCAAAATTATTTTACCTCCGTTTGTGGAGAGTACTGTTTAGTTTATCTTTATTTTAAGCTTCAAGGGAAAAAAATGTCTGAGTTTTTACATTTTTTTTCTGATAATTCTTTGTGTAATGATTTAGTTTTAAGGAATATGTTTAAACGATTTTTTGTGAAATAAAATAAAGTGTACAATGAAATAATGTTTTTTATTTATAAACATAAGCTTATACAAACATGGTTATACATAAACACTGTATTACAATAAAGACATTAAAAAAAGAGGTTAAAGCTAAACGTTTATGAGTATGCTAAAACTAATTAAAATATCCTACTACCTAAGACATATATAGTAAGGGGGAAAGAAACTAAATAATTACAAAAATAAAAAACTTAATCTACACAATCACAATTCATATCACTGTTTCTTATTGTCTGTAAAATATCTCACACAGCTGTCCTTAGAAGATATTTGCTTTGTAGCGTTAAATATTATATTTTTAGCACTCTGTAGTTCACAATCATCTTCTAGAGTGAAATATTTTAATCTCATGTCTGCATGTTTCCAGTGTTCCGTGGGTGGGATGTTTTTAATTTTTTGCATGTCATATATCTCGATTTTAATTAAATGAGATGCATACGCCCCGTCATCATGTCCAGTCGATAAGTTGGAGACGCCATCCGGATAACTTTTACTCACATTAGAAGACCGCTTCAAGACTTTACACTGTTTTTTAGGTTGTTCAAAGAAGCTATCAATATTATTTGCTGCACGTTTCTTTGCGATGGCTTGTTTAATCTTCAAACCAACCGTACCTTCTTCATCGCTTGATTCGTCTTTATTTTCCGGGTAGTAATAATTCTTGAAAGTATTTTCAGATAACTGAAACAATATCAAACAATAATTTATTTAAACACTCACATACACAATTACACAATAGTAAAAAAATGTTATCAACACAATTAAATAATTAAAGAGTAACAGTATTTGAATACTTACATCCATTATCACAAGTATTAGTAAAAACTTCGATATGTAGAAACTTAGAGCTCTTAACTGAACTGGAGATCCGAAGACACTATATAAAAGAAGCCACAGCCTCGGCCTTTTTATATAAATTTGGGTTAAAAAAAACCTTACGGCGCTGGTGGGGAAAGACGACCAAGGCAAGTCTGAACAGGATTTCGGAGTGTGTTACCTGCTGTCCGATTTTTTGTTTGCAACCGAAGTAATGGAACAAAAGATTGAATTATCAAAAGAATTTAAACGACATTTTTGTTTGTGTATTCTCTTTTTATAAAAATCACGTGTAACTTCAAAATCTAATGATTTATATGTTTCTTGGAAACTAATACAAAGTATTTGATCGCCTTCTTCAAAGAAAAATTATAAAAGCTATTGTTTAAGAGCAGTCTTTATAACAAACACTTAAGTAGAAAAATGAAAAAACCTTTGTCTAATAAATTTCTTAGATCACAAGAACTGTAACAATAAATTTCAGGGGGCGTTTTATGACTTTAGAAGGATAAAACTCAACATATAAAAAATAAAAGGAAACAATAAATCCCTTGAGAACATGAAACATAATGGACCTTTATAAATAACGCAATCAACCCCTTATAATAATGAAAGCAAGTAGACAGAAATTGCCGTTTGAATCATGTCTGTACAAGTTCATCTTCTATCTTCAATACAGACGTAATTTTAACCAAAACCCAAAATATTAAAAATAATAGGAAACAATGAATCCCTTGAGAGCATAAAATACAATATACCTACGGTTGGCCAATAAAGCAATCACGCTGTTATAACAATGATTTCAAGTACACAAATATTGTCACATTAGATCACAATATTTGGAATTATATCAAGTCAGTTAACAAGAGAATTTAAAGCTTAAAAATAAATACAAATAACATACTATTAGTTTAGGTATTATCATATTAAAAAACAAATTAAAATGTGTATGTAAAAACAAGCTGTATAATAAATCAGAGGTACTAAGTTTGGGTAGATATGCTTAATTCAAACTATAAAATAAGATCGCAAGTATGTAACTTACTCACTACAAGAGGTATGAAATAAGATAGGATAAATATATATCAAAAATAAAACTGTATTAATTAAATGATGATATCAAACATATTTAAAAGTGATAAAGGACTAATACGTTTGAAAAATATTAATTAAGTCAGATATTTAATTAAAACTGACAAAGGTTCAGGAAGTTTGATAAATATTAATTAAAGTATGACATCAAAATGAATACCTAAAATATATTAAAGGGAATAAGGAGAAGTAAGTTAAAATACCATTTGACAAACATTACGTAGTATCGCTATTGATCGAAATGGAGACTGTACGCATAGTAAAGAAAGTGTAGGTATGGAAACCCTGTATGACCTAATACCTATACCTATGAATAGTCTAGATTATTCCAGAGCTATATCTGTACGTGATTAAAATACCTATAGCACACGCAAGGTCGCAAGGTAAGGGTTGTATGAACGAAGACTGTACACATAGTAAAAAAGTGTAGGTATGGAAACCCTGTATGACCTAATACCTATACCTATGAATAGTCTAGATAATTCCAGAGCTATATCTGTACGTGATTAAAATACCTATAGCACACGCAAGGTCGCAAGGTAAGGGTTGTATGAAACGAAAACTGTACACATAGTAAAAAAGTGTAGGTATGGAAACCCTGTATGACCTAATACGTATACCTATGAATAGTCTAGATTATTCCAGAGCTATATCTGTACCTGATTAAAATACCTATAGTACTATCACGAAAAGAGAAAGGCAAACGTAAGTCGCAAGGTAAGGGTTTTATTATGGTCCTGAACCCGTGCTCCGAGAACAATGGGAGTCGGGAGTCGAAGGCACAACACAATAAGACAATAGAGATGCGAGCGAAGGGTTTTATTGGGGTGTAATTAAGCGTGCTTTGTGCATGTAGAGAGCCACAGAAGTCGTACAAGGAGTGTTTTGACAGTGTGGAGACATAGCGCAAACGTTCTAAGTGACCCGGTATTTGTTTTTTTTTTTTTTTTTTTTTTTTTTTTTTTTTTTTTTTTTTTTTTTTTTTTTTAGGTTTTAGGTTTGAACATACGGGCACACGGGTTTGGGCGGGCGGCAGGCTAGGGCGGACTAGGGCGGGCTAGGGCGGGGCTGGTTCCGGCGCTTTCCTTCTACTATCCTTTTATGAACTTTTGTGAACTTAAAAATTATACGTGTTACGCAGCAAATATTGGTTTTCTCTGCAGTTTCTACTAATAACAAGCAGACTTTGTAGTCAATTAGCCTACGTATATTTTATCACTGTGGTACAACTATAACAGTTCCGTTTTACGACGCCACAACGACTCGCGCCCGCGTGCTGCCTTACTGCCTGCTTACCCACTAATATGTGTTTCCACTAATGATAAATATACTGTATCTTGTAGAATTTCTTTGCAATTAGTTTACGTATCTACAGCCTTGGCCAGAAGTGTTGAGCACCAATGCGATTTTCATACAAAACTGGAAAGTTTAGTCCATCGTTTCCATCTTTGTTTAAGTTATTTGGTCAATTAATTTAAACTAATAGGCATGTTTTGTTGAAGTTAGTAGTAACTGCATAGAATATTTGCAATATGTCGCACCGACTTAAATTTACATTTTTGGTACCTTCTGTTTTCATATTTTTTAAGTACCTTGAAAGTGTTATTAAGTGAAGTTTTCTATATTTATAAATAAAATATAACATTTACCGTTACCGTACATTGTTAGGATAGGGAAATAATGCTTAACATCAAAATTGTAAACAAAAAACACCTATGCTCAATACTTCTGGCCAAGGCTGTATTATTAAGCCAACCAGACACTGTCAGTAATAATGACACTAGTAGTCCGCCTCGAAATGAGAACTCGCGATTTACTTGCAAACGAGTTGACCAATATAACAAGACCCCAAGGAGGATTTTTTTTTCTCCTTCTTGCTCCATAACCACTTGATCGATCCTGCTCATATACGAACTTACAAATTTTATGTATCTCTGCTACAGCCCCAAGAAATTTCATAAAGATCAGAAAAACGTTACTAAAGTTATCGTCAGATAAACTATCGAAATCAAAAAGCCATCCAAATGCCGAGAAGTCCCAGTAGCCAGGTGACAGTTCGGTTCGGTCTGGAGTTGTTTGTAAGAACTCACTTCGCTTACGCTCTGCGAGTTCGATTATTTCTCTACCCATCCTTCTCATTTTCATATAGATACCTAGAAAGGGTACAGAAATAATGACATTATTACTGACAGTGTCTGGACCGCTTTACTGTAACACAACTATAATAGTTGTGTTTTACGGCGCCAATAATACTATTACTTAATAACAAACCGACAGTAAACCTATAAAAAACTAAACTACCATCAAGATTATTTGAATGGACGTAAAGGACAACAATCAAACTTCAGATTTATTCATTTTGACATCACACGCGACATATGTTGTGTTTGTGACAGTTGGGACAATTAAATATATGACTCATCAGTTCACTACAACGCGTTGCTTCGTTTGAAATTTCGATACAATCTGACCCTATTTTATTGTCCTCTAGTGTAAGAGTACATTTATGTAGAGTACGTCAAAAATATGTTTACACTTTTGCACCATATTACAAAGGCGTAAGGTGAAAAAGCGTAAACATATCTTTAACGTCGGCGTCGACTGTACACCCAAAGCCTTTAGCAGACAAAACAACTTCCAACCTGGGGCCGTATTCTAACTTTAAAACACGCACAGACACGATCCAACTTCAATGCAAATCCAATGCAATAACAACACAATACATCTAACGCCTACACGTCTGAATCAAAAATGACGGAATTTGCTTGAAAACTACTGCGATGCAACTACAATACAACTTCAATATTGGTTGAGTGTTGGAGTTATGTTTGAGATGGATTCTGTTTCTAATGTATTGTTTAAGTATTTTAAAATTAGAATACAGCACCTACTCCAACAACTTCAGGGTAAGTTTGACAAGATTTCTCACACAAATATACAATTGAATGACTATGAAGACATTCTTTTGTTCCCATCTTTGAATCAAACCGCCAGAAACAGCTTTACACTGAACTTTCACACTGAAAGGGCCTAAACGCCACTCTAACCAATGACACTTACGCCCTTTCGACATATCGATTACTTCAGAATAAAACGACGTATACGCCTCTATAGATGACGGCGCTTACGGCCTTTGGCTATAACACAATTGTGCTAACTCAAGCCTTTCCTAAAACTTTCCTCATTTTAATTTCGGCGTATTTTTCCCGGCAGATTCTGTAATATCATTTCAATTAATATAATTTTCGCAACCTCTTTTACTTGGCGTCAATTTTAATTTCATCTTTAATGTTTGGATCATAAGGTTGAGTTTTTAACTAAAAATGTACGTATGAGAGGTAGCGAAAGTTAGGTAATTGTTAATTTTAATTGAAACGCTCTGGTAACTAACTGCCGGATGTTTCCAACATTTTTTCGAATAAGGACCTTTTCATTTAATTTTCATTAATTTCACTGTGTACCTACTGGCATTTCACCAAAAATGTATTTCAACTTATTTCATTTCCCAAACAAGTTATAGCAGAACGTTTACCAAAGTTTACCCAATGATTTATTTCGCATAGTTTTATTTGGCCCAATTTTCATTTACATAGGGTAGGGTATGCTAAATAAAAATATGCGAAACTACATTATGCCATCTGAAACTATGGATAAAATAGTATAGGAAGTGATAATTTGCCATACAATTTTTGGACTATTATCATATTAGTAAACCTCTTGCAGTTATCGGCAAATAATACCTAAAACGCGTTATAAGCACCACGCATTTGAGCGGAATTCAGATTTCCATAGACAATTGTCTTTGGTAGCGTAAATTGATCTACATCCAAATAAAATTCGGCTACTATAGACAAATTTCCGCTACCATAGACAATTATCCGTGAAAAGCTGAATTACGCGCTGAATTTAGCTCAAATATGTGGCGCCTGTAAAACTCCAACCAATGGGGATTAAACTCAACATATCGACACAAATTTGGGTAAGTATAGTGACTTACTAGTTAAGTAATTAAGTAAGTAGCGTAGAAGTAGATTTGAATCCAGGATCCCACGTCTTCTAAAAAATAACATAACATATAAGCACGCTTTAGCCACTGACATCTTATCAAATGCGAACGAGAGACAGACAGACGGAGACTTTAGTAATACGGCATGAATTAAAGAAACGAAATTAAAAAAAGAAAAATTAAAAAAACGTTCACGGCCCACTTGTGGTCAGCGGGCCGCCGGTTGAGAGCCACCGAACTACGGCATAATTTAAAAGAGAGTTAATTAGGAAGCCCGCTGATGGCGCTGGTTTAAATTCAGCGCGTTCGCTAACGTATGCAAATCGCTCTTTATTTGGCCACCTGGATTGTCATACGGGAACTTCATTTACAGGCACAATTTTTAATGGTATTGCAAACAACAATACAGACAGTTGTTTTTGATAATCATAGCAATGCAACCATGCAATTACTGGACCCATTGAGTAACGTCATTTCCTAAGTTGTAAACTCTCAAAAGCTTACTTCTTAAAATATTTTTTCGTTTAAATTAGTCATACCGATACAGTATTTATATTGCTTATAAATAAAGGAAAAGTAGAATAATCCAATGCCTCAGGCGATCCACTGTCTAAGACGCATATATAAATAAAGAATATTGTAGAGAAATTTGCAGCCATCAGGTAAGTGTCAGTAGTTCAGTTGGTCGGAGCGATGGGGATGTTTGCCAGAGTCGCGAGTCCAAGTCTCGCCTGAGGCAATAGATTTTTCTACTTTTCCTTTATTTCTAAGCATTATGGTATCGTCAGCAGACGTTCTGCTCAATACAAAAATAAATAGTATTTATATTATTCATAGCGTTAACGCTAGACGACAATCATTTTGACAAGACCGCGTTACGGGAACATGACAGTCTTCATTAACGTTCTATCAATTGCTATTTTAACGTCAATAGTGTCATGTCTCTCTCTCGCACTTAGATACCTACCTATTTGACAAATGGCGAAACGAGCAATGGCGAAAAACACTAAAAACGCAACTATCCTGGCGTCCACATTTATCTCACCGCTGCCCCACAGTTGACAGCCATATTAAAGTTTGTATTATTCTTCTCTAAAGTATGATCAAACTAAAATTACTTTGTTTTCTTATAAATATAAATACACGTCGCATGAGTGAATAATGGATTCAGTCGAAAGTTGTTGTTGTTTTGATGTTACTGTGGTTGAAGTGTTCACGCCTGTCATCACTAAATTACCACATTTACTATCAAAATAAGGCGATCTGATCTTCTTCTTCTTCTTGACACTTGGCGGTCACCGTAGTCCGTAAGGGACTGCAACGGCGGATCTGGGTGACGGCGTGGTTTACAAACCGCGGCGGCAAACCGAGGGATCTGATCTGAGACAATGAGGACAAACGCACGAAGTAGCTTGCAGATGACGGTGATCTGAAAGTCGTTTAAAAAAAAACAACCGGGCATATGGAATCCATACACCATCATGTAACTTTTTAAAATTGACTTGGAACTATAAATGTTAATCGGAGGATTTATCGTCATTCAATTTTAACTTATTAATTCATCGTTTTTACTAGAAGTTTGTAGTAGGTAGTTTAACAAAGCAAAAGTAACTAAGTAAAAGCTCTTTTTTATACATATAATACAGTTCTAAACAAATCGTTCAAAGCAGATCGCTTCCCGCAATTTCACCATTTATCAGTGACAAACTCCAGTGCAGTCGCGTTTAAAATAAAATAAAATATCAGGTTTCTGTCGCATGGGAAAGAAAGCGGGGCGGGGCGCAGCGGGTTACAGCGAAATAAATGCGACACGCGTATCTTGTATCTTAAACTTTAGTTACTATTAGTATTACGAACAAAGTTTAAAGGACTTGTAAACTTCACGTTTACAAGTCCTTGAACCTTTTCGACGCTTTGACAAATGTCAAACCAATAATGAGCTTACAGTAAAGCGTTGACGGATATATCAGTCGTTAGAATCGAAAAAATTAAGGATACTTTCCCAAATACCTTGACTACATATTAAACACGTCGTTGAATCGTATAAAAGATGTTATTCAGCAACAAAGATTATTTTATATTTTCCAACCAATTTCTTAGTTCAATCAAACAAGCCACAAGGGCACATTACACGTCAAATAGTTTATCAAAGTAAAAGAAAAAAAGTACACCGGTTCTAACCCTGCACCTGACTCGAGATGACCGGCAAGAAACTCGGCAGGACCTAATTTTTCAAAACAACATGAAATCTTAAAAAATACATATAAATGCGTTGTAGTGTTGTTCTATAAGAAAACATGTCAAACCAGTTTAAGAAAAATACCCTCTGTGAGCTGCACTGTACCTAAAGCAACACTGTAGGTAAAGTGAGGCTTAATAATGTTACACCTAAGAATGCTACATCACTTACCTACTACAGAATAAACTCTTATAGTAATGTGTCTCCACATTTTTCAGCATTTCAATAAAAATAAATATTTTATTTATCTAATAGAGAGGTGGGAAAACTCAGGTCCAGAGAAATTGTTGTTTTATTTCAGTGCATTCCAATGTCAGTCAGTTAAATGGAAGGCAGGCAGGCAAGGTGCAGCGCGACATCTGGTTGCACTTGTTTAAAAAAAAATTGTTACCATTTTCCCGTCTACCTTTACAGTCCCTGCGGCGTGACGTCATTTTATTGTATATTTCACTTGATTCATCCGCTTACATTTCGTTTATAAAAAAAAACTAGTTGGGGCTTCAATACATTTGTAGTACCTAGAATTTGTGTTCCCAAATTCCAGGCTCTTAAACGACGTATTCGAAATCTCACGGAAACGAGGTAAACAAAATTGACACAAGTTTTTTTAATTCCTTCTGTGACAATTTCGCAGAAAGTGGATATCAATATAAAACGTGAAGTTTGTTTACATTCTTTTCGCGAGATTTTAAAAATGAGTGTGCTTACAAAGGCTTGGCTGTTCGTTTTCAGTCTCTAACAGAACACAAAAAAATACAGTTTGTAGAAATAATTTCAGATTCGCTTGCCTGACCTACACGAAAACCGATCGTTTTAGATAATAACCTTCCTTCCTTGTATTTGCTTTCAATTCAATATCTAAGTTAGTAACTATAGGTAGTATCCGATCTATTGACCCGTCTCTAAGCCTCACAAGTAACACAACACGACGGCAATCCCCGGCGGCCTCGGCCAGAAATTAACATGTTTCGCAAACTCCGGGCGTTTGTGGTGCGAAAAGGCCGGGAGGCATTCGAACGTTTCATAATGATCCCATTTTGATATTTGATATTGGCATCTTGAAACCATTGGCATCGGAAACAAATATTTTTACGAGCTAGTATAGTCAATGACGTCAAAATGACATCCATTAGTGGATGTACGTCTAAATATGTCGTGTTCCTTCTGTGATCGTTTCCATTTGTTTCAGAAAAAAAAAACAATGGTGATTTGAACTGCACTGCCCTAACGGGGTTTGTGGTGGACATTTTGTACCTAGTTATAAGACTTTGTGTACCCAAAAGCAGTGAATAAATAAAATGAAATGAAACCAGAAAATGTTTCATACAGTTATTATTTTGTTACAAGATAAATACCTAATTAATGGCTGAGGGAAAAAATCTAAGAGTACATTAGGTTTGCATGTTCTATCAGACCTTATAAATTAGGATCAGCATGTTATATTTCATTTTTCAATGATTATATTTATGAAAGTTCAACTAAACTTTCAATACGTAAACGCTTACATCACATTAACGAAATGGTTTAATATTGATCATTATTAAAACAAAATACCAAATACGAGTATTCCAGGTTCCAGTTTCAATCAAACTGCCTGAGCTGTTCACATTCCGATCAAATTTTCAACAAATCAATTCCAACCGGTCGGTCGGGAATCCGGTGAAATAATTTTACATTTAAGCTTTCAGAACTTGTGTATAGGATTTAGGTACCGATTTTCGGGCTTCGACATTAACAAATCCATTAGAACACTTTGTAGGTTCATCATTCATCATCATAAATTTAAAAGCTGAGCTGTTGTCGGTGAAGCAATCTCCATGTACTCCTTTCTCCAGCTTTCTCCTTGACAGCCTGATACGACACGTCGTTCACTTTCTCTTTCACTTGATCCATGTATTCCCTTCTGGGCTTCTCTCTCTTTCTTCTTTCTTCCACTTTCTCTCCTATGATAGTCTTGATGAATTCATCGTGTCGTAACAAGTGTCCCAACATGTTCCCTCTTCTATTTTCAATCTCTTCGAAGCTAGTTTAAGCATTACATTTTTAGGTTAGTAGGCAAAATGGAAATATAAGGAACTCTTAATAGTTAGGGATACACGCACAGATCTGCCCGCCGGATTTGTCCGGCGGATATGCCCAGTGGACAGATCCGTCAATTTATGGCGCTATTCAGATGTGTCCGCAGACAAATCCGTGTCCAATTCGCGCCATATATGAACGGATCTGTCCGCCGGGCATATCCGCCGGTCAAATCTGGATACTACAAATCAGCGATATGACGAAATGTCCAAAAATTCTCGAATCGGGACCACGGCTTTACGACGTAGTGAGACGATCATAGACAACATTTATTTTTATTCTCGCGTTACTGGTGGTTCCGCAGATTTGAGACCCTAATATTTTATTACAATAACCATGCGCTCGACCACCATTACGAGCTATTTTTAGATGATAAAACAACCGGACTCATCCTTGTTTCAGAAACCTGTAAAATAATCAAATCTAAATGATAAAAGGCTGCGGTTCCACCAGAGATGAGCGCGGATGTTTTGCGAGGAATGTGTTTGTTAAGCACCAATAGAAACAATTCATTTGTTTATCCTCGCACAGCGCAGCTCTATGATAGGTTTTTAAAAAACACATTCCTCTTCACGCATCCGCGCTCATCTCTGGTGGAAACGCAGCCTAAAACAGTTCACTTTCATAAATACTGACTAACAACGCATTTTCGGGTTTCGAAATTTTTCAACCTTAAATTTTGTTTAAATTCAACCTATAGAGATAAAAATGGAGATAAAAATAATACAAAAATGTGAAAACCTTTCGATTTATTTTTTATGTGAAACATTTTGCGATTTCGGAAACTTTTCGTCGGCACATCTTGTAAAGTAACAATAATACGTGTCGCGTTGTCACCGCGTGTTACCTTAACGACACGTAATGGCTTTAACCTGACGCTCATTGGATCATTGTTAATTACTTATGACTACGAATCTGTTGTAACATATTATTGGTGCTGACATGTTGTCGCACGGGGCACTCATTAAGTTCACTTACAATCCATCTTTAATACAATATAAATTGTATATACTGTAATACCTAAATTCTCAGTTTTCTATTAGTTGTGATTTTTTAGGTAGCTTTTAGCTTTTTTGTGGGTAGTTTTCAAGTAGTTGCAGGTCATATTTTATTATATTGTAACTATGTTAGTTAAGGTGTTTTTCGGTTTTAAATAAATATATACTAGAAATTGTAGGTGTGTAAAAATATAATTAATGGGATTAAGTAACACTTTAAAAACGTTGATTGGGACAACGATTACATAAATAAACATGACATAAATATAAACGAATGTTTCATCGTCGAAATAAAATAATTACGTATACATACAACTTAGCAGCAATCGTTTAGATCGGTGTATTACGAATGTCAGACTCTGGTTCTTAGTTCTAACTTTTGTATTACTTATATTTATATATTATTTAATCCCGTAAACACATTGATCTTTAAGAAAACAGGAGGAGTGGAGGTCATTAGCAAAATATTGTTTCCAAGCTTATTGGCACAGTCGGTAGAATCTCTCGAGGCAGTTCATTACTATAGTCTGTATCTTTAGGTATTTAAATAAAAGTAAACAAACAATTTGTACATTCTCGGGTAGTTATAACATTTATTGGTTAACCAATCAAAAAGAGTATGACATAACCAAATACAAAAGCGCCTAGATCTGTTACTGAACGAACGACCTGACTTTAACCTACATTATTTGATCATGTAATGTTTTCATCTACCCTCAACTGGCTTAAGGAGCCATTGGAGGGTAGATTTTGTTTACTTTTATTTAAATACCTAAAAATACAGACTATAGGATAAAAACTACCCAATTTTAAGAGGGCACCACTGCCTCTGGGATCTTGTAAATACAGTACCCTGCGCATTGTCAACCGTTTAAGTATAAAAACGATAAACGATGTCAACAGGTTATAGCATAAATACCTTCACAGCCAAACCAAAGGATTCATGAAATCATGCATTTATGTGTTGTCGCGTACCAGACCTCAAATGATAGATAAGTATGATTACACCAAACTAACGAACCGTACATACTTTGATGGCAACGAGTGCTTTTAATGGCTTAATTCATTGTGCGTGTCATTCGGTCAGGCAATTCACGAAGCTACAAGTCTATGAGTGGCTATAATATTCCGCATCATGAAGAAGATAAGAAGGGCTAGGTTACAAATTGTGTTGTGAAATGCTACGTTTGTATATTTTAATTTTAATAATAATGTAAAAAAAGTTTTCTAATTTCGTATTTTTTTTGCATGATCTTGACATGCTGCTGGTGTCAACCTCTAGTCACCAACATTGTTAGTTTGAATCTTTATTTTGGCAAATCAGAATTGCATTTGTCTTAGCAGGGTTAGACTTGTGGGCGGGTAGAGGTTAGTTACTTCTGCTACTGAATGTACACACAAAACACGGCCTTAGTTACAAACATGTGTACATTCAGGGTCCCCATAAAAAAACAACACTTTCTACCAGCCGGTCGCTTAAGGGTAATATCGAACCTCTCCACTTTATGAGTTGACTGAGTCGATGCTAAACGAATAAAAAGGCGGTAAAATGTTACTAGAAGCAAAAACGACGTTACTAACAAGGAAAATCTGTGGCTTATATGTCCTTTTTTACTATAGAAGAAAGAACGAAGCTCGCTTGATAAGAATAGATGGATGTTAATATTGAAAGCGTATCGCGCGTGGGATTTTACACAATTTAACATCGTATACAAAACAGGAGTGCTATACTTAAGCTTAACGGCTTCGCCTATTTATGAGTATGTTTTTAAGAGAAATATCAAATTTAATGTGATTTAACTCTTGAAACGACTAGATTTCGTTTTTATTTTGGCCTTTTTTTGGTTTGAATATGGAAGGTGAGAATATTATGTACTTAGATAATTATTTTAGGCTTCAATTTGAGGAGCAGGATTTTGATAACTTTATTTAAATCAAGTTGAAGTTACAGATCATAAAACATAACGTGTTCAATCCCATATGTTTAAGTTTACTTTTCAAATAGGCTTCTAGGTCTGTCGGCATGTGTTACTACAAAATTTCACATGAAAGTTGGGCATAAGTTTGGCAGTTCAAAGGCTTTTGTTTAGCAATGCGGTTGAAGTTTGAAGCGAAATTGCTATAGGTAAACCAACATTCTACAAATACAATTTATTATTCTAAATAGCGACTATAATTTGGTTGGATTAGCATTGATCCAATCATTGAGATTATACAGTTAGTACACCAATATCTACTACACAGAAACGAGAATTTTATACTAGACAGAGATTGTAAATCCACACTTTTCTGAAAATACCAACATCATTTTAAATGATTTTGCGCGGAGTTTTATTATTTTTATAACGTTGACATCACAATTCTGCTTTAATAGGTTTATATGACATCTGATGCTTGTTCATTATTCTGTTTCAATTAATTAATTGTACATTTCCTCAAAACCCGTTTATCCGCGTAATCTGTTAATTGCAAAATTATGCTCGCTACAGAACGACCACAACTCGATTAAAACAAAATGCCCTGAATAAGTTGTTTCTAATTAAAAGAGGCGTGTTTATTCCCTCGCCGCCGGTATCCGATACCGATACAATTAATCGACTCAACTCATTCGGAATCGTTCCGAATTCGATATTTATACGATCTGTTTGCAGAACATGTTGTTCCCAACGCAAAAATCAACCGCCTCACACATGATTTCCGATATTCCATAGATTTTTCTAGAATTAAAGGTCTATTTTCACTGGTTCGCTGAAAACGTGTGCTCGTTAAGCAAAATTTATAACAAGCGAACGCCTGTGGCTGCTGCGCGGCAATATATCGAGTGGTTACTAACCTCACATCTCACTCAGCCGAAGCATTCTAAAAACGACTTTCGTACTCTAAAAATTAAGTCTAATTCCACGGTGTAGTTTAAGATAAGAGCTTTGGGAAGTTGTGTACCAATATTGCGCCTGAAATTCTTGCACGCAGGTTTAGCACCTGCGGCTCCTAGTAGCGTCGAATATGCTCCCATTTCGGAAACCCTGGCATTCGAGTTATTGAGGGTCATGTCACTTGAATCCGAAGATTCCAGTACATTCGAGAACGTTCCACGGTCGCATGTTGATAGAAGCGAGTGCAAGCCGAATAAAGCCGGATGTTTGGAAAGTGTAACGTGAAATATTCGGAAGAAATTGCGCCTGACAGGATGGAGGAGGTAGTGGATACTTTACCGATTTAGGTTCCGTTAAGAGTAACGTGAGGATAAGCTGATGGTGCTGGAATATCTGTATAATTAATGTGGACCCTGGTGCCGAGGTTTACGAAGGTTTTGTTGCTATATTATGTTTTCTATGGTATATCTAATATAAATATTTGTTTCACGTTTGTATTACCAAGTTGTTAAAAAAATACTGAATGTGGTAGATTGTTTTTGTTCCTAGGTGATTTTCAAATGTGTACGGTTGGTTCAGTTGGCTGGGTCCGAACCTAAGACCTCGATATCTGATTGAATGGGAAACATTTATTCTTAAAATGTCGTTAAACTACACCTCTACTATTTTCTTTTTATTAGACCTCTAAAAGGATAAAAGTTTTAACGAATTGTAAACAGACGAATCGCGCCCAAAACCTAGTATATTCTAAGCTAAGAACCTTGTTTCTGTTTGCCAAGAATGAGTCCAATTTAGCCCCAGTAGGACATTGCTCACTGAGTAAATTCCAATCAAGGCCACGGCGGTGTCAACCGTAAATTAATACCGTGTGATCGTGATCGCCGTCTGCGCGGAATATTCTGACATTTACTATATTGTTTGGTAGGCTCAAGACGAATATTCATTGAGGGTCTCAGGCTAAACGGGTAGGTACAAGTTTGCTGTTTAAAAAAATAAACGTACAAAAACGTGAGTCCACTTTAACGTTGAATAGAAACGGAACAATTTCACGGTTTCCGACTACTGTTGTTCGCTTCCCGTATTAATGCAAGATATAAAGGTATTTAGGGTAGGGTAGGGTGACTGACACACGTCAGAAACGTGCCTCCCATCTCCCGTATTATTAACTGGCACATACTTACAGTACAGTCAGCAGCAGAAGTAGCGGAGCGGAAAACGTATTTTAAATTATTTTGGTGAGATTTTTTTTATTGTTAAGAGAATACTAAGTACTCTTTTATTATCTAACAGTTAACACCTCACCCGCCAAATTCATCAACGTTATTCTGGCCTTTATATTTTTTTTGTCTTGCCTCAATTAAACCTATATTAATCCCATTAATTGGTGAAATTAGGCCTAATTAGGATTAAGACTTCTGCTGCTGACTGTACAACGTTCTTATATCAACCTCTAAGGTACCTACTACGAATGAATAGCACAAACGCACATGAAACTTTAATACATGTCAAATATACCTTTGTAATGGCCTTACTTTACCCAGGTTTAATTTATTGCGGGCCCTGAGAATTCCATGCCCGCATTTTTTCCTCATTTTACTGCTTTTTTTATTCAGTTAAAAAGGGCATATATGCCTTTAAACTCTAATACAGTTACGTCGTTTAGTCCAGTATACAGTAAGGAAACTCATACCACGGCAGGGGCATATGTAAAGTAGGTATGTTGGGCTACCAGAATTTGCACTTCAATCTTGCTAGCTGCCAACATCGCTTCACTTCAATCCAATCCACGGTGATATTTTATCGTATAGAATCCAATAAAATATTTTGTTTTTAAGGTGGAAAAAACCGTTAAATATATATACGATTCACTATAAACTAATGCTGCAATAAAATCTAAATTTAAAAATTCTTTCAAACTGTATAAATTGATCTCATTTTTGACCTCACTCAAGGTAGTCTCGGCAGTCCGCATCTCTCGTCGTGTGCACTGCGAGTGATATCAAAATGAAATACATTTAATCAATTTATAAAGCTCGAATACCACCTAATCACTGAACTTTAACAAATCGCGGGAAAAACTCCTTTTACGAGCCTGGCACCCGTTAAATTCCACGTTTGACGACGTATTACGGTTATTAGCTCTGAACACGTAGGTTACTGAGCATTCTTTGGGGCAATAAAACGCGTTAATAGCTATCGATCACACTTTACGAGTCGGAAACTCGGAAGCTCGGGGGATGACTGAAAACGTTTTTGCCTGAACACCTATTTGTTAAATGGAACTACATAGAATAGAATCTCATTTGTGACCACTCAAAGCGATGCTTATGATCGAAAATGATCGCGAAAAAATATTTCTGAAAAATTGCAAGCCGGGGTTCGCAGTCATCTGGGAAATTTAGTAGCGGTATACGTTGGGTTATGGGTTATCATTCATTCATCTGTGTTTCTTACATTGGTGGCTGGTCTGTGTAATATTTGATGTTTCTTTTCAGGCAGGCGGGGCCGGCGCGCGTGAAGCGGCGGGGCGCGCCGGCCGCATGGCGCTGCTGTACCGCGCCACGCGCCTGCGCGACCGCGGCGACACGCATGTGTTCACCTTCGTGGTCACGCGCAGCGCCACCCGGGAGCCCGACCGTGACGTCACTAGCAAGGACTTCGGGTGTGCGCACCAGAGATGGGCAGTCGCTTTCAATCGCTCGGCGGATGCGTCACTAGGTAAGATTTTGGGACAGTATTGATAAATTTTAACATGATATGATCTAAAACACCGAGTACGGGGATAGGTAAATACCGACCGTTTATCAAATTATGAAAGACGTGGCCTGAGGACAGAGGAACGTAGCTACAGAGCTCAAAGAACCAAGAACGAGTAACCTGTAGTGTTCATATTGGTGGTCATGCGTAGCGCCATCCGAGAGACGGAGAGTGAGACCGTAACATCGCTTTTAAGAACAATACAATTTTCAGCCACTTTTTTCACTCGCATTTGGTTGACTAAGACGCTTAGTAGGTAAGGTCAGTTTGAACAAAGTAAATAAATATAAGGATCTTTGCTAACAATGAAGGTATCTACATAAGTAATTAAATGTTATCGGTGAGTTATTAACAATACGCTCAGGATGCTGTTGGGACTGCCTAGGTACTGCAGCGCATCAGGCATGTTTGCAGAAGCGCGGGTGGACGGTTTTCACGCCATCATCCGAAAGCGAGTTGCCTCGATCATGTGCCGCATACGTGGGAGTGACAACAGCATTCTGCGCGTCATTGCCAATAGCTTAGACTGTCCCATTGCTCAGCATTGGAACAGTCTACACGTAAACTTTTAATTTGAAATAAGACAAAAGTAATAATAATAACAATGAAGAAATGATTTTAATGTATTTTAATTATGTGTGTATTGATTAATTAATTATGTGGTTTTATGGAAATTTTGCAAATTAATTGAATTTTATTTTAATTGAATGCTATTATTATTATTATTTTTTTTTTTTTTTTTGACTACCTATTAATTTTAATTTTAATTTAATTTAATTTTACTGATATTTTATGTTCTATATGTTGTTCTTATTTAAATATTGTTTTAAAATTACTATGGATCTTGGTTATCTGGAAATAAATACAAATTTAATTTAATTTAATTTAATTAATGTAAATGGGGACTCCAAGGTCCATTAAGCCGGTTAAGTAGTTGTAACACTCTTACAATAGATATACCGCTAGGCGACCTCTAAGGCTCACATGAAGGATATGGTGAAAAAAATCCTCGGTAACTTAATTGGTAGAGCTATGGGCTGGAATCTAGCAGTTGCGAGTTTGAGTCTCGTCCGAGGCAGTGATTTTTCCATTCTTCCTTTATTTCTACAATGTAGTATGGCAATGGTCTCTAAGGCTAGGCGAGAAAATAAATTGGAAATTAATAATAATTGCTAACAAAACAAGAGAAGTACAAAAAGTAAGACTAAAGATTAAAGAGTAATAAAATGAAATCAATACAATGAAGTTAATTAACTGTTATTTTGGCGTCTCCGCGTACAATAAAGTTACCTGAAACACTATTATATTTATTAAAACTAGCAGCTTCTAAAGCATTTAACTGAATTATAACAGTCTATTTGCGAGAGGTTAGTTATGGCAGCTAAACTTACTCGAATCCTATCAAAAGCGAAGCAAAACAATGACAAAGCACCTTAAATACGAGATTAACATTGAAATGTGGTTCATTTAGATTTAGTTTGAGTTGGGTATTCCACAAAAACATTAAGTCATTTAGTTACGTACTTATGTAACCCAATCTACTTATATATGTCACCGTAAAATACGGTTAGTTTATAATCTAACTAGAGAGATTGTATCTGGAAACCGACCAATTAATCAGTGTGCGAGGGCCTTTAAGTTTGACAATATGACGATTCCTAGTCGATAGTTTATAATCTAACGAAAAATAATCCTTTAAAATGTAAGCAGTACGTTACGGTTCATAATTTTTCGATAGTTTACAATCTCGCTAGTTAGATTATAAATGTACAATTGTACGGTGTCATATATATCCCAAAGAGGGGTTTCATCTTTAAAATTATGTAAATACGTCCGAGTAAGAACCGTAAAAATGGTTATTTTTAAGTTAAGTACCCCCTTTTCACCCCTTTAGAGATTGTCCTAAACTCCTCTATGCCATTTGAAAAATGTTTTACAAAGAACAGCTTAGGTGTTAGGTACCTATACCTACTTAGGCACAGGCGGCACAGCCTAAGCTTAGGCTTTTAGTACTTAGGCTGTGCGCGGTAGTGTAGCTAGGTACCTAAGTGTTAATACGTAATGCGACTGTCTTATTTACTTAGATGTCAATCGAAAGCGACGCAACGCAAAAATAGCAATACACGATATTTGTTACCTTTAAATTTCGGCGAGTAGGTAGATATACCGTCAGGAAATAATTCCATTGATCGAAGAAAGTTCTAATTGGTTTATCAAAGTTATAATTGAAGAACTACTTAACTGTATCGGATGAAAGGTCGGTACTGTCTGAAACATTGATCATTTTGATTAAATTTCTGTAAGGCTTGAATATCCTATGAGTAAATTATTTCCGTTCTGTTCAAAGTACCCATTTGACACGCGTTTTATGGCACTTACATGAGACGATATTAAAGTGAAATGCCTATTAAATTTACTGGGATATTCGTAGTGACCGTATAACTCAGTACCGGGTTGTTTCCGTGCAAATGACATGGCTGTTAATGCATGAAGTGATGTTAAGTGAAATTGTCGGACAGGGTCGTGTGCCTCGTAAAACTGCACGTTTACTAGTAATACATTTGGTTAGTATGACATAAACGATAGGTTTTAACAGAGAAAAACAGTTCCTTCTTAACTGAGACCTTAAAATGCGCCTGTGTCTAAAACCTTCTACCATTTATTATATGGTAGCATTATTTACAGTAAATCGTCAGTTAATCATCATAAAACCTGGCCCAATGTCGAGCATTTAAACTTTAAAATATTTGTGCAGGTTCCTTAACACCCTAAGTACATACAATGAGGCAGATACCTACATTTAATCTGTAGAAAAGTAAAAGGGATTATTACTCCGAGTCTCTTGAGAACCAAAGACAAACCTCGTTACGTCGTTCAAGAATTAGAAATTATAATGCAAACGCCTACCGTTCGCGGTCCACTAACTTGGCTTGGCTAACTCTATTCCCGCGAGCCAGTAATATTTGTCTAAAAAGCCAGACTACGAGTATTGCCCCCGTAATAGGAATTAACGACTTCATTATGAACTTGATCAAACTTGGCTAGAAAGATACTTGCTTTAAATGGTCGCTGGCTGGCGCTGTTTGCCTGTTATGTGCAATTCGCATTGCTGTTGACCTCCGTTGAAGGACACGTTGATATTAAGCAATAACATTAGCAAGAGATCAGTATTTGTTGTATCTGCTACATTTACTTAGAGACTACATGCATATAAACCTAGTTGACTCGCCTGGATTCATCAGTAACATCTTTCTTATTTCCTCATATTATTAATTTTCTTCGACAGGAGTATACCTGGTATGGCGCGGCGCATGCGAGGGCATGCGTGTCTACGTAGACTTCACCTTCACACTCCTCAGCCGCGACCACTTCACCGCGAACGAGGGTTTCTCGGGCAAGCAGGTCCGCTTCAGCTCTGGCTGCGCGGCGCAGGGCCGCGGCCGCTGCGTCACCCTCGCCGAACTTAACACGAAGTTCGCTGACGCTCGTGGCGAGTTCCAGCTCGAACTCTGCATGTCGCGAGTCCGCACTTTCTACTCTTGTGAACTAAGAGCTCCCCGTATCGACACCCCGCCTATCGCCTTCGCTGGATTCGATTGGACGGTCGCCGTGAACGGATGGAGCAAGGAACCTCTATCACTCAGACTAATGCGTCTCTCAGGGGAAGGTCAGCAATGTCGCGTCCGATACGCGCTTGCTCTAGGCGAGGGTGAAAGACGAGTGCAATCCGGCGTGCTAGAAAGCGTCTGTGATGCGGAAGGAAGGACTCCGCCTTGGACGCCGCGTCCTCCTCCTCGCCCTGTACATAAAGGCCTGCGTTTGACTGTGGAATTAATCCACGCGCGCGCTCTAGCTGATCTTTCAGTAGCGGCGGCAGGACGAGCGGTAACTTGCTATGACCGCGACAAGCAGGCGTGGGCGCTCCGGTGCGACACGCACTCTGACACTGTGCGGCTTCACATGCTTTATCGAGACGTGCACAACGTGCCACGGAATCATTTACGCTACGTCAGCTGGTCGGCGTGGCTAGTGCGCGCTAACCCGGCGGCCGGGGAGCCAGATGCCGAAGAGCTCCCCGGAGCTCCCTTCTCTCACTACTACGCTCAGGACAGCGCGGACGAAGGCCTAATGATGGAGACGGCGCTCCGCGTGGAGGAGATCTCCCGCCCTGGCTGCCCCTTCTTGCACGCGGGCGGCGAGCTGCGCGTCCGGCTGGAGTGGGGCGAGACGTATCTACTGTTTCAGGCTACTTACCACATCTATGATGATCTCTGTCGTCTTCAGGCGCATCAGATGAGGTGAGTTGTCACCTTAATCATTTATTTTCTTCACATGAGAACCATAAATTGTGGAATGGAAGTAGGTATATGGCTCTGGCCAGTGCATTTAATGAAATGGAAGTACTTAGGTACTTATTGCTTGTACAGATTTACGATAGTAAGTATGTTCCTACTTAAGATTTAATAACAAATGTATGGTAACTGGACGTGGTTGTAGATGGGTCTTCATGTTGAAGGGCACATGAGGGCCATTTCATGAACGACAATTGCATGTATTTTCTCAACTCCATTTTGTTAGTCAGTTGGTATTAACTGCAACTAACTACATCAGGCGTTTATAAAACGGCTACATGTACCTTCTTTTTGCTGAAATTTAAATCAATTTAACTCTATGTCATTTTCCTTGTCCACAGACGCGAAATCACTGCTCTTCAAGCGGAGAACTACTCTCTAGAGCGGCAGCTCTTCAGTTACCAGAAGAGCCTGGCATATGCGCAGGCGCAAGCGGGTGCGGGCGAGCCTCCCCCGCCCGAGGGCGAGGGAGGGCGGCGCTCCCCCGCCGAGCGCTCCCTCTCCACCGACACCGAGTACGCTTGAACACCGCCAGGTGTCGCTACTGGTCGTCGCTTCTCCGCCCCGCTCTATCTATCCTTTTCGACTGACTCTGACGTTTTTGAGCGATTTATCTATTTTTCTAGACGTTTTAAGGCGGGGTGCGCCCTCGTCCGCATCCGCACCGCTTCTCGCCGGTCGCCTGCACTTCGCCGCTCGATCTATCGATAGCCAATTATTATACTCGACTACTTTTCTATTTATCTGTACATAAAATATATTTAGATATTATATATTATGTATATTTCTTAACTTGAAACTCGAATTCATATACTGCAACAGTCGATTAAGAGTAAAAATCTATGAAAATGTTGTGGTCGTTTTATTTTTCATCTGATCTGTTTTAAAGCCCATTCCTCAGTACAGTGTGGATGACACCTATCGATCATCTCAATAAATCTTATGTTAAAACTGCCACATTCTGAGGCATATGTTTCAAAGCTAAAGAATTTGATTGTTAGGTTAGGTCTGTTGGGTCTGTTAATCGTAGGGCTTGCAATTAGCTGGATGATATGGCTAAGTACTATCCGGATAATTCCATACAAATTACTATTCGAAATATCCGGATTGCAAGCCCTAGTTGATCGTCATCCGTCATCCCTATTCCCATGTACTTCATTGTATCATCATTTAGGTACTCATAAAATAATGTAACACCGAATCTCTACATGGGTCGCGATTTTTAAAGGTATATTTTTCGCTGTTTGTCTCTGCTTTTAACTAGATACGTAATATGGTTGTTAGAAAGAAAGGCAAACAGCGAAGTTGTAAGTTGTAGCTTTATATAATAGGACCCTGGCCTTAAAGTAAAGCTAATGGCAAACTTGCCTACGTTACGTCTTACCCCCGAACCAGATTGCAATAATATTTGAGCAGGCGTTTCGTCAACTTCCAGGGTCCTCACAGATTTCTCACCACCAAATTTCGCTCAGGACTTCTTAATTACTCAATGAGATAAAATAATTAATCAAAGCAAGAGGCCAGGTTAACCATCTGATAATCAAATTCTACCAATACATTTATAAAAGGTGTAACAAATATAGGTATGTATAGGTACTGGTGATCCTTTTAAGAGCGTAATTGGTATCGTATTCCACTTATGAAAAAGTAAGAAAAAAATTCTCGCATAAAAAAAAAGATTTCGTGTGGAGGATTGGCTAGCTGTGACGTGTCCCATTCCCATACAAATAAAATGTTTTTTTTTGTGTCCAAAAATTTTTTCTTCTACTTTTTCTTATTCACAATACGATACCAATTAAGCCCTTAAACGGATCACCAGATTTTACGCGATCTCTTGGGCTCAATATCGAAGTACCTTGCTTATCCCATTCTGTCCGTAAGTCTATTACTTACCATTATATTACTTAAATCTTCTTACGCCACTCAGCAACCACCCTATATAATCAATAACATAAGAGAACGCGTAGTCTAAAAATATAGGAACCCATATTACCATCCTCTTTTGCTGGACTAAACTGGTGAAACTGATTGAGTTGATATGCATAAATGTATGCTACTGAATGGCGCGTCATTCTCACGAATAAGTATTTTAAATACGACACATAATTATCTTCATTAGAATTTTCATTTGAAGGCCGCCGCGAGTCTGACCTCATCACTACCCCAGACTCGTAACTGAGGGCCTACCGCGAAGTTCGAAAATCGACAAAACGATGATCCCGTCTCTATCATCGTATCGATGATTTTTTTTCCCTAATATGTTATTACCTAATATCATTTGACCTATTTCATCAGTTGCCCTATTTTTTTTTCCATAATATTAATTTGTCATAATTATTATTTGACCTAAAAGTTATTTGTCCTAATGATCAAAACACCTAATTTCAAATGACCTAATATTATTTTTCCTATTATTTCATACCCTAATATTAAATGTCCTACAGGTAATTTTTCCTAATTGTGATTAATGATTATCCTAATTGTCATTGCCCTAATGCTCATACGTTTTTAGGGTCATAAAAAAAACCTAACCTACCTATCTCTGGAAGCAGTTTCGTTTTTAGGGTCATAAAAAATAACCCTAACCTACCTATCTCTGGGAGCAGTTTTGTTTTTAGGGTCATAAAAAATAACCCTAACCTACGCTGTTATGCCAAATAAAATTAGGATTTTTGAACATTATGGTAAACAATTTTAGGACAAATGAGCATTAGGACATTCATTACATTATGACAAGTGACTGTTAGGGTAATGATCATTAGGGCAAATGACAATTAGGACAAAACGGTTAGAGCATGTGATTTTAGGACAAACGTTATTAGGAATTGCGAGGTACACCCCAATAGACGATTCGATGAACGAAGTGCTTCGCGGTTATAGGCCAGAGGGCCTACCAATAACTACCTAAAATCGACAAAACGATGGTCCCGTCTCTATCGCTCTTGCTTATACGAAAGAGAGTGATGCAAATAGACGATTCGATGAACGAAGTGCTTCGCGGTTATAGGCCTGGCCCTAGGTGGCCAAACAAAAACATTCGAAGGCCAATTTTTTTTCGTTATTTCGCAGGCAAAATCAAGAAGGCATTTTTAAGTATATCTTAAACAGACGCACCTATTTCCGAACGAAAGTGTCAAAGTCAACCTAACGTCAACGCGGTCAACGTGACATTGTCAAACGTCAAATGCACGTTTCTCCATACGCTTCTCGTTTCTCAAAACACGCTACAAAATTATTTTATATTACGTCGCAAGAGTGTTTTAACACATAAATAAATACCCAAAATGGCTCAAGGCAAACTCAAAGTAAAAAGCAAGCTGCCAGCGGGCGCGAAAAACAAGAAAGCAAAAGCGAAAGGCAAAGCTGTGACGAAGCGGCCTAATGCTCCAGTGAAGAGCAAGGCGACTGCCTTGGAGAGGAACAAGATGAAGGCAAACGTGACGAAGATGGTGAACGCGGTGGCTGAGAAGCAGCTGCGGTCGCTGGCGACGGACACCCCGCAGCTGTCTGCGGCGCAGCAACGCGTCGCCACTGCACCCACGGCGCCCGTGCCTGCGAAGTAAGACAGCTATCACACTGCTGCTGTTTCCGCGTGCGACGACGGTGTGCGAGCTAGATAGCGCTCTGCAGATGTATAGCAGTGTCTCGTTTGCCCATCTGGTTGCGGCGTCAGTATGTGACCGCATATTTTGTGTTCACGAAGGTTTAAAGGACTTTTGTGTATAGTTTCTTATGTTGTACTGTTAATATAAAGTTCGTTTTATAGTTTGTAAGAGTTAAAACGATATTAATTACTTTCGGTAATTAAATATATTGGTTAATATTGATGTCCCGGAAACAATGTCCATAATTATCACTTTAGTTATCATGACAACTTTGACGGTAGGCTAACATATCCTAATAACCTCACTAAGTCATCTCCCTAACTTCCGTCATTGTCTGTTCATCATCATCTCAGCCATAAGACATCCACTGCTGAACATAGGCCTCCCCTTTGGACCTCCATAAGTGTCGGTCGGAAGCAACTTGCATCCAGCGTCTTCGTCATCTTGTGAGTGGACGTCCTACGCTGCGCTTGCTAGTCCGTGGTCTCCACTCGAGCACTTTTCGACCCCATCGGCCATCTGCTCTGCGTGCAATGTGGCCTGCCCATTGCCACTTCAGCTTGCTAATCCTGTGGGCTATGTCAGTAACTTTAGTTCGTCTATGTCATTGTCTGTTGCAAGAAAATAAATTTTCTATATTAAAATCGGCTTGCAGAATTAACTTATAATATGGTTCAAAGGTGTATGGACAAGGACATCATCATTAGTGTAAATCATTCTACTAAAACTATGTGATTGTGTTGCAAGATAGTAATTTTAGTAATAGGAAAGCACACAAAATTATATATTTTGATTAAATGTTTTTAAGATTCTAAATTTGGTTTTTTTTAAATGAAATGATGAAAATGTTAAGACAAAAAATTGTGTTCATGTGATTTAGCAATTCTGGATATTGCTCAATGCAGAACTGCAAGCAACCATGAGTAGGTACTTACAATCATATTGATGATGAACTAGATGGGAAAATTAACTAATAGAAACAATAGTAAAAACTGAAAAGAAATAGGAACGGACAGACAAAAATGGAACAAGGTCTTACATAAATACATAAAGTTAGAAGGAGGTGGTTCGGAAGAGGCCTTGGTCTGAAGCCCTACAAACTTAAGTATAGAAAAAAAAAATTACATACAAGGAAAATAAAATAAACAACTTTGTAAAAGAAGTTTTAATAAATTAATCTTCATAATGAAGATTTCAGAGATAGACTCAGTCAACTGAGTGAAGACTCAGTTGAGTGAGGTGACTCTATCTCTGAAATAGGTGGTATTAGAAAATATTGTTGTTGTTGAGTAGTCCAGCTGAGCCGCCATCTTGTCGGAGTCACACCATTTTTTTCTTGCTAATTGTTGTTATTTTTTATATGTACCTCTTATTGACTCTGGCAAGTGACCCAGAGCCTGTGATTTCTCTTACATGCAGTCAGCAGTAGAAGTTACTTTAAATATTGTTTAGATGATAAAGAAAATAGCAGCAGCAGCAGTGTGTTAGGCTGGCTCTACATGATGGGCCATCATAGGGACGCAGCGTCCGGGGGGTTTTCAATAAGTGTCCGGGGAAAACCAGGACACTTTTTATGTGAGGAAACAACCCATTGAATTTAATTATTTAGTGCTGATTTGGACACGTCCGGGGAAAAAATGCGATTTACGCCAAATGTCCGGGTTTTTTAAATTTTTGTCCGGGTACGGCTAATTTAGAGATGGCAGCCCTACCTGTACCCCACTTGAACTGAACAATATGTGACACTTTTTTGCAAAAGGTACCAATTACCATTCGGCGGAAAGTGTTCTACCGTTTGAATATTTTATTCGGGCAATAAAAACGTATGCGCCGGCCACCAAATAGGTACTACCCTTTTATCTATTCTGTCACATATTAACTTAAAAAAAAGATATTTTGGTCCACTGACATACCTACTCGTACCTACATAACGAAAACATTCGAAATGACCTTGGGACGAAGTCATGTATGAAACATGATGTTTAATACGCCAGACATCACAATGAGTCACCACGTCACAGTGAAGTGTGTAGAATACGGATAGATGATAATTTGACCTTGTTTGGACCGAGTGGTCAATTCATTTGTATATAGGAATAAGTAAGTAGCTATCTACAGAAAAACTTGAGAGCATTGCACAACAATTCGGTGAAGGAAAACATTGTGAGTAAGTCGAACTTAATCAAAATATGTCCTAGTGCGCATGCGACACCACTGGAGTTGCAGGCGTCTATGGTTTACGGTACAGTCGCCATCAGATATATCGGAGTGGCCAAGGTGGTCACAAATATCTGAACAACGCCTCTATTGTCAAGGCGATAATGTGCATGTTCAGATATTTTGAGTACCTCGGCCGCTCCAATATATTTGATGGCGCCTGTACCTAGCTACTGTCCATCAGACGGGCCGTAGGCATGCTTGTTTGCAGTCGCGTCGTGGTACAGCCCGTGAGCCTTAAGAAGAACCTTCGGGAATCAGCGATGACACACGAAGGTAATATTGCTGTTCTGCTTTTTCATGTGTCGCTGTTGATTGATACCCGACGTCTCTTTCTAAAACCCGAAGGTTCTTTTTAGAGCTCACGGACTGTATGTAAAATTGACGTGTATCAAGTATATATCTATAAGCTGAGACTATAGCTATAGTCTCTGCTATAAGTAATTTTTAAAAACAAAATTAGCGCGGTCGGACTACAGTCTGAATGGAAAATGGGCACAACTCTAGTCGCAGTTAGATTTCCAATAGCAGCTTAAAGTAGGTATGTAAGTATTTATAGTTATACCTTGATACACGAGTTTCGATATGCATCATTTGGTCCCTAAACGTAGGGCTTCCTTCTTTGACATAAGGTTGAAATTGGCGGCGTCTTGTACACAGTAACATTTATCCAAGGTAATGTCACACGATGAGTGAACGTCCTGCCACTGTGGCTGAATCTGAACAGTAAGTAAGTTGGCAATGCCACGTTATGGAACTGAATCTAATATCCGCAATCACCTTCAGAATTACATCAGGTACTCCATTACAGCTGAGATCGTTTCAACGAAGTTGACAGACGCTGTTTATTTTGCCCGATCCACGCGATAGAGCCCAACTTATGTTTATATTTCAAAGGGACGTCGCAATACGGTGTATCACTCCCTCCTAATGCATGATTCCGTCTTTTAGATTGGCCTAAGTTTAACCCGCCCGAGTCCCGCCCCGGCCCGAGTGGACGCGGACGTGAGAGTTGGGCGTCCAGCGGGGCGGGGCGTGCGACGTGCATGTCAAACAAATGAAACCCATACTGGTGTCCTGAGTCGACGCTGCACAAAGTGTGTGGACGCTCGGCCACAACGCTGCACGCCCCGCCGAACGCTCCTTCCCGAGCGTCCACTCAGGCCTTGCACTAAGGCGGTTATCACACTGCTGCGGATCCGCATGCGGCGCCGGTGCGCGAGCGAGACAGCGCTCTGCATGTGTATAGCGCTATCTCGCTCGCGCACCGGCGCCGCATGCGGATCCGTCGCCAGTGTGATAATCGCCTTAGTCAACTCAACGAGTGGATCGGGCACGATGTTCAGCGCTTCAGCGGTTGAAAGGGGAAAACTCGTAGTAAGTTGGCCCACTCCATGCGTACTGTTTTAACACTGTGTCATACGGGGCACAGGAGCCGCGATGCGATTTCTCCGAATAAGATTAATAAATGCACAGGCTAATGACACGCCGCTTTTTATCGTGACTCCGAAATAAACTGGTCGGTGCGGTCCCGGCGCATGCGAACTTTCTACATTTTACTTGATTTGATATTTTTAATACAATAACATGACGGTGGCAAACAAACATACGGCCTACCTTGCAACATTATTTTAATAGAGACAACTTTCGACACAATTTGGTTGTACCAAAAAGTTGCTCTTAACTTTTTAAAAGGGACAATAGTTACCATCAAATGCACAAGGGGGCCAGCACGCTTATATTAGTCGAATACAATACTCATTAAAATCTGTAAAGCCGCCATCAAATATATATCGAAGCGGCCAAGGTACTCAAAAATATCTGAACATGCTTATCGCCTTAACAATACAGGCGTTGTTCAGATATTTGTGACCACCTAGGCCGCTTCGACATATCTGATGGCGACTGTACAACGTACGAGGTGATCTAGCGCCTTCCGCCAAATGGTACCTTTTCATGTAGTCACAAATTAAACTACATACGAGTACATACTTAATATTTTCCCCGGAACGGCATGAAATGTCACTTAATTTTGTCTATTACGGGAAAGAGTTTTATGAGAGGGAGCCCCGTGGAGTCGGTGGAGTTGTCCCTCGTTTCGGGATTTATAGGGTCTGATAATGAAGACCTTTTATTCAAGCTCATAGTCGTAAGTAATATGTCAAAGTAAATGGACAAAATGTATACAGTTGCCTGGTCAAAAAGTTCTTTTTCGAAGTTGTTCAGAGTACGGGAAGTCTGATGTCACTTTTTAACTACCGACGCAAAAAAAGGGCCGGGTGTTATAACCTTGACCGCTAGTTGCGTGTACCTAGGTATCCGTCTGCAGTCTGCACCCGTAAGTACAGTCACCAGCATAAATATATGACTGTGAGCAGCGCTGCAAAAATATCTGATTCCCCATTGAGGGCAAAATTATATGACGACAATTACACGGTAAAAATATGTGATGCTTTGTGGCCGGCATAAACATCGTTTTGCATCGATCAGCATAAATATCGGATCAGTCCGCTTAAAAATATCTGATTACCTATTAAAAGCAAAATTATGTGACTACTGTCATCGGCATAAATATCTAACCACTAAGAAAGCTTTATTATCGGATGACCAGTCCGCCGCATAAATATCTGACATAATAACGAAATCAAAATTATGTTATCAGTATACAAAAACAACCTTATCTGGGTGGTATAAAGCAGTAAATGGTATGATTGATCATTCATCATGACGTTTAATTGATGTGATCTAACGTGAATAACCTTCTTACTACTATCCTAGTCTAACTTTGAAAAAGAAACATTAATACGTCAATATGGCATGTCACATTAGAAATAAACAAGTGTCATTATTATTTTGCAGAGATTGATAATAATTACATTAATTCAATGCCATGAATTTGAATAGTGTGTTATTGAATCTACGAGCAATTGAAGCATATATAGGATTATTTAACTGCACGAATATATAGACCGATCCATTAAATAATTAATGCATTGACAGATTATGTGAGTTGTTTCTTGTTTACTTACAATATTAGGTACTACGTAATCAATAGGTTCTACCGACTTATTAATGCATTTGTAATTTTGTGTTGTTTTTAGAGAAATACTGTGAAATCATGGATTACTTGCGGAAGTTGCAAAATCGACCATCCTAAAAATTTTGGCCGTATTCGCGAAAATATAGCTTTATTCAGGATATCGTCTGGAGAGCCCGGAATGGTCGAGTGTATAATGCTGAAGATAAATAGTGCAAAATAAAATAATTGAATATTTACCGTGTTTTATTGCATGTTACAAGGCAGCTGTCAGACAACAAGCGTCAAGCAGGCAGCTAGCAATGAGCCTATAAACCTTGTAGTACAGGTAAAGTAAGACTAGATATGCCATTTTGACGGCAAAATTTGTACCACATCAATGAAACTTTGCTTTATAACTTTATCATGGCACTAGGAATAAGGATCTGCCGAGTCCTATCAAAATTTATGCTTACTACCCCCGCCCGAATGGAATGGGCAGGGGGCAACATTTGAAAATTACAAATTTTCCAAACTGGGTAAGTAAAATATCATTTTCAATGTATTTTTTTACTCTGAATGGAATGAGACGATTCTCATACTTATAAGATCAATACTTTGCGATATATGAAGGGTTTTCGTCGGGTGAGAATACGTTTGTGCCATACGCCACTTACATTCGTTTGCAGGACAACGACAAGAGGCAAAAAAATACTTTTTGAAAGTTTTACATTTAGGAAATATTTAACTTATTTATCAATTGGACACATATGTTTATTATTTATGTTACCATACAAGTATTTTAAATATAGTGATAATGATGAGTAAATGTTAAACGTACAATGTATGACATCTAAATATATAAAAGAAGAAACTGACTGACTGACTGACTGACTGACTGACTGACATATCAACGCACAGCCTAAACCGCTGGGTCTAGAGTTTCCAAATTTGGCATGTAGGTTCCTTATAAGGTCTAGGGGTGCACTAAGAAAGGATTTTTCAAAATTCACCCCGTAAGGGGGTGAAATGGGGGTCCAAAGTTTGTATGGGGAAACAAGATTTGTTAGTCTATTTTATTTGAAACTTCACCGGAGTATTCCTAACAATAAATGAGTAAACACGTGTTTCAGCTTTTTTGAAAATTTAACTCCTTAAAGGGGGAAATGGGGGTGAAAAAGTCTGAAAATAAATATGGGTATCGTTCCTGTGGTTTACCGGGTCGCTGATTACGAAAACAACAACCATATTATCATACAACGTGGCAGGGGTAAAATATCATCCCCCAGGGGGTGAAATGGGGGTCTAAAGTTTGTATAAGGAAACAAGATTAGTTAGACTATTTTATTTGAAACTTCACAGGAGTATTCCTAACAATAAATATGTAAACACGTGTTTCAGGTTTTTTGAAAATTCAACCCCATAAAGGGGGAAATGGGGGTGACAAAGTCTGAAAATCAACATGGGTATCTTTTCTATGGTTTATCGGGTCGCTGATTACGAAAACACCAATGATTTTATGATACAACGTGGCGGGCGTGAAATATCATCCCCCTGTTGGGTTGCGATAGGGTTGAAATTACTAAATATCAATATGGGAGTCGATTTATGGTATTTTGGGACGTTATAATTTTACCTCCGGGAAAGGACATAGGGTAGTTTCTATACCGAAAATCAGCCCTTAAGGGGGTGAAAAGGGGATTGGAAGGTTGTATAGAGAATTTTTAACCGTTGAACCGATTTAAATGAAACTTGATATAATAGATAGTTTGAATCCCGGGAAACGACTAAGGGTTATTTTCATTGAAAAAATTACCCCGTAAAGGGGTGAAAAGAGGGTTGGTAGTTTATATAGGATTTTTTCACAGCTGACTGATTTAGATGAAACTTAGTACATATACAGATAGTGTGAGGCCCGGGGAGGAAAAAAAAATAGTTTTTTTTTCGCGAAAACTACCCTTAAAGGTAAAAAAGTTAAGGGTGAAACGGGGGTTGCAGGTTTTTATAGGGAATTTTAAACCGTTGAACCGTTTAGACGAAACTTGGTATATAGTAAGTGTGAATCCCTGCAAATGACTAAGGGTTGTTTTCGTTCCGAAAATCATCCCTTGAAGGAAAAAGGGATTGGAATTTTGATCAGGAAATTTTTAACACCTGGACCGATTTAAATGAAACTTAATGCTAATTAGCATACAGATAGTTTGAGTCCCGAGAAGGAACATAAAATTGTTTTTACCTCGAAAATCAGCCCTAAAGGTTAAGGGTGAAACGGGGGTTGCAAATTTGCATGGGGAATTTTTAAACGTGAAAGATGAAACTTTGTATAGAGATAATTTAAGTCCCGAGAACGGACATATAAATAGTTTTTATTTAGAAAATTAACCCTAAGGTTAAGGGGATGAAATGGCGTTGGAGGTTTGAATGGGGAATTTTTAACAGCTGAACCGATTTTGATAAAACTTAGTATAAAGAGTCCCCGGAAGTGAAAAGGATGTTTTTAGGGTTTCGTACCAAAATGGTAGAAAAGGAACCCTTATGGTGCGACTTTGTTTGTAAGTCAGTGACCCAAAGGCAGGCATGTAACGCCAATTTATGAATTTTAAACATTAAGGGGGGGGGTTTGTGGGTAGGTAAATGAGAAATCAAAAAACAAATAACTTTATTGTGTGGCGTATTAAATAAAAGGGCTTAATGTGAGGATCTCTAATTAGTATAATTAAAAAAAAAAAAAATTGTATTATATGTATATTGTTATAAAAAAAAAAGGTGTAAATTAATCAATATCAGAAACTGTTCGACAGAAAAATTTGCAAAAATTACAGATATAATAGTTATTTACGTATAAATTACAGGAAAACTAATAAGAGTGCAGTCAAGCACCAGTCTACTTAAGACAAAAAAAATCGGGGTACGTGTCCGATTCGCACTCAGCCGCCCTATTAATTCTCATGAAATCATGCTGAAAGCGTCTTTTTTCAAAAATGTAATAAAAAAGTTATTCGTACGAAACCTTTGAGGCGCAAGTAAGACCCGTACTTGCGTGTTTTTTTTAATTTCCTAAAATCGTTACTTAAAGTAGTGAAATGGGGGTTAAATGTTTGTATGGGGCATTTTTAAATGTTGAACCGATTTAGATGAAACTTGGTATGGAGATAGTTTGGGTCCCGGGAAGGGGCAAAATTGTATTTATCCCGAAAAACAAAGCTTACGGGGGTGCATAGCAAAGGGGTTGGAAGTTTTATAGAGAATTATTTTCAGTTGAACCGATTTAGATGAAACTTGGTATAGAGATAGTTTGAGTCTCGGAAAACGACATAGGATAGTTTTATCCCGAAAATCAACCCTTTAAGAGGTGAAAAGGGGGTTGAAAGTTTATATGGGGAATTGATAACCGCTGAACCTATTTAGATGATTTGGTATAGAGATAGTTTGAGTTCTGGGGATGGATACATAATAGTTATCCCAGAAGTCATTCCCTAAGAGGGTAAAAAGGGGGGTCAATTACTAATTCTACGCAAAGGAAGTCGCGGGGAAAAACTTTTATTCAAGAGTAGAAATCTGCATTAATCATAATGTACGCGGGCGAAGCCGCGGGCAACTGCTAGTGACATATAAAAGTGTTGGATATGTCACACTTTCGTGATAGTTTTCAGTTAACAGAGTGTAATTATCCTATCGTAAAATGCGGATATGGCACAACATTGTTGAAAAATATCTTTTTTCAAAAACCGATTAGCGTCAGGTATTCCATATTTTATTGTTATTGTAGAAATGGTTTTGCTCAAAAATGGATATGGCACGTATTGTCAGCCGTGAGGGTTGCATACATTTTCGAAGTGCCAAGATAAAGGTATAAAGAAAAGTTCAACTGATATTTAATATACATATTTTGCCTCTAAAATATGCTATTTTCCTGTACTATTGGTTTCGCATACGAATCGTAGGAATAAACCATTTTCAAATTGCATGTTCCTTCCTAGGGGGCCTGTGCCCACGTATAAATTAATCTTATAGCACACGGAAACACTGCAAAAAATCTAAGATGGGTAATTCCACGAGACTGTAACGTCAGTTACCAATTCTTTCTTTGATTGATTAAGCAAATTTAAATGTCAATTTATCTACCTGTAGGCATAGGGAACATATATAAAAACTTACATTTGCTGAATTAATCAAATAACACACGAAAGAATTGGTAACTGACGTTACAGTCTCGTGGAATTACCCAGATATATTTTTTATTCCTTTGAGCCTATAGGATTGTTTTAGATAAGCATACGTATATTTTTGAAGTGAAAACTACTTTAGCCGCGTTCGGCACTTTCTAGTAGGGGGAAATCTTATGAGTTCGCGTCATCGACACCGTCACGAAAACAAAAACGCATCACAAGATTTTCCTTGGGTTGGACGGCTCGTTCGATAGTTAAACTTATAACCATTCAAATAAAGTTTAATTTTGTGAGTAGTATTTTTCTCTTATGCTTTTAATAATATATTAATCATAGAAAATCATCATTGTAAATTGCCTCTAGGTACACATTAAGTCCAATATAAACCTTGGGTGTTAAAGATAGGTCTACCAAATAATAATTACTAAACAGACTCTGAAGATTACGGCATAATTATTATGCCGTAATATTCAGGGTATGTTTAGTTGACTATTTGGTTCTCAGTTTCTAGCTAGCTATAGTTTCTGAAAAATAAGGCTGGGACAGAACCGTAATTTTAGTATGAAAATTGCATTTTCAAATGGTTTTTTATCGAAACTACTGCACGTAAAATGAAGTCAAAATCAGTCAGCTGTCCTAATTTTTTGCAATTTTCTATTGGTACCCCACACGTGTCATACAAATGAAAAATTAAAACCATTTCCCCCTTAAAATATAATTAATCTCCCTAAACTTCCTAAACTTTTGCTCGGAGTGTCAGTAAATGTAAAAACCCGATTGATGTTGATAATTTTAATTCAAACATTATGAAGTTTCAAATTTTAATACTAAAAGCCCCTATGACTGCCAATTTTTTTTCTTAACTTTCATTAAATAAAATCTCGCTTCTCGTAGATTGACGGCAGTCGCACCGAGTCCTAACTGTATGAATAAATCGTAAATATTGTAATGAATCTTTTAATGCAATGAAACAATATCAATTTGAATTTTTGACACATTCACACACACTCACGATAGAAAATGTGAGATAGACATATGCAGTGACACTTCAATGACAAGTCTGCACTCTTTTCGTGGATTGTCAAACAGCTTTTTACAATTAAGACCTCTATGCCAGCTAGATAAGGTTTGTTTTTGTATATTGATAACATAATTTTGATTTTGTTATTATGTCAGATATTTATGCGGTTGACCTTTCATCCGATAATAAAGCTTTCTTAGTGGTTAGTTATTTATGCCGGTGATAGTAGTCATATAATTTTGCTTTTAGTAGGTAATCAGATATTTTTAAGCGGACTGATCCGATATTTATGCTGATCGATGCAAAACGATGTTTATGCCGGCCACAAAGCATCATATATTTTTACCGTGGAGGTGTCGTCATATACTTTTGCCCTCAATGGGGAATCAGATATTTTTGCAGCGCTGCTCATAGTCATATATTTATGCTGGTGACTGTACTATCCGGTTCGTAATTGCATGGCCAATTTATTCATTCATAAATTAGTAATGCAATTTTGAACCCGATGCTACCTACACACACGGATCCGTCTGTGGTATCTTAGCGCTGAAATGGTTGAATTGTTTTTTTTGCGAGTGATGTTAGATTAGACATGTTTAAATTATCACAATCAGTTATGTTTGTGTTTTCATGGTAACTACCATGAACGTAACACAAGCCTTAGTAACTACTAAGGCTGACTTTGTGTTAGTCGTTATTATATTAGGTACTTTTGCGCGTTATTTGCCGAGTACCTACCAAAAAAAACGTCCTATATATTCTAATCAGGAAGTTACAAAAGTATCAATAACATTTCGTCCTAGTTTACGTACTGGAAAAGTATCCTCTGCGTTTTTTAAATTTCTCTGCAATAAGTAACATGATTTACTTGGCACTCTTTTTAGAATTATACTTACCTATGTTAGGTTTTTAAGCAAGCAGTAAGGCAAAATATCTCGCCATTACACGAAAGCTTAAGAAAACACTTCAAATTACATATAATTTGGCCACCACGCAAAAACGAGTCTAATTAACAAAATACTTTAACCCGTCGGCTGCCCATTAAAAAGATTGATACAGTCAGCAAAAAGTCGAGTGGACGTGAAGGTAATTATATTTATTCATTAGCTCACTGCGCATGCGTCACAGGACCTGCGGAACCAGTCTTGCATCCTTCATGTCTAGCATGATTCACGTACTTAACTCAGTCTAAGTACCTGCACGTTAAGATGAAGTGAAAAGACCTAGCTCACCTCAACACACACAGCTTAGGGGCTTCAGGATGCCTGGGGCCGCTCTAATCAACTAAGTTACTAAAACGTACATCCGTTGGCTTTGGTTTTTCCATAGGTATATCCAAATGTATTGTATGTAAGGACGCATTTGAGAAAATGTAAATTTTGTTTGATAAACATACGAGTTCTAGCTGAGAACGTGACAGTAGTAGGTAGCTTAATATTGCTCTCGCATCTCGCAGAATGTTGTTACGTACGAGTGACGTACGACAGAGCTAAATATTAAACAAAAATACACTCATTGAACGATGATTTATTTATTTATTGAACGTTCAAGCGTGAGCAGTATTATAAATTACTATTGGAATTTATGTGTCCACTATTTCGTATATAGCTTTCATTGACAAAAAAAAGATTAACTACTCAAAATTGATCGTAACCGGCATGTTGGCAATGGTGGCAAAATAGGTAAGTACTAAGAAAAAAAATGGGATAGATGGAAACTAGGATGAAAGATAATGAATTGACAAAGAAATAGGACGAAAAATAAAAGGTAAAATAGTTATTTGTGCAACAAGAGAGGAAAGTTGGTTTTTCTTGCGAGTGTTGATTTTGAGTCCCGAGTAAGCGAAAGATTCTAAGTTTGAATCTTGAGCGTAGCGAGGGATTCACCTCAGTAGTGAGAACATATTAAAGTAAAAAAAACACATTTATTTACATTCCTGAATGAAAGGGATCATCATTATGACGAAAAGCTTCTAGAAACAAAATTTCACTCCCTGGAGTGACGAGAGTCGCAACTTTCCTCACTCCCTGGAGTGATGAAAGTCGCACTTTCGTCACCCCAGGGAGAGAGCAAAGTAGGCTTGTTCGAACTGCTGAGGTGAAAAAATATTGGTCGCTCAAAATCATGCTAGGCCGGTAGGACGTGGTACGCGAACACGTAGCGACATGTCGCCGCGATCTGTCGTCATCGCGAGCCAACTTGTCTACGGGCAAGTCTTTTGTGGCATTCCAAATAAAAAGGTATCTTTTAGCACAGGTCGATGGTTACCACATAAACGGTACCTAACTACCTACCATTAATCCGTGTAAGGACTGAAAATGAAAATACTGATATCATCTTCACTTATTCTACAATAATATTCCAAGTATCAAAATTGTTTGATCTAGTAACACGGATGCGAGTATAAATTCAGTTTAACTTTTGTGAGACATACAAAGTGTATAATTTAACTCACGTGCAGGTAAGTACTAAGACTACTAAGAATACCTATACCTACTATTACTTTACAATACAATACTAATATTATTTTCACTTCTCATGCTCTTAAAATGTTACTTTAGTCTCTGCAGATCGGGACTAAAACTCTTTATTAATCTCTAGAGTCTAGGGACTAAAACATTTTTTTTTTAATTTACTTTGGAAACCCCTAAACAGCCACTCACGGTGTTTATGAATGGACGATTACCGCCCTTTTTAGTGATTGTGCATAGACAATTTTAGACCACGCATATAACCTCAAAATGACAACTGTGCGAAAATATTAAACAAACTCGATTAAAAAAAATACAAAAAAAAACATAAACCGCCTAACAAATTTTATTGATAATTTCAATTTTTGCCATTATAAATATTGAGATTTTGTGTAAAATGTCGTTATTTTTTCCTCGCATTCAAAGTGAAAAGTAGAGTGTTTAACGCGAGACTAAACAACCATAATGACCCTCGAACTATATCCACCCTCGCTACGCTCGGGTGGCTAAACATCTCGTGTCATTATGGCTTGTTTTAGTACCTTGTTGAACAATCTACTATTACCTATTTCACACCTCAATAAAATAGAACAGAACAGTACACAGCTAAAAAGTAGAGGCAGGCAACAGGCGGTCTTATCGCTAGAGAGCGATTTCTTCCAGACAATCTTGGGGTAGCGGGTATTTCCAGGAACTCTCTTTTTTTAGCAATTTCTGCCACTTCGAGGAATACCTAGTAGCTTATTAATTAAGTATAAGCACCTTTCAGACCTGGTTCGGTATACGCTAGCAATGTTTTTTTAAAGGCTTTAAACAAAACATTGGCTACGTGACAAGCACTAGCAGGCAACACCATCCCCGCATATTTATACCCATGTTATAACCAGAACGGCTAAACTAAACAATGGCTCGTTTGCGCCGCCTCGGCTCTGCTCGGCTATTGGCTATGAAAATCTAACCTTTGATTTGGCACGCACTCACTTATTTCATGGAAGCATGTAGTTGCCATGTACAGTCGGCAACAGGGTACGGCAGGCGAAGTGTTCAGGTTGCGCGCTCTTAATGGCTTCAAAATAAAGTCGTGCCACAGAATACAGAACTTCGTAGAGAAACTACGTTCAATAATAATGCAGAAAGTTCACTGAAACAAACGATAGTTAAACTTGTATTAAAATGTTTGATTTATTATCCGCGAACGATTGGTACAAACCCTAATTCACAGTTCATATATTTTAAATTCATATGTAAAATTTAAAATTCAAACTTAAATTTTTAACTTACATGTAAAATAAATAAATAAATACCTAAATAATACAAAAAACAGCTATATGCTGAGTTTAATGTATTTTTTGTTTTTTACTCGTTTCTTTTCGGTAAAGAAAACATCGAAACGCCGGGCGGAAAATCATATATATAATAGTGTTTGTCATTAAAAAACCCGTATAGCCGTGTGTGTGTGTTTAAAACTTTATTTGTGCACGAGTTTAGTGCAAGGGACCACTTTGTCGATTAACAAGGACACTTTTTTCTTTCACTGATAGATAGTGCATATTGCGTAGTTTTAGAAATTACTAGTAACTCAATATCGACAAAATGGTCCCTTTGTCTTACACTGACACATTTAATTGCATAATTGCACGTCAGCATTACAATTAGCATTTACACCGTAACTGTAAACTATTGTTAGTATATCTATATGTAGGTACCTTAGCCGCCCAGACAGTTTGACGTTTGAGCGGCAACAGAAACAAACGGACATATATTTAAAAACCGCTAACCCACGTGTCTTCCTGGATCTGGATAATAACTAATAAACTAAGTTTTTTCATAGTTTATCCATATATAATCAAGTTTAAAGTTTATTACTTAGCTTAGCATTATAGTTTCGCAAACTAACTATACACTATGATTTTTGCTCCATTCTAATTACATATTTATAAAGAAAATGTACTTACAAGAATCAGTTTTAAGTACCTAGGTAAACAGTGGACAAACGTGTCCGACGTTTGACCTGTGATAAAAAGTATGGAAATGTTTTCCCATGACATGAAACTTAACTTAAACTTCGGTTACCTCTGCAGCAGGCTTATGATGGCAGTAGTTGTCCGCCGATAACTTGATAAAAAGCTGACAACTTGACACATTGTCATGTTTTGCTGTGTGAATGTGTCAAGTTGTCAGCTTTTTATCAAGTTATCGGCGGACAACTACTGCCATCATAAGCCTGCAGGTCGGAGCCCGCTACCTCTACATGGCTAGTCTAGTGAGTGACAAAGTGTAGAGAGCATAATCGTCAAATTTATATGAAAAAACGCCGTTTCTTATGATTACCTATGTCGACAACTCCAAATATGGTCGCTGGAAAGTCCATACAGAGTTACCGGGATACTTGTGCTATTATTTTGGTAAAGGCACCATTTGGCGACGCTTACATCGTACGTTGTACAGATTCAAATATTGTATTCGAGCAATAAAAACGTAGCCGCTGTCCTCCAAGAAATGGTACCTTTACCAAAATAATGACACATTTTGCAAATGTAACTTGACAGTTACGGGCACCCACAAGCCGCGGTTGACACTTTACATCCGGCAGGCAGCACTCTTCTTCGCCACCATAAAAAAACAATATCCATTATAATACCATACCCACCGGTTTCTGTGCGTGTTTTTGTCGGCCGCGATAAACTTAATCAACTCATGCGATCCAAACAAGGTATGTCAATTTTCAACTTTTTCTGCCTGGGAAGCGCAGGATCAATCATAATTGGTTCTGTTTGGGTTTTGTCCTGTCCAGGCCATGAAGTTGTAAAGGTCTTATTAAAGCAATAATCTGAGTAATCGATTTGAATACCTGTTTAACTCAAAAATATTAGTTCGACTCATAAGCAAAGGTTGCCAATTAATTGTATTGGATTGGATGGCCGCTCGAGCGGCGCGATCAACTAAATTCTTCTGCTCGTATCGCATCAAATAGCTATGGATACACGCACAGATGTGCCCGCCCCGCCGATCTGTCCGCTGGGCATATCCGTCGGATAAATCCGGCGGACACATCTGTGCGTGTATCCCTAGCACACGCCGATACCAGGCTTGACACAATATTTCCAAATAAAGTCTATTTATCTGTCAAGTTAGTGTCGCGTAAACTTTATTCCGGTATTCTCTTATTTGCTACGACAATACCTAAAGGGATTGGCCGGTCGAAGTTTTCTCAGATGGCGCCTGCATAGGTCAGTCAGGCCTTTTATTATTGAATTTTCTGCCGTAGATTTTTAAGCCAAGTCCCATAGAATAGAACAATACTAGTGACACGTAAAACCTATGCTAGTGCTCTCTGGTTAAACCTTTGATGCCTTCCCCTTCCTCCTTGCATTTGTCCCGGTTTGGGGTTCGCTTAACAACCTAGTCCCATGCAGAATTGGCGTATCTAGACACTAGTTTTTATGAAAGCGACTGCTATCTGACCTTCTAACCCTGAGGGGAACTAGACCTTTTTGGGATTAGGTCAGGTTTCCTTACGATGTTTTCCTTCACCGATAAGCCACTGGTAAATATCAAATGATAAACAAGTTCCGGACATAAGTTCCGAAAAACTCAGTGGTACGAGCCTTAGTTTAAGGGGCTACTTTGAAAAATTATAGGTTTTTTCAAACACTCTAGTGACTAAACGGGAAAAGGGACTGAATTTATTTTCAAATATATATTATTAGACTATATACTCTTGTTTTTGGCACAAGCCAAAACACTTGCAGATTGCTGGAAGTTGCCTCGATAGAAAAAAATCCGAAGTTGGGTCCTTTTTCCCCTTATTTTTCTTGGCTTATGTAAACTAAAAGAGATTAAGCAATATAACTAAGTAAAAAATATGGTATTGTGGTTTATCTAAAAAGTCACAGAAGCAAAATTAGACTAAACTTTATATATTCGCTTATTTATCGTAGTTTGGTCGAAAAGTCTGATTCCTAAGAGCGCTGCATCTCTTTCTTTCGTGCACGGCAGCCATAAACGTGTCTCTAACGGATGGGCGTGGCTTGTCCGAATCGCGGAATGGCCTTAAACCCAAGACCTTCGGATTAAAAGTCGGACGTCTTACCGCAAGGCTGCCAGCGCTTCAAATGTCCCTTTGATGCCTTCCCCATTGTCGATTTATGAAGCTACCTACTCTTACACCAACTTCTTTGCTTGCTAGTTTCGAAGACCTGTAAATATAATAATAATCCAAGACTTTTCCAAGCCGGTCGTAACCGGAACAGCCCTCCCGATTTCGAGAACCGTCGCTGCGCGCACGCAGCGCGGGTGAGCGGTGGGGGTGCGGGGGTGTCACTGTGCAAATGCACTCGTAAACCCGCCGGGGTCAACGCCTCCCCCGCTCAACGGTTCCCGCTATATATTTAGTTTACTATACTGCCACTATACTAGATCTGCGCGTGAGTTTGCTTAATGTAGATCGATTAAGGGGAGACCGTACCTTAATCTCTGTTTTTTTTTTAGTAGGTAGTAGGAATACTTGATGAGACAAACTTTATTTTTATAAGAAAAAGATAAAATGAAACGAAACTAGTAGTCCGCCTCGAACTGAGAACTCGCGATTACCTTGCAAACGAGATTACCAATATAACAAGCTCCATATGATGTTTTTTTCGCACATTCTAGCTCCATGACCCCTTGATCGATCCTGCCCATATACGATTACTCAAATTATATGTATCTCTCCTACAACCCTATCAAATTTCATGAAGACCAGAAAAACGTTACTAAAGTTATCGTCGAATAAACTTTAAAATCAAAAAGCCATCGAAATGCTGAGACGTCCCAGTAGCCAGAAGTATGTAAGAACTCGCTTCGCTTACGCTCCGCTCGTTCGGCTAGTTACGTACCCAATTGTAAGTAAAACAGTTACTTTATCTAGAGATGCACAGCCTAAACCGTTGAAGGTCGAGTTAGCAACGCACATGTGACACCTCTGAAGTTTCAGGCGTCCATAAACTACAGTACTTAACTGATTTTGTCACCGTCGTAATATTAAAATAAACATAAAATTCAATTCTGACATTAAATAAGTAAACCTTTTGATTTCTATTCGACATGACCTTATTGATAACCGATTGATAACAGAAAAGAACGATCTGAATAAGTCAAACGTTACTTTTTAAACGTCGAATCCTGTTATTTATCAAATAAAGATCACACCAATAAATAACAAACGTGGTATTATTTTATGAGTGATACAAATTATAACCTACAAATTGAGCAAACACTATTCGCGCTTATCCTAATATTCCTAATCATAATTTATCCTGAAGTATACTCATAAAAGAAAGTTTTTACTACTTCCTTCGTGGGAGATTCTAATTACGATACCCAGACGCGATATCCGGTACGGAGGACCAATTATCCCAGTTAAAGATAACTTTTTATTTATATTTTATAGAAATAATTTAAAACCAAGATCGTAGGATCTGAAACACGAATATCATAAATGCAAGTGTAGCTCGTACTAATGGTTGGTATAAAGACATATTTATTTTCAATTTATACTTTACAGAAAATATTTAAAACGAAGATAGCAGGATCTTAAGAGCTCTATGGTCATCGGTTCCATAACGTATTAGTAAGTATAATTATGTCAATCGGCGAGGTGATTGCAGTTTTAAAGCGAATATATTACCTAAGTAAGTATACAGATACTTAAGATTATTTAACGGCGTTGCTGAAGGTACCTATGAATTTTAATTCTAGTCGTTGGATTTCTAAGATAATAATACAACAATACCTAATGACAGACTCGTTGGTAATTGGTTGGGTAAGTTGTTGACGCATATTAAAGAAGGTCTTGTTTGGACTCGAGTAAATAAATTGTTAAATGTTTTAGCTTTTATGTAATTTTTTGCGGATATCTTTTAACAATAAAAAAGTACAGCTTAACGACTTTTTTACAAATTGTGAAAAATAAAATGAAGCTCACCAGAGGCCTAGGTCACTTTGTCCTTTGTTAACATTTATATAAGTTGGAAATAAAAATAATATTTAAAGACAAATTTTCTTTTTTATAAAATTAGTATTAGTGGAAACTTTCCGTAAAATTTTCGCAGTACTTTATGAAGTAGTTCTTGAGCTGCCAAAGACACTTTTTTTTAACATGTGCGACAGATATTTCGACAGATAATGGTCAATTCAATTTACTACAATTACCATAGCGAGCTTACCATAAAACTTTGAAGGGATGTAGTTTAAAAATTGTTATAAAATAGGTTAAAGTTACGGATTACTTTTTTGTCAATATTTTTTTTTATGTTAACTTATCTAACAGACGAAAAAGGAGATGGCGGGACGATCTGGACGCATTTTGTAGCGAGTGGCGAGAGTATGCACTAGGCCGTGAAGAGTGGCTGAAGCGAGGGGAGGCCTTTGCCCAGCAGTGGGACACAGTATAGGCTACGGAAAAAAAACTTATCTACAAAACTTTACTGCATTTAGAGAATTTATTAACTAATTTATAAAGACCAAGAAGTTTACAGAGAAGATTACTTATCTATGCAATATAGTTAATATGCATATCCCAAGCTGTGTCCCTACATCCTTGACAAACTGATCTTCGACCAAGTAGCTCAAGCAGATATGAAATATCTTTAACCCTATCTTTAAATCTAAGGGCAATGCCGATATCTGACCATCTTTAAAATGCACTGCAAATTGAGCTTTACTAAGACGGATAAAAGTCGGTTTTACAATTGTAGGGTGGTCTAGAATACGAGGTTAAAGTGATATAATCTGACCATGGACTACCACATTCAGACTCCGCAATGAAGCGTTCAGAAATATTGCTCAGATGTCGCTATTGTCGCTACACATAGCACATTGATTGTAAAAGACAACGTGCAAGTTCCGGAAATTTACCAGAATTTTGAGAACGTTTCCGATAACTTATGGAAAAATTCACAAGAAATCAAATAATAGAGTTCAATCATTTAATTTCAATACCAAAAATGTGTAGGATTTTTTTTTATTACATTTTTGTAATAAATATCAGATATTTACGTATATAGACCATAGGCATATATACATCTGAAAGGAAGAGCTGAGTCTAGTTGAGTAACTCTTGAAGAAAAGGAAATCAAATATAGCTCTGCCATACCTAAAATATTTTTACCCCTCACCGCCTCTACTACAAACCTTACAAGAGCCTTGAGTCGCCTAACATGCCCCATCTAAAAAGTTAATCGTCTGTGTATCTGACAAACCGAGCAACCGAATCTGCGTAGATTATCGCTAACGGACTATGGAAATGACTGATGCATAAAACATTAGTTTTATAACATAATTAGCTGCGGCCATTGACTTATTGCTGATAAGCTTATTCGACGGATTGTATCGGAGCTGTGTTAATCTAGTCGTCTATCTGAGAGCTAAAGAGACCTTTATTAATGACTCATAATTAAACTAGGTGTAGAGAATGGAAACAAATATGCTTGTAAGAAATTTAAAAATCTGAAAAATGTAGACACACTAAAGGTGTTACTCGCTTAACACGATTTTGAAAGAAAACAGTTTTACTGTTAGTCTTTGATATTTTCCTGGTACAAAGGCTGTCCATAATAATCCAACGTGGTAATGCCGCAAGTGTTATGGGCACCTTCGTGCCGGGAGCGGCTGGGAGCGAGATGTTCGTGTAAATTGTTGTAAAATGTATATTTTGTAAATAATATTCGTTTATTTTTGTCGTGTAAATAAATTTTACTCCATTAAATAAATAAATTACTTTTACAAATGTTGTATTTACTTATACAACGACTTCAATTAAATATGCGTGTGCTGTGCTATGTCCATGGAAACGAAAATGCCTCTGGTCCTCGTAAGTGGTTATGGAAAGTAAACGACCCGACGACAGATACAGGAATGATAACTTTATAAAACTCGTAAAAAATGTGATTTGGCTTGACCTTTGTGTTAAGTTAATGATGATATAAAAAATAAAATTACGGCCATTAGTAAATCATTAAGTTATAAAAGATTAGTAGATACTTGGTGGGAAGGGAAGCTTTTCAAGCTCAAGTAAGAGGTACAGTTAAAAAATTACAGTAAGGTGTATACTATATTTAAAGCAAAAAAAACAGTTTTTATATTCCATGTTTTTATCATTTTCATTACAAGAAAAACTGAATTTTTACATTTTACAATTTATAGAGTTTTTATTTCCTAACCGGCATAAATATTATAATCTTAACGCACGTGCGCACTACATTCAATATTACAATATATTATATTATATTTATTATATTATATAATAGTTGTTTGATAGGTTTCAAATAACGTTTGTCTAATAACATTTTATTTCCGTAATTCTTTCGGAAACTTTATAACTGTTCTAAAGCTCAAAAAGTTATAAAACAATTGAAAGTTAAAATGTAACAATTTTTTTTTCAGGACTAAAAGTGCAGGAGTTTTGAGTCTTGTGCGTATTTTTTACTAAACTACAAGCATTATCAGCTGAGAAACTATCTCTCAAGTCAGAAATGATCTTGGGAAAAAGACCTTGCGAACTTTTAAAACTTAAAGCTACAGTTTTCAATTTATAGGTAGAAAATTCTCTTCAAATCACCGAGAACTTAGTTTGTTTCGTAATTTTAATACTTTTAGATGTATTCGACGTATTTTTACATTAGTTTTTTTTTTACTTCTAATGTAAATGTGTTGTTCTTATAAAGCGAGGAAAGTCATTAGTGGGGCGGGGACAATCCATCTATCACCAATTTTACTTGATTCTCATTATCACAAAACTTTGCATACCTTTCTTTTTGTCTGTTGGTAATAGTTTAGTTAGGCAATGTTTATTATGCTTGTGTGCGGAAATAAATTAGTCGATCCGTCGTTCATATTGGGCCTAATTAATCCTACCCTACGACGCTTATCTTCACAGACTATTGCAAAGTATAGCACAGTAGTTATTACCTTAGTTATTGCAGTAGGTTCGGACACGATGTCTGAACAATACGAGCTGAGCAAGCGGGAAGGGAAGTCGTCTAGCGAGGCTCCTACTATTCCTCGGTGCGCGTACGCAACCATGCTGGTGGTTTTGGGTGTGGTCTGTGGCGCAGGATGAGTGCACAGGTGCGCTCGGCGAGTGCGGGACACAATGAGACAATAATGGTGGAGCGACGACGCGCGCTCAGGGTTGCCACCAAAACGTACAAACATGATAAACGTATAAAGGTTTAAGCAATCTTAAAAAAAACACATGAGACACCGCCTGAGGTGTTTCTTTTGTTCTATGACTGAGATATGGTTCAGAGGTCGGCAACGCATTAGTGGCTCTTTTGATGTTAGAAGTCACGGGAATAGCTAGAATTTTTTTTTTTTTTAAATCTGAAATTTGTCAGCTAGGGGTTTTTTAGTATGAAAGTACCCGAATAGTATCTGAAAACCCAGGTTTTTAATTAAATAACACCCCGGTTGCATATCCTGCTGTTAGCCCTGCTTATCGTGCGTGTACTTTTTGGTGTTCTTGGGGCCGCGCCCGCCTCAAACATCGCCGCTAAACTATAGACTTTTAGGGATCGTCTGGCAGCGCCTGTTTATATTGAATGTAGGAGTTTTTAATGCACGATACGTAATATAAGACTGCAAACGCTGCCTATTCCACTGCGGTAGAAATAAATAAGGTAGTCGCTAAGGTACTTTAAAATAAAAATCATTGTGCAAATTAAAAAATCAATATAAAGTTACAAAATCATGCGGATATGAACATTCACTTAAGTAAATAGCAAAATCTTGATATTCATATTCTTTATTGCGTTTAATTTAAAACAAAATGGCGTTTCCATTTAACGGTAAAGTTAATTTATGATGTCACCAATCATATTCATTCATTATAGTAGTTTATGTAACTGTTACGTAATAGAGGTCCTTAAAACACGAGTGTGGTTTTATGAAACGAACGAAGTGAGTTTCATAATAAGATCACACGAGTGTTTAAGGCCTAATTACGTACAGTTGCATACACTGCTTTATCTACACACATATTATAAACCCGAAATGATGATTGAATGACTGCCATTGCACGGATTGCACCGCTATCGTCATGGCCAACTCGATTGTGCCGGCGGTCGGGAGGCGCGTGCCGGCGGGCGGGGCCCACCCGGATTTTCATAATGATATCGAATTTTTGCTTATTATTTCATAATTATAACATCGTTACAGATAAGACATTTGTTCTAACTACTAACGAAACAATCTATTTTTATGGTGGTTATAACGTGCGGTTTTTGAACGCATCATGGAGGGTTTATGATATGGGTGTAGATAAAAATAAAAACTTGACTCTTAGAATGTAGGTACTTCAATCTAAAAATAAAGTCTAGCTGCCAAAACGTAAAATTCGATCGCACCGTGTAAATTCCTCATGCACTACAAACTTACTATAACACTAGGTGTGGCGCCACTGTTTTGACATTTCTTAGCAATAGTTATTTAAACTATTTAGTTCAAGTTTTCGACACCGGATCAAACAACTTTGTATATTTTTGATTTCTTTTAGGCAATTAAGATGTCCGTTAGTGTAAAATCCGTAATGCAATTATATGGAACGCTATGACTAATTGGAAGTGATTGATTTGAAATTTTTTAAGTTAAAATACCTACATTTTGTTTCAAAATAAATCTGATTAAATTTCAAGCTGGTTTTGAAATAAGTAAGTATAATCATAAATTCATAATATACCAGTTTAGATGATTTTTTTAAATCTGAGTCATCTTTTTTTAAGTATGTAACCGTAGATGTAACATATAAACGTATAGTTTTATTATGTGCAATAAATTATTTATTTATTTAAAGATTTAGATTATATCATCTCTGTTTTGTACCTACTTATATATTATATTATTTTTGTATCTTGCAATCTGTGCATTTTAAAACCTATGCTAGGTTTAGTAGAAGTTCTTAAAAATATCTCTAGCGACTGCGATTAAATTACAATAAAAATGTATTATTAAGACCGCTTTGTTTGTTTTTAGCGGTTTCTAAAACTTTTTTTTAAGAAAATTTTTAATTTTCATATTTTTCGATTACTTCAGTAAAGTTTGATATTTTTTTATTTTGGGCATAGGTACTGCACTTGTGCATCTCATCGAATACCGTTGAAATTTACATATTGGGTGAAAGTGGAACGATTTCACGCAATAATTTAATAACGACCCTATCAGAAACTTTCGTTAAATACCCAGCGGTTTCTATACGCTTGCGACTAACGCTATATAATCACTATAATCAGACTGACGTTTATAACCAAGAAAGGTTTAAGTATTTTATTTTATCAAAGATTTTTGGGAAAACTAAATTTTTACACTCAAAACTATTGAAATATTGTATAAGAAAAAAATAAGCTTACCTTGTACAGAAGCTACTCTTTATTTATGGAGAGTGAAAACACCCTTCTCTCTTCTTCTTCCTAGCGTTTATCCCGGCTTGGGGTCCGCTTGACAACCTAATCCCATGAATTGGCATAGACACTAGTTTTTACGAAAGCGACTGCCATCAGACCTTCCAACCCAGAGGGGAAACTAGGCCTTTTTGGGATTAGGTCCGGTTTCCTTACGATGTTTTCCTTCACCGAAAAGCGACTGGTAAATATCAAATGATATTCCGTACATAAGTTCCGAAATCTGAGTGGTACGAGCCGGGCTTTGAACCCGAGACCTCCGAATTGAAAGTCGGACGTCTTACCGCAAGGCTACCAGCGCTTGTGGAGAGTGAAAACATCCATTTTATATAATAGTACTTTGATGCATGATACATGTAATAAGGTCGGTTCACGCTTCACGCTGTGAGTAAATACTATTTGAATACCTCTGTCGCCGCTGACACAGGTGCAGCATTACCAGGAACCTAAGATCGTATACCGGTATTATTTTATTAATTTTACCTGAATAGTCTGATAATTTGTTCTTCTTAAACAAACTGCATTTGAGAATTTGGGGCAAATATTGCGAATGCAAGGTGCTTCAATTGAATTCAACACGATGAATCATACTTTATACATATTATAAGGTCGGCAACGTGCACGTGACACCTCAGTAGTTGCAGGCGATATAAGCTACGGTAGCTGCTTACCATCATGAGGGCCGTATGATTGTTTGTTATCCGTCGTAGTGAAAATAGTGCATTTCACGTTTATGCTGGTTATCCAGATTTTGCCGTTAGCTTAGCATACCTAGTTACTGCTGATATAGTGTGATCTGACCATACTAATCTATTTAGGCTGGTCTAAACCTGTGCTACGAGAAACACCACACTGTCGTACCGCTTTTTGTCCCGTGAACGGGCACTTTGATACTTGCAATGACGTGACAGCGCTATCTCGCTCGCGCACCGGCGCCGCATGCGGAAACCGCAGCAGTGCGAAAGCCGCCTTACAACACTCCTGCGCACCGAAGTTGTTTGTCCTGTATGCGGCACAATTAAGGCGACATGTCAGCCCGAGAGCCCGTTCCACCCGGTCAGTGAATATGTACTGCAGAGAGGACATTGGGATTCCTTTCTTTTATAAAACCTCCACTTTGAAATAATCATTAACCGCCGTTATTAGGCTATACTGAAGAACTTTTACTATGGGACCAACTCCGAAAACGCGAAAAAAAATTGGCTTCCCCATACAAAGCGACAACACTTCTTCTTCCTCCTAGCGTTTATCCCGGCTTGGGGTCCGCTTGACAACCTAATCCCATGAATTGGCGTAGACACTAGTTTTTACGAAAGCGACTGCCATCTGACCTTCCAACCCCGAGGGGAAACTAGGTCTTTTTGGGATTAGGTCCGGTTTTCTTACGATGTTTTCCTTCACCGAAAAGCGACTGGTAAATATCAAATGATATTCCGTACATAAGTTCCGAAAAACTCAGTGGTACGAGCCGGGGTTTGAACCCGAGACCTCCGGATTGAAAGTCGGACGTCTTACCGCAAGGCTACCAGCGCTTCAAACAAAGCGACAACACTTGATCGGCGGAAATGTATGAAACTGTCAAAAAAAAATTCGCGATTTCGGAGTTGTTCCCTGAGTAGAAGTTGTTCAGTATGGCCTGCTGACTAAGATCTCCGGTGCTTAGGTCTGAAATAGAATCAGCATCTTCTGCATTCGCAGCAAGCAGTAAGTATGTCCTTAGGACCCTCATTTTGTACCCTGCGTTGCGCTATGCACTATTAAATCAGTGCACATGGTTACATGGGACCGGGAGAATTCCGTATAGTTTGTATGGCGAAAACCTTGAATTCCCAGTTCCGGGACTGATTTGCACACCCTAATACAAAGTCGCGTCTGCGCATGCCTCCTCCGCAGCTGCCGCACGTCGGCGTTGTTCAAATAAACGGCGAGCAAAAAGCGGGGCCGAGAAAAATGCGCCCGCTCCCGAATTGTACTCTTCTTGCTGCGCTGTTGTTGCTACTGCTTTACTATTATATACTGGCCTTCGCCTTTCTCTGCCTGCGAGTAGCTAACGGGTAACAACCAAATAAGAATAACGTCCAATAATGCGGGCTTCCTCTTCTCTCGAGCCCATAATCTTTGTCTTCTTCCTACTAGCATTTGTCCGGGCTTGAGGTCCGCTTGAGAACCTAATCCCAAGAGTTAGTTTTTACGATAACTATGAAAACTAATAGCTAGGGATACACGCTCAGATATGCCCGCCGGATTTGTCCGACGGACATGCCCGGCGGACAGATTCGTTCGTGTATGGCGCTATTCAGATGTGTCCGCTGACAAATCCATGTTGAATTCGCGCCATACACGAGCGGATTTGTCCGCCGAGCATATCCGTCGGACAAATCCGGCGGACACATCTGAGCGTGTATCCCTAGCTAATGTCTCGAGTCCATAGTAACATGAATAAAACCGGCTAGTATTTAAAGGCGTAACAAAAAATAACCATAGCTTGCGCAGGTAAATAAACTGAATTCATATCAAAATGTCGATTTTATGTGCATCCAGATTTTTCAGATTACCCAATTCAATCGGGCGTCGCGTTTGTCTTGAACACTACGAGTCTTGCTTGTTATGGCGCCTCTACATGATGGGCCATCATATTAGGGACGCAGCTATGCGTTAGAGGGAGCTAACGATATAGCCATCTCGTTCCGTTGTATAGCTGCGTCCCTATGATGGCCCATCATGTAGAGCCAGCCTTAAAAGCAATAAACAAGGGGTAATATTAACCCAGAATGACGTGGGCAAAGATAGTCCCACTTGGAAGAACACATGAAGCATGGCATGCATATATTACCTATGGCTGAAATAAATCATCTAATAGGTACATTTTTCGCTTCCCCCAGCACTTGTGTTCCCGTCGGCATGCTCCGAGACACCAGATAGGTTCATTTTAAAGCATTAGATCTATCGTTTTGTTTCCTTTGACCACAAAGTCCAGTTCACTCTTATACTGATTCACTAGAGTCGAATACCCATACGACAAACTTCTCACAGCGGTCATCGCCGGCGCCGGCGCAATCAAATACTCACTTTAACAAAAACACAAAATCTGTACTTAATGAACATTTTAAAATTTACCTGATTAATTATACTGTACGGGCACAAAAAGTCTCGATTTAAATGACAATCATTATGGTTATTGGAACTATACGGTTGTATTTACCTACTCGGTACGTATTTTTTACGAGTAAATAATAAAAATACTTGATGATAATGTTTTATAAATTAAGTATGGTTTGCGTAAGTAGAATATTTAAGTAATTAGAGGAAAAAGGTCCTAACAATGAAATTTTTAGGAAATATTTCTGTCAGACACACAGAGAGTAAAATTATATAATTAAAATTCGAAATTAGTTTCTTTTTTCGCTAAGACAGAACAGAACGCATGAAAAAACATCTCTTTAAGCTAGAACTATTACGTGTCCAGCCTTTAAAAGCCTGGATCATAAAATAAACTATTAAACAGTTTCACCAGGTTTCATTAATGTGTGCATGCACTTATAATAATGTAAGCTTTAAATGTAAGTTTAGCATTTCAATGTCATTTCCACATTTTACTACTATGGAAATCAATTTTATCCTCGTCAGTTATGTCAGTTAGTATTGAGCGTTGAATATCTGTATGTAGTTATATTTTATATGTATAGGTACTACATGAAGTACATGCCAGAAAGTACTTCAGATCGCACCGATGCACTCGATGCAGGTGCTTTTACCACAATGCCGATGCCGAAAGATTTTTCGAGAATAAATACATGTGTGTTTGTACTAGCAATGTACAAGTTACAGAACATTCTCAATAATTCAGTAACATCCTCGGAAACTTCCGGAAAATTACACGAAATTTTAAATTAAATTTCCAATGAGAACATATATTCCCTATGAGAATTACACAATAGGCTGGTATGTACAGTCAAGGAATTTGATTCACGTACCGTCTTAAGTCTAAATTACTGATTACAATTAATAGTATAACAGCAATAATAGTATAGTTGCAATTAATAGTATAGTAGTAATAGTGTAAGGGCTATGTTTCTTCGCTTGCTTAAAGAAATATAAGCCTTATGATATTCTGACATTTCAAGCAATAAATCAACGAAACGGTACGCGAATCAAATTCCTTGACTGTACATGCCTGTCTCTCAAGCTGTTTTGATATGCCTTCTTGAAGAACTACGCATTATTGTATATAGTATCTTTAATGTATTAGTAGTACTGTTTTGAAAAAATAAGTCCCGCCGAGTTTCTTGCCGGTAATAAGTAATACTTCTCGGGTCAGAGGTGTAGGGTTAGAACCGGTGGTAGTTTCTTTTCTCTCTGACGTTCATAAGTGCATTGTGCCTAAATTGAAGAATAAATATCTTTTATCTTTTTATCTTTTAGAATTGTCAAAAAATGTACGAGTATTATTAATATTATTTTTCTAACTCGTGTTGAGACAATCAATTATAAAAATTTATAAAGGCGGTGTCCAGCGAATTCCTGAATACCTTTTAATTGTTGGTAAAATTTAAGTTCTGAGAAAATTCCGTATGGAAAATTTCGCAACTTTGGAAACTTCTCCGTGGTGCATTGCTAGTTTGTACAGTCACCATCAGATATATCGGAGCGGCCAAGGTGGTCACAAATATCAGAACAACGCTTCTATTGTCAAGGCTCTAAAGTGCATGTTCAGATATTTTTGAGTACCCCGGCTGCTCCGATATATTTGATGGCGACTGTACATATAGATTTCCTTGGCACGCCCTGCGGCCTAGATCGGTTTTACGGCGTGCTAAGTGTGATTAGATTTATCTCGATTGTCGGAGTGACCACAGGATAGGACATTTGCATACCGCAGTCGGGTTTTTAATCATTTATTTCAGTTTGTTAGTAGGTAAGTAATATTAGACTTTCATATTCCTTCTTAGAATAAAATTTCTATAATATGTGACATTTATACATTTTTGTACTTGGTAAAGCACATAGGGTAGTTGTACTACGGTGTAGTAAAGTTCGAACGTCTGATAGGCGATTATCACACTGACGCCGCATGCGGATCCGTCGCCAGTGTGATAATCGCCATACCGTTGAACTGAACTGCTAGGTAGTGACCTAGGTAAGTACCAACAATTTGTACTTGTCAAAGTACGCTTGCGATACCTAACCAGCAGAGTGGTATTTTTATTTTCTATATGAAAATGAATAAAAAATTAAAATTAAAACAAATAAAAATATACGAAATATCGGTCTATTTTGCACTGTTGATATACATAAATGTAAAAGTTGATATATGCCCGAATTCCTAATTTAGTTTAGAGTTATATTCACGCTTACTTGCAAGCAAAACATATTGTACTTTTATAAACTGTACTATGTGTGTTACACCTTGACAATTTTTTGCAAATAAGTAAGTACCTTTTACACAGAGGTGTAATACTTTGACCTGCTCTAAAAGTTATACATACCAGGTGTTTCCTGTAATATGAGCAATAAATTAAAACGTAGATTCTACTCCTCAAGTCAGCCAACGTTTGTGCAGCAACTTTGATAAATAACTTAAAGTTTTGTTTTTAGGAAATTTTAAAGTATTTTCGAGCACGCAATGTATTCCGATATTGATTATGTTTGTAGGATGACAAGACTGACAAGCAATGGAAATTAGACGGATTTTAACGTACATTGAAAATACTATTTAGTTTGTATGAAAAAGAGACAATATACAAAATACATATTTTTTAAAAGTTGTTGAACAAAAGTTATATTATTTGAGGAGTAAAATCTACGTTTTAATTTATTGCTCTTATTACAGGAATATGTGTTACATTAGTGATCGCTGTAAAGCTGGCAGCTTTCTCGCACATTTTATTAGCGGCTAATTTGTGTAGATGGGCACCCAAGTTAATATTTATATTTCCTACTTTCCTAATTGCAGATACCTAGGTAGTTTTACAGTTGTAGGTATTACCTATTTAATTTATTTTCTTAATAATCACTTACAGTTGAACTTTACGTGCTAATTGGTATTTTATTATCTAGTGCATTAAAGTAGTATTACATACAAAGCCGAATCAAGAAATTACACTATTAAAAATTGAATGGGAAATGTACGTGTTTACAAAAAAAAATTGGTACATTAAATAAAAATAATAATTGTAATTATAAAACCAGGAGAAAAGAACGTCAATGTCAAGAGAATCAAATCACATTCAATTCTCAAAAAAAAAAAAATTTATTCAAGAATCGATTCTCAAAAACATGTCTTTTATTAAATCGGTATCATGGTAGCATGAGGTTATCGTTCCGACAAAACTATAATTTGTAAGTATTGTCATTAGTAAGTATTTTCAAAGAAGTGAGACATTACTTACATCTTTTACACTTTTTTTTTCAGATTGAACTTTATATCGAACGAAAAGTCACAATTTATAACGAAGTACTGCGAACCACACCAAACAAAGTGCATATCTTGCTAACTTTGGCAATGCTTCACAACTCTTCTAATTCCAACTCTAGCTCTTCAGCTTTAGGTAGCTTTTGCAATACATGTCGGAGATGCAAAGGAATATATTAAGGAACATGTTTGGAAACCGAATTCGGCTACCGTCGCTGTGGAGCTCGTCAAATTATCGATGCGGTTCAATGAACTCTACACAACTTTGCCTCTGATATATGTCCAGTTTATCTTGAACTTGACATTGGAAAGAACTTTGTAGTCAAGGGTCAGTGTTATACTGGTTTCTAAAGGCGGTTTGGTCGCGAACATTCGTTTTCTGAGCGTGGGAGCGCTGCTGTTTTTGCAACTACCCTGCGTTTGCGTCGTTAAGGCGATTGTGGTCGAATGAACTTTGTTTATGAATATCTCAAAATTCTCAAAATATATTAATTTTAAAGATATTAGTACTGACCCGTAATTTTTACTCTCTAGTGTAAAGACTGTGCACGTTGAAATCCGGCCACGCATGGCATGGTACATCTCCCTTTCGGATACACATTTTCAAGCAGTTCTTTTTTATAAATAATCTCTAATCATAGTAGTATATAATAAAAATAGAATCATATTAAAATTGTATGGGCTTGTCTCAGTTTTTACTGAAGGTATTTCATCATATCTTTAATGTTTTGTCCAGCGTTTTTTGATAATCTTCACTCGCTTCCTGCTACAATATCACAATTGTATTTATATTTTCACAACCGGTTTTATGGTCAATAGAATGTCATCTTACAAAAAAAAAATGTTTTGAAACTCTATTCTACTTGAGGTAGTCAGGAAAACTTTCTACTCCAAGCACTGAAAGTAATTTTTATATGGCAGCCATTTTTTTGTCAAAAAGTCAAACTCACCAAAGTTAGAACACCTCCGAACTATTTAAATCTAAATACACTTAGAAAAATGTTAGCTATGGTGAAAAGAGAATTTAATAAGGTATCATTTGATTCATCTTATTTATAATAAAAAACTATTTTTAACAGGAAAATTTGGTAAACGCTGTCAGAACACTGTGGACAAAAAAATATAGGCACTGTGGAATATATAGTGATCAAACCCATAGACAACGTAACGTTTATATTATGTTTTAAACTTTATTATGTAGCTTGATAACCCCAAATTATAAATTAGAAGTGTTGGTTGAATATGCACATTCAATAAAAAGATGTATCACACCATGCGCGGCCGGATTTCAACGTGCACAGTCTTTATTATTAGGTACAATCGCCATTGATATCGGAGCGGCGGAGTTTTTCAAACATTTGTGACCACCTTGGCCTATTTAAAATTTATACGATACTCAAACAGTTCTGTTTTAATATTTTATAGAAAACAAATAATGAATAAAAGCGACCTGAATAACATACATTAAGCGAAATTGTCATCGCTTCTTAGGAAAGCGATAAGCGAACACGTGGACAACGAAAAGAAATTATCACATATAATACAACATTTAGATAAATAAGTTATAACTAGGATAAATGAGCAAGTTTTCTCTCACTGCACCCACTTTAGCGAATTTCTGTTTGGCCCTATGGTTGACTGGTAGAGAATGCCTTGAGGCATTAAGTCCGCCATTTGTACCTATTTTTTACTGTGCAATAAAGTTTAAATAAATATATACAAATGTACTTATGCTCAAGGTTTTTGATGGCATCAGCCGCCTTAATTTTACCAAGAACTCCTAAAATCGGTATAATTAAGAGCTCCGATTATGCACAGTTGCCATGGAATCCAAGATCTATTTATACTGGATCTAAAGGCGAATGCTTTTGGAATAGTTGATGAAAACAACAGCAGAGCTGACAAAAAGAGTGGTCATTTATGGCTGGTGCAAATTAAGGTTGACGCACTTGTCCCATGGACAATCGTGGAATAATAAGTAACTGGATAGTATGCTTTCGTAATAGTGACAAGTAATAAATGCAATGTATTTTTTATTTACTTATGGAGGTCCAAAGGGGAGGCCTATGTTCAGCAGTGGACGTCTTATGGCTGTGATGATGATGTTTTTTTATTAACCCGACTGACATATAAAGAAAGGTGTTATTAGTTAGTTTGGCCACTATATGCTTCTTTTTTATTTTTATTTATGAATGTAAACTTATTTATATGCGGCTTTATTTACTTGCAAACAGATTTTATAGCGAAATTTAACTCGTAAAATCGGTTCAGCCGTTTCGGCGGTTTTCATACATTTTTTGAATTTGTAAGAGTTATGTAGATACAGGTGCCTAGCTGCCTAGGTACTACACTTGAGGATAACAGTGTAGTTTTCAGAATAACAGTATTTATACCGGTCTACACCATCTTAAATTGCAGAGTTCAAAGAGGTTATCAGATAGCTCAAAGAACATTCAGTAGGTACGTGTGTTGACGACGACACAAGGGACCCTCTTGTCCTTTTAGCCGCCAAAAGTATATTAAAGGGTCGGCAACGCACATGTGACACCTTTGGAGCTGCATCTATAGGCTGCTTACCAACAGGAGGGCCATATACTTGTTTGCCCCCGTCATAAACAAAAGCGTTTAAAAGCTATCTTGGTGGCCTAAACGTCTGATGACGTAGTCACGTTTTGTAGGTACACAAACGTCTAATTCCAGTTACATGTGTGATCAGCTGCGCACGCGTCTAATATTGACACGAAGCTGCGAAGGAGAGCAACGACGTAAGCACCTAGTACTTTGGAACAATTTGATGCGTTTCGTTTTTGAGTAATAAGAAGTTGTGCTTACCAACTGCATCAACTGCATGGAGTATGGAGTTTGTAATGACAGAAATTAAATAGACAGTATTTTGAGGTTGTAACAACTATAAAAATAAGTAGCTCGACTATGAAGCTTAAAACTAAAATTAGGTTATATGGATAGAAAAGATATGGCGCGCCTTGCAGAACATGCGACAGGGCAGGGGAAAGCATGCCGCGCGAGTAATAAGCTCAATAATTCTGAAAAATTACGTATTTTCAAAAAATCGCTAGTCTACTATATAAAAAAAATATTACTGCAGCAATGGTATGAAGGGTGTCGATATACAACTGATTTTAAACGGAAATCAGACATGTTTTTGCGATTTTTTTCTATCTAGCCAGCTTATGATAGGCTACGGTAGCTGCTAGCTGCTTACCATCAAGTGGGCCGTATGCTTGTTTGCCACAATCGTGCTTTATAAAAATAAAAAATAAAATACTATTACTAGATTCATCAGTAGTTAAGATACTTAATAACTTAATTAATAATAATAGCATAATTGGTAAAGTGATCGAGCCCCGGCAAGGCGTATCGATGCAGGTTCAAGTCCTGCCGGGTTGATTATTTTTTCAATGTTTTCATAGTTTGTATTTTATTATAAACAAACTATTGTTTGAGTGAAATGCACCATTGGGTTTGTAGGGTTGGCCGGCTGGGACGACGCGCGACGTGTCCCATAGGAAAAAAAATTGGTTTTCGCTTTAAAAAAATGTTTCTGCTACTTTTTCTTACTCGCAATACGATACCAATTATGGCCTTAAACGTATCATCTCTGGTTACACCCTGTATAAAAATAATTATGAGTTAAGATACTGGTCATGTATTATACCGTTGTACCGCTACCGGCTCCAATACGCACCTGCTTTGCGTTTGTATTCCTGCGCCCGCGCCACACATTTTCTTAGAAATTGCCGGTCGGTGCTCGTTGATGGGTTTTTCAAAATAGTGGTTCAAATTCAAATACTCATGTAATTACGTATTTATTGTAAACAACTTATGTGTAAACTAGCCACCACCGCGACGTCCTTTACGCAGAAATTAATAATATAAACCCCGTTTTCATCTCCTCAGACGTAGAAATACTAATCGTTTCCGTATTGTATTACCCTATGCATATCAAATACCATAATAAATCGTACATGAGATGATAATACATTAGATGGTTCGATAAACGTCACTTTTTACGATACCTAGGTGAAATACTTATAACTATAACTTGGACTTTTCCAAATCTGTAAGAAGTAGACAAATTTTAGGTAGGCATGCTTCATCCTCGACCTTATCGTCACTATATAAATATTTGACCTCAGTTAACGATAAAAAGAAAGTTTTCCGTATAAGAATTAGACTATGTATTAAAATGTTTCTACTTTTCTTGAAAGGGTTAAATAAAATTAAGTCTCATTTTGCATTCTTGCAGAACTCCGTTAAAACTTCGCTGACTTTTACCACCATTTGATAAAAAGTGACATGTGCTAGTGTTCCAGCTGTAAGTTCTTCAAGTGGACTTTAACTCGATAGCTCTCAGCTTTCTTATAATAATGAGCCCATTAGAGTCCCTCTCGACACGGCTCCTGGCCGATATGGCTTCGGGAACATGGACTTAGTTACTACAAGATGCGCCGTAATATTTAAAATCATACCTGTTTTTTTAATACCTACTTGGTTGTTTTAAAATACTATACTTACGTATGAATAATTGCAAGCGAGGCCGGCAATCCCTGATCCCAGTTCCACAAGTTTAAATTGTACTGTCGTTTTTCTTGAGAAAGATGATGATTTTCCGATGTTTACAAAACATTACTTATTTTAAATAAGATTGGTTTGTATTTTAAATACTTATTAGAAGTTAATTCTACCGTCAACATCCGGTCGCGCTACTAGACTGTCGCAAGAACTGTCAAGTTGGTGCAGCGCAGCGGTCGTCCAGATCGCTCTGACAATGCCGTTTTGGGCAGCGCTTTACTGTATATTAAGTAGTTTGGTCTTCAATACATCGGACTTAAGCTCCATCCCCATTTGCGTAGCTTATAGCTACATAATTGAGTGTATTCCAGTTACCTATCTGTCCTCGTCTCGATCGCGCGTATACTAGCAACGTCGGAGACAAATGGGAATGATTACTATGAAAAATCTATTCCCATCCGTCCCCAGTGACACCCATAGTTGCATCTGCGTTTGCCTATTTGGTCTATACATGCATAATACTTAGGGTAAAAGTGCCGGGTGACGCTTCTATTCATAATATAGCTCCGACCATATGTACGCTCACGTAATGTCACTTACTTTCCTTTATCTAACCGCAAAAAGTAATGAGAGTTCTTCAAGTGGCACTGCTGGCTCCATATTGTAGTTGGAATTGGTTAAGACTTTTGCATGAGTTAGTATTATTTGTTCAAGTGGATTCAAAGTTACCAATGCTGAAGTCATTAAACTTTATGATCTTGTTAAATGATTTTTAACAAATTTGATATGTGAGCGGGAAAAGGGATATAAATAAAACACTCATCCATCTTACACTACATAAACTATACTTAAATAACAATATAGCGGCGTGGCGACGAATATTTCCTTCTTTTAGAACTGATGTCCAGTTTTCTCCAATTTTATTACATTATAATATCTCAGTTAACACTAGAAGTGACTTAACTTTACAGCCAGAAATTTACAAAAATGCCTTAAAATGGTTTTACTCTATTAAATGGACATCAGTTCTAAAAACTATAGGTATTGAGATCACTGTGGCTGCTGCGGCGGAGCGAGGCGAGCGGCGAGGGTCAGGATATCGCGCTTCTCCTTCGGAAAGCGAAGTTCGCGCGCGGCCAATCTTGCGGAGCGAAGTTCGCGCTCGGCTCGTGCGAGCTCCGCGCGAATTACGCCGCCGGTAGCTTCGCGTTCGCGCGCGGCCCACTCGCGGGCCATTTGTTCGCGCATAGCGTCGTCGAGTGCTCGCGCTGAATAATGGGCCACTACCTGGGAAAAAATAATCAAGTTAAACGCATACCATGAACCTTCTACGGTCTTCTCAAAAGTATTTGATGTTTCAAATGGTTCTAAATTAAGCTCGTTCTGCGTGAATTATATTTGTATAACAGTAGGTTATAGAAGTGTCTTAAATATGTAATAATTGAGATCAATATTATTTCGTTTCCAGAATCTGCATTTCAATTGATCTGCAGCTGAATTGTAGCGGAATTACTCAGAAATAAATGGCAATAGGTAGATTTTAAAATCTATGTTTTTTTTTGCCAAAACCACACACATTCATTACATATATTTTTATATATATACATATTTTGTAACATAAAATTTTTACTTAGAGGTCTTGATTGAAACCCCTACAACTCCAGATAATACTCACCTCCTGGCGTGAACACTGCCGTTCCCTCATAGCGCGCAGCGAGCCGTTCCAGTGCAGCAGCTGGAACACGGTCATCAACTCCTGGAACTCCAGCATTGTGCGCCCCTTGTTCGCTTCCAGCATAAACCTGGAACACATCTTCAGTTAACCAAGGGATCTGATATACTGACCGCTATGAAACAGCAATTGACTGACGAGGCACAAGGCACAAGATAAAGCCCTTATAGGTTTAAAATTGTAACATATATATAGCCATACAAAATGTAAAATTTTTCACCAAGCTCAGGTTCTTCGTCATGATATAAGATGATGCCGGTAAAAACCTGCCTGCCTGATCGGCAAATCCATCTACATGACGCTACTCTATGCGTGGGTACATCCACCAGACAAATCTGTGCGTGTATTCTAGGCTAAAGACATATAAAAGAGCTCACCTGAAGGCGGCGATGCCGGCACTCGGGTCCTGAGCAGCATCCCCCGCGAAACTAGCCCGAGCTTCAGCCACGGCCTTCTCGATGAAGTGCTCGGAGATGCGCCGCGATTCGTGCTCGTTGAAGACGCTGTTCATGAGGGCGATCTTAGCTGCGCTGCGGCGCGCTTCTGCCTTGGTCGGGCAATTCTGCGGGTAAGGCATTTTTTTAATGAAACATTAAATTACTACACTCAAGGACTATGCAGCGTAACATATCACAAAAGCAATTGCACAGCGAGCACAGATTCATTAAGCGTGAGCGCCCCCGCCCCACCCACTCTCCCCGCGCCGCCGTCATCTGCCAGAACTCTACACCTGCCAACTACCACGCACCTGGAAGCTGCCGAAGCAAGCGCCGCCCGGCAGAGTGACGTAGCACACGTAAGGCGGGTGCGCCGCGGGCACGGACTCGTAGATCACGAGCGCCCCCGCCCCGCCGCCCCGCGCCGCCTTCACCTGCCAGAACTCCTGCAGAGCCTCCACCACGTTCACGGTTGACAGCACGCCGTCAGCTGCAACAAGTAAGGATAGTTGTTTTAAATATTGGTATATTATTGATTAAGATGATGATGGTTTACTCTTGTGTCGGAGCCCAACATCTTCTTTGGTTCACTGAGACAGTACCTGTCCGGTAAATAAATATGGCTTTATGATTCCTCTATGCTCTAACTATACAAACATTGGACAGCCCTGGAACAATGATGCTTCTATGTTCAAAATCACTGTACGTATTAATATAGATTACGCCTTCATTTTTGTTTATTTGATCTCTATTTTAGTTGTTACCTAAGTATAACACGCACGATTATGAAATTCATGAAACACAAATTACTTATAAGCATTTTTGCACAACTTTTATAGTTCAAGAAAAGGAAATAAAATTCCTGAATGAATATTATACACAACACTATTTTGTATTTTCCGAGGATTTAAACAATGATATACTCAGTTGATGCTCAAAACTTAAATTTTATATCACCTGTATTGTGTACAGGTTTCCAATGATTTTTTTTGGATTTCATCGTGTGCGCATCATAACCGATTTAAATACTAATTCATATTCATCAGAAAACCGAACTAAATCAGGTCACCGCAATTTGTTACAAAAGCATACATTGTATGAGCCCGAGAAGCCCCGGGAAAGCTCCAGATTTGCATCTGACACCGGGATTATGGAATGCAATCTGAAGCCCCGGACTCCGGGAAAACAGCCATTATAGTCGCGAACAAACTTAGTAGCGAATCGGCAACTTAGATTGCTAAATTTTGCAGTATTTGAAGCTGCAAATCACTTACACCTATTTCCCAGTTAGCCGCATTTTTAATATAATTTTACTAATTACAAATACAAATGCGTTAGAAAAGTTATCAACTTTTTCTATTGGAAGCATCTGGTTTGCAACTAGTATTATTATTTCGTTCCTGAATACGGTTCCTAAGCCTATTAAGTAAAAGTCTATATTAATCTAAAAAGTTGTGTCTATTCCTACGCGTTTAGGAGATCTCGACGCACTTTTCTCCAAACGTAAATAGATACGAGTAGCATGACATACGAACGAAGATAGAGAACTGAAAGAGCGGAAGAAAGGTTACCCTTTGGTGTAATCCCATCTGTCCTGGCCTGGCCTCGAGTGCGCGGTAGGTATGGCGATGGCCTACCTATTTACTTGAGCAAGTCTATCTGTCAGGTACTTAGTTGTGATTCAGATAAGCGCTTCCGTCTAAACTCCGTCCAATCATACCTACCGTAAAACGGGGTGAGTAGGGACGAAATCGAAGTTCGAACCTGGATAAAAGTTTATTTTTATATGTGGCACATTGATTTATATACAAATAAAGTGTTCCGGATGTATGAATTTTAGTTTGTCGAAGATGTTGTGGAGTTTTAATTATTAGATCGACACTTTTGGATAATAAAACTTACACTTACTTAGCTTAATTTGTAACAAGAATACATATATTATTTCCGTAGCCGTAGCTTATAAAAACCACCTTACCGCTCAGTCATCCTTACTCCCTCCATTCATGACCCGACTGCCCTCGCTATCTCTACTCAGACTCACCCCATTTTACGGTATTAAATATATGAATTTATTTGCAAGTTGTTAATGTCCTTTAGCATAACCATGTACTTACTGGGTTTAAGGCCGCTTAGCGGTATTAAAATTATAACCATTTTACTAAAACTGTTACTTTAACACATATTATTAATAAACTTTAAAATAAAGGGCAAAGTTTAATCGATAGTAGCGCCATCAATTTTAAAGCAAATTATTTTCATAGCAAATTAATTTTATAGCAAATGAATTCACCTGTTTTACGGCGCGCCGCAAAATTGGCGTTTACGGGCCTCATTATTTCGGATAAGGCGGAGCTGTCTAATAATGAATACTTTACAGACCTAGAGAGAAAATCGTTATATTTAAACTTGTGTGGTGTGTTCAACAATATATTCCAAACAGCAACTCACTTAACTGATCGATCACATATACGTAAGGTAAGCTAGGGCTTCGGACCCTAAAGCCCAATGATTGACACCCTGTACAGGCTACAGCCCAATAGTTGATGATATGTACTGGGGCGGCGATAAGCAGGTTCCTAAATAAAAAAAATTGTAAACTGTAAAATTGTAAAATTTTTGTGGGTGCCTAATCAATGCAAAGCATAAGAGGAATAATACGAGGTCATAATATAAAACCTGTCAGGATAATAGTTGCTATTTGAAGTAAACAATCTATCTATGTAATTAAAATGGAAAGCCAGTATCCTCGGCACCATGCCACAGGCACAGGGGCCGACTTTAGATTTAGATTTTTAGTTTTAGATTTCTTTATTGTAGGGTTTATTTTATAAGAATTATAAGTATGTAGTTTAATGACATTTTAGTTATATTTTTAAGTCGTGATATGTATCATTTTAAAGTTTGGAATTAAATGTATTAAACAACAATTAAAATATGTATTTCAAATAATATTATTAAAAGATTTTTAGAAATAAATTAAAAGATTTAAAGTTTGTATGGCAATAGCTGAGATAAAATCGCTTACGAAACCCACGGACAATAACTACTATATTTCGGGTTAAAGAATAATTTATTATCTCAAAAAGAAATTTACATTTCACTTACATGAGATACATTTGAATTACATTTATATAATTATGGAGTAAATTACATTATTTACCATATTTGACAATATTTGCTCCAGCAAACATGCATTAGTAAATAAAATTAAAAATAAGGATTAAAATTAAATTATTAATAGTGTTTAATTACTAAGCAGAACTATATATGTATATATTATTTCTAACTTAATTAACTAGCTACCATAAAACCTATTCGAAATATTTAGAGGTAAGCATTTCACTAAAATAAGAAAAGGGTAGATGTAACATGCCATCAAAGTAAGTTGCACAAACAAGGTGAACATAGTGGTACAGTGTTACAGTAGGTCAGTTTCAACTTAGCAGGTTATCGTCATTTAGGATATACATTTTTAATTTATGTTTAAACGTGTATATTTCGTATATATTTTTACTATACTTCTTTTTTTCGGAGGCAAATAAATGTTTGTAATATCTACACTTCGACTATAAATAGTTAGAAACGTGTCTTTTCGCGATAGTCCACAATCGTTCTAAGAGAGAGCCCGTCTATAGCAGCCGAGAAAGTTAGTGGCAACTGTGAGAAAACTGATCAGTCTGTAGAAACCTTGGGAAATTGAATACCAGCATAATGACGGTTAGGTCAACTTTAAAGATACCTATCTTAGAAATAAAACTGTTTCTGGAAAAGGTACACCTACTTGAGAATGAATCGAGGTTTGTTAAATACGAAAAAATTAAATTTATCTATGGGAACATAACAAAATGCCATCAATTATTCTAGACCTCTTGGACCCACAGCCAGTATAAGTATAAATCCTAGTTAACATTGTATGTAACCTTAATATTTATTAGGTACGAGTATAGAACACGTTTAGCCAGATACAGCTTGCTACAGTATGGACCCAACTCCACACATGGTTAATTAGAAAATACGACATTTTTACCACCGACACAAATAAGGACATGGAATGTAATTACTCTTCAACAAACCTATTCACTCACTCGCCAAGTTTACCGCAAAATAGCTTCTAATTTTATTACTATAAAGTTTACATTATTTGTATTGTGTTTTGGGTATATTTGAGGCCTGTATTTTATCGTTAGGTTTTCGCTTTAGACACGTAATTAACGGTAGCCACCTACGTGATACAGTGTTAAACAACTTGACATATAAGGATGTCATTAGGTGCTAAATTATTAAATTTCCATTTTGTAATCAAAAGTAACAGGATTGTACATAACAAATTTCAAAGAACAATATGTTTAATTTAGGTTCCTAGTTCCTAGTCAAATGAATATGATTTGAAAATGAGCGAAAATAAATAAATCATAGTATTGCAATGTTTGTTTTCACGTTAGACGTCCGTAAGTATTTCGTGTTTTTTTTAATAGATCGCATTATTTTACATCCATCTACGTTGCCGGGACAGAAAGTTGATCGAGGTAATTATCCCCCAAGGGGTAATAAAGACTTTAAGATGGGGGAGAAATTGTATGTATTCTAATTGAATGTGTACAATAACATTTAATTTCGACGCATACAAATACGTGGGTAAAAGCTAGACATTTATACTGAAGTATGTGTAATATTACTTATCATGTCTAATACAGCATTATTAAATTTCATCTCATCAGTGTGCCTGGAGTAGGTACACATTGGCTCAAACGGCTTATGCCAACGGCTTGATCGGATTGGTAGTGAAACGAAAGCCAAAAGCCAAAGTATATTTCTGTTTTTTTTTTCTATATTACACACAAAGCCAAATAATTACCAGGAGGTACCTCTCGAACTATGGGAAAAAGACGGAAAGAAGATTTTTTTGCATTAAATAATATTAACATAGGTAATAATATATGGGTTGATGTAATTTAATATAAATTAAAATTAATTACCTACCTACTAATTACTATACAAACTTCAACTTTGAAAATTCAGGAAATAGAATCAAAATACATTTAGGCGTAGTAATTTAGGCACCTAAAAGTACGTATATGTATTTGGTTTGTAAATTCTCAGTAGAAGTTCACTATAACAAGCACTTTCTCGTATCGAGTGACAGTCGACCTCTCATTACGTAAATACTCTACTAGTACCTAAGTACTCCAATCACCAAAGCATTTCAGTCCGCGCAGTTTATAAAAAATGAAATTTCATTTTACCATAATGGAAGCTATTTTCTAGTAGAAAACCACCGCGTAAACTACTTTTCCCCACTCCACCTCGGAAACGCGCTCTTTATCCCTTGAAAGCGGTGGGGAAAATCGCATGTTATCAATATGTGGGGAAAGTAATTTGGTACAAGCTTTGACTTACTTTCCACGTTATCTGGCAAGTTGGACTTTAATGATATGATTTTGAATTATATAATTTACATAGAAAGACATACTTTTGGCTTCGATTCTTTATATTTTATAGCCTATATTTTTCCTGTAGTTTGTTCGACCATTCCTCCAATTTTTGAACCACTCTCTACACCTATGGCTCAATTTTGGAATCATTCGCTGGCTCGGGTCTCAATAAAAGCACGAGAGGTAAAACATCAACTTTGCCCCTTGTATAATAAATAACTATTACACGCCTCCCGGAAGAAGATCCAATTACAGTTTCAGAAATTAACAAATTAAGGTGAAAATTATATGAAGATAACGTTTCGGTATAATTGGCAGCTGCATTGGAAATATTTCTATACTCGTAGGTGTGTGATTTTAATTATATTTTTAACTAAGTAAGTAAAGCAAACAGTAGTTGATTGGAGTACCGCAAAGTTCAAGAAGGCTTGGTCTAAACCGCGTATTAACGCGACCTCGTTGTGAAGCAAACACAACCGTATGACGGTGTGCCTAATATGACTTTAATGGACCCATTACGTTACATGTGATTGATTTAATCTTTATACGAATAAAAAGCCACAAAAGGTTGTAATTATGTAACTGTATCCATATTTGTTATCAAACGACATTAAAAATTAAAAAAGAAGTGGTTCTAAATCTGATAGACTTTTGACTAGCACAAGAAATTATGAGCATGATGATATCAAAAACGTTATCAATATCAGTGGCGGCATTCAAATATACTCGTATTAGCCAAGGGCAAGTGTAGTAGTAGTAGTAAAACACTTTATTGCACAAAACAAGTACATGACCAACAAAAATATAGTAAGAAGTAAGTGAGTGAGTGAGTGAGTGTAAGTGTAGTAAGTAAGTAGTGTAGTAGTAAGTGTAATAAGCTCATTTTTGAATTGTCTCCTTTTTTGAACCTGTATGATAAAAGCTAAGTTGTCTTACATTAGGCAATCTATGTAGTTTTTAGGAACCGTCTTTCATTAAGTACTTACTAACAATTTTCTAGGGACTCGTCGATTTTATAAGAGAAGAAAAGTGACCTACGGTCTACGCTCCCTTGAAGTTAGATTTTTACACACTGACAAATAAGTATACGGCTAACTTTATTTTTAACACGTAGCCTATGGACGCGTGCACCATAAACACAAAAAACCCCGACAGGAACCGCGTTCAACGCCCTGAGCAAAAGAGAAAAAAAGTTAAAATATCTAGGTCTAGATTCCTAGCCTAAGTAGTAGTAATGATCTCAGGACCAGCTCACAGCCAGTCTAGGCAATCAAACAACGAATGGACGTGTTCGAGAATAACTGTGAAACCCGTTTTGTGGCATAATTTATAGTCCTTTAGACGTTTTTTAATCGCGAAGCCGCATTTGCATGTCTATACTTAATCTGGTCGTAAAGAGAAAATCATGATATTATATTGGAATGAAAGGTAAAAGCCGAAATTTTGCGGTACTTTTAATTTTTAATCATGTTTTTATGTTAGGAAGAATATTTGAATATTAAAAAATATTACCATACTCTTATGACTCGTAAGGCCCAATAGCCTAATTGTTAGGATTGCAAAATATAGTCATACATTATTATGTATGACTATATTTTGCAATCCTATGGCCCATGAGGACAACTTTTTAAATAATAATTTAGACCTCAGAAGCTGAAATTTTTTAAATAAATCGTATTGTAAAAACATTGGGTCGTTATTATATTTTGTCCTATAAATATTAGACCGGGCCTTATAACTTATGTATGAGGGTATTGCTACTAGCTTCTATTTTATGCTTCAAAATTGATAATAAAAGAACGGTTTATTTGCCCCTTTATTTAAAAAACACAACTTGCTTAATTTTTTGGTTATTTTCTGTTAAAAAAAAAGATTTCTCACGTTTCTAATAGAAAAAGAGCCAACTCAGAGTCAAACTTTATTTTATAGGTAATTATATTTTTTATGCTTTATAGTTTTGACTTTTTTTTGTTTGTCGATAACAATGCTATTTACTTGTTATTGTATAGAGGTTTTTTGAGCAAACGCCTCGAGCTTGACAAAGCTGTTTGAATGTAGAATCTCAGTTATGAATATTTACGGAGGTCAAAACTGAGAACGTCACTGTTTTTCCATCCGTCATGTCATAACAAAGATTGTGTAAACGTAAATGCTATAATAAATATGTTAGTGTAATCGGAAACTGCCTACAAGATATTTCATAAACTTCCAAAGACCTTCTTTTATTTATGACATTACTAAATAAAAATAATTATAAATATAACGCCATGTTAATTTACGTAGACTGTAGAGTATTGAAATGAAGAATCCCATTCCTTGAGTCAGCTTTTTCCCACTTGAGAAAAACTCAAGCCCAACAAGTTAGCCAATTCATCTCCCCGTCAAATTACGTTCCTCTGAGATTGATTGCATCATTACTAAATCAAATATGATTTTCTGATGTTTTCTTTAGACCAGCCTTATTTTTACAAAAAATTAAAACGCAAAATTCGTAGGCCTGCTTTTAGTTTAGCCTAACTTAAGATTAGGTATAGGTATGATTTTATTTTATTTATTTACGTATAGGTACTCGTATGTTTTCGCGCAAAATATCACTCTATTTGTAAAGACAATTTTTTTCCACTTTTATGAATGTTTTGTGCACATTAAAAGTAAATTTATGTAATTAAAAAATGATCGCCTAAAACGAATTGGTACATTAAAAAAAGTAGTTTATGCAAAATTTTCTTTGTCACTTTGATATCTGTCAATAAGAATGTGTAAACTATGCCTAGTAGAGGTAACAACGCCATCTATAAGGCGTTTTGTGCTGAGTTATAAGTAAAAAGGATTTTTTTAAATTGGGATTACCTCTGAAAGTAGGAGTTTTCCAAAAAAGTTTGTAGGACACATTAGTCTCTAAACTTGATTAGGAATAGACAATAATACTATAATATTTATTTAAGTAGGCTCAACTTTGTAAATTTTACAAAAAAATAAACCTATCCTTGACCTTTTCTATGGAACAGCTTTTTTTTTACAAAGTTGCTCCCATAGTAAAAGTTGATCAAAATCATTAATCAATTCAGGTTTGATTATCTTGTATTACGATTTAGAAGTCACCTTGTATAAATATGAATGTTGCTAATGTGCCATGGGCTTTTTACGCATAAAAATATTTCTCGCTCATGACAGTGATAGCTGAACTCTAAGGCTATATAAAAGTGAAGCTGCGTCACTAAAACCTAATTCGTCCATAATTGAGCATGAGAGCGTTTGAGCTTGAAGCTCAATTAAGCTTAGCAAATTGAACGTCTCTAGGAAGCTAGCTTTATAGAGCTTTTACGAGACTCTATAAACTGACCGAGTATTCACATAGTCTGCGAGCGCTGATACTGCTCCATTCCAAATTTAAATTTGACTATGGTTCCAACTTGACGGTTGTTATGGAGAGAGAAATCATCATCATCATCTCAGCCATAAGACGTCCACTGCTGAACATAGGCCTCCCCTTTAAAGAGGGGGTTTGCCATACGCGCCACGCTTGGCAGGCGGGTTGGCGCGCGCAGTTTTTTTGTATATTGTTGTTTAGGCTTGCGGAAGATGCTGCTGCCCATCTCCCGGTATATTTCCTTAGCGGACTCCTACTGCAATCACGGGACGATATGGTGGGGGACAATTCTAAGGCCGCGCACCCCACGGCGGGAGAAAAATGTGAATCATAAATTGGCGAAAATCAAGGATAGATGGACTAGACTGAATATCAAAACGAAATTGAGTTCTCGTTGAACCCGAAAGTAGAGATACAGCCCAAATTTTGTAGGAATCTGATCTTGTGTAAACTTTGTAGTCCAGGTTATACATCGTCCTTGGTGAATACGAAATGCAGCTGTTTAGAATGCATTTTCTGGCAACATCTCCAGTCCAATTAGGACTGGAGATGTTGCTTTATGAACATAAGATGTTAAATCTAAGCGGGGCATTGCGGGTAAATTACAAACTAGAAGGGAATAAGTGGTTATTAAGAGGAACCGTAATGTCGGGTCATTTGAACCCGTGAAGGGTAACTTTTACCTACATATAAATCACATACAGGATCTAAAGATTTAAAACGGGGACGGTTAACTAACACCCACTACTTGGCAATTAGCTATGATATCATAATAAAACTTGGCCTTTGAATAAAATTTAAATTACATTATTTAAAAAAAACAGTTTTGTTATATTTTGTTATTTTTTGGTGTAACACAAGTTTTTGTAACACAGTCAAGTTTATTTATTTATTATATTCCACCTGATCCATGCATCTCCACCATCTCCAAAGGCGGCATTCGGCCTGCCTTTAACCAGAGGTTAATTTACCTTTGTTATTCCGTATTGTTTGACTTTACTACAGTCGGTGGCAATTACCATATTTTGGGATTCTGTATAAGTAGCGGCGACTTGAAAGCACCTTGTACACGGCACGGGGTCAAAAGTGGCTAAACACAAGTTTGTTAACCCGGCACTTTAAAGTTTTATGTACAACTACATAGCTCTCACGACACACGTATTTATTTAAAGCGTTTATTATTAACATTTTAAATAAGTACGTACTTAATTTATTTATAAATTACAGTTTAAACTTTTTTTAAATAGTTCTGGGACTCACGAAATCGGACAAAATACAAGTCTTACAAAATATTAGACATGACTAAATCCTATATGTATACAGTAGTGTGTTTAAAAATATAATATAGCTGACTATGAAAGCTCTACGGGATTGAAGATGTACTAACTTAGAAATAAATATATGTCTACATAAAGCTTTATAAACCTACAACAACTTACTTTAAGGACTAATCTAAAAAGCTTTACAAAAATAATTATTTGACCAATAAGTGCAGGAACATTTACTCTACATAAACCCGAGGCGCTTTTTTAACAATAACAATTTTTGCTAAATACAACAGCTAAAAAATCCCAAGTCTCTATAGAACTTTAACATAACATATAAAACACGTACCTAGTTAAACGTACGAAAATTTAAGAACGTAAATAAATCTATCGAGCTTTTTTGCAAAGCTCGTAGCAGACATCAGCTGATACGAGTACAAAAGCTCCGACACGAGTATAGTATAGCTGTATAGGTATATAACGGCAGCAAAACAAACCTAATAAGAACCAAACCTGAACCAGTTGAGCTTAAAGCTCCGAGTGACTCAACCAGTGCGTTTGCAAATATGTAACGTTGAATCATGATTCAACGAGTTAAATGTAAAGGTTTTGTGGATTTATATTTCTAAAAATTACTTGTGTTTTTAACTTTATTAACATGTAATTGGGATTAATAGTATATTTTAATGTTTTACTTAACAAAGAAATTTGCAAAAAAGAAAAAATGCAACATTTGTGCCGTTTTCAATTAAAAGGTACCGGATTGTCAGTTGTTGATAAAGTTCATTACTAGGTGAATCTAAAGGATAGCAGCGTCTTATTGACAATCAAATCGATACCTTTTATTGCAAAATGCATTTAAGTTTACAACCTGACGACAAAACAGAATACAATGAACCGGTTTACTCCACTTCAAACTTAGCACAAAATGCACATAAAGACAAAGGATCACCTCGGTAGACGTCATCATAGAGCGGGGCTAACGCGTCCGCCCCCCAGCGCGCGTCGGGGTACACCATGGCGCCGGCGACATGTGCGCAGGAGTGGGTTGCGCGGCGTGCGCGCGCTGACTGCCGAGCGAGCTGCGCGGGCGCCCTGCCTGGCCGTGCTGTGCAGAGGAGAACAGCGGGGCCGGTTGGCGGAAAGCTGCGCCAATTTTATTCGCTATCGCTATTCATTCATACGCATTTGTAATTAAAAAACTCTGGTGGTGCATAGAGCTTCCACCGGGTCCTGTCACACCTTCTTACCTTGAGCAACCGTGTTGGCATGTCTCCAGCTCAGTCCAAAACTTAATGTGATGTGATATTACCTCATGCAGTGCTTGCTTGCTATACAAGCTTAATTAGAAGGAAGATTTGACGTGCCAATTGTGTTTGATATTGAAATTAACGTGGATTTGTTCAGCTGATGGAAGCACAATAAATTTATAGAAATTATTCAGATTAAGGGGTCAGTTTCATCAACTCAGTAGAAAACTATGAGACTCCTCACCATAAGGTAGAGTTCCGAGTGCTTGTTACTATCCCAGTATATGTTATATTTATGTGTAACCTTAAGTATAGTAGGTATAGTAGGCTAAAACAAAATTTGCATGCATATTTAACCATATTTTTGACCAAACTCGTAAAATTACATGTTAATATTTATGTACTACATTTCTTTAAATTATTTATTACACATTATTAATAAAGGTGGCAACAAGAAGTCAACTGTTGGCACGCAAGTATAAAACTAAAGTATAATTATAACTATTATAAGTTTAAAAACTCCATACTCATTTAAAAACTTACTTTTCTTCCTTTTCAAGTTGTAAACTGGATTTTGCCAACTTTTTCAACTTGTGACTCCCTGACTGCGGTGGTGGGTATTGTTTGCCTGAGACCACTCCCGTGGCCCGTGAGCTCCGTCCTAAGCACACAAGGACTGGTCGGTAGGTGCTAACTCCTGTTTTTTAACTTTCGGTTAACTATTCACTTGTTTGTAAGTGTACAAGGTTGAATTTATGGTGTTATGAAGTTGAGTTAATAAAAAGAGATACCTAAGAAATATTAAGGAGTTTTATAGAAGAAATAGAGTTATAGGTATATTTATATAACAGCTTGTATCTCTCGTTATTAAAATGAAGGTACCTACATGCGTAAGTATATTTAAATAGTATATTAAATTTATTTTAATAATATTTCATACTATTCTTATTTATTTATTTATTTAGAACCGAAAAACTAATTCAAATATAATAATATATAACTAAAATTAGTCAAAATACCTACATTAAAATATTACTGTTGGTTGGTGTTTTCTACTTTACCTCGAACTAAATATATTATAAGGGGTCGATGAATTAACTACAAGTGTCTGTTTCACCCAATCGTTGACTGGTAGATAACAGATTAAGAAGTAAGTCGGCATTTGTAATTATTGTTTTTAATGTGCTGTGAAGATAATTTAAAAAAAACTAAGGAGAGCTATCATCGTAAATCGTAACGTGAAATGTTACATTCAATCACAATCCGAAACTGTAAGTAAGCTAAGGTCCCTAAAGCATTAAATATATGCAAACGCTAGATTTTTCGGCAAGTTGTTACACGTGAAGTAAGTTTGGTTTGGCAGCTAGTAACAACTAATACTGACAGTTCAGTAGTTATGTTGAGGTGTTTCAAACACGGATAGTTACTGTTTGGTCATAAGTTATGCGAGGACTTAGTTGTAAATGCGTGCAAGCTATCCTCTTAGCTGTTATAAGCTAGGGATACACGCACAGATGTGTCCGCCGGATTTGTCCGACGGATATGCCCGACGGACAGATCCGTCTGTGTATGGTGCGAATTGGACACGGATGTGTCCGCCAGACGTCTGTCCGCTGTCTGTCCGTTGTCCGATTCGCGCCATACACGGGCGGATGTGTCCGCCGGGCATATCCGTCGGACAAATCCGGCGGACACATCTGTGCGTGTATCCCTAGCTACTACGGCTGGATTTCCACCAGAGATGAGGATGTGTTCCGAGGAATGCGTTTTTAAGAACCAATAACATCACTTCATTTATGTATCCTCGCACAGCGCAAATCTAGGATTACAAACAAACAAAACAAATACAAATAATTTATTGAGAAAAGTATAGTACAGTGGTTGCTCTTACAGGCTAAGATTTTTTAACGACAGGTAGTTTACAAATGCCTGAACTAGGATTCCCTGTGTTTCAGGCAGCGAAGGACAAAATTAATTAATTAACTTTTAATTATTCACTTAATTATAAACTATAAGTAGTGTAGTACACAATGAAAGTCTTATCACCTTAACAAAAAAAAAATAGGTTCTTAAGTTTTAAATATCAAAGTATACAGTAGGTAATCATTTTAAGGCTATTAGTATGTGTATATGTGTGTTGTGTGTGTGTGTGTGATTGGCTCTTAACAAACACATTTCTCACAACGCATCCCCGCTCATCCTTGGTGGAAACGTAGCGTAATATTAATGAAGCTTATAGCTAGAGATACACGCACAGATGTGTCCGCCGGATTTGTCCGACGGATATGCCCGGCGGACACATCCGTCCGTGTATGGCGCGAATTGGACAACGGACAGACAGCGGACAGACGTCTGGCGGACACATCCGTGTCCAATTCGCGCCATACACGGACGGATCTGTCCGCCGGGCATATCCGTCGGACAAATCCGGCGGACACATCTGTGCGTGTATCCCTAGCTAATATTAAATTTAATACAGCCCGTATCTTACTTTTTGCGTAACAACCTATAGAGGAAACTATCGTAAAGATTAGACGATCTTCGTATATCGATGTAAACGGTACGGTCCCAGTTTCACACACTAAACTTTGACAGCACAGATAACCTCAAGTACTAGATAGATCATAAATACTGCATGCTCCCGTACTAATTTTGTATAAGAGCGCGACCGCTAATTTCAGTTGAGTTAACGTTTTTGATCATTACTCATGTGAATTAAAAATATCCACAAAAATCAAGTTACAGGGGTGAAACTAGATTGTTATACTACACAATGGGGTAGAATACTATTGAGATGTGCTGTCCGAATCGTAGAAATTCACGAATAAAATTAGGCTTATGTGTGGTGACCTCGTGCTCCCTGTAAAAGCTTAATGATGAGGTTTCTGCGCAGTCTGTGTTTGACAGTTAATGATACACGGAGTTTCGCAAGTAAATAATAACTGAGTTCTGATTAGAGAATGCCAACCGGATTATATAGAATACTAGCGACCCGCCCCGGCTTCGCAGAATAATTCAAGAGGAAGGTTTATATGTATAATTGCATACATATAAACCTTCCTCTTGAATTACTCTATCTATTCTAAAAAACCGCATCAAAATCTGTTTCGTACTTTTAAAGATCTAAGCATACATAGGGACAGACAGCAGGAAGCGACTTTGTTTTATACTATGTAGTGAAAAGTGATTTTCATGTTCAAAATAACCATTTTCTTTGCATTCCCTAATAAATATGTAAATATAGCGTTTGTAAAAGCAGTCAGCGTTTTTCGCAAGTGCCCCCGCTGTTTTCGCATCACTTTCGCGGCGCGACACTACTTTAATTGCAGCGCTGCACAAACCGGATTGATTGTCTCCTGAGTCCTGACGCGCGAACTCGCGCGAACGCTGCCCTCTATACGCCGATACCGTGCGAACTGCGAATAACGATGAACTTCGCAATGCATTTTAAACTGCACTACTGTAAGGCTGGCTCTACATGATGGGCCATCATAGGGACGCAGCTATACGAAGGAACGAGATCGCAATATCGTTAGCTCCCTCTAACGTATAGTTGCGTCCCTATGGTGGCCCATCATGTAGAGGAGCCATAAGTCGAGTGTGGATCAGTAATATGTTGAGTTTAAATATGAGCTGCGCGCTAAGAGAACGTATAGGTACAGTTTCGGTTACAGGAGTACTTGTTAAGAGTCGCCAGGACGCTCGCGTGAACTCGCGTCCCCATACAAACGTAGTTCAGCTCTCATTTTAAAACGACATGTCATGTCAGTAATTCGTTTTCGTTGCAAAAAATTGTAATACAAAGAAAATATAGCAAAAATAACTTTTGTATGTAAATCTGTATCTGGCTGTATTTTCTTTGTATTACAATTTTTAGCAACCAAAACGAATTACCGACATAGATCTGTACTACTAGAATGCACATGCCAAATTTCGTGGTTCTAAAGCATGTCGTTTTAAAATGAGAGCTAAACTACTTTTGTATGGGAACGCGCGCGTCCTGGCGACTCTTAATGTAAAAATACCAAAATAATTTTCTTTGTCTGTAAAACACCAAAATAGCAGGTCCGAAAATAGTATACAGAAACGCGTTGATGTCTTCTGTAGGTACAAACAGCAACATTCTTAAATGTATATCGGTGGACCTTATGCCTTTTGTTATAAGGTCCACCGATGTACAGTTAAGCGTGTTGCTGTTTGTACCTTTTTTTTCTTTCTTATGGACTTTAGGCGGTATTGCCTGTAGCCAACGTCAAGTATAATAAAAAGGCGGGATATAAGAGTTTGTAAGATTCAATCTTTAGGTACAATGCATGGTACGGTCAGCTGCAACGAAAAAGGCCCCCGCTGCCATACAAACTTTGTATGCAGGGGGGGTCCTTTTCTCTGCAGCTGACTGTACAATGTCTTCAATCGATAAGTATTTTGTTTAATCTAATAAGTTGTAGGCAACGTTGTTCGGTAGAAGTGGCATAAGCCTTGCTAGTTGCTATTTGTAGAGTGATAGCTCCCTACAAAAGGCACGAGGAGGCTACAGGTTGTGCAACCAATCAATGTTTACACGCCTTTTAAGACTAATTCTTCATTAGCTGTTCCCTTGTTCGTTAGATCACCGCACAACAAGCTATCAATATTACACACTGAACCACGAAAAAGAACAAAAAACAAAAAAAAAATCCAGAAGGACTGCGACCATGATGAGCTCAACCACGAGCTCAACCCATAGACTCCCGCTGTTTGTACCTCACACACTGCACCTACGAGTACCTACATCACCCAAGCTACACCACACACCTGAGCTGAATTAAGAAAATTCATAGACAAAATGCTTAAATTGGTTTATGGTAGCTGACTATTTGTATAGAGGCCATAGAAATATGTAAGCATTATGTCTATGAATTTTCTTAACTCAGCTCAGGTGTAATATTAAGTATTGTTTTGTTAGTATTGTTGTGTTTGTGTAATATCATACATTTATCTAATGTTTTGAATATACCCAGATAGATTCGTAACATTAAAATATTAATGGTTATAGTTCCTTGTTTTCCATTGTTTCTTTATTTAAAAAAAAAACAATTTTGATTGAATCCGCCCAACACACGTCCAGTGTCTATCTGAACTAAATGAAATGATGTATGGAGTTAGCTTTAGTTCTGGGAAAACACAAAGGCATAGGATATTTTTATCACGAAAAATATACTTGATGGGGATGAAAAGAATTAAGGAATTTCATGTATTCTAATTAAATTTCATCCATTATGTTGTTGGGGTGGATCTTAAGCAGTGTCGATCTGTACCGCACGACACCAAGTCAGGAGAGCGAAGGGCTGGATAGAGCTACAGGCTGATGTAAATGATAACTCACTTGTTGGTCATGAAGTATGCTGTTTATTGCTCAGAATAAACATGTACTTACAGTCGTCAAAGTGTTAAAATATAATTAAATAATTAAAGATAATTAATAAGCTAGTGTTAGAGTCGCTGACAGTAGAAAGAGAAAGAGACGGAGTTACCATGTGTAACATATGCATAGACAAGCGGTGTTACTATTATTAAATATCTAAGGACTCTACAAACAACATGATGCAACGAGTACAATACATAATCATTCTAACACATTAGCTAGGGATACACGCACAAATGTGCCCGCCGGATTTGTCCGGCGGATGTGCCCGGCGGACAGATCCGTCCATGTATGGCGCGAATCGGACATGGATTTGTCTGCAGACACATCTGAACACGCCATACACGGACGGATTTGTCCGCCGGGCACATCCGCCACACAAATCCGGCGGGCACATCTGTGCTTGTATCCCTATATATTACTTTTATTTACGCGAGTATAAAACCGCTGGCAAATGCTAGTGTTTATATAAAATGCATAAAATAATAATAAAATTCATTTACTTTATACTTCAAGCATATCCGTTAGTTAATATGAGCAGAGCCATAAAGCTACAAAGTAAGCAGATTAAGTGACCAAGTTGGTGAACTGCTATAGGGTTCCGTAATTAAGTCATCAACTGAGGAAATTACTGCAATTGCCTGCCATTGGCTGTTTAAATAAACTAATAAAAAGCGGGATGTATGTAAGGAGAAGGTGTTTATTTACATATGGGTTCGGGCGGCAGTTCGCTACTAAGTTTCCTACGAAGAGAACATTTAATAACTTTCGAGATACCTTTATGGACCAGGTTACGCTTTTTTTTGTAAAAAAAGGCGTTTTTATTGATTGCACTTTTTTATATTGACGGTTTTTGCAACTTTTATTTTATGTATATATTTAGAATCACAGGCTCTTGCCATATTAAGGCCGCGTTTCCACCAGATGATGAGTGAGAATGTGTTGCTAGTAATGTGTTTTTGAAAACCGGCCTTAGAGTTGTCCCCCACCATATCGTCCCGTGGTTGCAGTAGGAGTCTGCTAAGGGAATATACCGGGAGATGGGCAGCAGCATCTTCCGAAAGCCTAAACAACAATAAACAAAAAAAACTGCGCGCGCCAACCCGCTGCCAAGCGTGACGCGTATGGCAAACCCCCTCTTAAAGGGGATCCCTATGTTTAGCAAAAAAAAAAAAAAAAGGTTGAAGTCTAGAAATCCTCCTGCCCTACTGATGTCCAAGCAACAACCCACCTGGAGCCTGATGGAGGCGTGGCTCGAAGAATGGGAAGCCCACAAGGACACAACGAAACCCCTCATCCCTCTCACACCTCGAATACCGCCCTCCGGCCTACAAGAACCCCGACGGGTGTGGTCGGCCCTTAATCGCCTTAGGACGGGAGTTGGTAACTGCGCCCACCATTGGCACAAATGGGGTTGGAGTGACTCCCCTGCTTGCGACTGTAGACACCCAGACCAGACCATCGAACACATAGTGCTGGAATGCCCCCTTACGAAATACCCAGGCCACATAGACGACTTCAAAAACTTAACTGAGGATGCGGTTGCTTACTTGAGCAGGGCAAAATTTTAATCTTAGTTTCTCTCAATTGTTATTTTTATTATAAGTTTAATTACCTATGTAATATCCAGTGACATTGTAACAAGCCATACGATAAATAAATGTTTAGCAGTGAACATCATATGGCTGAGACAATGATAATGATGAGAATCACTTCATTTGTTTATCTTCGCATAACGCAGCTCTAGGATTGTTTCTTAACTTACCAGTTAACACATTCGTCGGTGGAAACGCAGCCTAAGGGTCGGATGCCAACCTGTCTGTTATAAAACGTTGGCCTAATTGTATTGTATGGAAATTTTCATAGTGGGTACTATGAATGCCGGTTGACGCTGATGAGCTCATCAAGTGGTTGGTGCAACTGGCCGTTATAGAAGAAAAAGTGTCCCAATATAAATATTATCTAGTTAGATAGATATATTGATTTGATTGATCGTTAGTGTTACCATATACTAAGTGAATGGTAACGTAATAAAACAAAACTTTAGGACAAACATTGCAAGCTCAAAGCAATAGGACCGCATGCGATTTCATACTTCAAATATTGTAAGCTTCACGTAATATCAATATATAAGAAGGTAGCAATTCCTTATAAAAGTAATTCCAGAACAGCCATTAGGCTCTTTCGGCTCTTTCAGTATATTAAAAGTATATTGTTCCATTTTCCTGTTAAGGGCGTGCGGTACATGTAAATGAGATGTTATCAGCTATTCCTTTGCGGCCTAGGGCGGCAAGTACAGAAATAATATACACTTCATTATGTTTCACGCCCGTGTTTTGGGCACTGCTTTTCCTTCTTGAGATATCTAGTTATATAGGTGACAATTAAAATAAGTGAGTTTATTAGTGTGAGTAAATAAAAGATTGTAATATTTTTTACGTCACTCTTGGCGGTAAGTGAGATATAGATATACCAACCCGCGCGCACAGTGTCAAATCTCACTTCTCGTCTTTGAGAAGATATAAATTTGTATATGCCCCACGTATGGTCATAAAGAAGGCTTCAAACTTCTTGATTATGACCCTCATCTTCGGTTCAGGCTACAATTACCCGCGAATTACCCCGTTCTTTATTTTACCGTCCTGGGTGCATAATGTACTATTTTATCTGAACGTATTTTTATTTTAAGTATGCAATAAGTAGCAAACGAGCCGCCTAATGCGATATGTAACATTGCTTCTTAAAAAACCTCATCGTCCTCCTCCCATGTCATAGCGAAAATTAAGAAAACACCTGACGAGGTAGCTCATTCCTTATGCTACCTACAAGTTCTAGGCAAAAACGAGTAGAAATTCGTGTCATCCAAATTTGCCCAATCCCAGGAGGTGTGCATTAGTTTTGAGAAATTTTTGCTCCTATGTTGATCCTGAGGACCTCATTTCAGCATGTCGGCAATTCCTGGCAGCCCTTTATTCATCTAAGCCCAATGAGACCTCCTGGGACAAAATCCTTCACGAGATATTCTCAAAATTCCTCATAAAGCCGACTTTCAATTTGGTCTCTCTACCATCAACAAATGCAGCCGAATTTAACCCTCCTTAACATTAAATGGAGCGACTTTTTCCGACAGACCTATCGTGTTTGAGCTACAAGCAAACAACTGAAAAAAGAGCAAACATTTCGCAGTTATTTTGCTGCCAAAAGTTATGCACACCTCCTGGAACTGTGCAAACTCGGATGATATGCCTTTAGGAACACATGCAGGTATTAACACGATTTCCAGCCTGCTGGGTATTAATTCCTCAAAACGCTTTTTATTGATTTTATTTTCTTGGCCTATTTCGGGCCTTTTCTTTACTATGACAACACAAGCGTGTAAATGGGCCTACTCCTTTAAAATGGCATCCATTAATCCTATCTATGATCTATAAAGAGGCGTATACGTTTTTATGACTCGCGAAAGCTTGTGAGTTTTGGCAGCGGCGTGAGAATGCCATTATAACACCATTATATGACGTTAGGTGGTATTCATAACGTTATCTCACGGTGACAATGCTCGATATATTAGCTTTAATACACGACATGACAGTTTTTATCACTAATGGTCGATTCACGTTGTAACGTTCCGCTTCACAATGGGCCTTCCGAGCACTGGACAAACCGAGTTCGGGCCGTCTCCGGTTCGAGCCTTCCAACACCGCCTAATAAGAGCTTCCGTTGAGTTTCAGGGCGCGCACCGATCAGAACACGGGCCATTGACGTGCCGGGTACGTAACGAGCCACTTTTGACACTCGGAAATTACGTGATGCTTTCTATACAAAATGAAGAAGTATCGTATAGGACGCGGAATGTTACAGCGTGAATCGTCCTCAATACGTCCCTCTCCTTCTTTTATATTTTTTGTTTAAAATCCTACTTTAAAACAGGACGAAGTGGTGCAAATTTAAACTTTTTAGGGCTCCATACTCGAAGTAACACACACATATCTGTCAAATTTCCACCGGCACGCAATGGTGATGTTTTTTAAGTGATGAAATAGTTGCCGTGTTTCAACCCACGGAGTGGCAGCTGACCTTCACGATGCTTCATTATACATCGCCCGTAACCACTTCACAAATTATCGCCTAGGACGCGTATAGCTAGGGATACACGCACAGCACGCCTAGCACATGAGTGACGCGACAGTATCTCGCGCGCGAGATAGTCTATCCGTCCTTTTCTGACTGTATCAATTAAAAAGAGACGGGTAGTCTATCTCGCGCGCGAGATACTGTCGCGTCACTCATGTGCTAGGCGTGCAGATGTGTCTGCTAGATTTGTCCGAGGGATATGCCCGGCGGACAGATCCGTTCGTGCATGGCGCTATTCAGATGTGTCCGCAAACAAATCCGTGTCCAATTCGCGCCATACACGCACGGATTTGTCCGCCGGGCATATCCGCCAGACAAATCTGGCGGGCATATTTGTGCGTGTATCCCTGGTCCTGCCTAGCGGCTTATGATGCCCGCTTCATTTTCAGTATTTATGAAATGAAATGAAATGAAATGAAATTAATTTATTCCAGAAACATGTCCATATGGTTATAACACTTATAACAAAGTAATATTACTAATTATGAAATAAAATAAAATAACATAAAATTACATTAAAATTAAAATTATATAACACTAATAAAACTATATTACATTGAGCCAGTGTAATGACCAACTTTTCTGCTAAGAACTGAAAGTATTTATTGCATTGGCGTTCTAACCAGAATCGCCTATCAATAGGGAATATTTTATATGTTTTATGCATTTTAATTTACTTACACGACGTTGTGGTGGAGGTTTAATAGAATTTTGTGGTGAACGCAGTCTCGGACACAAACAACTTATTTATAAACAGTATATTGACTTCATAGATATAATAAAGAAGGCAGACAACTTTGAAAAACGCATTGTAGTTGGCCACGTGGATGGAGGACGGGGGAGTGGACATCCACCGACCCGTTGGGTCGATAGTGAAGAAGGCCTGCCAAGGTTCCATACAAGAGCCTATCATCCGGACAGTAGAAGATCTCTTTCTTCTTCGCGAAGTGGTCTTTCTTCGCGACCACGGGGACAATGTCGTCCTCGAAACGTCGAAGGTAATTTGAAAATTATCTACGCGGTTAAGTCCCGTTTATTACAAATAATTATGAGTAAAAACCGTGAAAGTCTAAATCAGTGTTCAGTAGAAGATCGTTCGGCTTGAAGAGCCTTAGTAATTAAAGCGACGACCTCAGCCATGAGGAAACGAGGAAGAAGAAGAAGAAGATATAAAAAAATAACTGTCCATTTATCATGCTCTGAAAGTGAGTACGGTTACCAGAGACAGTTAGTAAGGTTGCCAAAGAGATAAAAGGACCCTCTTGTCCCTTTAGTCGTCAGCTTATTGAATATGACAGGGTCGGCAACGCGCATGACACCTCTGGAGTTGCAGACAACCCTAAGCTACGGTATCTTACTATCAAGCGGGCCGTATCCTACTTAGCTGCACCATCGTGGTATTAAAAAAAACCGGCCAAGTGCAAGTCGGACTCGCGCACCGAGGGTTCCGGTTTTCGCAATTTTTTGCAATTTTTCCTTTATCTGTGCTATAAGACGTTGCTTTGTACCAAATTTCAAGTTTCTGAGTTCACGGGAAGTACCCCGTAGGTTTTGCGAGTGACGAAAAACTCTAAAATTTGCAGCATAAACGACTGTATATTTTGATTGCGTTGGCTTTTAACTTTGATTTTTTCACAGCTCCAAGGGACAATAGACTTGAGTATTTATTTGATATAAATTTCAGCCTGATACCTCCACGCGTTCTTGAGAAAAATGGTCTTGACAGACAGACAGACGGACACCAAAGTGATCCTATAAGGGTTCCGTTTTTTCCTTTCGAGGTACGGAACCCTAAAAAGGGCTTCAACAGAAAAGTGCCATTTTGCTCACCCCTTGCACGGAAACAAACCCCGTTCCTGAATAGGTAGTTAAAAGTGAATGTGCTGGCTACTTTATATTGTGTTGGAGCTCGATAAAATGCCTGAGAACTATTTTATTGCCTCCACTCGTTCTCTCCACTTCAGCTGCCTTTTATTAGAACCAAGCTGGTGCATGGCGTCCATACAAATGTGTCATAAAGGAATTGAATATTCAGCTTTATCCAGAACATAGTTAAATTAGCTGACCGGGCAAGGTGTTACAAATATTTATACCGCCGAATCAACTCACCCATAAGACGTCCACTGCTGAACATAGGCCTCCCCTTCAGGGGGGGGGGGGGGTTGCCATACGCGCCACGCTTGGCAGGCGGGTTGGCGCTTTTTTATTGTTGTTTAGGCTTTCGGAAGATGCTGCTGCCCATCTCCCGGTATATTCCCTTAGCAGACTCCTACTGCAACCACGGGACGATATGGTGGGGGACAATTCTAAGGCCGGGCACCCCACGGCATACCGCCCAATAGCAAAGCAATATTATTGATGTTGGTGGCAACTACTGGGATGGTGTTTTTTTTCCTCCAAAAGTGACGAACTAGATTATGAATTCAATTATATAAATAAGTAATTTTAAACACTGGTGAATAAACGGAAAACGGAAACGAGCCGTTTGTGTACTTACATATACAGCCCTAAATCTATGGGCCCTAGAGGAAAACTACCTGATATCTTTAAAACAGCTTAGTTTCCGTAAATAAACATTATTTTACTGTTAAAAGGCACTAAAACTGCGCATACTTACAGTTTTTTTTACATTTAATGTAAGTACAGTATTTTTAGGTATTAAGTATGTGTTATTTTTTCTTACTATATTTAAGTTTTGTATATTTTTTATTATTTTACATGTGTTTTTATGACATTTATTTGAATTGATTAATTGATTCAGATTAAGTTGAGTAAGGTAGATCCCATCCGGGGTGCATTGATTGTTCCAGTTTTATGATACAGAGGTATATAAAGTCTGTATCAAAATAGAAGTCATTTATTATTGTAGAGCAGAGCCAATTATAAATATGAATAACAATCGCAAAGCACTATAAAGTAGTGCTATTAGGCGCAGGTCACACTGAGGGCGTTCGCCTCGACACGCGAGGCCGCGCCGCGTGAGAACCGCCTTTATTTAAACGATGTGTTGAGTTGCAGTTGAGATGTTGCGGTTGGGTGACGCCAATCATCGGATCAAAAGTCGAAGAGTAGTATCGCCACGACATGTCACCGTATATCGATACGGTGACATGTCGGAGCGATACTACTCTTCGACTTTTGATTTGGAATTATATTACTGGTGACCACGACACGATATTCAGGCGATTATCAATCACACTAGCGCCGCAACCGCATACGCATGCGGCGACGGTGTGCAAGCGCGACAGCGCTATACACACGCAGAGCTATATCACTCGCGCACAGGCGCGGCGCCGCATGCGGAAACCGCAGCAGTGTGAAAGGTGCCTTAAATCCACCTCTTCCGGAAAACGGTTGCCAACAAGGCTGCTGACGACGACCCAAGGCCACCCTGACCTTGGTTGGTAGTTCATACAATTTTGTTGGCAACAACTACATGGTCCGTCCCGACCAAGGTCGCTCTGTCCGAGGGGCTTGTTGTATGCCGTCTGGTCTGCTGGCACGCGCTTTACTGTATACAGTCTTCGATACCATTCCCATGCTCGAAGGCTTAAACAACCGGGAAAGCCTTTCCCTAATAAGTTACTAAGTTAGAGTTAATGTTATCTTAGAAACACTGATTTATCTGCCAATTGTAGATATTTGTACCAACAGATACTGAGAAATACTACTACTTTCCAGATAAATATGCAACTTTGACGTAATTGACCAAGCGAGTGAAGCGAGCGAAGCGTCTCCGTTTCAGCGTGGTGAAAGTTGGAAATCCAGAACCAAAAATTGAGACCTCAATTTTTAGAATCTTTACTAACTTGTTCTGAATCAGTTTTGCCTCACTCGTCTAGTCTAGTCTGTCAGACTAGACAGGCAGTAAAACTCTGCGTCCTCGACCTATTTCATTGTATTTACTATTTAAACAGTATTCACACTAAAGAGCTCTAGATATCCGTTTAGTATGTCTAGTTTTTCCATTTCCGTAGTATGGCTCTACTTGCCTTTATCCACCTCGATCTACGGAAAACAGACGAGATTATTAAATATTTGCTTAAGATAAGTTTAATATCAAGTTACAAAATGTACCGGGAAAATCGGAGAGAAATTGTGTCGTATAGTTACTGGGACGTCTAGGACTGGCGCAATCGGTTTTCAATACCGTCGTGCTAAATTATGAAACCGATCGCAACTGTTACTCATCTCCTGAGTCGAACACCCAGAGAAACAAATTAAACTTAAACTCGGCCTTTGGCGTGGTACCTACCTATTACTGTATAGTTACAGAGGTGCCAAGAGCTGTAGCGAAGCGTCAAATGAGTTCCATTTCACATTGGCTCGTCTATTTTTTAAGAAAATCGAGGTCTTTTTCAACAAGAAAATTATAAGCCAAACGAGCTTAAATTATCTTATTATTATTTAGGTCCTACATATTATTCGAGGGGAGACTAATTGAAAGAAGATTTGTTATATTTCCTAACCACTCGTTTATCCACAGTAGAACCTAATTACCGAGCAAAATAGTCGTTCATAGCTGACGAGAAAAAACGATCCTATAGAAAGCATTATTATATGTGGTTCCCTGAAAATGTTCACCAAGCTAATTACTTTGTAATGGGACGTGTACCTTAAATGTATAAGTAGAGTGAGATACACCTGTAACTGCTCCCGAGGTCACAGTTATACTGGTTGCTGGTTGGACTCAGTTTGTGTAAGCTACATCTTAGGAATACGAAGTCTGGTTGCACCGGTAGCCTTTCACTGCAGGCGCAGGCTCCCAGGTTTTCTAGACAAACTAACCTTCTGCAAGCTTATTCACATTGGTTACCAAACCAAGGGTGGGAAAAGATTTTGGATGTAACTATGTGACGAGCCTTATTTCGCTTGCCTTCTAATTTCATCTTCATAGATTAGGTTCTAATATGCGTCTTTTCGAGAAAGAGGTCAATCGTCGAATCCGTCTCGGTTGGGCAGCGTTTGGGAAGCTGAAACATATCTTTTCGTCCAATATTCCGCAGTGTCTCAAGACGAAAGGCTTTGACCAGTGTGTGTTGCCAGTGATGACCTATGGCTCTGAAACGTGGTCGCTCACAATGGGCCTCATTAAAAAGCTTAAAGTCACCCAAAGAGCAATGAAGAGGGCTATGTTAGGAGTTTCTTTGCGTGACCGTATCAGAAACGATACTATCCGTAGCAGAACCAAAGTAACCGACATAGCCCGTCGGATCGCTAAACTTAAGTGGCAATGGGCAGGGCACATTGCACGGAGAACCGATGGCCGTTGGGGCACTAAGGTTCTCGAATGGCGACCATACACCGGAAGGCGAAGAGTTGGTAGGCCCCCTACAAGGTGGACTGATGACCTGGTGAAGTCGCTGGAGTTCGCTGGATGCGGGTGGCACAGGACCGGTCATTGTGGCGTTCAGTGGGGGAGGCCTATGTCCAGCAGTGGACGTCTTTCGGCTGAAATGATGATGATGATGATGCGTCTTTTCTGTTGCTGAAATTATACATTTTCATGCTACACAAGTGAACATGATAATAATAATCAATATAATCATGATATGAATCTTAATCTTAGTTTATCTATTTCGTTCAATTCAATTTGGTACAGTTTTATGCCAACCACACTAAGGAAGTTTTTGCCTCGTCCAAGCCCTCCAGTATTAAATTTTCGTTTTGTGTGTGGTAGGGTGAAAAATCCTTTTGTGTGAATAAATTATGGATATGAGTGTATCGACTTCATTTGGGATGCGTTTTCCCCTCTTTGTAGACTGGACGGGAAGTCCGATGGAAATCGGGAAAGATGGAGCCCCTGTCTTGCGATTCTTACAGAAGCGATTGGAATGAGGTCTCTGTTGGCGATGGCGATGGCGAAAGTAAATACGGACGTAGATACTTGTTAGTGGCACGGAATCGATATCAGAAATAAAGCAAGCATGATATTAGCAAGAGAAACGTTTGTCGGTCGTCGGTTAGAAGTAATCTGAGTCGCAAAACGATTCGATTAACATTCTCAGCATTAACATCGGCTTAGAAGTTATATATCGGTACGATATACTTACATGTGCGGTATACAAAGTAACTAACTCAAATAAGGTAAATACATAATTAGTCCATATTTAAAAGGAGACAGATACCTACCTACGTGCCGGGCGTTCATCAAACTCCATTCCCTCCGGATTTCCAACTTCTCAAAAATGAGCGGGTACTTTCCCTCGGCTCACGAAGAGAAAGAAAGCCATGTTTGCTTCGACTTGCCTGCGAATATTTTAAATGTGCCGCTAATATTTTAGAATACCCACCTCCTAACATTCACAACATGGTCGCCATTCATTAAACAAAAAGTCAAAGACCTCAGTTTTATCATCGTATAAGTAAATTATAATTTCGGAGACAGACTTTAAAAAAGTATGCAAAAAATCTTATATTTTTTGCCCAAGTATAAGTGGATAATAATTTAATAGACGTCTGGGAGCTTTAGTCCGATCAACGGAGTTGTTGACCCTGATTTTAATTTACACCGTTGGTAATGTTGTCATTTTGAGTGGATACATTGTAAACCACTGTATGGCAGGAGCTGTCAAATTGGAATGCCACTCAATTGAAAATAGGTACTATTTTTTAAAGAGCAATAAAACTGAGAGTATCGTTAATAAGTATATAGTGTGCCCATGGCATCCATTTCTGCTTTAAGTAGTTAATTAACGTACAAATTTTAATCCTTCCCTTCGATCACATCACTCGCTTTTATTGGTTAGGTTAGTACCTATAGTTAATATAATAGCTCTAGTCATTTCTTCCGCTTCTATAGTAGCAAGAAGACTATTTAAGCTGGGCTGTGGCATAAAGGTATGCAAGGTAGTAGTCAGGCAAGGCAATAATAACGCCACACTGGTTATGTCTATTATGTACTACTTTGGTGAGGTTCCCATGCGAAAATGCTACTCTTTGATCGGAGTACAATTCGCCAATCGCAGTGACTCACTTTTAGAGCCTAATTGAAAAAAACCCGATCTGAATGCGACTTCACACGATTCAGGGGCCTAAGTAAATTGGTGAGTGAAACTAGACGTTTTACAATCTGGTTTCGAACTGGCCTACAAACCTAAGGATTTACCTGTTAAAGAAGCTTGTAGGTAAATTATACACTATAATTTTGTCCAGTAAGTAAAAATAACTATACCTATATAATATTAGACAGGGTGTTGCATGGCAGTACAGTCGACGTCAAAGATATCGTTACGGACAAAGTTACAAAAATATGTTTACGTGACTTTATGGCTAAGACAATAATATAATATCATACATAAGACTAGAAAATGTTTTGTATACGTATTCGAACAAAGAAGACTTTTAGAAGATATTCGCTGTGCTAGTTTCATATGGATCCATACCTACTCATTATCAACCAGACACAAATTATTTAGTACCTATTTGTTTATTTAATGTTTTGCACTGTTAATTGCGCCATCTATGAAAAGAGGTGTGCTAACATTCTTACTTTTATTTTAGCGCCATCTATCATTTCCATAGGGTACTTCTAAGCTTTTACGAGCACAAAACATTTAATAGCATAAGCTTATTATTTGTTTAAGTTGTAAAAAAAGTACAAACGTGGCAAATTCTATATAAATAGTTGTTTACAAGATAAAATCAACAAAAACAAAGATGAAGTAATTATATTTTTCTGAACGCATTTCCAAAATTAAATGCAAAGAACACATGGTAACACTAATTTTGACAGTTCACCGATTGCCGTCTGCTATTGCTGTCACTGTCAGTTAGTCAATTCGAGCGAGCGATGGTGAATGGAGAGCGGCGATGCGCTTTCTAATCGCCCTCTAATTCGATTGTTATTACTCGCGTCTAAAACAAAATAACACACGCATCAAACACCGCGTCCGTGGAAAATGAAAGTTTGTGTTAAAACTGGATAATTGCCCGTACACAAGGCGAAGCGCTTAATAACAGCGTAAATTCGCAGTTTATTTTATAAAAGATGGACAAAAATCGCGATCGTTGTCTGCTTTTTGTGTCCTAACGCAGTGTTACGTGAAATGTGATCTATTGTGGCTGATTTAAGGATTATTAAGCCATTTGTAAGTATTTTCCTAAGTGCATTTCATGAGAAATAAGTGTGTTGAGAACATCCGCTGCGTCCCCTCGTTCAAGTAACTCTGTATTGTGTTGTATGCTCGGCATTATGACATCAATTTCTCAACAATGATTGGTGTCAATAGTTTATCAAAGCTTTCTTAAGATATTTTCTGTGATGTTTAATGTGGTCAATGAACTTACAATCCTTAATTTTATTACGTAAAATGGTGCGTACTTTACTAGCTATGTTGTCCAGATGTTTTGATTCGACTTTGTTTTGATACGAAAACTGACTTATAAATTAGATAATCTCAGATAAAAGTAAACAGATAAGGAACTTCACCTTGAAAATATCATGTGTACATGTTTGAGATCGAACATATTCTGCCCTTAAAATAATATTTGTGATATTTAGAGAAAAACTAGAGATTATAAGTCTAGATAAATGGATTAAGATTAGTATCTAACTACATTCTACGTATTCTAGACCTACTTTAGTCTTGTTAGATAAATGTAATGAATATTGAAACTACAATTATAAAATATTATTTTAAAATTTGCAGTAAGATTAGAAAGAATTTAATTAGTTAGATAACAACATTTCAGAATCCTCACTTTAATAAATTAATATTTTAATTATTACAACAAGCATGAAGCAACAGACCCTAGTCTAATCTCAGAAAGTCAACATTTTTGACAAAAATATGTAATCATACTGGTATGTACATTACCTACTAGAATATTATCTCTTATATTCACTATAATAATAGAGGATGCTCGAGGTTCTCATTTTATACGGAGAGAACTGGAAATTACCAGTTCCAAGATCGAATTTGTATAGATAACGAGTAGGTACCGGGAACGGCGAAAGCATACCCTAATGGCCTAATCTAATAAATAGTAATAAAAAAAATGATGTATTTTTCACATATTGTCCATGTGAAATGATAATCAATCTGTGCCATTATAGCTCCCAAACAAATTACCAATTTGAGAGTGGCTTTTGAAATAAAAGTTTTGGTAGTTAAAAGAGTTCATTACTAGGTATTGACTCACTATATGGCGCTATGAAAATTTCGTATTTATATTTTATGTTTTATCACCTAGAGTTGTATAGAGACTATAGCATTATTAATATGTTGCAGGTAGACCGATGCAGCCATGTCCAGTGACGAGTCAAGTGTGCGCGTTGCAGTCAGGTAAATTGGTCAAGTTAATTTTTTTAGTGTTCGGTACCCAAAGGGTAAGAAGTAATAGGGACCCGCCTATTACTTCTCTCTCTGTCCGTCAGTCACTAGTCAGTCTCATGAACCATAATAGTTTGACAGTTAAAACTTTCACAGATGATCTATATCCGTTGCCAATATAACAACTTCTTCTTCTTCTTCCTCCTGCCATTTGTCCCAATTAATAAAAAACAGAATAAAATAAATATTTAAGGGGGCTCCCATACAACAGACATGATTTTTTTGTCTGTTTTATAGATAATGGTACGAAACCCTTCGTGCGCGAGTCGGACTCGCACTTGGCCGGTTTTTTTAATACCACAAACCACAACGGCGGCATTCAATCACACGGCCCGCCTAATAGCAAGTACAATAGCGCAAAGACGTATGCAACTCTGGAGGTGTCACACGCGCGTTTACGACTGACTGAGTGGAGTAATCTCGGTATTGATTGGTAAAGGGACAAGAGGATTCCACGTGGTCAACACACTGTATCCCCTTTGCGCTCGACGGTCGAGTGCTATATTTAAGCATAATGCAAATATTCTATAAAAATATTAATGTTTAATGTAATGATTAAGTAACTCGCGAACCGCCGGGACAAAAGCCTTGACACAAAGGCCTGACCCTAATGACAGTTACAAGTCTTTTCAATGACAAATACAATTTCTACCGCATTACCGCAGCCATTTTCATCGCTAATGTGACAATAGAAAGAATGGTTGCAGCAATAATGGATGTAAGTTTATTGATGTCTCAACTTAACTCTTTACATGGCCTTTTTACGTATTAGTTGCGGTATTTTCTTTATTCTAGTTGTTTCTTGTCATTTACGTATTAGTTTTAAGTTAGATTTTTTTACAACGAACTTACGTAATCGTGTAACCTTTGAAACAAACAATCGAAAAGACCCGCCATGATAAACAGCTACCATCGCATGAACACCTGTAACTCCAGAAGTGTCACATGCGCATTTCCGACCCTTAAATTAAAGGAAGAATCACTGTGTCGATGGCTAAAGGAATAAAAGGGTGAGAGATTTCTAAAGTTCGTAAAAGTTATTATAATAAACACATTATTAAAATATAAACACATTATAAAAAACCTAACCTAGGTTGCCGCCGGCAACAGGGCAGGGCCCAGGCTGCCGGTGGTTAGGGCCGCAGTGAGAGGAACCGGCGGACTATCCGCGCCGTATCTATGACCACCGCCTATATAACAATTTAAATATATTATTTGACATAAATTATAGTTTTATATGGACCCCGTTTGGGTAAAAGCCTACTTCGTAAAAGTTACTGCTTTACTACTAGGTACCTACTAGGTGTCGTGGTTTACAGTCCGTGAGCTCTAAAAGGAACCTTCGGGCCTTAGAAAGAGACGTCGGGTATCAATCAACAGTGACACATGAAAAAGCAGAACAGCAATATTACCTTCGTGTGTCATCGCCGATTCCCGAAGGTTCTTAAAGCTCACGGACTGTATATGGGAACTCATACTTTCTATGACACTTCTATTTCCGGACAAAAGACTACCATCCCACTGTACCCATGCTACTTCTTATACTGGCTAGATTAAAATTGGGATTAAAATCACTTATCCTTCTAGTTCCTTCTGGTTCTGGGTATATACTGGCCGCGAACCATCTCAAACGTGAGGCTGTGGGAGATGACTGACCAGAAGCCCATAAGGCAGGAAATCCTGGAGAGGAAATGGCGATGGATCGGACACGCACTCCGTAGACCGGACAACCACTTGCCCAAACAGAGTCTCCGCTGGCAAGCTACTGGCAGTAGAAGGTCGGGACGCCCCCTTACTACATGGAGGCGATCAGTTGAGACGGAGGCTGGCTCAATTGGTCTCGACTGGAAAGAGCTGGAAGTAGCCGCTCAAGATCGCGACAAATGGAAAACTCTTCTGCGAGCCCTATGTCCCTAATGAGGGATAACAGGAAGAAATCATCATCATCATCATCATCCTTCTAGTTAGGAGAGATAGAGCTCTCTCCTATGCTATGCTTAAAAAAAATCGGTTCGGTTTAAGATGCCTACCTAATACTAAAAAAACTTAGTCAATTACCACTCAATTACGTAACTACAATTTTTGGTAACCGATGCAGGTACGAATGTACCAACATAATATGTAAAATATGTTACTCTAGCTGCTATGTTACTTTGCTAGCCCTACTTGACAATAGACAATTACTTCATCTATCAATTATTATGTTAATTACAAAATATGTATGCATGTATGTAAATGTGTCACAGACCTGTATGTAAACCTTTTTGTTTATACAACCAATGACATGTGACTAATCGTTCTCGTATTAACAATAGCTGTCCGCGGACGTAATATTTCGTCGTTGACCGCAAATATGTTAATTTTCACTTTCAATATTAATGGCGACATTTTTTATGACAACTCTATTAGGATAATATGTGGGCGGATAAATAAATTAAGATAAAAATTCGAAAGTTTCCTACATGTAAGACGGAATAACATGTCTTTTAACAATGTCACAGTTGAATTATAAAACAGTTTTTTTTTTGGTTCTAATCGCTTCTCATCTTGGCTTTTTACTGATAATTATTTGTCAGAAAGTATGTCTTAAAAAAAATCTAAGTTGTCTTTTGTAAAAAGGTTTTAGTAACTTTACCTACGTATCTAAATATTTTCCGAGATCAACCTCTTGCAACCTAGTAGTAGCACAGATAGGCATGTAATTCCAATTCCAATCATGAAATCAACTGCCATCTATACTTTTAGCGAAGGGGAAATTTTAAAGCTACTGGTTGCAATTACAGGTGTTTTTACAAGTCCATTTCATATAAACGTCTGTTAATTTTGAAGTCTAGGTTAAACATGCCAAATGAATACTGAATTGTTCAAAGTCCTTGATGTATTGCATTAAACTCGGCTACGGAAGCTGAATAAATATTTGCAGTCTATGCACACAGTTTGACGTTCGTTACCTGTACACTATTCAATGATCGATCATTTCTGTAAGCTTTTATAAAAGTTCATCATCATCCTAGCGTTTATCCCGGTTTGGGGTCCGCTTGACAACCTAATCCCATGAATTGGCGTAGACACTGGTTTTTACGAAAGCGACTGCCATCTGATCTTCCAACCCCGAGGGGAAACTAGGCCTTTTTTTGGGATTAGATCCGGTTTCCTTACGATGTTTTCCTTCACCGAAAAGCGACTGGTAAATATCAAATGATTTTCCGTACATAAGTTCCGAAAAACTCAGTGGTACGAGCCGGGGTTTGAACCCGAGACCTCCGGATTGAAAGTCGGACGTCTTACCGCAAGGCTACCCAGTGCTCCTTAAAAAGTTCGTTTTGAGAAAAAAATATTTAATGTAAATATTTAGCATTCTTTCTCAGAAGATGAAGGATGAAATAGGATGCCCAGCAGTATAATGCTCCCACGAAGATTTACCCTCAATGACTGTATATAATTTCTTATGAGTAGGTACTGTAGTGTATGCGATTATGCGAGTAGCTCAAATAGCATACAAACGCTGTCTCGTGTGTCCACGAATTGGCGGCAAATGCCGAGAAAATGAACTGTCACTGTCTATGGACGATGGCCGCGGGCTATTGTGGTGGAAGTGAAGTTATTACCAATACGGGGCATTGTCGAGCCAGTGTTAAGTGTTACAGGTATTAAACAAGTGTAAGACAAAGGTTCAACAACCACTATAAGTACCTTATCCAGTAGTGAGTTACACACCCACAGATAATATAAGGTTCTCTATGCACAAAGCTATAATTACTAATTAATAACAGAGTACCTATCCACCGACACCCTGTCATCTTTGGTTTGCCATGAACTCCATGTCATTGTCATACACACATACATACAATAACATGACTAATTGTATGTCATTGAAGTATAAACATTTTTGCGTAACATGTTAGAATTCATATTCATATCATGTAAGATCGATGAGTTTTACTGCTTATAACTATTGAAATAGAAAGTATTGTGATCGTGTACAGTCAAATCAAACATCCTAATTTTGTACAGTCACCATCAGATATATCGGAGCGCCCAAGGTGGTCACAAATATCTGAACAACGTTTCTATTGTCGAGGCGATAGAGTCCATGTTCAGATATTTTTGAATACCTTAGCCGCTCCGATATATTTGATGGCGACTGTACGTCGAGGTCATTGTGTTTGAGTTTGATGGAATATTCTCATTAAGAAGTAAGTGATTTTTGCGAGTAAAATAAAAAAAATGACGAAAACTTATTTATAAGTAGGTCACTAAGAAAAGGAAAGCCAAATCATTTTTGAATCGCCGCTACTACACACAATACCTGAATGAGTTCGTAATACTTAATAAAACCATGCATATTTATTTATCTTTGGAAGGATAAATGCAGCCATTTTTAACCTAACAAACAGCTATGCACTTAATGAAAGTCTAGCCATTTCTGCAATTAAGACTGCAATTAGTACCCATCAGCGTCTTAAGTTCGTCTAACTGTTTTATTTATGGCTGTTTTCGGATAAAGTTATAGCGGCATTAAATTATCATTTAAGCGATTTAATGGCTTCTAAATAATGTATGTAAATTAATTACCTATTTTTGTCCTAGTCGTATTTCAAAGACTGTTGGTTGAGGGCGGTGAATGACCGTTCGTTGTGGAGATCCTTGGGGGATCCCTTGTCCAGCAGTGGGATACAAGGGCTAGGGTTGTCTTTCGGCTAAAATGATGATGATTTCAATGATACCTTCCAGGTGGAAGAAGGAAATCGAAGGACTACGGTATGGAGTTGGGTTCTCCAAAAATGAAGTGTATAGGTTTTTTGGCAACGCGCATGTATCACTGGACTTGTAGGCATTCACAGGATATTATACAGTTTGCCCCCCATATAGTACTTATACGAAAAGACCTCATGGGTTACCGCTTCACTATTAAGACGGCAAAGTTAGTATATTTGAACTTTAGTTAACTGAAGCAATAGCGAAGGTTTACGTGTCAGCTTAGGCAAAAATGCATGCTTTCGTATGTCCGTTTGTTTTTCTCTAGGTAGGTACAAGTCGCAATTCTCACTCAACCGATTCCCGGGAAAAAATTGTGAGATGGTTCTATGTTACGTAGAATTTTATTGTACTTTAGCTTTTTGGAAAATATTTAAGATGACGCAAATTGGCAATTTCATATATCTCTTCGATTTTAGTTATGCTCGTGCGAGCTTACCGAGCCACTCAGTATATAAATAGTGTAATCGCAGACTCAATGCTAGATCACGTCACTTTTAACACCAAGTGTCGTATAATAGCCATTAAGGTAACTAATTGATGCTATAAAGCCAATCTGAGGACAGTTAGTGCAAATTGCATTAGGCTTGTTCACTTCGTTGGTTTCTATTAATAATACTCTAATACAGAAGGACTATGAAGCCAATATGCTGCTCATGCTCAAAGATCGATCGCCGAGGCGAACCTCCAAATTAGCAATTTCGTTATATACGTCTCTTTCGCTTGCATTGGCCAGTGCAATAGAGGGAGATAACGAGATTTCGAGGTTCGCAGTAGGCTCTCGTGACTCGTGAAGGCCGAGAAGGATAAGTCCAGCAAGTACGCGTCTCACTGCGAAGTCGACCAACATCACAAGAGACTTTTGCTACGGGGTTGTGATACTTGTGATTCAATCTCCTGGAGCCTTCTTTTTTTAAAATCTATATATAAAACAAATTCGTGTCGGATACACCATGTATAACTCAAGAACGGCTGAACCAAGTTTATTGATGTTTGAGTTCGCCGGGTCGGCTAGTTTCTATTCAAGAATGCACCCGTTAAGCTTGACACTCTAATTTAACCGTCCCACTTATATGCCAGAAACCTGACAAAAACTTCCGCATATCTCTCTATGTTAACGACGTTATGTACAGCGGCTAATTATAAAATAGTCTTCATTCCTTTTGCGATTTCTTAGCTCGGCGCGCCGGTGGCCGCCCGAGCGAGAACTAATGAGGTATGAACATTCCAGAAGTTTGCCAATATCGGATAGTACACAATAGTGCAATACAATACAAATAACCTTTATTGTATGTACACATCTATAGAATAAGACTGCCTTTCCACTGAGCTGCATCAGCCGCCGCCACATCAGTGGAAAGGCAGCCTAAGACAGACAAGATACAGATTAAAAGAAAAGAAGAATACAGAGGACAGACGGTATTCGCAAGAGTGTAAGAGTGAGTACAGAATCTCTCTGATTAACAAAACCAATGTTTGTCAACGGAAAGTCAGGAACAATGCGTTTTGGAGAGACAACTCCCCCTAACGCATCACAACGCATGTGACCGATAACACCTTTTTCTCGCTTACCAGATTCAAGATTGCAATAGACCAGATGTCCAGCTAAGGCGCCATATATAATCGCTGTCATAAGTCACTTCACATTTTCCTGCACTGTTCCACTAAACTTTCTGATGTGCCAATCTGTTTTAAACCTTTCCTATATGATTGGAAATGCGTTTACCATGTCGGTGGTAATACTGGTAATCAAGCAAAAAATAAACAGGACAATATTTTGAATAATAGTGCAACATCAAATACATCGGAAATATCTCAAGCATTTCACTGCACTATTCTCTGCGCCCCGTTTACCTTTAGAACCTCAAGTAGAGCAAAATAGCTTGACTTCAAAGCCCGCGTTAGTCACTTTGACGGTTCGCGAAGTTCCGCAATTAATGTGTTCAGCACATTCGGCTTTGTTCACGAGATCATTAATCATAAGAGCTTTGCAAATAGATGTAAGATAGCTGGTAGATTTTCTCTGGATGGTAGATTTACTAAAACTTGTTCATACATATTAAATGCTACAAACTGTGGCCGGATTTTTTTTGTCTACAGCATTATAAACTGAAGAACTCGAAACAATCGGTATAGTTATTTGTCGAACCTGCTCATACATTTTCAGGGGAATCTGACGAGATTCGCGACCTGTAGCGAAGAACAGCCAGACATTTATGCCCAAGCTAAAAGACCCTTCGCTCGTTTTACTCGTTCGGTCGAAAATAAATATAGTATAGGACTTTTCTACGTCTGTCCGACAAAATGGACCCTTCAACCTATACCAAATACCAAAACGGATATAGGTACCTTTTGATTGAAAAAGTCGCATACATCTTATAATATTCACACAGAGCTGTTAAAACCTTTTCGTCAGACGAGAAGGCACCAACAAGGCGATCAGAATGCCAATCGCATCATAACAACGTATTTCCTTTCAGAGGTACGATCGAATTTGCATAACCATCGGCGAGCGGTTCCATTCAAGTAATCCTATCGCCATAACAATTGACGGCACATGATGACAATGATCATACTTTTACGGGGAAATGCGCTTAAATATCTAGGATTGTATTGATAGGCAGAAATACAGTCAGATATATAAGTTTAACGGTTAAACATTTTGTCTGCCCGACTTTCATTGCACCTTTTGAGAGTTTTGAGTTACGTTTGCGGTCGTGATGATCGTCATCTTTGTTTAGTTTGTTTTGAGTCAAACGCCTTTTGAGACAGGTATTATATTTAGCCAGAATGTTCTCTTCGTCACTATACCTAATAGCCTAAAAGCTGTGATATTAAGTCATCTCGTTGATGTAAAGGTTAGATTCCCCGAATAGGTATCCTAATGGCACCATGCCAGGGAAGAATGTCTAAGACCTCAAAATATAAATACTTAGTTTAAACCCACGTCTAGATAAATCTTTTATAGGAGCTCCTTGTCCGGTCGAAAGCATTGCATACTTGGGAGGACGCAGGATGTCTTGGTTCCGTAATATCAAGGAATGGATGGGGAATAAGACCGTCGAGGAACTGTTCAGATTAGCACTCGAATGCCAACCTTCAGTAATGGAGAGGCACCTATAGAAGAAGAATGCATGCATATACCTATAGAACTCTAGTTAAATGTTTTAAACCATATTAATCCTGTAAATATTCTAACTGCACTTGAAATGGTCTTACCATAACAGATCGGCACCTTACTTGGTGAGATTGATAACAATGGAGTGGTTGAGCGTGCAACGTCATACCTGTGTCTGTGTATATGCTGGACTTTGTTACCGTATAGAGGTGGACTGACGTCAGTTATGGAATGTATGGTAAAACTGTCAATCGTCGGCTTAAGATTAAAGTAAGAGCCAATTCTATAACTGTGCTATGCGAGGTAAACAAATTAATTGATATGAAAATGTCACTTTGGGTTCCGATTGAGATCCGAGTTTTCCCGATGGAAATACATTATGCACTACATCTGTCTGTTTTTAAAAGGTCGACAACACGCAGGTTAGCTGTGTGCTTGTTCGCCACCGACGTAGTATATATGTCGGCGGCCGATCATAAGATCAGGCATATCGTGAAACGTGAAAATCTTTGACTTGTTCCCTGAGTCGATGGAGCCCTGGTATGCGGAGCTCTTATTTCTGGGCAGTTTGCCCTTTGGGCATCTGAAGCAACCTAACGAACCTAACCTACCTATACATTGGTTTAATGCGACTATCGTTAAAACATTACACAGGAACATTACGATCTGCCTGATTTTACGATCAGCCGCCGACATATTATATAAAATACTAGTTACCGGTAGTATTCATTTCACCGGTGAACTGGAAACCTTATGGCTCTACTCTACCGTAATACACTTCCTAAGTAGAGCCTACGATCAGTCGATCAAGTAATAAGTAACCTTGTATATTTTCCGAGAATTTGTCATTAGTCAGCCGTCAAGAGGACAAATTAGGAACGAGCCTTCCCACACATGTTTTATTTGACAAATTCTTTGATGACTGTTTTGTCGCCTGTGACTATACCTTATTTTGTTATACCAATGTCCTAGATTCTAGAAAGTCGAATTAACGAAATTGATAGGTTAGGCTTCCTAAGATGTTTTAAGGGGCTACTTTGAAAAATTATAGGTTTTTTCAAACGCTGTATTTACTAAACGGGAAAAGGGACAATCTATTTTCGAATATATATATTATTAGACTACATATTCTTGTTTATGGCACAAGCCGAAACACGATTGCTGAAAGTTGCCTCTATAGAAAAAAAATCCGAAGTTGGGTCCTTTTTCTCCTTATTTTTCTTAGCTTACGTAAACTATAAGAGATTAAGCATTATAACTAAGTAAAAAATATGGTATTCTGGTTTATCTAAAAAGTCACAGAAACAAAATTAGACAAAACTTTATAGATTCGTTTATTTATCGTAGTTTAGTCAAAAAGTCTGATCCTTAAGAGCGCTGCATCTCTTTCTTTCGTGCATGGGAGCCATAAACGTGTCTCTAACGGATGGGCGTGGCTTGTCCGAATCGAGGAACGGCCTTAATATAGGTACTCTGTCACTACCGAAAATTTGAATTAGATATAATATACTTATGAGTTAGATATCATTATATAGATTTGTCTAATTTTCTTGTAATAAGTCAAACGGCGTAGGCCGTTGGCTGTGCGAAATAATTATACTTTTCTTACACTCAAAAACATAACACCCCTTTGGCAGTTGGGTACAAAGGGTATCATGCTAAAAGTAGGTACGGGGATAAGTCTCACCAAAGTCCAATAATCTTGTAGGTAACATTTATATGTATTTACTTCCACCCGTTTCTAACTCCCATCAAAGAATACTTACTAACGTTATTTAGATCCATAGGTACAAATAATTGACGATACATTTAACTGACCAAATATGGATTATGGCATTTAATGCAACTTCATAAAGTCGCTAATGCTCACAAAAGTATATCTTTGGCACTTGTGACCTTTCTGATATTGTTCAGCGTTTGACCTACCGTTTTAATATTACATTAGCCACGTGGGAAGCTATCGATTCTGTCTGTCATCCTTGTCCACGTCCTATTTCGTCAACACCTAGAATTATTAATGGACTGTTTTCCGAACCACGTACTTGTATAACCTAGAGGCCTAGATATTGTCTACCCTTGAAACGGTACACATTTTATTATAGTCTAAAAACTTAGCTGGACAACCTGGCCAACCAATTGCTTCAATTTCCTTTTGAACCTCTTCAATTCTTTCTGAGCATTATCAATGTTATCATACTTAAAATATTATGAGTATGACTCATAATATTTTATGCGGCCTACAATATCTACATTTTAAACATCGCACATTTACCTACCATATCTTCAATGTTATCACTAAGTAAAACGATATTAAAACCCGTAAATGATTATTGAAAACCTAGGTTAATAGTTAATAGTTACCCTTAAAAATGGCACCGTTTTAAACTCTATCGTTTCAAACTCGTGACAAAACAAGTAATATTTCAGCATAGAGTATAGTCCACTTCTCAAAACCGTATAACTAGCGTATAAAAAGAACTCGATGCATTGCCAGTCTTACATAACAGGGACATCCGGAACACCCTACGTGACAGGACTTGACAACATGTCACTTCTCACACATGTAGGGTTACCATAATAGTTGTTGTCATTCGAGACCAGTACTAAACTCTGCATTCCATGTAACATAAAGTACTTCCATGCTTTCCTGATTAGATTTCCTAATCTTCGGGACATTGTCGAATTCCATGGTTCTAAATCAGGATATCCCGAAATTTAGGGGATACGAGTATGTGGTTACCCTATTGTCTTCTCATAAAGACATGTGTAGAGCCACTCAAGTATTATTCAACGCATCACCTCTTTAACAATAAACTTGACATGTTTATTGTTTAGCCGCCCCGCCTGCATTGCCAAGTCAATCAGCAAACTAATTAACACCTTATGTTTTATTAAATAGAGTTGATTGTTGTTAAATGAGGTGGGCAGTAAAAGTTTAACCTGTACTGTAAGCAACATTGTCATGACCAGTAATATAAAGAGATGGATAGAGTATAAATAAAGGAACGATAATCGTCCGTCTACAAACGCATATACTTATACATGTTTTCATTCAGCAGCAGATGTAGAAAAGTAGAGAGTTTCTATCTTAAGTCTTTTCTCTTAATAATGTATGACAGTTTACGTGAGAAGGTACCACTTAAAAGTACAACGTACGACGTAAGCGCCGACGCTCGAAGTAACTTTTTAATGTAGTCTGTCACATATCTTGACTTAACAATTACTGTTGATGATAAAGAAGGAAAAGGGAAAAGGGGTGAATAATTGAGATAATTGTAGAAAATTATTTAAAATGAATGGAGAAAATAACTGAAAGCTTGTAAAAAGCGGATCGAAATCGAAGGCCAAACTAAAGTTACATCAATTTGACGACGTAATCGGTGGTATTATTAAGACATTAGCTAAATTGGTCGTAACGCCTTCGTCGAATTGTCCTGCGAGGATATTGGCGCAGATTGGCACAATGGCATGGATTGGCAATTGGCACAATGGCACGTGCCATTGTCAACCCGCTATCGCTGCTGTAGCCGGATATTGTGGTAAATTGGCTGCATCGCTTATTAAACGGCTTTTGTCGTGTAAGTTGAAAAATTACAGGCTTTTACAAAATAAAGAAACGCTTCTTTTCAAATTTTGGTTCGTTTAAAAAATCTTTAATCATAACACTGCATTACCTATCACAACATTCATAACACTTCCAAAAGCAGCCATACTATTATTAACATACGGCTTTTGGCTCAAGATAGTGAAACCATACAAAAGAAAGATAAAAATAAAAACTATTTGTTATGTGCTTTAACACAAAACAAGCAGTTAAAGCACTTCATCCAAATATTTATACTCAGTTTGGGGGTTTGTGTAAGTATCCATCTATTTCATTTTATTTTTATTCAGAAATAACAGGTGTCTGTAAAGTTTACGTTTAATTAGCGAATCGCGCATTATAAAAAGTTCCAAAATGCATATGGCTCAGAGCGTTTATAATCGCATCAAGTACAAGAATGGCGATAACTTTGTATAAATGAATAGAATGCTTTCTTATTTATTGGTCTTTGGTTCTCTCATAACGAAACTCAAAAAGGCGATGTGGAACACGAGTGGGCGCACTCCCGCGCAGCGTGGGTTGTTCTCATTCACAACCTCACCAAACCAGTCATCTTGCTTTGTTTCTACTTGCAAATATTACTAATCTAGAGACCAAGTTATACTAGGTAATACGCACTGTACTGCTCCTACAAACTTATCAAAGACCAATGTATATCTGACCTGCGTAAATGCATCATTATTACGAATTTGGAGATCAAGTTATTCAAGGAAAGCAGTGTGGGCTGCTCTTCACAACCTTACTTAAGACCAGTTAAACTCTTACCTGCTTCTAGCTATTATTGTAACGTATCTGGAGACCAAGTTATACTAGTGAAAATCGATAGAAGCGCTTCTGAATTAGACAGGATAGAAATGTTGCTTGCCCTTTCGCTACAACCCTGACTTTTGTGCAGATTTGAATATCTTACCAGGTTTTCCTTGTGCATATCTAATCTCGAAACTGTAATTCAAGGCCAAAAAAGTTACTACAATGTTGCCACTGCAGTAAAATGTTTGTACAATGGTATATTCCCTTTTTTATTAAAAACACGCTAAGATAATTTATTTGTTGGTAATTTCAATCCTATAATTTAAAGAAGCAATTGTATTTACTTATTTTACATAAATAAAAGACGCCCTAATAAAAAGTTAAACATCCGTGATTTTTGGTTGCAAAGCTGGTATTGCACTTGTATTACTTCGGGTATTCATAACATTTGGTACAATTATTAACTAAGTTAAGAACTACATCAAGTCAAAAACGAAACCTTATCGTGTTTTATATGTTCGTTAGAATTGTCTCCGTGTTAGTTTACTGTTGAAAGTAGAGTACAGTCGGCGACAAAAGTTCATACCTACCTTTTTTTTACAAAAACCTTATTTTAACTAGTAGCCCGCTTCGAACCAAGAGCTCGTGATTTACATGCAAACGAGTGGACCAATATAACAAGACACTTTATGATGATTTTTTCGCGCCTTCTAAGCTCCATAACGCCTTGATCAATCTGGTCATATTTGAACACTCATTATATTATTTATCTATGCTGCATCCACAAGAAATTTTATTAAGTTATCGTGGAACAATTATTTAAAATCAAAAATCTATCGAAATGCAGAGACGTCTAGGTAGCCAGCTGACAGTTCCGTTGTATCCGTACGTCTGTAAGTACTTCACTTCGCTTACGCTCCACTCTTTAGATAATGTCACAGAATAAATAATATGATAATGTTGGCCAATATAAAGCAGCGTATTATAAAAAGGTTGGCGAAACCTGAAAAGTTTACTTGACAGTGACATAAGCGACAATGATGGTTATGACACTGACGTATCTGTCATAGATTTTTTGGCCTTGAATTACAGTTTCGAGTATATATACGACAACATGAGACGTTGATGATTTGTAAATTTGCCAAAAATTATTAAGAAGTATAAAGGTCAACCTAAAAATTGCTTGGTCAAGGGCTCGTACAATTTTTGTCGTGAGGATGAGGTTCTCAATTCGTCGGGATCTTTGTTATTTTTTGCTATATTTTTTTTAATGTATGTTCAGTGTTCACCGATTCTTCGAAGACGGTTGGACCGATTTGGGTTATTTTTTTGGTTGTGAAAGAGTTACTTCACAGTTGGTCCCATTGTCACCAGGTCCGGAGCTGATGATGGGATCCTGGAGAAATCGAGAGAACTCTTCAACTATTACAGGCACACCTATAGTGATTTCAATATTTTTTACAGCAACTCGGCCATTTCCTCTTGGAATAGCGGATCCTAAGTAGGTTCTTTTTTTGTTTAAAATTATTTATTGGTTAGGGATTCCTTGGCTATTCGTGCCAAAAAGTTCAAAATCTATGTTCTCCAATCTCTCCATAATACGGTGTTTTCGTCTATAGCGATAGTGCACAAATACGATTAGTTTAAAGATAAAAGTTACTTCAAACCTTTAAATCTTCGATGTTTCAAAGCTGAACACATTATAAAGCAAACATAGTCCCATTGTTATAGCCAGGCGGGTTCCCGTACAGACGACATAATTATATAAACACCTTCGAACTCTATCTCAATGGGGTAGCGGGAATCTTCGTGCATATAATTATGTACGATTATACAATGGATACTTAACACGGTGTTCTGTTAATTATATAGAGTGGTTAACAATTTGATTGCTTAATTAAGATAGCTTTCGAGATTCTGTCGGAGTGTGAGAAAGGTACATCTTATCAAGACATCTAGATTTTGATAGCATTTTCTTGGATACAACACTTTCGTTCAGCAGAATGGTGGGATAGTCGGGCACAATCAATCTATCTCACTCCGTGATTGCCAATTGCAGATTGAAATCCTGACAGAGTCAATTATTTTTGCAATGTTTTCGTTGTTTGTGTGGTATACTTAAGAGGCCTTAGTCCCGTGAACGTTCCTCAATTTCACGATTTCTTACTCGATAGATGGCGTTAGCGCTCAGTACACGGCCGCTGGCAATAACAAGGACGATACGCACGCTCCAATAGTCTTGATCGTTTTCAACTTCAATTACAAGCAAAATTATTTTTACGCATAAGTTTTACAGACTTTTTATTTTCTTTTACTTGGAAGAGAGAATTATACGCAACTAAAATCAATAGGCCTGTTGGAGGTACAGTCGCCATCAGATATATCGGAGCGGCCAAGGTGGTCACAAATATCTGAACAACGCCTCTATTGTCAAGGCGATAAAGTGCATGTTCAGATATTTTTGAGTACCTTGGCTGCTCCGTACTGTCACCATCGCGTGCATGTACAGTCGCCATCAAATATATCGGAGCGGCCAGGGTACTCAAAAATATCTGAACATGCACTTTATTGCCCTGATAATAGAGGCGTTGTTCAGATATTTCTGACCACCTTGGCCGCTCCGATATATTTGATGGCGACTGTACTGTCACCATCAGATATGATTGAGCGGCCCGACCAGTCATGTGCATTTTATCTAAGTTCGCCATTATATCTGGAGTCGTTTTTTTTAATACATGGTGGAAAACTAGCGCACGGCCTGCCTTATGGTAAGAGGTGAGGGTAGGGACTGGTAGTTGTTTTCGGCTAATTTGAGGGTGTGAATTTTAATAGTACATTGTTGTAGAGGCTGGAAAGTAAGCTATAGGTGGATCGAGTTAGTTCGAGGGCCGACCCGCCAGGGGAGGCCCTCGAAGATACGAGTCCACCTATAGCGCTTTCGGCCGAGACATTACATAGTGCTTTTCACGACTACTGTGAGGAAATAAAATAAAAAATTAATTGGCATATACAAACACTTTAATAGATACTATTTTTAGGTATATTGACGGTTCATATGCTTTTCACAAGCACGATAAAGTAAACGAGCATGTAACTTTCTGCAAATAAATGCTTCTTTTCGCCATCCTTCCATAATATGAATTGTTCGTCGGATATTATATTGTATACAAAATATCACTGTTCATGGGCCTTCTTATTTAGGACGCGATTTCACTGGTAACAAATTTCTACGCCTGTGCAGTTTCTTGAATTTCGGTGGGCGCCAGCGTATTAATAACATTTTCTACACTTATTGAACTCATTTTTACTGCACAAATACAACTTTCTTGTTTTTCAGTCAAAGTAGTCAAACATTATTCAATTCAATATGTATTTTTCTCGCTCCACCTTTATTACTTTTTTTGTCACTTTTAAGAAGCGTTTTACGATGTTTGCTTCAATCCGACTCAAACGGCTATTAGACATTGCAACCTGCAGGAGGGAGAGGGAGAGGCAGGGTACACAACAGATTGGGCCCTGCAAGTTGCCATGTCTAATAGCCGGTTCACTCCTTACCCACTTTTTGATAGAAAACCACAAACGGTTAAAAAGGTAAAAACGCCTTAAGGGTGATCTGAATGATTTTGACGTTTCTTTTTTTTTAAACAAGTAAATTGGTTCGATAAACAACCTTATTTTATTTTAGAATGAAAAAGTGGTGCCAAAAAAAGACCTTTTTAATGTTTTAAATGATTCTCATTGGCGGGTCCAATGCAATGACATTTCATTGCTGCAAAATAGCAATTCTTGTAGTGGTAGTTCAGATGCTACAGCAATTGCTTACTTTCCAGCTTGGATTTTGATATTCTTTTGCCACATTTCCGAGCAGGTGGCGTGAAAAAATAATATCTGTTTTAAAATCCAAGATTGCGGTCATACACTTTTTGTGAAAAATCGTCATGGTAGTCATTTTGTGCTAATTGATGGGTGCAGATTTCGAAAAAAATGTCTGTTTTCAAATCCAAGATGGCGGTCATACACTTTTTGTGAAAAATCGTCATGGTAGTCATTTTCTGCTAATTGATGGGTGCAGATTTCAAAAATAATGTCTGTTTTCAAATACAAGATGGCGGTCATACACTTTTTGTGAAAAATCGTCATGGTAGTCATTTTCTGCTAATTGATGGGTGCAGATTTCAAAAATAATGTCTGTTTTCAAATCCAAGATGGCGGTCATACACTTTTTGTGAAAAATCGTCATGGTAGTCGTTTTTGGCTAATTAGGGGCTCTAGATTTCAAAAATAATGTCTGTTTCAAAATCAAAGATGGCGGTCATACACTTTTTGTGAAAAATCGTCATGGTAGTCATTTTGTGCTAATTGATGGGTGCAGATTTCGAAAAAAATGTCTGTTTTCAAATCCAAGATGGCGGTCATACACTTTTTGTGAAAAATCGTCATGGTAGTCATTTTGTGCTAATTGATGGGTGCAGATTTCGAAAATAATGTCGGTTTTCAAATCCAAGATGGCGGTCATACACTTTTTGTGAAAAATCGTCATGGTAGTCGTTTTCTGCTAATTGATGGGTGCAGATTTCGAAAAAAATGTCTGTTTTCAAATCCAAGATGGCGGTCAAACACTTTTTGTGAAAAATCGTCATGGTAGTCATTTCCTGCTAATTGATGGGTGCAGATTTCAAAAATAATGTCTGTTTCAAAATCAAAGATGGCGGTCATACACTTTTTGTGAAAAATCGTCATGGTAGTCATTTTCTGCTAATTGATGGGTGCAGATTTCGAAAATAATGTCGGTTTTCAAATCCAAGATGGCGGTCATACACTTTTTGTGAAAAATCGCCATGGTAGTCATTTTCTGCTAATTGATGGGTGCAGATTTCGAAAATAATGTCGGTTTTCAAATCCAAGATGGCGGTCATACACTTTTTGTGAAAAATCGTCATGGTAGTCATTTTCTGCTAATTGATGGGTGCAGGTTTCAAAATTAATGTCTGTTTTCAAATCCAAGATGGCGGTCATACACTTTTTGTGAAAAATCGCCATGGTAGTCGTTTTCGGATAATTAGGGGCTCTAGATTTCTAAAATAATGTCTGTTTCAAAATCAAAGATGGCGGTCATACACTTTCTGTGAAAAATCGTCGTGGTAGTCATTTTCTGCTAATTGATGGGTGCAGATTTCGAAAATAATGTCGGTTTTCAAATCCAAGATGGCGGTCATACACTTTTTGTGAAAAATCGTCATGGTAGTCATTTTCTGCTAATTGATGGGTGCAGATTTCGAAAATAATGTCGGTTTTCAAATCCAAGATGGCGGTCATACACTTTTTGTGAAAAATCGTCATGGTAGTCATTTTCTGCTAATTGATGGGTGCAGATTTCAAAAATAATGTCTGTTTTCAAATCCAAGATGGCGGTCATACACTTTTTGTGAAAAATCGTCATGGTAGTCGTTTTCGGCTAATTAGGGGCTCTAGATTTCAAAAATAATGTCTGTTTCAAAATCAAAGATAGCGGTCGTACACTTTTTGTGAAAAATCGTCATGGCAGTCATTTTCTGCTAATTGATGGGTGCAGATTTCGAAAATAATGTCTGTTTTCAAATCCAAGATGGCGGTCATACACTTTTTGTGAAAAATCGTCATGGTAGTCGTTTTCGGCTAATTAGGGGCTCTAGATTTAAAAAATTATGTCTGTTTCAAAATGCAAGATGGCGGTCATACAGTTTTGGAAAAAATCATGACGGTAGTCATTTTGTGCTAATGGATGGGTGCAGATTTCGAAAATAATGTCGGTTTTCAAATCTAAGATGGCGGTCATACACTTTTTGCGAAAAATCGTCATGGTAGTCGTTTTCGGCTAATTAGGGGCACTTTTCTGCTAAACGACGCCTTGTACCGAAGACATTGCTAGTCACAAAAGGACCGACTAAGTGCTTCGTTAAAATAAGATCAGCTTAAGTAAGACTACCAGTATGAGCATGAATGTTACCAATATGAGATCAAGTTGTAGATACCATACATTTTACACGTTACACAAATAGATACTACAACCAAATAGTAAAAAGAAAAACCTAAGTACGATACATAACACAGGGTTCCGTACCCTCAATGTGAAATAAAGTGGACGGATGAACGGATAGACAGATGAATGGACGGATGGACACATAGACATAATTTTGACTATACACACGTAGGTATTTCTAGTGACCAAACCCTGACTCCATCATGAGACCCTGGACCCGATCTCAAGCGAAAGTGCTCGTCAAGCTAAGGCTAATGAGCCCAAACACGATGGAGTTGTGATGGTTACATAGGCAGTTCTGGTGACCAACTCCTGGCTCCATCATGAGACCTTGGACTTCATCTCAAGCGGAAGTGCTCGTCAAGCTAAGTCTAATGAGCCCAAACACGATGAAGTTGTGATGAGTATATAGGCAGTTCTTGTGACCAAACCCTGACTCCATCATGAGACCCTGGACCTCATCTCAAGTGGGAGTGCCCGTCAAGCTAAGTCTAACCAGCCCAAACACGATGGAGTTGTGATGAGTAGATAGGCAGTTCCGGTGACCAACTCCTGGCTCCATCATGAGACCCTGGACCTCATCTCAAGTGGGAGTGCTCGTCAAGCTAAGTCTAACGAGCCTAAACACGATGGAGTTGTGATGAGTATATAGGCAGTTGCGGTGACCAACTCCTGGCTCCACCATGAGACCCTGGACCTCATGTAAAGCGGGAGTGCTCGTCAAGCTAAGTGTAACGAGCCCAAACACGATGGAATTGTGATGAGCAGATAGGCAGTTCCGGTGACCAACTCCTGACTCCATCATGAGACCCTGGACCTCATCTCAAGTGGGAGCACTCGTCAAGCTAAGTCTAACGAGCCCAAACACGATGGAGTTGTGATGAGTAGATAGGTAGTTCCGGTGACCAACTCCTGACTCCATCATGAGACCCTGGACCTCATCTCAAGTGGGAGTGCCCGTCAAGCTAAGTCTAACGAGCCCAAACACGATGGAGTTGTGATGAGTAGATAGGCAGTTCCGGTGACCAACTCCTGACTCCATCATGAGACCCTGGACCTCATCTCAAGTGGGAGCGCTCGTCAAGCTAAGTCTAACGAGCCCAAACACGATGGAGTTGTGATGAGTAGATAGGCAGTTCCGGTGACCAACTCCTGACTCCATCATGAGACCCTGGACCTCATCTCAAGTGGGAGCGCTCGTCAAGCTAAGTCTAACGAGCCCAAACACGATGGAGTTGTGATGAGTAGATAGGCAGTTCCGGTGACCAAATCCTGATTCCATCATGAGACCCTAGACCTCATCTCAAGTGGGAGCGCTCGTCAAGCTAAGTCTAACGAGCCCAAACACGATGGAGTTGTGATGAGTAGATAGGCAGTTCCGGTGACCAACTCCTGACTCCATCTTGAGACCCTGGACCTCATCTCAAGTGGGAGCGCTCGTCAAGCTAAGTCTAACGAGCCCAAACACGATGGAGTTGTGATGAGTAGATAGGCAGTTCCGGTGACCAACTCCTGACTCCATCATGAGACCCTGGACCTCATCTCAAGTGGGAGCGCTCGTCAAGCTAAGTCTAACGAGCCCAAACACGATGGAGTTGTGATGAGTAGATAGGCAGTTCCGGTAACCAACTCCTGACTCCATCATGAGACCTTGGACCTCATCTCAAGTGGGAGTGCTCGTCAAGCTAAGTGTAACGAGCCCAAACACGATGGAGTTGTGATGAGTAGATAGGCAGTTCCGGTAACCAACTCCTGACTCCATCATGAGACCCTGGACCTCATCTCAAGTGGGAGTGCTCGTCAAGCTAAGTCTAACGAGCCCAAACACGATGGAGTTGTGATGAGTAGATAGGCAGTGCCGGTGACCAACTCCTGGCTCCATCATGAGACCCTGAACCTCATCTAAAGTGGGAGCGCTCGTCAAGCTAAGTCTAACGAGCCCAAACACGATGGAGTTGTGATGAGTAGATAGGCAGTTCCGGTAACCAACTCCTGACTCCATCATGAGACCCTGGACCTCATCTCAAGTGGGAGTGCTCGTCAAGCTAAGTCTAACGAGCCCAAACACGATGGAGTTGTGATGAGTAGATAGGCAGTGCCGGTGACCAACTCCTGGCTCCATCATGAGACCCTGAACCTCATCTAAAGTGGGAGTGCTCGTCAAGCTAAGTCTAACGAGCCCAAACACGATGGAGTTGTGATGAGTAAATAGGCAGTTCCGGTGACAAACTCCTGACTCCATCATGAGACCCTGGACCTCATCTCAAGTGGGAATGCTCGTCAAGCTAAGTCTAACGAGCCCAAACACGATGGAGTTGTGATGAGTATATAGGCAGTTCCGGTGACCAACTCCTGGCTCCATCATGAGACCCTGAACCTCATCTAAAGTTGGAGTGCTCGTCAAGCTAAGTCTAACGACCCCAAACACGTTGGGATGAGTAATTATGCCTAGTAGATAAGGAGTTTCGGTAACCAACTTCTATCCTCAGACCCTGGACTAAATCTGGGCTCAAAGTAATAATAAGAAAGTCAACTAAACATCAATAAATAAAGTAATAATAAAATAAAGAAATCCAAATATCCTTTCAATTATAAAATTAAAATAAAGAAAGTAAGGATCTTGGTAATTCATTCGCAGTGCTGCATACTTCTCGCAACTATAGGGCAATGGAAACAGGTCACTACGTGTTGTCAATACCATAGAAGGTTACCCGATTTAGGTGACCTCTGAGTGTAGCTATGTGGCAAACTTACGTAATGCGCGCGGGACGATTTAACACAGGTCCGTCGTCTACGAGCTCCCGTCCCATACTGAGCCAGAGACGGCGGCGCGGTGTGTTTTGTCAAGTTTTGAGGGGATTTAGAGTCATCTTTAAAAAATTCTACCATAAGTAAATTTAGGGATACAGTAATGATTTTTTTTTTCATGGTAGCTGCATAGTTGAACTTTGCTATGTTTATATTTTTAGGGCAGAATAATAATAGGACATCCGTGAATTTTTTTTTATGTAACCGTGTTTTGATCAAAAATTTACAAGTATTCAGAAGGTATTTTCTCTATTATCCAAGATGAAATTTTTTTTTTTTTGCGGTGGCCGTCTTAAAAATTTTGTGCTGAATAAAATTGTATTCAAATTTTATAAGAAATGTTCTCTATGTTTGAGTTATCCTAAAACAAAACGACATGTATATCTGCAAATTCCGGAAAGGCCTTCCAAGATAAGCCATGTTTTTCATAATTCTTGCTCAAAAATGTTATTTTTTTTCCGATGGCCGTCTAGATAAAGGTACGGACTATCATATACATAAAGAATTAAGTTAAAAGCACTAAGTATTTTTGCGATATCCTCAAAAGAAAATTGAGGTTTTCGCAAAATATGCGCGTATAGGGAATAAGGCCTCTTAACACACAGTCGTGTGACTGTGATCAAACAAAACTAACGTGCCGTTTGTGCCGAACCTTATGAAGCTGGACTTCTCGCTCTCGCTGTTTGCAGTTATTGGCGCCGCATAGTTCTTGCTTTCTTTTATTACATTACGTTTGTAAATACACTTACTAGGTTTAGATTTGGGACAGCCACATAGTTGGCGTTAGTTACCTATCGTACTAAGTATCCACGTATCTAGACCGAGAGTCACGCATATGTGTGAATTGCAATTTTCTTTTCTTATATTTAGCAGTGCGCTTGTGACATGAAAATTAGGCTAGGTAATACAGTAATAATTATTTTTTGACAGTTCCATTGTTTTGGAGAAACAAAGATAATGTTTAGTGAATGTCTAACAAGGAATTAGTAGCAGATAGCTGAGTTTATCAAGGTTATAGCGTGTTTTCCGTTACATGCGCAACAAATTATTTACTGATTATTGATTCAAACTAGTTATAAAAGAGTTAATACAAAAAATATATGATGGATCTATTGAAGATCAAAGATCATCAGTCAATATCAATATGTATATCGCATGATTAAAAACCCAGACAAGAAGGTAAAATATCTCCGATAAGGTTATGTACTTTGTACTTTTAAAAACATTGTATTGTTGAACATATAAATTATCCAGGTGATTGTGCCAAAATACCTTCAGTGAGCAGTGAGCACATCAAAGGTACTTCACACATTCATTAATGCGACGTGTCTTGCATGCTTCAGTGGCGGACCACACATGCACTGCACCGCCACACACGGCCGGACATGCAGCTCAATGGCGTAAGTGCATACATGCTTGCGCGGCGCGGGAGGAAATGCGTACTGATTGGTTGTTCGATTTGTTTGAACACTTAGAACAAAAAGGAACATTTTGTTTTTTTTTTTTTTTTGCCCAACCAATTTTTTGCTAGTATTTAAAACTATAGAAATATATTCAAAAACCTTTAGTCGCCTATTGATACTTACCTGCTTATTTGGCTTTAGCCATCGTGTTGCGGATTCAAGTCTTTTTCAGTTGTTATACACAGCAGCAATGAGACTTTTTATAGATAACCAAGATTATCCAGAGAAATAGAAGTCATAGAAGTCTACGTTTATATGAAGAAAGATCCTTCCACAATCCTCTTCCGCCTTTCTACTTGCAAACAGTCGTAGCGACGCTTCCTCCACGGTCCATATATAGAACTTCCTTTTGTCCGTCCATCTAGCGGCGGTAGTTGTGATTAATGTCGGCCATGTTGTTTGTTTTTGACAGGTGGCTGGCTTTGATGGGCTTTCAGTAGCAGAATCAACAAATACTTGCACTCATACATTTTACGATTGTGAGGGATTAAAGTGTCGGCGGCTGACTGATGAGGATGACTAACTTCATCTCTTTTTATTTCATATAATCTAAATCTATGTATAACTCCTGTGGTTAGGTACTGATGGCTACAGCCCGTGAGCTTTAAGAAGAACCTTCGGGAATCGGCGATGACACACGAAGGTAATAATGCTGTTCTGCTTTTTTATGTGTCACTGTTGATTGATACCCGACGTCTCCTTCTAAAATCCGAAGGTTCTTTTTAGAGCTCACGGACTGTATATTCTTTTTGTTTTATACTACTACTTGGTTCATTTTGGACTCTGAAGGAGGTTATGTTGTATTTTCAACTAAGTGTACAATGTATTCATGCTCTTCTGTCAGTCTTAAGTTTAAAAGCTCTATATGTATAAGTATGTAGGTAGCTATATGTATACTATGTCCTAACCGATATATATTCGAGTTATCGACTAGTAGCATCAACAAAACAGCAGGTGCAACAGTCAACAAACTCATAAGACTAGGATTTTATGGGAAACGGCGTTTAATGGCCGATGCGTCCGCATCTCGAAGGGTCACGGACACTGTTGGCGGGACGTAATTGCTCCTTCCTGCAGCCGCTGTTCAATTGTACGGGTAGATGCATTACGCTGATGCTTAGTTCCTACTAGGAATCCTTGCTCATGACTAAACAGTGTCAGTAGCGAGCGTGCATGCCCAACACCAACAATCTACAACATCATAAGATAGGATGGGTTAAATGTGTCTTATGTGTCCGCATCTAGAAGGAGCAGGGTCACGGACTGTCGACGGGGCGTAGATGTTCCTTCCTGCAGCCGCAATTCAATCGTGGACGCTTTACACTGATGCTTGGTTCCTGCAGGGAATCCTTGCTCATGGGCAAACAGTGTCAGTGGCGAACGTGTATACCCAACAGCAGGGTTAAATAGACCTTTAAATAGCCAATGTGTCCGAATGTCGAAGGGGCAGGGTCACGGACTGTCGACGGGGCGTAATTGTTCCTTCCTGCAGCCGCAATTCAATCGTGGACGCTTTACACTGATGCTTGGTTCCTGCAGGGAATCCTTGCTCATGGGCAAACAGTGTCAGTGGCGAACGTGTATACCCAACAGCAGGGTTAAATAGTCCTTTAAATAGCCAATGTGTCCGAATGTCGAAGGGGCAGGGTCACGGACTGTCGACGGGGCGTAGTTGTTCCTTCCTGCAGCCGCAATTCAATCGTGGACGCTTTACACTGATGCTTGGTTCCTGCAGGGAATCCTTGCTCATGGGCAAACAGTGTCAGTGGCGAACGTGTATACCCAACAGCAGGGTTAAATAGTTCTTTAAATAGCCAATGTGTCCAAATGTCGAAGGGGCAGGGTCACGGACTGTCGACGGGGTGTAATTGTTCCTTCCTGCAGCCGCAATTCAATCGTGGACGCTTTACACTGATGCTTAATTCCTACGGGGAATCCTTGCTCAGCTAAACATGTGTCAGTGGCGAACGTGTATGCCCAACAACAGGGTTAAATAGTTCTTTAAATAGCCAATGTGTCCAAATGTCGAAGGGGCAGGGTCACGGACTGTCGACGGGGCGTAATTGTTCCTTCCTGCAGCCGTAATTCAATCGTGGACGCTTTACACTGATGCTTGGTTCCTGCGGGGAATGCTCCGGAATATCTAATCGGAATAAAAAATGAACTTAAGTTTCGTCTGTTGGATCACGGATTGCTGGCGTATTAAGTGGCCCTTGTTTTAGACGATATGAAGTGTTATTCTTTACACGCTAGAATTACATCAGCGAATGTTTACACAATACTTAGTAAGTATCTATAAAAAAACTGTTTAACGATCCCGGTGAAACAAAACTACCCAAGCTTTACGTAGTCAATTTTCCTTTTGTTTTTACTTTTAAGCAGATCCAGGGAAGAGGGTGGGCTCTTTGTTACGCCTGTTTGTGTTTAATTTAAAATTATAATTCTGTTACAAAATGGCACTGCTACAAAACGAAATCTTTCCGGTGGCGAATGCACTAGTCCCAAAACGCACTATTAGTCAATACACTCTAATTTCTAAAGCCTCTCTTCTCATAAGAAACTAGGCCCAAAATACCATATTTCCAAAAAGGCTCATTCTCGATTTACACGAGAACCATTGAGAACTAGTTCCAAAATACACCTTTCCCAAAATACCCCAAATTGTGTTCACCTGTAAGTGGCGTAATACTTTATTCTCATAATGCATAGTTCTCAAAACACTCTAGTTCCAAAATACACTATTTTTTTCTTTTACTTTCGAATTACTCTTTGTAATTCCTTTCAAAATGTGCATTATTTAGATTCTTTTGAGGATATGCGTATTTCCCAAAATAGATACCCTATAATTATTTCCCTAAAAGGACGTCAGTGCCCTCAAGATTAGTGTTCTTTAAGTTCACCAATGACAATGACAAAGGACGTTTATCTATATAACATTATTACGACATCCTACACTGAGCGTGGCCCGACATTCTCTTGGCCAATTTTATTGCTAACTTTGAAAAACGTATAGACACGATCCAACTTCAATACAAATCCAATGCAATAACAACGCAATATAGCTAACGCCTACACGTCTGAATCAGAAATGACAGAATTTGCTTAAAAATTATATTATAAATTTAAAATTTTCTGATATCTGGTATATTTACGGAACTATCGCCTGGCTACACTTAACGATTAGGTACATCCTGTACCTATAACTCAAAATAATATTTCGAAAAAAACTGGTTTTTCAAAAAAATACTCTTGGCAGATGGCGTCAAACGGGTGTTACGGCTGCAAGCAATCACAAAGAGACATGACACTCAAAAAAAAAAATTGTGTGTTTTGAGAACTATGCATTATGAGAATAAAGTATTACGCCACTTACAGGTGAACACAATTTGGGGTATTTTGGGAAAGGTGTATTTTGGAACTAGTTCTCAATGGTTCTCGTGTAAATCGAGAATGAGCCTTTTTGGAAATATGGTATTTTGGGCCTAGTTTCTTATGAGAAGAGAGGCTTTAGAAATTAGAGTGTATTGACTAATAGTGCGTTTTGGGACAAGTGCATTCGCCACCGGAAAGAACGAAATTTATAATTTCGATGTTTTACTTAAAAACGCGAGAAAACGCCAAAGTGTAAATACCTCTTGGACCGAACTAGGGAATGCAATACCGGTATTTTTGTATTGTCCAATACTGTTATCTCGAGATTGACCATACAATAAACACCGGCTTTGTATATGTAATCCCTATACCGAATTGATAGCTGTGACTACCGTCTAAAAATAAACAAATCGGTGAAATGCACTTTAATCCATTCCAAACCAAATTCTGTGTAATTTCAAGTATAAAAACAACCAAAGGACGCAAATTACTCGACTGTTTGGCTACGTCACGGTGCACTAGGCTGATTCTAATAAATAAACCAGCATAACTATAATTCTTCGCTCCATAAGGTTGTCAAGCGTCTGGATCCCACTTAGGCTGGTCCGCCTGGAGTAATGCCTCGGAAAACGGAATCACAAGCCTGACGTCGCGTGCAGTGTTGCACATAGCAGCCATTACCTCGGCTAACAATGGCGGCGAGAAACTGTGTCAAATTTCAAGAGAGCTGCGTGCCTACGTGTGTCTATATACTAAAGTTCGATTACTTATTTAATGTACTGAATAGACCCGATCGATATAATGGAAAGCCAATTCAACATTTTTTTCCACAATATTGCGATCGATACTACAAGTTATATTTATTGATGATTACCTTCTTGGAATCCCCTGTCACTACTGCTGAACTGACTCTATGTACAATTTAAATTATATATTAATATTAATACTGATGTGCCATGCGTTTCTAATTGGAAATAAGTTCTTCTAAAACAGAAACCAGAAGGGGTTTCCAGTAAAAAAACCCTAGAACTTCTAACTTACAACCTTCGGAAACAATAGTTAACTGGCAATATTTAATTACCTCTCGTTTCAGGATACGGCCGCAAACGCCAGGCGAGGTCGTCGAAGGCTGCGCCATCTGCGCGCGCGCAGGCGGCGCTGCCGGCGATGGCGGCGTCGCGCTCGGGGCCGAGCGAGCCTTCACCTTCGACTTCGCGTTCGAGCCGAACGTGGACCAGCAGGCGGTCTACGAGACCTGCGTGAGGAAGCTGGTGGAGGCGGCCCTTGATGGCTACAACGCTACAGTATTGGCTTATGGACAGGTTAGTACAGCTTTGATTAAAGTGTTGAGTGGGTTGAGACAGCCTTCACGTTTGAATTCGCGTTCTAGCCGAGCGTCGACCAGCAGGCGGTCTACGAAACGTGTCTGAAGAAACGTGGCTACAACACTAAAGTGTTGGCTTATGGACACATAGTACAGCTATCTTACAACAATAGGCACCAAACAAAAGGAAAAGGGCGTTATGGTCTTAAAAGTTCGCTTTAAACTTCGTGTTGAAGCCCTAGGTGTATCGAAGAAATTGTGCAAGAAAGTTATTGGAGAACTAAGGTTTTAGAGGCAACGTATTTTTTTATCACGCTATCCCACGACATCCTGCTACCATCATGGGAATGCTGGCCTCGCAAACCATTTTTTTTTTAAATATTATGTGTTAATTCAAAAGATTGAAGACATTAATTCATGCTACAGACCTACATACATAAAAAAATATCATAAAATTACAAATTGAGAGTCTTGAACTGTAATGCAATGAATGGGACCACTAATTTAATTATTCTCCTCACTTTACATGAAATGAACAAATGAACTGTAGCATTTGTCAACCAACGAACATGCTGAAACAATGCATAACTATAACCACCTATGTCCGTTATCGTGATGGTATGTAGCAAATAATTCTCGTTGTGAGCTAACACCGTTCTATAACAGCATCAACGATACCATGGCCAGTGGACGGTGACTTTCAATGCTCATTTCCACATTATCTTGTTTACCTGATAGATTGTAAGAAAAGCATATTCAAACTACATACACTAGGCACTTGAAATCAATTGTACAATACCCCAATTTCATGAGATCATTTAGTTTTAATGATGGTCGTAAGAAACCAAATTAAATGAAATCTTGATTATAAAATCAACTCTTTACTAAAATTACAATTCTATTGTCCTGCCTGTTGTTTCAACGGTTTGTTATTTTAATACTCAGTAACCAATAACCTATCAGTTACTTAATGGGTTGATGACTAAACAAACAAACAGTGGAAAGAAGCCAACATTTTTTATGCTTAAACCAATATTTTATTCTGTGCCAATATGGGAGTGGCAGCGACCGACTCGACCGCAACTCTGGCAGGTGTTATGTTATGTTATGAGCAGATCTAGCTCGCAGCGACTACCTATTATGCGGCATTTATTTAGGTAGAATATTAATATATAAAAATTGAACGATTATAAAATGTGCTACTTCTACAAATACATGTGATAGTACGGGCGGCGGCCGTAGGATCTGCTACGTAACGTGATACAAAGATAAGCCCTATGGCACATGTTCATAAAACTGATGCTGAGTTCCCGAAAAATAGTAAAAAAAATTAGAATTGGCCGAAAGCACAAAAAAGTACCACTTCCGGTTTAAAAAATGGATGGTATTTACCTACGGTATTTGATACTGAGATGATTATTGTGGCAACAAATAGTAATTTGTATTTAGGTACAGAAAAACCCGGTCTGCCAGTTTCTGCATGGCCGGAAGTGCCCGGCAGACTAGTTTAAAAGTAACGAACTTGACTCCAAATGTACGTCACTTTTGAACCAGTCTGCCGGGCACTTCCAGCCATGCAGAAACTGGCAGACTGGGTTTTTCTGTAGGTACCTAAATACAAATTACTATTTGTTACCACAATAATCATCTCAGTATCAAATACCGTAGGTAAATACCATCCAATTTTTTAAACCGGAAGTGGTACTTTTTTGTGCTTTCGGTCAATTCTAATTTTTTTTACTATTTTTCCGGAACTCAGCACCACTTTTATGAACATGTGCCATGGGGCTTATCTTTGTATCACGTTACGTAGCAGATCCTACGGCCGCCGCCCGTACTATGAGATAGTGACTAAAACCATCAAAGTACTCAAATTAGTTCACTTATTTGGGATTTACAAAACCATTCAGCCACAACAGAGACACACCCACAAACAAACCGCACAGGTACACACATTGAACTTACACTTAACCCTATTTCTCCATCCGGGGTTAAAAATAAAAACACGCCTTTCTTTACATTTACTGTGCTGTGCAGCCAACTTTTAGCAAACATTTGCCAAGTCACATGCATTGTTAGTTCTAACCGACGTCATCTTGCAATTCTAAATAGACGTAACATCCCAGGCTTTCCAACAACTATACGACGTTGTGTTCATTAGAAAGGGTCCTTGACCCGTTGCATAACGAAACCAACTGCAAGTATTGTTCAAACACTGTATTCTTAGCACTTACCTCGAATCTAACCAGTCATGTATGGCTTTTAGTCCTATAGTAACCGCCTAGCTAAAGATAAAACTTTATATTGGTTTTTCGGAAGCGATATCTTGGGTGTTGTGAATAAAACCAGGTGCAATTTTTAAATTCGGGTTAAACTTCCTTTGACAATTTGGAGAATTCTGAAAAGTTGCTGAAACAATGTGCTTTCTTGTGTAGATTCCTTTGATTTGCGTTTTGTTCGAAGAACAAACAGATCGTCGCGATTTCAGTTGAAAAAGCTATAAATTAAGCTTTAAGGTTTTAGTTTCTGTTCATAGTTCAGCAGTTCCATTTGTAAGTCGAATGGTCAGGGGTCAGGTCGAAGTCGAAATAGCTCGAATCTCGGTATGTTACGTCTTATGTCACGTGTCAAGTATAAATGTGAAACTATAATGGTATAGCTTGTTGTTATTATAGTAGTATTATGGTATTGCTTACTGACATTACTGACATTACAAACATTACTGACATTGCATTTTACGACAGGCTATAAAAATGCATTAAAGGTTAGATGGAACAAGTGCACTGACATTACAAATACGAATTGATACAGGTATAAATAAAAATACCATCATATTAAACAGTGCACCTTCTACACTCAATGATAATGAAAACGGTTAACTTTTATTAAAAATACAGTTAAGTATTGAATTTAGGTACCTATCTTATAATTGTCGGTGCATTGGCTACCTCACCTAGACAATTATATTCGACTACAACACGTCTTTGCAGCTATAAAACCATAAATATGAACCATGTCATATAACCCATTGCAAAAGAACGTAACCGACATTACCACCCCTAATATCATACCACTTTTTAAAACTACGACATCAGATGTGCGGACAGCCACACCCGACTCATTTGCCAAATTAATGTAAGGTCACTAACATCTACAATCCAAAAGAATGCAGAAGTATACTATTCATACCATCGTCAACGTTACCTTATTTGAACCTTATTGCAATAAGAATAAGATCTAAACATAATCAATAAAGCGCCTTGATGTCAGTACATGCGCTTACGACTATTTACTTTCGTGGCAATGATAACCGTCTTAAGCGTTTACAGGAAAATCGGATTAACAGTGTATAAAGTAGTATGCTTAAAGACCAATTTCGTTTGCGTTTTGTGGAAGCAGATCCGAGACCGCCTGGCTGCTGTGATCTTGTGACCCACATTGACGTACACTGGTTTTAAAGGTCGCAAGTTCTTGATTTTTAATATTTGGCCATTAACGTATAGCGGTCCAGACACTGTCAATAATAATGTCATTATTTCTGTACCCATCCTTCTCTTCTTCATATAATAGAAAAGGACGGGTACAGAAATAATGACATTATTACTGACAGTGTCTGGACCGCTTATGGAATCTTGGAATGCCTCTAAGGAAGGAACTACATGAGAACAGTGACTCCGATATATCGAAGATTTTTGTATAGTAGCAAACAAAGCATGCGGCTCGCCTTTTGCTAAGCGGGGACCAAAGCATTGAAGTATGTCTACAGTCCATCTTTGGAGCCCTGACATCTTTGGAGGTGACCTGACTTACTATCAGGAACACAAGACTACATACATGCAGACTCTACATAGTTATAGTTTTTAATAGCCGGAGAGCAGGCCCGAGAAAATGGTATAAGTACGATTTTGAGAGCAACGACATTTCGCATTTACAGGGTGTCCACTTTCTGGAAAGTCAGGGAAAGTCAGGGAAAGGTCAGGGAAGCTCGAAATGGCACTGGAAAGTCATGGAAAGTCAGGGAAATTATAATGATGTCAGGGAAAAATATGGACCTGGAAAAAAATTAAGGAATATAAAAAATAATGGAAAACAAAAGTTTTGTTCTCTTGGTTATAGGCGAATCCAAAGAATTCATAGAATTACTTATAAGGCGTCATACCTTCCCTATTTAGAATATTTTTTTAAGGTTTAAAAAATCTTAAACACTCTCAGCGATTGCTAATGAGAAAGCCTTTGCTCAAGCTGACTAGTAACCCAGACTCATAGCATTGTATTTCAGTGTACAACATTATGATTTAATGTACCATAATTAAATTTCTGCTTTTAGGATATGAAATATCATAAAAATCATACAGTTTTTTTACAGTGATGTGTTAGAGTTTCATAAAACTGTGAATATGACTAATGAAATGAGTTCAAAATATTGTACGTTTAATAAAGTATGACTCAATCTAAGAGTGAGTCCAGAGTTTGCATATTGAAGTCGTAGGCGATCATAATATCAGCATTCAGCGTATTTAATTTTAGACAATGTTGCCAAATATTTAAATTCAGGAATATGGGTGAGCGAGCCGTAGTATTACATAGAAAAGGTCCGAAACATAATATCAAAAATCTTGAAACTAAAATCAGTTGACCACTAATTAAACATTAGAATAACTTGTACCAAATTAAATGCAGTCCTGAACTGAACAAAATCTGCCAAAATTCTTGCGACGGGGACGGGACTAAAATACAGCGTAACAAAATGTTCCCAGATAGCAAAATTGCTTTCAACAACTCTATGGGAAAGACAAAAGTCGTGTATGTGACCAATCACGGAATAGCACTCATGCTATGTCTGGATGCACAGAATTCGCGATTTAATTTACATTATTAAGGTGGTTTGAAAATGGACTACGCCTTGACAGATCTATAAAAGCATCAGGTTCGAGAATTTGCTTCTAATGAGCGAAAACAAAAAACCTTACTGTAATGAAAAATTCTCTATGGATAATAGGATCTATTGTACATTTGCCATCAGTTATATCAGAGCGGCCGAGGTGGTCACAAATATCTGAACAACGCCTATAATCGTCAAGGCAATAAAGTGTATGTTCAGATATTTGTGACCACTTTTGCCACTTCAATATATCTGATGGCGACTGTACCGCGTTTATACTTCTTGTGTGGGAGTGGCGAGGCGAATAAACCGGCGAATAGCGCGTAGACTGTCTATACATGTCGCGTCAGGGAGTTATACCCACAGAGCCGAATATGTGAACGGACATTCGCGTTAGCACTCGTACGCGAATGGTTCGTAGAACGTTTCGACGAGCGTCTACTCAAATGCGAACATACAAGTGTAAACGTAGTATTTATTAAAAGGGATTACCAACCATTTTATGGCTATTTCAAAGAACAAACCTCTAGCGTCATTTGTACATGTTGCCATAATGACTTGATAAATAAATCTAATGGAGAACTTGTATAGACGAAAAATCTCGTCGCTTTGTCTCCTGAAGATATTATAACATCGATTTAAATAACACCGAAAATGTACTTGTCACAGAACACTATCACAAGAGTTTTGAAGCTTAACGCATTAAATAAAATAAATAAAAATAATTAATGCAATGAATAACTTCAGCTATTATTTAAAATTTGAAAAAAAGGCCGATTCGTTTTGATTCGTACGCTGCACGCTGTGAGACATACGGAATCAATACAACATGCTGATATTGTGCTAGGAATATTGCGTGACTCTGGAAAAATTACAACGGAACGTATACTTACAAAGGAAAAGTGACCAAGGTCTCTGGTGCCTAGGGCTGCGATGAAACCAGCGTCTTTAGCATTCGCTGCAGTAGCCCTAACTCCTAGGCTAACGGGTTATTTTAAGTAGGAGTTTGTGACCCGGATGCGATGCAGAAGACGCTTTTTGGATCCCATTCCTGGACACCAGCTGCTTTTTATGACGTACATATATTTAAGTTTATAATTTATATGTATAGTAACCAAAGAGCTCAAAGAGGACCCAGTGTGTTGACGACGAGGGACCTCTCTTGTTCCTTTAGCCGAGCCGTCAACACAGTGATTTTACTTTGTTTTCCTTACTACTATCCTATTACTTACCGCCTGGCAGCGGTTTATAAGTGGAGGTCAGAGAGCACAGATCGCTTGAATGATGCAAGTGCTGTAGTGAAGTTGCCGCTCTAGATTAAAGCGTTTTTATATCTCTCTTAAATCAAAGGTTAAGGTATCTCAAAAGTAAGACAACCCTAAGCAGTATGTGCGCAGACGCATATGGCAATGTCATGCGCAGCTCGTATAAAGTTACGACAATCCTGCCACCGTGAAGCATGAAGGTTGGGACCGCCACTGCGTTCGGGTTAGCGCACACTTGTCACCCCGCTACTAGATTACTAAAGAAGTGGTGGCTGGGCTCCTATGTGTCTTTTGAATTATCATACAGCAGCGCTCACTTCTCAGCTCTGTTCAATCTCTCGTCAATCGGGTTTAAAATCGGGTGATCGCACTTGCCGCCAAACGTTTGCTCTATCGTATCATAATCACATTGTTAGCCGCGTCTATGTGAAGATCGGCAATCGTTTACTCGCTAATGAAATTAGATGGTAGTAGTGTAGTAAAATGCTTTAATGTAAATCAAAAAACACAATAACACATTTGTTAAGCAAACTTAGACGATTCTCGCCACTAGCTCTGCTTGGTGTCGCATCGTTCGTCAAATTCTGTTTCATGCCGTTCTGTTGGCAGCAGGTGTGTTGTAGTGTCGAAGGTGATAAGTGTGCGATAACCATTAATTGTAACCAGTAATTAGTGCATTCTGTTACCTTTGAGATAATACCTTATTTAGAAACTGTACTAAATAGTCTAGAAACTTTACTTTTATTTGTAGCTTTACTGCTGTTTTTAAAAGTTTATAAATAAGGTTAGGTCAGCCTTGAAATAATAATGTTAAGTAATAAACGTAAGTATTTAATATTTGAGCGGAATATCCAATTGTATTATGGAAATATTACTCATATGTTTATGACTAAAGCATGTTTTCTGTGATCCTAATGATAGCAACCTCAATCATATATTGATCTAGTGACTTCAAAGATTCAAGGGAATAAAAAATTACATGTACAGGCAAATGCTATGGTACAAAACAAACGTTTGATGTAAATAGGCAGCGATCACTGTGGTCATTAATTAGTCTCTTTGGGTGTACCACAGGGGCCAATATTGGAGACCTTGCTATTCCTAATCTACATAATATGACTGACATATCTACCTCGTAAAGACCAACCATGATGTTGTAGTAGGTCCTTATTGTTTGTAGACGACACTGCACTTACCCTTAAACATGACAGCGATATGCTTGTAATGTATATGGAATTCCGGAATTATTTATACAAAAAATATATTAATTGTATGCCCTAAACCAGTCTGTGTTTTGCGCAGCTGAAATCGTAACATCCATGGATATAATTCCGCAGAAACCCGGCCTTCGATCGATAATGTAAATCCTAGAAACTTGGAAGTGACGGTAATGTCAAAGTTAGAAAGTATCGCGTGTCGAACGCTATTTAGTCGTACGAATTACATAATTGCACACTTCGGGTTTCAATAAAAATGTTAGTTGCGGCCGATTACGATCTGCATAATACGATTATACTAATCTCTAAGGCTGCGTTTACACCGTAGATAAGCGAGGAACTAGAGAGTCATTACATTTATCTATCCTCGCCCAGCGCTTCAGCTCTAAATTGGTTCTTAACAAACACATACCATACCTCGCTACGCAGTACGCATCCTCGCTTGTATTTGCTGGAAGCGCAGCGTAACAGTTGTATCACTAGAGTCGCAGTTATTAAAAACTACCTATTGCTCATTAAAGTAGGCGTTCAGGGCGAAGGAGATCATTGATAGTCTGAGATTAGATAGACCATTGAGACCGCAGGTGTCACAACTGTACATAAGCTAAGGTGACCACTTACCATGATTATAGGATATTTTGCCACCACTTGGTATTAAAACGAGTCGGTTTCCTCACGATGTTTTCCTTTAACGGAGGAGAACCAATTTCACACTTACTTTACTTGTAAGTTCCGAGAAACTCATTAACACGAGACGGGTATCGAACTCATCCTTCGGTTTGAAAGCCTTTTGTAACCTATGATGTAGTTTGAATTGTACAAAGAGATCTTTATAGTTGCTTCATGAAAGAACGAATCAACATTTAACGTCACGTGAAGATAGCCTTCTAGACTCTCGTATTTCGGTCAGTCGCAGTCGTTTAGAACAGCACGATTCAATAGAATATTGGCTAGATGAAAGTCTACGATAGGACTGGAATGACGGTTCTGTTGTGCATTTAGATCGCCGTGGAACCGAGCCGTTTGAGGTCGAACAAATTAATTTGCTTTAAAGCGTTTACGACGTTTGTATAATTATGTACTATCGTAGAACGTTCAGTTCAGTTACATGCAAAGACATTTGACCCCCTTTTAAACAAACTTGTATGCAGAGACGTGCTGTCATGTCTGAACCGACTGAACCTGAGTATCGTACTAAGGCCGGAAAACGGGGAATCCCCAGTGTTACATAAATGGGCCAACGAACCCATGGGCATTGCAATGTCTTATGCAACTGCATAAAATTTCAGGAACTACCAATGATTTTACAAGAATTTTCAGTTTAGCTCACTAAGGTGCGACATGTTCTGAAGAGCTTAAAATATAGGCCCCCATTTTCAGGCACTCCGAGTCCGCTCGCCTCGGACTGTGAGTTAAGACCTAGAATTATTATAATATGATATACCCTAAAATCATCATCATCTCAGCCATAAGACGTCCACTGCTGAACATAAGGCCTCCCTTTTGGACCTCTAAAAGTATCGGTCGGAAAGGGGGGGGGGGGGGGTTGCCATACGCGCCACGCATGGCAGGCGGGTTGGCGCGCGCAGTTTTTTTTCTTTGTTTATTGTTGCTTAGGCTTTCGGAAGATGCTGCTGCCCATCTCCCGGTATATTCCCTTAGCAGACTCCTACTGCAACCACGGGACGATGTGGTGGGGGACATTCTAAGGCCGGGCACCCCACGGCAAAATATTATTTATCAGTGATGTGTATAAATAAATTAAATACATATATTTGCATTGCCCAATCAGCTGAAATAAATAATATGAATACTCATCATACATAAATTATTTATCATGATAAAGCTTTTGTTAAAATCTTAAATAAGAGTTTTGAGACATAAATATAAGATGTCATCATTATCTATTGACAGGATTATACGACTCCAAAAGCGATATTATTTATTATCATCTCAGAAAAATATAAATCTTATTTGCTAATTTAAGACATCAATAAATTATACAAGTCTTAATAATACTTAGGACAATATCCGTTAAAGAACGTTACTGGATTAGGCAGCGTTTTTCAAGATCATTAGTCATCCTCTCAAGTTACCAAGGCCGTTGCAAATCCAGCAAAAACTTTGCCAAATTTATTCTGTTTATTTCTGACACCATCACTAAATAAGGATTCCGCTCGTTGTGATTGTGTAGTGTCATTATCACTATTAATAACGAGTTGTGATACATATAAATGTTAGCTATCATTTACTTAGGTCTTTCAATAATCTACACAAATCTCGACTCATTCAAAGATTCCTTTCAATCGTGATGACGATGGTAATATACATAGCTTGCGACATAATTAGTCAGTGCGGAACAGGAGAAAAAAATATTAACAACTTTCCTATGCACACATTTTGTAGCAGTCATGAAAAACCTTTGGAAAATGCATGGGAATACCAGGCAGAACATTATTTAAACGTTTCTAATATTTTTTAATCGGCAAAAACTAGTAAAGGTTTAGGATTAAAGAAAAAGTAGAAAAATCCACTGCCTCAGGCACTGGCTTCTTCGTCAGATGTTGCTAGATGTCACCCTAAGACGCATATAAAATAAAGGATATGGTGGATAAATTCGCAGCCATCAGTAGCTCAGTTGGTCAGAGCGCAGCTGAGCCAGTAGATTTTTCTACTTTTCCTTTATTTCTAAACATTGTGGTATTGCTAGCAGACGTTCTGTTGAATACAAAATTAATTGTAATGTAAAGCTGCATTTATCATAAGTACTAATATATTCATGTCGTCAAGTTAAAGTGTGTTAGGGTAAATCTGTTATAAAAACTTCATTGTAACAAATCGTTATGAAGCTTCATAACTTACAGCTCTTCAAAAAACGAATACTTTCAGCAGTACCCAATTTATGACACATACTCAAATTGTGCAAGTCTCTTCTTCAATTTCTAGCATTTGTTTCGCCAATTTTCGCCATTTGACTCGCATAAAGGCGTAATTGCATTAGTGGTCACGGCCAATTTGCTCCAAGCTCGTGTAAATGAGCCTTTATTGGTGTTGGGTTGGTGGTAGAGTTATTCTAATGTTACTCAACATGTGGTAGGTACTTTTATATTTTTATGATGATTTTATTGGATTGCTTCACCCGGTGGTTTGTTAATACAAGTATTTACAGCAAATACGGATTACGACCGCCTGTATAGAGAAGAATCCGCTTAATTTAATTGCATTAAAGAAAAAGTCGATTAGCATTGTTCCTTTTAGGTGTTGCAGATACTTATTTTCAGTTTTCTAAAGTTCAAAATAGCCAAGTTGGCGCATACATTTATATGTTTTCTGTCTTTTTAATTCGTATTTCCGTGTAAGATGCACTTTAAATAATGATTACTATTGATTCTAGGTAGTTAGATATTCGTAATATGACGGAATATCACATTAACGTAACTCCGGTGTTATTGACGACGTCCCGTGGCCCGCCAGCCGCCAGCCGGCACCACACAAAAGGCAATACGGGAACAATGGGTCATAACGCAATGCATGAACAACGACAATCAACAGCTCGGTCTGGAATCAATCTTATGCACGGCAAAGCTGAGGGTATGCTATTGGGTAGTTATTGACTACGTAACATCGAGCTGTTGCAAAAATAGTAAATGCTGCACAGGCTAGAAAACTGGTGATTTCTGTCCCGGCAAGTTCGTGCGGCGCGTGACGCGTGGCTTAAAGTTACTTTGCGTCTTAGGACGGCAATGTTGTACTAATATCCATTGCTGAAGCGTCTTGCTAGAGAGCCTATTTAACAATAATTCTAGGTAGGTAATTTATTGCCATTCTTTAAAAAGTGCAAACACCATTTAACACATTGTTACCGATTATCAACTTATCTATCACTCAACAACACTGACAACGCAATTTTCAACTGTATACTTCTTTAAGATTTTATCACACATAATCAAGACAAACCAATTAGATTATCTTAATGAGGCACGCGCCAAATAAACAATATTAATGCCTCAAAAAAATGCAGTACACAAATTCCTACACCCACACCACGCATATACTAAAGACTTCAATGAAACTCTAAATATACCCACAAACTATTACAAGGTTCTAATGCCATATGCTAATTGAAACAACTTGGGACCATTGCAAAATTATATCAATGATATCGCCGCGATCGCGATTCGTTGCCAAAAGGTTCCAATTTGCATGTTTATCTTGAGTGAGCTAGAACCTTGTCTCAATGATTTGCATAAATCATGACGATAAAAGTTGATATGCGCGGGCGGCGGTCCTTGCGCTTACTAGAAGTCTTTGAAATCAAAATGGCGGAAGAGCTAAGAAAAGGACTTATTCCTAAGGTTGATGTGCGTAAAAAGCTTTGATTTCAAATTCTGGATTCCATCTGTTTACTTTTTTTAACTTAAACCAAAATTGCAGGCTTAATATTTTTAACATAGAAAATAGTTAGGTATTACCTACGTACTTGTGTACTTAAAAATATATCCTATAACGGGCCGCTGCCAGAATATTTTGCGAAATGCCGCAGTATGATCGATAGCTTATATGTAATTGATATGATATTTCTACTGCCACTGCTGCCGTAATTCGAACATGCCGCGACGGGCAAATTATAAGCACTCACTCATGTTACTTATGATAGTTTTGATACAGCCAGTACAGTCACCGGCAATAGTATCTTCCTTCATGAAGGCCGCAAACATATGTGACACGCTCGTATGACCCTACAAATAAGAGCGTGTCACATATTTTTGCAGCCTTCATGTAGGAAGATACTTTTGCCGGTGACTGTACATACGATAAGCTCTTTTTTGTAAGCTGTGTGGAACTGTGTAGAGAAGGTAGCCGGGGAAAATCCAGGAACCTTCAGCACCAGATTGCCTTTACTACTGGAATGCTCCTACTGAGCTTGAGCCAGTTTTTGACTGCAACCATGGGCAGCGACTGAGTAAAAAGGTGTTTAAAATGTCCCTGCGCCCTGCCCACAGCGGCGAATTGTAACGGCGGCGTATAACACGTTTCGATTACCACGCTGCGCCTACGCAGCTCCTTGGCTAAGATTATGGATTACTATTTAATTACTGGCTAAGGCTCACTGCTGTCGCGGTTCTTGACTTACCGATTCCGATTTGTCTTTCATGACGGCTTTATTGCCTGTCCTTTGGCAGTTTATGTGTGTCTGATTTATGGTAGTTTCGATATATAACTTTGCAAGGCCGTTGTACATGTTAATTGGCTTCCAAAATAGTAATGTCCTTAATTTGACGCATTGCAAAATTTTTGATGATGTCTCAAAAATCTCAAGATGTACGATATGATTCTCAGCTGGCTATTTCTTTTTAGTATATACAGCAGTATATATAGCCAAAGCAAATAGGCTTATTTGTAGGCATATGAGCGGCCTCGTTGAGGAAAATACCATTGCAGGTTACAGTACCCAGCTGTCCCTAGTCTGTCAGCCTAGTCGCGTGGGGCGAGGACAGATGTGAATATACAATTCCCGCCTGGATCATCGCATCATGTATAATCGCAAGGCATGAACTTTTATATTACAATTGAAGATAGAGGTTGAAGATATATTAGAAACAAGGAAACTTAACTCTTGTCGTTATTGTAGTACCGTGAACGGTTATCTGTGAAGTTATCAACGGATATCCTGTACTTAGCCACTTAACGGAGCCCTTTGTGGGAACAACTGACTAATATTTCATACATCGTGTATCAGTGCTGCGGAAAAATCGTGTTTTGTAAACAAAGACGGTTTCGGTTTCAAGTGATACGTACCTATTGTCAAATGATTGAGACAAATGCTTAAATGGTGTGTCAATAAATACTTATTCTGCGTCACTCCCATAACACTTACTTAGGTAAGCATCAGCACCCACCCAACTATAACGAATCTAACAAAACCTACATAATATTAAAATCATGAAGATATTTGTTAGACTTACAGTTATAGGGCATATTGTAAGGATGTGTAAAAATTATTTACAAAAATAACATTTACAAGACTGCCGAAAGAAAATTCTAGACAACGTTCCGCGCGTGGGCATATTCAAAGATAAGTAATTGATACGGTGAGAAGTTTTCAAATAACGCACCAGATGTGAGATAAAACGTCGTTACCACACATGGGAAAGAATGAAGGAAATGATGCTAATAAGTCAGTTTATAAACGTATAAACACGTAAACGTGTTTTGTTAGCCTTGGCCTTGTCTTTAAGGCGTTGTCACAGTGTTTGCTTTGTATGCGGTTTACGATATAAGCGGGGTTTAGCAGTGATGCCAATTTAGAATGTTGTGTAGGTACCAGTTATGTCTGTAATTGACAACACCTTGAACCCTCAAGTCTTCCTTTCGGAGCCAAAGTTGCCGCCCGGCAACATTTTCCATACATTTGGCTCATATTTTGCACCAGAAAATGGTATTCCATTCGTTTCGGCAACTTTGCATGTCCATGACGGTGGAGAATCTTTTTCAATACTTACCACTGATGTCACTTATCATCGCTCAGTATAGCTCATCTATTCGTACATCACAGTCTTACGATCTTACGTTAAACATTCCTCCTGACCATCAAAAATCGCTAACACAACATTATCCTTAATCTATTTAACATACTGATTGATCTATGATCATTAACCGTAATTTTAAACACGCAAACGGATATTTTTATGGTAACTTGTGCCATTTATTAATAGTCAAAGTCACAACAAGTTATTTCCTATGTAGTTATTAAAATCTGCCTTTATAAGGCGTACCTAGCGTATGTATGGTAATGTATGGAAATATGTAATCCATCTATAGTCGATTATGTACAGTGAGCAGCAGAAGTAGCTTAGAGAGTAAGATGTTTAAAACGGCCTTCAAACACTCTTATTTTCTTAAAAATAAAGTCGTGTTTAGATCAATTTGAACATCTCACCCACTTAGCTACTTATAATGCTGGCTGTATGCACCGACAGCAAGTGCCTTAGACGGTAATGGACATTTATAAAGCGTCTAAGTTAAGACTTGTTTAGGTATGAAACAATACTAATACAATAGAATGCGCTATGTATTAATTTGCATACATACACGTGAATCCTTACTTTAAGACGTCAGCATGCTTCATTTTATTAATAAACAAATGGTTGATTTAATGGTTACGACTTATCACAGTTGTTTGTATAAGAAAGTGTAGTTTTCCAGACCATAATATTTTGATAGGACCGAGGAAGACCAAGACGTGCGTTTCTAGATTAAGCCGAAGAATAAGCCAACTAAAAGGCTCTAAAAACTTTAGCAGAGAACAGAACAGAACGGCGATTACTACTTACTCCACTGACAAGAACCAGGCTCTTGATGATGTCACACTCCTTCGTATCGATTTTATTTTGACCAATTATTCTCCTGATTCACATTTTATCTGTTCATATTGCGCTTTCTTATTCGCAAACCTTTCTGTTCTTTCTGTTCCATGTTGTGTGCGAAAAGCACAAGAAAATGCCCCCTCTAGTATATGTTAATCTACCGACAAGGATGTTTGTAACGATTCACGGTTGTCCGTAGATCACGTCATCGATTTACGTTCAAAGGCAAATACGGCACATATCATATTACCTACGACTACTTCTAGTTCCAACGTCCTTGTCAAGGTGACGAATTAGCAAAACTCAACGTTCAATGCTTATTTATTTGTTATTGATATGATATTAACTTAACTCCCTAATATTATTCACATTAACCGTGCATGGAAATAAGGTAATTCTTAGGTAAACTTAGGTTACAGCACAGCCCAAATGTGTATAAACTCCAAAGGTCTTTTCCACATCTCAAGATTCTTAAGTTCACTAGATTAAATCTTAACAAGTTCTACATCGCGCTATCAGCAAACTTGAAGACGTTTGTACTTAATACACGTTTAAGAAGTTATTTTATCTTCAAAATTACGTAGAACAAATAAATAAATAAAATAAATAAATATTAGGACACAATCTTACACAAATCAACCTTGTCCCACAGTAAACTCAATAAGTCTTGTGTTGTGGGTACTAGGCGACGATATACATAATAAATAGATATAGATAAATACTTAAATACATAGAAAACATCCATAACTCTGGAACAAATATCTGTGATAAACACACAAATAAATGCCCTGACCAGGATTCGAACCCGGGACCTCCAGCTTCATAGGCAGGGTCACTACCAACTAGGCTAGGAGGCCGTTACAGAATACTTCGTTTAATGCAGATTTTATTAAGTGGGGTAAAGGGTTTGCGGAAAGACAGCATATGACAGGTTTTAATTCCTGTGCGCACGCTAAAAAAAATTGAGAAGTGGACTAAGTGGGAAATTAAAAAGGGGTACGTGGGCTAAACATCTGATTATAAGATACTGTATTTAACACTTAGATAAATACGGAACGCAGCCCCAAATACGACGGCCGTGGGTGTACCAAACTGCATTCATGCATAATGGCGGAACTGTTTAAATGCTAATCGGTTTCTGTGTCGTAATACTTGCATTCAATTAGGTAAATACTCTCTTAACGCATAGGCATTGCTAAAAAAACAAATGGTATAGAGCATCCTGCAACAGAGGCAGAAACATCAGAATATCTGGAGCAGTATCTAGAAAAACTAGTAAGAGGAATAAAAACGAAGACGGATCGCATATCTGATCAGATCAAAGTTATCAGGGTTATATTCTTAGTCTCCCTCCCTTCTGCTTTACATGCGGCGCAGAACTGCATGGAAGCAGAACCGTTTCATAACGACTGAAAGGGACAGGACAGGCCTTAACACTGGGAGAGTTATGCTGGTTCCACATTCACAAACGACTGTTGCTGATTTGTTCGAACGTAGCAGAGCATGTGACATAGCCCTGGCGTACCATGTACACCAGAAGTAAAGAAGCCAAACGCCCTGAGTGCTCAAAAGCGTGACTTGACTTTATTGTTACAGAGAACATGGCTATGCCAAGATTATTTAGAACAAATGCTTCTAGAATAGACTTGACGACACATTTTCTAACTCAATCCATAAATCCATGTTTGGTTACCACGCCAAACCTAGCCCCAGTAATACCGTCATTATGTCTGCCCCACAATACGTTGCAAATCTCATTCGTGTATGATGGCAATCAATCAAGTTCGTGTAATATCAGTTTATTTTTAACCTTTTGATCGTGGCTTGACAAATGGCTTCCACCGCGTTCCGAAGGAATGGATAAAGGATATAGATGTGACCGAAATAGGATCTAATGGCATAAAGCATCTTTTAAAGTCATAGCAATTTAAGGCAATCACATCATAGCCATTTTATAGGTCATATACTTCCGCAGCGAACCATTTAATAGAAGAATTGTGACTTATTTACAATCATCATCATCGGCTTTCGCGTCTAGTGCAGATGATTAAAACCGGTGGTAGTATTTTTTTTGTTTCTGACGTTCAGTGCACTGTAGGTAGTGTGCCTAAATTGATAAATAAAAAATATTACTTATTTATCTTTTGGTGGCTATAAAGACCGATAGGGGAACGACGCCATTTTTCACATTTCTGGCAGAGAAAATTGACGTCAGAGGCTCCAGCATCGTTACAAAAGAAAGTAAATTATTCATAAAAGTCAGCATCCCCCAATTTTAATTTATTCAATGCCAGTAAAATATCTATGGGAAAAAAATCATAGGGAACCCGAAGAATTCTACAAAACCCTTCAAAAATCCGTTGGCTCATGTAGTAACTGTTATCGGTAATTAGGAATCCGGCTGCGCACGCACAGATATAGATCAGATGCGCCGGCGCCCTTTTACGGGCGACGCAGCGTTTGCGACCTTACCGTGTGTGTCATTCTGACATAATTGGTGCGAGACTTGACAGCACATTTGTATAAATAGCTGAGGTTACAATTGTGACTGATATTTAATTGCTTAAGCTGTAGACGCTTTTAATTTTTAATACATATGCATATATCTTGTGTTGTTAATTTTAATTGTTAATAAATAGTACATTGTTGCCGAGGTACGGAAAGAAAGGAGTTTTATGACGAGGTACTTGGGTGCCAGGCTGCCAGGGCGAGGCTTGCCGAGGCCTGGCACTAGTTCCGAGTCAGAAAATTCCTGTTTCCGCTGAGGTATACATAGTGCTTTTCTCAAATATGTGAGGAAATAAAGAAAAAAATTAGGAAAACTACAAGTATTTTATAGTGGAAAAGTTGTGTTGATACTGTGTTTTATAATAGGTAATACGGAGGTACTTTTAAGCATAGCATAAATAAACCACACCATAGTTGTTTTCTTGTTTTTTGATACCTGAAATAAGCTAAAACACATTATCAGAAAAGATATTAGCACTTATGCTCATCTTCGAATTCATACATACGTCATAAACATAAACCCTTTGTCTCTTGCTTGACCTAGCAGGAAGCAAGTAATCCACTATTATTCTTTCAAATTAGGTAGAGCGCAATCAATTTCCGCACTAGATTCATTTCTGAAAATCATTATTTGAGTTTATTTTGTACTATAAAGTAAATAAACAACGTAACGAAGTAATAGTTTGTTATTAAGTCAAATACAAACTTCGAAAATATTGAAAAAATAATCAACCCAGTGGGACAAACTATTGTTTGAGTGGAATGCACCATTTTAAAAAATACGTAAAAATAATAATGTAACGAAGTAAATTACCTTAACCAACTAACTTTTCCGCTTTTTAAATTTATTTTTAATAAACCATAGAAAAGATAGCCCGACACAGTACGCGCATGCGTATTCGCACGCGCAGTTTGTGAAGCCCTCTACACACGGCTGTTTCAATAAAATTATTTTGCTTGGCTGAATCCGTTTTTGCCTTGGCCCATTAGATTTATATGCAAATATGAGAATTTTAAAAGGGTAACGCAGCGGAAAAAATGGAATTTCATACATTCATTTTACTCCTAGGAGTAAAATGAAGCACTTTCCGTGTTCGATTTAGGAATAAAATGCGGCCATTTCCGAGCATGTTTGAAAAAAAATATTGCAGATTAAGCGCTTCGAGTCTCGTCCGAGGCAGTGTATTATTAAATTCTCCCTTTAGTCCAGCCCTGATTTAAAAAAAGTTGGCAACGATAGGTTTCCCCAAAAAACAATGCCAAAGTATCTATGGAAGATGCACTAACTTCACCAAATTGTATCAATAACCCCGCCATAAATTATCGCGTTTAATAAGTAATAGCCGCGATTCTCGCGAGAATGAGATACATTCCTTCGTGAGTTAGAAAATGGAGTGTATGTATCGAAGTAGGTGTAACACTATTCACTATGTTATTGTAGTATCGGTGTTCTCATTTACCTATGCGATAGTTTGATAACACTTATCGATTGATATCGCTGCTACTGTTCTGAGTGCAGATTATTTATATGAGTACAACTTCGTCTGATTACCTAGTTGTATCAAATTCAGTGTTTCATATGCGATTTTGATGCTTATTGCTAGGAACTTAAATGTTTTAATCGCTTAAAGATTTTGTTGGACTTATGTCCCTTTGGCTCTTAGGCACAAAATTGTTGCGGAATATTAACCACGCAATAGTAATATGACGTATGAGTATTTTAATTAAATTTCTTTATTACGAATAAGAATATAGTAACCGACCGAGCGAAGTGAGGTATTAAATAATATACAAATACAAATACAAAATACAAATAATTTATTGTACGAAAGTGAGTATAGAAAATGATAGACGGTTACATACTCGTATAGTGCGCTGTGCGTCACTATCAGCCAGTGTTTGGCGTACAATATGTTGTTTCTATTGCATGTCATTAAATATCTAACATTGTTTATACTAATGTCAACACTAATTATAATATAGGCGGATTTCAAAAAAAAAAAAAAATGTAATTCTTAAATTAATATAAGTCACAATAATAAAATGTCAATGTCATGCTATAGAAATAATTTAAAACTACAATAAAAATGAAAATTAAATTAAATATTAAAAAAGAAAAAAAAATTAAATCATACACAGAAAAAAAAATCGAGATATGTCAATCATGGAATACATTAATAAAGAGTATTCGGTACATTTTCAATTAAGGGCACCTAAATAGACCTTTATGCTCCATGTTTTTTTGTGGCAATTTTGACTAAAACTGAAACACACGTCTGACAATAACAATTAAGAAGAAGTGACCAAGTCCTCTTAAAAACGCATCAGTAACATTCAATCATATAATTTTATTTGTTCTCATTCTCAGATTATATCTTGACTCTTAAATCCAATATTGATCAATGATCAGATTTGACAAAAGTAATTCAGATAAATAATATTAAGTTCTGTAGGAGTAAGATGAATCAAAATTGGAGTATAGGAGTTAGAAGGTAAAAATGTTTGTTGCGAGGCCTTTATTCGAGATGAACTAGTAGTAGGTATAAATGCAGTTAGAACGGCCACTTATCTCAGCCATGCACATCTTCACAAATAAGGCGAGCGGGGTCCGTTACTCAACAGACATGTCAGGCAATTACCCTGGACTAGAATGGGTGTGGTTATCGCTTACCGAGCTCTTGCCTAAGTAATATTTAATAATAAGTATAATTTAAAAGAAATACGTACTTCACTAAGACTACACCAACTTTCCGAGGGAAAATGCCCTGTAAAAAATGCTCAATTCACTACAGATGTGCCAATAATATTTGAAGAGTTCGTTCGATTTCTCCAAAATGTCATTATCAGAGCCTGACCTAATTAGCTAATTACAATAGAAATAACTGTGAACTACATACTATCAAATTATAAAAGAGTTTTCCATTTAGTTCAAGCCGTCTTCCAATATGCAGTGAACAGTGGACATACTTTTTAGAAACTTCTTCGAAACCCTGAACTATGATAAAAACTTTTCTTGTGGATTAAGGAATGAACTTATGTGGTTTGTCTGAGGCGAAGACTTGGTAGAGCTATGGTAGTAGTGGTTCAACTGGACTCTTTTAGAATGAACAGAAAGAGGAGTGGAAACGGTACGGTTTTTCTAATTCTTTGGGCGCCTTACGCTACCTTCCCACTAAGGCGGGTATGAGCGACGGTCGCGACGGATGATGCTATTGGCTGATATCCGTACGCCTTCTGTCATTTCTGACTCAGTGAAAGGCAGCCTTTGATGCATTTATGTTAATGGATGTGGATGTTACAGATATATTTGTAGGATTTAAAGGCCGAAGTAGATGGGCACTTGGACTGCCCTCACTAATCCAGAGAGTCTAAAGTAGCGACTCCGGGCATAAAACGCTGCTCAGGACGGCCCAATGGATGGACAACCTATGTTTTTTCTGCTTCTATTTAGTTAGTCACGTGACACATGAACTTACATGAGTTGCACCAACCATTGCTGGACCAAGGACATATAACTGATCAGTAACCAACGTTACTCGGCTGATTTCTATGAAACTTCCCATAGGTACAATACATTTTGCCACCGTTTTATCAGTGACATACGGTTGGGTGCAACCGACCCTACGTCTGTGTCGTTTCCGCTTCTTTCCCCCTTCCATAAACGGGTGATATACTCATTTGCACTTATAGTATTAGTATAGCTCGTACCAATTATAATTATTTGTATTGGTGCATTAGCTATGTCTACCTGAATCCATAGACAAATTAATCATAGTTGTTTTTTCTCTAGCGCCACAGAATGTATTCTAGATAAGTGCGATAAGCCATAGATAACACGTCTGTGATAACAGATTATGAGATAAGTAACCGCGTGTGTATGTGCATTTGACATTAACCTGTTTTAGGCGCTCAAGGCTTGAAGATAAAGTGTCCTTGAGATTAAGCCTTCAGTCAATATTTCTTTAACATTCAGGATCTATACTTCATTATAAAAGCTTATTACGTATCGTTGATGAAGCACCTAACAAACTACAACCCATTTTGTATTTTATTTATTTGGAAAAGAGCCAACGACAGGCAAGCTTTTGCAACAGTTATAACGGAGCTTCTATGAATTAATAACTAATATTGACAATTCTGATATACTTTGCAACGTATGTACGATCACACTCACTGCACGCTAGCACCCCAGCATAAGTCGCATAACATAACTTTATCGTATCGTTCTGCACACGACTTCATAAAAACTACGGCTTTAAACACGTCATAAGTCAAGGCAGTGCATTTTTCTATGGCTAGCATGTATTAATCGGTCTAGACAGCACAGTTTTACGGCTGAAAATGCTTGCGGCATACGAAATGGGTTGCCACTCTCAATTTCAATACCACAGCAAATATACCTACTCTATTAGTTTACATATCATCCAAAATTTGACCTCTGAATAAAAAAAGAAAACTAAACTGTTTGGACGAATGACAAGATCGTAAAGTTTTTGAAATCAAGATAAAATTAGTAATTTCACCGCCTTGTGCCAAGATAACGAAACTCTCAGCTGGGAAGGGACCCAGAACCAGGACCACCGCTAAATCAACTGAGCTACCGAAGCCTTACCCGGCTACGGGTATATTCCCAGAACCGTCGCAAAGGAATTTCCATCAACAGCCAATCCTTTGAAACAATCACCGATATATAATGAATATATTTTACCTCAATGGAAACAATTGATAATTTCAAATCTCTACAATTATGTAAATTTTTGCTATTACCTCACAGTGTACACTATACATTCGCAACACTTTACATAACACAGTTTACCTCGGACCGTTAAGTTTGAGATGACATCAGAACAAACAGATCGTGCGCGTGCGCTGATGCCTTGTCCACCTGTCAGGCGCAAGTGATAAGTGACAAACTCTTATCTCATAATAAATAAAAATACATATGCTTCATAAATTCAGTCTCAAAATTAAAGATTGAAAAACTCCTTGGATCACTTAAAAAATGGAATACTTATATACAGGGGTCGGAAAAAAGTGCGGATGACGTAAATATTACGTAATCTTGCACACAGGTTTGTATTTAAACATCCGTGTGACATGCGTGAGTCAAAAACGTACTTACTAATTTCAAGTGGCGATATTGTTTAATAAAGAGATATGATAAGTGATAATTGTTTTGAAAATCAAAAATACTATTTGGAATCATCCTATAAGTGGTTTGAAGTCATACGCACTTTTTGTCTGACCCCTGTATATATCAATAGCTAGCACATGTAAGTAGTTAAAATGATCTGAGCAACTACATAAGAATGCAAATCATTTAGAATTTTGATCATTATAGTGTCAAGCTTCTTCACCTACATTTTATCCTATCCTATCTTGGAAACGCACTTTCGATAACGATAAGATTGTATGTAAATATGCAAATGTAAAATATAAAAGTGGAGTGGTAGATGTAGCTGTTATTACTCAAGCTACATGTAAGTACAAAACCATATAAATATAGGTACCTTACATGACTGTCTAATTTTCAACTTACAACTTTTGCCATTTTTAATAGTAATTTAATTTGTATAAATTCAATTCGCTTTGACTCGTGACTTAGACCAATTTTGAAGTGACATAACGACACCATGCCCTCTAAAGGCATCTAGAGCAGCTAGTAAACAAATTATAAATGTATTGATTTATTTCCTAGCCTTGCTTTACTTAATAATTAAAAGCAGAATATCCGTTTCAAAATAGGTAATCTAATTGGGTAGTTTATGTTTTTCGATATCATGTTAGCTGTCATAAATCAATAACGCGGACTCATTCGGTTCTATTATTTTAGGGTTCCGTATTTCGTATTCAGCCGTCTGCTATTCGTGTGACTATCGTTATGTCCATTACCTTTTTTCATGGACCTTTAGTGGAAAACTGGACAGTTTGCACTATCATCTGCTTAATGAATTTAACGGTTCTTGAAATATAATAAAAACAATTTATTGCGAATACTTGGAGTCAACTTTACTAACGCAAGACTTAACTGACCAATGATAGGCTTAATCTCCTTGTAACAAGGTTGAAGATTGGACTGTTAACTTTGCCGGTGGTGTACCGCGTGTATATTTGATATTACCACAAAAGGAAACCAGAAGCAGGTTTTGATGTTTTAAAACGACATTGTAATAAATATTTAGTTAATTGTTAATTAACACCGAGTAATTAATTTTTTAATTTATTTCACTCAGCAATGTACTGCGTATACAGTACAATGTGACACATATCAATTGTGACGTTTTAAAGGCAAAGTAATCAGGTAGGAGCAATACATTGCGTGCTGAAATATTTTATATGGAAAAATAAAAGTCGTAAAATTTTAATAAAACATATGGAAGTATGTTTATTAGTAAATTATTACGGTCTATACTAACTACCCATAGCTTATGTGGTAATATTAAAAATACACGCTGTATACTTCATCAACTCACTGCACTCGAGGGTCTCTTTAGTTTTCGCTCGACCTTGTGCCATGTTAGCATGGACATATTTGTATGGTTGAAGACGATAACTTGATTGGCAAACTGCCTTCCGCAATAATTATGTTGATAGACATACGTAGTGGAGGTCATACAGACATACTATTATGCTTCATTAAATAAATGTCAAATATTTGTCATTTGTTATTGTTTTTGATGAACTTTACTTTTTAAACACATGACAATACGCATCTACGTTGATCAGAAAGGGGTGCAGACTATTTAATTGAAATACGAGTAGATAGTATGGTACGTAAATATTTATGCTAACTCGTATTACATATATGTCTCTTATTCCAAGAAAAACTGCGACCTTATCAAAGTGAAATAATTATGCAACGATAATAGGTGGGAGTTAAGTGTTTTAGGTTTCTATTCAATTCATGCCTAAAGATGACACCCGTTATTCATGAAACTTAGCAAGCCTCTGGCAAATGTGGTATCTCTCTAACAACTCGAACTTGAAAGTGACAGCGATTATGAAAGGTTTAAAAGTTTGCCTTGAAAGAGAAAGTAAAGCCGCTAAGCTAGGTGCTAAAACCTTACCAAACGCTATCAGCCCATTAAATTGAAGTGGCCGATGCAACAGTATGATCGGACAAGTATAAACAAAGCTCCGTTGACATTTAGCCGTTTCACAAGACTTTCCCCGCACGATCCTGAGAGCAGTCACGAGGTGTCGTCACATATGGGCTTATACATTTTACTGTTTCTTGGTACAGTCAGCGTCAAATAAATTGTAACAGCTGGAGTAGCCAAATAGTTCGTCAATGATCAAATAGGTCGTCACACCATATATTTTGTATGGTGTGACGACCTATTTGATCATTTTGGCTGTTGCAATATAATTAGATGATCAAACGAACTTACCTGAAGTGAAGTTCGATCTAAATTGTCATGTCTTCGCTGAAAGATTTATATTTATTAACGAGGTAGTTGCCTAGCAACGCCACAACGGATCCGCACCTAGTTTATCGTAGAAAGAGAAAAAAGATATCTGTCTTCTTCTACGATACCCGGTCACTGGTCACCTCATTATTTTCAGAGCATAGCATATATTTCAACATTGTTATTACAGGGCTCGTATGGGTAGGGTGGGACTCTAAATCTTTCAGCGAAGACATGACAATTTAGATCGAACTTCACTTCAGGTAAGTTCGTTTGATCATCTAATTGTCATGTCTTCGCCTCAAGATTTATATTTATTAACGAGGTAGATGTTCAGAGCTAAACAATGTTGAAATCGAAATCAACAATGAAATATGAAATCAAAGTATATACCATAATCAAAGTATATTTCAAAATAAACGCTTCATTTTATATAGGTAACAACTAACAAGTGTGTTACTATAATAAATATAGGCAGTGGCCTTTTTAACGATAATTAAAATACACGAGTTCCACCCGAATTTTAATAACTCAACTGGATCGTTAATTATACTAAAATACTTATCTACCTAGAAAAAATCAGCTAAATAATGTTCTTAGCCAATTTAAAGGTAAGATTTTACCTTGAAAGTTGGTTTAGGTAGGTTTTTTTTTTTTATAGACATTTACAAACACCAGGGGGGTGCAACTCAGTGTAAATCTGTCAAAAAAAAAATTGAGTTCGACATGATGTATCCGATACGTTTGCATAAGTGCGAAAGAGAACTTGTCATGCGTTAGGAAGGGACAAAACGATTTGTGACGTTACAGAGGTCTCTCTGTATAGTACTATTATTTACTCTGTGTAAATACCCAACATTGGTTTAACGGTCGTGCTTTAGTTTTTCCATCCACCAAATTAGGAAAATATATATTTATATGTGGGTATCACTCTGGCATCGTAAATGTTACTTAAAAGGTTACTCAACAACATAGGTAAGGGATGTTGGTATTTAAATTAATATATATATATATATATATATATAAATTTTGTTTTTTGTGTTGGTCAAATGAACAACACCGAATTTGCAACACGATCTATATCTACTAATTTTGCTAGAAATTTTACTAGTCGATGATATAGAAAAAGGTAAAAAACAGAGTCTTTCTTATTTACGGCAGATGTTTCAAATAGTCTTCAATTTATGTTAGGTGTAACTAGAGTAGGTATTGATTAATATCTTATACCAGCAAACGGGTTTGCCATCTTCAACCAATGGTAAGAATAAATACCAGGGATAAAGAAATAATAATATGATTTTTTTTTACTGAAAACATCTAGTAAAACGGTTTAAATCTCGTTCGGGTAGTAAATACCTACTAAGGTAAAGAGGTATTTTGCTATCGAGTTCATCAAACTTTAAATATGAAACGTCTCAACAATCCGTTTTTATGGAGCTTGTGACGTCACGAAATACTGTGGTGAGTGGATATCCATTACTTGAGTATGAAAACGATATTTGATCTTATTTTCCAATTGCATTTTGCTACTTATAAGTATATAATACATATATAGGTATTTTACGCCTGCTCGAAGAATGGAATGATTGACAATTCCCTGTACTTGAAACGGATCTGAGGTTTTGAAGGTAGGTTAATAAAATTTTCCAGTTTTGCTCCCCTATTAATAAATTGGAAATCATGAAAAACAATATTCGTTTTCAATTTATTTTGATAATTAGCAAAATAACACATTGATTCGACTTGTCGATTCTCAAAATATGTCTGAGAGGCGCAGTACGTGCTAGCTTATTCCATAAAATAAGTTATAGCCGAATCTGATTTGGAAAATAAAATTGCCGATTTATGGTTGCAAACTAGAATGGGCAACAATAGTTTTATTTCCACTTGGTAGAATGAACTTTAAAGATTTATGTTAGCATATCAAAACGAAGGATTGAAAAAGTATGTTTAGAATGGGGACTTCAACTTTAAATATATATTTTATTTGGCTTATTTGTCATCAGAAAGCTAATAAATATTTTCCATGGAAAATATCGCCAATTACAAAAAAAAACGTACAGTAATGAAAATCATACATGGCATCAAATGTTTTGGTTAATTATGTTCTAGATAATGTCTTATTTTCTGTATAAGAAAATGTGAAGAGGGAAGCACTTATGTATCCTTGCACTAATAAAGTGCAATAGCCTTTAAGTTCCTACTATTTACAATAGGTACTATATATAATCCTTCTTATATGAAAACTTGGCTTTAATTTGAAATGTTCGTTTAAGTTGAATTATTTTACAAATAAGATCAGTCAAACTAAAAACGCAGGTACTATAAGGTTCCTTTCCCCAAATGTTTTAAAACACAGTAGGTACATTTTGTATTATAATCAAATCATGGCATATCCAGTGTTTCGATGTCCTATTTTTTACTTTATTATTGTAGTAAAATAATCCAAGTTTGTAAAAGTTATTTGTTCACAAAACGTAGTAAAATAAATATTTTTATTTTTCTAGCAAAAACAGACGTCGTTATGACAGACCTTTATAAATAATGCCATACAACAAGGATATTGTAACTTTTTAGTATTTTGAGTAAACATGAAAGCTCGCATGACCAATTGGCCATGAGTTGCAGTCAGCACTTGCGATCTCGCAATGCGTAATACACGCAGCCAGGGAAAATAACGTTGAAATCGTTAATTCGTAGATTGTATTTGATGTGTGGAAATTAAAAATGTATTTCTCTTATTTAAATACAAGAACCGCGGCTATCGAGACGCACGTCGCTTAGTACAAGCTTGCCATGCTTGTTTTTTGTGAGTAGGAAAGTAATATTTTTTTGAGTAAGTAAAATGTAAATCCTAAAACCTGCCTGGTGCCTGATCTGAGCACTGTGTGTCTGCGAGGTGGATACTTTAAATAAATCCTTACCGTTTTGAAGAAAGAAAGTCTCATCTCATATAATAATATTATCTACAGATAATCTATCTATATATACATATATAGGTACTGCAGGGTCTGCAGGCTCATGCTTTAGTTCTTACTCGTAAGACTTTTATGCAATTTGATCAATCGACTTTGTACCAGACCGAGGAAAAAGCGCCTGTTGCCCGTCATTACTGCTTACATGCGGGACTCGCCGAGTGCCGAGCCGAATGGCTCGTTCTTTCTGATTCTATGGAATCGATAGTAGAGAGAGACATAATAATACGAATATTTGGGCGAATGCCCGAATGTGTGTACACGGCTGAGGTGCTCGGCACAAAACAAACCTTATGTTTTCATTTGTATTTTAATTGCCAACCAAGGAAGATACAAGATCTGCGCGTACCTATGTGACTAACGTCTGCACGACAAAAGCGTGTGAATGAGGCGCTGGGCGTGCTGACTGCTGACGGCGTGGCCGACGTACGCAACTCGCGCGTTTTCGTCGGCGGTTCCTACGGCGGTGGCGCTGCCGTGGTGATGAGACGGTTGGCTCCTCATGTTACAATTAGCAGACTTACAGCCTTTTTTGTTTCGGTAGAATAAGAATTAGGTACCTTGATTTGAAGATAATTAAAATTAATAAAGAAAATTATAACACTGCAGCCCACAGTTTTTTTTGGTAGTTAATGTTTTTCTACCCTCTGTTGATCTTTTGAAACCTGTTTGCTGTTTGTAGTAAGTACATAGGTACTTGCTCCGTATATACTTTGCACGTAGGTAGGTTGGGCACCATTGCATAGCCATTTAGCCTGTGATATAAATATGCACAATCGTATTATTATTATTTTTTTTTTTTTTTGGAAAATGTGCTAAGTAGGTATCAAGAAACTTAAGTCCTTTCAAAATTGGCGTTTACATTTTTGCCAATTCGCCATATTCCGTCGCCTCCGAAACAAAATCGATACGTCTGAAGTCTTCGGCGTTGGCGAGGGTCCTGATGCTAGTTCCGCAGGCTGCAACACTGACGAGGGTCCAGGCTCCGACTCCAAATCCCAAGCTGCTAGTTACGGGATACCTCCTGAGGCCTAGGTCGATACACCCAATTGTTTGTCTATTTCTGCGGCTTGCAGATTTTGTGGAGGCGGCGGTAGTTTATATTCTACAAGGTAAAAATAGCGGTTAACATCTCGTGTTAACTCTGCGAAATTGCTACTGATTATTATCTCGTAATAATTCTGAGCTATAATTTCCACTGCCTAACATCTCGTGTTAGATCGGGGAATAAGTATGTGATTTATTATGCGAAATGCATATCACTGTTAAAATAAATCACAACCACAGGCTCCAGGTAGACTTCAAATAGATCGCTTCCAAAGTTATTCCAAAAGGAAAAAATAACGGTTAACATCTCGTGTTAACTCTGTGAAATTGCTACTGGCTAATATCTCGTAAAAGCTCGGAGCTAAACTTTCCGCTGCCTAACATCTCGTGTTAGGTCGGGGAAGAAGTATGTGAATTGTATATCACTTTTAAAAATCACAAACACAGGCACTTCGCTCCTTTTCCTCCGAAGAAATTCCTTATTTCATCACTCCTCTTCCGATCTTGATTTTCCTTTAGTCATAAAAATTTAACTAAAATCCACTAGGTAATTAGCTAAATAAATCAACGTTATTTGCTAGAGCTCTAACCAGGTGCGATCGCTGCGCGCGCAAAAACAATAATGAGGTGACCAGTGACCGGGTATCGTAGAAGAAGACAGATATCTTTTTTCTCTTTCTACGATAAACTAGGTGCGGATCCGTTGTGGCGTTGCTAGGCAACTACCTCGTTAATAAATATAAATCTTGAGGCGAAGACATGACAATATTTGACGCTGACTGTACGATACGATATAAAGTAAGGAAGAGAAGCAAAGGAGTAAAATTTAAAAGTCGGTAAGTTAAGTACATAACATAAACTGTTTATAACTATTAAATCGAGGGATGGGGATACGAATGCGTTTAATCCCGATTGAATCATTATTTGCTATGCGTTAGTTAGAATACTTTAGAAATTCAACGGATTATGATCACATAACAATTTGTCACTAAGGGCGATCATCATGTCTTGAAGCATCAATGACTTTTCAAAGAATGTGTGTGTAAGTTTGTCCAAAATATTTGTCGAGTTGCAGTATTGCAGTAGATAGTTTCTTACAGTTTCCTGCAGTATCTTTTGTTGACTTTCCTTTCAACTTATACGTCCTATATTTTTATCAGTGACAAAATTTTTTAGTTAGATATCAAGAAATGACGCGGATTGAGCTAACTAATTTGGAATATTTTTTACTTGGCATGCCATTTCAGTTCTTGTGAAATAACTATCTTGAAAGTTTTGAGATCTAGGTACTTTGAACAAAGACGTCTGTTTATGAAAATAGGATTCTTATCAAAGTCTCAAATCACAGCCGGGTTAGTCATTATAGAAAGTGAGTGCGCACTCCATGACCGTGGAACCCCTGTGACGTCACCCCTTTGGTAATGAGACGTGCTCTAATTGTTTTATAGCTTATGAGTGCGGTGCGGCCGTTAACCTGCGTTATTTATTTCAAAATATTATCTTTGTATTTATTTTACGATAAGTTAGCTTGAAAGAGATTTTAAGAATATTAGTAGGTGATCTTTGACATTGTATGTACAAAGTGTTGATTATTTTTAAAGAAAACTGTAAACCAAGTATCTACAATTTACTTAAAATTACAAACTGTTCGAATAACCAACTCTTATTTCTGCTTACAAAACTTATCTCTGCAACTTTCACTAGTAGTTAAGAATAAGAATTTAAATTTAACCATATATTTATTGGCCACAGACTGGATCCGGCAAGACCTACACGATGGGCAGCGGCTGGGAAGGCGAGGATTGTGACGACGATCGCAAAGGCATCATCCCGCGCGCCATCAGAGACTTGTTCGCGGGCGCGGAGGCCCGCGCGGAGACGGCGCGCGCGCAGGGCCTGCTGCCGCCCGAGTTCTCCGTGCAGGCGCAGTTCATAGAGCTGTACAACGAGGACATTGTGGACCTGCTGGACCCCGCCAAGGACCCCTACGCTAAGGTAACTAGTTGTATAATATTCTGTCGTAATATTCGCCGAAAGATGACAACTACTGGACGTTTGCAATGGTTTCTTGCGATCTTAAACTGACGATCAGACGACAAGATAAATATGTAAAAAGTCTTGTCGAAATAAGTAAGTACTTTCTGTTTTGACCGTCATATGTTACAATATTATTTTTAATGATGATTGACTGGTGTGGAAAAGCCTCAATTAATTAAGTAATTGATTCATCACAACCCCGGTCACGTCTCAATTGTAATCAAATCAGATAAATCTCCCGATAAGTCTGATTGACCAACACAAACTCCTTTTACGTTCATTGCAATAAAATTTACATACGATCGTCGACCGTTACCGACCATTCGTATACCTTAATGCTACGAGATAAGGTTTATATTTTGGTTAAATGTGTTGCTAAATTTACACAGTGTTACGAGAATGGTGAATGAATTTGTTCAATGAATGAGTCGATTTAATCGTAATAATTTTTACTGGCATTGCGATTATACTGGTTGTTTTGACACTCTTGAGCATTTATGTTCATTGTGCAAGAGTGTATTGCATTGTTGATGTTAACGAAATGATTTAAGTAAATCCTAAAATCCTGATAACACATACTCAAAGCAAAGTTAATTCGCAAGAGAATGAAATGCTAGTATGTATTTTTTTTATAATGAAACAGGAGGATTATTTTGAGGAGAAATTAAAAGTATCACTCATAGAATTTTTACGCAATATGTAACCGCCTAAAATCAGTGAAATCAACTTTTTTTATCCTCTGCAGACCCTTGAACTGTGAGGCTGTCAAAAATACGTATCGCTCACTGAAAGTATATTCCCGTCCCGTACATGCATCTGAGTAAATAATTTATAGTCTCCATACACAAATGCACTAAGAGCGTTCCGCAGCCAAAAAGATTAGAAAGGCTCAAAATTTTAATTTATTTTTCAAGGGCGGCCTCAGAATAACAGAAGATGGCTGCGGCGGTGTTAAAGTCGTCGGCGCGTCCATGCGCGCCGTCCGATGCGTGCGCGAGGCGCTCGGCGCCCTCCGCGCCGGCGCGCTCGCCCGCACCACCGCCGCTACCAACATGAACTCATCTTCATCTCGCTCGCACGCGGTCTTCACGCTGCTCATGAGACAGAGACGGCTAGCTGCCGATCAGGACGTGGAGAAAGACGCTGAGGCGGAGGCGCCTGAGCAATATGAAACGCTCACGGCGAAGTTCCATTTTGTGGATCTGGCTGGCTCTGAGAGATTAAAACGGACAGGTAAGCTTACTTTATCAGGAACTGTGAATTTCCACTGAACAAAACTGGCGTTTGGTAACATAAATATTTTTTCGCCTGAGGTATGAATGTTTTCCCAAAAAATGTACAGTACCTGATGTACCAGAAACAGTTTTTAAGATTATCTTTTTCCTTTTCAGGGGCAACAGGTGAACGCGCAAAAGAAGGAATCTCCATCAACTGTGGCCTGCTTGCATTAGGAAATGTCATCTCCGCTTTAGGCGATAGATCGAGAAAAGTCATGCATGTGCCGTACCGGGACTCTAAACTTACTAGGCTACTACAAGATTCGTTAGGAGGTAAATGCTACCTTGTTGCGTTTGAAATAGGGTATGATTACCTTCCAATCAATTACTGATCTCGATGTTGTGCCAATCAACAGGATCATCAAACAATAGTCGCTGAAAATACAATGCTATATCAACTGGTTAAATGGCACAATTTAAGGTTTAAAGTTATTAAAGAGATTGTCTTCTTCCAGGCAACAGCAACACAGTAATGATAGCCTGTGTGTCGCCCAGCGACCGTGACTTCATGGAGACCCTCAACACGCTCAAGTACGCGAACCGAGCGCGCAACATCAAGAACAGATGCGTCGTCAACCAGGACCTGACCTCCAGAACCATCAACCAACTGCGGCATGAGATAGCCAGGTTGCAGCTAGAACTGGCAGAATACAAACAAGTGAGTAGCGTCCCAATCGTCCGCTAGGTGGCGCTGTTTCGGCCGAGGTGTTTTCTACATCGCGCTAGCGATGTGTCGACGTAGAATCATTCTGTCAATTGTTTCAGTTTCACCAATAAACTAGAACGTTGCGTCCCATGTCGTGTCAAGAATATCTGGACTATTAATAAACTAAACCATTAATTATTATTCAGGGTAAACGCATAATATCAGAAAACGGCGAAGAGGGCTGGAGCGACGTGGCACAAGAGAACGCCATATTGACGGGAGAGGTGGAATCTCTCAGGCGAAGAGTCAAGGCCATGCAGGGCACCATCGACCAGCTCTCGGCGAGGAACAGCGAGCTGATCGCGGAGAAGGCTCTCGGGAACTGGGGGCCGAAGGATGGGAGCCCTGAGGCTGCTGATTGCTCGCTGACTGCTCTGGTTCAGGTGAGGTTCATCATGGTTTGGTTAGGTTTACTATCGACCAGCTCTCAGCGAGGAACAGCGAGCTGATCGCTGAGAAGGCTCTCGGGAACTGAGGGCCGAAGGATGGGAGCCCTGAGGCTACTGATTGCTCGCTGACTTCTCTAGTTCAGGTTAGGTGTGTCATAGTTTGTAATGTCAGGGTAAGGCTTTAATACCTCGAAGTATCATTAGAGGACACCACAGAAAGAAGAATCGAATCTCTAAAGCAAAAAGTGCGTGATGATTTTTGGAGGATTGTACGAGTATTAATCAAGCCATATTTTTTTTAAATTTGAACAGGGATACGTTGGCGAGATAGAGGAGCTCCGAGCGCAGCTCATGGAAGCCAACGGGTTATACGAGGCGAGTCGACGGCGGGAGGCGATGGCGGCGCGGACACGACACGACTCCGTGCACGACCCGGCCTCCCTCATCGACGACGCCAAGCGGGAACTCTACAAGGTGCGTGGAATTCTTTGAACGTCTTGTGCAAACTGTATCTTTGTTCGGTAAACCTAATGAAGCTTGCGAATGCAGTTATCAGGTTAAATGTTGAGAAATCGCGAGATTGGATAATATAGTGTGATATAAAATAATTACGCGTTTGTACCTACTCTTGATTTTTTAAAACAATGCTTCACTTAATAGTTTTACTGTACACTTAGTAGTTTTACTAAAAACTTATTATTTTGACAAACACAGGACTTAATCGCGTACACTTACTTTTAATTTTCCTGACGTTTCGAGCTTGTCATAACGCTCGTGGTCGCAGGCCGTGTTTGTCAAAATAATGAGTGAAAATCGTGTGAGTTTAAATCAGTACAAAGAAAAACTTATCGTATAAAAAATTCAGTCAAAATCATAATTCGTTTTCTATATCAACTTTAGAGCTATACAGAAAATATGATTATTGGTTAGTGTAAATTAACTCGTTTTACCTAACTATCTTACGGTTTTTAGGAAAAAGAGCTCCTAGCCCGCAGCATGGGCGAGCTCGAGTTCCAACGCAAGCTGAACATGAGCGACAGCATGACCAGCGCCGCCGACGCCGACGCCGACGCCGAGACCATCGGCGTGCGCGAGCGCGCCGAGGGGGAGAGTGCCGACGACTCCTCCTCCGAGCAGGAGGAGGACGACGAGGAGAGGGACGAACAGGAACAGGAGGAGGTCAAAGGTCAGGCAGTTCTTTGCTGTTAGTAGTACTAGTTTACACTAACGTCCTAATATGCAAAAGGCGTAAAAAAAGCCTTCATTAAAACGTATATTGTACCCCAACCATAACAAGCGTACGTTTTTTTATCTGTTCTTTCTTCTTTATTCAAAGTTTTATAAAAGTATATGTTTTTTTTTCCACAGCCCAACGCGCGCTTTCCGCCCAACTGGCAGCCCTGAGCGACGACATCGACACGAAAGCTCGTCTGATCGAACAACTGGAGTTGTCGCAGCGGCGCCTGGCAGCTTTAAGGCAGCACTACGAACAACGGCTCGACACGCTGCACACGCAGATCAAGGCCACACACGCCGAGAGAGACAAAGTGTTGTCTACACTTAGTAAGTTACATTTAGTAGAATTGTCACAACGGCACCTGGCAGCTGTGTAGTGTTACTACACAGCGGCGTACTTTGCCAATTAAATTAACACGTAGTTAACTAACTTAGGCTTGTAGGATTTACTGAAAAATATTGGAGCAACGAAACTATTACAGTTCAAGTTATGTTAATCTAATTTCTGTCTTTCACAGCATCCCAAGCGTCTCCACCCAGTGAAAAACTCAAGCGAGTCAAAGACGAGTACGAGCGTCGACTCAGCGGCATGTCGCGCGAGCTGAAGCGACTTCAGACCGCCGCGAGAGAGCACACGAGGCTGCAGCGGTCACAGCGGCAGACGGCGCAGCAGATACTGACGCTCAAGAACGAGCTCACCTCCATGAAGAGAGACAAGGTGTGTATGTTGGTCTTACAGTGAGACAGTCGCGAGCTGAAGCGACTGCAGACCGCCGCGAGAGAGCACACGAGGCTGCAGCGGTCACAGCGGCAGACGGCGCAGCAGATACTGACGCTCAAGAACGAGCTCACCTCCATGAAGAGAGACAAGGTGTGTATGTTGGTCTTACAGTGAGACAGTCGCGAGCTGAAGCGACTGCAGACCGCCGCGAGGGAGCACAAGGGACTGCAGCGATCACAGCGGCAGACGGCGCAGCAGATACTGACGCTCAAGAACGAGCTCACCTCCATGAAGAGAGACAAGGTGTGTATGTTGGTCTTACAGTGAGACAGTCGCGAGCTGAAGCGACTGCAGACAGCGAGGGAGCACACGGGACTGCAGCGATTACAGCGGCAGACGGCGCAGCAGATACTGACGCTCAAGAACGAGCTCACCTCCATGAAGAGAGACAAGGTGTGTATGTTGGTCTTACAGTGAGACAGTCGCGAGCTGAAGCGACTGCAGACCGCCGCGAGGGAGCACAAGGGACTGCAGCGATCACAGCGGCAGACGGCGCAGCAGATACTGACGCTCAAGAACGAGCTCACCTCCATGAAGAGAGACAAGGTGTGTATGTTGGTCTTACAGTGAGACAGTCGCGAGCTGAAGCGACTACAGACCGCCGCGAGGGAGCACACGAGGCTGCAGCGATCACAGCGGCAGACGGCGCAGCAGATACTGACGCTCAAGAACGAGCTCACCTCCATGAAGAGAGACAAGGTGTGTATGTTGGTCTTACAGTGAGACAGTCGCGAGCTGAAGCGACTATAGACCGCCGCGAGGGAGCACACGAGGCTGCAGCGGTCACAGCGGCAGACGGCGCAGCAGATACTGACGCTCAAGAACGAGCTCACCTCCATGAAGAGAGACAAGGTGTGTATGTTGGTCTTACAGTGAGACAGTCGCGAGCTGAAGCGACTGCAGACCGCCGCGAGAGAGCACACGGGACTGCAGCGATCACAGCGGCAGACGGCGCAGCAGATACTGACGCTCAAGAACGAGCTCACCTCCATGAAGAGAGACAAGGTGTGTATGTTGGTCTTACAGTGAGACAGTCGCGAGCTGAAGCGACTGCAGACCGCCGCGAGGGAGCACAAGGGACTGCAGCTATCACAGCGGCAGACGGCGCAGCAGATACTGACGCCCAAGAACGAGCTCACCTCCATGAAGAGAGACAAGGTGTGGATGTGGTTGTGGGCTTACACTCAAAACATGACACTTTTGGAGTTGCAGGCGTCCATAGGTTACGGCAGCCACTTACATCCAGGCGAGCCGGATGCTTGTTTGCCACCGTCGTCGTATTAAAAAAGAAAAAAAGAGGAGCTAATCAATCTCGCTTTAAGACTTTCTTCACTTTTGGAGTGTGCATAACCTATCTAAATAAACATTGCGTCAAAATGGCCATTTTCTTTAATTTACTCATTTGCACCCTATTCATTATACGTAATACGTATATTTATCCGTGGCTATTTTTACAGGTGAAATTGATACAACGCATGCGTGAAGAGGCCAAACGGCACCAACAGGCCGAAGCAGTGAGAGCCAAAGAGGTATTGTTATCGTTACTATTACAATTTATCACTAAATGCTTACTGATCATCACTTAGCTGTGTTTTTTAAATGTATGTATTATTGAAATTGATTTTTATTGGCAGGTGGCCCAACTCCGGAAAGAATCTCGCAAGAACGCCAACATTATTAGGTCTCTAGAAGCCGAAACAAGATTGAAGGAACAGGTTAGTACTAAACGTAGACAAAGAAATTCCTTACTAATGCACTAGGCATAACTATTCTAGCCTCAAATTCGGCGGTCGATGCACAGCCTTGGCCAGAAGTGTTGAGCACCAATGCGATTTTCATAAAAAACTGGAAAGTTTAGTCCATCGTTTCCATCTTTGTTTAAGTTATTTTGTCAATGAATTTAAACTAATGCCTATGTTTTGTTGAAGTTAGAAGTAACTGCATAGAATATTTGCAATATGTCGCACCGACTTAAATTTACATTTTTGGTACCTTCTGTTTTCATATTTTTTAAGTACCTTGAAAGTGTTATTAAGTGAAGTTTTCTATATTTATAAACAAAATATAACATTTACCGTTACCTTACATTGTTAGGATAGGGAAATAATGCTTAACATCAAAATTGTAAACAAAAAACACCTATGCTCAATACTTCTGGCCAAGGCTGTAGATGACGACCGACCATTCTGTGATCGAGTACTACCTAGCTAGCTAGAATTTTGTCGAAGATCTAACATATTTTTTCCACTCTATTGTAGGTGTTAAAACGGAAGCAAGAAGAGGTGTCGTTACTACGGCGAGGACATCGCGATAAGCTCAGCAGTCGGGCTGCGGGCAGACTGCGCGGTAATTCCCTCACTAAATACTTTAGCATTTTAATACCAGCTTGTTTATATTTAAAAAGGTCAGCCGAATATGTAAAAAATACCAATGTTACAAGTTTTGGTCGAAGGTCCGACAAAAGTTTCTAATGATATAATAAGTAGTTAAATTAATAAGCAGTTTTTATGTTAAAAACTCGTGTAAAATTGACCTTTAAATATACCAAGGAAAGTCAATTCTAAAATATTATTTAACTATATTTGCAGGCTGTATCACCAACATATTACGATCGTTGTGAAATACTTGAACACTTACTAATCTTATTGTTCATATCATAAATAACACGTGCAGGCAAATCTCGCACGTCATACCGCGAGACGTGGTCGCGCCTGGAGGCGTGGCTGTCCCGCGCGTGCGCCGCGCGCTCCACGCTCGGCGACCTGGAGAGCGCGCTCGAGCGGCATCTCAAGCAGAGGGAGAGGGCCCACGCGGAGGGCGACGGGCCTCTGCTCGACTACCTCAAGGGCGCCATCGCCGACACGCACCATCAGATCATGCAGATCGAGGTGACGATATATTACCTTATGGTTATCGAACAAGCGGAGCGTAAGTGAAGTTCTTACTGGCATCTTCGGAAACGACGGAATTCTCAGCTGGCTACCGGAACGTCCCTGCATTTTGATAGGTTTTTGTTTAGATAATAACTTTAGTAACGTTTTACTGATTCTTATGATTTTTTGGAGTTGTAGCAGAGATAAATATGTAATAGGCGCATCTTAGTAAATTTTTGTCACCATACCATAATGGTGAACTCGTTTCAATTAAATTGGAAGTTCTCAACTTGAGGCGGCCTCTCTCAGTTTGAATGATTTAGTCCCTAGTGCGTTATCCATATTTGATCGTTTCACAGGAAGAAAACGACGAGAACGAGCTCCCCCGCCTCCTAGAACAAGTAGACTGCGCAGAAGCAGGTCGCTACGCGCTGTCGCGGCTGGCGAGCCTGGCGCTGCAGCACGCGCACGACGCCGCGCGACACCAGCACGCGCTCGCCGACGCGCGCGCGCAGGTCGCGCAGGCAAGTACAACCCTAGCTTCTTAGAGATACGGTCGATTCTCCCATGTGCCTCTAGCGAGCAATGTTTACTCTGTCTTCTGCTAGATGTCGCTGGATGTACCGACGTAATTTCTGCATCGCGCTAACGATGTATCTAGGATTTTTAAGTGGTTTTATGATCACATAGTGTTTATGAATGTTTGTTTGTTCATGCGTGAAAGACCTCTAACTCTTCGTAACAGATGGAAGAAAGCGCAGAACGGGCCGCGGCTGCCATGAGAGCAGTGGGAGACCAGAACCTGAACCCGTGGGGCATGGGCGCCGGCGCGCTGGCCGCCATGCTGGCGCGGGTGTCGTCCGGCACCAGCACGAGATCCGTGTCGCCAGTAGACGGGTTAGTGGTTTTACCCAGTTACGTTGAAACGAAAATACTTGCCACACAACAGTTCAGTCAGCTGACTATTGGGAATTCCGTGCATTTCGATGTCCTTTTGATTTTGATTGTTTGTTCCGCGACAACGTTTTCTGATCTTCATGTAATTTGTTGGGGTTGTAGCAGAGATAAATACAGCCTTGGCCAGAAGTATAGGGCATCAATGCGATTTTCATACAAAACTCGAATTTTAGTCCATCGTTTCCATCTTTTTTTAGGGTTCCATAGCCAAAATGGCAAAAACGGAACCCTTATAGTTTCGCCATGTCCGTCCGTCCGCGGTCTAGCTCAGTGACCGTTAGTACTAGAAAGCTGAAATTTGGTAACAATATGTACATTAACCAAGCCGACAAAATGGTAGAATAAAAACTGGAAAAATATATTTTTTTAGGGTGACTCCCGTACACGTGAAGTGGGGGGTGAAATGTTTTTTCATTCCAACCCAGTTGTGTGGGGTATCTTTGGATAGGTATTTTAAAAAGAATAAGGGTTTTATAAAACAGTTTTTGGATAAAACTAATACTTTCGTAAATAATAGCTCTGAAAGTTTAAAACAGGGCGTCCGTCCCCCCCCCCCCCCCCCCATCTAACTTTTGAACCGTGGGTCCAAAAATTTTGAAAATATTCATGAAAGTGAGGCTTAATAAGTACCTTCAATGAAAACTATATTGAATTAAATCGGTTGAGCCGTTTTTGAGTTATCTCATACTCAAAAACCCATAGTGAAAGGACGTAAGTGAAATGACGTAAGCGCCGCCAAATTTCCCGTAAGAAACGACCTTTTGAATTAATGAATTGTAACAGGTCGGCAACTACGGAACCCTACACTGAGCATGACCCGACATGCTCTTGGCCAGTTTTTGAGTTATTTTATTAGGTAATGAATTTGTTTTATTGTTTTCATATTTTATAAATTTTCTAATTTATAAATAAAATATAACATTTACCGTTACCGTACATTGTTAGGATAGGGAAATAATACGTAACAGCAGAATTGTAAACAAAAAACAGCTGTGCTCAATACTTCTGGCCAAGGCTGCATAATCAGAGAATTCTTATATGAGCTGGATTGACCCAGGGGTTCTGGAATCGGAAGGTCTAAAAGTCTTTTTTATACTTAAACCAAAGATAATTAAGAACCTAGAGTGTTCTCTCCATACATGGCTAAATGTGTATATATAATAAGTTTAAAGCGAGCTTTGCTAAAAGTTATTATTCAAAAGATTACAGCTTAATACGTATTACGATTTAAGTGTGCTTAAAACTTAGTAAATATGAGTTTCACCATGCCTCCCATACGACTTATTATTTAATTAGTAATTTTGCTATGTATGGAGTTAGCAATTTATCTACTCATTTATCTATGCTTAAACTTAATAATAATATAAACGTTGAACGCTCCTGGAGCCGAAGTCGTCTCGTGAACCGTGTTTTACTGGTATAATGGAGGCTGTATCGGCAATTTGTCCGCAGCGTGTTCCTGGAGCGGCCGGTGGTGGCGAACGGTGCGCGGGAGTCGCTCACGGCGCCCGCGTCGCCGCCCGACGACAACAGGAACTCGCCCTTCCAGCGGAACACGTGAGTTCTCTTCTATTTTCGGTAACTCACTAGCGTTCTCAAGCTAACATGATCACTAACATTACCATTTAGTACATGGTAAATAAAAAAATAAAAAAAATTAATCTGTTTATTTCATAAATCAATCAAATAGATAATACATTTTCTTAACTGCTAATCTTAATTACAAAAGATTTTTGAGTTAAGGAGTCTACTAATACTAAAATTACAATACATTAAAATTATATGCTATGTTTAAATATACTACTTACTTACTTATTTGGCGCAACGACCCAAAATGAGTGTTGGTATTGTCCGTATCCTGTTTTTAATTCATAGTCACGGCCTCCAGCCCAGTTGGTAGTGACGCTGCCTACGAAGCAGGAGGTCCCGGGTTCGAATCCTGGTAAGGGCATTTATTTGTGTGCTAATCTCAAATATTTGTTCCTGAGTTATGGATGTTTTCTATGTATATAAGTATGTATTTATCTATATAAGTATGTATATCGTCGCCTAGCACCCATAGTACAAGCTTTGCTTAGTTTGGGGTTAGGTTGATTTGTGTAAGATTGTCCCCGAATATTTATTTATTTAAATATTTATTTATAGTAATTTTTGCAATGAACACCTCGTCTTGTCAAGGGTTCTCTGTTTTGACAAGTTAATAAACAAATACTGGTCCACCTACTGAATATGATGTTTTCTAACAAAATCGAGCTCTGTTTGAAAACATTCTGCAATAAATACATTTTTAATACAGTTGCTCAAAAAAGTGCTTTTCTTGTAGTGGTTTAGCGTGCGGAAAGTTTGATATCGCGCACTAGTGCTTTTTACTTTTCCAGCCAATCACAGCGCCGCACCGCACCGCGCGGAGCGTTCGGATACATGTACTAAAATAACCTCAAAAGTGAATAATTGACAATTTTATAATTTTTTGGCAACTGTATTAAAAAACGTCGTTCGATACTCGTGCGTAAATGTCATTCTTCACTCGTCCCGAGGCTTGAGATATCTCGGTACTCGTGAAGTAATGACATACTTTCCGCACTAATATCGAAATGTACTATTTTACCCCGCCCACTTTAAATGCAAAAAAATAAGCTCATAATTTTTTTAACTCCTTTCACTGTGGTTCAAAATTTACTAATTCGTGTGTTTTAGCGTTCGTCGGGGGTCCGTGCGACTTCGTGACCTCGGCGTGTACGGCAGCGAGAACACGGAGCCCGACGTCATGACGCAGTCGTTGATCGAGCCCATATCTCCCAAGCCCATACCGCTCAGTCGCGTGCCCAGCGCACCCGGCAGCTTAAGGTAAACTACACCTTATGTGTAACACTGTAGAGTCGAGTATACAACGTGTATGACAACACGGAGGCTGACGTCATGACGCAGTCGTTAATCGAGCCTATATCTCCCAAGCCCATACCGCTCAGTCGCGTGCCCAGCGCACCCGGCAGCTTAAGGTAAACTACACCTTATGTGTAGTACTGTAGAGTCGAGTATACAACGTGTATGACAACACGGAGGCTGACGTCATGACGCAGTCGTTGATCGAGCCTATATCTCCCAAGCCCATACCGCTCAGTCGCGTGCCTAGCGCACCCGGCAGCTTAAGGTAAACTACACCTTATGTGTAGTACTGTAGAGTCGAGTATACAACGTGTATGACAACACGGAGCCCGACGTCATGACGCAGTCGTTGATCGAGCCTATATCTCCCAAGCCCATACCGCTCAGTCGCGTGCCTAGTGCACCCGGCAGCTTAAGGTAAACTACACCTTATGTGTAGTACTGTAGAGTCGAGTATACAACGTGTATGACAACACGGAGCCCGACGTCATGACGCAGTCGTTGATCGAGCCTATATCTCCCAAGCCCATACCGCTCAGTCGCGTGCCTAGTGCACCCGGCAGCTTAAGGTAAACTACACCTTATGTGTAGTACTGTAGAGTCGAGTATACAACGTGTATGACAACACGGAGCCCGACGTCATGACGCAGTCGTTGATCGAGCCTATATCTCCCAAGCCCATACCGCTCAGTCGCGTGCCTAGTGCACCCGGCAGCTTAAGGTAAACTACACCTTATGTGTAGTACTGTAGAGTCGAGTATACAACGTGTATGACAACACGTAGCCCGACGTCATGACGCAGTCGTTGATCGAGCCTATATCTCCCAAGCCCATACCGCTCAGTCGCGTGCCTAGTGCACCCGGCAGCTTAAGGTAAACTACACCTTATGTGTAGTACTGTAGAGTCGAGTATACAACGTGTATGACAACACGGAGCCCGACGTCATGACGCAGTCGTTGATCGAGCCTATATCTCCCAAGCCCATACCGCTCAGTCGCGTGCCTAGTGCACCCGGCAGCTTAAGGTAAACTACACCTTATGTGTAGTACTGTAGAGTCGAGTATACAACGTGTATGACAACACGGAGCCCGACGTCATGACGCAGTCGTTGATCGAGCCTATATCTCCCAAGCCCATACCGCTCAGTCGCGTGCCTAGTGCACCCGGCAGCTTAAGGTAAACTACACCTTATGTGTAGTACTGTAGAGTCGAGTATACAACGTGTATGACAACACGGAGCCCGACGTCATGACGCAGTCGTTGATCGAGCCTATATCTCCCAAGCCCATACCGCTCAGTCGCGTGCCTAGTGCACCCGGCAGCTTAAGGTAAACTACACCTTATGTGTAGTACTGTAGAGTCGAGTATACAACGTGTATGACAACACGGAGCCCGACGTCATGACGCAGTCGTTGATCGAGCCTATATCTCCCAAGCCCATACCGCTCAGTCGCGTGCCTAGTGCACCCGGCAGCTTAAGGTAAACTACACCTTATGTGTAGTACTGTAGAGTCGAGTATACAACGTGTATGACAACACGGAGCCCGACGTCATGACGCAGTCGTTGATCGAGCCTATATCTCCCAAGCCCATACCGCTCAGTCGCGTGCCTAGTGCACCCGGCAGCTTAAGGTAAACTACACCTTATGTGTAGTACTGTAGAGTCGAGTATACAACGTGTATGACAACACGGAGCCCGACGTCATGACGCAGTCGTTGATCGAGCCTATATCTCCCAAGCCCATACCGCTCAGTCGCGTGCCTAGTGCACCCGGCAGCTTAAGGTAAACTACACCTTATGTGTAGTACTGTAGAGTCGAGTATACAACGTGTATGACAACACGGAGCCCGACGTCATGACGCAGTCGTTGATCGAGCCTATATCTCCCAAGCCCATACCGCTCAGTCGCGTGCCTAGTGCACCCGGCAGCTTAAGGTAAACTACACCTTATGTGTAGTACTGTAGAGTCGAGTATACAACGTGTATGACAACACGGAGCCCGACGTCATGACGCAGTCGTTGATCGAGCCTATATCTCCCAAGCCCATACCGCTCAGTCGCGTGCCTAGTGCACCCGGCAGCTTAAGGTAAACTACACCTTATGTGTAGTACTGTAGAGTCGAGTATAAAACGTGTATGACAACACGGAGCCCGACGTCATGACGCAGTCGTTGATCGAGCCTATATCTCCCAAGCCCATACCGCTCAGTCGCGTGCCTAGTGCACCCGGCAGCTTAAGGTAAACTACACCTTATGTGTAGTACTGTAGAGTCGAGTATACAACGTGTATGACAACACGGAGCCCGACGTCATGACGCAGTCGTTGATCGAGCCTATATCTCCCAAGCCCATACCGCTCAGTCGCGTGCCTACTGCACCCGGCAGCTTAAGGTAAACTACACCTTATGTGTAGTACTGTAGAGTCGAGTATACAACGTGTATGACAACACGGAGCCCGACGTCATGACGCAGTCGTTGATCGAGCCTATATCTCCCAAGCCCATACCGCTCAGTCGCGTGCCTAGTGCACCCGGCAGCTTAAGGTAAACTACACCTTATGTGTAGTACTGTAGAGTCGAGTATACAACGTGTATGACAACACGGAGCCCGACGTCATGACGCAGTCGTTGATCGAGCCTATATCTCCCAAGCCCATACCGCTCAGTCGCGTGCCTAGTGCACCCGGCAGCTTAAGGTAAACTACACCTTATGTGTAGTACTGTAGAGTCGAGTATACAACGTGTATGACAACACGTAGCCCGACGTCATGACGCAGTCGTTGATCGAGCCTATATCTCCCAAGCCCATACCGCTCAGTCGCGTGCCTAGTGCACCCGGCAGCTTAAGGTAAACTACACCTTATGTGTAGTACTGTAGAGTCGAGTATACAACGTGTATGACAACACGTAGCCCGACGTCATGACGCAGTCGTTGATCGAGCCTATATCTCCCAAGCCCATACCGCTCAGTCGCGTGCCTAGTGCACCCGGCAGCTTAAGGTAAACTACACCTTATGTGTAGTACTGTAGAGTCGAGTATACAACGTGTATGACAACACGGAGGCTGACGTCATGACGCAGTCGTTGATCGAGCCTATATCTCCCAAGCCCATACCGCTCAGTCGCGTGCCTAGTGCACCCGGCAGCTTAAGGTAAACTACACCTTATGTGTAGTACTGTAGAGTCGAGTATACAACGTGTATGACAACACGTAGCCCGACGTCATGACGCAGTCGTTGATCGAGCCTATATCTCCCAAGCCCATACCGCTCAGTCGCGTGCCTAGTGCACCCGGCAGCTTAAGGTAAACTACACCTTATGTGTAGTGCTGTAGAGTCGAGTATACAACGTGTATGACATCACGGAGGCTGACGTCATGACGCAATCATTAATTTTTTTTATTTTTTTATTTATCTAACTATAATTACACAATATGTTTAAAACATAAATTTTCGCCAAACTGCATAACAGTTTGTTGGCGAACAGCAACACTCAACACACTTCCTTATCTACTGTGCAACAATCACAAAAGAAACTTATCTACTCCTAAACATTATTATCTACTTCTATAACTACAAGTATGTACTACACAACTCGGATTTATGCTCATAAGGAGACAAAACCACAGGCACATGCATTTATAACGTGTAGCAAGGTGTGTATAATAACATTAATAACTGAAATCTTAATCTTAAGGTCGAAGTTTAAACGTATTTTACCTACTTTTTTACGACAGTATCGATGAAACATTTTATAATGTATTCTATAGCTATAAAAGACAAAGTAGCAAACTACATAACGGTAATAATAACCTATATTTTATTTTATTGAGCCTATACCTATCTCCCAAGCCCATACCGCTCATTGATTCCAGACTTTATGAAATAAGTAATTAGTGTGATTAATATCCTGTTATAATAATATATTAGAATTGATAATAAAGTAAAACATTTGGCACAGCGAGCTTGCTGCAAATGACGTACCTGTACGTCCCAAGCGCGCCAGTTTAAGGTAAAATGTATCTAGTGACAATGAGTATAAGACTGAAACTTCAATGTTAGCACAGTAGTTTAGTGTGGTAATTAAACCAATTGCAAGAATTATTATACGTTCCACTGCATAAATGTTATCTGTGTTCACATCTCACTGTGACGTCATCACCTCAACGCACACACGTTTCCAGAGGTCTGCAGCCAATCGCGTCGCCGCTGACGTCGCGCCGGGCCCCGCCCCCCGAGAGCCCCCGGCCAATCAGGAGGCAGCACAGCTTAGCCAAGCCGGCATCGTTGTACGTATCGTATTTTTTATTTTAACTGTCGTAGCGCAATTTTGCTATGGCACTGCAGTAGCGGCTATATTTCGGAGTGCATTTATTATTTGGTATTTTAATTCGTTGATATTTAGATCGTGGGAATATTGAGTTTGTGACTCTAATGGGGTTGGCAACTGTCAATGGTTTATCCAGATGGCGCCAGCATAGCTCGTGCCTGTCACTCGTATTGCGGTATGGGATTTGGCCTAAAGCCTAGCCCAGCCAGGTCAGAAATTTCAAAAAAAAAAACCAAGGATTTGACACTATTGGTAGGACTGACAGGTACAAGCTATACTGGCGCCATCTGTAAAGACTTTCGACCGACCAACCCCATTTAGATTATTCTTATGTTATTGCAACGCTATGGCAATATTTTGCTACGAAATGAACAATTCATTAAACAACATTGTGAATATTTACTCTAAGAACATCGATATAATAGGAGTAGGCACGTTGGGCGATGCACATAAGGCCTGATACATAGTGTTTCGTGCAGAAATATACAGCTTGGTAACTTTTGTAACACTGTATACAATACTGGGTTAAAATTAAAACGACATTTTTATTCTGTTGTGCTAAGTAGGCAAGGTAGTAGCTATGTGTAGGTTATTAATTATTATAGTTATCATAGTTATTACATTTACACAATTTTAAAAGAAGTACATATCAAATAATTGAGAATAAAAATTACTTGTATTTTTTTTCACATCATTTAAAGATTCTTGTATAAATAGAGATTTAACCATATCTCCGTTTTGGTTTTACAAAAGTTGCCAAGTTTGTATTGGTGTACCTATAGTTTAGTATGCATGTTAGTCTGTCTCTTCTCGGGTAGTTCTCTGCATGGTACACTGCTTGGGTATATGTGCTATGTTATGTACTATACATAATTGCCAGAGCTCGGATTTTTCACGGCAAAACAAAACACTAGCGTAATTTAGCCAGTGCTTGAAATATTATTTTATCGATATCGATAATTCAGAACTAGAAGAAATAAAAGTCACCAAATAAAATTAATATGTAATAAAACTAATAAAAACATTTGTATAAAGTTACTATATATTAGAAACAGACGCAATTTCTTCTTCAAAATCTACGTCAGTACACACAGCAGCACAAAACATTTTATTTGGGTAATAGTGATAGGAGTAGATGATCATTATCTTTTCAACATTCTCTGGGAGTAAACAGTTGCGTTTATCACTATAAATCCATTTATGTACACTAAATGTACGTTCAACTTCAGTTGACGTCAAGGGAGCAAATTTATAGAATTATTAGTTTTATTAGTTTTATTACATATTAATTTTATTTGGTGACTTTTATTTCTTCTAGTTCTGAATTATCGATATCGATAAAATAATATTTCAAGCACTGGCTAAATTACGCTAGTGTTTTGTTTTGCCGTGAAAAATCCGAGCTCTGATAATTGCATAGAATGTGTATATTTTCTTCACACGCCTGTTATGTCTTAATGTTAAAACTTCTTGCACGACCTCATTAATTCCTTACAATAGCTCCATGAATAATTATTTATTTTATTACTATTCGTAGAGAGCATGAACTTACTTTGAATTATTATAATTATAAAAAAAATATAGGATAATTATCGCATTGAGTCTGATTTATTTTAACACAATACACGAAATAAAATACTGCAAGGTCCAAACATGTTTCGCTTAATCCCTTTTAAAAAACATGGTAATTCAAAAAAATGTTGCAACTAGTATTAACATAAAGACATAGTTCCAGGAATAGTGATTGTATTTCACACAAAGATGACGCGAGCTAGATAGAGCTAGTCCAATAAGATACCTGCTGACGACCAGTATCTTTAGCTTGGCAATCTTGGGAAATAGTACTAAGTGTTGGCATACAATACGATACAAAATAGCACGATCGTGCGTCCTAAGTTTCAATGTCATAGAAACGGAATAACCACAAATTCCAGGAACAATATCATAAGTAATTCCTACTTGAAACAGCCTTGTTTTATCGTGATTATGTGGTTCCTTTTGGTTTATATTATTTGTTCAGTGTGAGCTAATATAATGGTGTGTAAATTTAATGGAGTCACATGCAGCATCAAATCGCATTTCGGCTATTAAAAATACCCGTTTAGTATCAGACGCGTAAGCATACGTTCAGCTTTTTGCATGCGTAATTGCGTACGCGACATACAAAACGGTCAATGTCAATCGAAGATATGTGATTCTAAGCTGACAGATATTATTCTACCGTAAGGCACTGGTCCCACCGCGAGCTAGCAAGCTATGAGCTATCGGCTATAAACACGAACAAAAGATAAGCACTCCCGTGTAATTAAAAGAGACACGGCGATATTTATAGCTCACCGCTGGGCGAGTAACTAAATATCGCCGTGTCTCTTTTATTTACACGGGAGTGCTTATCTTTTGTTCGTGTTTATAGCCGATAGCTCATAGCTTACTAGCTCGCGGTGGGACCAGTGCCTGAAACATGTAGACGCACGATCGTATGCTACTATGGTGGTTGGGTTGGGTTGAGTAGAAGGGTAGAATGGGTGCAGTTGTCACGTGGCTCAAGCGTGTGCTTGCTTGCAGCCTGCTGACCGACCTGAACATAGTGGAGGACTGACGACGACCGGCACGGCGCCGGCGCACCTAGATACATGTACATATTGTGTTAACCCCGAGTAACGTTGCCTGCACACTAAACTTATTTACCTAATAAAACCGGTAACGCGCATGTAAATCCCCTGGAGTTACAGGCATCAACAGGCTACGGTAACTGCTTACCGTCAGTCGGGCCGTATGCTAGTTTGCTACCGTCGTGGTATAAATAAACGTGCCGTCAGGGCGAACAAAATAAATTATGACTTTGATTGACCAATCGTAACTTTTTTCAATAGTGAAAATTTTCGTACTGGGTCATATTCAAAGCCGGGGAAAGGGTGAAGGGATAACTATCACGGTTAATGTCCGGACAATAGGGATGATGACACATGTTGAATTAGGCATTGAAATTTAGTTGATAGGATGCAAAATGATCAAAATATACAAATAAAGTAAACATTTAAAAAATCTATTGAAATGGTGCAAATATATCAAATTTCAATTTTTTCGAATTTTGAAAGTACAAAATTTTAAAAAACCAATGATACTATTCGATTTCTAACATTTTACTGTGAAATAAATTGTATGGCAACCATAATTATACATAAACGCAATATTTCACTGTAAAAATAGCAATTTCATAATTTTTCCATACTTTAAACAGGGCAACTATGAAGCCATGACGTCACGGCTTTATATCATTTTGTTAGGAGCGTTTTGAGAAACAAAAGCAAATCACAGACTTTAAGTCTCTTTTCTGTCTTTTATGTTGATTCAAGGCAATTGGCCCCATATAGACATTTGATCCTCACAACAAAACGAATCGAATGATACCACGCATGAAAAAAAATCATCTAGCCTATTACTTAAAGCCATTTCTAGTAAGGGCACTATTAGACCAAGAGTAGGTGGTAGGCAAACCTACCTCATCGAGTAGCATCGGCCTGTGTAATGTAGGGCAATGCACGATGGAAAGTTATGTATATTAGGGAACGTACCCAAACTACGTGACCCATTTTTTTCAGTTTTTCACCCCCCTCCCCCCTAGTTGTCACGTAGTAAAACTCGCACATATAGTTTAGAGTGATGTTTTGGACATAGAAAGCAAAAAAGCATAATTTTGCCTACTTATTGCCTTTTATTTACTCGACACTGGCCGCGTGACGCCAAAAGTGCATGGAAACCTATAATTAGAAGCGCGATATTTAAGCATAATTATTGACTACGTGACAGAACCTAAGACTCCCCCCCCCCGCCTCCCCCCTGTGACCTAGAGTAGTATTTTGACGACCCCCTCCCCCCCCCCCTAAACTGGTCACGTAGTTTGGGTACGTTCCCTATAATATATAAGTACTTGGTACCCTGAGCTAAACTTGGAGCATTATGTACAGTCAGCAAAAATATCATTATAAAATCTACCTCATCGAGTAGCAAATTGAAGTTTATGCCATTCAAAATTAATTTATCTATATCCAAAGTCCAGACAACCTTCATATGGGAATTAGTGGTGTGCAGGCAACGAAACTAGCAAGTAATGTTAATATTAGTGTTACTAATCAACCCAAAGGAGAACTGTATAGCTTGAAGCGTAAATATTGCATTTTCTTTGTTGTAATGTAGTTTAGAACGCCGAGTGCCTTCTACGCCTTTAGTTTAGTTTAGTTTAGTTATTCTGTATTGCACAATACAAAAAGGTACAAATGGCGGACTTAATGCCATAAGGCATTCTCAACCAGTCAACCATTGGGTCCTTTTAGGATAAATGTAGTTAAGTGTACTAAGAGCTTTAACTTTATATTAATTTTGTACAAAGTACAATTAGTTTTCATTAAAAACAATGGTATTATTTCATATCAATATGAATTACTATTTTCTAAATATTTACTTTCAACATTAGTATGGTTACGAGATTTTACGAAAAGTTGCTCGAGTATCCAGATTTTTTTTAATAGCAATATCTCACCCAACATAATATTACTAATGATTACAGATTAGGCATAGATACATATGTTAAATAGAAAACAATTATATGTAATATATTCCGAAATAGATAGTAGTCGTCTCGTTTTTCACGGGGGCGAGAAGTGGCTCACGGAGAGCCGTTTTGCTGCATTGATTGTAGCAAATGGAAATCCGTGATCTCTGCCTACCCCTTTTGGGATATAGGCGTGATTATATGTATGTTATATGTATGTATAGATAGTAGTAGGTAATAAAAGTCTTGATTAGATGATGCTCACGGTATACCGTAGCGTTTAAACACAATAGTACATTTCGATATTAGTTACGGCTCGTGGCAAGATATCTCGGTACTCGTGAAGTAATGACATTTACGCACGAGTATCGAACGACGTTTTTTAATACAGTTGGAAAAAATTATAAAATTGTCAATTATTCACTTTGAGGTTACTTTAGTACATGTATCCGAACGCTCCGCGCGGTGCGGTGCGGCGCTGTGATTGGCTGTCTGTCACTGTCATTAGCTGTGATTAGCTGGAAAAGTAAAAAGCACTAGTGCGCGATATCAAACTTTCCGCACGCTAAACCACTACAAGAAAAGCACTTTTTTGAGCAACTGTATTAAAAAATATATTTTCACTAATGTAGTGTAACGTAAATCTGTCATCTCCCCATTAATTATCGTATATTAATCTCCCTATCTCTCTTATACTCACTCGTTAGAACAGGCAGGTTTGACACAGGCGTAGACTGCGCATTGGCAACATGTATAGTATAGTTATAACGTCACAATGTAACCCTAGCTTTAACGGCAGCTATGTACTGTAACTACTAGGTATGTATATATAGACATTAATAAACACTTGAAGTAAGCTTGTTTTTGTTTGCATCTGCATGGCGCACCCTTGCATGGATTTTGTTATTGTTATAGGCTTAAAGGCTATATTTAGAAAACTGGAATTTGTGTTAAAATTATAACAGAAGGTAGTGAAAATGTTGTGTTTAATAGCACTATTATTGCATAGGGAAACTTTTCCTTAGCTTATTTTAGAGCACGTAGATTCGAGATACTTGTATGATAAGATATTTAGCAAAATATTTGATTTTAATATGTTGCCGATCTTGTAAAAAAGAATGTTAAATTATGATTCCAAAATTATCACATTGTGTGACTCTTAGTCTTAATTTATTGTTTAAAGCACACAATTATAATCAAAGTTTAATTTAGCCTCTACTAAAAAAATCTATCTCTAGCTTTGCAAAAAAATTAAATAGGTCTTTAGTTATCAGTTCAGAGGTAAGTGCTGTGTTTTTGCTATACCATGAGTGTTGCTTTTGACATAACACGTCACACCCGTAATGTCTACTTTTGGTTTTCATGCCCAAGCTTATATCGTTTGTCCAACCCATGGCTAAATCCATTAAACACTGATCTCGTCATTATACATAATCATATTTCACATTTAAAAAATAACGAATAAAATTTTAATTATTTTTTAAATAATAAATTAATAAAATAAAATAACGAATAAAATTTTAATTATCATGTACTTTACATACAGTCATTTCATCAATTTGGGGTCCGCATACATTTAATATGTTACATAATACAATACATTAGATTAGATGGAAGCGCTTATGATATTTATTTTGATTTTTCAAGAATTTATTGTCTTTTGAGTAAATATGTGCTGCAAATTCTGCAGAATGCTATAAAGTTTGGTTTCTTAAAAACGATTTCTCTATAAAGGCTTTGTAATACAAATACATACTCGTAATCATACCTAATAATAAAGGGACTAGCCAACAATATTGGCACAATAAATGGTTATATGAAGATTCAGAAAATGTGAATCTTATCATACGTTCCATCCAAGGGATGTACCCTTTACCTTGTTCATGTTTTCAATCAGCCCCATTGCTTGCTTCCCTAACGCTTCGACTAACACAGAGAGGCGAGCGGCGACACGCCGCCCGCGTCGCCCGGCGCCGCGAGACGGGCACGAGACGACGACGTGTTCCTGCGGCTGGCCCCGGCTAGCAACGAAGCACCCATGGGCACCGTCAAGGAGATCGCACCTAAGGTGAGCGTCGAACACTACTCTTAGTTTGGTACTTGTAGTGACTGAGGTGAGATATAAACTGCCCGCGTGGCCCGGCGCCGCGAGACGGGCACGAGACGACGACGTGTTCCTGCGGCTGGCCCCGGCTAGCAACGAAGCACCCATGGGCACCGTCAAGGAGATCGCGCCTAAGGTGAGCGTCGAACACTACTCTTAGTTTGGTACTTGTAGTGACTGAGGTGAGATATAAACTGCCCGCGTGGCCCGGCGCCGCGAGACGGGCACGAGACGACGACGTGTTCCTGCGGCTGGCCCCGGCTAGCAACGAAGCACCCATGGGCACCGTCAAGGAGATCGCGCCTAAGGTGAGCGTCGAACACTACTCTTAGTTTGGTACTTGTAGTGACTGAGGTGAGATATAAACTGCCCGCGTGGCCCGGCGCCGCGAGACGGGCACGAGACGACGACGTGTTCCTGCGGCTGGCCCCGGCTAGCAACGAAGCACCCATGGGCACCGTCAAGGAGATCGCGCCTAAGGTGAGCGTCGAACACTACTCTTAGTTTGGTACTTGTAGTGACTGAGGTGAGATATAAACTGCCCGCGTGGCCCGGCGCCGCGAGACGGGCACGAGACGACGACGTGTTCCTGCGGCTGGCCCCGGCTAGCAACGAAGCACCCATGGGCACCGTCAAGGAGATCGCGCCTAAGGTGAGCGTCGAACACTACTCTTAGTTTGGTACTTGTAGTGACTGAGGTGAGATATAAACTGCCCGCGTGGCCCGGCGCCGCGAGACGGGCACGAGACGACGACGTGTTCCTGCGGCTGGCCCCGGCTAGCAACGAAGCACCCATGGGCACCGTCAAGGAGATCGCGCCTAAGGTGAGCGTCGAACACTACTCTTAGTTTGGTACTTGTAGTGACTGAGGTGAGATATAAACTGCCCGCGTGGCCCGGCGCCGCGAGACGGGCACGAGACGACGACGTGTTCCTGCGGCTGGCCCCGGCTAGCAACGAAGCACCCATGGGCACCGTCAAGGAGATCGCGCCTAAGGTGAGCGTCGAACACTACTCTTAGTTTGGTACTTGTAGTGACTGAGGTGAGATATAAACTGCCCGCGTGGCCCGGCGCCGCGAGACGGGCACGAGACGACGACGTGTTCCTGCGGCTGGCCCCGGCTAGCAACGAAGCACCCATGGGCACCGTCAAGGAGATCGCGCCTAAGGTGAGCGTCGAACACTACTCTTAGTTTGGTACTTGTAGTGACTGAGGTGAGATATAAACTGCCCGCGTGGCCCGGCGCCGCGAGACGGGCACGAGACGACGACGTGTTCCTGCGGCTGGCCCCGGCTAGCAACGAAGCACCCATGGGCACCGTCAAGGAGATCGCGCCTAAGGTGAGCGTCGAACACTACTCTTAGTTTGGTACTTGTAGTGACTGAGGTGAGATATAAACTGCCCGCGTGGCCCGGCGCCGCGAGACGGGCACGAGACGACGACGTGTTCCTGCGGCTGGCCCCGGCTAGCAACGAAGCACCCATGGGCACCGTCAAGGAGATCGCGCCTAAGGTGAGCGTCGAACACTACTCTTAGTTTGGTACTTGTAGTGACTGAGGTGAGATATAAACTGCCCGCGTGGCCCGGCGCCGCGAGACGGGCACGAGACGACGACGTGTTCCTGCGGCTGGCCCCGGCTAGCAACGAAGCACCCATGGGCACCGTCAAGGAGATCGCGCCTAAGGTGAGCGTCGAACACTACTCTTAGTTTGGTACTTGTAGTGACTGAGGTGAGATATAAACTGCCCGCGTGGCCCGGCGCCGCGAGACGGGCACGAGACGACGACGTGTTCCTGCGGCTGGCCCCGGCTAGCAACGAAGCACCCATGGGCACCGTCAAGGAGATCGCGCCTAAGGTGAGCGTCGAACACTACTCTTAGTTTGGTACTTGTAGTGACTGAGGTGAGATATAAACTGCCCGCGTCGCCCGGCGCCGCGAGACGGGCACGAGACGACGACGTGTTCCTGCGGCTGGCCCCGGCTAGCAACGAAGCACCCATGGGCACCGTCAAGGAGATCGCGCCTAAGGTGAGCGTCGAACACTACTCTTAGTTTGGTACTTGTAGTGACTGAGGTGAGATATAAACTGCCCGCGTGGCCCGGCGCCGCGAGACGGGCACGAGACGACGACGTGTTCCTGCGGCTGGCCCCGGCTAGCAACGAAGCACCCATGGGCACCGTCAAGGAGATCGCGCCTAAGGTGAGCGTCGAACACTACTCTTAGTTTGGTACTTGTAGTGACTGAGGTGAGATATAAACTGCCCGCGTGGCCCGGCGCCGCGAGACGGGCACGAGACGACGACGTGTTCCTGCGGCTGGCCCCGGCTAGCAACGAAGCACCCATGGGCACCGTCAAGGAGATCGCGCCTAAGGTGAGCGTCGAACACTACTCTTAGTTTGGTACTTGTAGTGACTGAGGTGAGATATAAACTGCCCGCGTGGCCCGGCGCCGCGAGACGGGCACGAGACGACGACGTGTTCCTGCGGCTGGCCCCGGCTAGCAACGAAGCACCCATGGGCACCGTCAAGGAGATCGCGCCTAAGGTGAGCGTCGAACACTACTCTTAGTTTGGTACTTGTAGTGACTGAGGTGAGATATAAACTGCCCGCGTGGCCCGGCGCCGCGAGACGGGCACGAGACGACGACGTGTTCCTGCGGCTGGCCCCGGCTAGCAACGAAGCACCCATGGGCACCGTCAAGGAGATCGCGCCTAAGGTGAGCGTCGAACACTACTCTTAGTTTGGTACTTGTAGTGACTGAGGTGAGATATAAACTGCCCGCGTGGCCCGGCGCCGCGAGACGGGCACGAGACGACGACGTGTTCCTGCGGCTGGCCCCGGCTAGCAACGAAGCACCCATGGGCACCGTCAAGGAGATCGCGCCTAAGGTGAGCGTCGAACACTACTCTTAGTTTGGTACTTGTAGTGACTGAGGTGAGATATAAACTGCCCGCGTGGCCCGGCGCCGCGAGACGGGCGCGAGACGATGACGTGTTCCTGCGGCTGGCCCCGGCTAGCAACGAAGCACCCATGGGCACCGTCAAGGAGATCGCGCCTAAGGTGAGCGTCGAACACTACTCTTAGTTTGGTACTTGTAGTGACTGAGGTGAGATATAAACTGCCCGCGTGGCCCGGCGCCGCGAGACGGGCGCGAGACGATGACGTGTTCCTGCGGCTGGCCCCGGCTAGCAACGAAGCACCCATGGGCACCGTCAAGGAGATCGCGCCTAAGGTGAGCGTCGAACACTACTCTTAGTTTGGTACTTGTAGTGACTGAGGTGAGATATAAACTGCCCGCGTGGCCCGGCGCCGCGAGACGGGCGCGAGACGATGACGTGTTCCTGCGGCTGGCGCCGGCTAGCAACGAAGCACCGATGGGCACCGTTAAGGAGATCGCGCCTAAGGTGAGCGTCGAATACTATTCTTAATTTGAGACTTATTGTGATAGGTGAGACATAAGGAGGAAAAGGCGATGGTGATGTAATAAAACGACCATCAGCCTCAAGCATCGAACACTGCCAGTAAAAGAGCGGTAGTGTAACCTTAACTTCGGACTCAATTTATCGGGCACGAGACGACTATGTAATACGGTGGACTACCTCGTCATATCGGGTCCTTATCGCCATCATCAAAGCCTTCAGTATATCCTCTGAAGTTACAAAACCGATTTTTCTTAGTATTTCTAACCCAATAATACTGTACATATAAATTTTCTGTTACCTCATGTCTTCTCTCAAGTTAAAAACATTTATTTACATAACTAAATATACAGAGGTACTACAGTACAAATACTAAACTAAATTAATAAGTAGCTCAAATCTAAACTAGGCCCTTGCGGCATTGTACCAAGGATGCTGGCGGCATTTCCTCGTTGTATTTCTCTCAAGTTCAGTATAAGATATTGTGTAAATGATGTGACCCAGGGTTTGACATCCAGTTGTTTCCGCAGCGGGTGAGCGGCGGCACTGGCGCGTGGTTGCAGTGCACGCACGTGGCGGAGGGCCACGCCGGGGCCGCGCTCTCGCTAGCCGTGGCCCCCGACATCCTGTACAGTGGAGGAGTTGGTAAGTTTCAAAAGCGACCTTCAAAAGAGCCTTGTTATATTGGTCGATTCCTTTGCAAGTAAATCGCGAGTTCTCAGTTCGAGGCGGACTACTAGTTATAGATGAATTTGACGAAACACTGTACGCACTATCCGGTTTCAAACGAAGACCAAAGCCTAAAGCAAAGAGATCAAAACTTAATGCAATGTTTTGATCAGATCGCACGGTGCGGGGGTGGGATCTTCGGTGCGGCGTGGAGTCGTGGCGCGGCTGGTGCGGCGGCGGCGTGAGCGCGCTGGCGGCCGGCGCCGACAGCGGCGGTGACTCCCGGCTCGTGCTCGGCGCCGCGGGGGCCGCCGTCAGGCTCTTCGACACGAGGACCAGGACTCCTGTGGCCACGCTGTGGTGAGTGCTGGTGCGGCGTGGAGACGTGACGAGACTTTTCCGAAGAGTAACTTTGACACAAAAAAAATGATGACATTAAGAAGCTAATTATAGTGTCTTTTGTTCAGGTCGTCAGGAGCCGTCGGCGCGGTGCCGGCGGCGAGGGGAGTCGCGGGTGAAGTGGCTATCACCGCTCTCGCCCTCGCGTCGCCGCGCCGTCTCTACACCGCGGCCGGAGATAAACTCAGATTGTGGGATCTGCGCATGTAAGTATCTCCATGCCAGAAGATTAGGAAATTTCAAAAACATTTCAAGGCTTTAGTGTTTGCAATGAGCAGAATTCAAGACCTAGAATATGACGCAACTGGTGTTTCTCGATCTTTAGCTGCGACTCTGTGACTTTTACACCATTGCTTATTCTGCGTCGAAATCGATGTGCACATGGAATTTTCTTAAGAGTGAACAGTACCATGGTTGCTTTGCTTACTTTCTCCGTATGTGTCAGGATGGAGTGCGTGTGCAAGGTGTGGAGCGGGCACGCGGCGGCGGTGATGTGCCTGGCGCTGGGCCGCGCGCCGGCGGGGGAGCTGGTGGCCACGGGCTCCAAGGACCACTACGTGCGCACGCTCGACATGTGCCCTCAGGATACAGGTAGGCGGTTTAAGACAAGCCAGGGAAATAAGTTAACCTGAGATTTCCTTAAATACAGGTCTAGGTATTCATCATTTATCGAACGAGCGAAGCGTAAGCGAAAAACATCTGGGTAGTGGGATGTCTCGGCATTTCGATGACTTTTTGATTTTGAGAGTTTGTTTGACGATAACATGAAAACGTTTCTTAATCTTTATGAAATTTGTCGGGACTATAGCAGAGATTCATATAATTTAAGAGTTCGTATATGAGCAGGATCGATCAAGGGGTCATGGAACTAGAAGGCGCGAAAAAAAACATCTCATGAGTCTTGTTATATACAGCCTTGGCCAGAAGTGTTGAGCATAGGTGTTTTTTGTTTACAATTTTGATGTTAAGCATTATTTCCCTATCCTAACAATGTAAGGTAACGGTAAATGTTATATTTTATTTATAAATATAGAAAACTTCACTTAATAACACTTTCAAGGTACTTAAAAAATATGAAAACAGAAGGTACCAAAAATGTAAATTTAAGTCGGTGCGACATATTGCAAATATTCTATGCAGTTACTACTAACTTCAACAAAACATGCCTATTAGTTTAAATTAATTGACAAAATAACTTAAACAAAGATGGAAACGATGGACTAAACTTTCCAGTTTTGTATGAAAATCGCATTGGTGCTCAACACTTCTGGCCAAGGCTGTAGGTTTGCTTGTTTGCAAATAAATCGCGAGTTCTCAGTTCAAGGCGAACAACTAGTGTATTACTAGCGAGCTGTTCCCGAGGTTTCGTCCTCGTGCGTTTGGAGGGAAAACTATCCTACATGTTGCTAATAATATTTTGTTGTTCAGGAGGCTGGGAGGCGTGTAACCGGCGCCTACTGGAGCCCCCGCACTACGACGGGGTGCAGGCGCTGGCGCTCTCGGGCTCCACATTATTCAGCGCTTCGAGGGACTCCAGCCTCAAGCGGTGGAGTCTCACCGACAACACACTAACTCACGTAACAAATTATTATAACTACCTTCAATCATAAAATGTACAACAAAAACATGAGTTGTATGAGTAGCCCTCTCATATTTATCACCAGAAATCGCTAAAATGGAAACCTAACGGCTAGTTTAAATTTTTTGGTATGTTGTTAGGATCACTTAATTGTGTATCTAAGTTTGCAGCTTCGAAAGACCGGTGCTAACTATGCAGCACTCGAAACACCGCGAAATTTTCACACTTTTTTTGGTATTCTCAATATAAGTCTAAAATTTCTACAATTTGAAACTAGACCTAGCTGTGTAGGTGAAATACTTACCGGCGTACAGCTCTTTGAAAATTGTCAATTTTTTTTAACTATCGGAATGATTATTTCTGACAATAACCACTCGAATGGTTTAGGACTTATATTGAGTACTTATATGACTTATTTTTAATTAAGTTTAGGCTAAACTGAAATATAATTATGAGACATTAAAGAACAAACAAAATAACTCGATGAATGATCTTGTTCTATTCCCAGACCGTGATGAACGCGCACAAGGGGTGGGTGACGGGCGTGGCGGTGGTGGGTGGGGGGTCGGACACGGGAGCCCTGGTGGCCTCGTGCGGGCGCGACGCCACGCTGCGGCTGTGGAGCGGAGCCCTGCGGCCCGCCGCGCCGCCCGCCGCGCTGCACGACGCGCCGCACGCGCTGCGCCCCGGCCACCACGGCGACACGCTCTACACTGCTGGGAAGTAAGTTCATACCATCTTCCGCTAGATGTCGGGGTAACTCCTACATTGCGCTAATAATGATGCCGTCATACTGAAAAAAAAACTTTTTTTACTAAATTGTATACATATTTTGAACCAGTAAAAAAGGGAGATTTCGAATATAAAAAAACTCAGTTACGAAAAAATTTAGATGCGTCGTGTTTTTCGGTTTGACGGCAAAATGTAGACCACGTCTTTGTAGAGTGATTGGTTTTATACTTGTATGTATCTTGTAGTTTATATTTCAATTTGTACTTTCTATGTTATTAAGTCGGTTTAATCAGTACAGCCCCAAAAGAACCCCGATGTTTGCAAATGAGAAGTTAGTTTAGGTCAGGGGTCTCCAACGTTTTTATCCCATTACCACGACCGGGCCTCCGCTTCGTTTATTGGGCCAGATTGTAAGAAATCAGCTCTCCGGCCCGATTTAACAGTTCTAAGGCCTAACCAAGCCCTCAGTCCGTATCCCGGAGACCCCTGATTTAGGTTGAGTAGAAGAGATACATTTATAAGAGTGTATTAACGAGGAGTGTGTTGCAGCGGCGGCGACGTGCGCGTGTGGCGCGTGCTGCAGGACTCCTGAGACCCGCCACAAGGTTGTCCAACCTCTATATGTCAACAGTATAGATCCATTCACGAGAGATGGCGCCGAATGTCTTTCAAAATGTTCGATGACCTGTCGCCAGCTTTCATGAATCAACCTATAAAGTTTGTAGCTGCCAATACAATGCTACCGCACCCGTAGGGACCTTCTAGTATATGTCGTAATCTCTCGCTTTTAATAATCAAAATTGTCGAACGCGCAACAACTACATGGGACGTTTGTGGGTTTGAATAAGCCTAAATCATTTTTTTTTCGAAAGACGTAGTAGTAGTAATGAGCGATCAAACTGAAATGGTATGGTACCCCAGTCTACCCTGCTATTACAAGTATTACAGAATTAAAAGAATATGTATATTTACGTGACGTCTACATTGAAACAAAAATCATTTTAAGATAAATCATTACTATTATTAATAATTATTATCGATCACTTTCTGCATTGGCAAATTAGTGTTATGGTTTTACTATTTTTTTTTTATTAAAATGAAAAGTTTCACGTGCGATAGGATTTTCTGTGTAATCGCTTAAATAGTATCACGCCTCGCCGCCGCTTCACTCATCACACCCGCAGTGCAGACTAATCTGTGCTTTACATTCCCTTACCTTACAGTCTATTCTTCTGTATAGCAGTCACTAAATTCACTAACATCAGCTTTCGATGTACGTACTTCTTACTCTAACAATCAATCGATTTCATATTAAGTGAAATTTTATTCAGTATTTATAAACTGAATATGTATTATAATAATTAAGTTGGACAATATTTTTCGGACTACATTTCTGGGAATTAATACAATAATACTTCAATAACAATATTTTCTATTAATTGTACTGAATAAACTTTCATCAATTTGTTATTTAGTCATTTTAAACCTCTTATGTTTTCAACATTTTAATATTAAGTAGTTCTAGTTGTTGTTTCATTTTTTTATTCTAATTAATTCACACTTTCAATGTATCCATTCAAGGAAAAAGGTTCCACTTTGTCGATTTGGATAGAGTTTAGCGAGAAAAAATAATCAATACACTTTGATGGTGTCACATCGATGATGTTAGGCGATTTTTATTAATAAAATAACTGTTTCAACCACTTGTATCGACTCGAAGAGTACTGTCTAATGATAATTTTACACACTTTTTAGCTTGACCCTGTATACTTGTGATTCACTTCTTGTAAGTTAAATTATAACCACTTCTCAGTGCCTAATTGAGCTGAAATTTGGTACACTTCCGTAATTTACATGATAATGCTATCTATTAGGTACAGGCAGCAATCAAAGTACCAACAAATTGGAGAGTTATTGTTTATCAACTTTTTTGTGTAAGTATAAAAATGTGATTAAAGTTTTATGATTTATTTTTGTTCCACAGTGACGGACGAGTGCGGTGCTGGCGGATCCGCATGAGGTGACCCTCCCCCTCCCCCTCCCCGCGCGCCTCCCCCCACCCGCGCCCCCCCGCCCCCGCCCCGCCTCCCCCGCGCCGGCCGCGCGTGTGGCGGTGACGTCACACTACACTCGCCTGTGGCTAGCACTAGCGGTACTCGCCGCCGCTCTACTGTGGATGAATGCCCGTACAATCTAGACAGCACTATAAACGATATGATGGGAAAATTCACAGCTTTCTCGGTAGCTAGTAGTAGTTGAGGTGGTTATTAGGTTAGCTAGTAGAGTTAGTTAGAGCGACGGGCATGTATCTTGATGTTCGAGTTTTGTTTGAAGCAATGGATTTTACTACCTTTTCATTATTTCTGAACATAATAGTACGTCCAACGCTGAAATTACAGATGTAGAAATTACTCAACTGACAATGACGCTAAATAAAAGACGAATACGGTGTGGACAGATCCGGCATCGGACACTGTGCTAGAGAAAAAGTTGATTGTAGAATTTAACTGATACTGTTTATAAGGAGACGTATAAAAATGACTAAAATACATCTACATATATTGATGTTAATTCATTATAAAATGTTAAATAACCAATTAAAATGTGATTGCTTACATGACCTAACCTAAACCTAATTAATCAATAGTCCTTTTAAAACCCCTTATCAGTTATCATACTCACTCGATACACTTTATAACAGTTTTTTACCTACATTAATAACATAAAAACTAAATCAAATAAATATTTGCATGTAATATAGTAGGTAGTGTTTTGAAAATACATTTATGTAGACAAATAAAAATAAACACTACAACACAATGTAACCTTGCAACCGAAATAGCAATGCATTCAATTAGATTTTTTACAATTTTAATAGAATTATAGTTAGCGATGAAAGTCAAATAGCAAATCATTTTATTAAATCGACAGTTTTATTCCTGTCTACACCAAATGTATTGAAAATAACGCGTATTTAACTCGATTTTGAAATATATATAAGCAAAAATACCATTCAAAATTAAAACATTAGAATAGTAATCAATTAATCATGGTCACAACTGTATAATTATGTAGAAATGTATTCAAGGTAATGTCGCCAATCGTTAGACTTTATACGCTACAAAAATATTAATGAAACTAATTTAGAAATTTTAACAATTCGTAATCCAATCATACTATTATATAGTAATGCAATCGTCTGTTATAAGTAGTAATGTAAGAATTATGCGTTCAAAGTAAGTTTGGACAAGACACGACGTTTTTATCCATTTGATATTGTACATTGAAAAATAAAATAAAGTGATGGTAATGTTAACTTTGTGATTATGCCAACAAGGTATAAATTCAAATGTATAAAAATCACCTGTCAATCGCAAATGGACTTTGAAGTAGGTATTAGACAAGTTAGTTATATTCATACACAATGATCAGCTATAGCAACAATGGCCTTTATAAAGATAATAACTATTACTTAATCAAAATCCTTTAACGGCCTTACTTAGGTATTAGAATATCTTAATTTTTAACAATATATTTTACCAATGTTTATAACAGTATTGCGATGTTTTACTATTTTACTGCTATCGGCAGGTGCCGTATTCTAATTTCAAATAAATAAGCAATACATAAAAGACACAATCTATATCCAACATAATGAATTTCCAGGTTGTCTGGAAGAGATCGCTTTTTAGCGATAAGACCGCCAATTGTTTTACCTCTACTTTTCTGTTTGTAACTTGTGTATACTTTGTTTCTTTAATTTGAGGTGTGCAATAAAGAATATTTATGTAATGTTATGTTATGTTATAATGAAGTTGCATCAGAATATTTTTTCAAGCAAATTCTGATATAAGTATCTGATTTAGACGTTTAGGCGCTAGCTGTATTGCGTAGTTAATGTATTGGAGTTGTATTTAAGTTGGATCGTGTGTAAACGTGTTTGAAATTTAGAATACGGCCCCAGATTTTTTTTATAATAGTGTTTTTCATTGTCCACTCCATTAATATATGATATTGTTTGAATGCCAACGCCTTTTGCCAAAATCGACGCACAACAAATCATGTAACTGTATAATAAGTCATCACATGTAAGCTTTACCGTAGATATAAGTAGAGCAACGCTTCAAGTATAGTCGGGGTATTTATATCAAAAAACAATTCAAACTGTTACTAAGGAATTTAATATTCATATTTAATTCGCTCGTAAGTAATGGGTGCTGTGAATGTAATAAACTACAAACTATTATTGCTGTTGTGTTTTGCTGGCCAGCGTAAAAAATTAAAGCTGTATAGGAGCTTCGGAATAAAATTATTATATAAGTATAATGCCTATTTTTTTTGTACCGCAACGGCGAAGATACCGCGAAAAATGTATTTACAATCTGTTATACATACTTATTAATTTCCTTAAACTGACCCCCTTATTCATAAACATCTCTCAGGCATCAATTGGTTAATTTATGTGTTGGCCTTATCTGTCACTTTGACAATTGTGTTTATCAATAAGGGTGTTAATCTCTTGAACATATTGGTCATACTTAAATAATCCCCGTTTAAACTTGAAATCAAGGCCCATGGGTACTTTTATATGGAATTCCTAGAAGAGCAATAATTTGTTGCCCATGATTGTACTTGAAGCTATGCAAGTTAGGCGCAACACACAGTTAGCGGAATTCAGCCCAGATCTCAGATGAATGCAGTCGACTGAATTACGCTAATCTGTGTTGCGCCTAAGGTTCACTAATAGACTCACTTCAATTAAGTAACCTGTGATTAACCGAGCAAATATTTTTGTACATTCCTGTGTTACGGGTAGGGGTAGGGGTAGGGGTAGCCGTAGCCGCGTAATCACGTAGCGTCTGTATTGTGAGTGTAGTGTAGCCACTAGGAGTAATCATGTATGGCTAGTTATATTGCAATAATACTAGCGCATTGGAAATAATGGTCGCAACTACACCATCAGACCTCTGAAAATAGTTTTTTTTAATACCATGACGGTGGCAAACAAGTCTACGACCCGCATAGTAGCCTATGGACGCCTGCGACTCCCTGGGTGTCATATGAGGTGCAACCTTACTTACCGGCAGGAACGCAAGTAGGGCCTAGTGCTATTTGGTTGTGGTTTTCTATAAAAACTTCTATTGACAAAAATCATAAATAAAACTGCATTGCATTACACTTGACGGTTGGGTCAGAATTATTTTAACAGGCAGATTTTTGTATTTTCGATGACGTTAATGTAGAGTTAGATGGCATACTTGATACTACATAACCAGAAATATGTCCTAAATATATTTGTTCAGCAATGCGCCCAGCAAGTAGGTGAGGTTCCTTTAAATAACGATATATATCTATTATAATCGTTATAAATACTCGTAATGTTTCAATGCACTAGTATTATTACTAGGCAATACTTAAGTGATGCTAGCATGCTATAGTAACTCTTAAACTGTAACATGCTAGTAACAGTTATAGTAATTGTACGGACCCTATAATATTTAGGTACTATGTCCAAATATTAACGTAGGAAAGACTAAGAAAGATGTAATTTTATTTAAAAATCTATTTAAGCTATTGATTGCGTTTGTGTTGATTTGTTTAAAGTTAGTTTTACATGAATTTATTTTGTTTTTGTGTGTTTGCTGTGTTGTGTGTTTTTTCAGTATTACATTTTAATATTCAAATAAGAGTATTTTAAAGTCTAGTTTACATTTATTTACACTTAATCAGAATTAAGAAAGTGATTGAAATTTGAAAAACCATGAGTTGTTTAATATAAAAAATGTAGATTGCAAAAATTATAAACAGCTAAGAAATGTTTTAGTATAATGTAGTTTATTACAAATAGTCGTTTATTAACTGAAATAATATGTATACATATTTCGCTTCGGGTCGACTTGTGGGTCTAAACACTGGGAAAATGTGACTGAATAGTTAAATGGCTTCGATTCGATCGTGACCGTTGAAGACATTTGTGACGCTATTTCGGCAAAGATAACATGTAGCGGGAGGCGGTTACGTTGTTCAGATTCAATCTTGTATTCGAGCAATAAAAGCCTAAGCGCCGATCGCCAAATGGTACCTGTGCCGGAAGAGTGACACATTTTGCTTCATGTTAAGTAATGTAGGCCGCGTTTGACTGACAATCTACACTGTCGACCCGTCTAGGGCGAGTCTTGAGGCTATGCTATCATTGCTATCATTAACGCTAGGAGCTTATCTGAATTAAAAAAGGATCTATCAGTGTTACATATAAAATATATATCGTAATGAAATGAAATATTAATCGCCTAACAACTAGTCAAGCAGCGACACATAACGGGACCCCGTTTTTAAATAAGGTTCCGAAAAGTATGTGTAAAGGACCCTTTATGGACTAGGTACTACCTAGTAGAAAAATTGTTATTTCCATCGACGGGTAGGGGTCGGAGGTACTAGCACAATAAACCCTACATTTTTAAACTTTTTTGCTTTTTGAAGAGGTGTTATGTCAAGAATATCTTTTAGTTACAGCAGAAATTTAAATTGTAACCAAATGTTATTAATCCTCTAGAGTTATTATCGCTTCCACTACATTCTGGTTATATATAATTAGAAGTAATAAATGTGTGTAAAATTGACCCACAATTTTATTCTTACGGAATAAATCAACCTCTGCTCTTCACATTTGCTAGTGACTATCGTTTTCATTCGACAAGATTTATTTTCGACTTAATGTGCTAGCACCTCAAGTTTTCAGACGTTTGATCGTGAATTTAGAAAATGATCATGTTTTGCTCAGTTTTGTGGATCTTATACTTATTTTACTGTAAGCTCTCTATTTTAAACGAATTTTGATGTGTGAAATCTTGAATATATGTTTGATAGTTGTGATCGAAATGTATAAATCATCTTTAATTGAAATATTTTATTAATTTGTGATTAAATGGTTTTTGTGAAATTTTCAAATTATGTTTGTTTTATGTGAAATGAGTAAAACTGCTATGAAATTAAATGTTTATTTAAATAAAAATTTACAATCATAAGTTGTAATTTCATTTATCTTTCAAGTACAATGGTATCATAACCAACACACAAAATCCCTATTACACACACTCTCATTCACATTCTTACAACTAAATAATCTATAGCAATATTTTCCCGTTGTGTAGCGAACATGTTCAAACATAACTCATTTCCTCACATGATCTGTAATTGGAATTCATCTTAGTTCTATAAGAATACAACACTGCAATCTTTAGTAGGTAGTCAACTCGCGACATAGCGTTTGAGGTTCTTTATAAAAAGTACAACTTTTATAACTACAGTACCTACCGTGTTACACTTATTTATATCTGGACAGTTTCTGAAATTGCGAATATTTCTATAAGGAAATATTATCTTTAAAAATCTTATAATTTCCTTTTGGAAACTGTCCAAACACGTGTTACTTACTACACTACATTCTGATTGATATCGTCAGTCGTATCTCTAGCTTGAACTCATACAGAGAATTACAGTCAGCGCGCAAGAGGCTCAAAAAAAGGCTTCTAATACGACCCTTTTTCCGAAGAGCCGAGTAAATGCAGACTCTTAACTATCTGTATTAAGTGGGTGCATGAGCTCAATGGTATCTAGAGATCTATCTGTCTGTCATATATATGTATTTCTGTTGCCCTAAGCTAGTACTTGTACTTGGAGTGTTTGGCGTGCTTCCTGTGCGCGTGCGCGTGCGCGTGGTGCGGGGGCGGCGTGGCGGGCGAGCGGCGGCGCCGGTGCTCGCGCTCACGTTCGCGCTCGCGGTCGCGCTCGCGCGAGCGGGAGCGAGACTTGCGCTCACTGGAACAAGTTCAATATAATGCAGGGGTGTATAGTCGACAACCAACGAAATATATGCTCACTCTGACGATAGCGAGTTTCACTCACTCATTTGCCAACTGCTTTTTGCCGCGCTAACGTTAAGCCAAACCGCTAACTTGATAATATAAGATTACAAGCCATTTAGATTATAACTACATACTATGAAAAATGGGGAAATATACTTGTATTTTGGAAATATGCCGTTTCTCGTAATAATTAAATCATTAAGTTACACATCCCTTAGTTACAGAGCTATCAGCGTGTACACCACAGTATAGAATATACAATTTCACATCCCAGAATCGTATCTACGTAATCTCCGTAGCGTCATCGTCGGAGGGTTATCAGGAAGTGTCCCACTTAATTAATTCTAATAGGAAACAGTATTTTATGTGTAACATTGTTATCGGTTGACTCACGAGACGTGAAGCGGTTGTTATCAACAGACAATTCAACAGAAGTCATTTTTCTAAGTATTAAATATTTCGTCGGGTGGCAACCCATACCCACTAACTACTACCACAAATTAATAGCCATAATGAGCCATAGTGGCATCAAAACACGGTTGATTTTCATTTAATCTTTTTTTTAATTATTTTGATTTGATGTTATACTGCCCCTTCACCCTAATATAACAAGACATATAGTTCTACTTACTAGGAAATTTGGACTCATTTAGTACGTACATGGGGAAAAATAGTATGTAATAATGATGAGTAGACTAGTACTACAAATAAATAACATACATGTGCCGCGACCTCTTCACGGGCGGTGACAAGGATGCTTCGCGTGATTTTTTAGATTTTTTCGATGAAGTCCTGCAAAAGATTTGATTAAATATAACAAAATACATTATAGACTATTAGTAGTGAAATTACATAAAACCAGGGATTATAGGTATAACTCAAAAAAAGGGCACCCTGAATTCGCTCAATGTAATTTACGTGAGCCCAATTAGCATCAGATAAGCTAATTAATTACAATACAAACTTAAAATTAGTCATACTAAAATTGAATACTTACTGGGCAATTTGTAGAAAAATATTAAAAATAATATCGGTAATGGATCGCTGCATAAATCAAATAAATAACAATTCAGCTTGAAGAAGTGAACAAGGCCACCGTAGTGTTAGTACAGATAATATTTAAATAATAATATAATAAAGAATAACATACATTATATTATTTATTTCAAATAGCATTGTGCGTGGGACAGATGAAAATTTTCCATTTCATGCAAACACTGTTACAAAATAATCATCAACCAGTAAACTAAAAAATGTAGGATTCAATTGAATTATTTTTAAACAGCAATAAATTTAATACTACGACTTTTTGAGACAATGTTTTGCAACTCTCAGTAGATGTTAAATATTAACAAAACAATTAAATGGCCAATGCACCCCATACGTGGAATGAAACGTCAATAGTGCAATCGAATTTAAAAGATCGCGTCACTCGCGTCAACTGTCAATTTTGGTCTATACACTTTACCTTTTAGTGCCCCTTGTATACAAAATAAAGCCGCAAATCGATGTACAGTTTAGCCGTTTGGCACACATATACTAGAGGCCAAAACAAAATTTTTGATCCGCAGTTCTCTAAAAAATTTCCCTTAGGAGGGGGGTGCTGATTCATCATTTTTTTTGTATGAGAAAAAAAAAAATTTTTTTCAAAAACCTATCATGTGTGGTATCATATGGAAGGGCTAATAGAGGCGGTTCTAAAAATATACCACATCATTACATTTCAGCCATTTTTTTTTATTAAAACAAAAATAATTTTCAAAACATACCAAGTTTGGGCTCCTCCAGATACGATATGGCTGATTATCTTTTTGTACAATATATCACAAATGATACTTGATACCCTCATATCTAACCCCAAGACAGCAATTTTGAAAATAACTTCATTTAGTATTTTTTTTTTAATTTTTCAAAATTATCAAGTAACGCAGTACAAAAAGTACTGGAGTAGAACTCTAGTAGAACTCTACTTCAGTACATTTTGTACTGCGTTATTTTGTAATATTGAAAAATAAAAAATAAATACTTAATGAAAATATTTTCAAAATTGCTTTCTTGGGGTTAGATATGAGGGTATCAAGTATCATTTGTGATATATTGTACAAAAAAAAATCTGCCATATCGTATCTGGAGGAGCCCAAACTTGGTATGTTTTGAAAATTAATTTTGTTTTAATAATAAAAAAATGGCTGAAATGTGATGATGTGGTATATTTTTAGAACCGCCTCTATAAGCCCTTTCATATGATACCACACAAGATAGGTTTTTGAATAAAAAATTTTTTTTTCTCATACAAAAAAAATGATGAATCAGCACCCCCCTCCTAAGGGATTTTTTTTAAAGAACTGCGGATCAAAAATTTTGTTTTGACCTCTAGTATGTGTGTGCCAAATGGCTAAACTGTACATCGATTTGCGGTATCTCTGTAAAATTAGACTCGTACAGGGTCGACTATTTGTCCGATTACGATTTTCTTGCACACTTTATCCATAATCGAAAAAAAAATGTTTAGTCTCTTCACTAAATTAGTGAGTTGACATGTGTCCCACGCACCGCACAATCCTATTTGAAAAATATCATATTATAACAAAGACATATTGACATATTTTGTGTAAAGTATAAAAATGTACTCACGAGTAAGAGTCGTCCTCGGGCGAGGGCCGCCGCCGCGGCGACGGGGTTTCTAGTGCTTCTTCCACGGCCTCTTTCGCCTCACGGGACGCCTAAAAACATTTTTTTTGATTAATTAAAGATCATTCTATTTTATTTTATTGGTTTAGATTGTGTAGTAGTCGGTGATGGTTGATTGGTGGTAGAGGATGCCTTATGTAATTAAGTCTGCACTTAGTATATTTGTCCAATTTTCTTCCTCCAGTGTTTGTTCCGGCTTGTGGTCCACTTGACAACTTAATCCCATGAATTGGCGTAGGCACTATTTGTTACGAAAGCGACAGCCATCTGATTTTTTAACCCAGAGGGGAAACTAGATCTTATCGGGATTAGTGGTGTAGTACTGACGGAGCAACACTACCGCCACCGTACAGTACACCTGTCCGTTACCTTCTTGATGAGCTTGCGGCGGTAGTGCTGCAGCTGCTGCTGCGCGCTGAGGCCGGGCCGGCGCGCGCGCACGCCCGTCTCCAGCTCGTCCGCGTACTTCAGCACCTTCACCTCGATGTCGCGCAGCACCGACCGCTTCAGGGACAGCTCCTCCGACGCCGATGTTGTGGGGGTGCTGTATCCAAAATAATCAACATTCACTTATAACCTTCCGCGCCGCGGCGCCGTCTCGTTTGTCGAATTGGCACTGGGCAATGACTTCTTGTTAGTAAAGTGAATAATTCCGACAAATCAATTTATCCCTAAATATACCGGAACACAAAAAAATAGTACATTACACAACTAGGGTGTACAACGTGTTGTGTACATCATTTTATGTCTACACTTGGCCAGAAAGCGTCTTTTTCCGTACGCGCAGCGTACGGAAAAAGCCACTTTATGGCCAGGTGTGGCATAAAATATTTTATTGTATATTGCATAAAAATGATATATCCGTCCCCACTACGTACCTCTCCGGCAGCGGCGGCGCGGTCAGCTCGGGCGGCGGCGGCGCGCGGGGGGGCCAGGGCTCGGGCTCGGGGTCGGCGGGCTCCACGCTCTCCCACTTGGAGGGCACGAAGCCCCCCGCCGGCCGCGACTTCTCCGTTTCCAGAGGGACTCCGTCGATGTCTTCATCTTCCTCCACTGTAAAGGAGCGTTCATAAATTACGTTATATTGTATACGTATTCTCCTGTACCGCATGCGAGATTGAATGCGAGAAATGCGAGGTGAATTTCGGTTGAACCAGTAAACACTTTCCTTCCCCAAATATCTCTTGTAAGTAATGAACGTCCTCTAAGTGTCATTTAAAGTATTTTTGCTTCGATGATGGCATCAAATACTAGACTATTTTTTCTGCAAAACAAATAGTGGTGAGGTAAATACCTATTGGCCGTTGAATAGCGCGACAGTGTAAAATTGTACCGTTCGGTGAAACATTTGATAAATTTGTAAAGCTCCCTCTGACATACCCGGCACGCCGTCGATGTCCATGGCGGGCGGTAGAGTGGCGGCGGCGGCGGCGGCGGCGGCGGTGGTGGCGGCGGCGAGGCGGCGCAGCGCGGCGCCGTCCAGCGGGCCCGCGCCCGCGCCGCCGTCCCACGAGCCCGAGCCGGAGCCCGAGCGCGGCGACGACGCGCCCGACCCCGACCCCGACCCCGACTCCGACACGCCGTCGATGTTCTCCAGCTCACTCTGACGGATATTACTATTATTAGTCACCATCCCGACCTAGTTAGACACCTGGCTAGAATAATACACGTTTGGGTTAAACGTATCCATAGTTTCAGACGTTACCGTACCGCATGGACTGATCGACACGACAATAGCTGAGAACTATTAGTGGGTCAAAAACTAAAGCTAAAGCAAAGTTTAGTGAATGGGCTACTGTAGGTATTCATAAAAGTAGAAAGAGGCTTTATGAACTTTATGGAGAGAGAGAAGTGAACAAAACTTCAGATTTTCTGGACTATGTAAAAAACTATTCAAAAATTTTCAAGAAAGTGTGTTTAACTGCTAAGGCGAACTATACTAGTGCAAAAATAAAAATGTCGGACAACAAGGTGAAAACAGTGTGGAATATTATTAATAAGGAAGCTGGTAAATGTAAATCACGCGATTGTCAAGTCAACATTGTCTCGGAGGAACAACAGGTCATGTCAAATGACGATGTTGCCTCGGCATTCGAAGATTATTTTTCTAACATAGCATTAAATACCACAAAATGCCTACAATCATCTTCGTCTCAAGCTCATTCCTTACTTTGCGCTAATATTAAGAAATGTAATACGATCTTTGAATTTGACCTAGTGGATTCCGAAAAAATTGTAAAGTCATTCAAATCACTCAATTTAAAGAAAACTGAGGACTTATGGGGAATATCAGTTGTAGTCATCAGCAATATCATAGACGACATAGCGCCTTACTTAGCCATCATTTATAACAATTCAGTTTCACAAGGTGTTTTTCCAGATCTAATGAAATGTAGTAAAGTCATACCTCTATTTAAATCGGGTGATTCTAGTGATCTAAATAATTTCCGACCGATATCGATACTTCCTGTACTAAGTAAAGTCTTTGAAAAGATAATGTTAAATGATCTACTGGGGCACTTCAACAGACATGGGCTGCTTACAAGCAATCAGTTTGGTTTCACAAAGGGACGTTCCACAACCGACGCTGCTGCAGAACTCATTAAACATATTTTCAATGCTTGGCGAGACGAACGTTATGATGCAATTGGTATATTCTGTGACCTTTCAAAAGCTTTTGATTGTGTAGATCATAGAACGCTCATTCTTAAATTAGAACACTATGGTCTTTCAGAAAATGCCCTGAGTCTCATGTCTTCTTACCTTAGCAATAGAACACAAACAGTTGTTGTAAATAAAACCCAGTCTAAAGGGACTTTAGTAAAATTAGGAGTGCCACAGGGTTCCATTCTGGGCCCATTCCTGTTTTTGGTTTATATAAATGATTTACCTTGTGTAGTACAAAACCTTTGTGGTATGATTTTGTTTGCCGATGATACATCTTTAATTTTCAAAGTTGAACGGCAATCCAATGATTTATCTGTAATTAACAATACACTAGCTGGCGTACTAAACTGGTTTACTACTAACAATCTGTTACTTAATGCTAAGAAAACTAAATGTATTCGATTTGTTTTGCCAAACGTGGCACCAATGGACACTAATATAGTTATAAATGGTGAATGTTTAGATATAGTAGATAAAACTGTGTTCCTTGGTTCAACGTTGGACAAAAATTTACAATGGAGTCCTCATATAAAAAAACTCGCTCTTAGACTAAGTTCAGCCGCTCATGCCGTTAGAAAAATTAGACAACTGACTAATATTGAGACAGCTCGCTTAGTTTATTATAGTTATTTTCATAGTGTAATGTCATATGGAATTCTGGTTTGGGGCAAAGCAGCTGACATACAGACTATTTTTGTTTTACAGAAAAGAGCCATTCGCTTTATGTATAACTTAAAGGCAGGTACATCAATTAGAGAATTATTTAAAAAAATTAATATTTTAACTCTTGCGTCCCAATATATCTATGATAATATTATTTTTGTTGTAAAGAATATACACACATTCAAGAAGAATTCTGACATCCACAGCTATAACACTAGAAATAAAAACAAGCTTGCCACCAGACGATGTCGTGTCCGCAAAGCATATAAGTCATTTTTTGGCCAGGGTATTCATATTTATAACAAGTTACCCGTCGATGTTTTGAATCTATCATTTCCCGCTCTTAAGAAATACTTGAAAAAAACTTTAATGTCAAAGGGTTATTACAGGGTCGAGGACTATATGACAGACATATATGCATGGCCCAAACCAGAATCTATAAAATCATCTAACATTTAGAGGACACAGTTCAAGTAAGAAAGAATATCAAACGTATTGCGAAGCAGTCAGATTTGGATTTTATTTTTATTTTTCACTTTAATTACACAATAGGCAGGTACATGTCTGTCTCTCAAGCTGTTTTGATATGCCTTCTTGAAGAACTACGCATTATTGTATATAGTATCTTTAATGTATTTGTAGTACTGTTTTGAAAAAATAAGTCCCGCCGAGTTTCTTGCCGGTAATAAGTAATACTTCTCGGGTCAGAGGTGTAGGGTTAGAACCGGTGGTAGTTTCTTTTCTCTCTGACGTTCATAAGTGCATTGTAATGTGCCTAAATTGAAGAATAAATATCTTTTATCTTTTATCTTTTATCTTTTTATCTCAAGCTTTCCATACGATTTTTCCAGAAAACTCAACCTTTCCATACAAGTTTTTATAGTGACAAACCCCGTAAAGTAAAACCGTAGCATAAGGCTGCGTTTTCACCAGAAATGAAGAGCGAGTAACATGTTTGTTAAGAAGCAATCCTAGGGCTGCGTTGTATTGTGTGAAGATAAACTAATGTTATGATTCTATTGGTTTTCAAAAACACATTATTCGCAACATATCCTCGCTCACGTCTGGTGGAAACGCAGCATATTTGAACCAAAAATACATTTTATTATTTTACTAGCGACCCGCCCCGGCTTCGCACCAAAAAACCGCATCAAAATCCGTTGCGTAGTTTTAAAGATCTAAGCATACATAGAGACGGACAGACAGCAGGAAGCTACTTTGTCTTATACTAAGTATGTAGTGATGAATATATTTGAGAAATTTTAAATAAATAAAATAAAATGACCGACGATAGACAACTAATTTCATAACAAATTAACTTTACACAAAGCAAGATACTCTGTGTTGGAACCAATGTATGAGTTTGTACCGGTTGCGGTGGAGGTTGCAGGGCCTTGGGGTACGGATAATCTAAGTAGTTTGTGTAGGAACTGGGTCGTCGACTTAAAGACAGGGGTTGCGATCGAGATCTCCTTGGCAATTCAGCGTGGCAACGCGGCCAGTGTATGCGGCCGGGACATGTGAGCCGGCTACGGTCCGGGGCCCGGGGTGGTCTGTGTTACTGAGGTTTATTGTGTACATATTATTGACAAAGCCTGTGGTTGACCTGTTTCATCTTCATTCCTGTTTCATTTCATCTTGTAAATATTTATTGGTAGATATGTGACGAAGCCTGCGACGTGGATTTTAAAATTTGTAGACAAAGTAATTAAATAATTAATGAAATAAATAAAATTATTTCTGTTTACGCAATATACTAATCACTTACAAGTATTTAGCCCCGACCGCTTGTTTTTTCAATATTTGTCACGTCGGATCTCAGTACTCATAATTAAGTGTCATTGCTATGCCTATAGCTGATAAAGCGGCTTTATCGGTTCCCAAGTAAAATATACACAATTAGGGAAAAACAGATTAATTTATAAACATTTAATAAAAGTGATTCAGCCACAAATAGGTAACAACGAAACTAATTTCACAACTTTAACGTAATAGAGGAAGAGTAAGTCGTTGGCAACCCTACCTAATCGAGTACCTAGCAAGTGGGCACTGGGCACGTAGCACATTCGATAGAGCTCATCGAGAAGCGCCAAAAAAATAGTGGTAGCCATAGAAATCTGAATTATAAGGAGAAGTGGTTTGACTGGTGCATAAAATCACTCTTTTCGCCTTTTTAGCTGTACACACCGCTGTACAGCTATTAATTCAAGTGAGAGTGGTGTCAGTTGTCCAATGTAAAGCTATTTTTTTCCAGAAAAATCACTAAAAATAATTAAATACGTTTTTCAATGCGAGCTGTCAAAATGGCATCCATTGCTTAATTTGTGTGCTTATTTCTGAGGTGTTTATATGTTTTCTAATGGCATATGGCTCAACTTGCTACTCGATGAGGTATATTTCAATATTTTTAGGGACCAACTAACTAGGCTGAATCCCTAAAGTGCCAGGTTTGGTTTTTCGATGAGCTCTATCGAACGTGATAGGCGCCCACTTGCTACTCGATGAGGTAGATTTTGTCAAAAAATAGGGTCATGTTTTTATGCTCACTGTACAAAACGCTCCAGGTTTGGATCAGGCTACCAAAAAAAAGTACATAACTTTTTACCGTGTATTTCCCTATATACGCCGAATTCTGCTACTCGGTTCGGTAGGGTTGCCAATTGCCAACGATCTACTCTTAATCTATAACCTGTGTAAACAAAGTTCTTAGAATGAGCCATTAGTGTTATTTCTTGACAGTCACTCTTGTACAATTACATAATGAATCTTGATCTTTTTGGTGTTTTAAGGTACCTATTTAAAATCCTTTCTTTATGTGGACTTTCTATATAAAATTGTCACCAAACAGAATTGTATCTAACATTTAAAGAAAAGATCATTGTTCTTTTTAGAGTTCCGTAGCCAAATGGCAAAAAACGGAACCCTTATAGATTCGTCATGTCTGTCTGTCTGTCTGTTTGTCTGTCTGTCCGTCCGTATGTCACAGCCATTTTACTCGGAAACTATAAGAGGTATCATTATCAAATTTTTACATAAAGTGTATTGTGTGTGCTGCTATTTACTTAGTTATGTAGTGAAATTTCTGAAAAAAACATTTTAGGGGGGGCACTCCATACATGCAAGTAATTGTCAAAAAATTTTACCAAATGATGCACATCAATCGATAGGTCTTTAAAAATAACATTGAGGTTTCTATAAACATTTTTTGATTAAGTGGATATATTCAGAAATAATGACTCAGACAGTCTAAAAAAACGTCGGCACGCCCTTCAGCGATGAGGATGCTACAAATAACATAAAAAGGGAGAATACCTTGTCCAGGTCCGTCCGGCCCTTGAACGCGTCACTGGCGGCCAGCAGCAGGTCGGCCGGGTACACGGCCCAGTCCGCCCACGCCTGCAGCATGCGCGTCACGCGCGCGCGGAACCCCTCCTGCTGCAGCCGCGAGCCCATGCGCGACCACGCCACGTGGCAGTCGCGCATTATGTCCAGCAGCCGGGACTGGATCCTGACAAGTATATTGAAGCTTATTCATTTGCGTTCAGACATCTTATGGTTGGTCGCACCTTCAGATGTGTATGTTATATATCCCGGAAAAAGGAACACTGGCGTTGGTCAGCTTGGCCTGCGTGGTGTGCAGGATGTTGCGGCCTCGACGCATTGCACGAATCGCCTGCCTCGGCCCTGCATACACTACACAGTACTCACGCGCTCCTGAAGGCGCTGGCGTTGGTCAGCTTGGCCTGCGCGTTGTGCAGGATGTCGGACAGCAGGTAGAGCCTGGCCACGCGCTTGTGCGGTGCCGTGTGCTCGCCGGCGAGGGCCTCGGCCAGGCACTGCGTGACCTCGCCGGCCGCCTCCGCGTGCTCGAGGCACCACGCCATGGCGGACGCGATGGACGTGCGGTTGGGAGTGAGGCCGCGGATCAGCTCCTCGAGCCGGTCGCGTTGGCTGTCAAGTCATTGGTTATTTAATATTTTAATATTTGTTGTTATAGCGGCAACACAAATACATCTGTGAAAATTTCAACTGTCTAACTATCACGGTTCATGAGATACAGCCTGGTGACAGACGGACAGACGGCGGAGTCTTAGTAATGGGGTCCCGTTTTTACCCTTTGGACACGGAACCCTAAAAATTACCAACGTATTTAGTTTATGAATAAGTTAAAATTTGGAATGTAGTTTTATTTACTTTTAGAAATAAAATAATGTATCTTTTACGTAAAATAAGCTATTTTAAAGATTCTATGTAAATTCCTTCCAGAAAACTTTTTTTTTTACACTATAGAAAGTGGTAATAGTGTGTAGGTATTCCTCACTTGATAGAGAGCGTGCCGCGGATGCTCTCCTTGGTCTCGTCCTCGTCCACCAGCTCGTCCGGCATGCCGGCCGTGTACAGGTTCATGACCGGCGGCCGCCACACCGACCCTCCTGGGGAAAGTACCCTCACATTAGCACATTCATGTTACAAGCAACAAAAAACAACACAATAACGGTTGGACCGATTTTGATATAAATTTTAAACAAAAAAAGAACCGACTTCACTTAGGATCCGCTATTCCAAGAGGAGGTGACCGAATTGCTGTAAAAAAACAGTGAAATATAGTTGTGCCTATAATAGTTGAAGAGTTCCCTCGATTTCTCCAGGATCCCATCATCAGATCCGGACCTGGTGACAATGGGACCAACTGTGAAGTATACTCTTTCAAACAAAAAAAAATTCCAAATCGGTTCAGCCGTCTCGAATAATCGGTGAACATAACACACAACACAAGGGGATACCGTCTGAACAGCCACCTTTGAACATGCGGAAGTCGTTGTTGGCCCACTGCTTGGGCGAGTCGCCCTGCAGCATGGAGAACAGCTTCCAGCGGTAGTACACGTGCGCCGGGGACTGGTTTTCGAACAGGAACCGGAAGAACGGGTTGTTCATTTCCTTGTTCATGATGATGGCCTCGAACATGGGGCCCTCGCGGATCACGAACTCCACCATGCGGTGGATCAGCATCAGGATGTTTCTGTTCATCAATTCTTCATATTAATTTTACAATAACACAGATGTATCGCGTGTTCTTTCCTTTCGAAGAAAGAAGTTCGTCCTTTGCAGACGGATGTTGTTAAAATTAATTTGTTTACATTTTGAACAAACTGATACATTGTAATGGTACCTATAAAATGTTAGGGTTTTTATGGCCATAAGTCGGCTATAAGCTTGTGATACGAGTACACAATCAATTCAGTTGTGTGTCTTCTATACTCATGTATTGTAGAATGTAGGCTTCAGAAAATAAGCGATTTCTATTTCGTGTGTTCGTTACTGAAGTTACAAACTGATTTGATTTCATTTAAATCAAGAGCGGCTAGTACAATATATTGACCGAATAACGTTTGTCCTTTTCGTCAGGGCGTACCATAACATAATCGTCAAGATAAACGAAATGGCAGTTGTTTCATTAAAAAAGGACACATTTGTTATAAATTTAAATTATATACATGTATCATTTCATGCATCATTCTCGCCTTTGTGCATATCTTTTTGTATTTTACTAATGTTTTAATGTTATACTTGTTTATGTGCAATAAAGTGATACATACATACATACATACATACATACATACATACATACATTTAACTGTTTTTCATTGTTGTTAATCAAAGGCAATTTCATTGTTTATTCACTGACAATTTTTTACACCAAAATTAAAAGTAACGTTATCTTTCCTTGTCGTCACTTGTGTTTTTTGTAGTTGACATTAGTTCATAGCTGGGTCATTCAGCGATAACAATTTATCGTAGGTTTTTTGACTCGATAGTTTTGACGGTAAGTTTAGGCGTTAGCATTGTTTTCGGCCATCCGCGTTTATCCTTATTTACATTAATTTGAGTCACGTTCTTTCTTGGTACTAGATTAGTAGTTTATGTAACTGTTACGTTTTAAGGCCTAATTACGTACAGTTGCATAGACTGCTTTATCTACATTCATATTATAAAGCCGAAATGACGCGTTCTAAAACTGTTAAAATGGCTGCCATTTCACAGATTGCATCGCCATGGCCAACTCGATTGTGTCGGCGGGGCGCGTGCTGGCGGTCGGAGGATCGCGCGGCGCGGCTGCCGGATTTTCATAATGATATCGAATGTTTGCTTATTATTTGATAATAATAACATCGTTACAGATAAGACATTTGTTCTAACTTCTAACAAAACAGTCTCTTTTTATGGTGGTCATAACGTGCGGTTTTTGAACGCATCATGGAGGGTTTATGATATGGGTGTAGATAAAAAGTATAAAGTAAAAGGCACAATAGGATTAAATGACCACTGTTGACACTGATTAGTTGATTACATTACAATAACTTACAACAACAGATTAATGATATAGAAAAATATTATGGTTATATCTCATGTTCGGTTCAACTTTGCAAATATCATAGTAAAAAATATTCAAGTTCTCTGATTGTTACTACCTATATATCTCTTCGGTCGGTCATATTCATTTTTTAACGATATATTTACAGCACCGCTATCTCGCCATATATATAGTAGTAGTAGTAGTAGTAGTAGTAGTAGTAGTAGTAGTAGTAGTAGTAGTAGTAGTAGTAGTAGTACTAGTAGTAGTAGTAAAACACTTAAAATAAATGCACAGAAAATACATGAAGTCAGAAGGCACAAAAGCGCGTACTCCGCATGTTATTTAATTGACCAAGGATCAATTATCCAAATGTTGAACTCGGGATGTTCCGACTGTCAGACATTGATCTCTAAAATAGAATATGTTTTATTACGCCGTACAAATCGGCACGCGTATTTTCGTAATATTGAGGGTGTTTTGCTAGGCCTATGTCCATTAGTGGACTGATACAGGCTGATGATGATGATAATGAAGGTGCTTGCTTCTTCTACCTTAGAATGTGGACGAGTTGAGAGAAACGAGCCACTTTGTCGATTTAAATAGATACTTCATTCATTCCCTAATAAAATTAATAAATTACATACATACAATCACGCCTATATCCCAAAAGGGGCAGGCAGAGATCACGGATTTCCATTTGCTACGATCAATGCAGCAGAACGGCTCTCCGTGAGCCACTTCTCGCCCCCTTAATAAATTGTACATTTATATTGTGTAGTTTCAGGAAGTACTAATAGCTCCCTATCGACAAGGGGGGCCTTTTTTCCTGGACTGGCACATGTGTGTTCTGTGAGTGAGCAAAGCTTACCTTTCGGTCGGAACCACTACTTTGACTATGGACTGCGATAGAATCTGGAAACAAAACGTTTAGCTCAAACTTACATAGTGAACGAAAATAAGCTTTATATACATTTAGATAAGTTTTAGAATACCAAGAGTTCGCTCAATCTGGCAGATAGGGAAAAACTAGAGATGCACCGAATATCCGGTTACTATCCGGTATTCGGCCTATCCGGCCCTTATTTTAGTATCCGGCCGGATACCGGATATCTTCGTACTATCCGGCCGGATACCGGATGTAGTCAGAGTCGCTCACTAGTCATACAAAAAAAATTTTACACAAAAATACGCGAGCACGTGTGTACTTTTGAAAGAAGTTACTCCGTACCGACATAATAAAATTCTTTTTGTTGCCTAGAATTCCTAGGAATGTGTATCCGCGCGAACGTTCACTACGACACAGGTCGAAACCTGCACGACGCGCACCTGCGAAACTCAAATTGTAGGTATAGTACCGCCGGCCGAATATTCGGCGGCCGGATACCGAATATTCAGCGGAGGGTCAGGCCGAATATCAGGTATCCGGTATCCGGCCAAACCACTATCCGTTGCATCTCTAAGGGAAACTATTAATCGTAGGTATATAAATAAAGTAATACAAACTTAAACTATGCCTAATTAGAATTACTTAATTAAATAGGGAATATTCCCTATCGTATAGTAATAATTATAGATAAAATATATAAAACCCCAGTACAAACTACAGCTACTCTTTTTACCAGTAAAACACATTTATCTATAGCAATAGGGTCCACATTGAAAACTGTCTGAAATATAGCGGTATAGACTACAAGAGTAGGTAAGGTATTACGTAGTAAGGTAGTGTAGTGTTGGTACCTCCTCGTAAGCCTGCCGGTCCTCGGGGTCGCTGGGGTAGTACTCCCCCGGCCGCACTCGGGGGATCTGCAACAACACTATATTAATGTATTTTGAACGAGGCTATCTATCTTATTTCCGTGAAATGCAAATGTCTTTAATAATACCTACTCTAGCCTCCTGAGGTTCAAAGTGCTAATATTAGTACAAAATATCTTCAATGAAAATTCGATCATATTTTAATTGATACAGAGTTACTTTTGTTTTGTTTCGTTCGATTTCGAAACATAAGAAATTCAAATATATTTTCTAACGCTTTTGATTCAAATTTCACTTCCAATCTTTCTTGTACGGTGGGCCGCTATCATCATTGTAAGCGTCATTGTATTAACATAAGATACAAATTAACGAAAACATAATACCATGACGCCCATTTGTCCGATTTCTGATTCTACCCCAGAATTTATCAAAATGCGAATAATAAATAAATAAATAATAAATATTAGGACAATCTTACACAAATCAACCTAGTCCCACAGTAAGCTCAATAAGGCTTGTGTTATGGGTACTAGGCGACGATATATATAATAGATAGATATAGATAAATACTTAAATACATAGAAAACATCCATAACTCAGGAACAAATATCTGTGATAAATACACAAATAACTGCCCTGACCAGGATTCGAACCCGGGACCTCCTGCTTCCTAGGCAGGGTCACTACCAACTAGGCTAGAAGGCCAATATAAGTACAGTCGCCATCAGATATATCGGAGCGGTCAAAGTAGTCACAAATATCTGAACAACGCTTTTATTGTCAAGGCGTCGGTGCTTGTTCAGTTTCTTGAGTACCGTGGCCGCTCCGATATATTTGATGGCGACTGTACTGGGTTTAGAATCGCATACCCAATTTATGAATGAATTCATTGATAAATTAGACATGAAATGCTAATCCCGATAGTATAGTAAGAATTTTTTAAGATGTCGGAATTGTAGGTCGAAATCCCTAGTACGATTCCGACATCTTAAAAAATTACTACCTTACATAGTTGAAGCGTCTGCACCCCGAATTTAAGCGAGCATTTTCGTAAACGCGAACCATAGTTTTACAAGACAAACATTTCCTGGATAAAAAAAATGTTTGTCTTGTAAAACTATGGTATCTATTAGGCAATAGATGTATTTAATTAACAATATAATCTCTTTATTACAGAAACGCTTTTAAGTTTTCAAAGTAAAATAAACAGATGACAAAACGTGCTCACCGCCAAAACACGGTAAAGACGACCTTATCTCTTTACATTTAGGTCGCAACTTTAAACTGACACTGATAAAAGGGCCCGTGGGATGGGAGCAGAGCCAGTGGTCAGTTGTGTCGAGGCTGCATCCAGTGCAGTCGTGTGCACTTGTCCCGGCATCGGCTCACAGTAAGTACAAACATATTCATTACTTTTTCATATATATTGTTGCAATCAATTTCAATGTAATTTTGTTTAAAGCCCAGATAAAAACGGTATTTCAAATAACTAGTAGTCCGCCTCGAACTGAGAACTCGCGATTTACTTGCAAACGAATTGACCAATATAACAAGACCCCAAGGAGAATTGTTTTCTCCTTCTAGCTCCATAACCACTTGATAGATCCAGCTCATATACGAACTCTCAAATTTTATGTATCTCTGCTACAGCCCCAAGAAATTTCATAAAGATCAGAAAAACGTTACTAAAGTTATCGTCAGACAAACTATCGAAATCAAAAAGCCACCCAAATGCCGAGTCGTCCCAGTAGCCAGGTGACAGTTGGGTCTGGAGTTGTTTGTAAGAACTCTCTTCGCTTACGCTCCGCGAGTTCGATTTTTTTTGGACCTTTATAAACTTACACCTTGCAGATATTTTATGTATTTTTCTTTATTTATCTTTTTAACCGACTTCAAAAAAGGAGGAGGTTCTCAATTCGACTGTTTTTTTTTTATCATTATTATGTTTTTTTGTATGTATGTTACTCCATATCTCCGTGAATCGTGAACCGATTTTCAAAAGTGCTATTATAGGCACACCTATAGTGATTTCACTATTTTTTACAGCAACTCGGCCACTTCCTCTTGGAATAGCGGATCCTAAGTGAAGTCGGTTCTTTTTTTGTTTTAAATTATTTTAATAAGTAGTATATCTATGTAGGTCTGAATGACTTCTCTCCCCTTATTAAGGTTTCGTTCTTTCCTCTAGGAGATCTTTAGGTAACCTTACGATTACGACTCCATCATCAGATCAGTTCCGTGCTAATTATTGTCGCAACGTCATACCCCTCCCCCATTAATTACGGAAGTACCAAAGAGAATTAAGTACCTAGAGTGTTCCCTCCATACATGGTTAAGTGCGTATATATAATAAGTTTTAAGCGAGCTTTGCTAAAAGTTATTATTCAAAAGATTACAGCTTAATACGTATTACGGTTTAAGTGTGCATAAAACTTAGTAAAAATGAGTTTAACCATACCTCCCATACGACTTATTATTTAATTAGTATAGTTTTGCTATGTATGGAGTTAGCAATCTATCTACTCATTTATCTATGGGAAGTACCTACACTAAATGTTAGCTCTATCTGACACCGGGAAGTGATTACATTGAACTTACAAGATTTGATTTATCATGCACGTTAACAGCAATAGCAAATACTTAAGCTTAATAAAAATGTGTAAATAGAGTAGTTTTCTCTAAGTTAATTAACATAGACTATTGTCAACTCTCTAAAATGTAAGTTTTGTTTTGTTTTTGTTAAGTAATTGTTTTATTGTTTTATTCTATTTAAGATGGCCATCGACCGCGACCGCCTTGCTGTACTTGAACATGCGCCACGAAACAACGGCAGTCAACTTCGACGCCGGCCCCTTCACCACCCGAACCCTGGACGGGCTCAACATCCACACCTGCAGGCTCACGGTGGACCAGCACTGCTGTACCAGCTCCCCGCCGGCAAGCTGCACCCCGAGGCGATGCCACAGCTGCGGTACCTGGCCGAACCCCTACTCCTGTTCTATAAGGTAAGGACTTCTTGTACTACAACACCAAACACGGCACGGGTCTGCACTCGATCGAGAACGGCGCAACCATGAACACCATGATCCACCGCCCCTGGTCTGTATAAAATCTCGGAAAATATTGTCAAAGAGATGATGCTAGCTGGGGCGATGTGTTCTGTACCATGACGTAAATTAGCATAACGGTCCGCCTGATGGTAAGCAGCTACCATAGCCTAATTTTATTACAAAACTAAATGGCCGCATACGAAATATCTTATGTTAAAATTGTTGGTCACGGAAGATTTTGTCAGCACTCAACGCTGTGGTAGGTAGTTAGTAAAAAGAATCATGAGATTATATTGACTTTTGACCCGCGCGCAAGATTGGGCCAGATGGTGTCATGGCGGCCACACTCACGTGTCACTGAGCTGTTATCGCTGACGACAGGACAGCGGCGTCCGGATACTCGGAACCCGGGGAAACCCGTCGGAATACCCGACGACGACGAGTCGCGGCGCTCGGCGCTCGCGGTGGCGATAACGAGGGGAATAAAAACTACTCCGTCAGATGAGAGACAGTTAATTCGCGGCATTTGTTTGTGCGTGAAACAAGTATCACCCAGCGTTACAACTATTGTAAGTATTATTTAATTATGTTGCTTTTTTGTATCAACTTATTGTTATTGGGTTGCTAGGCGGACCCCAGGCTCAATTGAGCCGTGGAGATCTTTGTTTTTCTTTGTGCTGTTTTTTTAATGTATATTCGCCGATTATTCGAAGACTGCTGAAGCGCTGGTAGCCTTGCGGTAAGACGTCCGACTTTCAATCCGGAGGTCTCGGGTTCAAACCCCGGCTCGTACCACTGAGTTTTTCGGAACTTGTGTACGGAATATCATTTGATATTTACCAGTCGCTTTTCGGTGAAGGAAAACATCGTAAGGAAACCGGACCTAATCCCAAAAAGGGCCTAGTTTCCCCTCTGGGTTGGAAGGTCTGATGGCAGTCGCTTTCGTAAAAACTAGTGTCTATGCCAATTCATGGAATTAGGTTGTCAAGCGGACCCCAAGCCGGGATAAACGCTAGGAAGAAGAAGAAGAAGAGAAATTCGAAGACTGCTGGACCGATTTAATAGAGTATACTTCACAGTTGATCCCATTGTCACCAGATCCGGATCTGATGATGGGATCCTGGAGAAAGCGAGGGAACTCTTCAACTATTATAGGCACACTTAACTTTTAACGACCTCACTTAGGATCCGATTTTCCAAGTGGAAAGGCCCGAGTTGCTGTACAAAATACTGAAATCACTATACGTGTGCTTATAATAGTTGAAGAGTTCCCACGATTTCTCCAGGATCCCATCATCAGATCCGGACCTGGTGACAATGGGACCAACTGTGGAGTATATTTTTTCAAACAAAAAATGAATTTCCCAAATCGGTCCAGCCGTCCTATGCTCTAAGAGCCGTTCTCGAATAATCGGTGAACAATTGAACATACATGAAAAAATAAAAAATAGCAAAAAAAAAAACATGATTAACTGAGGATTTGGCTTTGCCGAAGACATTGGATAGCGTGCCATTCGAGGATATCATATCGTTTTTGGACGCGCATTTCACGCCGACAAGGGTAGGGTTCGGCGAGCGTCATGTATTCTACTCTGCGTCACAGCAAGCAGGCGAGTCTCACACGCAATGGGCGGCGAGGCTCCGGGGCCTGACTGCATATTGTACCCCCCCCCCCCCCTGCCTATTTTAGTTTGGAATCATTAATAATTCAAACAGTTTCTTTGCTTTTACAATATTATTAATCGCAACTTTTGTAATATTTTCCAAACGAGGGCCTTTTTTGCGTCTTACGGGTTATACACCATTTAGCGGCGGATATTTGGTGATTTAGAAGTAATCCTGATGACAGCTGAAGCATGAAGTCGTGTTTTAAATCTGATGCACAAACGCGGGCCTTAACATATTCCATTGTCATTACAGAAACATCTAACATGCTGCGAGTGTTGACATCGCTGGCGCTGCTAGCCGCGGCCCGCGCGTGCTCCGTGTGCATCGCGGGCGTGTGCCACGAGCCACACATCCTGTTGAATCGGTTCTGCATCTCCGACCAGCTGGCCATCGACCACACACACAACGTGCTCTACGCCCAACTGGACAAACAAAACAACAACGCCTACCATCTAGAATCCAAACCAATTCATATCGTGCTAGTCCAACGTTTGAACACCACCGGCATGACCGTCGACCAGCAAACGCACGCGCTGTACACGGCCGATTATTCTAAAAAACTGTACCGCTTCGAATGGGACAAACTGGACCCGATTGTAGACGAGGAGCTTCTCCACGATGAGGCCGACCGACTGTTCTATAAGGGCAAGCTTTACTACACCTCCAAATCCTCCAGAGGCTTACATATTATCGAGGATAACAGAAGCAACACGTTTAAACACCTACAAGATTACTCTATTACCGATTTCGTCGTGAACAAAAACGACGACATATACTTCGTATCCGACAACAAAGTGTACGTTTACAACAGGAAATGGAGCCACGCCCCGTTGTTGATCGCTAGTAAGAACTACGTGCTTTCCGTAGATAAATTCGGCGATGTATATCTCGCGGACGCGACGGAGAACGCTATTCACAAATTGGACGCATCTAATGGAATGACGCTGTACGCGGCGTATAGAGAGGGGTCGATCGATCGGTTCGTGTTCGACAAGGACAACAACATCGTGTTCCACGACATTGCGAGCGAGACGGTGACGTACTGGCAGTCGACGGGGGCCGCGTGCGAGGCCGAGCCGCCGCACCACAAGTACCTCATCAAGGACGGCTCCCGGCCGGACGGCCAGTGCGGAACTCTCAGCCCGAATGGAATCGATTCAGTGGAAGAAGAGTGATATTAAATAAATATTAAATTATTATTGTTTTTTTTATCGAACCACCACTAGAATCAAAGTTATTATGTCTGACCGAGCATTAGTTTCAGCTAAAAACTTGACTTTTTCGGTTTTGGTTAAACTTAAAAGATAAAAGATAAAAAAAAAGATAAAAGATATTTATTCTTCAATTTAGGCACATTACAATGCACTTATGAACGTCAGAGAGAAAAGAAACTACCACCGGTTCTAACCCTACACCTCTGACCCGAGAAGTATTACTTATTACCGGCAAGAAACTCGGCGGGACTTATTTTTTCAAAACAGTACTACAAATACATTAAAGATACTATATACAATAATGCGTAGTTCTTCAAGAAGGCATATCAAAACAGCTTGAGAGACAGACATGTACCTGCTTATTGTGTAATTCAAATGAAAAATAATAATAAAATCCAAATCTGACTGCTTCGCAATACGTTTGATATTCTTTCTTACTTGAACTGTGTCCTCTAAATGTTAGATGATTTTATAGATTCTGGTTTGGGCCATGCATATATGTCTGTCATATAGTCCTCGACCCTGTAATAACCCTTTGACATTAAAGTTTTTTTCAAGTATTTCTTAAGAGCGTGAAATGATAGATTCAAAACATCGACGGGTAACTTGTTATAAATATGAATACCCTGGCTAAAAAAATGACTTATATGCTTTGCGGACACGACATCGTCTGATAGCAAGCTTGTTTTTATTTCTAGTGTTTCTAGTGTGTGATAGCTGTGGATGTCAGAATTCTTCTTGAATGTGTGTATATTCTTTACAACAAAAATAATATTATCATAGATATATTGGGACGCAAGAGTTAAAATATTAATTTCTTTAAATAATTATCTAATTGATGTACCTGCCTTTAAGTTATACATAAAGCGAATGGCTCTTTTCTGTAAAACAAAAATAGTCTGTATGTCAGCTGCTTTGCCCCAAACCAGAATTCCATATGACATTACACTATGAAAATAACTATAATAAACTAAGCGAGCTGTCTCAACTCTCAATATTAGTCAGTTGTCTAATTTTTCTAACGGCATGAGCGGCTGAACTTATACTCTGTACTTTTAGGTATTTAAAAAAACGTAAACAAACCATTAAAAGGGTAATTTATTGGGCAGGTTTTGGTTCCTGTTAAATTTTCAATTTTAAAAAATAACAGGTTACAGATTCGTTCCATCCTATTTCAGCAACCTGTAGTTACGCTGGATTTTATGATATATATACACATATATAAATTTACCCAATTATTTATATCACATTAAATGATTAATAATTTTTTATAGTAAATTGCCTCATAAAAAACACCCAATTTTGCAGATGTGCAAAACGCAAGGTTATAGTTATGAGGATAAAATACGACTAGATTACAGAGTTCCGTTTTTTAGTGTAGCAACACGTACCTTGTGTCACTTTTTAACCGACTTCAATTCCATTGAGGAAGGAGGTTCTGCATTCGGTTTGGTGTTTTTTTTTATGTATGTTCACCGATTACTCCGAGACCCGTGGTCCGATTTGAGTAATTCTTTTTTTGTTTGAAAGGATCTACATCCAAGGTGGTCCCATATTAATATGGTGCTGTTCTGATGATGGGATCCATAAGGAATTGAGGGAACTCCTCAATTTTTAAAGGCACGTGTATGGTGATTTGAGTGTTTTCTTAAGCTACTCAAGCATTTTCTCACGAAAACCGCCAATATGATGGAGTGGTCCTGATGAAGATGATTGTTTTCGTGATAATGATGAAGATTGTTTTATGTAGGATGTTCAGTGATTACTCCGAGACCCGTGGTCCGATTTGGACAATTCCTTTTTTTTTGTTTGATAGGAACTACTTCGAAGATGGTCCCACATTAACCTGGTGCTGTTCTGATGATGGGATCCATGAAGAATTGAGAGAACTCCTCAATTTTTAAAGGCACATGTATGTTGATTTGGGTGCTTTCTTAAGCAACTCGAGCATTCCCTCTTGAAAACCACCAATTTGATAGAGAGGACCTAATGATGAAGTCCACATATGATACGTGGACCCTTCCTTAGATAGAATGGGTGTATTATGAAGTTTTTTATATATCTTTACCGATTGTTCCGAGACTTTTTGTCCAATTTTGATAAATATATAACCATAAAAATGGAAAAATAAAAACTTTTTACAAAAAAAAAGATAAACCGACTTCAAAAAGGATAAAATGAATCATTATAATTATTTATATGCGTTACCAACTGATATGTTTGAAGTCGGTGCCAAGCCACAAATTACAAAACCGGTCAAATCAGCTTTAAGTGTGAACATTACAAAACATCGGTACTAATAATGCAAAGGTGAATGCGATTTCATGTGTTACATTTTCATGTCTAAACTACTAGTCCTATTTTGATGAATAGCGACAACGATATATGTATATATTCTGATACACGTCTGCTTTGTCAATAATCAGAAAAAGGCGGCAAATAGAAAAAAAATGTAGACGCGTAAGATTGACCTTCCATATAAAATTTGAATATCGTGCCTTTTTACTGACACGGCGTGTGTATGGTACATGTGAGTATAGAAAAAATAAACTATCAATTGAATTCCTTTTTACTTCGGATTAAACCTTAGATGAAGAAGGATAAATAATTCAAATCGAACCACGGGCTTCGTTCGACATACGGATAGTCCCAACAATGTGTTAACAAACAAACATAGGACGCATGATTATACTTTCTGTACCTACTTGCCTTACAGTTAACGCATGGTCGAAAGGAATGTATATCTACGTGCGATTCGTACCGTATTAGATTAGTTATGTAGTAAAAATAACAATTCACTGAACACATCGCCTCGTTCGTATTAACTCTTCCAAATTTGGCTTGGCACCGACTTCAAACATATCAGTTGGTAACGCATATAAATAATTTTAATGATTCATTTTATCCTTTTTGAAGTCGGTTTATCTTTTTTTTGTAAATGTATGCAGGTTTCTTCACGGTGTTTTCTTTCATCAAAGTCAAAGACCGACTGATAAACTCAGTGGTACGGTCGGGGTTCGAATCTTTCGGATTGAAAGACATCTTACCACAGTTACCACCAGGCTACCAGTGCTTATGGGTAAGATGTCTTTCAATAGTACATTAATTACTTTAAATAATATACGTAATTATAATATTTAAGGTTATTATCATAGGTAATAATTATATCACTCGAAAAAGGTTCTAAACCCCTGAATCTGTCATTTTTGACAGCTGCTGTTTGTTTACGTTTTTTTAAATACCTAAAAGTACAGAGTATAGTCTAAGAGCGAGTTTTTTTATATGAGGACTACATTGTAAACACAATGGAAATTACAATCGGTACCTAATTTTCAATGTTTATTAAACGTGATGGTGACTAGTTTGATAGTCTTCACTCTTCTCTTATCTTCGAAACTAACGAGCATATGGGTTTTTTTTTCAAAAGTAGTTTTTGACTATAATAAGCAAACCTATAAGAGAAATTTCAACGCTTAACCATAACCGGTTAAGCGCGAGTCGAATTTCGGATGCAACAACCTCATAAGCGTTTGTTCCGATTTTGCTACAGCCTGGGCTCCGCTCGGCAACCTAATCCAATGAATTGGCTTCGGCAGTGTAGGCACGTCTGCAGGGCGGGGGCATGTAGATGTGTGTACATACCTTGCCTTGCTTGTGCTTGGGCGGCTGCGCGTTGAAAGGCAAGCCGGAGGGCGGCGGCGGCTGGCACGGCGTCTGCAGGGCGGGCGGGATGTAGATGGGCACGGGCGGGATCACCACGGCCTTACCCCAGCCCAGCTTCATCTCGTAGCTCATTATCTCCTTGCCTGCACACACACAATACTTCACATAAGTTAAGTTAAGCCTGGGAACGGGACTGCCCTCGTCCGAGCGACCGCATGATCTTGGTACCTGCTACAGTTAATGTTTAATAGTGCAATTTATCGACATTAATTATAATGCAACGCCCTCTCCCCTCATGAAGGCGACGAGTGGGCCTTCTTGTCCGAGTGCCCACATGATCTTGATGCTTGCTAGAGCTGATAGTGTAGTTTACCGTTAATACACCGCAGCGCGCAGTCTCATGAAGGCGACGAAGCCGCGGTTGCGGTCCTTTCTCCTCTTCCGAGCGCAGCCACATGATCTTGATACTCGCTATAGTTGGTTATCGATAGTGTAGTTTACCATTAATACAGCGCAGCGCTCGCTCGCCGTCTCGCCGACTCATGAAGGCGACGAGCGGGCCTTCTTGTCCGAGTGACCACATGATCTTGATGCTTGCTAGAGTTGATAGTGTAGTTTACCGTTAATACAGCGCAGCGCTCGCTCGCCGTCTCGCCGACTCATGAAGGCGACGAAGCCGCAGTTGCGGCCGCGGGCCTTCTCCTCGTCCGAGCGCGGCCACATGATCTTGATACTCGCTAGCGGCCCGTAGCGGCCGAATATCTCCATTAGTTGCTGTTCTGTTATCTGCAAGCGAATGTTACATTTGATTTGAGACTACGCAGATATTGGACGAGCCATCCCATTAGCAAATTTGTAATTGTTCTAACACAGCATTTGTATTTGTTGACACTTTTTTGCACCACTTTATTGAAAGAGATTGGTGGTAATTTGGTGAACTGTCTTAAAGTTCACAATATTGGTTGTGTTGGGTTAGAATTACCATCGGTCTAGACTTACCCCAAATTCAGGCAAAAACGCGGTTTGACTGAAATATCCGGTTTTTGGTTTTGATATAGCTATCCATGCCGTTACCGGCGACGGCGGTCGGCGACCCTATAGCTAGTTGCGAGCGTGAGCTCCGATATGACTAGCGAAACCGAACTTACTTTTGAATATTCGGTCGCATGTGGTACAATAAAGTTGACCAGAACTATTGTAAGTGTAATTATAGGAGGGTTTCGGCCCGGATTTACGCGCCTGGCGTTTCGTGTCAAGATCAATGAGAGGAGCGTCTTCAAAGTCATTTACACTCGTATTGACAAGAGAACGCCACTCTGGCCGCAGCGAAGCATACTCCTCCCATTTGTCTGTGGGTATACTACGGGCAGTAAGGTGACGCTTAAGCACGTCCTTGTAACGCAGGTGCTGCCCACCGCGTTTCCGTTTACCAACTATTTATTTATTTATCGTATGGCGGTTACACACTGGTTAGCAAATAATTTTTCACTTAAAATTTACAATTGTGCAGATATAAGCTCGCATCCTTTGTCAGGTCTTTAAAGTCCTCAGCTGGTCCGTTGTATTTGGTGATGACCAACTGATAACTGGGAGTAGAAAACGGCTTTCGAGAGTCTGCAGTCACTCATACGCCAAACGTGGCCACACCACCTCAGCTGACCTTTCATCAACAGCGCCTCCATGCCAGGCGTCTTGCTGCGACGAAGTACTTCCGTGTTGGGGACACGATCTTGCCATTTGATTTTCAGAATGGAACGCAGGCAACAAACTTGAATGTCACCTTTGTACAAACACCATGCTTCCGAGGCATATAAAAGTATGGGAAGTACCATGGCTTTGTACACCGACAACTTCGTCTGTGCAACTTTAGATCATGTGATCCCCAGACACGATGCGTCACGACGACCGAAAGTAGACGAAACCTTAGCAATCCTAGACGGAATCTCTGAGGCCAGTCGATTATCCTTCCTGATTTGGCTACCCAGATACTTAAAACAGGACACTTCTGTCAGGGGTTTCCCCTCAAGAACTAGATGGGAAGTGTCTGCTTCACAATTGCGGGCTGGTTGTTTTAGTACCTGCATCTTGGATATGTTTATCACTAAGCCAAATCTAAGGCACGACCTTTGCAGAGCATCCATGTAGGATTGAAGCTCCTCCATGTTGTCGGCCATCAAGCATACATCATCGGCATAGAGAATCTCGAGTACAGAGAGCTGTTTAGTTTTTGCTTTAGACTTAAAGCGAGAGAGGTCAAATACACTTTTGTCCGAACGAACGCTTAGCTGGATTTGTCCAGAGCATACACAAATCGAGTCTTCAAGTACTGCAGAAAAATACAAAGGGGCAATTCCATGGAAATGTAACGCCAGTTACGATTTCATTCATTGTTTATTTATTTCTGACGCTATTGTGAACGATAATTTATCGCTAGGTAAGAACAAAATAGATCCCTAGATATATTTTCACTTACATTTGTACCATAAATAAAACAGTGAGCGAATAATTGGTAACTAGCGTTACGCTCTTACGTGGATTTACCCAAAGCAAAGAGAGTTGGGGCCATCACACATCCCTGTTTGACTCCACAGGTAACGGGAAAGTGTTCCGAAAATTCGCATTCACGCTGAACTGTAGCCGACATATTGTCATGAAACTGTCTGACTAAGTTAACGAACTTATCAGGACACCCAGCTTTTTGCAAGACAAGCCAAGAGAGCTTCGCGCGGCACGCGGTCGAAAGCCTTTTCAAGGTCGACAAAGCACATATATAGGGGACGATTTTGTTCTAAGCTCTTTTCCTGTCAAAAATTTCAAGAAATATTTTTTGCCAGATCGTTGTGACTGACCTTAGGGTTCAAGTTGCCGAGGTACAGGTTGGTGGTGTTGGGGTCCCCGGTGTCGTAGGAGCCCACGTCGGGCAGGAGCTCCAGCGCCGGCTCGGGGCCCACGGGGGCTCCGCGCTCCCGCAACACGTTCTTATATTTGTGCCGTTCCGAGCGCTCCTCTTGTATCCTGATACAAATTATTGATTAATAATAATAAAAAAGAACTTGTTGAATAAAGAACCATCTGAAAAGCTAAAGTGTTGCCCTGATTATGCGAGGCACAGCGGTCGGCATGTTTGATCACGACAAACCAGTGTACATGTTTGTACCAGGTACCTGTGTTTAACATATTACCCTTCGAACACCCTTATTAATTTATTGCTGTACCCTCGAAATTTACATTTAAAGTTCTGTCGGCTTTGAGTTGTGATGGATATGGGACAAGGCGTTTGGGGATTAAATAAATCTAATTTGATTGCCGTATTGACGTCTTTTCTTTATTTATATTGTGGGAGATACCACGAGTTAGATACAGATGTCGATTGCAATGAAAAAATGAGGAGAACAACAGACATTCGCCGCACAAATGACTAAATTTTCGCACCAGTTGACACAGACATTTTGCTAGTTTCCCTTGCTTGGTCAAAAAAAACCATACTTACATTCTCAACTCCTCCTTGAAGAGCTCCAGGTTGCTCTTCTTCTTGTCCTTGGTCTGCTTGGCCCGCAGCCGGGACTGCTCGGAGCTGGAGCGCGCCAGGCTGCGGACCACCTCCTCGGCGCTAGGCCGCTTGTCCTCGAACCTCGACACTGGCTTGTAGAGCTTACCTCGCTCTGAAGTGTCTTCCTCTGTCAGCATATCATGTATTATTTGACAATGTTCATATCATATTAAATAAAACAACGTCTTACATCTTTTACGTCTTAAAAGACGTGAGTAACCCGTGTTTTCTATACTTATAATAAAGCTGAAGAGGATCGAAAGTCAATACATGGAAGATATTCGAAAAAAATTGGCTAGGGATACTAAGAATCGATAACAGAACACGTTCCAACAGTTTTTAGAATTTTTGTCTGTTTGTCTGTTTATCTGTTTGTCTGTTTATTTGACCGCGCATCACGTGAAAACAGCTGAACGGATTTTGATGAAATTTTGTATAGAGATAGTTTGAGTCCCGGGAAAGGACATAGCATAGTTTTCATCCCGAAAATCAACCCTGGAGGGGGTGAAACAGGGGTTGAAAGTTTGTATGAAGAATTTTTAACCGTTGAACTGATTTAGATGAAAATTAGTATGAAGGTAATTTGAGTCCGAGGTAACGACATAGGATAGTTTTTATCCCGAAAATCAGCCCAAGAAGGGTTGAAAAGGGGATTGGAAGTTTGTATGGCAAATTATTACCCGCTGAATCGACGATTAAGATGAAACTTGGTACATAGATAGTTTAAGCCCCCGGGAAATAATATACGATAGTTTATATCCCGAAAATCAAGCCTTTAGGGGGGTAAAAACGGTGTTGAAAGTTTGTATGGGGAATCAATAACCGTCGAACGCTGAAGATAGTTTCAGCTCTGGAGAAGGATATAAAATAGTTGATATCCAGAATTCATCCCTTAACAGGGATTACTAATTCCACGCAGACGAAGTCACGGGCAAAAGCTAGTATTTAATATGACTGATTTGCACGGAAGTTTTGTGTTTAAAATGTTCATATCATTACAAAAAAAAATACAAAATGTACTAAGTGTAGTTTGGTGCATACAGTGATACACTGCACCAAAAAAGACAGGATAATTTAGCCACTTGGCTACACAATAGATGCAAAGGACGAGACAACCCAAGCAGAGATGAAAAGAACCCCTGAACACTTTTGAAAATGATTGGCAGGAGATAGCAAGGGATTGAGATGAGTGAAAATCCAGGAGTATCTAAGTTATTTAAAAAATATCTGATAATCTAATGTTCATAAATCTTTTACATTTCAGGGGTGCCTCAGAATAATGATGTTAAAGATTATACTGTAGTTGGGCCAATCAACATTTTGACCGACACAAATCTGTCCTCAACTTTTAAATTTCGTTTGAAAATTTCACCTATAAATAATGACTTTTCTGTGTTTCTCTTTATGTTGTATGTCGAAACATTAGAGCCCCCACCTATTAAACCTAATAAACAGAATCTATGTATATTAGAAGTCCGATTTCTTGGTAACTCCAGAGACATTTTGAGTAACGCAAGAGACACTCAAAACTGTCGGTCAAAATGTTGATTGGCCCAGTTACATAATCAGATTTCAGATAACTATGTTCAGTGGTGAACTATAGAGTGGCAAAGTGGGCTAAATGCCACAGGCCTGAGGGCCGAGAGGGGCCCATTTGCCGAGGGCCTTCGTTTGTATAGTTATGCCACTGCCACACATCACACAATGCTGCTCATTATCAAGTATGATATACATCTAATACTTTCTTCAATGAAAGCTAACTTACTTCTAGCACCGGCATCATAGGTTCCAGCTTTGACCCAAACCTTCGAGGTGGTGCTGGGAGCTTCTTGAAATGTCTCCACAAACTCTTTGAACACCTGCGAATGTTTAAAGATAAACATGATATAAATAAATCAGTCTGGTTGGGCAGATAGGTAGGTAGCAGCCGAGGTACTCGAAAATATTTGAACAAGCAACCCTATCTCCTTGACAATAAAGGCGTTGTTCAGATATTTGTGTCCACCTTGGCCGCTTCGATATATCTGATGGCGACTGTACAAGAAAGATTTAAACAGTGACAACTTGACTAGGATATTTTTGTACTGGCCAGTATTAAACAAAAATAGTATTTCCAGAGATGTGGATTAGAACAGCTCGCAACAGAGAAGAGTGGAAAACATTGGAGGAAGTCCCGACAACCTGACTAACCAAATCAAATAATAGACTTCGTTGAGAGCTGGCGGGGCTGCATCCATTGCCGAGGCCGCTAAGCGCCGAAAATACGCATCTTTAGGCGACAACTACATATTTGCGCCTTTCGCAGTGGAGACCCTTGGCCCATGGGGACCGGAAGCAGTTAAGCTTTTCAAAAAGTTAAGCTTCATGCTCATCTGGTCCTCCGGTGACCGTAGGGCTGGCTCGTTCCTCGCCCAGCGAATTAGTATCGCCATCCAGCGAGGCAACGCAGCCAGCCTTATGGGAACCTTGCCAAGTGGGAGCGATATGGGGGATATCTGTACATATAGCTTAGGTCCAAATAGGTTTTAAGTTAGGTCTAGATTTCTTAGCATAAGTTAGTTAAGTTTTCTAAGTCCATATGTAAATAATGTTATTCCAAGTATTATCTTAGGTAAAAGAGAACTAGAAAATCTGTAAGAATATAATAATAGACTAAATGTTACTTATATTAATCAATGAAACTAGCGGTCAGTGAATAAAGGCTATTTGTATTTGTAGTGTTTGCCTGATGGTAAATTGCTAAACTAAACTTTGGGCTTCTACGACTTCAGAGTGTTACAGGCATTGGAAACCCTGTTGATTGTGATCATTTAGCATTCTTAGACATTAACCTGTTCAGTTCCAGAAACTTCTCTGTTTAAGTGTTTATTACTCTGCTTTCGGAACTATACTCGTTTAATACATTAAATTTTAATCTGAATAGCTTTGACTTTTACACATTGTATCTATATTTTACATATCGCAGCCCAAGAAGGTAAAATATCCCAATAGTTATTCCAACTTACATGAGCTGCAGCCTCCTCCTCTTCTTTCTTCCGTAATTCTTCTAGCTCTTTCTTTGATAGATTCCTGGCTCCCATTGAGCCGGCAGAGAACGCTTGCAACTTTTGCTCCGGTATTTTCTAAAAACATTCGTAATAACATTGATAGCGTAAGAACATTTGCAATGACTTGATTTGCGGCTGCAGTTGTGTAATTTTGTTGCATAAAATAAACAATAACTAACCTTCATTGTACTATGAGCCCAGATCAAATTATTTATTAAAAATTATAACAAAAACATTTAATTTGTAGTCGTAAAAGAAAATAATACTACATCATAACCTAAATTTTCTACGATTGCATCTGTCAGTTCAGTTCTGTCAATCGGTCGACGCAACAGACGCTCCAACCGTACGCAGAATATTCTCCATGATCATGATCATTAGTTCTTTGATCATTAGAGAAAGATGTCATCTTCAACAAGGATAAAGCTGTAATTTGAGTATTTAATAAAAAATAAGCTCAAATCATAATCTCAATCAATTACTATAAAATAAGTAATCCTGACAATTTTTTTTCTTAACCCGATCCAGAAACTATACTACGCATAATGGAACGTTAGGGTTTCAAAATTTTCATTCAAACTTCAAAGTTCAAACACGACACGATTCAAACGTTTCCAAAAACTTGAGTAACTTGAAAAAGTTACATTGCAACACTTGCACTATTTAGAGGCAAAAGGTAAGCCTCATTTATTTAAAATTTAATCTTTGAATCACTAAAATGATAGAAGTAGAAGCACATAACGAACGAACGATACTGGATTATCTAAACGAAAAATGCTGGGGCGCCGTGCTAAAGTACGTGCCCGTTAAAGACCTTATAAGGACAGAGTCTACATGCCGCCGGTGGCAGGAGGTGGTGCTGAGGCACTTGCGAACAGTTCCTATTACAATTGAGGAATATGAATATGATAGGGATAAGAGGCCTAACATCTGTTATGTTAAGCGATCATCATTGTACAACTCATTTGAGAGGTGGACCGAAAAACTAGGGCCTTCAGTTGTAGCCACTTACTGCACAGGCTTGAAGAGTCTAGAAGTAATAAAAGAAAACTGCCCTAACATAAAGGCTCTGAAGCTTACGCACGTGCAGTCCCAAGCTCCGAAACAACTAAGCCGACACAACTTACGTGATCACTTCAGGTTCCTGCAGCGGCTATGCTTAAAGAACTGTTCTATGTCAGACGGCTGTGTGAGCCAGTTCATAGCAGACAAAGCTTTGGAAGGACTTCAATTCTACTATTGTAACTCAATGACTGGTCTTTGTTTCAAAAGCATGAATTTATCGAAATTAAAGTCTCTCGATATCTCAGATTGTGATGCAGTAGAAGCTGAACACATGCTTTCAGCCTTCAACTTCCTCGGCGAGCTTACAACGCTCACACTGTATGGTATTTCTGGGGAATTTTTTCAAGAAATTCAATATGGGTTAGATAAGATGCGCAAATTAGAACAGTTGGATCTGAACGAGAATGACGTGTTGAGAGGCGAGGTGTGCGGCGACCAAGTGAGTCGACTGCCCCGGTTGAAGCACCTCCGGCTGGCATACCAACTGTGGGATGAGGACATAGAAGCAGTGACACGATGCTGTCAAGAGTTGGTGAGCCTGCATTTGGATGATTGTCGAGCGATGTCGAGACGCAGCGTAAAGCTGCTGAGGAAGAACGCGGGCGCGCGCCTCACATCACTGAAGATCGGCCAGTTCTACTACGCAACCGATGATGACATTGTCAGCCTCATCCGTGGCTGCCCACACCTCACGGAGTTGGAGATGGCGGGGTCGGGGCAGCTGACGCGGAGGCTGCCGGCGCGCGCGGCGGCGGCGCGCCGAGCGGTGGCGCCGGGTCGGGACCTCACGCTCGACCTCAGCTTCACAAACCTCGCAGGCAACTGTTTTCTACAAAATGTAGATGGCCCATATCCAGAGGTTTTGAGAAGGAAGTATAAGGGCTTGAATATAATATTTCTCGAAAATATATTTTAAGGCCAATTAGATTTCTTTAATCATTCACAATTTTCCTGATTGCATATTGATTGTTTAGCCACCAATTTAGTACTAAAGTATCTTGTTTGTTTTTTTAAATGACCCATTCCTTAAAACTAACTTTAAATTTTTATTTTATATGGAAGTAAGAAAATTATTAGTGCAATGGGGAACCTCAAGTTCCAGATGCTCTTAGCTTGTTAAAAACATTTGAACTATTTTTATTGTAGGTAAATAAGACACGCTTCCAAATTAGAAAAAGAAAACAAAAATGAGGGACCCCAGGCATAGCATATATTATATATTATGTTAATTTACCTATTCAGCGAGTTATCTTTTGTTACTTTTTTATAAAGCTTTGCGTAAGTAATGTTATTCTATGTAAGTACTAATGTAATGTACGATTCACATCAAACGGCTGAGAACGCGCGCGTCCTACTAGAACCAAAGGAAATTGAACTTTTGATTAAGGTGTTACGTTCCATGCTTGAATGACAGCTCCGCACCCGTGGCGACCATTTCTGCTGCCATTAGAATATAAAACGTATACTGCTTTATAAAAGGTTCAAATTCCTCCAGTAAGACCCTCGTCTACTAGGGTCGTTTGATGTGAATCTTACATTAGGTAGGTAATATTATTTAATATAGTACTTTATGTAAAGTGTAGTTGGCACCTTTCAGGTCTTATGTTACGCATATATACGCATAACGCATTATGCTTTACTACCTTTGTTGATTTTTATATCTTGTGTGATGATTGCAAGGAATAAATAAAAGATCACTAAAAGTGGAGGAGTATTTATTTTAGACGCTAAAGGGTAGGGTAATTATTGTAGCTCCCAAACTGATGAAACATTGGAGCGTGTGTGTTTTTTCTGAAGCTGTTTCTGATAATTATCACATCACTGATAAATGTATCAGGGATATTTTGTATTTTCGGATCGAATCATATGAGTCTTTACAATGGAGCCATGCTTTAGCGGCCAAGGTACTCAAAAAATATCTAGGTACACATGCACTTTATCGCCTTGACAATAGAGGCGTTGTTCAGATATTATTATTTGTGACCACCTTGGTCGCTTCGATGTATCTGATGAGGGTATTATAGTGACTGTACTTACATTTTCAGCCAAAATAAATTGAACCTTAGTACCGAGCAGAATAGCCGTTTATAGGAGACTAGAAAAACGGTCTGTAGCACATTGACAATTTGGCCTGTTATGTTGGCATTATTGTATGAAGTAGGTACTCATAACTTCCTTAGTTAACACTGTCGCAGCCAAGAACCCGCTAGACGGATTCATTTGTAGGTATGTGATTTAGGGAGCTTGGCACTCAGTGTTAAAACCAGATCAAGTCCCTGACTTCTCTTTTGGCCACACTTTGTGTTCGAAGTACTAGCTGTATAAAGCTGCACGGATTAACCACATACCTTCACTAATATGTAACAACAGTGAGATACATATTTAGTTTATTTTGATTTTCGTTGGACACATTTCAACTGAATTCGAAACGCAAACAAGGTCAAATTGTGAAGAACTAAAACACAAATGTTATTGGTTAAATATTTATTGAAAAAAGTATACATCAAAAAGTTTTCGATGTAAAATTAAAAAATAAATGTGTAGGTAGTGCATTTTTCTATTCATCTTTGCAAAAGTATTTCCTGTGTTTTTTTAAATGAAAATATATAGGAATTAAATTATAACACTGATTTGATCACAAAATATCGCATCACATTTAAAGGAGTAATAATACTATTATGTATGGTACCGAGTTCATTTTACAGCCAAGCCTATAGGTATACAAATTAGGAAGGCATGAAGAAAACTAGATCACTGTTACTGTAAGAAAAGCTTGAAACTAACGGTCTCGGGCAGACCGGCACCGAGATGATTCAATGTGTCCTATTTTAACTATATGTGACTATTCACATTCGATGAACAGATGTGGTCACACGTTTACTATACATATGTTTTATATTCACTTTTATATATGTACAATAAGCTAATTTTCTCAATTTTATTTATAATTAGGTTTAGCAATTGGTTTAGGTATCTCGTGTAAAAGAAAAAATAAATTAAGAATCCATCTCAAGTCTTCCCGTCTTCGAATGTCAGTTCAATTTAAATACACGAGTCGCTATATTATCTTTTTAGTATTCTGAGATAGACACAAACAACTAATGTCTTATACCTTTTACAAACATAGACTTGGCTACTTGTACTTATTATTATTCCCGCCAAATAGATTTCAATAACGTTGCCTGTTGGCTGTAATTCCTCTTTCACAATTATTTGTTTACGTATACAAAACCGTTTAATACTTACAAATACATAAATAATACAACTGTATAGCAACAGAAACATCAACTGTAACACAGTAATAAAATAATGATGCATTGGTGTAATTCATAAATTAACTTCATCACATGTTTGTCCAGTCGGGCTAGGCTACACGTTAGCACACATTTAATTTTGTGCTATAGTTCACATTATAACCACGAAGACAATAACTTTAGTAACCCGCGTTATAAAATTAGATCATAGTAGGTACTTATAAAATGTTAGTGCAAGTATCAAGCTCCTTTGTGCGTGGTAATATGGTTGTGACACCTTACCATCGCTGTATCTTTTCCAAACGACATCTAGTATGTACAAGCCTTCTAGAATATTTTACCGTTTCTCAATCCATCAAATCCAAAAGATACAGCTTCGAAAATTGTGCATTATAAAGCTTATAACACAAGTAAATATGCCATCAAATTGACACGAATATTTGTACAGAAACCAATGTACACCGAACAAATGTTTATCATAAAACTGTAGCGTGTACCGACTACCGGCCTTCATGGCTCAAACATATTTTGTCGGATAAACATTTCAAAACATAAGATAATGTTAGTTTCGACCAATGATAATATTGAGCAAAGTAGATACTCAAGGTTTGAAGTGTTCAAATCGAACCGAATCCTTAAGTGAAAGTTCTAAAAATCACACAATATTATCAAAGTCTAAATTTAAGTACCTGCGTAGTAGGTAGGTAGATACTTATATAAAAAGTCCATTTTGAAATAAAATACTTTTGTGCTTAAAAATTGGAATCCAAGTACAGTCACCATCAGATATATCGGAGCGGTTAAGGTGGTCACAAATATCTGAACAACGCCTCTATTGTCAAGGCGATAAAGTTCTTGTTCATATATTTTCGAGTACCTTGACCGCTCCGATATATTTGATGGCGACTGTACAACAAACACACCACGCAATGAGGATATGTATGGTGTCCGGAATAGTCAACGAATATAGGTAACGTCTAATGGTTACAATATTATAATTCAGCTAGAGAATAAATTCTGTCTCGAAGGCCCCAGCACCCAGCGCGTTGTCGGCCGTTGTCACGACTACCCTCGACTACAGGCACACCGACTACGTGACTATAGCGACCACGACCACGACCACGACCACGACCCGGCGCCGGCGACGCCCAGAGTGACGAATAATGGCACAGTTTCAACATCTAGAGTAAAAGTCTCATAGAGATGTAGCTTATTACTTTATTAATCTTTGGGTTTTCACTATCCATGTACGTAGTCACAGCTCCCTGTAGTAGACTGTACAAAGGTTGACAGGTATTTGTAAATTGTTAAAAGTCACTGGCATGGCAGTCAAAAGGGCTAAAGTGCTTTTTTGGTGAGCCAGCTTATTTGGCAATAAAACTAAGTTTAAGTATTTGCTAGAAGTCATTCGAAAACCTATAAGTAACTAGTGTTTCAAAATGTCGAGCAACAAGCGTCGCCTGTCGCCTGTCGCCTGTCGCCTGCCGTGCGTCGCTCATGGCATATAATCCCAGTATATTCGTAGCATTTATATCCAACAAGAATAAGGAATTACGTACTTACAGTGCTACTTCAAAAATTAAATTACATTACAGAGGTAAAAACTATTTTAATCTATTAAATGCATATTACCAACATATTGTACTATTTAAACAAATCGATGGTCGATCGTTATTAAAAAGAAACTTGTACTCGCATAATTTGATCAATAAGAAAACTATTAAAATATTTTTTCACATACAATATACACCGAAAACAATATAAATTCTCCATTACATTAATTGAATTGTGAATAGTCAAATCCTCTCGAAACATTATACACTGTACATTGATAGAATATTCTTGGACTGCGTTTGCCGCTTACATTCGATTAGATCGGGTCATACGTAAATTCTGTTTTTATATTCCTGATACTAAAATGACAGTTTGTTCAATACAAAGTATAATCCTCAGTTAAAATCACGTGACAAAGACCACAGTAGTATTCCGGCAAATAAAAACAGAAAAGTTTCGTAATACCAGATCAGTCAACAACATTGATATACATTAAGACTTAAGACCAAACGAGGACACACATCAATATTTAAACAATTTAAAATTACGAACACTGCGCGTTTCGTTTCGACAAAATGTCCCCCGCCCTGAAAACAATTCATTAACTATATACTTATTTCGTCACCAGATCTAACAGAAACTGAAATAGAGTTTGTCCGGAAAGAACAGTGTCGTAGTTTGTATTATACGAGAGCTCATACATTCTACGGCACTTCTTTCCGGACAGACTATAATATAAGTGACTGATGCTGAATTATCAACGGCCGAATTAGAACACATTTATAAAACTATGCACGAAAGTTGATATTCGGGTAACCTACGTATCGTTCATAGTGAATCTTCAGGCATAGCATATTCAAGATTTATTAGGAAACTATGAAACTGATAATTCAAATCTTATTCCTCGGCCATTTCTATTTGCATCAGATTTATCTGCGGACCAGACTATAAATACCCTGATATTTCGATTCGCTTTATGCTGCAGCCACATTATCAGGATTCTATCAAGTATTCGTGTTGCGTCTCTTACTTATTATATCATATAGTAAAGAGAGAGATGCACGAATTGTTGGGCAAATGTACGATTGTGGCCAAAGCATTAGGCATTGTCCTAATGAAACGCGAATGTGCGATCATCGCTAGTTCGCGCGAATTTTATTCGTACTAACGTGCGATCAAACATATTAAACTCGAATAGGTGTCCTTACTGAAAATCGCGAATCGCGCGATTGTACGATTGTCAGTTAGGACTCCTATTCGAGTTCAATATGTTTGATCGCGCGTTCGTACGAGTAAAATTAGCGCGAACTGGCGATGATCGCGCATTCGCGTTTCATTAAGACAATGTTTTAACCATGTTAAAATATTCTCGCACGCGACGGGGTATCGGTGTTCGTCTGTGTGTGTGTAGTGTTCATGTTCATACGTGTGATGTGTGTTCAGTTGTCGGGGTCGGCGCCCTTGAGCCGGAGCCGCGCGAAGTCCTCGAATATTATATCGTCGTCCTGCTCTTGTCCGTTCTCGTCACTGAAATAAAATAGATTAACTAGGTATTACAAATCGGTTTATTGTAGCATGCATGACAGCAATCGGCTTGAAATATAACTAGTAGCTAGGTAGTTCGCCTCCAACTGAGAATTCGCGATATACTTGCAAACAAGCTGTTCAGTATAACTAGATTCATGTGATGATCTTTTTGCATTGTTTAGTTTCACAGTCCCTCCGATCGATCCTGCTCATAGGTACGAATTCTCAAATTACGTATGTGTATCTTTGCTATAATTACGATAAATTTCATAAAGATTAAGAAAACGTTACTCAAGTCGAACAGATTCTCGAAATTAAAAAGCTATTGAAATGCCGAGACGTCCCAGTAGCGTGTTTTATATATAACACGTTATATAACTAATGAAGTACAGTTAGTAGCAGAAGTAGTTAAGCTGGTAGGGTGTTTAAAATACCCTACTCGTTTAGTTACTTTTGCTGTTAACTGTAGTATTTACGAGAAAATGTAAATTTGACGTTAGCTAGATTAGTTATTGTGATTTCATAAAAAGCAGATTTTTTCCATTATGTTTACTCATATATAACTCGTGGGTGAACACATATATGAGTGGTGGGCGCGACGCTTCCTCGGGCCCGGCCCCGCCCGCTAGCAACACGCACGAGTCTCACGGAACCTTAGGCGGTCTAACCTGTCACCTGTCACCTGTCACCTGTCACCGCCGCAGCCGGCCACAGCCGACAGCAACACATCGTGCCACGGACACCAACAACGGCTACAGCCGACAGGCTCTGTAGTGCAATAAGGACCTACGCCCACGCGGGCTTCCGCAAACTTCAATTTCGCCTGACAAAACGCGATTACGTGGCGTCGGTGGCGTGTTTGTTCAACGTTTGGCGGTCAAAAGGTTAAACTTGAAGAGGTACAGACGGACACGCTTCCACAGATAACATAAAGTAAATATATATACTGACAGCTGCGTGCCGGCGCGGCGGCTCCTCCTCGGGCTGGACTACACTACACTACACTACACTACACTAGCGAGCAGGACAATAATGTATAGTGTATACTGACGGCTGCGGGTCGAGCTGGATGAGGTCGTGGTCGTGGTCGGGCGCGGGCTCGGCGTGCAGGCGCGGGGGCTCCTCCTCGGGCTGGATTACACTACACTACACTACACTACACTAGCGAGCAGGACAGTAATGTATAGTGTATACTGACGGCTGCGGGTCGAGCTGGATGAGGTCGTGGTCGTGGTCGGGCGCGGGCTCGGCGTGCAGGCGCGGCGGCTCCTCCTCGGGCTGGATTACACTACACTACACTACACTACACTAGCGAGCAGGACAGTAATGTATAGTGTATACTGACGGCTGCGGGTCGAGCTGGATGAGGTCGTGGTCGTGGTCGGGCGCGGGCTCGGCGTGCAGGCGCGGCGGCTCCTCCTCGGGCTGGATTACACTACACTACACTACACTACACTAGCGAGCAGGACAGTAATGTATAGTGTATACTGACGGCTGCGGGTCGAGCTGGATGAGGTCGTGGTCGTGGTCGGGCGCGGGCTCGGCGTGCAGGCGCGGGGGCTCCTCCTCGGGCTGGATTACACTACACTACACTACACTACACTACACTAGCGAGCAGGACAGTAATGTATAGTGTATACTGACGGCTGCGGGTCGAGCTGGATGAGGTCGTGGTCGTGGTCGGGCGCGGGCTCGGCGTGCAGGCGCGGGGGCTCCTCCTCGGGCTGGATTACACTACACTACACTACACTACACTAGCGAGCAGGACAGTAATGTATAGTGTATACTGACGGCTGCGGGTCGAGCTGGATGAGGTCGTGGTCATGGTCGGGCGCGGGCTCGGCGTGCAGACGCGGGGGCTCCTCCTCGGGCTTCGGGTGCATCAGGATGAACGGCAACTCAGCGCTCAGATCACTGGAATATTTAACATTCGCACATTTTACATAACTGTATATTTTAGAGATAAGGGGACCTCTGATCCCTACTACTCGTAGGAACGCTGTGGTGATTCATTTAATTAATAATCATCCGCATGGCGGCGATGCGGTTCGCCACCCATCACGTCATTCACGTCTCGTTCTTCACGAGAGCGAGAAGTGGCTCACGAAAAGCCGTTTTGCTGCATTAATCGTAGCAAATGGGAATCCGTGATCTCTGCCTACCCCTTTTAGGATATAGACTTGATTGGATGTTGTATGTTTTTATATATATGTAAAGTATTATTTTTCTTTAAGTCCAAAATTTTTTAGTCATTCGAGACTCTACACAATTAACGCAACTAACTATAAACCTTTTACTCATCTTATATATTATTTATATTTTTTTTTTTTTTTTTTTTTTTAATTTATTTAGGTAAACAAACAGTCACTACAAGAGAGCTTAAGTAAAAAAAATCTTCATACATGTTTACAATATGTGTGACCAACATCATTCACCACTTATTAGATATACATATAGCAATCCCAAGTAGCAAACAGGAATAGTGGCTAAACCTTATATATCTTAACTGCTTCTAAAATTAGAATTAGCTAAATTTAAAAAGACTTTCTTAAGTAATTTTAGTCTTAAAAACTAAATAGTTTTAAGGTACCCCTACTTTAGCAAATTAAGAATACCTAAAACCTACTTAAGTATTTTTAAAACTATTTAGTGTTAAGTCTGTCTACGATTAAGTCTAAAAATGTGTTTTTTACTCAACTCAGATTATTTCAAGGCTGACTTAAGACTCAATGGTATAATTCAAGTATCGGTTTAGAATCGCAAAGTAAAAACTGATTTTGATGAATAAACTTAAGATGATTGTAACACCAAGTTGCATAAATTGGTTTACTAAAGACTAATTGTATTCTTTTTTCACTAAATTTACTCAAGTTTAAGTAAATATAAGTTTAACGGGACGTTTTTCAACAAACTAGAACCAGTTATAGATGGATGAAATAAAAAGTTTATTTAATGTTTTTGTGGTTTTGCTCTCCACGGGTATAAAATTCGTTTAGAAAATATCACGTCTGAATCATTAAATATTAAAGGAATGCCTGGGTCATTGGCCCGATATTCGTATTAGCGAATATTAGCGGCAAATATTCGTATTCGCATTAATTTTCAAAACACAACATGGCTGGTAATTATTACTTTGTGCCTTTTGCGTGTGAGACGACTATTGAAGCGGACCAATATCGAAATATAGGAATTCCTGTATTGGACATTTTTCGTCAAATTTTATTTAAAATTGATGAAATGAACGGGTAAAACTACAAATTTGCAGCTATTTAGTCTAAATTTTGGTAATATTTTACTTAGTCGGTCTTTAAGTTCTGCCACAAGAGTTTTGACTGATAAAACAAAATACAAAACTTTTATTCAAAAAATATATACATAAAGAAAGCTTATTTCATACAGATTAAAATATACTATGATTAATTTAAAATCACGATCGCGTATTTTATAGATCCTTGTAAACTTGGTGATTGTTGTCTGACAAAAACACGCCGATGATTTGTGAAAAGTATACTTCACACAAGTTGGTGAAGATCATGCTTTAGTTGTCCAGGAGTTACAAATTGTTATTTTTAGGAAAGTAGAAGATTAAATCAGATTCCGAAATCTATATTTAGTTGACTTACAAGTCTATACTTCAGATATTCTCCTCCTGAACCTTACCGTATTTTTCAGTTATGACCAAAACGCTTAGATTTTGCTGCTATACATCAAGGTAGTCTAACAAAATTGTGTATACCAGTCTTCTTGTCGGTCAGACCCATGTTAATTATATATTTCAAGGAAGGTAAAAGACCAAGCTAATGCAGCCTGCAAGATTTTAGTCTCTTATGAATTGAATAAACATAATTAGGGTCTAAAATAACTCAAATAGGGCGCGTGTTTTTAACGTTATTCTTTATTGCGCTTTTTAAAATGTTACAAGGAATTGTGTAAAACTGCCACAAGTATTTGCATTACATAATATCTTAAATTGATCACTGTTAAATAGGCTTTCTAACCATAAATGAAAATAGTAAGGATTTGCTAACAGTTCCTATTTTACCAACCAGAACCCGAGTGACAGAACTTATGAACCGACTAAGTATATTATTTTATCTTTGGTTCTTAAGTTTAAGTTAAGGATATTTATAGGGCCTATTACATATATCCCTTTGGTCGGATCCGATTTCAGGACTCTGGGTAGGGTCACCAGGAGTTGAGCAATTACATTTATCCGATGACCGAACAATGTTGCCAAGGTGATGAACTAGTTATAAAAACATTTGGTTATTTCGGCCTCATTCGCAAGAGCGATTTGTTAAAACGAAGAGCCTATTTCCTATATTTTATTAATATTTTAATAAATAATATTGTTTTGTGTTTCTTTTAGATGGCTGTAACAGTTTTAAAAATATTTCTCATTTATAATAAAAATATGAAAGGGACGTATTTTATGTCATCCTAAAACCTTATTCATAATTATTCTTTTTTTGTTATTTGTTATGACTTAAAATTTTATAAATAAGTAAATTGGTTGGTAATACAGGTGTCAAAGTCGGCTAGATCGTCTGATGCCTTTTCTATCATCCTTTCCTATATCGGATTCCACAAAACGGATATAAATTTTCACGGCTGGGGTGAGGAAATTTTAACTAAGTAGCTAGAGGGCCCTGCAATTCCGGTATTGTTTGTATGGCTGATTCCGATTTAATTGTAACCGTACCAGAGGCCCTTATGGCTCAATAGTAGCGCCGTTGATTAATTACAAATTGAGCCTCATAATAAGGTTTATTTTGATTTCGATTGATTGACGATTTTTATGAAATGGACATAAGACATTTTATTAAGAGTCGCCAGGACGCTCGCGTGAACTCGCTTCCCCATATAAACGTAGTTCAGCTCTCATTTTAAAACAACATGCTTTGGAACTATAAAAAACATGTAAAATAAAAAACATAGAGCAATAAAATATTACATAGGGATTAAAACTTAATTTTATCTAAGTTGACTCTGTGTAATAGTAGTAAATCAATAATTAGATTAATTAGGTATTTTATAACTAGCTTTATCGGCCCTTCTGGCATGTACACTACACTCACCTTTTTTGTTTGTATTTAATATTTTACATGTGGATAGTTTTTCTGTACATTGTATTTTAGATAGGGGTAAATATATTTTTCCTCAGTCAACCCGTGACCACGATCGCTGTAAAGTGTTCGAAACGTCGGGATGTAATTTAAATTTAGTATACGCGATATAATCCGTTTAAAGTTGTTTTATTTCAGGGGAGTGCTTAATCATCATTTTTTTGTATGGGATTTTTTTTCAGAAACCTATTGTGTGTGTTATTAAATGAAAGGGTTTTTGGGGCAATTCTAAAAATATACCACAACTGACTAGAGAAGTGCTACTAAATTAATTAAATAATTAATTAAACTTGTGTGGCAAATGAACTTCTGCTTTCCAGATTTTTTCTTCCCTTGCCTACACAATGAAATGTACAATTCATAAATCTGAGCCGATTTGTACCTATTACAAAAAAAAAAACATTATTTTTGCTGGCTGTCCATTTCTAGCACTTACTCGGATTTTTTTTACTTAATTCATTTGGAAATTGCTTAGAAACTGATTAAAAAAATTAATTTTCACCTCAGCAGTTCGAACGAGGGTTCTTTGCTGCCTAAATTCAGTGAGCAAAATACGATTTTGCTCACTGAGTGAGACAAAATGACCTTGAACTGACGTTGGAATTAAAATGTCAATTACGTGGGCTAGATCTAATACAAAATCGAAACACTAAAAGTCTGTTCGCGTTGTCTTTTTCACGTCGTTAGTAAATAGAGAGAGACAGAAATATTTTAAATGTCATTAAATCTAATTACTTAATTTTAATTCGTATTCTAAATTTTCGATAGCAAACCCTGACACAAAGCCAGAAAGAAACGTTAGGAAACGCGCACAAGTAACTAATTTGTAAATATAATCTAATAATTTTTTAAATGTTTAACCATACTAAACTTAAAATAATTTATGTTCTTCTTCTTTATATCAAAATAAATAAGTATAAGTGGAAAAATTACAAGATTAACGTGTGAAATATACTAAGGGAAGGAAGAAGAGTAACCGAACACAAATAAAAAAAGTTGGCAAATGTCATAATGGTCGTAGATATTTATAAAATTATTTTATTAACATGTTTCGATGATTGTGTTATTAACGAATTATTGAGGTTTTTAAGCTCAAGTGTAAGAAAATTATAAGAAAAAACGAGCGAATAAATTGACGAAGAAGGATTAAGCATCTCTCAGGTTGTATTTTTCCATGCTCTCTCCGCTGAGATGAAAAATAGTGTGTTCAACATGAGAATAAAGTTATTTACATCTTGTGCTTTTGAGTCCTTCTCTACGCTCAAGATTCTATTATAGAATCTTTCGCTTGCTCAGGACTCAAAATTAGCACTCGAAGCAAATATTAACTTTCTTCTCTCGTTGTACAAATATCTATTATACATTTTCCAAATCCATTTTTTTTCTTCCCCTACAATGAAATAATGGTTCTCTGCCTTTTCGCCGAAAACTGTATTGCCGAATTTCATTTGCCAACCAACTTTTGGCAGAAGTTTCATTTGGCCGAATAACTTTTACCAAATAATTATTTCGCAACCATTTCATTTCCCTACCCCATAGTTGGGAAATGAAAATTGCCTACTAGGTTGGGTTAGGTTAGGTTGGATTATGTTAAGTTGGGAAATGAAATTCGGCCAAATGAAACTTCTGCAAAAAGTTGGTTGGCAAGTGAAATTTGGCAATATGATTTTCGGCGAAAAGGCAGAGAAACATGGTATCCAGCCTTTTCGCCGAAAATTGTATTGCCGAATTTCATTTGCCAACCAACTTTTCGCAGAAGTTTCATTTGGCCGAATAACTTTTACCAAATAATTATTTTGCAACCATTTCATTTCCCAACCTCATAGTTTGGAAATAAAATTTGCCTACTAGGTTGGGTTAGGTTAGGTTGGATTATGTAAAGTTGGGAAATGAAATTCGGCCAAATGAAACTTCTGCGAAAAGTTAGTAGGCAAGTGAAATTTAGCAATATGATTTTCGGCGAAAAGGCAGAGAAACATGGTATCCAGCCTTTTCGCCGAAAATTTTATTGCCGAATTTCATTTGCCAACCAACTTTTCGCAAAAGTTTCATTTGGCCGAATAACTTTTACCAAATAATTATTTACCCATTACCAATACACTGTGAACCCAATACCAATACACTGTGTAGAAGATTTCTCTGCGAAAAACGATATATTTCTTTTCGTGAAAAGCAATTCTCTAAAATTTTATTGACGGATTTTCTTATTTTACGCGTCTTAGTTATTTAAATTCCTTAAGAGTCGCCAGGACGCTCGCGTTTCCATATAAGCGTAGTTCAGCTCTCATTTTAAAACAACATGCTTTGGAACCACGAAATTTGGCATGGGTATTCTAGTAGTACAGATCTAGGTCTGAAATTCGTTTACGTTGCAAAAAATTGTAATACAAAGAAAATATATATTATATATTATATTTTCTGTTTGTAATTTGTGTATATTCTGTTTCCTTAATTTGAGGTGTGCAATAAAGAATATTTATGTTATGTTATAGCAAAAATAAGTTTTGTATGTAAATCTGTAACTGGTTGTATTTTCTTTGTATTACAATTTTTAGCAACGAAAACGAATTACCGACCTAGATCTGTACTACTAGAATGCCCATGCCAAATTTCGTGGTTCTAAAGCAAGTCGTTTTAAAATGAGAGCTGAACTACGCTTATATGGAAACGCGAGCGTCCTGGCGACTCTTAAGGAATTTAAATAACTAAGACGCGTAAAATAAGAAAATCCGTCAATAAAATTTTAGAGAATTGCTTTTCACGAAAAGAAATATATCGTTTTTCGCAGAGAAATCTTCTACACAGTGTATTGGTATTGGGTTCACAGTGTATTGGTAATGGGTAAATAATTATTTGGTAAAAGTTATTCGGCCAAATGAAACTTTTGCGAAAAGTTGGTTGGCAAATGAAATTCGGCAATAAAATTTTCGGCGAAAAGGCTGGATACCATGTTTCTCTGCCTTTTCGCCGAAAATCATATTGCTAAATTTCACTTGCCTACTAACTTTTCGCAGAAGTTTCATTTGGCCGAATTTCATTTCCCAACTTTACATAATCCAACCTAACCTAACCCAACCTAGTAGGCAAATTTTATTTCCAAACTATGAGGTTGGGAAATGAAATGGTTGCAAAATAATTATTTGGTAAAAGTTATTCGGCCAAATGAAACTTCTGCGAAAAGTTGGTTGGCAAATGAAATTCGGCAATACAATTTTCGGCGAAAAGGCTGGATACCATGTTTCTCTGCCTTTTCGCCGAAAATCATATTGCCAAATTTCACTTGCCAACCAACTTTTTGCAGAAGTTTCATTTGGCCGAATTTCATTTCCCAACTTAACATAATCCAACCTAACCTAACCCAACCTAGTAGGCAATTTTCATTTCCCAACTATGGGGTAGGGAAATGAAATGGTTGCGAAATAATTATTTGGTAAAAGTTATTCGGCCAAATGAAACTTCTGCCAAAAGTTGGTTGGCAAATGAAATTCGGCAATACAGTTTTCGGCGAAAAGGCAGAGAACCATTATTTCATTGTAGGGGAAGAAAAAAAATGGATTTGGAAAATGTATAATAGATATTTGTACAACGAGAGAAGAAAGTTAATATTTGCTTCGAGTGCTAATTTTGAGTCCTGAGCAAGCGAAAGATTCTATAATAGAATCTTGAGCGTAGAGAAGGACTCAAAAGCACAAGATGTAAATAACTTTATTCTCATGTTGAACACACTATTTTTCATCTCAGCGGAGAGAGCATGGAAAAATACAACCTGAGAGATGCTTAATCCTTCTTCGTCAATTTATTCGCTCGTTTTTTCTTATAATTTTCTTACACTTGAGCTTAAAAACCTCAATAATTCGTTAATAACACAATCATCGAAACATGTTAATAAAATAATTTTATAAATATCTACGACCATTATGACATTTGCCAACTTTTTTTATTTGTGTTCGGTTACTCTTCTTCCTTCCCTTAGTATATTTCACACGTTAATCTTGTAATTTTTCCACTTATACTTATTTATTTTGATATAAAGAAGAAGAACATAAATTATTTTAAGTTTAGTATGGTTAAACATTTAAAAAATTATTAGATTATATTTACAAATTAGTTACTTGTGCGCGTTTCCTAACGTTTCTTTCTGGCTTTGTGTCAGGGTTTGCTATCGAAAATTTAGAATACGAATTAAAATTAAGTAATTAGATTTAATGACATTTAAAATATTTCTGTCTCTCTCTATTTACTAACGACGTGAAAAAGACAACGCGAACAGACTTTTAGTGTTTCGATTTTGTATTAGATCTAGCCCACGTAATTGACATTTTAATTCCAACGTCAGTTCAAGGTCATTTTGTCTCACTCAGTGAGCAAAATCGTATTTTGCTCACTGAATTTAGGCAGCAAAGAACCCTCGTTCGAACTGCTGAGGTGAAAATTAATTTTTTTAATCAGTTTCTAAGCAATTTCCAAATGAATTAAGTAAAAAAAATCCGAGTAAGTGCTAGAAATGGACAGCCAGCAAAAATAATGTTTTTTTTTTTGTAATAGGTACAAATCGGCTCAGATTTATGAATTGTACATTTCATTGTGTAGGCAAGGGAAGAAAAAATCTGGAAAGCAGAAGTTCATTTGCCACACAAGTTTAATTAATTATTTAATTAATTTAGTAGCACTTCTCTAGTCAGTTGTGGTATATTTTTAGAATTGCCCCAAAAACCCTTTCATTTAATAACACACACAATAGGTTTCTGAAAAAAAATCCCATACAAAAAAATGATGATTAAGCACTCCCCTGAAATAAAACAACTTTAAACGGATTATATCGCGTATACTAAATTTAAATTACATCCCGACGTTTCGAACACTTTACAGCGATCGTGGTCACGGGTTGACTGAGGAAAAATATATTTACCCCTATCTAAAATACAATGTACAGAAAAACTATCCACATGTAAAATATTAAATACAAACAAAAAAGGTGAGTGTAGTGTACATGCCAGAAGGGCCGATAAAGCTAGTTATAAAATACCTAATTAATCTAATTATTGATTTACTACTATTACACAGAGTCAACTTAGATAAAATTAAGTTTTAATCCCTATGTAATATTTTATTGCTCTATGTTTTTTATTTTACTTTTTTCAATGTTGTGTCGCACTCCGTGCCTTCACTCACTTACTCACGTAAAGTCCGGAAGACCTGCGTTAACCCAACCAGGCCCGCATCATACTGAGTCGTGACCGTTTCGATAGGTATGTCATGTTAGATTAGTAGGTATCCTGCCTTTTCGCCGAAAATTGTATTGCCAACTTTCACTTACCAACCAACTTTTCGCAGATGTTTCGTTTGGCCGAATAACTTTTACTAAATAATTATTTCGCAACCATTTTATTGCCCAACCCCATAGTTGGGAAATGAAAATTACCTACTAGGTTGGGTTAGGTTAGGTTGGATTATGTAAAGTTGGGAAATAAAATTTGGCTAAATGAAACTTCTGCGAAAAGTTGGTTGGCAAGTGAAATTCGGCAATACAATTTTCAGCGAAAAAGCAGAGAATCATTTGTCGTTAGATTGTTTTTTTTTTCTTTCTCATATTCCTTACCTGTTTTTTTATGTTTGAATACCATGTAACCGTTCGCCACGAATAATTATTTATATTTCTATTTAATGGTTTATGTTGCATAAAGAATACCGTCAATGGACGGCAACTTGCATTCACTAAATCAAACTAAAGATTCTGTAAAGTCCCATTAAGTATTAAGTAGAACTACACTAATTCAGTTTTAAGTATTAGTTAGGTATAATATCTCTAAACCAGTACTACTCTAAATCAAAATTTTCTATACTTTATCTAAAGTAACCTTACAAAATCAGTATCGTCTTAAGTCATAGTTCGTTAAGAATAATAAGACTTAACGCCATTTTATACTTTTGGTAAAAAAGAAATTGAAAATTCCGACGCTAAAACATACAAAATTTAAGCACATTGAAGTTAGATTTTTGTTATAGTGATAATAATTGCATTTATATCTCGAACATTTACAGAAAAGTAGTATTCCGCTCTGTATGTAAGCAAATTTTTCATTTAGCATCATATTATTCCTAATATTTATTGCTATTTTTCCAGTATTTTGTAGGCCCGTCTATTTTATAGCCCTTTCGATCAATCTTACACGATAAACAATCATGCGTTATAGTTTTTAAATGCCTATAGTGACATAAAACGGTATTTCGTAAACGTAAAGAAAATAGTTAATCGCCATTTTGATAATCCTTCAATGAATTCTTGTTATAGTTTATAAAAGTTCGCCATGTTTTCTAAAATACAACTCCATGAGTAAAAAAAGTTTTAAAATTTTCTTTGTTAAGAGGGGATCGAATTTGTGCAACTCAGTGTTAATAGTTTAAAGTAAGTCTTGTAGATATCTTTAAGTTTATTTCTTGGTATTAAGTCAACCTTCGAGATATCTTGAAACCAAAGTTTAGAGATCTGTTAAACCCCCATTCTTAAGTAGGGTTTAAGTTTGTCTAAGCAATAGTATTAACTCTTTCTTGATATTGACTATAAGTTTGTGCCCACTTTTTCTAAACTGTATCTAAAGTATATCTTCAAGGGATATTCAGGGACATAATGGTCTTAACCAAGACAACAGCAAAAATTTGTCTAATTGTCTTCAAGATATCCACAAACCCTTTTTAAGACATTCCATTGCTACTTGGGATAGAAACATTCGAAGCTACGCGTGGGGTGTTGTAACCCCCAGAGTGTTAAGGACCGTGTTACAATGTTTAGTAGCGCATAGTGAACAAGAGAAGAAAATTAATATATTCATTTTTTTCTAAAAATAAAAACTTAGTTAACTGACTTTAACCCTTTGACCGCCAAAGCCGACATATAACGCACACAGAAAGTCATGCCATCAGCACCAGAACGTAATATAACGTCCAAAATATAACCATTTTACTTTGCGCGCTCGCACGCGCTGACGCTGAGGGCACAATTTTTCCGTAAAATGCTTAGCGAGGTTAAGTAAAATGTACTGGCAGCAAAGCAAAAAATACTTTGTCAGAATAAATGATATACTTACCCGCCTAATGGTCCCAAACACAATTTAACTTTAACCTTGTATTGTACTATAATTCCCAGGTTCTCTCGTTGCGCCGGGTCCGCGATTCTGAAAACACGACACGCACAACATCACATAATGCTATTCGATCTTACACCTTTAGAAATTTGAATAAGAATTATATGCTTATGCCGTGAATAACTTTTAAATAAGAGACCTACAGTTTTTTTATGCAAAAGAAATATTGTTTATATTCTCTTACATCGCAGAAAGCTTTTATATTTCTAATTAAAATCTAATGCGGCTATTAATTGTTAGCCAATACAAAAAAGTTAGAAGAAACGAATTATAGTGTGCGACAGGAGCTCTGTTTAAAGACTTTAATTTTGCAATAACACACAATTAAAATGAAGGTTGGATACGTAGTCGATAGAAAGATACTGACAGCGTGCTGGAGGCCAGGTTGGTGTCCTCGTGCTTGAGCTGCCCGTCCAGCGCCAGCCCCCACTTGTCCTTGTTGTTGGCCAGCAGCGGCGTCAGCGTGAACACCTTGCTCAGCGTGAACCCGGGACCCACCGGGCAGCCTTCCCTGAACACGACCGAGACCCTTGTACGACGTTCACACTAGCGTCGCGCGCGTCGCTGCCGGCCGAGGCGGAGGCGACGCGCGGAGCACCGGCAGCGTCAGAAAGCTGCGTGAGCGGTGAGTGTTCACACCTTGTAGCGGCAGCGTCAAGTGAAAACACTCGTCGCTTACGCACAAAGGCAACATTTTTTGATAAAGTCCAGCAGCGGCGGGGGCATGAGCTAAGTGCAAACGGCGTATTTAAGCCATTTTGAACTTATAGAAATTGATTGAAACGAATCTTAAATTTAAGTTGGTAGGTATAAGCTGTTTTACATCAGAGATGTGCGAAGCTGCGTAGGTTTATGATCATGACCTACTTGCAACAAGTGTTTGAAAATTAGACTAGGCGACCTATCATTGAAAAGATGTAGATCATTTAGGTATGGTTTATTTCCAAAAAGGCCTAGTTAATAAAAGATGATGACTAAATTGTATATAGAAGACCCGTTAACCATATCCAAATCCAAAGTCCCATGTTGGTCTAAGCCCCATGATATTATAAAGAACCATTTCCCGTATCAAATACAAGGATATGAACGATCTTATTTATTACAGTTAGGTATTACCTAGACACCAGACTAACCAATTAACTATGATTGTGTATATTACAAAACTGGTATACGTGGTGGTACCTATCTAAAACGTACTAGCACTTTTGAAAAAGAATCACTACGTGCCTAGATCCCTGTCCCAAGAAACTTGCGTGTAAGCGACTAAATTAATTCACTTCTATAAGTTTAAAACTACTGGAGTCACAACACTCGAAACCAAAGAATACAAAATTTCATATATGCTATAATTTAAACCAATTATGTAGGTAATGGTATATTTGGGAATTAACACATTAATAAAACGAGGTAAAAGCTCACAAACCCCTAAAATAACTAAACTCGAATGTTAGTGGAAAACACTAAAAAAGTACCAAAATTGTGTATCATGTAGGTAGGTAGGTATATATGTATGTACAGCTTAGAACCTTGGCACATGCAATGAAAAACGCAAACAAACTTACAGGGACTCAACTTTTAAGTTCTCATCAGAGATCCCGATAAATGGGAATTTAAACTTTTTCTTCACCTTCGCTTTTGGTTGCCTGAATAAGAAATACAAAGTGAGATAGTGTTAAACGTAAAGTATGCACATAAGAGAGAGCTAGCAAGTATGCGGATCAATTCTGTGTTGTTATGGATTGAAAATATGTTTTCCCAACTTATTTCAAAACATTCTCAAACCACAAAAAAACTGTTACAGTTGTGGCGTAGATTACGATGCGCTACGACCGTGAACTGCTTCCATTTTTTTGTGGTTGGTAAGTAGTCAGTTTAGTAAACTTTATAACTAAACTTACTTGTTATCCACGCGCGACCATGTGCCAGATCGCGAAGTGTCGCACATTGGTCGATGCGCATCACCGAAAAACCGTTTCTCGCCGTAATATATGGTGTTGAATAATGAGGACTCACTCGCTCTCGGCCTCTGCGACGGTGCACTTGTACTGCGCGGTGGAGAAGAGGCAGATGTCCGCGAACTGGCGCACGGACACCTTGATCCTCTTCACGGAGCGGTTGGAGTTGTTCGCTATGTGTACGTTCACTGCTATGTTCTCGCCGTGGTGGTACAGCTCCTGGAAACAAACACATTAATTTCTCAGAGACAGCTAGCTCCAACAACAAGGACCAAATAATTCTAGATTGCAGACTCTATCCTAATCGCGTTCCCGTAATTTAGGCAAACGCACTAGCGCCTAGCGCCGTGCATCGCGTCATATCATAGACGCAGCAAGTCTCAGTTCGATCATATTCGATCCATTTTGTTTGTCGATTTCAAATTCTCAAATTAACAAAACCTCCATTCAACAGATGGCGCTGCGACACAAAATACCGAAAACACAGCTAATACCTGAAATTATAGACGAACGTGATTAGAATAGAAACAAAATTAAATTTGATTAGTTATGGCTTCATTTACGTGAATATTTCATGTAATTACGCTTAAGACGTTCAAAAGACTCGACGTTATCAATTACGACCTGTTCTTAGTACCACATTGAATTAATTATGTAAATGAAAATTATTATTCAGTAAGAAATATTTCAAATGAAAGTAATTCAACATGTCATAAGTAATAGGTACCTTATCAAGGGAGGCTTCTAAGTATAATTTGTTCGGGCTCATCATGAATTCTTTAGAGACTTCGACCGACGGCTGCTCGCCCTGCTTGCTCGGCGCGTACATTATCTTCCTTATTGCTAGACGCACGGAATTCCTGGAAATCAATTAAGAAAATGAATAAAGAACCTGAAAAGGAAAACAGATAAGAAAAGGAGAGTTCCTTCGGCAGTCGGGTTAAAAGGAGATGACGGGACGACGACCTGAAAGCATTAGCAACGGAATGGTGAGAAAATACTACAAACACGACAGAATGGAGAAGTGGCTGCCTAGCAGAGGGACATAAAATAGACTCATAAATAAATGTAACGGGTGCCTAATGAATCGTCCGCATCCGTGCTTAACGCGGCGTGTACGCAGCGACGTGTCTTAGCTTATGTGTTGCGTTATTGTCAATATTGGCATACTAACTGGAGCGGCAACGTTTTGGACTCCGGTGTCAGTGCGGTCAATTAGTTCCTCTAGTTAGGGTTAACAGCAGGTTGGCACTAAACTGCCACTGCTAAGCTGAATCAGATCAAAGAAATAAAATAATACCCATCACAGTAAAAGGCAGTAGAAAATACCATGACTCTTTCCACCAATTTGCGTTATCATTATCAGTAACTACAACTTACATGAAGTTGCTGAATAATCATTCTTTAGGTAAACCGTCAGTACAGTCACATCGCGTAATATTTTTAATTTGTTTTCATAATTTCTGCAGCAAATCAAACCCGTACAAAGGTTACCCTGAAGCAAAATAACATTAAGAAAAATAATATCGCGGAATGTGTTACATGACGCTGACGGTTGTTTTTCGTACGCTACGCTCGTAAAATAAGTAACGTATACCCAAGGTTGCAAGGTCGTGAAGTCGGGGGCAAAGAAAGGCGCGTCTTAAGGCAAACGTTTGCATACAAATATTGTCTCAGTATGTAATTTAACCGAGCCGAGCTCCATATTTGTCATATATGATCCCATTCCAGATGTCTAATGCTAATCAATCATGTATGTTAATGTAGATGTAGGGATAAAATAAACTTAGGGAGTGAACACAGGTAATGTAGGGTGACAGGATATTGATGCTGGTTTATCCATATTGTAATAGGTACGGAAAAGTTAACTTATTTATCGTAACACATGAAACCTCAAATGATTAGACGTAAACGTTATGTCTCCATATTATTTCAGTTACAGTAACATTACTGTCAAGCGTGGACCTTCTTTAAACGTCTTGGCTATCAACACTGGCAAATTCTACCCTCGATGTAAATAGCTTTTTCTCAAACATGCGTGGAAATGTTGTCGTTACGTTCGTGAAAATAGACTCGGAAGTATCACGTTTCGGGCGTTGTAGTGACACTTGCTATGAAAAGGATTTTCATACTACTTTGCAGGCCTAGGTCTGCAAAGTAGCCGGCGACCGCCACGTGCTCCATGCTCCGTACCGTGGGCCGGGCGCCGGCCACGAGTACGATAGACTTTTAGGCTTTAAGTATTAGGTTTTAGGTTTTATTTTCACGCATTTTTTTGAGAAAAGCACTATACATGCCTCGGCGTGAAAACGGATTCCCGGCCTCGTATCCCTATCCGGCCTCGATACGCTCGGCCTTATATACCTACGCCACTTTTAAGTTACCAGATGAGGCATTATTTTCTTGTGACAAAAAGCAGTTGATATGTGTTACCTTTTATGCGGCTTGTCGTCCTGCGTGTCGGCCACGAACGCCTTGAGCTCGTAGTCGACGCCGCACGGCTTGCCCGTGTCGCCGGGCGCGGGCTGCAGCGTGACGGAGGCGGGGCAGTGCGGCGGCAGCTCGAAGTAGAACGGGTGCGCCGCCGGACCCAGCTTGCGCACCAGCCGCTCCTGCAGCCGCGTCAGCGGCCGCTTCAGCGCGCTCGTCGCCGGGTATATCTGCAAACACACAGTTACATCACGCCACTCACTTAATTATGGTGAACGAGACCATCTTGTTGCATACTCGATCGAGGTGAGGTCTCACCTGTTCTGCAGCCAGGTACAGGTCTTTCCTGAAGGTGAGGCCGAGGACGTCCAGGTCCTCGCGCCCGTACCTGAAGGCCGCCAGCACATGGCCGAACACCTTCCTGTCCTTCACGTACTCCGGGTCGATTAGCACCACGCCGTCTGTAAAGGAAACCGTTAGTAGACTGTTACTAAGCTCGCTGCACCTCATATATACCTTAAATTGAACGTAGAGCAGTCACAATTTATCAATCACAAATATCTAGTTTTATAATTATTACCCATGAAATCCACCTGGCTCTTTAGATAGGCCCTTAACAAACTAAAAGTGGGTTTACAACAATAGACGAGCTAGGAAATTAGAAGGTTCTACAGAGTTCGGAGCGGGCCGGGCCGGGCCGGGCCGGGTGGACATTGTTTCAAAGTTAAATCAATTAAATTTATGAAAGCGAGGATCTCGCTCACAAATGTTTGCCGTAACCCAGATTAGGCCGATTAAATGAAATTTATATAGTGAGCACAAGTGGCTTCATTTACAATAAATTCCAACTATTTCCATGTTTTGGGGCGGCCTGTTTCAAACACTTTAATCATAAGTAAAATTGGGGTAATAGGGTGCCATTGTAACTCGAATACATTGTCAAATACATTTACAGTTTCAATAGATGTTCTCAAAATTGTAGATAATATACAACAAGGGTTATCTACGATGATCTGCATGACGGGAACTGATTCGACAAACTATAGCCGTTAAGAAGGCGAGATATATATCAGTAGCAACATATATCTGTGCAAATGTGGGCGCGCTTGCAAATCCCGTATTGGTCTATACAGCCATCAGAGGAAGTGTCTTAACATTTTGGACACATGCAAATAATCGTCTGCTATCCACGTTCAAGGCCAGTGATGATGAATACGGCCCCTTTTTAAAGCAATAAGGTAAGTTCGCCTAATAAGGACCAGGTTTTTGTAAATCTTTATAAATTTGATTTAAGAAGTATTTTAAATTAAATAACATATGAAATGTATAAATTGTCTATATTTGAAGTAAAAACATTAAGTAAAAATCATGTATCGAAAGTAGATTAAGGACAATAACTGTTTTTAAAAAGCTTGTATTTGGACCTTATTAGGAATGGGTGTTCTCAATAAGGCTCATTTCTGTTCCGTACATAATTCCGAAACTACAGAATATTTTTTTTTAATTTAATATTTTTTGTTAATTGTTACAATTGTTTTTGTCGTTCCCGATTGATTAATCCAAAAAATTATATGAATTGTAGTGCTGGTCCTTAAAAAGTCTACAGAAACTTAAACGCAGAATAATAGATTTGATTTATGTCTTTTAATAAAACACAGTTTTGTATTGTATTGATATTTACTAAGTTAAACTATTTTAAGCATAAAACAACATAATTTGAAACATTTTCAGTCATTAGCCCTTGGACCTTATTAAGTCTTTAGAAATGATATGAATAAGATCCGGTCCTTATTTGGTGACAAGGAGGTGGTCCTTGTTAGGCACTTCGCCATCCCGGAGTAAACCAATGTAAATTGACAAAAAAATTGTTCTTTCAATAACCTTATCTTCACAATCCACGCCTTAATGTTACTTATTCCTTTTCATGTGTTAATTTCTTGCGAAAACGAAACAGGATTATTTGAATGAATCGAATAACACCAACAAATTATATAAAACGACCCACGCGCCGTGACGTGGACTGCATCCATAGGCATATTGACAGAATGGCGGCGTAAAACCCAAGTAATGCCAATGCACTTCAATGATTGGTTAATGAGGAGCGTCGGCGCGAGACATGATTTCAATTTAGTATCGGGAACGGGATTTTTGAACTAGTGGCTCTTATTAGGAACCGGTTCTTATTAGGCGAACATACCTTACTTATCTTTTCATATGCTAATTCAGTTCTGTGGCAATTATCATCTCAGTGTCTAACTATAAATTAGGTATGAGATGAAATTCCACCCCTTATTTATAAAAGTCTTACAAGCTTCAATTAGTAAATTTATGTTTTGTCTGTTTCTTACAAATACAACTTACAAAGTGACAGATAAGGACAAACGATTATTAGTTGATGTGCATTGCAAGATGTTTGTGAACAAGGGGGTTAGTATTCGTGTGATTCACTGTGTACTTAACTTACAATAAGAGCGTAATGGATAAAATAAATGTGTTATGCCCAACTAGTAAAAGCAAAGGTGTGAAAATCCAGGTAAATGGGCAAAAGCGCCTGTTGGGGGTAACTACACCCAACCCTTCCTCCGTGACCAGCCTTTCCCTTAAAGTGAAAACTCAGGCCACGGTGGAATGGTCTACAACCACTTATTTACGGCAGTATCTGTGGTAGTCGCAGTTCCCCCTACGGACGCGCTTGCCCCGACGGGCTATAGTTAAGTGGGACGTACCAATCGGGTCTACATGTGAGATGTGGTCTACGAAGTCTCTCTTTCCTAAGTATACTGTTATCTGAAAAGGAAACAAACAATTTCATTTTTCTACATGTCTCATGCTTCGGTTTAGCATTTACGGGGCACGAATAGCGGAGGGTAGTTTTTACATAGGGGTGAGTCATATTCAATAACGTATCATAAGAATCAATAAGCATTTAAGTACAAGTCTTGACATAACTTCCAAATTACAATTAAAACATGGAACGGTGACTGCAGTAAATTTATAAGTTTTATAACTTTGGCCGCACACGTATTTTTAAACGGTCACAAAGTCGTTTCTCTTGTTTAAAAGCTACCTATGGGTACAATATAAACGTGGCGTGTCTTCAGCACATACCTCATTTTATGTTTACTACAAAAAGGAACCCATCGCGAGGAAACGGAGCCTTAATTCCAATAATAAGGCTTAGATTGCTTGGTTCGAAGGGCAGATGGCAGTCTATCGTAGAAACAAGTGCGATCCAATTCTTCCGTGGATGCTGACCAGACCAGACTCTTAATGAGCCTTGGAAAAAGCCGCTCGAGAGCAGAGTACTGTACAAAGATGACTATGTAAAACTCAACAGAAGTATGGTTTACCTTGCCATTTGGGGAGCTCTTCTTGAAGACCCTCGTGGCCTGCCGCTGCTTGTTGCTGCCGGCGTCGTCCATGCTGCCGCCGCGCCCTCCGCAACACTGCTACAAATCACAACACTTTAACTAAATCATTGGTGAAATATATGTACAGTCGACCAAAAATGTGGTTTACCACCCTACGGTTGAGGTTCGTTTGAACGTCATGAGACAACAAGGTCGTGCATGTTTTAAACTCCATTATAAATGTCAACCTTAGCAATCGTTAGATCTAGCAGAAACTATTGTCAAAACTGGTAGACCACTTTCTTGGTCGACTGTACCTGGAAAAAGTTTAAAACCCAAACGTCTATTTTGATGTGACGTCAGAAGTTAATAGTGACAGTTTTTGCAAAAAGGTATGTACATTTCAGTGCAGACTTAACGTAATAAGTAACCGTGCTATACTAAATGGCATTTACAATGGTTCCAATACATAAGCTTCCGTTTTTTCTGAATCTTATTAAATGTCAAATGTGTTTATCAAATTCTGAGAAAGTGAGGCCTCTTGTGCTGCAACTCCTATGACACCCACATCAGGCAAAACAGAAATCTATCCTCCTATTGACAGGTGTACAGTTTGCTGACACTTGTACCACTTGTGGTGATGTTGACGAGTCAACCTGAACTGAATACAGCAACAGTAGTGAATAGGTACTCACGTGGACCCTCGCGTGGCTCCAGGGTTCGCGCCACCGCTACGAGCTACTCCTGCGCAGCCTCGCCGCCCTGCAACAATCAAACACCACCATGAAATACTATAACTAATTCCGAGCGAATTTAAATACTATATTCCAGTTCAATGCATGTATGAAATGGAAGAAGTGCCGTGCCATAAGTGAAAGAATTTTAATTTTGATGCACATACAAAACAATATCTTAAGGGGCTACTTTGAAAAATTATAGGTTTTTTCAAACGCTCTACTGACTAAACGGGAAAAGGGACTGAAATTATTTTCGAATATGTATTTTTGGCACAAGCCGAAACACGATTGCTGAAAGTTGCCTCGATAGAAAAAAAATTGGTCGTGGAAGTGGTTGGTTGGTGGAAGTTGGGTCCTTTTTCCCCTTATTTTTCTCAGCTTACGTAAACTATAAGAGATTAAGCAATATAACTAAGTACAAAATATGGTATTCTGGTTTATCTAAAAAGTCACAGAAGCAAAATTAGACAAAACTTTATAGATTCGCTATTTATCGTAGTTTGGTCAAAAAGTCTGATCCTTAAGAGCGCTGCATCTCTTTCTTTCGTGCACGGGAGCCATAAACGTGTCTCTAACGGGTGGGCGTGGCTTGTCCGAATCGAGGAACGGCCTTAAAGTTCTTAAACGGTCAAAATATATTAGGAAGAATATATACGGATATACTAAGCGCACATAGCTACCGTTTGCGTTACGTAAAGACATTACGAACACAACACTATACCTACACCTTTATAATAAGTATACATACAAGTACCTAATACCTAGTCAAAATATAGTCACAAAACATGCAGAACTAACCGTTAATTGATTAGTTTATTAGGAAACAAAATCCCCCTAATGAGGGCGCCACTGGACGGTCCACACAGTCTTAAGAGTGCTTAAAACACTGATTTTCGATAGTTTGCGGCAAGGTAAAATACTGCAGGTAAGTATTTAAATCTACTTATTAACTATCAAAGTTAAAAGAAAACTTTTCAATTCAACACAAAGCAATAAAACCAACAATTTACAGCAAAAGTGTCTGAAAAAACAAGAAAAATGATGTTTCTTTTAACGGTATTTTGCAGATTTCAGATAATCTTCGAGCTTCAAAGAACTCGTTTTAACAGAACCTCGGCTTTATGCAAACTGTTGTAAGATTCAAAATGATATGAACACAAAACGCTTCGCTTGTTTGAATTTGAACCTTTTTATGAACTCGGCACGAATTAGGCGGAATAAAGTCGGGTAGTGCGCTAAATTTACATCAACAGATTCAATACACGTATTTTTCACAAAGAATTTAGCTTGTTGTTCAATAAAACGTGTTGACTTTAATGATTTAGTGGTAAATGTTGTTGCTAAGAGGTTATGCGGTCGCGGTAACGTTACATAAAGACGTGGTTTACATACATAATATCCGAAGGCTGCGGTGAGGTGTAATCAGATGAACATACAAATATAATAAGGTACTTACACGGACGCCAGTAACTTTTTATGTGTATGGATCGCGGTCACTAAGTAAATTACCAAACCATACAGAGCTAAAATAAAGTAGTTAAATAGTTATTTGTGCAACAAGAGAGGAAAGTTGGTTTTTCTTGCGAGTGTTAATTTTGAGTCCCGAGTAAGCGAAAGATTCTATAATTGAATCACGAGCGAAGCGAGAGAGAAGAGAGCGTTTTTAGGAACAACTTTCAAGTGAAAGTTGTTCCTAAAAAAACACAGAATTTAATACATTATACCTAACTATCACCGTTTATTGTACTCAAATCTACTTAAAAATAATATACAATAATAAGGCTTATTTTGACTAAATCTGTATTCTTACTGCGTCAAATTTACAAACAGTGACCAGTTATCAAACTCCCACAACAACATCTTTCTGGACTAACGACATTTCCCATATTTATGTACACATTTAGTCAACGTAAAGAAAACCCTTATAAGTCGCAAAGCTTTTAAAAGGGTATTCTCTGTTTGAAACTGCTGTTGAATGTTTTCCAGAATTTACGTAGAATCAACATATTATAGCTAAGTTCTACCCCGAACATAATGGTCACACAACTTATGTTACGCCAACCAGCATAAGATTGACCTGCGGTCAAGCATAATTGATACGAATCTAAGGCTCCCATCGAACTTTGTACGTAATGATGTCCGAATCCGTTATTTGAGAATAGATTTCCGCCCCAAATTAGATTCGTGTTTGGACAGTGGTATTGTGCAAATGTGACACAGGTTACACGTGAAGATTTTAAATAAAAGAGTATTTGTGAATACGTGTATATAAATCTTAAACTTAAAACACAAAAATAAAGTAAGTATCGAAATGACGGAACACAAACAAGATTTGCAGAGTGGCGTCTGAACATGATACTGAACTGGGCAATCAGGCTAAACTCTTAACATTTGATCTTACTGTCAAAATAGTCATAGAATAATAACGAAACAGTCAGTTATGTGAATTGTGAAGTTTTTTATTAACTTGTAATTTTTTTTAAGTTAGCAAAGTACAAAGCTCTACTCTAAACATGTTGTGATTATTCTCACTACAACGTCGTATTCTAATATTGATGCTGTGTTTTCTGTGAAATTTCAATGTCGGGTGCGAATATTCGCAATATCTCCGATCCCGACACCTATGCCGGCATAATCTCCATCCCAATCGGATGCCGCGCTATACCGAGCGGCACAAATTGCGTTAAACTGAATATTCAGCTTCGCGTATATGGAGTCGAGTTTGGTTACTAAACCAATATAATATATTATATTCTCAAGGTTAATAACAAAAAATGCTCATGTATTGGTTGCCTAATGCCTATAGCAATTACTGAAATGAAGAGTTATCATCTACAGATTCTGTTTTTTAGAGCGCCAAGACATTATGAGATTTTAAGCTAACATGATCATTAACATTACAATAATTTTAAACAAAAAAAGAACCGACTTCACTTAGGATCCGCTATTCCAAGAGGAAGTGGCCGAGTTGCTGTAAAAAATAGTGAAATCACTATAGGTGTGCCTATAATAGTTGAAGAGTTCCCTCGATTTCTCCTGGATCCCATCATCAGATCCCGACTTGGTGACAATGGGACCATCTAGGAGTTATACCTGTTCGATTAAAAAAAAAAATTGAAAATCGGTTCACGATTCACGGAGATATGGAGTAACATACATACAAAAAAAATTATAACTTCTTCCTAGCTTCTCTTCTTCTTCCTAGCGTTTATCCCGGCTTGGGGTCCGCTTGGCAACCTAATCCCATGAATTGGCATAGACACTAGTTTTTACGAAAGCGACTGCCATCAGACCTTCCAACCCAGAAGGGAAACTAGGCCTTTTTGGGATTAGGTCCGGTTTCCTTACGATGTTTTCCTTCACCGAAAAGCGACTGGTAAATATCAAATGATATTCCGTACATAAGTTCCGAAATACTCAGTGGTACGAGCCGGGGTTTGAACCCGAGACCTCCGGATTGAAAGTCGGACGTCTTACCGCAAGGCTACCAGCGCTTCTTATACAAAAAAAATTATAATGATAAAAAAAAATTCAGTCGAATTGAGAACCTCCTCCTTTTTTGAAGTCGGTTAAAAACTATTTAAAACGGGATATTGACCATGTGAAGCTCACAACAAAAAACTCACATGGTAAAATATCCCGTTTTAAATAGTTTTTGTAACGCCAAGACATTGAAGCACATAGCTGTATCCACTAGCTAAGGCCAGGTGGCGCTATAAAAATAGTCACAATTATTTTATAATACAACAGCATAGCTCGTATTATGTTATATACTTTTGTAATTTACATGATCACTGGTCACAGAACGAAACCTTACAATGATAAATAGAAAAGAAAAGTTGTCAGCAGGAGGGTTTAGACAATCGATTCACTCTGTATGAATGAAGAGTCCTTTTATACATGTTTCTTCTGCCTAATAGCCAAGTGGTCTGCCGGCATGACGCTCAAGGATGCACGGATCGGATTGCACGGCACAATATCCGCGTGCCGGGGTTATCGTTTTATGCATCTGCATCACAAATGGAAACGAACAGTCGTCAGCAGGGACATCAGGACAGTTTTGGCACTTTTGGCAAACGATTCACTTTGTATTAAATCATAGATATAGCACCCATAGATCTGACACGGAACTAATAATACTAAGATTGAACGGACACTGAACACTTTCCATAGATATGACAGAGAAGGCGCTATTATCGTTAGTCCTTATCATAGACTCACCCTTGTGATTATTGCTTACTTCCATAAGGGCCTAAGTACAATAGAAACGTTTATCACCCTCCACCGCTCTTTGAAGGGTAACAATGAAACCGACTAAATTATGTAGGCTAGCTAGCTACAGTATGCTATCAGCCATCTTGAAATGCGTTTCCAAATTAGTCGCGCTGTGTGTGTTCTATCCCTTACGGTGATAGGGTGATATCCCTTAGGGTGTTTCAGCTCTATGAGATACTTGCTTTTTGTATTAAATGCTCTACTTGTAATATAACCAAGTTGTCTATTATGACGGTATGTGACGGGTAATCGTTTTATGCAAATACGAGTCACAAATGGAATCGAGCAGTTGTCAGAAGAATCGTTTTGACAAATTATTAACGCTATATAAAGAGTCCTCTACTGCCGTAACCAGAATCTTCCCTTAACCGAATAAAGGACCTGCCTTATTGGCCAAGTGGTCTATAGGCACAGGTATGATGAAATGACACTCAAGGATGCACGGATTGCACGGCACAATATCCGCGTGCCGGGGTAATCGTTTTATGCATCTGCATAAAACTTGCATCTGCAAGTCACAAATGGAAACGAACAGTTGTCAGCAGGGACATCAGGACAGTTTTGGCAAACGATTCACTTTGTATTAAATGCTCTACTTGTAATATAACCAAGTTGTCTATTATGACGGCATGTGACGGGTAATCGTTCGGGGATGGTGTATATCTCAATCACTGTGTCAAAATACACTTAAATTACTGTAGGCTTGATAAAATGTAATTTCTATTTAGTGTACATTTTTATTATGACTTGGAATAATTGACTACTTATATTTTATTATTATTAGCTGTGAATGTGTATATTTATATTGTGATAGACTAACGATAGTTGTAGAAATATAGATGTAAGTGACATCACTAACAAAAATTGATCCAAGTTGGTCCTTTAATAAATGAATTTATTTATTTATTTATTTATGCAAATGCGAGTCACAAATGGAATCGAGCAGTTGTCAGAAGAATAGTTTTGACAAATTATTAACGCTATATAAAGAGTCCTCTTGCCGTAACCAGAATCTTCCCTTAACCGAATAAAGGACCTGCCTTATTGGCCAAGTGGTCTATAGGCACAGGTATGATGGAATGACACTCAAGTATCTCACGTACCTCAAGTGGAATTTAATTATTTTAAAACTAATGTTTATAAATTGCTTTATATTTCAATTACAATTGTATTCCAGTATAAATTACTTTGCTTAATGTTTTGTCTGTTGGTACCTTTAGTCACAAAATATCTTATTGACTATCGATTTTTTTTAAATGGAAACATAAATTAATAAATAATATACTTCTCTAATAAGCAGGGCTCGGACAAGTCATCGCAGAAATTGATATGGACATGGGACAAGACTATTATAGAGTCGCGACTTAAGATTATTATTATCTAAAGCTGATATAATTATCGTAATTTATAATTTAACATTTGACCTTTTTAGTCACATATCTGTCATGGATTTGTCAAAGTGGCATGCTTGAAACAGTTTTGTGGTGACAATTTAAACAAATACAATTATTTGCTTAATAATGGTTATTTCTAAATATTTTAAATATGGTACTCGATTTTTGACGATTGCTGGGAAGATGTCACAGAAGTGTTTCAGCAGTTTCGAGTAAAAGGTTCGAAATTATTTTATAACAACTGTTTACTTTTAGGGTTTCGTACCTCAAAAGGAAAAAAACGGAACCCTTATAGGATCACTTTGTTGTCCGTCTGTCTGTCTGTCAAGACCATTTTTTTTATATCTAACACAAATGATTAAATAAAACATCGGTTTGTTCCAGACAATGCAAAAGTTGATGGTTGCGTATGTGCAATGCAACCATCAGCATTAAAAAAAATGTTAATGGAAATACCTTCACACATGTATGGTGAATTTTGGGTTGCAGTAATAAACGTCATTGAAAAATATAATTAAATAATACTGTACATAATGCGATTCTATTGATCTTGTTCTATTGCCGTCTTGCGATTGTTTTGCGATGACTTGTCCGAGCCCTGCTAATAAGTAATAAGAACATTAGTAGATTAATAAATCTATGAGAGAGCTATTAAGTGTTTTCTAAAAGCAACGTAATAGAAACACACGCAATGGAATAATAAACATCATATTAGGTTCTGGCATTATTCTCAGGTCTCGCAAAGACTAGCTCTAATGTAATGGCATCGGGGTGACCTAACGGAGGTAATTCTACAAGTCAGCGATATTAACCTAGATCGTTTCGGTTGGTCTCGGTCTCGGTACAGTTAGCGGCAAAAATTGCTAACGCAGCAACATACCATAAGTAGGTACTTATTGTTGCTTACCCCAAAAATAAAATAACGAAGTAAAAAATTCAAATCGTCAAAGTAAAGCTGGATTAAAGCATTATTAATGACAAAGATATACTGAAATCCGTAATTTAAACATAAAAACTCACGTAATTCACATTAAGTGTGATACGTTTGAATCCGTCGGGCGCTTTTGAAATGAATGAAAATATCATAAATAAACACTTTCAGACCATGAGAAAGCAACATTTAATTTTTGAGAACGATGTAGAACTGGATAAGTACTTTGGGTACGATACTTCTGCTTCAGTTACATAATTACATCTGCTACTGACTGTAAGGTGACGTCTGAAAATATGGATATAGTTACTGTGACAAAAACATGTAGGGATCCATATTTTCCCACGTGACTGTACTCTGAAATGGCTATAAGTGCTGCTAATCTACTTAGCATATCTCGGCGGCTAATCCGAATGGGTCAGTAATTCAGTATAGAAATCTGAGACTACACGATAGTTGTTATCTTGTACAAAGGGACCCATTCTTGTCGCAGTCACAACCTATGTGTTGTGACATGCAATAATATCTTACATAACGAAAGTTGCATTAATATCAGACAAAATCTTATTGTAGAGCCATATAAGAGTATGTCACATGTTTTAGCCTTGGTTGTGAAAAACATTGTTGTAGTTGACAGTATAAGTCGGTTTGGAATAGCGACGTGTTGAAATGTCTTTAAAATGCAGTCCACTTTGACAATCAATACAAGTACAGATGTAGTGAATAATCCTTTCCTTTCGTATTTTCTCGGAAATGTTCGTTTTTGTCTTACATCTCAGTGTAAGACAAAAACGAACATTTCCGAGAAAATACGAAAGGAAAGGATTATTCACTACATCTGTATCACCTTTTATCTAAAGCCAACACTATGTTTCTAGCGAAACAAAACGGTTTGTTGCGATTCTAACTCTCTATAGGAGACCTATTCCATGACATTATGACAAATTAATGACAGCCATGAAACGTTTATACTCCGTATACATATATGAGTTTTGAAGAGAAATTGCTACACAGTATATGAATTAAAACAAAATCAGTTTCATAAATTATTCCAGCGCTTTTATTTCACCGCAGAACTAAGTACCTATCCGTAGGCTGTCTGACATAATTGAAAAGCAAATTAGGAAAAACAGGTCAACCAACCCCGCTCCTGCATATTTAAAATTCGTCGGTTCATTTCAAACCCGAATACAGTTCCAAAATCTAAAAGCAAAGTCAGACTTAATATTTTACTTGAATAAGTTATGAGTTTTGACTGTTATGAGGTTTGTTTAGAGGATATAGCATTAGAACTAGCTAAGCCAAGCGTGGCGCGTATGGCAAACGCCCCCCCCCCCTTAAAGGGGAGGCCTATGTTCAGCAGTGGACGTCTTGTGGCTGAGATGATGAAGCGGGCAAGGCATCGTATAGGTGCAGTGTCAATCAAAATGTGTCGTACAGCTGGGATCGTGACTCTCACAAATGGTTCCGCCGGAAGATCAGCGCTGGCTTCCGGGTCAGCATTATGCTGAGGCAGGGCTTTAAATACCGTTAAAAAGTTGGTATCGTTACAGCTGTCAAACAGATTTAACGTTAAGTTGTTATTAACGTTAAACCATTTACCGTTACTTCTACTACTTTTTACCGGTAAAAAAATTGTAACGTTACCAGCTAATGCATAGAGCTAACGTTAACTCAAAGGTATCGTTAAATAATTTTAACGTTATTATTTAACGTTAGTAGCATAGCAGCTTATTTAGATACACTGATGGATACCATCGTTAGATATCGAACGAGTGTTCATTCACGTACGACGCCGCCGCGCCGGCGTCCTAGTGAGTGATTAAACCAAATTGAGTTATTAAAAACCGGCCAAGAGCATGTTGGGCCATGTTCAATTGTTCAGTGTAGGGTTCCGTTCCGCTGCCGCTCGTGATGTTTTCTTTTACTTGCGTCGATATTATTATGGTACGGAGATGTAAGATGGTGTTGTAAAATTGTTAGGTATTTCTTTTTTAGGCACGTATTATATTTTTTTGCTTTTTGGCAATGTATTATTTAATGGTTCAGTTGCGCTATTTTTTTTGTAAAAATCGTCGTGGTATGGTAGTAGTTTTTGACTAATTCGGGTGTGTAGATTTAGAAAACAATGTCTGTTTTAAAATCCAAGATGGCGGCCATCGACCTTTTTCGTAAAAATCGTCATGGTAGTCGTTTTCGACTAATTCGGGTGTGCAGATTTCGAAAATAATGTCAGTTTTAAAATCCAAGATGGCGGCCATATACTTTTTTCCTAAAAATCGTCATGGTAGTAGTTTTCGACTAACTTGGGTGTGCAGATTTCGAAAATAATGTCTGTTTTAAAATCCAAGATGGCGGCCATATACTTTTTTCTTAATAATCGTCATGGTAGTCGTTTTCGACTAATTCGGGTGTGCAGATTACGAAAATAATGGCTGTTTTAAAATCCAAGATGGCGGTCATGCAACTTTTTGTAAAAATCGTCATGGTAGTCGTTTTCGACTAATTCGGGTGTGCAGATTTCAAAAATAATGTCAGTTTTAAAATCCAAGATGGCGGTCATATACTTTTTTCTTAAAAATCGTCATGGTAGTAGTTTTCGACTAACTTGGGTGTGCAGATTTCGAAAATAATGTCTGTTTTAAAATCCAAGATGGAGGCCATATACTTTTTTCTTAAAAATCTTATGGTAGTCATTTTAGACTAATTCGGGTGTGCAGATTTCGAAAATAATGTCAGTTTTAAAATCCAAGATGGCGGCCATATACTTTTTTCTTAAAAATCGTCATGGTAGTAGTTTTCGACTAACTTGGGTGTGCAGAATTCGAAAATAATGTCAGACTTTTTTCTTAAAAATCGTCATGGTAGTCGTTTTCGACTAATTCGGGTGTGTAGATTTAGAAAATAATGTCTGTTTTAAAATCCAAGATGGCGGCCATCGACCTTTTTCGTAAAAATCGTCATGGTAGTCGTTTTCGACTAATTCGGGTGTGCAGATTTCGAAAATAATGTCAGTTTTTACATCCAAGATGGCGGCCATATACTTTTTTCTTAATAATGGTCATGGTAGTCGTTTTCGACTAATTCGGGTGTGCAGATTACGAAAATAATGACTGGTTTAAAATCCAAGATGGCGGTCATCCAACTTTTTGTAAAAATCGTCATGGTAATCGTTTTCGACTAATTCGGGTGAGCAGATTTCGAAAATAATGTCTGTTTTAAAATTCAACTTCCAAGATGGCGGCCATGTACTTTTTTCGTGAAAATCGTCATGGTAGCCGTTTTCGACTGATTCGGGTGTGCAGATTTCGAAAATAATGTCTGTTTTAAAATCCAAGATGGCGGCCATATACTTTTGTCGTAAAAATCGTAATGGTACTCGATTTCGACTAATTCGGGAGTGTAGATTTCGAAAATAAAGTCTGTTTTAAAATCCATGGCGTTCATGCACTTTTTCTTAAAAATCGTTATGGGTATTCTCGATTAATTCGGGGATGTAGATTATGAAAATAAGAACCGTTTCAAAATCTTAGATGGCGAAAATATACAATTTTGTCATAATCATCATGATAAAAAATGAAATGTATAGCCGCCATCTTGGATTTCAATACTACATTATTTCCGAAATCTTAACACCCGAATTAGCCCAAAATGACTACCATGATGATTTTGACAAAATAGTATTTTCCATTTCGGATTTTCAAACGGTCCTTATTTTCGAAATCTATATCCACGAATAAACAGAAAACGACACCCATAACGTGTTTATAGAAAAAGTGCATGGCCGCCATCTTGGATTTTAAAACAGACTTTATTTTCGAAATTTACACTAGAGATGCAACGGATAGTGGTTTGGCCGGATACCGGATACCGGATATTCGGCCTGACCCTCCGCCGAATATTCGGTATCCGGCCGCCGAATATTCGGCCGGCGGTACTATACCTACAATTTGAGTTTCGCAGGTGCGCGTCGTTCAGGGTTCGACCTGTGTCGTAGTGAACGTTCGCGCGGATACATTCCTAGGAATTCTAGGCAACAAAACGAATTTTATTATGTCAGTACGGAGTAACTTCTTGCAAAAGTACACACGCGCTCGGGTATTTTTGTGTAAAAAAATGTTTTGTAAGACTAGTGGGCGACTCTGACTACATCCGGTATCCGGCCGGATAGTACGAAGATATCCGGTATCCGGCCGGATACTAAAATAAGGGCCGGATAGGCCGGATACCGCATAGTAACCGGATATTCGGTGCATCTCTAATCTACACACCCGAATTAGTCGAAATGAGTACCATAACGATTTCTACGAAAAAATGTATGACAGCCAACTTGGATTTCAAAACCGATATTATTTTCGAAATCTGCACCCCTGAATTAATCGAAAACGACTACCATGACAATTTTGACAAAATTGACCATTTCCGCCATCTTGGATTTTAAAACTGTCTTTATTTTTGAATTCTAATGCCCCGAATTAATAAAAAACGACTAACATGTCGATTTTTTTGAAAAAAGTGTCCGCTATCTTGGATTTCAGAACAGACATTAATTTTCGAAATCTATACACCCGAATTAGGCCAAAATGACTACCATGATGATTTTGACAAAATTGTTTATTTCCGCCATCTTGGATTTTAAAACGGTCCCTGTTTTGGAAATCTACATACCCGAATTAATCCAAAAGACCCCTAACGATTTCTAAGAAAAGTGCATGAACGCCATGGATTTTAAAACACACATTATTTTCGAAATCTGCACACCCGAATTATTCGAAAAGGACTACCATGACGATTTTTACTAAAAAAGTATATGGCGGCCATCTTGGATTTTAAAACTGACATTATTTTCGAAATCTGCACACCCCACACCCGAATTAGTCGAAAACGACTACCATGACGATTTTTACAAAAAGTATATGGCCGCCATCTTGGATTTCAAAACAAACATTATTTTCGAAATCTGCACACCCGAATTAGTCGAAAACGACTACAATGACGATTTTTACGAAAATGGTCGATGGCCGCCATCTTGGATTTTAAAACAGACATTATTTTCGTAATCTGCACACCCGAATTAGTCGAAAACGACTACCATGATGATTTTCACGAAAAAGTATATGCCCGCCATCTTGGAAGTTGGATTTTAAAACAGACATTATTTTCGAAATCTGCACACCCGAATTAGTCGAAAACGACTACCATGATGATTTCAAAGAAAAAAGTATATGGCCGCTATCTTGGATTTTAAAACTAACATTATTTTTGAAATCTGCACATCCGAATTAGTCGAAGACGACTACCATGACGATTTATACGAAAAAGGTCGATGGCCGCCATCTTGGATTTTAAAACAGACATTATTTTCGTAATCTAAACACCCGAATTATTCGAAAGCGACTACCATGATGACTTTTAAGAAAAAAGTATATGGCTGCCATCTTGGATTTTAAAACTAACATTATTAAATTTTTAAACTAACATTAAATTTTCTCCTACTTTTTCTTACTGGCAATACGATACCAATTAAGCCCTTAAGCGGATCACCAGTATTTTTGTTACACCCTGTATTAATCACAGCCAAGTCACAAACTGTTACCAACCAACAGTCAACACAAAACGTCGCGCAATACCCACCCGCATTCGACTCGAGCGAAATGTGTAGGATTCAAGACTCTCGGCAACGTGTCACGGAGGCCAGTGCACGAAGTGGCAACAATGCGAATCAACTAGCGCCGCGCGGCGCGCGCATTTCTGGTAGGGCGGTGTGGCAACGTAGCATTACTGATCAAAATAGTGTTACTTAGTTAACGTTATTATAATGTGAATTGGGTAACGTTAGCCAGCCCTGCAATGTAAAATAGATTTACCGATAAAAAGTAACGTTAATTGGGTAACGTTACCATAAAGTTATGTTATTAAGTAACGTTACATTTTTACTACCGGTACCAAGGTATTTTTATGGTTTTACCGTTACCTAACGTTATTTTATAATGTGAATTGGTAACGTTTTAAAGCCCTGTGCTGAGGCGGGCCCATTTCGTGGTAAACTCAGGATTGTTCTGAATTTATACTGTTTTTCTTTATACTTTTGTATGTAATTTAGGTTTATCACGAATAAAACAATTGATTCTGATTCTGAAAATGAATATATCCATTCATGATGTGTCCATGCAATTTTGAATCTGGTCGTGTCGTACACCTATAGCGCACTTTCTTCTGCAGCTGACTGTATATTGTATCTATATACTCGTATTATAAAGCAGGAGGTCTCATTTTGTTCATCAAGCCCCCCTTTGTTCTTTATTCATCATTATTACCCCTATCCTATTTCTTTGGGCGCATCCAGTTTGTCTCTTCCAAACCTCTCTCTCGTGATCTCGTTATTCACGCCCGTGCTTTTCATGTCGTCTCTCACCTCTCACACGGTCCATCCATCTCCTCTGTGGTTTGCCTCTCTTCTTACATCCTCCATCCCCCCTTACTCAGTAATTATATTTGGGTCTTGTCACAGAATTCTTGTCAAAACAACTGTATAACAAATTACAAATTGCAACGTTTAGGTTTACAATAGAATATTAATGAAAATTTTAATTGAAATATTACATGATAACCCTAATTTTAGGTACCTACCTAAGGTTATAAACTTTATAAAGCGATACACAACCTTGTAGTACCGTACAGTATAAAATTTGTGTGACCGCCATAAATTGTTGAGCTTTAGCGTAAACAGTACCTGTTTCGTTTAGATAACAGCCGGGGAATTGAGTTAAAACATTAGCCCGGAGGATTCATGGACCAAAGGTAAATTCTATTATCTTCTCCTTGTTTTGGACAAACCGCAGATCTATTATGACGTGTTTCATAAAACAATACTAAAATTACGACTGATTATGAAAAGCAAATTTAGATAGAATAGTTACCTGGTATAGCTACCCACATAATTGTAATATTGGCTTACGTGTATTTTTTATCATATACATATTATTGTTAATTAGTGATTATTCGTGCACCGCATACTGCTTTCTGATGCTCTTGAAATTTCTTAGATACTTAAGTATAAGTTATGTAACTTACTCATTAAGCGAAATGTAAATTTCTTTTGAGTAATAAAGTTCTTTAAACCTAACCTAAATTTGCCCATGCTTAAATTACTTATTGAAAATACTAATAAGAATTTTAGGAAGACTCGGTCTAAACCGGCTTATGTTATACACTTACGACAACCAGGGACAGCTTTTCTGCGCACAGTGCGACAGGACTTTCGAAATAAAATTTGGCTTTGCGAGTAATATACGGGCTCATCAGAGGATTTAGGGTCGCCGTTGTTGAATACGACATGAAGGACTATATATAATAAGTTATAGCCCAAAATACGTTTAGATTATAAAGTAGAACCTCACATTTGTGAGGTCAGATTAACTTTACAAACAACCTGTATTTTTTCCTGCCCAGTTACTAATTCTTCCACAAGCTAAGTAATTCACCTACCATGAGAACGAAGCAACGAATCAAAGTTAACAATAAGACAAATACGCGGCTATTTTTATGGCAAAGCGGAATCATTGTTTACCTTGGCGTCGGCGTAAACTTTCTTTAACTAAAAATGATGACGCGACAGATAAATCATCCGCTCAGACGTCCATGTTTACTTTACAAACTCCCTCAATATTAAAGTTTCACGGAATGAAAACGATCCTAAAATCTGGCCGCGTGATTCACATTGCTTGCAGAGCGCATGCTGTCTATACTATATTTAATAGTCGAACAGTGGTATGAACAGTATGCCACTCTTTATATCAGCCTACAACCGCGAACCACTTCATTTGTTCAATCGTCTATTTGCATCACAATCTTTCGAATATGCAAGAGCGAGATACTGAGATGATGAAATTTCGATTTTCAAAGTTCGCGGTAGGCCCGCAGACGCGTTTGTAAGATCATTAGAGTGCTCACTCCATACAACTAGTTATTAGCCCGAAAGCTTGACATTTTGAAGGCTAGACGACTAAGGGGTTGAGGGAGAAGCGTGCAGGAGGCGTGAATACCAGAATTTTACAACGGGCGCCCTATTTACACCCCCTGCCCGCTCCTTCCCCAACTTCTTAGTCGTCTAGCCTTCAAAATGTCAAGCTTTCGGGCTAATAACCAGTTGTATGGAGTGAGCAATCTATTTGTAAGATCAGTAAGATTGAGACTCTCTTTCATGGGCGAATTAGCAACCAAATACAGTCAGTAGCATAAGTTTTGCGCGTGAGGTGGACTACTCGAAATGAACTAAACACAACTGTATTGTCAAGATGAGGTAATTTTCAACTCCTCATCCGCTTACCTACTTCTGCTGCTGTAGGAATGTACTCGGTTCGCACTCGATCAAAGAAAAGTCGGTATCACACCCCTAAGTGTAAGGCCTGAGTGGACGCTCGTGGCGGGGCGTGCAGCGGGGCGGGGCGGGCGGCGTGCATGTCAAACAAAGGACACTCGTACTGGTGGCCTGAGTCGACGCTGCACAAAGTGTATGGACGCTCGCCCGCCCCGCTGCACGCCCCGCTGCACGCCCCGCCACGAGCGTCCACTCAGGCCTTACACTAACACGACTCATAATAGTCCCAAATGCGAAAACCTTTTCACGAAGTAAATTATGACAGATCCTGCAAATAGTTCGTTTAGTTTTCACACGGCTCGTCCATTAGGAAGGTTCTGGTGAAAGGTACATTATAACTTTGCAACTTCCAAATGTAACTGAATATATTAATAAAACATAACTTCAGAATCCAGACCACTTGACTAGACGAAGCATAACTCGTGGGAGCCACACATTGAAGCTTCTATAATGATGTAAATTGAGAGCTCAACCGGTCACTCATACATAACGTTATTCATACATCAAGACGTGTCAAGTATACATTGCCTTTGATAATCATTTATAAATTTTACACTGGTAATAAATAGAAGAGATTCGATTAAGTTTTATAAATACCTATAAAAGTAATTAAATTCAAATTGTATTACAAACGGTAACAAAAACGGTTACAAAATAGCGTATTATGCAACAGAGTAATGAAGTGGCTCTGTAAAAGAGCATTCTTGCAATCGCCGTCTCCGTAAACGCGTAATGTAATGAATTATACATTTGTGCCTCGTTCAAAACATTAATATGTCCAAAAATTCTTACGGAGGTCCATAATATTTAAATAAATATTCCAATGTTCAAGGTTCTAACTGAAACTGTTTAGGCTGTGCGCGTGCGTTGTCTAGCTGCAACTCTCTAGGTAGCTACTGTAAGGTAAAAATTAATAGCGAAAGGTTAGTTAAATGTTAACTGATGATTTATGTTATGAGTTGTAATTAATTACTTGAAATAAACTATTTGAATATTGAATATTTCATTTTACCTATAGTTTGCCAGTGAACTCTGTATTCTAACTATTCTGTAAATAGATTGTCTACAGGGAGGTACTTAGTTTGGGTTACCCTATCGTTACGGTAACCGTCGTCAAGGTGGTTTCCATGTCGAAACGTCTTAACAATAGAGTTTACAATAGCTTGATCGCATTCTAAAAACACTTGATAGGGTAACCTCATTGGGCTTTTTCGATTCGGTAAGCGCTTGCCTTTGGGTAAGCCAAATGATGTGCTTACCGAGTTGATAGGGTTTATAAAAACAACCGTATCTAATACCCTATCTAATACCCCTTCATTGGTAACCGGTTCCGGTCCTTGCTTCAGAGTTTTAAGAGCCATTAAATCATTTTTCCGTATAAAATGACAGCGGATATTTCGGAGCGCCGCTAATGTATTTCGGTGGAAATCAATCAAGACTGTAATGGAGTCGTTCCAGTATTTACGTAAACGGAGAGTGATCAAAGTTTGATGGCCAATATTAAAGCACTTAGGAGCATTCATCATAGATCCATCTCGTTGTGTTCGAGTGGAGCCATAGACGTATTCATAAATAGACTCCGGCTAATGCTGCGTTTCCCCAGGGATGAGCGGGGATGCGTTGCAAGGATGTGTTTGTAAAGAACCAATCTTAGCACTGAGCTGCGCCAGGATAGGTTAATGAAGCAATCCCCGCAACGCACCCTTCCTCGTCTCTAGTGGAAACCTTGTTTTATATCCAGAATCTAAAATAACCGATTAATCATTTCAGTAAAAGTTAGGTACAATTTGGTTTTGGTAGAATTTCAGCTGGCCAAGAGACAGGCCTGTTACCTTATGATGTAGCGTATCTTATAAATACCTAAAGATTTTAACAAAATTGGTGTTCACTGCTTGCAATATAAAAATGCTTGATTGAAGAGCAAGGTCAGGGGGCTTACCGCGAAGTTCGAAAATCGACGAAACGATGGCCCCGTCACTATCGCTCTTGCATATACGAAAGAGAGTGATGCAAATAGACGATTCGATGAACGAAGTGCTTCGCGATTATAAGCCAGGGCTACCTGTGGCCCGTTTAAACACTAGAGTAATCTAAACAGATATGTCTGTGATCGTGGCAATGACCTCATGGCCCTTCTCAGCATTCGGAGAGTGTCTCCATCCATCACGGGGCAGGTATCGCGGGGTTAGGGTGGGGGTGGTGGGTGCCAACTAATATGTTTACTGTTTACAATGTACAACGATTCCTTGAGACAAAAGGCCAGGGCTACATTCCTGTAGCCTGTTTGAAAGCTTGTCACTTGTAAACTTGTCAAACCTAAGCTTCCTCAATAACTATCTTAAGTAAATAAGTACTTATCAAAATTCACAGTTTCAAGTTTCCCTGAAATAGGTGCCAGAAGTCATGACTTAATTACGAATGAAGATGTCTGAAATTTATAGATGGTTGATGGATTATTTTTGTCTTACAAATTTTTGCGGAGTGATATCGAAATATATTGATGTAAATGATGTAACACTTTTGTTGTTTGATACCTATTATATTATGACTTACGAGTTTTATAGGCGTAGAAGAGATACATTTGTACGAAGTCTTTGAAGTGCAGTTATCATCTTTATGCGGACGATCTGCAGATTTACGCAGCGGCTAACATTGACGATCTCACTTCTCTGTTCCATAAAGTCAATTGCGATCTAGAAAGTATTCGCCACTGGGCATTTAATTTCGGATTAAAGGTTAATGCCGAAAAATCGCAGGCGATTGTTATCGGCAGTCCCCATTTTGTCTCTAAACTTGCTGAGGTGGTGGTACCCAATATTATTTTTGACGGGACATTGATCCCCCTTTCCTCTACTGTGAAAAACTTGGGTATCATCCTAGACCAAACACTCTCTTGGACGCCACATATATCGGAGGTCAGTAGAAGGGTGTTTGCTTCGCTGCACTCTCTGAGGAGACTGCAAAATTTCCTTCCTCTTCCTACTAAAATCACGATTGCTCGCTCTCTCTTACTACCTATCCTAGATTATGGCGACATTGCTTTTGTAGACCTCAGAGAAGAGCTACTCGACAAATTGGAGCGCCTGCAAAATGCCTGCATCAAGTATATATTTGGGTTGCGTAAGTTTGATCATGTGTCCCCCTCTCGTTCTCAACTTGGTTGGCTTCCGATCCGCCGTCGTAGGGATGTGCATGTCCTGTCATTGCTCTTCAACGTACTCTTTAATCCTGCATCTCCTCCGTATCTGTCGGAGAGGTTTCATTATTTGGCTACTGTTAGCGGTCATCGCTTGCGGTCTAGTACAAATCTCTCTCTAGCTATTCCGTCAAAACACTCGCGTGTTTACTCTAGGTCGTTCACTGCTTATGCAGTTAAATTGTGGAATGAGTTGCCAGTGGATGTAAGAAAGTCACAGTCTGTTGCCTCACTCAAGGAGAAGTTGAACAAGTTATGGCTAATGGACTCTTAATGTTTTTAATTTGAATTGAATACTTTACATATATATTATATATTTCTACTTTATATATATGTATATATATATATATTTGTTTATTTATGTACGTGGTATATAGTCTTATATTTTTATTAATATGTATTATATGTATATAGTTCATGCATATTTTAAGTAGGTTTTTGTATGGTACATGTTTGTACCTGCGTATTTATTAGGGTTTACTTGAAGCTTTATGTGTTTCCAAACTTTTTCGACCTCTTTAGTGCATAGTTTGCCTTTCACTGTATAGTATTACTCCTTTCTCATTTTCTCATTGGTTGGCTGGAAGAGATCCCTTTTAGGGATAAGCTCGCCTTTGTGCATATCTTTTTGTATTTTACTAATGTTTTAATGTTATACTTGTTTATGTGCAATAAAGTGATACATACATACATACATTTGTGAAAAAATCACCGTCTGTGGCAACCCTATACCGTGACGCGTAATTGCTTCAATAACCGAAATACCACGACACTTCAAGTTCGCTTCAAGGTTAATAAAGCGAAACCAATAATTAATATTAATAACAATTTTATTTGATAATATTGATAACGCGCTCGTTCGTATTGTGGAAGGTCTCAGATTAGAAAGATTTTAAATATTATTTCAATAAAATTTTATGTTACAGAAGCCAAACAATCAACTCTGAATGTCCGTCTTATTGTTGTCTACGTATGAGTTAAATATGGTTTTACATAGATCAATAGTAAATCGCTTCGAAATTTAGAGATATGAAGGCCATGAAATAAAATGTTTATTTTATTGAAGAAATAGGTTTTTTATATTTTAGGTTAACGGGATTAAACATTTCTCGTGTTTACAAAGACTCCACCCTATTGAGGTTCGAATTATTAAGGTTTCACTGTACAAAGAAGGAAATGCGCAATATCGCGACACTAACATTGAATAATAAGCTTGTTAATAATGAGCTATGGGTCGTTGTTCCACTTAATTGAAATTCGAAGCTACGGATAATGAATTCCGAGACATCTTAGATCGCCTGCGGGCGAACGTTCGCGTTGGGCGCAGGTATCCACGTGCCGGCGCGGCGCTACTTTCATTTTTTTCACCGCGCGATTGAAAGAGACAGAAGTTGCCATTATCAACCTGCCGCTTGATAAGCCCGAACAGAGACCGAGTGATTATATAAATTATATTGAAGGAAAATGGCCCAAAAACATCCAGGACATCATATACGCCTTGGCAACCAATTGGAGAGCTCATGAAACATTTGTTATATAATATGGGTAATTCAATCATATTCAGTTTACGTTGCGTTCTGGTCGGTACGATAAAACTTTGTCTTTAACATCTAGATGTGTTAAAGACAAAGTTTAAATTATTATTTAAATAATGTAAGTTAGATTAACTGGCGCAACCGGTAGGATTTCGCTTCTTAGCACTGTAAACTATCTCTGCAGCTGACTGTAACTAGGGCATGAAACTGAAGCACCAAGCCCGCTTAACATCTTAAATCAAACAGGACGAGATTCAATAAATAACTGATAGCTATCAAACTTGAATTTCAATAAAATATGACCAGATTCTTTCCTTAATCATCGAATTTCAATTCCGCACGCCGAGTGAAATCGCTTTATGGGGCGTCGATAAACTTTCACGGCGAGATAAAAACGTGCCTCGCCCTTGATTGATTTCGGCAATAAATAAACATGCCGGGCCTAGCCAAACTCCCAAGTTCGCGTCCCGCATACAAGAGTTATTATTTCGCTTATTTTAACTTTTCTAATCACAAATTTCAACCGAGAGCGAGCATTATTTTACGTCAAAACGTTTAAAAGTTTAAGTCTGCGAGTGACAAGGAGCGGGCATATTGCTAAGACTTCGTCCGTGTTTTTCCGACTTTGAATGAGAGTGATACAAGCGTAGACGTAATCGAGGTTAGAAAAGGCTTAGGTATGAAAAGACACGTGTTGTTGAGGGAGGCCATTGAGGCTGGAGTGCGGCCTGGGCGGAGTAACGAGCACGTTGGAGATCACGTGTTTCTATTAGGCTCGTTTCCATGGCGCAAGTTTCTTGTACGATTTTTGATGAATGATTGTATCACGAGGTGAATATCGTATTAAATGTTTACATACAATCAATGACAAGACTTTCCACAGTCAAAGTGGTCGTTCCCATGGTTCCCCACAGGTCTCTCGTTCCCCAGCAGCGCTCGTAACCACATTAGAATTCATTTCAGCTCCTCGACAGAACGCCCTTTAAGTTCGACAGTTTTTCGCGTGTAACGATGTTTTTGTTTCAATTCGTACCATGTGCGCCGACGTGTGCGTGTGCCGACACTCGCGACGTGTGAGCCGACCAGCCTTAAGGGTGTTGCTACACTTGTCACGGCGGTAGAGGCTAGAACCGTTGGTGTCATGACGCGCCATCTTTCAGTGCCGTGTTCAAATCCCGTGCAAATACTTTTACCTATTTAGGTATTTGTGATGAGCACAGCACAGCATTCCACCCGTCATTGAACTCACATTGGCTGTGGGTCGATTTGTGTAATATTGCGGTGCTTATTATACAAATACTTTTATGATCAAGCTATTTGCGACGTAAACCTCTTCCTGACCGCGTTTTCGAATCTTGTGGTGTAGTATGAGTCAGCTCATCGAATACTTTGCTATACTTCAAGAACAAAGGCTACAAATTTAGTCAATATAGCACATTGCGCCTTACAAAAGTCGACCTTTCGGACCCTTGACCTTCATTGGCAAGGAATAGAGGTGATTAGTGTAAGTAAGGAGGCCACTGTAGGTGTTTAAATATGTACATTCTCATTCCACGTAACTGGTGAGCATGGCTGTGATTTAGTGGCGTTGTTATGTAGTTTCAAGTTTTATGATAGTTTTAGTTAGTTAAAGCACTATCACACTCAACCATCAAACCAAAGTTAGTTATTCATTAAATCTGGATTGAAAGAAGTTGTGTAGCAAGGACACCAGTAGTAGGGATATGTGCGTTCTGGCTCAAGGCTGGGAGGTCAAACACCCTTGGTTTTGGTTGCTGACCTTTTTTTTAGCAGCCACACCGTCGACCTCAGATATTACTTGGTGTCAGCAGGTGGGCGGGGTGTTGGTTCAAGATGGCGCTCTCCTATTGGTCGTTGAGTTCATTAATGACTCTCATTAGCTAATTACATCCATTAATTAGGCCACACCCCCCAGTTGAAGTTATAAAGTGGGCGGGATGTTGGTTCTAGATAGCGCTCTCCTATTGGTCATTGCTGCCATTAATGACGCTTATCCCTAATTACATTGGTTCTCAAGGATGCTCTCCTATTGGTCGTTGCTAAATGCTGCTTAACGATACTCATTCCTAATTATAAATCCATTAATTTTCTCACATCGTATCACAAAGTGAGTAGGGTGTTGGTTTTAGATGCCGTTCTCCTATTGGATATAGATAAACCGTAATGAGACTTTCATATATTCCAAACAGGAGGTACGGTTTAAACCTAACCTAATGACATCGCAGTTCGAATCAAACCCAACCTATTTTTTTTTATTATGTATAGAATTCTTCAAATAACTAGTTTTATTAAATGTTTACGTTCAAGGGGATGCGGTTTAAACCTAACCTAACCTAATGTCACCGCAGTTCGATTCAAACCTAACCTAGTTTTTATTATGTTTAGAATTATTGAAATACCTAGTTTTATTAAATGTTTACGTTCAAGGGGGATACGGTTTAAACCTAACCTAACCTAATGTCACCGCAGTTCGAATCAAACCTAACCTAGTTTTTATTATGTTTAGAATTCTTGAAATACCTAGTTTTATTAAATGTTTACGTTCAAGGGGGATACGGTTTAAACCTAACCTAACCTAATGTCATCGGAGTTAAAATAAAAAACCTAATTTATTGTTTTTACACTTTTCGAATTCTTTGAACGTTTAGTTTTAATCAATGTTCAGTTCTTTACAAAGGTCAATGTTGAAATCTCGAATTCATACAATGGAATTTTAATGTGACTTTAATGTATGTACAATCTACTTAGTAATTGGGTTTATCATAATTGCTCGCTTAATTTCCAATAACACGTATTTTGAAGCAAAACAAGTTATCAATTATCAAACAAGACTCTCTATTGAAACAAGATTTTTAATGATCAAGAGCTGTATATAAAGACCCGACGCGAATTATTTTTCATACTACTATCGAATAACTGTCCGCGCTGCTGTACTCCTACATCAAAAGGCATCAATATGTCGGTAAGTCCTCAATTATTTACACTTATTATCAACAACAATTATTGCATGTTTTTTTAATGCTAAGAATGAAAAAACTGTGGTAATCATGAAATTATGTAAATGTATAACTGTGTAAAATTGTGTCAATTAGTAGGTAACACATGTTTGTTTTTTTTATGCAGAACTCCCCATCAAATGTCTTCGATGGTCAAGACTATACATTTAAGCAGTACTATTATCCAGTGTCAGATGCGGAGGACAGCCTAACTTGTGTACCAAACGAGCCGGTGAAGCGAAAATTAAACTCACACTCAAACATTGATGCATTCTTTGACCAGCCAAAGATAAAGAGGAAGAAAAACGTGTCTTCCACTGTAGGAAAAGGCTGTAAAGGGGGCGGTATATCATATATATCCACAAACAAAGACGATGGTGCGGATTCTACACATCTAATAAAAATAGAAATATTTGATATGAAAAAACTATCCAAAGTTTCCGATACAAGTAAACACTGGATGTTTGCCGATGTGCGTGCAAAATATTACGTCATGGAAAATGATACAAATAAGCACTTACAGCAAGCTAAAGATCTCATTTACGGAATCACGAAGGAGATTTCCGAATCCGACGAGTGTAAAAAGTACCATTTTAATTCAAAAGTCTAATCACTGTTGTCATCATATCTTTGTAAATAAAAATGTATACTTTATTCAGCTTCATGTTTTATTTCTTTTGTTTATTGTCCTTATTTGTAATGTATATTTAAAACAAAACACATTTTTTACTATCTTTATTTTATTCAAATAATATCCTAAACAAAGTCTAATCACTGCTGTCATTATAATTTAAGTCTAATTATTTAATGATATTAGAAAACTATTAGCAAATTACTTCAGAAACTTTGTTAAAACTAGTTAGTTAATGACTGCAATCTTATTAGTTAAATATGTTCACATCCAAACTGTCCGCATAAATAGCCCTTACTTCAACTTAACGTACATCACTAACCCTTGAGACTTCGCAGCGCATTGGTTATATAATTAATTTTTCGCCATGGATCGAATATCTGAAGAAAACGTAAGAAGTATATTTTTTGAGTGTGAAGACAGTACGGATCGCCATATGATTAACGCGTGTCTCGAAATAGAAGACATTGATTTTATAACAAATACTTCACAAGGATTCTGGCAATTGTGTAGCTTTGGAGGAAACGACGGCAATATTGAAAATAGGTAGGCTTAGCTAATTTTGTGCTTCTCTTGATAAAGTTAATATTACATATTTATTAGTATTTTTTTGGCATGTTTATTTAATTATCTTTTTATTTTTTCAGCGTCATTCACCAATCTGGAAGGGGGATCAAAAGGAAAGCTGAGGATATTGCAGAAGCAGGACCATCTAGTGCAGCTGAAATTTCGGAAAATGCTGAAGAAAAGAAATTATGTGAGGCCTGTAATGTATGGGTGAGACAGCGATATTTTTCAAATCATTTAAAAAGTAATATTCACAAAAACAAAGTTATAGAACACAACAGTCATCAATTAAGTAATGTTAGTTTAATCAATTCTGCGTTTGGGTGTCGAATCCGCACATATAGAATAGGGTCAGATAATCAACAAACAGAATTTGAAACTCCTGAAATGTTTTTTGATTCCATAAAAAATAAAATTCAGTCCTTAATAAAAGAGTGCTTAGATGAGCTTACGATAATAAACATTAATTTTATCGTTCATGCGGAGTTTGTACAGGAGACCAAAGATTTAAAAAACCTTTTCGATTTTCAAAGTTTTAACTATAACTTTTGTATCGGAGACGATTATGAGCCACTCATTAAAAAGGTAAAGGACACTTTATGTACCCACATGAGTGAATTTGAGAAAAAAGATAGTGGATGGTCCTTGAAGAAGATTTTGTATGTAGACATGAATGTTAACAAATTTAATCCTTTAAGAGGATCATCTTATTTGGATTTACCAAATGATATCAAAAGTAAAAAAGCCGTTATAAATGTACAAAATAATGATCATCAATGCCTTAAATGGGCTTTATTGTCTGGTATCTTTCCTGTTGCAAAAAATGCAAACAGAACTACCTCATACATACAGCATCAAAATAAGTTAAAGTTTGGTGATATTCGTTTTCCCGTTAAATTAAGTGATATTAAAAAAGTTGAAAAGTTAAATGACATAAGCATTAATGTATTCGGTCTAGAATATGATAGCGTTTCAAAAAAAAATAACATAATTGGGCCCTTGCATTTTACCAAATCCAGAAAAGAAAGACACATTAATCTTTTGTATTTAAGTAATGGTAATACAGGTCATTACTGCTTTATTAAGAATTTATCACGATTAGTTAATAAGCAAATAACGGGGCGTCATGATGCGATTCATATTTGTGATGGTTGTCTCTTATATTTTTATACAGAAACAAAGCTATTAAACCACCAGAAAAATGATTGTACCCACGTTGTAACAGAACTTCCTGATATTGAAAAGGCAAATAAAAAAAATTGGTTTGAGGAAATGAAGCCTAGTAATAAAATCTTGTTTGATGCATTTGTTCGAAAACACAAGTTACCTTTTGTAATTTATGCAGACTTTGAATCGTTTCTGAAACCTATATCAAACTCTAATGCGAATCCGGATCCATTAAAACCATTTACAAATAATGTTCAAGAGCACGAAGTTTACAGCTACGGCTATTACATTAAATGTTCATATGATGATAACCTTTCGAAATATTGTACTTATACTGGACCTGACTGTGCTAAGCATTTCATGCAAAGCGTAAGCAAAGATGTTTCTCAAATCCAACGTAAGATTTGTTTTCAAAAAGTTCCAATTCCCCTAAATTCAACAGATGAAGAAACTATTAGTAGGACAAAACATTGTTTTATTTGTAATAATGAGTTACTGTTAGACTGTGTTGAACATTATGAATGGGGTACGGGTCACTTCGAAGGACTAGCACATTCATTTTGCAGTTCCAAGTACAAAACACCCCGCTTTGTACCAATATTTTTACACAATTTAAGTAATTATGATGCTCATTTTATAGTGCATGCATTAAATTTTGATGAAGGTGAGATAGCAATTATTCCTCAAACCAAAGAAAAATACATTTCCTTTTCAAAAAAAATACGTATATGTGGGCAAGAAATGGAGTTACGCTTTTTAGATTCCTTCAAGTTTATGTCTGAAAGCTTGGACAAACTCTCTCATAATCTTGAAACAAACCAATTTATTGAGTTACGAAAGCAATTCCCGCAGCAAGATGACTTTAAAAGGCTAATTAGGAAGGGTGTTTTCCCCTATGAAATGATTAAATCCTACGATTCATTAAATGCCACATCGCTCCCAACCCAAGCTGAGTTTTACAATTGTTTAAGTGATAGTCCAATTTCCGATATAGACTACGCTCATGCTCAGGATGTTTGGGATCATTTTAAATGTACATCAATGTTAGATTATTCTAACTTATATTTGAAAACCGATGTAATGTTACTAGCTGACGTATTTGAAAATTTTCGAAAACTTTGTCTAGAAACATATGACTTGGATCCCTCACATTACTATACAGCACCTGGTCTGAGTTGGGATGCAATGCTTAAGTATACTAATGTTGAACTGGAATTACTTACTGATTTTGAAAAGGTCTCTTTTGTCAAATCGGGTATTAGAGGGGGGATATCTCAATGTAGTAATCGATATGCTAAAGCCAACAACGAGTACTTAAAAGATGAATTTAAACCTAATGAACCAAAATCTTACCTCGCTTATTTTGATGCTAATAATTTATACGGGTGGGCTATGTCTCAATATTTGCCTATTGGAGAGTTTGAGTGGGTTAGTGAAAATGTTGATTTTAACATATCAGATTCATGTGATTACGGCTACATCCTTGAAGTTGACCTTGATTATCCTGATTGCTTGCATGACTTACACTCTGATTTTCCACTTTGTCCAGAAAATGTTGTTATTGGTAATTGTAAAGAAAGGAAATTAGTTCCGAATTTAAACAAAAAAACAAAATACATTATTCATTACAGAAATCTTAAACAGTGTATAAATTTAGGACTAAAACTGACAAAGATTCACAGAGTGCTCAAATTCAAACAAAGTCCGTGGTTAAAAAAATATATTGATTTAAATACTCAGCAACGTACACGAGCAAAATCGGATTTCGAAAAAGACTTTTATAAACTTATGAATAATGCCGTGTTCGGAAAAACAATGGAAAATATAGAAAAAAGGGTGAATGTTAAATTAATTACACATTGGGAGAATAAAGGTAAAGTGCAAGGTGCTCAATCGTTAGTAGCCAGACCTGAACTACACAGCTTGTGTATATTTTCAGAAAATTTAATTGCTGTTCAATTGAATAAGACTAAGTTGTTTTATAATAAACCGATTTATTTAGGTTTTTGTATTTTAGACATATCGAAAACATTGATGTATGACTTTCACTATAATTACATGAAAAGAAAATTTGAAAACAATGTTAAATTGCTGTATACAGATACAGATAGTTTGATATATCAATATTATACAGATGATTTCTATTTAGACATAAAACCAGACATATCTCAGTTTTTTGATACCTCAGAGTATGAGAGAGACAATATTTTTGGTTTCCCACAACTTAACAAAAAGAAACTAGGATTTTTCAAAGATGAAATTAAAGGAAAAATACTAAAGGAGTTTGTAGGCTTGAGATCGAAAATGTATGCCATAAGTGTTGATGCTGTAAAAGATACCGATAAATTTAAAGCAAAAGCAAAGGGTGTCAACAAGGCTGTAACAAAAAAGATGAAAATGGATGACTACAAAACTTGTCTTTTTGACAAAATTAAAAAATATTCAGAAATGTATAGATTTAGATCCATAAAACATGTAATTTTTACCCAAAATATCAATAAAATTAGTCTCTCTTATGATGATAGTAAACGTTACATTATACCGAATTCTACTGACACTTTAGCGTGGGGACATTATAGCTTAAGAAATTAGTGTTAAATTATAATTATACAATATATTGTAAATTAAGTAGTTATTAATATTTATGATTATAATTAAGCGACTGTAAATAATATAAAATGTTTACTTATAGTTTAATTTTAGTAATTAATTTGATGCAAATGTTTAAATATGCCACTTTGATTTTATATAAAATACGTGTAATAGTAATAATAATTGTGTAAGTGCTCTCTTATAAAAGTTGTAATCGTTTTAATTGTATTTTAGCAATAAGAATAACAATTTATGATATAATAAACAAATGCTATCTGAATATGCAACTTTGTAGTTTTTATTAAGAAATTAATTGAAATATTTATTTCTTTCCATGCCTTCTTGATTATAAGACGTGTTAGTTAATAAAAAATAATGATTCATTTTGTTCATCCATTCACAGCAATTGTTGCTGGTCCCAGTAGTTGTGGGAAATCACATTTTGTAACAAGTTTTCTAAACAATGTCAATGCCGTTTGTAATCAATCATTCCAAAAAATTGTGTGGTGTTATGATGAAATGCAGCCATTATACAATTTAAAGAATGTGGATTATAATCAAGGTATCCCGGACTTGAGTATGTTCAACGGTAAACAAGCACAACTGCTAATTATAGATGATTTAATGAGAGAATCCGATGGACGGATAGTTGATATTTTTACTAAAGGGAGTCATCATCGAAATCTGAGTGTGTTTTACATAACACAGAACCTATTTCATCAAGGAAAAGGTCAACGTGATATATCACTAAACGCTAACTACATCATTTACTTTAAGAATCCGAGAGACAAAACTCAAATAAGATATTTAGCAAGACAAGTTTATCCAGAAAACTCGCATTTTGTTGAAGAATCTTATAAAGATGCAACTAAAGATGCTCACGGTTACTTAATGATTGATCTTAAACAAACAACTGATGATAAATATCGATTTAAAACGAATATATTACCTATTACATCATACTGTACTGTCTATGTTCCAAAAAGAGGCTTTAAATAGGACTAACATCAATAGTTTTAGTCATTCTATAACTATGCATAGGAGAGTTATAACACACCAACATTTACTCAAAGCATTACATACTTTAAAACCAAAATATCGAAAAATTATATTAAAAGCCTGTAGTGATGAAGAAATAAATGTTATTTGTGAATGTATTTATAACATTTTAAAAGGTAAAATATCCCTTCCTGAAAAAGAGAGGAAGCACTTGAGTAAATACAAAAACATTTTACGTAAACTAATATCAAAGGGTAAAAATAAAATACGTAAAAATATAATTGTACAAAAAGGCGGAGCATTCCTACCCATCATTTTAGGAGCAGTTATTAATGGTCTGCTAAGTTCACTAATTAAATAAATATGCAGCATGCAAAAAAAATGATACTCATTGAACCAGAGTTAATTGATAGACTTAAATCAAACAATGGGTACTCGTATAACTCAGAAAATGCTGCGTCAAGATTAGATGGTGAAATGCAAAACATTATAAACGGTAATTTGAATGATCGTGAAAAATGGGCATTATATTCTCAAGCTTTACAAAGATATCTGCATGCTACTGAGGAAAATAGGAGACCGCTCAAATTATCTATATTAACTGATACTGATGATGAATCATTAAAGTCAAATAAAATCGAAGTACCATATAAAGAAGAAAAAAATGAAGATCCTATCACAGTTTTAAAACCCCCTCCATCAGATGTAGATGAAACTCCTCAGAAGTTAAATACATTTGCTACGCAGTACACACCATCTTACATGCTTAAATCGATTCCTAAGACTTATAGAAAAAAAGGTGAAGCCTTAATTGATTTTATTATAAACAGTAAGCCTAAAATTTGGTGGAAGGAGGGAGGAGAAGTGGTCATAGATAATGAAGTTATATTAGGTAGCAACATACTTGATCTTATAAGTGATACGGTAAAACCACTGAAACGCGTCAAACCATTCGGGTGGGAAAGATTTGCTTCTACTTTAAGAGATTTAAATGTTCCCTTAATCTATGTTGGTAATCCAACCTCTTTAGATTACATCAATAAACTGTCCATGCTTAACTCACCAGAAAGTCATAAAAAGGAAGAACTCAATGCTTCAACACCAATAGCAAATAAATCTAAAGATATATCCAAAAAACAATTGAATTGGGAAAGATGGAACCCATACAAGACATAACTAGAATATACTATGATGTTTCGAATCCTGCTGGTTTTAGTAGCGTTAACAAGTTAGCAGAAGCTATGCGTGGAAAGATGAAGCGAAATGAAGTAAAAAATTGGCTGCAGTCTCAAGAAACTTATACACTTCACAAGCCACTACAAAAACGGTTTCAAAGAAATAAATATATCCTGTCTAATTTTAATGAACTTTGGCAAGTTGATTTAAGTGACATGCGTAGTTATAGTAAATATAATGATGGATACAAGTATATTCTGTGTGTTATTGATGTGTTTAGTAAATATGCTTTTGCGAGAGCGATGAAAGATAAAAAACCTGAGACAGTAAAAACCTGTTTTGATAGCATATTTGCAGAAGCTAAAGCTACTCCAAGGCATATTCAGTCGGACAAAGGTACTGAGTTTGTTTCAAAAGTTACGAAGGAATATTTTAAGACTAAAAATATTAATTATTACACAACAAATAATCCTGATATTAAGGCTAGCATTGTAGAGAGATTTCAAAGAACTTTAAAGATGAAAATGTGGCGTTATTTTACTTTTAAAAATACTTACAGTTATATTGACATCTTACAAGATTTGTTGATATCGTACAATCATAGTTTTCATTCAAGTATTAAAATGTGTCCAACTGAAGTCAATAATGATAATATTATGACAGTTTGGCAGAATTTATATGGAAAAAAAGAAAACAAAGTGCATGTTACTGAATATCCTTTGCTCCAAATTGGGGATCATGTAAGAATAACTAGGTATAAACATATATTTCAAAAAGGCTATGAAACTAACTGGAGTGATGAAATATTCGTGATTGATACTATTATAAGAAGATCTCCCTGGGTTGTTTATACTTTAAAAGACTTAGAGAATGAACCAGTTACTGGTACATTCTATTCAAAGGAGCTGCAAAAAGTATTTTATGACCCTACCACCTTGCATAAAATAGATAAAATAATACAATACCGTCGCATTGGCGGCAGAAAGGAAGTGTTAGTCAAGTGGAAAGGTTATCCTAACAAATTTAATAGTTGGATCCCTGCATCAGATATTGAACGAATATGACTGATGATAGTTTTTATTTAACACTGTTGAGCAATAGTTCAATTTCCTACTATCCAGACAACACGACTGCAAATTTTTTAACTAAATTACCAAAAACTATCAAGTTGGAGGGTGAATGGACTGTTGGATTAGTAGAGTTTCATTATCCATGTACAATGTTTAACGTTCAAGAACATGAAAATGTTCTTTACATAAAAAAGAAAGCGCGCTTACAAAAAAGTAATGATGCGAATCAAAACGCAGGAAGTGATATTATTGTTGAATATAAATCTCACATACCAGCTACAACATATGATAATGTCGACAACTTTTTAAAAGCTTTTAATGAGAATCCCTTGCTGAAAAATCAAATAAAATTTAGATATGATGAAATATCGAAACTTGTAACAGCTACTCGTACTAATAAAGATTTATTATCTTTAATTATCTCACCGCAATTAAGCCTTCAATTAGGGTTTGAACCAGGAACAAATATAGTATTAAAGCTCGTTGGTAAATATCCTATCAACTTATACTTAGGATTACCATCACAGATTTTCATTTATTCGGATATTATTCAACCACAGATGGTGGGGGATGTTATGTCATCTTTATTACGCATCATACCACTTGATCCAACTAAGTACACTTATGGAGCTTACAAAATGCATGCATTTTCACCAGCTCACTACTTATCCGTAATGCGTAGAGAGTTTGATACTATAGAAATAGATATAAGAACAAGCATTGGCAATCGAGTACCATTCCAGTTTGGAACATCCTGTGTGAAACTACACTTTAAGCGTATAAAATGAATCAAAGGAACGTAAATGGTATTTGTCCATATCAACATTATTACTCACATCAGGCAGGGTCTGGTGTTGGGATTGTGTATAAAGGCGTCTCTCATCAGCGTGGACATGGAATAGGAAGTTATTTAGGGGGCTTATTTCGATCCGTCTTGCCTCTATTGTCAAGTGGATTTCGAACTGTAGGTAAAGAAGCATTGAATGCTGGTGTTGGATTACTCTCTGATATGATGAACTCTCATCCTTTGGAAGACTCATTAAAATCACGTTTTAAAGATGCCAGTTCCAATTTGAAAAGGAAGGCCGATGAAAAGATTGATTCTCTAATGAGAGGTTCAGGGTATAAAAGAATAAGGAAAGCAAGGCAATCGGTCATTGCACGTAAAGCACTACAAGGAAGACGATCTCTTAAATCATCAAAACATAGATTAGAGGATATTTTTTCGTCTTAAAAATGGCATTTATACATAATCATTCATGTGAATGTGCTAAGTCCGAATTGGACTTGTTTGCTCTACCATCAACACAAACAAGCATTGAAAGTGGCCAATGGATTCATTATAAACCGATTTCGTCATTGAGTGATGATGGACCTATAGAGTTCCAAGTACCTGGTACGGGAGATGATTATATCGACTTATCCCATACTATGCTCTATATAAAGGCTAAAATAGTAAGCTCCGATTCAAATTCAATCAAAACAACAACTCAAATGGCACCTGTTAATAATTGGTTACACTCACTCTTCAATCAGTTAGATGTGTATTTAAATCAAAAACTTGTGTCTCCGCCAAATAACACTTATGCATATCGTGCATATATAGAAACATTACTTAACTATGGGCCTGCAGCTAAAAACTCTCATCTTACATGTGGACTATGGTATCAAGACACTCCTCACAAAATGGATGCTACAGATAGTACAAATAAAGGGTTTTCTAAAAGACAAGAGTTAGTTAAAGTAAATGAAGCGATTGACATGATTGGTCATTTACATGGTGATATATTTAATCAAGACAAATTTTTAATTAATGGTGTAGAAACACGTATAAAGTTAGTGCGAAGTAAGGAAGTGTTTAATCTCATGTGTAACAGTGAAGATGAAAAATTTAAAGTATCAATTTTAGACGCGAGTCTAATTATTCGAAAGGCACGTATCAATCCATCTGTTTTACTAGCACATCAAAAAGTTTTAGCCTCAACTACTGCTAAATATCCTATCACTAGAGCAGAAGTTAAAGTTTTAACGATCCCTACTGGTATCCAAGGTAAAACGTTAGATAACATATTTCTAGGACAAGTACCTAAAAGATGTATTATAGGGTTTGTTAAAAATTCAGCATTTAATGGTAGTTTCACACAAAATCCATTTAATTTCGATAATAATGGAATAAACCTATTTAGTTTATATGTTGACGGCCAACAGGTACCATCAAAGACATTGCAACCATCATTCAAAGAAGGTTTATTTACATCAACTTATCACACATTGTTTTCGGGAACGGGTATTCACTTTTTCAATGAAGGTAATTCAATAGGTAGACAGGACTATGGAGGAGGCTATTGTTTACTAGCTTTTGACTTAACTCCAGACCTATCAGCCAGTTCAAGTTCACACTGGAATTTAGTCAGACATGGTAGTGTGAGGCTAGAAGTTCGTTTTGATACAGCATTAACAACCACAATTAATTGCATCATTTATGCTGAGTTTGATAATGTTATAGAAATAAATAAAAACCGGGACGTAAGTGTCGATTACAACAGTTAGTGACTCATATAATATATAAAACAGACAACGATTCCTTTCATCATATATGTAACATAACTCAAGATGGATACACAAGAAATTAAACACTACATGAGTAAAATTAATATAGCCTTGGAATCGAATGTATTTGCAGCTAACAAAATACCAATGTGTGTTCAACTACCTGTTTTCATGATAAGCAATTTAGATCCAGATTTCAAACCTGGCTCACATTGGATAGCCATTTACATTGATGTTAATGGTGTTGGTGAATATTTTGATTCGTTTGGTCGAAAACCGGAAGGCTATCATAGAATGTTCTTAAATAGAAATACTAAGAAGTGGTTTTATAATCATCAACAACTGCAAAGTTATTTGACATCGGTTTGTGGAAAATATTGTTTAGTTTATCTTTATTTAAAAATGAAAAATGTTAAAATGTATGATTTTGTCAATGTTTTCTCCACTGTAAACAGATTAAGTAATGATGTTAATGTATATCATATGTTTAGGATATTATTTGAATAAAATAAAGATAGTAAAAAATGTGTTTTGTTTTAAATATACATTACAAATAAGGACAATAAACAAAAGAAATAAAACATGAAGCTGAATAAAGTATACATTTTTATTTACAAAGATATGATGACAACAGTGATTAGACTTTTGAATTAAAATGGTACTTTTTACACTCGTCGGATTCGGAAATCTCCTTCGTGATTCCGTAAATGAGATCTTTAGCTTGCTGTAAGTGCTTATTTGTATCATTTTCCATGACGTAATATTTTGCACGCACATCGGCAAACATCCAGTGTTTACTTGTATCGGAAACTTTGGATAGTTTTTTCATATCAAATATTTCTATTTTTATTAGATGTGTAGAATCCGCACCATCGTCTTTGTTTGTGGATATATATGATATACCGCCCCCTTTACAGCCTTTTCCTACAGTGGAAGACACGTTTTTCTTCCTCTTTATCTTTGGCTGGTCAAAGAATGCATCAATGTTTGAGTGTGAGTTTAATTTTCGCTTCACCGGCTCGTTTGGTACACAAGTTAGGCTGTCCTCCGCATCTGACACTGGATAATAGTACTGCTTAAATGTATAGTCTTGACCATCGAAGACATTTGATGGGGAGTTCTGCATAAAAAAAACAAACATGTGTTACCTACTAATTGACACAATTTTACACAGTTATACATTTACATAATTTCATGATTACCACAGTTTTTTCATTCTTAGCATTAAAAAAACATGCAATAATTGTTGTTGATAATAAGTGTAAATAATTGAGGACTTACCGACATATTGATGCCTTTTGATGTAGGAGTACAGCAGCGCGGACAGTTATTCGATAGTAGTATGAAAAATAATTCGCGTCGGGTCTTTATATACAGCTCTTGATCATTAAAAATCTTGTTTCAATAGAGAGTCTTGTTTGATAATTGATAACTTGTTTTGCTTCAAAATACGTGTTATTGGAAATTAAGCGAGCAATTATGATAAACCCAATTACTAAGTAGATTGTACATACATTAAAGTCACATTAAAATTCCATTGTATGAATTCGAGATTTCAACATTGACCTTTGTAAAGAACTGAACATTGATTAAAACTAAACGTTCAAAGAATTCGAAAAGTGTAAAAACAATAAATTAGGTTTTTTATTTTAACTCCGATGACATTAGGTTAGGTTAGGTTTAAACCGTATCCCCCTTGAACGTAAACATTTAATAAAACTAGGTATTTCAAGAATTCTAAACATAATAAAAACTAGGTTAGGTTTGATTCGAACTGCGGTGACATTAGGTTAGGTTAGGTTTAAACCGTATCCCCCTTGAACGTAAACATTTAATAAAACTAGGTATTTCAATAATTCTAAACATAATAAAAACTAGGTTAGGTTTGAATCGAACTGCGGTGACATTAGGTTAGGTTAGGTTTAAACCGCATCCCCTTGAACGTAAACATTTAATAAAACTAGTTATTTGAAGAATTCTATACATAATAAAAAAAAATAGGTTGGGTTTGATTCGAACTGCGATGTCATTAGGTTAGGTTTAAACCGTACCTCCTGTTTGGAATATATGAAAGTCTCATTACGGTTTATCTATATCCAATAGGAGAACGGCATCTAAAACCAACACCCTACTCACTTTGTGATACGATGTGAGAAAATTAATGGATTTATAATTAGGAATGAGTATCGTTAAGCAGCATTTAGCAACGACCAATAGGAGAGCATCCTTGAGAACCAATGTAATTAGGGATAAGCGTCATTAATGGCAGCAATGACCAATAGGAGAGCGCTATCTAGAACCAACATCCCGCCCACTTTATAACTTCAACTGGGGGGTGTGGCCTAATTAATGGATGTAATTAGCTAATGAGAGTCATTAATGAACTCAACGACCAATAGGAGAGCGCCATCTTGAACCAACACCCCGCCCACCTGCTGACACCAAGTAATATCTGAGGTCGACGGTGTGGCTGCTAAAAAAAAGGTCAGCAACCAAAACCAAGGGTGTTTGACCTCCCAGCCTTGAGCCAGAACGCACATATCCCTACTACTGACACCATCATAGGCTACTTTAATGGCTTGTATTGTAGGTATGCTTGGTATGTATTAGTAAAGTGTCGCACTGCTGCTTGACCGACCAAGAATAGTTATAGAACCATACTGCTTAACAATACATAACTCAGTTTCAATGTTTAGAAAATGATGAAGCGGTGCTCGCTAAGCGTTAAGCTTCACAACGTTGGCCGCCTGTACGCTAACTGGTTTACTTTAGACACTACGGCGTATTTTCAGAATAAACAGTCTAATACTACGCGCGCGTACACCCGGCACGTGTATCTGAGAACGATACTGAAATAACATTCCCATTCTACGGTTATATAACAAAAACAATACACTCCTTTTATTGGGCAGTCGTGTAAAAAGACAACAAAATTATACGGAGTGCGGGTATTTTTCTTGAGAAATTGTAAAAACAAAATATTATCATTTCGCTTTAATAGGGTACAATTAGATAAACTATCTCTGCAGCTTTACTTTATAATTAAGTTCTCCTGTTACAAACGGTACTTCAGGTCCCAGTACTTTCAAGATTATTTCGTGATTAAAACGGAGACCTGACCTATTCAAATGTGCCATCGATCTTGTATGTAAAAAGTACTACTTTAAATGACGAATGTAAATTGAATGGTTTGTCAGATCTTTATACTTCAAATGCTACTTAAACTTCGTAAAATCATACACTTGAATCCAAGGGCAATCTTGGGATAGACTAACATAACAGAATATTTATCGCGGAAAAATGCGCCCGTCCTGTTAAGGATAATCTTATTATTCTTGCCTTTTGTAATCTTATAAATGGGACTGCCAGTTTATCTTTTTTGCTGTATACGGAACAACAATGGATTCTTGTACTTTTGTTACATAGTTTATGGGCTAACGGGCAACAGGTGGCGTAGGCAATTTTTCAGGTAAAATATACCAAATATGCCGCAGTCAGTGGTTTCCCTTCAAGTGATAAGGGCCCATTCGACATTCAGGTCCTTCATATCCGAAGACCACTAGTGGTCAGCGGACCACGTGTTAGGAATCACTGAGTTAGACAGCATAAGATCAGATAAAAAAAACTTTCAGCCGCTTCATAAATATTTTCACGTGCAAAAAACCTATTAGGTATATAGTTCTTACCTTCTAATTTATAAATACTAGATCTCAGCACCTAAAGCCATTAGCTAACTTCGACGTTGAAGTACGTGTTGGAGTCGTGCTTCGATGAAGGTGACCCATACAAAGCGTGTTTCATGTTATACTGTAAACATGGACTGTTCAGCTGTGAAACTGAGCCCAAAGAGAACACCCAGGCGAAAAACCTTAGATCAGCGCCTAAGTCAATACGCAACTTTACTTTGCCTTCTGGCGACGAGTACTCGGAGTCACAATTTTACATCAACTTGTCCCTTTAAGAGCATGGACGTGATATCGAGCTCTCTCTTATCAGAGCGGCAATTAGGCGAAGAGCAATTTATAAGTATTTCACAAAGCCTTTACATAAAAATGCAGCACAGTAGAATAATTCGTAAGAATTATATCTAGGTACTTCAATTCTATTCTAATTAAATTGTTGTGTATATAAAATCATGTTAGACTAATGTCACTTGATTTCCAACTGAAATATATGATAATAATTTCAAAGATTTATAGCTTTACGTTAAATTCGCACAACATGTATGAAAGTAATCCCGATGTAACATTAGAAAATGTATATAAAATGTTCCGGCAGCCGGACTACAGCCATTACAGCCCGTGCAGGTGTAATGGCGGCCCAGTTCCACGGCACGTGCTGGCGTCCGTTGCACAGATGTTGGACACCGTGACCCGCTGTCTGCGCTCCAGACTACTCCGGCTGCCGCTAAACTTTATACGTTTACATGTTCTTATGACGTGGGCCAGTTCGGGTTGCACAGGGTCGTTCCACAGCATGTAGGGAGCTTAAATACCGCGAGCCATCAGGTTGCCTCGCGGACATGAAACTACCCGTCATTGCTCTGAATATATGAAGTTGGTCTAAATTATTTTTTTACCGAAACCATTAGAAATTTTAACTAATCATACATTTTTCGGAAAGAAAGGAGATCAAGCATTTCTTCCTGTGATCCGTTTATTTAATCTTTATTGCATCTTCCAAAGGTAGAATTTAGCCGAAGTCAATACGAGCAAAGCATATAAGTAAACGTCAAGTTATCTATACAACCGAGGAAGTCTAAATAGTCTATCGTCTTCGACTCCTGTCACGTGCATGTGGAACTAGGACGCCACGACACAAACGCCCTTAGCACAGGTAACAGGTAAGGTAAGCTTGCTCTAACTTAAATTGGAACCGACGGCAAGTGTACACAATTCCAGACTGCTTTGTAAACTTTCGCGGCAGTTCAGTTAGCGGGATTACTGATGTGCCGAAGGAAACTTTACAAAGTTGCGTAAAAAACAATAACTAGGAATCTTCTCATAATTTTGTATGGTTCTGTTTCTTAGATTTAATTTTCCTGTAGTTTTTATGAAAGTTTCTTGAAATTTCCGCGAATTTTTCCAATTATTTTGAACTTTAACAAAAATACATTATTTTTAGAACAAGCGCGCGAGGTGAATATTTGGTTGCAAAGGGTTTGACACCTTCTTCTTCCTTTTGTATTCCATGAATAAGCCAATGAGTACTTAATATAAGCATTTGATATTTCCTTTTCTGAATTCTATAGGAACATCTCTGAAAATACCACGGTATGTTACATACTTTAAAATTCCTATTGTATAAATTTGTCACTTGCCTACAGGACGCTACGCGCAATATTTCACTAAACTGGCAGAGATCCAAGCAGAGGCAAAAAGCACCTTTAATTCTAACTCACTGTTGATAAAGAAATTGCTTTCGATACTACGATACTTAGACGGTGAAACTAAGATGAGAGATTTTTCAAAAAACACCTCAGAGGTAGAAAGTTTACATGAAAAATGTCGGAGGAATCACGAACTAAAAGTAATATAAAATGGGCTGTATACATTGAACTCGCCAGATTCTTTCATATTAACATTAATGAATTCAACATACAAAGTTGTGTATTCCATGAAATCTAAGTAAGGTAGGTAGTTAGGTAACTATAAGTAAAAGCAAAATAATCACCTAGCCGTGAAACATCAAGTATTTTCCTACTTCACACGATACGAAAACTCTTCCAATCATTGAACTTGATGAATAAAATAGGCTGTCTAGAGGCTGCCCATACATATTAAGCCACATAAGATATTACTTGTAAATGTTTTATATTAATAATTTCGTTGACAAAGACGGAACGTAGAGTATGGGATTATTACAGTCACATACAACGTTTATTCAACTTAGGAATACAAAAATACCAGTTTAAATAAAATTTCTAGAGTTCTAGACTTTCATAAATGATTTTAATTAATACATATTACCTACATCGATGAAGTTAAACTTACGAGCCGTTATGACTCTTTTTATTTTATTTGTCAATAAATAAATATAGGCACTTTTGTGTGCACTATTGTCAGAAATCAGAAGTAAGTCTAAAATTTCTGAATTCCCTGACGAACCGGTACACTCAAAAGCAATGATAACTTATCACTTTCCATGAAAATATCCTCATGAAATGTCCCGATTTGGATGTTGTTGGGTGTATAAAGGATAAAATATGTGTGCCAAACGTTTCAGCCGTCAAGCCGCTGAGCCAGCGCGAGCGTCCCTCGTGAGATGTAAATGAGCTCGCACTCGCGTCACTGCTCACTTCGGATCCTGATTACAGTGCAGGAGGCGTTCGAGATTATCACTCTTCGAGATGATCTCGAAGGACGTAATGTCTATTGAAAAGCTCACCAAAATGTCGAAGGATGCAAAATTTCGTATTCTGGGGCACAATAGACATTAATCTCGAATGGCGATCTCAATGTCTATTACAATATGCGTTCCGTTTTTCTCGATTGTGTTTGTTTTCAATCGAGTGTAAAACATACGATTGAATTAAATATTTCTCATACCAAAACTAAAAGTGTTATTAGTTTACAATAATATAATGCGTTGTTAAGGTTTTTTAACATATAAGAACTATCAATTAATTCAAGTGCATCAATGACATATATTTATTTAATTGTTTGCTCGTTAATCACCTACGTAAAACGGAGCGCAAAATCGCGGCTTTTTTAATTTGACAGCTTGACTTGCCAAACGAAAACATAGTGTCTCCCAAGTGTGTTATACCTAATTTCATTAGTTTGAGAAAAGAAAATAATAAAATATGGGTAATGCAAAAAAATTGCAGCTGCAGAAAATAACTTATCCCTTCGTAGCTTAAAAAGCGCGCTTATCGCGCTGTTGGAAGTCGATGATGAGTTGCGGCGGGGCAAGTTTTCCTCCACCTTTACTAAAAAGGAAGGCGAAAGACGGTGGGGCATCATAGCCGGGGAACTAAACAGCATACCCGGCTCCAAGAGGGAGTGGAAGGAGTGGCGTAAGGTAAGATTATTTTGACGTAGGTATTACTTTCAGTCGTGCAGTCTTGAAAATTTCACTAAATGAGAGCCTCATTTATACAAATCCAATGACAACAGAATGATGTATATATTTACAGTTTTATATAGTAGATGAAAATTTTGGTAAATAAGTAATTGTTTATTTTAGACATGACAAGATATGAAGGCCGCAGCAAAAAAAAGAAGTGCTGCATGCCGCTTCTCAGCGGCATCTACGGGAGGAGGACCTCCGGCAGCATCCGTGTCAAAGGAATATATTGCGGTGCTGAAAACGATTAGCTCGAGTGCAGTGTATGGGCGACCTTTCTAATGTTTTCAACTAACTCCGTGGCGTAGAACGACATATTTTAATAAAATATTTATGTTACGTTGTTTCATTTCTCTTTCGGCCAACTATTAACCTCTCAAAACTTCCCGCAACTCGCAGATCAAATGTCATAAAATCAGTGATAACACCATCTCGATCGCTAACGACCACTCGTTGCATCTCGAACGCTGGGAGTAGACATATCTCGAGTGTGAGATTTCGAGAATACACAAATTAGTTTTCGTTTGACATCCGCCATTTTTTTTTCGAGATATGTCTAATAGACATCATCTCGAACGGCCCGAGAATTGGCCCCCAGGTCCTTGATCAGATATCTCTGACCGTACGTTTAGGGGGACGTCGGGAACTCGGCGTCTATCTGTGTGATTGTGTTAGTTTAGAGATTATAATTTTGGTCATTAATTATTTTCCAGTTTTGAGATTTAAAATAGGTTCTACGAGTTCATCGTTTTAATAGAATTCAGTTACTTAAACACAGATTCAAATAGCCTTAAACTATCTAATATAAAATATAAACCTACCAACGAGAAAGAAATTTCATTAGGCAGGTAATCTTGTTGAGATTTTTGACAAATTAATGTTTGCACACTAATTGGCATATTGTACTATGGGTATGCTCGTTAAACCAACTTAATTAACTAACGATAACTTTTTGAAACATAAGAAAGATGCCTATTGTCTGCCATGTTCTACATGTAGATACTATTGTTTTATTGAGGAATAAACCATATTTTGGTTTGTAAGATAACGCATCCAAAACACACCTCATAGTTTAACCCAAATAAATCTATAAACTTGTATAGATGTCATATACAAGTTTATAATTTATACATATAGTAGTGTGACTACTTAAAATAAACAAATCAAAATATTAATTAAAAAAATAATTTGATTTGATCTTTCAGTTCCAAATAAATCTGTTTGATTACCGCTGAGTAAGAATTTAGCAGCCTTCGTAAAAAGTGAAAGACAAGAAAGTTTTCCGGCCGCTGAGCCCGTAGATAAAACCCGAGGCGTAAGCCGCTTAGCTGGCACTAGTTGATATAAATGGCGGGGTCTCAACTCAACAATCTTAACGTTGAGACACGTAGCGGTAAAAGCCACGCTACGCTACGCTCGTAGCGCTACTTGTAGCACATACGAAACTATTGTTTTCTTGGTAACTAGCGAAAATGCTTCGTATATTTAGGCGTAAAGACTTTTAGTGGATAATGCTGTGCAAGTTACAAAACTTAATATACAAATACCACGATCGGTCTTGCTTGAAAACTTGAAAAAAAAAAAGGTTAATAGTTTAAAAATATTAAAGATGCAATAGATATATCCGGCCGCTCTTCGGTATTCGGCCCATCCGGCTAATATAATATGTAGTAGGGTGGGTCATTTTGACTTTTTATTTATTTATTACGAAGCACAATTACAAAAAGGTGCCATCTGGTAATTAATGATTGCACTTATTTTTATTTTATTTTTATCTTTAATTTTACTGTCTCCGGATTAAGGTTGAAATTTTCGTAAAATGTATGGACGTCGTGAAAATAATTGTATATTTTTGATAACTTTTTTTTCAATTTATTGGCTCTGAACCTTTACCATGCTATTTCAAGAAAGACATGGTATATATTTTAAGCTAAAGTTTGAATAAAGTGACAATACATAGATGTACTCCGCAGGCCATACAAAATGTAACAATACGAGTATTTATATGAAAACTTTGAAATGGATCCGGAGACAGAAAATAAATTCCGATTGAATAATAATTTTAAATACTGTTTATTGGCCTTAATACGCAAGTTTTTGTTACTGTGCCTGAAGGATTATTAATCTAATTGTAGTCTAATTGTATCTTATTATGTAATGTGTGGACCGTGTTGTCTTTTAATAAATGATTTTGATTTTGATTTCATTAATACTTTTATTTTCTCCATACATGAATGACCCACCCTAATATGTATGTATATCCCTGTAAATAGATATTACCATCTTCCTGGAGCAAACAACACCAACACCGGACTGCAAACAGGGCTGTAAGGTAAGTTTTACTGTAATTCATCTGCATGGCTTCGTTTGCTGTGTGCTGTGTGTGAGCTATCGCACCATCAGCCCTGCCGTCCGCAAGTCGCAAAACCTTAATACAAGTCTATTGTGTCGTGTTATGGCGACATTGTCGTAAAAACTTGTAATATTGTCCTGAGGCCATAAAACCGGCATCATTTGTTATAACTTTGGTTATGTACGGCCATTAACTATGATAGAAAAAATACTCGTGTATAAATTTCGACAGTTTGGCAAGGAATTCTCATGAGATGAATATAGCCGGTATCTATCGTGGCCCATCGCACCGCTTAGATGTGACATGTGACTTTTATTTATCATGAAGTTTTTTTTGTATAATAATTAGCAAAGCCATTTCAAATTATAAACTGTTAGTGTAAACATTAGTTGATTCAATACGGAAACATAGAGGATATTAAATTTGTGGCCGACCTCGCGGCTTATCGCTCTCGGAAGTGACGGTCGTGGGTTCGACTCCCGGTTTCCACACGTCACAGCTGAGAGATAAAACGCTAGCCATCGAATATGTATTTGCAATAGGTACCTTCGACGCAGTTATTTGTATTTGTAATAATTATTATTAGATCAGACATTGAACTGAGGTATGTTCAAACTTTGGAAATACCAACGACAAAAATAATAAAGTTTAGACAAAACGGAGTGCGGTATACAAACTGGAGGTCATAGTTTCAGTAGGTCAGAGCGATAGGCATGTTTCCCATAGTGGCGAGTTCGAGTCTCGCCTGAGGCAGTGTATTTTTCTACTTTTCCTTTATTTCTAAGCATTGTGGAGGTCATACTTCACCCCCGCTAGTAATCAGTATGAGAGACTGGACTTAAATTGTCAAGTCAATTATTAGATGTTACATTGATGTAAATTTAACAAATTAAAGATCTGTAAAGTGAAGTGGTTTTTAATTATTTCCATTTATTGATGATATATTCCTGTATCGATAACCGACTTTATAAATAAATACTTGGATATCTAATGATTAAATACGACATGTCTTCGGTATTCTTAACACTACTTAACAAGGTAGTAAAGGCAAAGGACAAGTGACTGACTGGCACATATTATTCGCCTTCGTGTCCCCCCCAAGCATAAGTAAATAAAATACGTGACAAGTCAACTGTGAAAGAAGTATCCACCCGCAAGGAGCAGGATGCAGGGCCGCGACACGCGCCGCGCGCCGCGGGCGACTCGGTCCCTCGACTAAACAGTATTCTTTATTTCCAGTCCAGTGCGAGAAATGTCCTATGTAAACATGTATAGCAAGAGTGTAACAGCCAAGCCTTACACACGCTTTGGCCTTAGCACGGGGAATTCTACTGCTGCCGCTTTGACCCGGGTAGCCTAGGAATTAGAGCGTCTACCGCGAATGAAGAAGAAGCAGGTTCGATTCCAGCCCTGAGCACGAGAGGCCTTGATGGAATTTTCCTTTGTATATGATTAATATAACGACTAAACGAATACTAACGTACTTATACTTACTTACAATTTTTTTCTCTACGTTGCATAAAAAGTGTATGAAAGAGAATCACTTTTTCATGCACTCGACTCGAGAGCCCGCTCTAATTAAAGTCCTAAAAGTGTAGTCGGTAAAATAAAGTAGAAACAATAGTGGCTCATACATTGTAGCTGCGCTTTCAACAGTGATTGCACTTCAGACCGGGTGCCCATTGCTTGAGGGCAAACAGCAGCCCAGCAGACAACAAACCACCGTAAGGCTCAAATTACACCTAGCGGAATGGAGGCAGTAATGTATGGAGCTTTGTCCGTCGATGGTAGCTTAAATTTGTCTATGGCCTCCATACATTACTGCCTCCATTCCGCTAGGTGTGTTTTGAGCCTAACTGTGAGGATACCTGGGCCCAATGGGTCCTTATTCGAAAGCCATTAAACTTTTATTTTATAGGGTGTTCAGGGTTTTCGGGGTGTATCATTACAATCTAAAATATTGTGCACTTAGTACCGACTAAGTAGCGTATGAAACTTAAATAAGAAACCCCTTTAAATATGAATTGTTACCTTGTGCGCCATTTCTTTTCTTCTGTATAATGTAATCAAAAGCGCACTGGTAAGTCTGGTTCGGTTGAGCGTCCTTGCCGTCTGCAAGTGGTTATAACTGTAATAACACTCCACCGCTCCCGTTACTCCCGTAGCAGGGTCGGGTACAAATGCAATAATAACAACGCCCAGCTTACAGGGTTGTCACAAGAGTTCTAATAAAATAACGTTTCAGTAAAAATACACTGCACACCTCTGGGGCGGTATCGCGAATGTTTCGCTCTCGTTTCGGCGAGCGAACCGTGCGGGTACGGCGCGCGGCGCGGTATAGGTGTCAATTCCGCGGATATGTGGTAAAGTCCTTAAGGCTTGTTATTGTTACACATTACTTAATTCAACATCCTAAATACGGGACGAAATGTTAATATACTGCGCCGAACAGTGACAATATCTTGCATAGTTGTCATTCCAACTGTTGAAAAAGTTACCGGATAATTTCTACGACTAAATTAAATTAAAAAGCAGCTGATGTTTTCTAAGGTAAAATCAACCAGTTACGAGACTTACGCGACATCCTTAATGCAATATTTACCCCAAGCTGCCGCGTTTTATAATCTATTTCGATATTAGGTCGGACGTTTATTGCTTTCTTTGACAACACCATATTCCGGTTACATGTTCTGTTTAATATTATATTTAATCCTACTTTCACGGCTAGGGGAAACATTTGCCAGATTTTGCTCTGATTTGACGTAGAGAAGCAAAGAATATAAACAAAATATTATATATTATGTTGGAATATGTACAGTATGTACTTAATGTTACATACAACTAAGTGTTATTATTGTTTGACGAAATAAATATATTAATTGATTGATTGCGTTTGTAGTAAACAGATACATTAAATGTTTACCCCCTTATTCATAAACGCCTCTCATGCCTTAATTAGTTAATTTATGTTTTATCAGTTTCATAAACACAACTGTCAAAGAGATAGATAAGGACAAAACATAAATTAACTAATTGAGGCTTAAGAAACGTTTATGAATAATGGGGTTAGGGATTTAATCGTTATTTGTTGAGCCAGCGAATAATGATTACGGTATGGTCCAGTTTGTGGTGGTCCTGCTTACGAACTTCGTTTATTTTTAACGTCTAGTCTAGAAAGTATTTAAATCACCGTACAATACTCATTAAGTAAACTCGGTTTTTGTTTAACGTTTAACGCTACTGGGTTTTGACGAAGTCAGTCTCAAACCTCACCTGCCATGTCAGTTTATATTATTGTTGAATGTTAGACCTGGAGGTTATTGCGGACGTATCGATTGCTGGTTACAAAACCCATGCGTGTTAAAGAGTAGTTTCTTTATACCACCGTCCACACGGTTAAGTTAAGAGACCATCCTTAATGCAATGACATAAAGTTTATTTCTGTTGGAATATTTATTTTTAACCCGATGGTTGACAGGTAGAGAATGGCTAAGGAATTTAGTCCGCCACTTGTATATTTATATGTGCAGTAAAGTTTAAATGATTTATATGGACATTTATATGTGGAGGGTTGTTTACCTTTTAAGCTAGGTTGAACCGTAGTAGGCACTTTAATTAAACTTGAGTCCTAATATTCATACATTGATTTAAGGATAATTTTGAACACGGGAGTACGGGGACCAACCACCTATTGGTATACGCAACCGCCCCCCACAGCCACACTCAAAACAATTGAATGTACGAGTACCCAGATTGCATCCAACATTGTCGCAAACAGTTGTTATCTACATGCGTGATGCGACTGAGCCAATGCAAGATCTACAGTGATTATATTGTAATTTTCAACCTTCTGCGCCATGTGATATTAAAAATCAACATCGATATACTGCAACGCTATTTGTAACAAAACGAAGTCGCTCCGTGAGTCTCAAAGGCTATGAAATTAGCAGTCCTCTATAAGAGCTTTTAGGCTCGCTTCCTGTATCGAGCCTGCGGGTAACTGATTAGATTACTGGAGCGATATACATAGGGCCTTGACGTGAAAATAAATGTAAACTTGATAGCAGAAACAACTACGTTATCAAAATTCTGCGCGCATTTCTCTCAAACGTTTTGAAACTCAAACAGTTTTCATTATTTAAAACTTGAAAAAGAAACGAGTATTAATTACATACTTAGCATGAGGTAGATTGAGGTGGGGGGCGAAGCTCATATCGAATGCTTATTTTACCACACGTCATTACTTTCCCGTGTCATTTATGATTTAAGGGGAGTATCATCCATACCCGCGTGCAGTTCCAATCGCTAGGCATGAGCTAGATGAGTGGCTATGAGAAGTATGAGAAATTCTCACATTGTCTCATAGCCGTCACTGTTGTGCCCCAGGAACCGTAGCAATCATTGGAAAACTCAATAAAACATACAATTTCTCGCTCAATAAACTCCAATTTCAAACTGATTTTCCGATGTATACCTAGCTTACCGAGTCTCAATTCACACAACCATAGACAATAATAAAAGGTGAAAATACGAATCAAACATTAAGTCTACACACGCAAATGTCGATGCGATTGTTAAAGCTTTACAACTGCGATGAAAAACCCTTTTACACGAGTGTGGCGAAAGTGAACCATATGTCAACGTCACAAAGATTAGCATGTGATACTGATTATACTTACAGTACACCTGTGTCCGTTGTGTGTACGTTACAGGTTGAATGGATAAGGTAAAGGAAATGCAGTCCGTGACTAATTTTAGATTGACCCATGACAAAGGGTTCAAACAGGGCGTGATTTTATGTACATGTACATTCGCAGTAAACACGATCATAAATTACCTATCGGCATGACGTCATGTTTCAGACTAATACACATGGAAGATATGGTTACCAGTAATCGAAATAGAATCGGATATATACGTACGTAGAGGATAATAATTTTAAACAAAAAAAGAACCGACTTCACTTAGGATCCGCTATTCCAAGAGGAAGTGGCCGAGTTGCTGTAAAAAATAGTGAAATCACTATAGGTGTGCCTATAATAGTTGAAGAGTTCCCTCGATTTCTCCAGGATCCCATCATCAGATCCCGACTTGGTGACAATGGGACCATCTAGGGGTTATACCTGTTCGATTCAAAAAAAAATTTTGAAAATCGGTTCACGATTCACGGAGATATGGAGTAACATACATACAAAAAAAAAAATTATGATAAAAAAAAAAAAAAAAAAATTCAGTCGAATTGAGAACCTCCTCCTTTTTTGAAGTCGGTTAATTAGGTAACCTGAGCATGCTAATGAAGTAAAAGTTACGTAAATTATATATTAATCGTTTTATTATCACTGCCTGCGGCTGTACTCACTTGTGTTTAGTCACTACGCGCGACATGTTTCGTGCTTGAGAATGGAGACCTAAGCTCTCCGAAACATGTCGCGCGTAGTGACTAAACACAAGTGAGTACAGCCGCATGCAGTGATAATAGTGTTAATATGTCTCACGAAGTTTGAATTCTACTAATAGTTTCCTTACACTCTGTATTTGAAAGCCCCCTAACGTAAATCACTATTGCATATTCAAGGCAGAAGGGCAAATGAGCGAACAGTTTCATGAGATTACTATCAGTCAGTTGCTGTACATAGATATTTGCAAACATTCCGCGTTTCCCAGAACTCTTACAATACCGCTCTTTGAAATGGTTCGTCCAACAGCAAGCCCCGCACTCGCCCGTTGGACCAAAGAGGAATTTTTAAACAAACCGCCTTCTATTTTCAGCCGTTTGTTTGGTGCGCATCGAATTCTCGCTTCCAAAGTTCTGGACATCGGGACGAAAACTACGAATCGACTCATGTAACAAGTTACAGTCGGCAGGAGAAGCTGCTGAGCGGCCGAGCTGTGCGAAATGATATTGATTTTGGTAACTACGATAATATTGCGAAGATACCGCTTACAATTAGCTAATACTTCTGCAGCTCCACAACTAATGCGTTCCTTTTATACACAGAACTGGTCAGCTCAAGGCAATGTATCGATAATATTGTAATTCTTGATTTTTTATTGTTGCGAGTAATTCCAAACCAAAGTATAATTAATTGAAAAGAAACTATCCATGGCACTTCCGCCGACGTGAGCGGCGGGCATTTGTCCTAATCCGAGAAAAGTTGGACACGTGAAAGTGCCCTCGTGGCCTATTTGCACAAAAGTTTACGTTCACAGTTCGCGTGAAAAATCTATGGTGCGACGAAGCTTCGTGATAATCCAGCTGTGCAAATCAGAACCTTGTCCCGTGTTAATAAAAGATGGATTAACTTTGTTGGTTGCACTGCACGTTACTAAAGAACAGTGGGACTATACATGGAAAAGTTGGGCAAACAAATTAGTTGCGCAAGGGAAATTAAAGATCTTGGATTGATTTCCGATTCAGATGAATTCAGAAGTTCGTCAAATAAGCTGTTATACGGATTCAGTTTAAAAAAAATATTTAGAAGGTACAAAATATCCATTCGTAATACCTTCGCATAATATCTATTTGAGTTTGAGTGACATAATAAACAAAATGGAATTTATTAAAAATTGTTATTTGAGTGAAGTCATGAAATAGTCGATGTAAATAACAAAATAACACAAGATCTACTTAATAATATCGAATACCAGTATTAACAACGTACCGTTTTCCTTCAAACTCAATAAGGAAGAATATTAAATTACTTAATACTTCCTGCTTCACCTAATTCATATTACAACATAAGTAGGTAGGTATATATTATGAAAATTATGAATTAACCGAATGACTTATGTACTTATAAGGATCGAAAAAGACGTAGGTAGAAAACAATACGATATGTGCATTACAGTCAGCTCCTCTCTCTCCGGCAAAAGCAGTCGTACCTAGGGAAACCGTTTTCCTGTGCCACGTTTGTGAGCTGACTGTATTTCTCTGTATTACACGAGTTCAATGTTCCTCATTGCAGTATCACCTGAGGAATATTCCACTAGAGCTCCTGATCATCAGTACAGTACAGTACAGTACAGTACAGTCACGGACTTTAAATTGTTGAGTCGTCTACGGTTCTAGCTATTCTTTTCTTTAATACTTATACATATGAAATGTCCAATGTAAAATGAACCCTGAATGGCTCAACAATGAAAGCCGTATATATAGTTGGTGTTTGTTTAATTTGGCGTGCGAGGGGCGCCGGGCGTGGGAACGCGGGCAATGTAATCAGACGCGATCATCGGGTTCATTTGCTTACCCGCTAGTTAAACGCTTCTCCCTTTATTCATAAAAATCATAAAACTTAATCAAACCTGTGTTAAAGGCCTCTTTCTAACAAGGTTGTGCTTGTGACAAAATTATGGATACGGACAAAACGACGATCAACGTCACTTTAGATTTGACAGACGTTTATGAATACGCGATTAATCTAAAACCTACTTTATTGGTGCTCAGAATAGGACACTAACATATCACACACACGCTGTTCGCTTCTACTTAATCCGTACCTTGATTCAAACACGTAAGTTCCATCAGTTAATAGGAACGTTGCTCTTGTTCAGAAGATTAAAATCTGTAAAACCTGTAAAGTCGGTTGGTATCCTGCACCGCACCGTCCATATGGAGTATGACCCCACTCAACAAAGATTGGAGACAAACTATATGCATACACGAGTTTTGTGGTTCTGCAACCACACGGTCATACTGCTCAGAGTTCTACCTGACAAACTTGAGTGATAGCATTGAGTCTCTGTTCACTTGGACCTTGCAAAGCCCTGTACGAGCTTTGTACAGAAAATTTTCTGTATTCCCAGTGGCGGCAGGTTAAAAAAATACTTAGACAAGCTGTCTTGATTTGGCTTAAAATTTCTTTATGGCAGTAGGAAAACTACTCAGGTAGGTACCTGAAAATTAGGCACCCGGAGAGAATGTGTTCTATGGACCCGCCGCCACTGGTATTTCCGTACAGTCAGCAGCAGATGTTGGTTCGCTGATGAGGCGTGCAAAGATTTTGATAAGACTCTCTTACTAAGGGAACAACAGCGTGTAAAGATCATTTTAAACATTTCGCCCGTTTAGCAACTTCCGATGCTGATTGTAGTCTGTCATTGTGACGCTGTAGGCAGCAGAGATTTCGACGTCAGCTAGAGACCAGTCCTAGATCCACAGTAAACAAGTGTTAGGAAACAGTAACAAACCCCTATTGTTGCGTATTATTAGCGGATTAAGCAGCCCGGGCAGTGCATATCGCTGTTTGTTTAACTTGCCCGCGACGCGACGCGTGGGAGCGGGTAATGTAATCAAACTCCATCGTCGGCTAATCTGGTTATACGCTGGGAAAACAAGACTGGGAGATGTGTGAGTTATTCAGGTCATCGTTTGTTGGATTTGTATAATATTAATGGATTATCAAATTAATTTAGAATTCAATTGATTTGAATACATTGTTTTATAAGCCCACTCGACCCCTTTTATTGATCTTACCATGCTTCCCTACTAAATACAACTGGTGCGGTGGGTGTCTCTAATTTCAAGGACTTACAATGTACTGCATTAGAGATAGAGGGACGACCGTGAGTAAACTTACCTGTAAAACAGAAAATAATTAAAAATGTCTACTTCTACCAAGTGCATTAATCAGTCCGTCGAAATTTGCTTTACATTAAACATTATACAGAGTGGGCCCTGTAACTAAAGCAAAAAATTAAAACGGAGATTGTTCAGGCGTACAATCAATACAAACTAAACAGCGTTTCTTAAGCGACTTTAAGAAAAACTTACGGTTTGATTTTTAGTGCATTTTAAAGTTTACCTGAACACGCAATGTACTGCGAATGTAGGGTGACAAGACTGAAAAGAAATGTCAATTAGACGGATTTTAACGTACATTGAATATTAATAATTAAGGTAATATAATTTAATAATTTAATTTTGTAATGTATTTATTGTATCTTGTTTTCAATTATTATAATTTATGAATATTTATATTACTAACATAGGTTAAGCCAAAATTGTTACTAACTGTGTATGGGATTTGTGCTTGAAATAAATAATTTCATTTCATTTCATTGAAAATCATATTTAATTTGTATGAAAAAGAGACAATCTTAAGGCTATTTTTTTTAAAGTCGCTGTACAAACGTTGTTTAGTTTAAGGAGTTACAATCTACGTTTTAATTTTTTGCATTAGTTACAGGGCCCACCCTGTATAAACCTTAACTCTGTTATAGTTTTCTTTAGAACACTTTAATATTATATTATCTATCAACGGTCAGTTTCCATTCAGTAAAATGATCAGTTATTTTGTTATATGCCACATTTTGCTATGGTGACCTGCCACGCAAGACCGCTAGAAGCTGTGATCCCGGCAAGCTATTGGTACACCACCCGTGCCGGTAACAATGTGTCAGTCACAATGACGCCCGTGTCACACCCAATCCCAAACAAACTGACGCGAGACAAATTATTGCGAGTTCTATGGGCAATCACGGCGCCGACAACGACTCCTCACTATACTGCTACACAATAAAGCTCATTATCCTTTGAACGAGACGGTGATCAAATTACTGTGAGCGTGAAAGGGGAATTTATTTTGGAGTGCAATACCGATGCTTGGAGTCGGTCAATAGAGTTGATAGTTTATTTTTCGTGTCAGGAAGGAATGTGAGCGGGACCGGCTAGGAATTCTGTGGCTGGAACCAGTGAATGTGTTGATGAGGTCTGCAGCATAAATATGTTTGTTTTTCTATACCAAATGCTTAAGTAATGGCCTTTTTTCTTGTTGAGTAAAAAAAGTCTTATTAATTACAAAAAGCACAAAGAATTTTGACATATAGCCAGTAAAATAGTTGTAATTTCACTAAATTTGACAGTTTGCGATACGTTTATTATGATTTAATAGTACATTATTGTCGAGGAGGTGAAGTAGCCCATTGCGGGCTGAGTATTATGTTTAAACGGACGACCGGAACGGGAGTCCGTTTAAGTTAATACGAAGCCGGCAATGGCTCTTCACGCCGAGTCAAATATAGTGCTTTTCTCAAAAATGGTGCAAGAAAATAAAAATAAGTAGGTATGTCAATCGAAATAAATTTTATTAAATATTAACATTTGTTTTCGATAGTTCGTTGAAGTATGCCAGGAAAACAGTTTCAGAAAATGATGAGGCTTGCTTTACTTCTCGCCATTTCATAAAATCCTCGTATGCCTTCATATATTTGTCCTTAGATTTCGCTGGAAACAAGTTATTCATTGCAGAATTCGCCTCTGCTCTTAATTCTGGAGGCGTATATTCCATATTCTCGTCACATGAAGTGGAACTCATTAAATAAATACTTTCACTATTACTACTATTAGTATTTCGTTTACTTCGTTAGCTACTTATAAAATTTTCATAGAAAAAGTAAAAAAGTAAAAACATTTGCTTTACCGCCTTTTACTTTTTTTTAATATTCAATAGAAGTGTATTTTTCTGCCGAACAACGCCAATCTATTTGAGACAGCTAAAAAGACGCGGTACCAACATTATAAATAATTGTAACTCGTTCTCTATTTTGGCTGTTTAGGAACTGTTCCACCTAGTTCTATAGCCGTTACTACTTTAAAAAAAAGTATGTACCTCGACAATAATGGAATTTGTATTGGAAATTTACGGATCGAAATCGAGACTGCAATTTCCGTAACTTTTTAAATTTTTAACTGACCATAAACGAAGCACTTCACCGCCTGATATTAAACCGTAAAAGTCAACCTTGCGGGACATTTTTGAGAAAATATAGTTAACTTTCATATCACTGTGTTATACCCTGATTAATAATCATTACTGATATATATCATCGCTTTTTTTTTTCAATAATACTCTACTATGCTAAGGTAAGTACTTATCTTATGTCTGCGTTTTAAGAATAACAGTTTTGAAAGCTGTGTGAACTTGGCACCCGACCTTGACGAATTTTTTTTTTATATTTTTTTTCTAATAGTGTTTTGTTTGTAGTTGATTGTAGTAAAACGGATTTTATTTGTAGTTGCTCCAAAAAAAAATAAGGGAGGGGGTGAAAAAGGCCAGCACCCCACTTACGATATTCAATACTTTTATGATTGATTCTTGTTCAGAATCGTTTGTAGTTGATTGTAGTTCCTTTATTTTCGTTTGTAGTAGCCAAATAACGCCAAAAAAAAATTAAAAAAAAAATTCGGTTCGTGAGCGCGTTGATGTCTTTTTCCGAAAATCGACGAAAATGCTTAAATATCGGTATTTATACTTTTTACACTACGCTGATTGACAGAGTTTCGTGCAAACTAATTTCTGCTTAATTGTAATACCTTTTAAGTTGCTTAAAGTAGCAAAATAAACTCCATATCGCGATCGCTCAAAAAAGGTACAGGTACCGTAACCGTGATACATTATGTAAATGTATTACTTTTTCAGGAGTATTTCGTTTGCAAACGATTGTAGTTTCTTTATTTTCATTTGTAGTAGCTCGAAATCGATTGTAGTAACTCAAAAACCTACGAAAGGCATCAAGGCAGCCTTATTCGCGTTTGTAGTGATTTCATTTCATTTGTAGTAGCGCGATATCGTTAGTAGTTTATCAAAAACCTACGCCAGGCATCAAGGCAGCGTTATTTTCGTTAGTAGTGCTTTAATTTCGTTTGTAGTAACTCAATATCGATTGTAGTAGTTCAAAAACTTACGCCAGACATCGAGGCAGCCTTATTATCGTTTGTAGTTCTTTCATTTCGTTTGTAGTAACTCAATATCGATTGTAGTAATTCAAAAACCTACGGCAGGCATCAAAGCAGCCTTATTTTCGTTTGTAGTACTTTCATTTTATTTGTAGTAATTCAATATCGATTGTAGTAGTTCAAAAACTTACGCCAGACATCGAGGCAGCCTTTTTTTCGTTTGTAGTACTTTCATTTCGTTTGTAGTTTACTCAGTATCGTTTGTAGTAGTTCAAAAAGCTACGTCAGGCATGAAGGCAGCCTTATTTTCGTTTGTAGTTCTTTCATTTCGTTTGTAGTAACTCAATATCGATTGTAGAAATTCAAAAACCTACGGCAGGCATCAAAGCAGCCTCATTTTTGTTTGTAGTACTTTCATTTTATTTGAAGTAATTCAATATCGATTTTAGTAGTTCTAAAACTTACGCCAGACATCGAGGCAGCCTTTTTTTCGTTTGTAGTACTTTCATTTCGTTTGTAGTTACTCAGTATCGTTTGTAGTAGTTCAAAAAGCTACGTCAGGCATGAAGGCAGCCTTATTTTCGTTTGTAGTTCTTTCATTTCGTTTGTAGTAACTCAATATCGATTGTAGTAATTCAAAAACCTACGGCAGGCATCAAAGCAGCCTCATTTTTGTTTGTAGTACTTTCATTTTATTTGAAGTAATTCAATATCGATTTTAGGAGTTCTAAAACTTACGCCAGATATCGAGGCAGCCTTTTTTTCGTTTGTAGTACTTTCATTTCGTTTGTAGTAACTCAGTATCGTTTGTAGTAGTTCAAAAAGCTACGTCAGGCGTCAAGGCAGCCTTATTATCGTTTTTCAGTTCTTTCATTTCGTTAGCAGTAACTCAATATCGATTGTAGTAGTTCAAAAACTTACGCCAGGCATCAAGGCACCCTTATTTTCGTTTGTAGTGCTTTCATTTCGTTTGTAGTAACTCAGTGTCGATTGTAGTAGTTCAAAAACTTACGCCAGACAGCGAGGCAGCCTTATTTTCGTTTGTAGTACTTTCATTTCGTTGGTAGTAACTCAGTATCGTTTGTAGTAGTTCAAAAAGCTACGTCAGGCATCAAGGCAGCCTTATTATCGTTTGTAGTTCTTTCATTTCGTTTGTAGTAACTCAATATCGATTGTAGTAGTTCAAAAACTTACGCCAGACATCGAGGCAGCCTTATTTTCGTTTGTAGTACTTTCATTTCGTATGTAGTAACTCAATATCGTTTGTAGTAGTTCAAAAAGTTACGTCATTCATCAAGGCAGCCTTCTTATCGTTTGTAGTTCTTTCATTTCGTTTGTAGTAACTCAATATCGATTGTAGTAGTACAAAAACTTACGCAAGGCATATAGAAACTCTTATTTTCGTTTGTAGTTCTTTCACTTCGTTTGTAGTAGTGCGATATCGTTAGTAGTTCATCAAAAACCTACGCCAGGCATCAAGGCAGCGTTATTTTCGTTTGTAGTTCTTTCACTTCGTATGTAGTAGTGCGATATCGTTAGTAGTTTATCAAAAACCTACGTCAGTCATCTAGGAGGCATTATTTTCATTTGTAGCGCTTTTATTTCGTTTGTAGTAACTTAATATCGATCGTAGTAATTCAAAAACCTACGGCAGGCATCGAGGCAGCCCTATTTTCGTTTGTAGTGCTTTCATTTTATTTGTAGTAACTCAATATCGATTGTAGTAGTTCAGAAACTCACGCCAGACATCAAGGCAGCCTTATTTTCGTTTGTAGTACTTTCATTTCGTTTGTAGTAACTCAATATCGTTTGTAGTAGTTCAAAAAGCTACGTCATTCATCAAGGCAGCCTTCTTATCGTTTGTAGTTCTTTCATTTCGTTTGTAGTAACTCAATATCGATTGTAGTAGTACAAAAACTTACGCAAGGCATATAGAAACTCTTATTTTCGTTTGTAGTTCTTTCACTTCGTTTGTAGTAGTGCGATATCGTTAGTAGTTCATCAAAAACCTACGCCAGGCATCAAGGCAGCGTTATTTTCGTTTGTAGTTCTTTCACTTCGTTTGTAGTAGTGCGATATCGTTAGTAGTTTATCAAAAACCTACGTCAGTCATCTAGGAGGCATTATTTTCGTTTGTAATGCTTTCATTTCGTTTGTAGTAATAGTAACTTAATATCGATCGTAGTAGTTCAAAAACTTACGCCAGGCATCGAGGCAGTGACGTAGGTTTTTATACTGCTAAAAACGATATCGCGCTACTACAAATAAAAAGAAAGCATTACAAGCGAAAATAGCGCTGCCTCGATGCCTGGCGTAAGTTTTTGAACTACTACAATCGATATTGTGTTACTACAAACGAAATGAAAGTACTACAAACAAAAATAAGGCTGCTTTAATGCCTGCCGTAGGTTTTAGAATTACTACAATCGATATTAAGTTACTAAAAACGAAATGAAAGAACTACAAACGATAATAAGGCTGCCTTGATGTCTGACGTAGCTTTTTGAACTACTACAAACGATAATGAGTTACTACAAACGAAATGAAAGTACTACAAACGAAAATAAGGCTGCCTCGATGTCTGGCGTGAGTTTCTGAACTACTACAATAGATATTGAGTTACTACAAATAAAATGAAAGCACTACAAACGAAAATAGGGCTGCCTCGATGCCTGCCGTAGGTTTTTGAACTACTACGATCGCTATTAAATTACTACAAACGAAATGAAAGCGCTACAAATGAAAATAATGCCTCCTAGGTGACTGACGTAGGTTTTTGTTAAACTACTAACGATATCGCACTACTACATACGAAGTGAAAGAACTACAAACGAAAATAAGAGTTTCTATATGCCTTGCGTAAGTTTTTGTACTACTACAATCGATATTGAGTTACTACAAACGAAATGAAAGAACTACAAACGATAAGAAGGCTGCCTTGATGAATGACTTAGCTTTTTGAACTACTACAAACGATATTGAGTTACTACAAACGAAATGAAAGTACTACAAACGAAAATAAGGCTGCCTCGATGTCTGGCGTAAGTTTTTGTACTACTACAATCAATATTGAGTTACTACAAACGAAATGAAAGCACTACAAACGAAAATAAGGGTGCCTCGATGCCTGGCGTAAGTTTTTGAACTACTAAAATCGATGTCGCGCTACTACAAACGAAATGATAGAACTACAAACGAAAATAACGCTGCCTTGATGCCTGGCGTATATTTTTGAACTACTACAAACGATACTGAATTACTACAAACGAAATGAAAGTACTACAAACGAAAATAAGGCTGCTTCGATGCCTGGCGTAAGTTTTTGAACTACTACAATCGATATTGAGTTACTACAAACGAAATGAAAGAACTATAAATGATAATAAGGCTGCCTTGATGCCTGACGTAGCTTTTTGAACTACTACAAACGATACTGAGTTACTACAAACGAAGTGAAAGTACTACAAACGAAAATAAGGCTGCCTCGATGTCTGCCGTAGGTTTTTGAACTACTACGATCGATATTAAGTTACTACAAACGAAATGAAAGCGCTACAAATAAAAATAATGCCTCCTAGACGACTAACGTAGGTTTTTGATAAAGGACTAACGATATCGCACTACTACATACGAAGTGAAAGAACTACAAACGAAAATAACGCTGCCTTGATGCCTGGCGTAGGTTTCTGATGAACTACTAACGATATCGCACTACTACAAACGAAGTGAAAGAACTACAAACGAAAATAAGAGTTTCTATATCGCATGCGTAAGTTTTTGTACTACTACAATCGATATTAAGTTACTACAAACGAAATGAAAGAACTACAAACGATAAGAAGGCTGCCTTGATGAATGACGTAGCTTTTTGAACTACTACAAACGATATTGAGTTACTACAAACGAAATGAAAGTACTACAAACGAAAATAAGGCTGCCTCGATGTCTGGCGTAAGTTTTTGAACTACTACAATCGATATTGAGTTACTACAAACGAAATGAAAGCACTACAAACGAAAATAAGGCTGCCTTGATGCCTGACGTAGCTTTTTGAACTACTACAAACGATACTGAGTTACTACAAACGAAAAAAAGGCTGCCTCGATGTCTGGCGTAAGTTTTTGAACTACTACAATCGATATTGAGTTACTACAAATAAAATGAAAGTACTACAAACGAAAATAAGGCTGCTTTGATGCCTGCCGTAGGTTGTTGAATTACTACAATCGATATTGAGTTACTACAAACGAAATGAAAGAACTACAAACGATAATAAGGCTGCCTTGATGCCTGACGTAGCTTTTTGAACTACTACAAACGATACTGAGTTACTACAAACGAAATGAAAGTACTACAAACCAAAATAAGGCTGCCTCGATGTCTGGCGTAAGTTTTTGAACTACTACAATCGATATTGAGTTACTACAAACGAAATGAAAGAACTACAAACGATAATAAGGCTGCCTTGATGCCTGACGTAGCTTTTTGAACTACTACAAACGATACTGAGTTACTACAAACGAAATGAAAGAACTACAAACCAAAATAAGGCTGCCTCGATGTCTGGCGTAAGTTTTTGAACTACTACAATCGATATTGAGTTACTACAAACGAAATGAAAGAACTACAAACGATAATAAGGCTGCCTTGATGCCTGACGTAGCTTTTTGAACTACTACAAACGATACTGAGTTACTACAAACGAAAATAACGCTGCCTCGATGTCTGGCGTGAGTGTTTTATCTACTACAATCGATATTGAGTTACTACAAATAAAATGAAAGCACTACAAACGAAAATAGGGCTGCCTCGATGCCTGGCGTAAGTTTTTGAACTACTACGATCGATAATAAGTTACTACAAACGAAATGAAATCATTACAAACGAAAATAATGCCTCCTAGATGACTGACGTAGGTTTTTGATAAACTACTAACGATATCGCACTACTACAAAGGAAGTGAAAGAACTACAAACGAAAATAAGGGTTTCTATATTCCTGGCGTTAGTTTTTGTGCTACTACAATTGATATTGAGTTACTACAAACGAAATGAAAGAACTACATACGATAATAAGGCTGCCTTGATGCCTGACGTAGCTTTTTGAACTACTACAAACGATACTGAGTTACTACCAACGAAATGAAAGTACTACAAACGAAAATAAGGCTGCCTCGCTGTCTGGCGTAAGTTTTTGAACTACTACAATCGACATTGAGTTACTACAAACGAAATGAAAGCACTACAAACGAAAATAAGGGTGCCTTGATGCCTGGCGTAAGTTTTTGAACTACTACAATCGATATTGAGTAACTGCTAACGAAATGAAAGAACTACAAACGATAATAAGGCTGCCTTGATGCCTGACGTAGCTTTTTGAACTACTACAAACGATACTGAGTTACTACAAACGAAATGAAAGTACTACAAACGAAAAAAAGGCTGCCTCGATGTCTGGCGTAAGTTTTTGAACTACTACAATCGATATTGAATTACTACAAATAAAATGAAAGTACTACAAACGAAAATAAGGCTGCTTTGATGCCTGCCGTAGGTTTTTGAATTACTACAATCGATATTGAGTTACTACAAACGAAATGAAAGAACTACAAACGATAATAAGGCTGCCTTGATGCCTGACGTAGCTTTTTGAACTACTACAAACGATACTGAGTTACTACAAACGAAATGAAAGAACTACAAACGATAATAAGGCTGCCTCGATGTCTGGCGTAAGTTTTTGAACTACTACAATCGATATTGAGTTACTACAAACGAAATTAAAGCACTACTAACGAAAATAACGCTGCCTTGATGCCTGGCGTAGGTTTTTGATAAACTACTAGCGATATTGCGCTACTACAAATGAAATGAAATTACTACATTTACTACAAACGCGAATAAGGCTGCCTTGATGCCTTTCGTAGGTTTTTGAGTTACTACAATCGATTTCGAGCTACTACAAATGAAAATAAAGAAACTACAATCGTTTGCAAACGAAATACTCCTGAAAAAGTAATACATTTACATAATGTATCACGGTCACGGTACCTGTACCTTTTTTGAGCGATAGCGATATGGAGTTTATTTTGCCATTTTGCTACTTTAAGCAACTTAAAAGGTATTACAATTAAGCAGAAATTAGTTTGCACGAAACTCTGTCAATCAGCGTAGTGTACATAGTATAAATACCGATATTTAAGCATTTTCGTCGATTTTCGGAAAAAGACATCAACGCGCTCACGAACCGAATTTTTTTTTTAATTTTTTTTTGGCGTTATTTGGCTACTACAAACGAAAATAAAGGAACTACAATCAACTACAAACGATTCTGAACAAGAATCAATCATAAAAGTATTGAATATCGTAAGTGGGGTGCTGGCCTTTTTCACCCCCTCCCTTATTTTTTTTTGGAGCAACTACAAATAAAATCCGTTTTACTACAATCAACTACAAACGAAACACTATTAGAAAAAAAATATAAAAAAAAATTCGTCAAGGTCGGGTGCCAAGTTCACACAGCTAGTTTTGAAAGCATTTTAAGAAATGGACAACGTTTAAAATAACTACATTATATGTACCATAAAAACGACACACGAAATACTATCCATTTATTTTTTTTATTCAGAAAAAAAACGGTCCTCATTTGCGCTTGATATTGTCAAATTTCAGGAAAGCGAGAATATCCTCCAACGTCAATTGAGAAGATTCTCGTGTTCCGTGTTATTCTGCTGTGACCGTCAAACGCGGCCCAATTTGTCCAATTTGCAAAACGATGAAACCGTAAGTAGGTACGATCAATAAAACCGAAATTGTAAGATTTGAGCCGCGAATATTGTTGAAATATGTTCGGGGCAGAGGGCCTAACTCTCTAAAGTGAAAACTGGATGTCTACCGCGAAGCACTCCGTTCGCCGTTCACTCTATTAGCCTCTCCTCTCTGCTCTAATCCCTTGGAAGCTCGACGCAACGCCGATCGCCTCGCCGGACTTACTCACCTGAAGTTGTGCACGGTGATACTTGAGTGTGTGCATTGCGCATGCACCGAGCATATTAAAGTATAACTTAAAGCACAATTTGCACTCAAGTTACGCTACGACGCTACGCCGTAGCCGTAGCTACGGGGCGTAGCACCGTTAATTACCGTAATGGAACGTGGGCCAATTAATTTATTGGAGCGGTTTATTGTTAGGGCAGTACGGTTACACTCTGATGGCTCACTTTGCCGTATTTGAGCGATTGTGTTGTCTGTCCTCTGTACTTATAGCAAAGACCAAAATAATACCGACTGCAAAGTCAAAAAAATTGCGTTCTAATAATTCAAGAATACGAGCATTTTGACCTACATCAGTAGGTTCCATATATTTTGACATTAGCAAAAAATAACTGCGGTGCCTGATTCCGGACACAGAGTTATAACACTTATTTTGGAGAAACGCGATTTTGTACGTGTAGACTAGACATTTACCCGCTTATTCATAAACGTGTTTCAAACCTCATTTAGTTAAAATGTATTTTGTCTGTTTCTAACAAACACAACTGTCAATGTGACAGATAAGGACAAAAGATGATTTAGTTAAATGAGGTTTGCAATACGTTTATGAATAAGCGGGTTAGACTTTTAGCTAGCAACTCAAATGGGTCAGTATACTCGCAAGATTCAGATTAAATGGCAGTAAATATTGCAAATCGGAACTTAAGAATTGAATACACGATTTTAGTAGTAATAGAATTGTAAGTACCCATTTTCCGTTGTTGGTTACTAAATAATAGGAGTGGGTGGCCAGTGAATAATTGGCGTTTTAATACACGTTTACGTCGTAAATTGAGAAGCGAGCTGGCATTTGTTTATGCGTCTACGCTATTAGTAGCATAGGAAATGGAAACGAAGATGCCCCTAATTTTGAGTAAATAAACACAAAATATTAGAACCAGTTTACACTTTAGCAGTTCTAATGCTACAGATTGTCATTAAGCGTCGTCGTGTTTGTTTCTGTACGTATACACCGGCGCGCCGCGCCGCGTCGCGCCACTAGAAACTCGTTGGTAAAAACTCTAAGTTCTGATTTAAGCGTTACCGTTGGGCCAACGTAGGAAAATCGGGACGCAATGATCCGTTAGAGCGAATCAGCGATATTGCGATCTCTTTCCGTCTCGTTTGTGCATTCCTCAAATTGGCCTACGTCGGCCCAAGTGTGGATTGTGTCTCCAATACATGTTTCCTAAAACAATCTCGTATTCACTATGAGTACAACTATCACTAAGTATTTACACAGCATGTTGGCTGTTCGTCCATGAACTCCAAAACAGATCAGAGCAGAGAGAGTTCGCAACATTATCTAATATCCGGCCCCGGACGTTGGCTTGATCCGGGTCCCACTGATTTTGTTATTCGTGCGTTGACTTGTGAAGGATTTGGCTTCTATTACAATCGACACAAAGAGCATAGTTACTAAATAACTGGTCAGCGCTTTGGTGATATCAGCTCAAACACGCGAAAGAACTGACACGATGTTTGTACAAATTTTAATACAAATTTGAGACTTATTGAGCTCTTGACAATCAATCCGTGGCCTGGCTTGATTAGTAATATTAGTACCTAAGGTAGACAGCACTTTACATACATGTAAACAGCCTTGTATGCCATGAGCTGTCATATTACTCCACTCTATGTATTCTACCTTAGTCACGTTTTCAAAGATGATCGTGACAAGACGGCAAATGGATCAAACAAGTTAATTAATGCAGGCGCTTGACGTGACGTGATAAAGCGTACGTCACTATAGGACACCACGCGTTAATTGGAGATGAATGCTAGAGTGCACGAGATAATCCCATACGAGTGGAATTAGTTTACTTAAATAGCCCAAGAGATGCCGCTGTGACGCGCTTAGCGAATTCTAAACCGCGAAAGCATCCGTTTATTTTAATTTTTAGCCGATTAACTACGATGAAGCTAAAGGGGTTACGGTTTTATAAAGCAGTGTATGTTTGAGGAAATAGAGTACATACGCTGGTGAAATTATCTAATATCCTGCGACGAGGGCTGACGTTGATTTGATCCGGGGTCCGGGCCCGCAGCCCGCAGGAGGAGTTCTAGTAGCTTATCGACGTCGACAGGTCAAGTATTTGTGTTTACTGTTATAATCTGTACTGTTATTAATCTGCAACTGCCTGTAAGTGTTCTAACATTTTTAATAACATACATATATCTTGGTTATTCGCCAATAAGGAATTATCTTGTCATATTTAGGCATAATCCAGGCTTTATCAAGGTAATCTATGTAATAATACCTAACTTAAATGATCAGTGTTTGTTATAGCGCAGTACGCATAAAACACATTTACTGCGTAAACGCTACGGTTTATGGATTCATTAAATGTATAACTGTTATAATTATAAAGTTATAGCCTACCTCTGTAATATTGTCTGAAACGCAGAATCCAACCAGTGTTCATATTTATTATTGTTTTACTCGAACATTATTCACATCTTATTATCCAGATTTATGCACTTGTATAGATTGGAATACAAGATACCATCTAATTATAAACGATTATAAATGAAGTACGTCATGTTTTCTTAAATTATGTTTTACAAACTATCTATGTACAATTGTACAGTTAGCATCACAAGTAGCTGTAGGAGCTTAGCGGATGAGGTGTTCAAAATTATATTGGCAAGATTGTATTGTCAAGAAAACGAGAACGTGTTTAGATATTTTTGAGCACCTCGCCCACGTATAGCAAATACTTATCAATAAAATAAAATTAGATGAATTAGATGTTATACTTACATTTATAACAGATTCTGTGCACACTCGAAGCGAGCGACGAATTCGAGCAATGGCAAATTGATCAGCAATTAAAAAGTTGCTGAATAAGAGTTGGCCATTTTTCTCATTTAGCCGAGTACTAGCTAGTAGTTAATGGGCGGGCGGAGCGAGTTTATTTCTTAATGGAAAGAGCCATTTGAGTAATGGAATGGCCTCCACGACAGTTAAAGCTGGAAGTTCGAGACAACTGGTCACTGAAGTCACAATTCGACATGGTTTTTATGTCATAATGTTAACCGAAATATTTATGCGTTGTAAGTACTTCATAAAAACAGTGACAATATAAATTACTACTCATTAAATGTACGTCATCAGCTTTATGGAATCAATCAATTAAAATTAATAAGCGACGAGGAAATTCGATTATTCGGGCTGACCGACTGCTTTTAATCTGCTAATTTAATTTAATAATGAAATATTTTAGGTACTACCATTTGCCTGCAGCTTTCAACTCTTCAAGCATATATACCATCGTGTTCAAAAATGTATGGGCAATTTATGAATGAATTCATTTGATAAATTGCCCATGCAATTATGAACCCGATGGTACATACATGGTAACGGCTTTTCATATTAACTCGTATAGGTTCCTGGACTAGGCCAAAATGCCGTAAATATCGAGAGCCATGAATTGCAAGAATTTCAAAACTTCAGAGTTGAGTTTCCTAAGGAAAATGTTATAAATGTATAAAAAATCGTATCTATAGAAAACTTTTTACCTCGTTCAAATTACGGTGGGTATCTTTGCGTGTGCACCAAACTGAAAGTAAATGTGGCGCAAAATAACATGTATCGTCATAAATAATACCGATCCTCGAGTCCTTCATATTCGGCTTGGAGTCGGCCATGCGCGACGATAATTGGTAATGACATTAAGGTAGGGCCCGGCGGAGCGCGGAAGGAAACTTTGGACAAAATGACGTTTGGTTACCTACATACAGCTATTTTAGTAAAACATAAGCTGGAACAGTTTCTTTGTTTGTTATTATAGATCATGCAACAAGCGCTTCGGGTGCCACAATACTGAAACAATGATTAATGCCGGACGCATCTGAATAATGTCCTGCAAATTTGCAGCCAAGGTTTTTAATATCGATGCAATTTTTTTAACCTTATAATCTACGTGATAACCTAGGGCAAATAGTGTCAAATTTTCAGAAAAACGTATGCATATTATACTTGCATGCAATGATATTGTACCCACTGCTATCGAAAGAGCTTATAGTAATAAAATATATTATACCAAAACTCATTACATTTGACAACTCGCAAGGGACGACGCGGTGCCGGTGGACGCGCGCTAATATATCACTTTAAATAAAAGTCTGCGTCAAAAGTCGCTGTAGCGATGGAAAAATACGTTTCCATTTTGTAGCCAACGACAGGTAAATATAGAAAATGAAAATACACAGCATATTGCAATACACTGCACGCCATGTTCTCAACGAATACATTACTTAAAGTGTTTGCTGACAATTGATATTATAGTTCCATTTTATTCAGAAAGTTTGTCATGAAAATATGTACCTATTGATTTTCAATAAAACGAAGAGCCGAAGCATTCTCTTTTCATAACTCAAACACAAAGTATCACTTACTTCAATAGATTTGCTTCACTTTATACGAATCTCTTTCCTATTGTCAAGACCTTAGTATATCAGAAAACGCAAATCAAATAAAGGGACGGTCGGATTGAATACTGCCCCAAAAATTGTAGGAAGACATTTTTACAAAAAATAAATATGTCAGCCATTATCATATGCGCCCCGTGAGGGAATATAGGCCAAGTTGGGAGAAGACGTGCCACGAATAGGAAATACGTGACTACAACTTACGGCTCAGTCGAGGGAGCAAGGATTTTTGTTGTATTACGGTTATTTTCTTACTATACTGGTATACCGAATTCGATTTTAGGGTTGATAAACTATTCATTTGTAAATTTCGTTTTGAGTAATTTAAAAAGAAAATTTAAACATGGAGGTAATTTAGCTAACAAAAAGTTGAAGATTTCATCACTGAGTGACTCTTGATTGTGTTGAAATCTAAAGAGCTACTCTTCAGTTGCGAGATCAGTAGTATTATCGGCGTCAAATGAATACCCACCCCCAAGGTGTTAGCCACCATGAGATCGGTACACTATAAACAGATTAGTCAATGCTGATTTAAATCTTTATCAACTGACTAGTATATGACATTGATCGATGAGTCGATCTAGTGAGGATCCTAAGCCACATAAAACGTCGAACCTAAAATTTTTATGCACAAGCATAAAATTTGGCACACTTGTTTATTGTCCCCAGAAAACCCGATTAAGATCGGTACCCAAAGGTACCCCCCCTTCTGGCGCCGGGGAGGGGGGGTTAAAATACCACTCCACCCGGCTTCATTCAAAAAATTCTAACAGTTCACGTTTAGCTAATAGGTCAAGTTTGGTATCATTTTCGGATAAAATAACCACGTAGAATTCGTTTCTGGTATTAAAAAATGCAATTTACGAAGTAATTTAAAAAAAAAACATACGAATTTCGAAAATCTCAACAAAAATTTTCATATTCCAGTCATCATAAATATAAATTTGCTAGTTTTTTTCACAATTTAAAAATACAATATTAAAGCATATTTCACGTAGATTCAAAAAAATATAACATATGAAAACTTTTACTAACAGGAAATAGCATAAAAAAATATTTTACGTCGCGCGTCGCGATATTATTTTTGCCGCCGTCGGCATCCGCGGTCAAAATATCCAAATAACGCACTGTGGATAGGTACCATGTAAACTTGTTATTTATTAAAATCAATTGTATATATAACAACGATAGAAATTGTACCTGAAAAAATGTGGTATTCCGTCGGAAAAGGGACTTTTAGTATAGGAGTTGTGTGCGCAACCTCTTTTCCTTGTGCTAAAATCTTGGGTTTATAAGTGGTATTTATGAAGCTATCAAATGGGTCACTGGACCAGTTACTAGGAAAACAGCCCCTCTGGACACGAACGGTGCTATAATTACGGATAGCCAAATGCAACTCGAGCGATGGGTTGAACACTATACAAATCTTTATTCGAGTCCAGTTGATATACATCCGGAGGCTGTGCAAAGCATGCCCAAACCAAACTGGCTGTTATGACCGAGTTAGATAATCTACTGCCTGTAGAGGAGTTTGCCAAGGCTATTAATAGGCTCACATGCGGTAAGAGCCCCGGCGGTGATGGCACCCAACCTAAACCTAAATAATAAAACTCGAATGCATGCGACCACTTGTGTACAATTTTCTGTGCAAATGTTGAGAAGCCGGAAATGTGCCTCAGGATATGCGTGATGCCAATATCACACTATACAAAGGGAAAGGTGACCGCGGCGACTGCAACAATTACCGCGGTATCTCCATATTGAGCATATTTGGCAAGTTTTTTGGCCACATACCGCCCTAGCCAACGCAGTCGTCTCTGCTTGAGAAACGCGTTTCAAGCTAGGCAGCTGTGCAATTTCTAGGACCCTTTCGTTTGCCACCCTGTCTTGCCATATTCCGAAAATCTTGAGTAGGCATCGCATGTAAAAAGAGTTTATACGACGTTTGACTTTTGCATACGTCATCCAGGTTTCAGCTCCATACAAGAGTATGCTTAAAATGGAAGCCTGAAAGACTAACATCTTGGTCTTTATTCTAAGATGTTTGTTTTGCCATACTTGAGTACTAAGCTTCCCGAATGTGGTTGTCGCTCTACCGATACGAATGTTGACCTTCGCATCGAGCGAAAGGTTGTTCGTTACGGTCGACCCTGGGTAGCAAAAACTGTCAACTACTTCTAAAAGCGTGCCATTGAGGGAAATAGAGGGAGCTCCGCAAGTCCTTCTCGTATTTATGGACATGGCAAACAGGGAACAAGCCTGATATAACTGTCTCACCATGGACTGGAGTTAGCAACGAAGACTGCGTCATCGGCATAGAGAAGACTGTCGAGGAAAAGATTCTCGAGGTCTCTTTTTGACTTTTGTTAAATATTTTTTCATCGGCCCTCGTATGCAGATGGATATCCTGCTGGTTATCGCTAAAAGCGGTACTTAATATAAGCGAGAAGTATATACCAAACAGGGTAGGAGCCTACACAGCCTTGTCGCACTCCTCTGGAGACATCGAACTGCGCTGATGACGCACTGTTAAAAACTACTGTGCCCTTCATACCTTCGTGGAAGGATACAACTAGCCTCAGAAGCTTCGATGGACACCCAATGCTCTCGAGTGCTGTGTATAAGCCCGGCTGACTGTATCGAACGCCTTGTTAAGGTAGACAATAGCCATAACCAAGGGGGTATTTTGTTCACGACACTTCTCCTGCATTTTACGAAGTGTGAAAATCATATCCACTGAGGAACGATCGAAGCGGAAGCCACACTGCGACTCAGAATAAACGCATTCTGCAAGCTTTTGGAGTCTTAAAAGAACGACTTGGCCAAAAAACTTGCTAGCTGGCACATTTCCCGCTTCTCAGCATTTTCACAGCAGATTGTACAACACAAGTGGTCGCATGCATTCGAGTTCTATTATTTCGGCTTGGGTTGGGTGCCATCTCCGCCGAGACTCTTACCGCACGTCAGCCTTTTAATAGCCTTGGCAAACTCCTCTACAGGCAGTAGATTATCTAACTCGGTCATAACAGCCAGTGTGGGCATGCTTTGGATAGCCTCCGGATGTATATCAACTGGACTCGAATAGAGATTTGTATACTGTACAACCCATCGGTCGAGTTGCATTTGGCTATCCATAATTATAGCTCTTGTTCGTGTCCAGAGGGGCTGTTTTCCTAGCAACTGGTTCAAGGACCCGTTTGATAGCTTCATAAATACCACTTATAAACCCCAAGATTTTAGCACGAGGAAAAGAGGTTACGCACACAACTCCTATACTAAAAGTCCCTTTTCTGACGGAATACCACATTTTTTCAGGTACAATTTTTATCGTTGTTATATATACAATTGATTTCAATAAATAACAAGTTTACATGGTACCTATCCACAGTGCGTTATTTGGATATTTTGACCGCGGATGCCGACGGCGGCAAAAATAATATCGCGACGCGCGACGTAAAATATTTTTTTTTATGCTATTTTCTGTTAGTAAAAGTTTTCATATGTTACATTTTTTTGAATCTACGTGAAACATGCTTTAATATTGTATTTTTAAATTGTGAAAAAAACTAGCAAATTTATATTTATGATGACTGGAATATGAAAATTTTTGTTGAGATTGTCGAAATTCGTATGTTTTTTTTTAAATTACTTCGTAAATTGCATTTTTTAATACCAGAAACGAATTCTACGTGGTTATTTTATCCGAAAATGATACCAAACTTGACCTATTAGCTAAACGTGAACTGTTAGAATTTTTTGAATGAAGCCGGGTGGAGTGGTATTTTAACCCCCCCTCCCCGGCGCCAGAAGGGGGGGGTACCTTTGGGTACCGATCTTAATCGGGTTTTCTGGGGACAATAAACAAGTGTGCCAAATTTTATGCTTGTGCATAAAAATTTGAGGTTTTGAGCTTAAGACCCTAGCTAATCGACGATCGATGGGTTGATGTTTTGACAACAACACCATTACGCTAAACATTGCATTATAATATTTATGATATGTAACAAAACAGATCAGAAACTCTGAGAATTCTTCAGGAAAATGTTGTTTTTATATTTTCCAGCAATTTCTACGTTGAACATGTTTGAGGTTACATTTATGATACAAATTGCCTTTTCATTGGTCGGCTAGACGGCAGACGTTATCAAATATGTATTTATGTACCCCAGTGGTACTCGTACGATTCAACCACAATTTGCACAGACATGTGTTCTGTCACGTGTGTTAACCTAATAGCAGACGAATTGAGTTACAAGATGTATCAGAAACTCAGTCCGGACAGGTATTTTATTTACTGATTTAAGGTAAAAGACACTACGGTGAAATGTCATGTAAGGATTACTTACAAGTTACATCTCAAAATTCCATGAAACCGGAACAAAACGGCTTCCAAGATCCTTAGGTAGTGTAACTACTGTTACGTTAGCCGGGACTTGGCATAGAGAAGGTGATCCATCAAGTGTGACAAGGCGGCACCGTAGCGTACCAACTACCCGTGACGTGACCACCTTTCACGACTCCCTTTGTAATTTAATCGCCTTTATACGACGTCTCAGCTCAGCTAGCACAATAGTGTCTTTAACTAAAATTGAATAATGTAAATAATTTCGGGCAAAATTAAATAAAGCTCATTTTTCACCTCACCCGCTTAGCTACTTCAGCTGCCACCTCTATAAACACAAGTCATGCAATTGATTGGGCTTTCCATATGATTAATAAACGCCATTTTTTAACACCGTACGGTTGTAAGAGACTCACACTGTCATTTTTATTCTACATGCATGTCGTGCATCGTATCTACTTGTCAAAGTGTGACCATCATACGGCTGATCTGATGATTGCGCAGTGTGTATAGAATTGTCGCTCGGGCAGTCGGTGAGTGAGTGTATTTACTTTGAACAGGGTTTTTGGGGTGAATTATCTTTTTCATTGTGTTCGATTTTCGATTACCTTTCACAATTTCCAATTTCAATCAAACCGTATGAACGTGGCGTAGTGTTTTCGAGTAAATTATGTTCTGCTGTTGCACAGTACATCAGTAACAGCATTTTAAGTTAAATATATACATTTTCATGTAACGATTTTGATTAAAATAAATAATTGTAGAAAAGTGTTCCATAATATATTGTAAAGCCAAGGGTGGTCACTAATATCTTTTTCGTTCAGATATTTTTGAGTAACTTGGCCGCTCCGATAATTCCGATATATTTGATGGCGACTGTAAAGGTACTGACACTATTTTATCCTATAGGTATTATGAATGTTTCAATGTTTGAATTTTTGCTCCTCCATCACGTAAAAACAAAGTCGCGGGCGGCAGTTAATGTTTAATCAACACGATTATAACATTTTAATTAAACAAAACTTTTAGTCTGCAAACTTGGCGATGTTTTAATTATAAATTGTATTTGACGCTTTTGTTCCTTTTAATAATGTAGTAATATTTGAATGAAACATTAATAAAAAAATACAAACTCCAAGTATGGAATGCATCAGAGTAGATAGCGGCGGGCGAGCGAATAATAGCCAACGGCATCATGACTCGGCAGCTCGGAACTTAGAAGCATCGCGAACACATCGCGACCAACACCGGCCAGGGTTTCTAACTCCGCCGAAAGCCCCGTGCAAAACAAAAGTTGGGAACTCGCGGGATTAATGTTATCGGCGCGACTCGCGGGGCGGGGCGTATTGTTCCTAACGTGCGGCAAACAGAACTTCAGTTACAAGTTACAACACATAACCAGTTTACACTCGAGTACAGGTGTACTGAAGTTCTGTTACCTACCAGAACTACCAGAATTAGTTTAGCGGGCGAAGTGTTCGAAATGGCATTCACAGTTCAGATTAGACATGTGCGCCGCGCCGCCGCGCCGCCGCCGCCGACGATTTTTCCACGCCGCCGCCGCCGATGATTTGGACCGGCGTAAAATCGGCGTGGCAAATTTTAAGTGTTTTAATGCCCGGTAACGGTAAATGACTAATGAGTGGCCAGTATACTACGTATTTTTGAAAGATCTATTGCTTCTTGACTTATCCTTTGCCAGTTACATCAAATGACGTCAATTAGATGTTTTTGGATTATAGGCTTTTATTTGTTTTGTCTATTGATTATCTATCTTCTTTAATTTATCTTTCGTCTTAGGTTAGGTTATTCACAATATTTTTATAAAAGTAAAATACAAAAATAGATCAAAAACATACAAAAACAAAAAAAATTTATAAAAACCTAACCTAGGGATCCGCCGGCAACGGAGCAAGGCCCAGGCTGCCAGTGGTAATAGAGGCCGCATAGAGGGGAACCTTCGGGCTGTGCGCGCCGTGTCTAGGATTACCGCCATCTGAATCTGACCCTTGAACCAACCTTAACCCCGAAACGAAAGTCTTTCGAGAAGTTGGCCGAGACTTCGCAATGAGAGCATACGCAAAAACTACTGTCGGTTCAATAATCGCCAAACCGAATCAACCTGGAACATGGCGGTTACCTCGTGAGCCAAGTCTAGGTACTTGCTGGATTTGTCTTTCTCAATTCTCCTTTCACGTTGTTCTGGTGACGGTGATGTCGACGAGCATTGCCCTGAGAGCGATCTATCAGCACGGTAGCAATAGTTCTGTCCGTGATGATATATTGATCTTAATAGAGCGTGGCTCGACCATTTTCGAGGACTGGCGCAGGTGTGTACTTGTAGTACGGCACTTTGTGGTCGCAAACGCCGTACATAAAAGCAACCTGCTGGTTTATAACCCTAGCTACGAGATTATGTATGTGCAAGTGCTCGCCGCTAGCAAGATGAGAACAACCGGAGATGATATGCCTGAGTGTCCGTTAGGCAACAGGATATATTATTGATTCGGGCATACAATACCGGTTTTATATGCCCTAGTCATCATTTCTTCGTCTGCAATTGCACAGGCGAAACCCTCGGTTTCTTCGAAGAGGTCCCCAAATCGTAACCAGTTCACCGACACGAGCAGGTCTAGGTGTTCCGTGAGGGCCCTGTAGAATCGCCCGTGTAGCTCCTTACTCTTCTTTTTTTTTGTTAAATGCCCCTTAAGTCAAGTTTGATGTTGGGATCCTTGTTAAATCGAGGGAGCTATTTAAGGCCACTACCTAACTTTGCGATACGGTATCGGTGCACTAAAGGATGTTCGATATATTTTTTTACCGATTCCTTACCGAGCGTCTATATTTGAATACAGGCTTCCTGATTGGCGCAGGCTACACGGTGAGAGTGCGGCATATCGCAGGCAGGGTCACAGTGTAAAAACCTGCATGCCGAGCTCGCACCGCGTGAAATTTCGTGAACAAAATGGCGGCGGCAAGAGCCACGTGTATTATTTTGGTTGCCGATGTGAAAAAATATCCACTTTTATATAACTAGAACTGAACCAACTAAACTAGAATCACTAGAATGCATCTTCTTCATCTGACATCCCATCCTTGTCTTTTAGAACTCAACGTACAATTTTCTCTCACGAATTACAAATGCGAAATCAGTCGGTTTTGCTCTTATTAACTTCAGGGCTTTTTGTGTTATCGTATTCGATGTTCAGGCAAGTGGTGTAGCCAGTTCTACATAGATAAAACAAATAAATATGTCTATATAACTAGTCTGTCCTTTGTAAAATTCTCTAAAATCATGTATTGTATTTAAAATATGCAAAGTTTGCTAGACAATCATACATTGTTAGAGATTTGGGGAGTTCTATTTATGCAGGTTATACTTAATAACTCAGTAGGCTTCGATTTAGAGGGTATTTTGTCAATTTCCCCAAAAACATTAAATAATATATACCACGCCGATTTCACGCCGATCACGCCGCCGCCGCCGGTCAAAAAACGATCGGACGCCGCCGCCGATGATTTTGGCATCGGCGCACACCTCTAGTTCAGATACGCTCTTGTTCTTCCAACAATAAAGACGTTGCCGACGTGACGTCAAAAGCATTTTGAACACTTCACGCACCGACTTAGATACTTCGGCTGCTGACCGCGTACTACGAGTGTATCGGACTAGATTGTCACATCACACACTTGTTCTGAATTCAGTACTAAACCATAGACAATTGTCTATGAATTGCGAAAATTTTTCTATGGTGGCTGACGACACAATGCAAAACGTCAGCTCAGTCTATGACAATTATCTACGATTTGATGAATTCAGATCAAGTATGTTATTTTATTATGAGCCTAAGGCTAAAGCGAGGTCAGGTTAATTACGAGTAGACGATGTGCGCAGCGGTTGGTAGCGAAGCCGTTTAAATTATCTTCTAAACTTTGAAGATTTGGTTTCATGCTGCTTATTTTAATCCCGTTATGTCTTCAAGTATCTTACGGTACTTTCATTATTTCTGACGGAACAATTTTCGACTTAGTATTTGGTTACGGAATAGGTAAAACTGACTTAGTGGCTACGCCAATAGGGTTGTTTCCAATTTTTTGAAATGCAACTATAATGTTCTGTATTGACCAAAAATTTTGCCTCGAAAGGGGCTTTAAATATGGGAAAATTACAAAATTTATTTGGACAGATTGCTTCGCGCCTAAAACGCTCTTTGAAAATGTGTGACGTCACAGTTCAAGCTGTGACACATAACTACATACTCATCCATTTCGTCCAATGGTCTTAACTGTCAACAGTGTCAAACTAGGCTCATATTAGGCTGCACGCACGAAAACATGCGACCGGTCGCCGCTGCTAGCGGCGAGACGAGCGGCGGCACGAGCGGCGAGATCAAAATGTTTAGCAATGTATGAAAATTTATCAAACCGTTTCCGAAAACACGCGCGTGTGGCCGGTCGCATGTTTTAGTGCGTGCAGCCTTAAGGATGACGTACAGTCGCCATCAGATATATCGGAGCGGCCAAGGTGGTCACAAATACCTGAACAACGCCTCTATTATCAAGACGATGAAGTGCATGTTCAGATATTTTTGAGCACCTTGGCCGTTCGGATATATTTGATGGCGACTGTATAATGTGTTATACAAGCGGCACAGAAAAAGGGGAGCTCTTGCTGAAGAGGGCCGAGCGAATGCTGACTAATTGTTTGTAAGTAGTACATTTATCAGTCTAGATGTAACAGATTAGATACCTATTGACGGCTTCACAGCTGTAGTACCTGTACAAGCTACGACATTAGTAAAGGTTTGACTTACGTTTCTGATGGCGGCTAGGTTGCTTGGAGTAACTTGAACATCGGATTTTACCTGTTTACAAACAACATTCAAATTAATTCAGGTTTTTTATTGACACATAACAGACAAGCAAAAAAGTTTTGCAATTTGTATTTATTCGAATGTAACATTGTATATTATGTATAGACGTACATTTGATGTTCAGCTGGTTGAGCGCTCGTTCGATCGTAAAGTAATTCCTTCCTACATAAAAAGACTTCAGTACCTACTAAACATCTGGACCTTTTTATAAACTTCGTCAAATTTGAACTTTATTTCAACGCATTAAGTATTCCACGAGTCCCCCAAGAATCAGTCAAGTGAATTCAGATATTTCTTCCATTTTTCTAATATTTGAATACAAAAAAAGGATAAGTAAAAATATATGTAAAAAAGTAAAGTACTTATACAGTCTTGGTAAGTGTAGTCATTAATTCAGCAAAATTTGAAAAATAATGCCTATCAAATATCGTTAAATCTGTTAATGTACTTCTTTTTCTTTGTGTGGTGCAATAATGAATAGTGTATTGTATTGTACGTTATTTACTTCATCAATTTCGGGGAATACAAGCTAGCTCTAGCCACGATTTTACTGTAAAGCGAATAAGAGCACATGTTCAGTATATTTTGAACACCACGCCCGGTTAGCTGATTCTGCTTCTAGTACAGAATAAACACAAAAATATGTATATGTTCGAATACTTATAATTATAATATCGTGGAAAACTATTTGTTAATAATATCCATATAATATTATCTCGCCTGACAAAAAATGCACATGCATCCAAGCGACGTTTAGGTGAACTATTATTTTCTGTTGTGAAATCAGTATTTTATTTTAGTTAGGTTATGGTTATTTTTAGGTGTAAATTTAGATAAAATAGTTTAGTAAATAGAAAATATCTAGGTCACAGTTTATATCATTTTTCATGTTACTTTTAAAGTCAAAGTACACTACTTACACGTGCAGCCATGGCGGTGGCATTAGGTCAGATATTTTGGCAGGAGACCAAGTAAAAACTTCGCTTATTCAGACGTAGAAGAGTGCAAGTTCCTGGACTCGGGTGTACCGGTCAATTTGCATTTTTAAAGTTTTCTCTCAACTGCAGAAACAGCTATTTAGGTAAATAGCCATGAAAACAGGCCACTTCGTATAGATATTAATTTTGATAGGAATAATAAAACCAAAAAATTATTTGTGCTTCACATTTTATAATAGGAGTAAAAAGACTCATCGTGACATATTCTATGTATATGAGCAAATTTTAGATCACTTAGATCCAGTATAATGACGTTTACATTCACTGCAAATGCTACATGGAGTCATAGAAGATTGTAATGTTCTCAATGACGCGAACTGCACACGTTGGTGACGCACGCATTTGAATACAGAGCGAGGCCGTTGCATTGTTACGAAGCACGTGGCATAGGACTTATACGCAAAGGGAATAGCGGACCAGATACTCTCAGTGGTAATGACACTAATGACATTACTGATACTGTCTTTCCTTCGTTCGGTTACAAGCCTTATTGAGCTTACTGTGGGACTAGTTTGATTTGTGTAAAATTGTCCTAATATAATTTTTTCACACAAACTCCACTTATAAGCAACAAAAAACTCATTTGAGAGAATCAATCCCAGCAGAATATAGATTAGCTACAAACGCGTCCATCCTCGGCGATCGCTCCACGAATACTGAAGGAATGGAATGACGCGCACCATAAACTTCAGTACTGACACTCAATTATTAAAATATTCGAACAACTTAATTCCTTACCATCAATCCTTCAATCCAATCACTACACTGTCATTAGTAATTTTATTACTTAATAGTAGCGACATTTTTATTTACTGATAGTGTCTGGCCAGCTTTAGTTACAATTACTTAAACAAAGTGCAATCAATAAAATATATGAATCCCAGGCCACAATAGGACCTTGCCGTAATGCACTACTAAAGTAATAGTAGTAGTAAAACACTTTATTGTACTAAGGGGTTCAAAATTGCGTGACCAATTTTTCTATGTATTTATTCATAAATTGGAAATGCAATTCTGAGCCCAATGGAAAGAAAAATACACAATCGGAATTTGTTTGTATTTTACAAATGCCAACTTGTATCCCTTAAGGGATCTCTTTCAGTTAACCTTTAAGCAATTGAGAGGTAATTAGAGCTGAAAGTCGAAAATAACTAAGTACATATACCTCTATTATGACAAGGTTCTTTAGACTTTAGAGACCTGTACGTCTAGCATGACTTACGTTGCGGCGCGACTCCCCATACTTCAGGCGAGACTCGAAGTATGGAGTCGCGCGCGACAACGCATGTCATGTCAACATATCTTTGACGTCGACTGTAAAGACAGCAGCAGAATTTCGGGTGAGGTGTCCAAAACCTGTACCTATTTATTACAATTATTACATATCATATTGTATGATTTATTAATGAAAAGGAAACAATGGTAATGCCAGTATAACTTTAGCCTACACAAACAATTTTCAGTAAATTATTCACATGTTTGTTAAAGACCAAAACAAATAAACCATATTTGGACATTAATGGGTACAATTACTGTGAAATTATGTAAATTTTACCGCTCAGATAAACCACCAGTCACAGCGATGTTTGTTCACGGCAATTATGATTTAAGTATAAAATTATAATATAATTTACAGACAGTATTTGTCACCAACTCTAGAGTCAGTCATGTAGAATCGCCCAGAGCCCGTACTAATAAAACTATACCAACTTTTATATACTTCCGCAATGAGCATTACAGGAGCATTTGAAAGACGCTTTATAAAGTACATTGAAAATAACCTAACCAAGTGATAGCACGATTAATATTAAAATCTCAACAATTTCGGCTTCAAACAAGAACCCCTTCAAATTAATTACCGTGGCAGGACTGGCTGGGCTGGGTATAAACCTCTTGATCATATTTATAGCGACGCTTACATTACAGATTCCACTTACCAGAACACGATTTTGAATCACTTTTAACAGTTTATTGAATTCACTAGTAAATAAACAAGTATCGGTGTAATAAAATCGTACAAGTTATAATCTACATCGAATTCGAAGATCGTTTTCGAAGAAGTATTTGCTTATACGCTGATTGTGCTGATTACCGTTTTATTACTTGTTGTTTATTACTTATTACTGTAGTGATCGTTATCAACGTGCAGTTTTCGTAGCAAAGTATATGGTTGGCAGAAAAATGTATTCATGTATATAACCAATAATATTTTTTACTACAAAGTATTAATATTTTACTATAAAGTATTTACATTAGTATACTTTTCACGACCCAGTATACAGGGTGTTTTTTCAATAACTAGCCATATTGTGGGAGGTGATTCGGTAAGTCATACTGAACAACTTTTTCTATGGGACCAACCCCGAAATCCCAAAAAAAATTTTTGGCCACCCCATACAAAACGTCAACGTCTGATCAGCTGAAACGTATGACACAGCCATTTTTTTTTAAATTTTGGAGTTGGCCCCATAGTAAAAGTTGTTTAGTATCGCCTACCAAATCACCTCGCACTATGGCTAGTTATTGAAAAAACACCCTGTATAAAAAAAACAATGTAATGTCAATCCGTGAAATAACATGCATTCGTTTCATATCACAAAAAATGAACTCAGGCTAAATATTACGTTATCTGAGTGCATGTAAATCAACCATTGAGGATTCTTATTTATTTATTTAATTGATAGTGGAGTCTTAATGAACATGATGGATTTAGTACAACACCCGGATTTTGTAATGACAGATGGAAGCAAGCGATTTACGATTTGTAATGTAAATGTCAAGAGAAAAAAACACAATACTTATAGACACGTCCATAAGTCAAAATGTCACTAGCTAAAATACTCGTGAATATTTTTTTTGCAAACCATACTTTGCTACGAAAACTGCACGTTGATAACGATGACTACAGTTATTAGTCTTATTATAGATAATTATGCTCTGCTCTCTGCTAATAGTGCAAAGAGTAGTGTAAGATGTTATTGAAAGTAACTAGTAGAAACATGATTAATTGGCATCAAACATTAAAAAATAGCTCGTCTCGCTGACTGTTTTTTTTTTCAAAATATGTAAATGGCAACATTCGTTAATTAAGGGAAAATCTGCTATGACCATTTTCGCGTAGCATTATGGGATCTACTACAATTGAATCAATAAATTGCTCTAAATTACATTAGCAACATTATTTATTAATTATATTAGATAATAATGTGTAACTGTGTGTAACTGACTTCGCCTGTAGTAGCCCTCACTGACCCATCTGGTAAATTCACCCTGTATTTTGGGACCTCAAAGTTCTATTGTTGATGCGAAGTGGTCTGATCATTTCCATTCGGGGATTCCAACCAGAAGTTGGAAGCCTCTTAAGCACACTGCATTACCATACTGCCGTGCCGGGATAGAGCCACTTTCTATATTTCGATACTATCAGTTATCACTGATTCAGAAGTAATGAAAACGGGGTGTGTGAACGTCGAATTTCCTTATATCCTCTATAGCATTTGTGCATACGAGCGAAAGAGTCGCAGATAAGGAAATTTAGATTTTTGAAGTTTGCAGTAGGCCTTCAAAATCTAAGCGGATAAAGTGTTTGAAATGATTTGGCATTACTTTCATACTTTGTTATAAGGAGCGTGTGAAAGGTGTAACTATATTCGTAGTTGAGCTCAATAGGCCTTAGTAGCCACTCAGCCTTGTCACTGACCCTGCCTACGAAGCTGTAGGTCCTGCCTTGATTTCGCGAATATTTGTTCCTAAGTTATGTATATCGTTACCTAAATGTGTCCATACTACAATTCTGTATCTACAGGCGAGATCCGCTGCGAATAATGTTTAAAATCAGTTTGCGAAGGTCGAATGTCGCTTGATGCATTATGAATCAGTTGGCCTCAAAGCGATAATTCAGCGTCGAAGTATGGCTGATCACGTCACAGGCTTTGTTTTATTCAAAGGTTACCCTGATGTGCGGAGAATTTGAATATTATTTACGTTTTTGTGGCCATGTGATAAAGTTACGTGTGGTTTGACAATTTTGAAGGCTTGTAAGGACCAATGAAATCCTTGATGATGGATTAATTGAAATTAATCCAAAAAGATGACGTAATCCAATGGATCCAGCAATTGAGTGTCTTATTATAAAGAACGATTGTATTGTATTATATCTAGCCATACGATTAAATTAAATCCTTTACATTCCGTTATTATTAATTACTAATTAAACGTATATTCCGCGTCGAAGGGATTTAATCTTTCAACCCTTTTTACACCCTTGAAATAATAGAAAAAAATATTTAATAATCAGAAAATTCTTAAGTCGATTCAACTAGCATTTTTAAACTGTAATGAGTCAGAAAGTTTACTAAAACCAAGTAGGTACCTATTCTGCCAACTATTTAACGAGGGGCCAAGAAAAACTTGGCAAGAACTGAAAGAACCAGCTAAGTGCAGGCCACTTCTAAAACTTAGAATACCAGTAGGTAGACTATTCGAATATTAAGTGCTCAAAAAACGAGCACACGAGCAAGGAACGAACGAGCACATCAGCTGACTTAATTACCTTAAAACACTTATTTTAAACGCTTAAAAGAGAGCACGAGTAGGTATTTAAAATATTGGAGCTTATGTCATTAGAAGAGCAATAATAATTGCATGAACCTTGAAAGCGAAATCTTTTTTAAGCACTTCGCTACCTAATACGGCTTTGTTACAAAAACCCTTGTGACAATGTTTAAATGCGATATAGCAGACCGACCGGTGCCTGATCAGCAGATTTTGGCATTTTGGCTAATGACACTTGTTTGAGATCAAAGGCAACAATTGTCTCAATGTCTCTAGAGCTCCGGTCTCACGTTAACTTATCCATCGACTTGTCTAACTCGAGGAGGCAGTGAATAATGATGTTAGTATGCAAGTAATCCCAACTTTTGTATTACATCAACCCGTATTTGTACTGACATAAGTCCGCTTCCATTAGCATTTAACACTGAAGTTTGTAATCTGTTACGTAGGGTACGCCGCGCAACATAGGACTTTGCGAGTATTGCGAGGGTCCATTTGAATATCTGATTTTGTATTATTATTTTAATTGTTTTTGTGATACTACGTACCTGCAGTAAGCTGCAAACATAGTTGACCCCCACCCCCTTTCTTTCTGTACCTACATTTTTTGAATAGCCTGCTCTGTCTTATGTATGGCAATAGATAATCTATTATTTATTTCAAGACCTATATTATTTGACCTCTTTCCACGTGGACCAATTTAACTCCAAAAGAACTATTAATTTCGGAGTTAAACATAGTGTCCCTTTCAGCCCCGCCAACCTGATAAATCGATGCCATCAAAATTGGAAGGGACGACACGAAAACATCATATAGGTAATCCCTAATCATATAATCCAACAACGGACTGAATATTGTTGGAGTCAGTCTCGGCTCGGCTCGGCTCGGCTCGGCTCGGCTCGGCTCGGCTCGGCGAGGCGAGTGTTTTACGCCCACTCCACTATTAGAGCCATCAATAGAGTGCGAGGTACTTTACTTTATGTCAGTTCTCGTAGTCTTTCCGAGACACTGAGACGAGGAAAAGCTATCGACGTTATATTTTTGATAGCTTCAAGTAGACCAAATCTTAATCGTGAAATGTCATTGCCATATTTGTGACTTTTGGTGCATACATGAATTGCATGTATAGGTGTTGGTAGAAAATACTTTATGTTATATAGCATTAAGGCTAACCCCACACCACACTAGCGTCTTCCGAGCGTCGTCGTCGCCCGAACGCCGCCGCGTCGACGCTCGGGCGACGCCGCATCGCCGCTGCGTCGGCATTCGAGCGACGACGACGCTCGGAAGACGCTAGTGTGGGGTTAGCCTAAGTTATTTACGTTTGTGTTGTTTTATTTTTATGCAGAAAAGAAAAAAGGGTGTTCGTGAGAAACCTTCGTTTCATAGTTTTAGCTATACCTCTATAAACAGAAAAAAAATATGACTTTGGGACGACTTCCTATTAATTTTTGTCTACCTAACAATTATGTATGTCGTCTTATCAGAAGCTTTCACACAAATCAAATAAAACTCCGAGAACAAATTGTGTATGAGCCGGCCGGTGGTATTTGGTATACGGTTTTAAGAAAGGTTATGGGGTCCATAAACGTCCTTCGAGCCCGTCTGATAACAAAACAGGCTCTATAGCACCTACGCGAGCTTAGTGCGATTGTACATTTCGCCCACAGCTCACCTTTTAAGATCGCATCGTATCAGAGCTGTTTTGTACTTTATTGAAAAGCTTGCTATACAATTCCGTAATGCGCTCACGGACAATAAAAGTTTTGTCCTCGATCCATCTATAATTTGGCCCGGTATATCTTACTACGTGCAATTCATTATAGATTTAGGTGTCCGGTTTAAAGCACTAAGAGTGCTAAGCCGAGCTGGTTGCAAAACTGAAAATTAAGTAAAATTATTTCCGAATCCCTGTTTTACTATAAAATATAACGGTTACACTTACGTCAGTCACTTTAGTCACTTGGCGCGACATGTTTCGGAGAGCTAGTCTCCATCTTCAAGCGAAATATAAGCGTTATTCGAACCGACCCGTAACGCACTGGTGCACGTCGAGCTGTCTATGTTTTCCCGTAATTATCACAATCACGGAAATCTTTCGCCTGCTTTGTTATAATGTGGGCCAGACGGTTCGACGGAATTAGTAAGTTAAGTTAGCGCTTAGGAACTTAGCTTATCCTAGAAGCTGATAGATTTTTTACAGCAAGAGTGTTACGTTACGAGTTTGAGAGTTAAATTCTTTGTCGCCAATTGAAATGTATATGGTGGGATCAACTCTGCCAAAACGTTAGGTAACAACCCTAGCCCTACTTACACTAAATGCAACAAACTACCATATTGGCAATGAATAACTCTGGCTTGAAACCTAACGTAAACAGACGGTTTGCCGCCATACATCGGTTGTTATCGGTGAAGTGATATAGTATATAGCTTTACTGATAGTGTTATCGCGTATTATCCAATAGCGTCACTTGTCCGCTAAACGATGTATTAGCATGTTGTAGTAGGGCTACCAACAGCTTTATGGCTTCCAACCATCAACATTTATTTTCAGGCAACTAACACGCAGACAATATTGACACATGATAAATTGATGGTTAATACGAAATTCTAACGAGGTTAAATGTACCCACAGTCGCCGTCAGGTATTATACTATATCGGAGCGCCCAAGGTGATGTTCACAAACATCTGAACAACCCCTCTCCTCTATTGTCAAGGCGATATATGCATGTTGAGGTAATTTTGAGTACCTAAAGCGCGCTCCGATATATTTGATGGCGATTATACTTAGGTTAATACAAATTAAAGAACATAGAAAATATGAACATTACTGTTTATTAGTAAATTTTGTTTTCTTAAGTGTTAAGTGCATCTATATCTCGTTTTAGAGTATAGAGACTGCATCTTGTGCCCGACCACACATTGGGCTAACATCGGCAAATCTAATGTAGGTACGAGTATGTCCCTTAGATTGGCCGACGTTGACCCAATGTGTGGATACGGCATGGCATTATGATGATTGATATCCAATGAATAACATCAGTATCGCATTTGCTGGACTTGGATTCAAGTGTGGCAGCCCTAAAAAAATGGTGTGCGATTTGTCGTGACGCCAGTGATAAAACTAATAGAGGCACTTAACAGCAATGTTCGCTTCGAGTTTGATAATACCTACACCGAGACGCGATAATATTATATAATGTATATGGAGGCCCGCCGCTTTGTCAACACGTCTCAAAAACGGCACTCTTCGATGCAGAACAAACTAGCGGATGAGATTTTTCAAATGCTTGACATGACTGTACTGTCAAGAAAATAAGAACAAGTCAAGATAATATTTAACACCTCGCCAGCTTAAACACTTCTGCTGCAGACTGTTCAACAGCTGTCACAATGTACTTTTCAGAAACGAGCAACAGCAATCTTTTATGAAACACTAGCACATTGTTCGCTATTATAGCTATAACTCAGTAGATACTTTGTAAATAGTTCACTGCACAAAATAGCACAGAATCTTATACAAAAGAAAGTAAGTAAGTTCATCTCATTTCAAGCTCGCCGGCCATCAAACTACTTATACTTTCTTTCGCACTGTTCACAGTTCGTTTCACATAACGAGCTTTGCATTACTTCACACAACTTTACTATAGCAAAGTATGTCTAACTTGTGTACCCGAACGGCTGTGCAGAACGGACAATACATGTTTGTTAGCAATAAATATTACCACTACAGAAATTAAATTAAGCTAGCTAGTAGCAAAGAGCAATGGACAGTATTTTCTATGTAGTCGTATGAGTTTTTATTCTCATTAGCTATGTCATATTTTCAATATTAATGTAACTCTTGGGACTCTTGGGTGACCGACGCGACGCGGCGCGCGAACCTTATCAAGACAATATATAAAGACATGTACCTATAGATGGAACAAGGGAAAATACGGAGTAATTTTGCTATAAGAATTTTACCTTATAATGCTCGTACAGGGGTAATATCGGGTTGTCACCGGCTGTGAAGTGCGAGCGAGAGGAAAACATCGCTTCCGCGCCATTCATCACGCCCAACACGCGCTGTCAATTTGTGAATAATGGAGACTGATCGGGTAAATAAACATGGCGTATATTGTGACGCGTGACATGTTTTAAATAACGATATATTTTGTGCATGCATTCCAAAAGGCTAGCTTTATATTTTAAAACACATTTTGACAAAAGTATCTCGGCCCAACCAAACCAAAACAGAAATAGAGTCTGAAATTGTATGTAAAATAAAGTTTTAAAATTGTTTGTACAATTGATTATTATACGTTAAAATTCATAAAAAATAGGCATAAAAGCTATTCCTATTCGCCGTCATTACACAATAAAGCGTAGCTGCGTCAAAACAACACGTTTTTTTAACACGCGGCAAAAAGTTTACCCAACGTTTGTAGTTTTTGTTTGCAATATTTATGATATAAAAAATATATACTATGTTCGTGTTGTCCTTGTTGCCGGCATAAAGTATGCGTTTATTTACTATTGAGCAGCCAATGATCTTTAAAAGTACTACATATGGAATGGACTATGAATGAATCTAACAAGCTTATCTAATTACCTATGTATACCTAACCGAACAGCTATAGATAACATGAACGCTACATCTGTTCTGTGACGTTAACATCAGCATGAGACAACAACAATTAAACATGAGAGCATACCATATATATGCAATAATATGCATTACACCTACATATATCTGTAGGTATTCAATTATGTAACATATACTACCGACTAACGTCATTCAACCACTAGTAAGACTTGCATGACGTGCGTCATTAGTTGTACGATTAGTAAACAATATGTGTTAATTATAATTAATATTATGAATGTATTTGTTCAAGTGGATGTCAATAGTACAGGTGCAGGTTATGTGATGTTAATTATATTATTTACATAAATTATACATGACATTAGTTTAGTAATTATCGTTTATTTATACTGGTAACCTTTTGAAATACTTTGAATAGGTACTGTACACCCCATTTTCTATTTCACATGTTTACCCAAGTCACAAAGGTGTGCCTTTAATAATTTTAAACAAAAAAAGAACCGACTTCACTTAGGATCCGCTATTCCAAGAGGAAGTGGCCGAGTTGCTGTAAAAAATAGTGAAATCACTATGGGTGTGCCTATAATAGTTGAAGAGTTCCCCCGATTTCTCAAGGATCCCATCATCAGACCCCGACTTGGTGACAAATGGGACCATCTAGGGGATATACCCGTTCGATTAAAAAAAAATTTGAAAATCGGTACACGATTCACGGAGATATCGAGTAACATACATACAAAAAAATCATTTAAAAAAAATTGACGAATTGAGAACCCCCTCCTTTTTTGAAGTCGGTTAAAAAAGAGTAAAACTAAATGTTTAAAGAATTCTCTCGATTTCTGTTCCCGCCGTCATCGAGATACCTAATGTCTAAGATGACCATAAGTAAACTTTCAAATAAATAAATAATCTAAATCAGCCAAGTAATCTTTGAATAGTTATAATTTGGCTTACGAGATTTTTGGATTAATAACTGCAATTAGATAATCTCTATCTGCTAATTCATGTAGGTATTACAATGAATATAGTATATATTTAGTTCGTCGGACTGTTGTGCAAACCCCTGCATTTCCAATGGAAACGGATGGAAATTTTCCATCCACCTCGGTACTGGGTCCTGGGCAATTTCCGGCCAATCGTTGAGACACGCGTCCAGGTCACCCCGCCACCTCCTGTCAATGCCTTCCCCTTCCCCTTGCCCATCTTGAGGCTATATTTAGGTTATATTTGTTTTGAAACTGTAAAATAAGTATTTGTGGTAGAGTTTAGTGAAGGGCTCTCTTTGTCGATTTATAAGGACACTTTATTATTTTACTAATAGCGTAAATCTAAATATATAAAAGAAGAAACTGACTGACTGACTGACATATCAACGCACAGCCTAAACCGATGGGTCTAGAGTTTCCAAATTTGGCACGTAGGTCCCTTATAAGGTCTAGGGGTGCACTAAGAAAGGATTTTTCAAAATTCACCCCGTAAGGGGGTGAAATGGGGGTCCAAAGTTTGTATGGGGAAACAAGATTAGTTAGACTATTTTATTTGAAACTTCACCAGAGTATTCCTAACAATAAATGAGTAAACACGTGTTTCAGATTTTTTGAAAATTCAACTCCTTAAAGGGGGAAATGGGGGTGAAAAAGTCTGATAATCAATATGGGTATCGTTTCTATCGTTTATCAGGTCGCTGATTACGAAAACAACAACCATTTTATTATACAACGTGGCAGGTGTAAAATTTCATCCCCCAGGGGGTGAAATGGGGGTCCAAAGTTTCTATAGGGAAACAAGATTAGTTAGACTATTTTATTTGAAACTTCACCGGAGTATTTCTAACAATAAATGAGTAAACACGTGTTTCAGCTTTTTTGAAAATTCAACTCCTTAAAGGGGGAAATGGGGGTGAAAAAGTCTGAAAATCAATATGGATATCGTTTCTATGGTTTATCGGGTCGCTGATTACGAAAACAACAACCATTTTATTATATAACGTGGCGGGTGTAAAATATCATCTCCAGGGGGTGAAATGGGGGTCCAAAGTTTGTATAGGGAAACAAGATTAGTTAGACTATTTTATTTGAAACTTCACCGGAGTATTTCTAACAATAAATGAGTAAACACGTGTTTCAGCTTTTTTGAAAATTCAACTCCTTAAAGGGGGAAATGGGGGTGAAAAAGTCTGAAAATCAATATGGGTATCGTTTCTATGGTTTATCGGGTCGCTGATTACGAAAACGACAACCATTTTATTATATAACGTGGCAGGTGTAAAATATCATCCCCCAGGGGGTGAAATGGGGGTCCAAAGTTTGTAAAGGGAAACAAGATTAGTTAGACTGTTTTATTTGAAACTTCATAGGAGTATTCCTAATAATAAATGAGTAAACACGTGTTTCAGGTTTTTTGAAAATTAAACCCCATAAAGGGGGAAATGGGGGTGACAAAGTCTGAAACTCAACATGGGTATCGTTTCTATGGTTTATCGGGTCGCTGATTACGAAAAAACAATGATTTTATGATACAACGTGGCGGGTGTAAAATATCATCCCCCAGGGGGTGAAATGGGGGTCCAAAGTTTGTATAGGGAAACAAGATTAGTTAGACTATTTTATTTGAAACTTCACCGGAGTATTTCTAACAATAAATGAGTAAACACGTGTTTCAGCTTTTTTGAAAATTCAACTCCTTAAAGGGGGAAATGGGGGTGAAAAAGTCTGAAAATCAATATGGGTATCGTTTCTATGGTTTATCGGGTCGCTGATTACGAAAACAACAACCATTTTATTATATAACGTGGCAGGTGTAAAATATCATCCCCCAGGGGGTGAAATGGGGGTCCAAAGTTTGTATAGGGAAACAAGATTAGTTAGACTGTTTTATTTGAAACTTCGTAGGAGTATTCCTAATAATAAATGAGTAAACACGTGTTTCAGGTTTTTTGAAAATTAAACCCCATAAAGGGGGAAATGGGGGTGACAAAGTCTGAAACTCAACATGGGTATCGTTTCTATGGTTTATCGGGTCGCTGATTACGAAAAAAACAATGATTTTATGATACAACGTGGCGGGCGTGAAATATCATCCCCCTGTTCGGGTGCGATAGGGTTGAAATGACTAAATATCAATATGGGAGTCGAATTATGGTATTTTGGGACGTTAATTAAGTACGAAAATGGCATCAATTTCGAAATTTTGGTATAGAAATAATTTTAATTCCGGGAAAGGAAGGGAGGGTGAAAAGGGGATTTAGAAGGTTGTATAGAGAATTTTTAACCGTTGAACCGATTTAAATGAAACATGATATAATAGATAGTTTGACGCCGGGAAACGACTAAGGGTTATTTTCATTGAAAAATTAACCCGTAAAGGGGTGAAAAGAGGGTTGGTAGTTTGTATAGGATTTTTTCACAGCTGAACCGATATAGATGAAACTTGGTATACAGATAGTTTGAGGCCCGGGGAGGAACAAAAAATAGTTTTTTCGCGAAAACTACCCTTAAAGGTAAAAAAGTTAAGGGTGAAACGGGGGTTGCAGGTTTGTATAGGGAATTTTAAACCGTCGAACCGATTTAGACGAAAATTGGTATATAGTAAGTGTGAATCCCTGCAAATGACTAAGGGTTGTTTTCATTCCGAAAAGCATCCCTTGAAGGAGTGAAAAAGGGGTTGGAATTTTGATTAGGAAATTTTTAACACCTGGACCGATTTAGATGAAACATAATGCTTATTAGCATACAGATAGTTTGAGTCCCGAGAAGGAACATAAAATAGTTATAATCTCAAAAATCAGCCCTAAAGATTAAGGGTGAAACGGGGGTTGCAAGTTTGTATGGGGAATTTTTAAACGTGAACGATTTAGATGAAACTTTGTATAGAGATAGTTTAAGTCCCGAGAACGGACTTAAAAAAAATTATTTCGAAAATTAACTCTAGGTTAAGGGAATGAAATGGCGTTGGAGGTTTGAATGGGTAATTTTTAACAGCTGAACCGATTTTGATAAATCTTAGTATAGAGAGTCCCGGAAAGCGAAAAGGATGTTTTTAGGGTTTCGTACCAAAATGGTAGAAAAGGAACCCTTATGGTGCGACTTTGTTTGTCAGTGTCAGTCAGTGACCCAAAGGCAGGCATGTAACGCCAATTTATGAATTTTAAACATGAAGGGGGGGGGGGGGGGGGGGGGTCAAAAAACAAATAACTTTATCAAATAAAAGGGCTTAATGTGAGGATCTCTAATTAGTATTATTTTAACATACATAACTTTGAAGTTATTAAAAAAAGGTGTAAATTAATCAATATCGGAAACTGTTCGACAAAAAAATTTGCAAAAATTACAGATATAATAGTTATTTACGTATAAATTACAGGAAAACTAATAAGAGTGCAGTCAAGCACCAGTACAGACAGAGAAAGACCTTAAGACAAAGAAAATCGGGGTACGAGTCCGATTCGCACTCAGCCGCCCTATAAATTCTCATGAAATCATGTTGAAAGCGTCTTTTTTCAAAAATGTAATAATAAAGTTGTTCGTACGAAACCTTTGAGGCGCAAGTAAGACCCGTACTTGCCTGTTTTTTTTTAATTTCCTAAAATCATTACTTAAAGGGGTGAAATGGGTGTTAAAAGTTTGTATGGGGCATTTTTAAGTGTTGAACCGATGCGATGTAGATGAAACTTGGTATGGAGATAGTTTGGGTCCCGGAAAGGGGCAAAATTGTATTTATCCCGAAAAACAACGCTTACGGGGGTGCATAGCAAAGGGGTTTGAAGTTTTATAGAGAATTATTTTCAGTTGAACCGATTTAGATGAAATAAATATGTTGTTGTATAGAGATGGTTTGAGTCTCGGAAAACGACATAGGATAATTTTATTCCGAAGATCAACCCAAAGCTTATATGGGGAATTGATAACCGCTGAACCTATTTAGATGATTTGGTATAGAGATAGTTTGAGTTCTCGGGATGGATACATAGTAGTTATCCCAGAAGTCATTCCCTAAGAGGGTATAAAGGGGGGTCAATTACTAATTCTACGCAAAGGAAGTCGCGGGGAAAAACTTTTATTCAAGAGTAGAAATCTGCATTAATCATAATGTACGCGGGCGAAGCCGCGGGCAACTGCTAGTATTGTATAGTTTTAGGAAGTTTTTTACAAATACCTCCATATCGACAAAGAGGGCCCTCATTTCCGTTCACTGCCACATTTAACGAACTTTGAGTAAGAAACTAAGTAATAGCATAAATATTGTATAGTTTTAGGAAGTTTTTTACTAATACCTCCATATCGACATCGACAAAGAGGGCCCTCATTTCCGTTCACTGCCACATTTAACGAACTTTGAGTAAGAAACTAAGTAATAGCATAAATATTGTATAGTTTTAGGAAGTTTTTTACTAATACCTCCATATCGACAAAGAGGGCCCTCATTTCCGTTCACTGCCACATTTAACGAACTTTGAGTAAGAAACTAAGTAATAGCGTAAATATTGTATAGTTTTAGGAAGTTTTTTACTAATACCTCCATATCGACAAAGAGGGCCCTCATTTCCGTTCACTGCCACATTTAACGAACTTTGAGTAAGAAACTAAGTAATAGCGTAAATATTGTATAGTTTTAGGAAGTTTTTTACTAATACCTCCATATCGACAAAGAGGGCCCTCATTTCCGTTCACTGCCACATTTAACGAACTTTGAGTAAGAAACTAAGTAATAGCGTAAATATTGTATAGTTTTAGGAAGTTTTTTACTAATACCTCCATTTCGACAAAGAGGGCCCTCATTTCCGTTCACTGCCACATTTAACGAACTTTGAGTAAGAAACTAAGTAATAGCGTAAATATTGTATAGTTTTAGGAAGTTTTTTACTAATACCTCCATATCGACAAAGAGGGCCCTCATTTCCGTTCACTGCCACATTTAACGAACTTTGAGTAAGAAACTAAGTAATAGCGTAAATATTGTATAGTTTTAGGAAGTTTTTTACTAATACCTCCATATCGACAAAGAGGGCCCTCATTTCCGTTCACTGCCACATTTAACGAACTTTGAGTAAGAAACTAAGTAATAGAGTAAATATTGTATAGTTTAGGAAGTTTTTTACTAATACCTCCATATCGACAAAGAGGGCCCTCATTTCCGTTCACTGCCACATTTAACGAACTTTGAGTAAGAAACTAAGTAATAGCGTAAATATTGTATAGTTTTAGGAAGTTTTTACTAATACCTCGATATCGACAGAGAGCCCTCATTTCCGTTCACTGCCACATTTAACAAACTTTGAGTAAGAAACTAAGTAATAGCGTAAATATTGTATAGTTTTAGGAAGTTTTTTACTAATACCTCCATATCGAGAGAGAGCCCTCATTTCCGTTCACTGCCACATTTAACGAACTTTGAGTAAGAAACTAAGTAATAGCGTAAATATTGTATAGTTTTAGGAAGTTTTTTACTAATACCTCCATATCGACAGAGAGCCCTCATTTCCGTTCATTGCCACATTTAACGAACTTTGAGTAAGAAACTAAGTAATAGCGTAAATATTGTATAGTTTTAGGAAGTTTTTTACTAATACCTCCATATCGACAGAGGGCCCTCATTTCCGTTCACTGCCGCATTTAACAAACTTTGAGTTACAAACCTAAATTAATGTCCGTATTAAGAACTTGAGCTTCGAGGCTTACTTACTCTTACAGGATGAAATTCCCTAGAAATTTTAAAGACATTTTAATTACATTGCTTAGGTTCTGACAAGGGTACATTGTTGGGTCGGTTAATATGTATAATATAATTTTAGACATCATTATTACATTCCGTAATTTTTTTTTTTGTATATAAATATATGTCTTCTCATCGAAAACACTAGTTTTACAGGGCAGATGATGTTACTTCTGCTGCTGACTGCAGTAACCTATCGATTCGAAACATGCAAGTACGATTTCACACGCACCTAGTACTGGCTTTACCTACTAATAATTAATGTCCAATTAGCAGTCTCGTCAAGTGTCAACGTTTCAGGGGTCACTCACGCCCCGGGGACCATTCGGCCCCCTATAACCGAGGGAGAGCTTAACCTAGTCATTTGATTAAGTTAACAGACTGCTATTAAATTTGTTGGGTGGGTAACTGGGTCATTGTTATTGATTTATCATAGTTAATTAAGGTTTGGAGTCGCCTGCAATGGCTGCAATAATATAAAGTATCACAATGAAGAAAGTCGCCGGCCTGATAATGTTCATGTTTGTAGAGTAGAGCCATAAGACCCCATAAGAGTTATTTAAATTTTTCCGCCTTCATTTTACAGTTTAGAAATGGTTGAGAAAACATAGATAAGTGAGCGTTCAAGTATTACGTAACGCAATCAGGGGGAAAGGGGGGATCAAAAAAATTCAAAAATTGCGTTACAGACAAAGGAAATTCCGCGTCACAGGGGGGGGGGGGGTTAGGTCAAAAATCTTCCAAAATTGCTTTACGAATTGCGTTATTTTTCGATATAGAAGAAGCTAAGCTGGTAGGGTGTTCAAAATGACTTACACACGCTCTTATTCTATTAACAATAAAGTCGTGTCCAGCTCATTTTGAACACCCTACCCGCTTATTAGCTACTTTTGCTGCTGACTGTACTATAGGTACAGTCGACGTCAAAGATATCGTTACGGACAAAGTTACAACACTATGTTTACGCGACTTTATGGCTAAGACAATAAAGTCGTGTAAACATATTTTTGTAACTTTGTCCGTAACGATATCTTTGACGTCGACTGTACGTGCGTGGCTGATGGCTTCACTATAGCTGTCCAAACCCAATGTATATATCGATAACGATACTATAGCCATAACCGGAACTTAAAGGTACAATGCTATACCGGTATCAATATAATTTCTAAGTAAAACCGTTTCTGAGCTAGTTTTAATTAGACTTCTTTTTGAGGTACCTACGCTAAATGAGTTGTACAAGTGAGTAGAGTTATTGTAACATATAAAGCCCGAGGTCTAACAACTCGTGAGCTAAAGTAAAGCCAGCTGGCGCCAGGTGGCCGGCGCGGCGCGGCGCCGGCGTCAAGGCGCTGCCAAGGTCGCTGCAGCGCTGCACACGCTAACTGCATTGTGGTACCTTATAGGGCACGCCCGGTGACGGTCGCCATTATTGCCACCTGCTGACGTACAGTCGCCATCAGATATATCGGAGCGGCCAAGGTGGTCACAAATATCTGAACAACGCCTCTATTGTCAAGGCAATAAAGTGCATGTTCAGATATTTTTGAGTACCTTGGCCGTTCAGATATATTTGATGGCGACTGTACCTATAGACCTATCAATCTATTTTTAAGGTAAAAAGGCCTCTGCCCGATACTTAGGTCTATTTTGTTAACGCCATTAGCGTGACAGAGTACGGTGAAATGTTAAAAGTTTGCTCTTAGAGCTTGACGTTGTTGAGGGTTGACGTTATTTCTTAAGTGTTATAAAACAAAACATGTTATAAAGCCTAGAGACACGGTTGCTACACGGACCATTACAAACTCTGTTTCAATTTACGTTATTGACTGTGGTTATCCAATTCGGCACGTGGTCACGAAAACAAATAATTGAGCGAATTTCATAAAGAGCTCATCTCATTTCTGACCCATGGCAGAGCAAAATGGACTGTATTGTAAAACGATTAAGGTGTTATTTAAAGCACAATAAACCTTTAAAGCGCCGCTCTTTAAATATTTGCATGCTTATTTGCTTTGCACGACTAACTCAAAGTTAAAAGCGAGTTATTGACTGCGAAAAATGCCGGTCGGCAGTCAATATTTCTGTAAATATGTAGTAGGTATACTAGGTATGTAATGTGCTTGCCGAAAATTATAAACGAGTAGTAGCCAACCAATTTCTCAGTTTCTAAACGGCAACATTGAAAATTGTAGGTAACCTTACTAGCCATCACATATGTATCTGCTACAAAATACAAACAACCCGTCTTGGCAGCGTTAGCGTTTACCGCCAAACCCCATAACGGCGGGACTCATATGCAGTTTATACGCAGACAGTAAACATTTGATAGCGCACATTAAACGCAAGCGCCTGCGGCTGCGGTCTGACAACCTACTTACATTCCAGCTCGTATACCTACGCTGTTATCTAACAGTTTCCTCAACATTACTTCAAGTACCCGCGGCTTTGACTGTATCTGTTATGGATCAAGATGCCACCAAGATTGCCGATTGGTGATTTTGCACTTTTTGTGAGTCCTCGGTAGTCCATTTCGGAAAAGTATGTGCTTTTCGTATTCACAAATCATTTTACGTGAATGTTGCCATGATACAATCGGCAGCAGAAGTAGCTACACAGATAGAAATAATATCTTAATTCAAAACGCAAAACTCTCTTGCACGCGGTTTCTTAAAGAGAGTAATAAATACCTTAGACCAATAAACATGACTTGAGTTAAAAATATCATGATTTTTAAAAGAAGATTTAAAATTATTTAGCTTTAACTTTACCTATTTTTAAAGCGAATAGTAATGATTTGAGTTAAGATAATAATTATTTACGGCAAAAAAGCACCAACATTTTCCTTTAAGAGTTTTATGTGTTTACGTAAGATCGATTAGTTCTTGGTTTGATGTTTTCAATCTACAGCTAAGAGCCAAAGCTAATTTAAAGAAGTAGCACCAAAAGTTAGATTTGAGATTTTTAAGTTTTTAGGCAAGAGAGATTAATTTTTGCTTTGATGTTTTCAACTTACAATCAAGAGCCACAGCTATTCCAAAGAAGAAGCACATAATTTTTGCTTTGAAACATTTAAATCTTGGACGTTAGTTACCCTGCGCATCAATAGATGTCTCTGCGTGTAGGTTAGAACACGCGAACGTTTGTTCAACGTAACTTCATGACCCTCGCCGCTTTACCCGGGCTTATTTGAGATTCACAATAGCAATCTCAGCTCTAGTTAATACGATTATAAATTGTGAGTATATAAATAATCATAATTTATATTTGTATTATCTACTTTTAGTTAAACTTCCTTTCTTGGGATTAGTCCCGAGAAACACAGTTTCTGCTACTAGGTTTTTAAGTAGTGTACTGAGACACTAAGGCGATTATCACACTGACGACGGATCCGCATGCGGCGCCGGTGTGCGAGCGAGATAGCGCTATACACATGCAGAGCGCTATCTCGCTCGCGCACCGGTGCCGCATGCGGATCCGCGCCAGTGTGCTAACCGCCTTAGAAAATGTTATTGTTTGTTTCAAGTAATCGATTTCATACGCCAAGAAATTTTAGATCTTGGTGTGAAAATATCAAATTTTACATCAAGTAACACATGCTCTTGAACTAGTGCGATTTCTTGTTTCCGTGGAGAAATTCAATTCTCAATTTAAACTATGAGTCTTCATCCAAGAAACAAAGTTTCTTGGCTTAAGTTCTTTATGTATTGCACTAAGACACATAAAGTTCAATTTAAAAAAAATACAATACAAAAACAAAATTCAAACGCCCTTCGTGAGAATATTAAGCTATTTTAAAAAGAAGATTTTTATATCTCGGATAAAGTATTGAATTTATTAGGTTAAGTAATAAACTTTGAAACATTTTATATCTTAAAATAAAGAATTTTATTTTTTCCTTATATGGGAAACTGGATATCTCTTGATTCAAATAGGTTTCTTTGGTTGAAGAGATTTTTTCTATCTGTGTAAGCGCGTGAGCTGTTCAAAATAAGCTTGACACGACTTTATTGCCAACAGAATAAGAGCGTGTGAAGGTAATTCTGAACACCTCACCCGCTTAGCTAGTAGCCACTTCTGCTGCCGACTATGCACCTATTAGTTTTCAAGGTTTTCAAGTTAGTTTCCAACGGCATCATCACCAATGTTGGTTCTAAAATGCTTAAATACAATTCCACGCCTTCTTGAGGTCTGCTGCGTTCTTCGCAGCCATAGCGTTAACCGCGAAACCCCCATAACGGAGGGAATCGTATGCAGTTTATATTATACAGTAGACAATAAACATTTGATGGCGCACAATAAAAACAAGCTCTGTGGTATACCAACAACACTCGTACTTACAGTCGCCATCAAATATATCGGAGCGGCCAAGGTGGTCACAAATATCTGAACAACGCCTTTATTGTCAAGGCGATAAAGTGCATGTTCAGATATTTTTGAGTACCCTGGCCGCTCCTATATATTTGATGGCGACTGTACATTCCAGCCCTTCCAAGCCATATACGTTGGAATCTTGGAAACTCTTTTTATATACCACGACGGAAATAGACCACGTTTTTCAGAAAGTCTTATTTCAGACAATTTAATTCCACAAGCACAGAAATAAGTGTTTTAATTACTATACTCATAGTCATAAGATAGGTAAGACAGGTTAATTAATGCAGTCTAAATATAATATAAAACCCAATCTCTAATATATCTATTATTTACGACTCGATTAGTCATAGTCATTAGTCAATCATTTATTTGCATTAAAACCATCGATTAAAACACATAACATAACAATGCATGCAGATACAATTTGCAGATTAAAGAAATGATTAGTAGTATTCCTTGCATACTGCTTCGGGGAACGTCAGAACATCACGTCCAAACAAATAATACGAGACTATAAAGTATAAAGCAGCTGGGAAGCGCCACAGTAAACGTTTACGATCTGCCACGTGATTCACGTGAACCGTTTGATGTACGGGATTGTTCTTCTGCCGTGCCGATGCCGGCTAACTAAACTAACATGCTCTACGGTCAGCAGCATAAGTAGATTAGCGGGTATTAACATGTTCAAAATGCTCTTATTACGCTCTTATTCTCTTAACAATAAAGCCGTGCTACAATCATCGCGCGTGACTACCTCTACCGCTTAAGCTACGTCTGCTGCCGACTGTACAAGAAGGATATTGCACCCTATGGATGGAACGTCTCCTCTATCTATTTGAAGATACCTTGATGTTCTTGAAAGCTCATGTTACAGCTTATTTGTACAGAATCAAGCTGTAAAGCGAGATGGCTATTCATTGGAATCAGGAAAAGGTAATAGTTGCTTGTACTCATAGATGTTCTTGAAATAGAACTGCTGGTAGTCAATGTCGAGATACGTATATTTGGCTTACGAAATGTATACGATTTTTCGTTCGACTGTTCAATAACCTTTTCAGTATTACGCATGCATAAACGTAGTTAGGTTATTTTTTGAACAGTGTGTGCTGTTTTGATGGGTAAATAAGCGTAGGTAGTTCAGTAGATACTTATATTATAATAAGATTAATAAGACCTTATTTTACTTCTACCATTTCATTGAACTGCACTATTCATAAACCGCCGGACAAAACCGTTAGACCCTATCAGTCAGTTTAAAACTTGTGTTTAAAACAAAGTTTTACAGAGGTTTGCTATGTGTAATGTATAAGAGGTGAAAATATTTATCGGATATTGGAATTAACTATTACTGAACCGAAATCAGAATACGATTGAGTTAGCTGTCAACACATACTAAATTAGACTTATGTATAAGTATATATATTGGAAATCTATCGAGTCTAACCCTATTCTATTTAATCGTGGTTTCAAATCAAAACAAAAGAGTCCTTAAGATCTTTTTTTTTAAATATATAATGTTTAAATAAATGAAAGAAACCGGGGTAATACGAAAAAGGTACGCTTAAAACGGTGTATTTATTTTTGGAACATTCTACAAAACTACGGGAATCATGGAAAGGAAAATAAATGTCATCTTTACTTAAAACCGTCCATTCAATTAAATGTTTCGTGTTTTTCCGAGTTATCCATCCTTATTTCATACCCTCGACCACTGTTAACTTAATTAAAGTAAACCTTATCGTAAAGAAATAAGGTCCACCAGTCAATGGTAAGTACTGTTGGCAAACAAAAACAAATTTTCCTCCAAAATTTCTAAGAATTGTGATAGGCCCCCCGGCCCCGTACACGTGCTCCTCCAAATGAAAATACGTACCTACTTAGGTGTGTAATCTATTTACGAAACATAAATTCAATATTAGACACTTATGTGCTTTGATTTATTTTTATACCACCCTTAAGGTTTTCGAGAAAACAGTTTTGCCAAAAAAAAATCCTTTTCAAGAATTCTAAGATTGTGTACATACTTATTTCCTATTCCTAGACGTAGACTCATCTGTGTCAGACAAACTAGACTAAAGGCTTTTTTTTGAGGTGTGCACCTCCCCCCATGAATAAAAAACTTTTAAGGTCCCTTGCCTTTGCGATACTTAGAAGTGTATCACATTAAGATGCCATAGGCACGCCTCAAAACGTAATTCTCGGAGCTAACAAATTGTCAGGGTGACGATCTCCTAATTCGCAGCACGGGTAAGTTACATTAAAATTCATGAAGCAATTCTGAGTCGATTCAATCACCGTAGGTAATCTGTTTTTCGACTTTAACTACGGGCCTTGTTGTCTGTTGGAAAACGTGAAACAGAGAAAATTAGGTTGATAGGTTTAATTTGTCCTTTTATTGATCGGTCGATCAGAATAGTACAGTCTCCTGTAAGTCTCGCACAAAGAAACGCAAAAATATATTTGAAATAAACTTTTTTTTATAGTGCCTTAGATATGTGTGGCGCATATTTTTACAGCTTTCGTTACTAGATATTATGGCATGTGAATGTGACTAAGTCGGTAAATAAGTTTCGTTTCAACGTCAACAAATCGACTCTTGTCAATTTCGATATGTGCTAATTTCAAAGCGTCCATAAAACAACAAGCTTCAGAGGTGTGCGTGGAATTATGTCGTTTTTACTAACATACATGCCAGCCTCCGTCCGCGTCTAAATATGTCCTCGTAGTTGGCAACTGTCAAAGTGACATCTTCAAAATTGGTCCCTAGAAAAGCTAAATTTGTATGGCGCGAAGTAGTTTTTATTTATTTTCGCGAAAATGACTCAATTTTTTGTCTTGAATTGCTCCGAAATTGAAATCCATCCGTTTTTCGAATACGCTTAAATTAAAATGATGTAGATTAACGCCATACGGAAGGTTTTTGCCTAAGAAAAGCTTTATGCCTGCATACAAGTTAGGGACCATTCATCGTCTGTTTCTTTCTATCATTGTTTGTATGTCTTTCTCTTATTGTATGGAATCTGGAACAGCGCCCTCTGCAAAAGTTTTCACCGGCCAACCCCATTGCTTACCCCCTTTTTCATCCCTCTTGGGTTTGACTTTCCAAAAAAATGTTCTTAGTGCCGTGCCGCTCCGAAAAACTTGAACTTGTATGTTCCAAATCTAAAGGAATACCATACCTTCAACAGTTAGGTTCTGCTTATGCTGAATGACTAATAGTCAGTCTCTACAATATGTGACACGATTGTTTTTATACTTAGATTAGTATACCTACCTCCTGTTGTTGTTTTTTTACCTCTTGGGCATTCCTGTCAGTTGTATCGGCTGGTGTCACATGGATTTGAAGAGCCATCGTTCACAGAATCTTTGTGGAGTGCTTTGATAAGTAAGCAGGAATATTTCTACGCTGATATCGGCAGGATATGTTGAACTCTCATACTTTATACCACCATTTTTACCATATTCTAAGAAATAAATATATTCTATTCTATTCTATTCTATTATAATCGAAGAGACTCCTAGAACTCAATTTAATACTATCTAGAATCTAGATTTTTGTTAGCACGTCACGTTATAATTCTGTGAGAAATATTACTGCTGCCGTATTACATAATTGTTTAATGGGCCTGAATTGCTAGAATCGTAAATAATACATTTCTAGTAATTTAATTTTTATAATTATAATATAAACAATTCTCGTAAAACAAAAATATACTATGATTTTACTGCGCAAGCTTCACTGTCTAATTAGCTAGTAAAAATGTAACCACAATATTTTGTATGGAAAAAAGCGAGCGTTCAGAGATTGAATTCCCAACCGAAAAAATATATAAATTGTACCGTACTTTGCGATTGCGAAAAACGGAAAACCTTCGAAGTAAAGAAACCTGACAAAGGTAATAATTTTAAACAAAAAAAGAACCGACTTCACTTAGGATCCGCTATTCCAAGAGGAAGTGGCCGAGTTGCTGTAAAAAATAGTGAAATCACTATAGGTGTGCCTATAATAGTTGAAGAGTTCCCTCGATTTCTCCAGGATCCCATCATCAGATCCCGACTTGGTGACAATGGGACCATCTAGGGGTTATACCTGTTCGATTCAAAAAAAAATTTTGAAAATCGGTTCACGATTCACGGAGATATGGAGTAACATACATACAAAAGAAAAAAAATTATGATAAAAAAAAAAAAAAAAAAAAAAAATCAGTCGAATTGAGAACCTCCTCCTTTTTTGAAGTCGGTTAAAAACTCGTAAAAAATACCTCAATTCCGACAGTTTACGAGAGTTGTGACTCTAAGCGATTCTGTCTAAGTCTTTGTGCGATATGGAAACTGGATGAATAATAAAAACGGCCGCTGGTGCTGCCCTGCCGCTGGCCTACCTACGATAAAGACTGTTCTACTAAATACACCACACCTAACCTCGTGCCATTGATTCTTGTATAGGGTTGCATTCTCACATAACTGCAGCAGGGACAATTTTGCGGGTCGCATGCTCACCAAATGTTAGTTTTCCTATTTCAATTTAAGCAACAGTGTATTAGGCTTTAAAGACAGTACTTAAGGGGCTCCCTACACAGATAGAAATAACATCTTAATTCAAAACGCAAAACTCTCTTGCACGCGGTTTCTTAAAGAGAGTAATAAATACCTTAGACCAATAAACATGACTTGAGTTAAAAATATCATGATTTTTAAAAGAAGATTTAAAATTATTTAGCTTTAACTTCACCTATTTTTAAAGCGAATAGTAATGATTTGAGTTAAGATAATAATTATTTACGGCAAAAAAGCACCAACATTTTCCTTTAAGAGTTTTATGTGTTTACGTAAGATCGATTAGTTCTTGGTTTGATGTTTTCAATCTACAGCTAAGAGCCAAAGCTAATTTAAAGAAGTAGCACCAAAAGTTAGATTTGAGATTTTTAAGTTTTTAGGCAAGAGAGATTAATTTTAGCTTTGATGTTTTCAACTTACAATCAAGAGCCACAGCTATTCCAAAGAAGAAGCACATAATTTTTGCTTTGAAACATTTAAATCTTGGACGTTAGTTACCCTGCGCATCAATAGATGTCTCTGCGTGTAGGTTAGAACACGCGAACGTTTGTTCAACGTAACTTCATGACCCTCGCCGCTTTACCCGGGCTTATTTGAGATTCACAATAGCAATCTCAGCTCTAGTTAATACGATTATAAATTGTGAGTATATAAATAATCATAATTTATATTTGTATTATCTACTTTTAGTTAAACTTCCTTTCTTGGGATTAGTCCCGAGAAACACAGTTTCTGCTACTAGGTTTTTAAGTAGTGCACTGAGACACTAAGGCGATTATCACACTGACGACGGATCCGCATGCGGCGCCGGTGTGCGAGCGAGATAGCGCTATACACATGCAGAGCGCTATCTCGCTCGCGCACCGGTGCCGCATGCGGATCCGCGCCAGTGTGATAACCGCCTTAGAAAATGTTATTGTTTGTTTCAAGTAATCGATTTCATACGCCAAGAAATTTTAGATCTTGGTGTGAAAATATCAAATTTTACATCAAGTAACACATGCTCTTGAACTAATGCGATTTCTTGTTTCCGTGGAGAAATTCAATTCTCAATTTAAACTATGAGTCTTCATCCAAGAAACAAAGTTTCTTGGCTTAAGTTCTTTATGTATTGCACTAAGACACATAAAGTTCAATTTAAAAAAAATACAATACAAAAACAAAATTCAAACGCCCTTCGTGAGAATATTAAGCTATTTTAAAAAGAAGATTTTTATATCTCGGATAAAGTATTGAATTTATTAGGTTAAGTAATAAACTTTGAAACATTTTATATCTAAAAATAAAGAATTTTATTTTTTCCTTATATGGGAAACTGGATATCTCTTGATTCAAATAGGTTTCTTTGGTTGAAGAGATTTTTTCTATCTGTGTAGCGCCAACGCCCTCTTCGATCTGAATCTCTTAGTCAGTTAGAACAAAAATTTGCCGGCTCCGAACAACTGACAGGCCGATATCGTCAGGCGGATGGCAGTCAGACCCTTAAGCAATTGAAAACAAAACAATGTAGTCTTCCTACATTGTCTTCAATATTAATTACCTTCGAGATATTTGGCATCAAAGTGAATTTTAGGGCTAAAAAGTGGTTTTCTGGTCATAACATTTGTATTGATTATTATAAAAATAAAATCTCTCTTTAGTTTTTAGAGACGTCAAAGACGAACCCTATTATGAAGATTTCGTCTATGTAAGATAACTTCACAACAGCATTTGAATATTGAAAAAAAGTGTGTTTTTAGACCATGTTTAAAAAAACATAGTAAAATACGAGTAAGTACAATTTTTTTTCAAAATTCGGCTCTAGAGAATGAAGGTAAAAGATTAAGCTATTAACTATCTATAATACTTATTTGGCTATCAAGCCGTTTGTTTTATAATTCTATCTGTAGTGCAAATGTAGGAATATCGAATCAAAACTGGTCAAAAATCGATAAAAAAAACAAACTGAGTCCCTTTAACTTACTTCCGCAAGAATCCACGTTCGCCGTAAAATAGTACAGCGATGTCTACTCGCCTTTTAAAAACAATCGTTACCATTTAATCGAAGATTGCAGAGTTTATTTCACCATTTACGATTTTTTAAGCTTAAGACCAGATTATAGACTACTGAGAGCACTGAATGTAAATGTACCCTGGCGATGCCCTCAAAATTCTAGCAACCGTCGGAGCTCGCGCCGCTATCAAGTCTCGACGGACGAGCTGCTCGCTAATTCCATTTGCAGACTCAAATGGACAGAAAAATGGAGTGGTTTCTCGCGGCCGCGGCGGGAGCGGGAGGGCAAACATGGTTTTCGTTTCACGACAATAATGGCAAATAGAAACACTGAGGACACCATGCTAAGAGCTGTAAAGTGGGTTATCCATTAGATTAGAGAGTCAATGCTGGGACGTCACTGATTTCTGACAATACTTGTACACACCATACTCGTATTTAAAGAGTTTTTTGAAGCGGGTGCTTTCGGGCATCAGGTCGGGTCTTCTATTAAATCGATGGATCGAGTACGTCATGTTTATGGTCTGATTTAGACTGGAATGTATAAAATCTCTGCTATTAGATAAGCTCATTGGTCTTTAGGATGTAGACTTTTTCTTTTGCTCAACGATGCGGTTACTGCGGAAGTGTTAAAAGTAAAGACTAACGCACACAAGGAGCGCCGCGCCGCTACCGCCCCACTCTTCGGTGTGCAATGGCCTTAAACATAAAACTTTAAACTGAGTGTAGAACTTCCCGGTGACGCTCTTTGAATTAGCATATTTATATTAAGTGTCAGACTCAAATAATACAGTAGTGTCCTAAATAAATGCACTTTATATTTCAACATTTGATAGACTTGTTTAGAAATATAATAAAGGAAGGATTTAATTTACTAGAAGCTTGGTGCAATAAACCGTCAATTTATTTCAGTGCAATTCCATTTATTAGGTCGCTTTGGCGGACGGGGGTGTGGCTTTATCTACAAAGGTTCATTTATAAAAGTGCTATTTTATGTCAATGGTGGTTTTTGTAAGCAAAAGTCGAATTAACGGTGAATCCGTATTAATCCCTGCAATAATACATGCGCCAGTGTCTCTGTGACTCTGTCTGGGACCTCTTTACGCTTAAATCGCTGAACCGACTTTGGTGAACTTAGGTATGGAGGTCATATTTTGGGTTCCAGGGAAGGACAAGGAATAAGCTATATCACGGATATATCCCTTGGTAGGATTAAAACTGTCAAGGAATTAAATGGAAGTGTGATACTTGAATTGTAGGCAAAAATTAGTGGAAGAAACTAATAACATAAATTACATAAATGTTTTGCTGACAACCTTACACAGATCGACATATCTCCAAAGAAGCAAATCTTGTATGTAGGTATATTTGTGTAAAATAAAAGACATTTTTTAAATATATATCTTCTCTTATTTTTCATATTGCCTGATATATAAATCCCACATTTCAGGTGCTGAGATTGAGACGCACTTCGCCGGTTTTAGCAAGATTGAGGTTAATCCAACAAAAGGTCTCCCGGGTGATTAGTTCCTCGGTTCACGAGAACGAGGGCGCGTCCACAACTCGGCGAGTTCGCTGATTAATTCACCAATCGTTTCATCAAAAAGGACATCGCTTTCATATGACAACACGGTAGTTAAGGCCTTCTATAGATGCGGGGGGATGTCCCTAGTTAATTAATACGGTGATTGAGAACATGTCGAGGCCCGGGAGTTCAGAGTTCGGGCAGAGGCTTTTATCATGCGTTTGGGTAATGTGAGCAAGTTTGAAGTCGGTTTCCGTTGGCAAATGTTAGGGATATCCTTTTACGATAGAAGCGCTTCTGCGACAATTATTTAATTAAGTCAAAGAATATATTTGCAATAAAATATACTTAAATAAAAATAACATTAACAACAATAAATAATAAATATTTGATATTACAAAACAAACTACAAATGTAAGGCTTATCAATCAGAATCACGTACTAGCCTTAAACCCGGGTAGTTTTAAATGTTTTAATTGAGAACGTGGCCGACCGATGTATTGGTTGAGCATAGATTAGATTAGGCGGCTTAGCACTTTACATCTCTCGCGTTTATTAAAGAAAGTCCTTATGAAAGGATGCATGATAGAGTGCGACACTTTTAATACCAATACAGTGGCCAGACGAAAGTGTACATTTGTAAATAATTATGGGATTACATAGACTTAACCCTGTGTAGTTCCAATCCAGAGAGCGTGACCGATTAAATGTCGGTCAAGCAAAGAGTGAGGCTTAGTAAATTACAGTCCGCGCGGACAAGAGCGATTCTCGTGAAATAATGCTATAGGTGCGAAACCTATTTTCACAAAACAGCACTGAAATGAAACAGTAAACAATCAAGCCTTAAGCTGCCACGGGTAGTACTGATCCAGAGAGCGTGACCGACCAGATGTGAGTCAAGTAAAGATTACCAGCTTAGCACCTCACAGCCTGCGTGGGCATTAGAGCGAGTCCTGGTGAAAGGATGCTATAGTGCTACATTTATATTACTAAAACAGCACCGAAATGAGACGGTACGGTAAACAATCAAGCCTTAAGCTGCCACGGGTAGTTCTAATCCTGAGAGAGTGACCGACCAGATGTGAGTCAAGTAAAGATTACCAGCTTAGCACCTCACAGCCTGCGTGGGCATTAGAGCGAGTCCTGGTGAAAGGATGCTATAGTGCTACATTTATATTACTAAAACAGCACCGAAATGAGACGGTACGGTAAACAATCAAGCCTTAAGCTGCCACGGGTAGTTCTAATCCTGAGAGAGTGACCGACCAGATGTGAGTCAAGTAAAGATTACCAGCTTAGCACCTCACAGCCTGCGTGGGCATTAGAGCGAGTCCTGGTGAAAGGATGCTTTAGTGCTACATTTATATTACTAAAACAGCACCGAAATGAGACGGTACGGTAAACAATCAAGCCTTAAGCTGCCACGGGTAGTTCTAATCCTGAGAGAGTGACCGACCAGATGTGAGTCAAGTAAAGATTACCAGCTTAGCACCTCACAGCCTGCGTGGGCATTAGAGCGAGTCCTGGTGAAAGGATGCTTTAGTGCTACATTTATATTACTAAAACAGCACCGAAATGAGACGGTACGATAAACAATCAAGCCTTAAGCTGCCATGGGTAGTACTGATCCAGAGAGCGTGACCGACCAGATGTCAGTCAAGTAAAGATTACCAGCTTAGCACCTCACAGCCTGCGTGGGCATTAGAGCGAGTCCTGGTGAAAGGATGCTTTAGTGCTACATTTATATTACTAAAACAGCACCGAAATGAGACGGTACGATAAACAATCAAGCCTTAAGCTGCCATGGGTAGTACTGATCCAGAGAGCGTGACCGACCAGATGTGAGTCAAGTAAAGATTACCAGCTTAGCACCTCACAGCCTGCGTGGGCATTAGAGCGAGTCCTGGTGAAAGGATGCTATAGTGCTACATTTATATTACTAAAACAGCACCGAAATGAGACGGTACGGTAAACAATCAAGCCTTAAGCTGCCACGAGTAGTTCTAATCCTGAGAGTGACCGACCAGACATCCGTCAAGTAGGGATTAGTACCTCACAGTGGCGGCGGGAAAAAATTTTCTTAGGCTAGCCGGTGCTGAATTTGGCTTAAAATTTCTTCATGAGCTGTGAAAACTGCTCAGGCGCCTGAAACTTAGGCAAGCCGACGGGAATCGTGTTCTATGGACGCGCCGCCACACACATCAAAGGATGCTGCAATAAGGATGCCTGTTGACTGCCTCTTACTTTTTATCTGTGTACTGTACACAGATAGAAAAAATCTCTTCAACCAAAGAAACCTATTTGAATCAAGAGATATCCAGTTTCCCATATAAGGAAAAAATAAAATTCTTTATTTTAAGATATAAAATGTTTCAAAGTTTATTACTTAACCTAATAAATTCAATACTTTATCCGAGATATAAAAATCTTCTTTTTAAAATAGCTTAATATTCTCACGAAGGGCGTTTGAATTTTGTTTTGGTATTGTATTTTTTTAAATTGAACTTTATGTGTCTTAGTGCAATACATAAAGAACTTAAGCCAAGAAACTTTGTTTCTTGGATGAAGACTCATAGTTTAAATTGAGAATTGAATTTCTCCACGGAAACAAGAAAACGCATTAGTTCAAGAGCATGTGTTACTTGATGTAAAATTTGATATTTTCACACCAAGATCTAAAATTTCTTGGCGTATGAAATCGATTACTTGAAACAAACAATAACATTTTCTAAGGCGGTTATCACACTGGCGCGGATCCGCATGCGGCACCGGTGCGCGAGCGAGATAGCGCTCTGCATGTGTATAGCGCTATCTCGCTCGCACACCGGCGCCGCATGCGGATCCGTCGTCAGTGTGATAATCGCCTTAGTGTCTCAGTGCACTACTTAAAAACCTAGTAGCAGAAACTGTGTTTCTCGGGAGTAATCCCAAGAAAGGAAGTTTAACTAAAAGTAGATAATACAAATATAAATTATGATTATTTATATACTCACAATTTATAATCGTATTAACTAGAGCTGAGATTGCTATTGTGAATCTCAAATAAGCCCGGGTAAAGCGCCGAGGGTCATGAAGTTACGTTGAACAAACGTTCGCGTGCTCTAACCTACACGCAGAGACATCTATTGATGCGCAGGGTAACTAACGTCCAAGATTTAAAATGTTTCAAAGCAAAAATTATGTGCTTCTTCTTTGGAATAGCTATGGCTCTTGATTGTAAGTTGAAAACATCAAAGCAAAAATTAATCTCTCTTGCCTAAAAACTTAAAAATCTCAAATCTAACTTTTGGTGCTACTTCTTTGAATTAGCTTTGGCTCTTAGCTGTAGATTGAAAACATCAAACCAAGAACTAATCGATCTTACGTAAACACATAAAACTCTTAAAGGAAAATGTTGGTGCTTTTTTGCCGTAAATAATTATTATCTTAACTCAAATCATTACTATTCGCTTTAAAAATAGGTGAAGTTAAAGCTAAATAATTTTAAATCTTCTTTTAAAAATCATGATATTTTTAACTCAAGTCATGTTTATTGGTCTAAGGTATTTATTACTCTCTTTAAGAAACCGCGTGCAAGAGACTTTTGCGTTTTGAATTAAGATATTATTTCTATCTGTGTACTGTTCTATTTTATTGAGGTGTGCAATAAAGAATATTTTGATTTGATTTGATTTGATGCTTTAATTTGCTGTGTTTTCTGTACTGGTTTTCTTTTTGAGTGTTGAGTTTTTCAATAAATAGTAATAACAGTATATGTACAATGTACATATTTGTATTGTATTGTATAGTACGACCTTAAGAGTCCGGTAGTGTTTTTTTTCGATTTCGCTCAACTTTTTGATGCGATTTTGCAGTAACTAACATAACTTCTATAATTTTGTATACATATTATGAAAGATCGTTTCTTTTTGGATGGAATAAATACAACGATTTTTTAATTTTATGCTTTATTTATAAATAATTCACCCTAATCTAACACCTGTTTCGCGATTTTTGCTTGGAGAGGTGAAAAGAGTAAGGTTTTTATTGATTTAAATTAAGTTATATAAGTACGTAAAATATATAAATACATTGGAAAATGAGTCGCCTGAGGAATAAGTGTAACAGTTTTTTTCATTTTCATATATATTTTTTGAGAGAGAGTGTGTTTTGCTAGAGCAATTTTGCTAAAAATTGCCGAAATTTTGGTGATATTTTTGGAAAGATACTAAAGTATTTTACAAACATAAAAATACAAAAATAAACTTCATTTCATGCTTTATTCAGATAATATAAAACATATTAGGGTCCATAACAAATAATAATTAAAAATCTTACGACAAAATTACACGAATCAACGTCCTCACTAAACATGCTCTGTAAGAATCGAGTTTTAAGGTATTAAATATTAATATATATAGACCTAAAGTACTTTTTTGCAATAACAAGACTTCAAGCTATCGTACCAAATGCAATTCATGTGCATAATGTCATTATTAGCGATTTTCGTTTTCAAATCGTTACCGGACTCTTAAGCCGCGTATCCAGCGAAGCAGCCTCGCGAGCCAAATGCTCGGTCCGTGTGGACGTGCCTCAAGATTGTTCGGGCGCACGTTGCCTCGGCCGAGCGTGCCTCGGGGTCGAGCCGTCGGCTGTCGGTAAATGCGACATGCTCAAAGGTGCCTCGGTGTGCGCTGTTCGATCGGTGTGGACGGTGGTGATGGTGAATGAATGAATGAATGAATAAATGCTTTATTGCACACCTCAAAAATTACAACACAGTAGAAAAAGATATAATTAACAAAAAAGAGGCAAACAACAGGCGGTCTTATCGCTAAAAAGCGATCTCTTCCAGACAACCTTGGGGTAGCGGAGAAGATAAAGTAGGTAGAAAAGTTAATAGGAGGTGCAAAAAACTTATTGAGGTGGTGGTAGTTGAGACTTCTGATAGCTCGGTCTGCCTCGCGAGGCTCGCCTGAGTGTCTCCGGGCTGATCGCGAGGCTGGCTCGCGAGGCCAGGCTCGCGATCCACGCCCCCGAGGCTGCCGCGCGAGCCAGGCATCCGGTGGAGACGCGGCTTTAAACGTAAGAGCGAAAGAGATGGAGACACATTTCGCTTTACTTTTTGACAGACCGTGGATTTACTTTTTTATTCTAAACATATTAAACGTAGCAGAACAATAACCAATTAAATCAACTTAAATATTCGTAGTCATATAATAGAGCTATATCTCTAAAACACGGCTACCTAAAACTAACCACGTTCAACGAATGTCCTCGTAGCTGTTTGTTCCACTTGCGATAACGCTCTAAATATAAAGTAGAAGAATGCGCCGAAAACAGATAACGATGAATGGAACAGTTATGCCGTGACGTCACTAATGCTCCGAGCGGCCGTGAGCCGTGAGTGGATGAAGACGTCATCGGACTGCACTTGAACACTTTCCGATTGTACTATCGGAGACTTGAAAGACGCCCGTTACACTGTCCTACGTCTATATGACCAGCGATATAACATTTATAGACAAAGCTCTGTACAAAACGGTCACATGATATTTCAGCTATCCCGTCACTCCATTCTCCAGTTTTTAATATTAAATAAATAAATACCATATACGAAATATCCCGCCATTTAAAGTAAGGTTGTGATACTTGTGATTAGATACACTGAGTGTTGATTGGTTAAAATTAAATTAAGTGCATAGGTAAGGTATGACGAACCTAGGGCTGCCATCCGTCCGGGTTTCCCCGGATTTGTCCTAGTTTGGAGGCCGTCCGGGGTGCGTCCGGGGAGGTTTTTAATAAGTGTCCGGGGAAAACCCGGACATTTTTTATGTGAGGAAACAACCCATTGAATTTAATTATGTAGTGCCATTATTTATTTGGACACGTCCGGGGAAAAAATGAAATTTACGCCAAATGTCCGGGTTTTTTAAATTATTGTCAGGGTTCGGCGAATTTAGAGATGGCAGCCCTAGACGTACCTAATATACGTCATACCTTACCTATGCACGGCGGCATATAGATATTGTCATCATATAAATATGACTGTCAAGTTTTATTTTTGAGGTCCAGCATTCCTTATATTAGTTCGTTACATCTTACGGGAGGACTTACGATAGGTGTACAGCGATGACTTATCGTTGAACTTACCTGTGAAAAAGAAAACAAGTTAGATATTAGTTAAGTTAAATTTAATTTAGGATATCTATTTTTGGAGCACGCTGTGTAATAAAGTTTATAAATAATTCTTACTGTGTTTGTTGATTTATTTGGGAAAGTTCATCTCTTTACTACTTTACTTTAGAGTTATTTCTATATTTCCTTTCAGAACCAATAGATCGTTCGATCGTACAAAGAAACATAAAGTGTCTAAAGATCTTTCAACGTGCTAGTAGCTGTTTCAATACAGCATAAAAATGTAGGAAATCTATGTTTTCTGTCAAGGTCTCGTGGTAGAGGGCTTCGGTAGTATGCCGTCTGGCACACGCTTAAAGCAACAAGAGGGTCCCTCATCGTCAACACACTGGGTCGGGTCCTCTTTGAGCTTTTTGGAAACCCAGGGTGTCCACTTTCTGGAAAGTCAGGGAAAGTCAGTGAAAAGTCAGGGAAGCTCGAAATGGCACTGGAAAGTCATGGAAAGTCAGGGAAATTATAATGAGGTCAGGGAAAAATATGGACCTGGAAAAAAATTAAGGAATATAAAAAATAATGGAAAACAAAAGTTTTGTTCTCTTGGTTATAGGTGAATCCAAAGAATTCAAAGAATTACTTATAAGGCGTCATACCTTCTCTATTTAGAATATTTTTTTAAGGTTTAAAAAATCTTAAACCCTCTCAGCGATTGCTAATGAGAAAGCCTTTGCTCAAGCTGACTAGTAACCCAGACTCATAGCATTGTATTTCAGTGTAGCAAGGATCTACAACATTATGATTTAATGTACAGTACCGGTCAAAAGTTTATCTGTAAATTCGGTTAAATGAAGCTATAACACAATGTACTAATAAAAGTATTTAATAATCTTTTATTACATAATAAATTAAAGGTAATTCTCTAATTTAAAACCACAATCAAATAAAAAAGATCAGTTTTTGCCAACTTTAGACTCTTCAAAATATCCGCCTTTTGCTTTCAATGCTGCCATACACACTTTCGGCATTCGCGTAATTAGTTTTTGCAGTGTTGATGTCGAAATTTTATTCCAACAAATGTATAGGTATTCCCAAAGCTGTTCTTTATTAGTTGGCCGCATTTTTCTCACACTCCTGTCCAATTCATCCCATAACAACTCAATCGGATTGAGGTCGGGCGATTGAGGAGGCCAATCCATATATTTTAATTCTTTTTGGTTCTCTTTGGATTAAATGTAGTTTTTGCACAACTTCGACGTATGCTTGGGATCGTTGTCTTGTTGGAAAACAAAACCTCTGCCTACAATCCGTTTTCCAGATGGAAAAGCGTGACGTTGCAAAATGTTATGATACATTTTCTTATCCATTATGCCATTGACTCTCACGAGATCACCAACTTTATCACCCGCAAAGCATCCCCAGACCATAACTGATCCTCCACCGTGCTTCAATGTTGGCATCACGCATTGCTTTATCATTCGTTCGCCTACTTGTCGTGGAACATATTGACGACGTCTCCCTCCAAAAATTTCAAACTTCGATTCGTCAGAAAATAAAACTTTAGACCACTGTTCAGACGTCCAGTTTTTGTGTTTCTGGGCCCATTTCAACCTCTTAACTTTATTCTGACTACGTAACAAGGGTTTTTTGGCAGCAATACGACCTTTTAGACCATAGTTTCGCAGACGCCGTTGCACTGTCGAAACCGATACTCGCTGTTCTCGGGTGGCGTTGAGTTCTTCGCAAATTTCTGGAGCAGTTAGAGTACGTTGGCGTTTGCTCTGCACGCAAATAAATTGGTCTTCGTTTTTAGACGTGACTTTTGGCCTACCTGATCGAGATCGACTGCAATTAAGACCGGTTTTTTTGTTTTCGTTTCAAAGTACTCACGACAGTGGTTTGAGAAACCTTCATTTTTTCAGCGATTTTCCGCGTCGTGTAGCCCTCATTTGACAGAGTTACAATAACAGCACGAGTTTCGACACTAAACTCGGCTTTGCGACCCATTTTAAATGATTTCTAACTTCACGAAATCTCATAGGAAATACGGAACAAAAATATTAAATGGATCAAATTTTCCGAATAACATAAAACGATTCCTCCAAGAGGTATTTTTATTGTTATTTGGTAGTCGAGGAAACAATTAAACGTTTGAAATTCAAAACATATTCTATATTTGAACATAATTAAATATGATAACCTTATTTCGCAGAGTGAACTTAAACTTTTGACCGGTACTGTACCATAATTAAATTTCTGCTTTTAGGATATGAAATATAATAAAAATCATACAGTTTTTTTTACAGTGATGTGTTAGAGTTTCATAAAACAGTGAATATGACTAATGAAATGAGTTCAAAATATTGTACGTTTAATAAAGTATGACTCAATCTAAGAGTGAGTCCAGAGTTTGCATATTGAAGTCGTAGGCGATCATAATATCAGCATTCAGCGTATTTAATTTTAGACAATGTTGCCAAATATTTAAATTGAGGAATATGGGTGAGCGAGCCGTAGTGTTACATAGAAAAGGTCCGAAACATAATATCAAAAATCTTGAAACTAAAATCAGTTGACCACTAATTAAACATTAGAATAACTTGTACCAAACACACACACACAGTAAAAACTACATTCCTGTTACAAAAAAGGTGCTTACGAACAATGTATCATTTGCCTTGGTTCCATTCGGTTAGAAATGTATTTAAGGAGAAGAAGCTTTTGACTCTAACTGGAATCTATATACTTGAACTCTGCCTCTTCATAAAGCGCAACGAAGAGTATTTCAAAAAAGTGTCCTCAAAAAATTGCAAAGTGCGATTACAATATAAATATAACTACTGTATGCCAACCTTCAAAATAAACAGTCAACTTATGTATGATAGTGCCTACCTTACTGCAATAAGGGTTTTCAATAACTTACCAATTGAAATTAAGTCTGTCGAAGGTAAACCATTTAAAACTGTATTAAAGAATTGGCTTATAAGCAGAGTTTTCTACAACATGAACGAGTTTTACCAGTATGTAAATAGTGCATGTTTGTATTAATTTAGTTAGTTATTAATAATTATGTTGTACGTCCATGTTGGACAAACTGTTGGTTCTTAATTGTAGTATTGTTAACATCTTTGTACACAGTTATGCAATAAATGATTATCTTATCTTATCTTATCTTATCTTATCCAACATTAAATGCAGTCCTGAACTGAACAAAATCTGCCATAACTCTTGCGACGGGGACGGGACTAAAATACAGCGTAACAAAATGTTCCCAGATAGCAAGATTGCTTTCAACAACTCTATGGGAAAGACAAAAGTTGTGTAATGTGACCAATCACGGAATAGCACACATGCTATGTCTGGATGTACAGAATTCGCGATTTAATTTACATTGATAAGGTGGCTTGAAAATGGACTATGCCTTGACAGATCTATAAAAGCATCAGGTTCGAGAATTTGCTTTTAATGAGCGAAAACAAAAAACCTTACTGTAATGAAAAATCCGTTACTAAAAGCTCCATTGGCAATCGTAGGATCTATTGTACATTCGCCATCAGATATATCAGAGCAGTTATACAAATATCTGAACAACGCCTCTATCGTCAAGGCAATAAAGTGTATGTTCAGATATTTGTGACCACTTTTGCCACTTCGATATATCTGATGGCGACTGAAACGCGTTTATACTTTGTGGGAGTGACGAGGCGAATAAACCGGTGAATAGCGCGTGGACTGTCTATAGGTACATGTCGCGTCGGGGAGTTATACCCACAGAGCTGAATATGTGAACGGACATTCGCGTTGGCACTCGTACGCGAATGGTTCGTACTTAGAACGTTTCGACGAGCATCTACTCAAATGCGAACATACAAGTGTAAACGTAGTATTTATTAAAAGGGATTACCAACCATTTTATGGCTATTTCAAAGCAACAAACCTCTAGCGTCATTTGTAGATGTTGCCATAATGGACTTGATAAATAAATCTAATGGAGAACTTGTAACGACGAAAGATCTCGACGCTTTGTCTCCTGAAGATATTATAACATCGATTTAAAAAACACCGAAAATGTACTTGTCACAGAACACTACCACAAGAGTTTCGAAGCTTACCGCATTAAATAAAATAAATAAAAATAATTAAATGCAATGAATAACTTCAGCTATTATTTAAAATTTGAAAAAAGATCGATTCGTTTTGATTCGTACGCTGCACGCTGTAAGACATACGGAATCAATACAACATGCTGATATTGTGCTAGGAATATTGCGCGACTCTGGAAAAATTACAACGGAACGTATACTTACAAAGGAAAAGTGACCAAGGTCTCTGGTGCCTAGGGCTGCGATGAAACCAGCGTCTTTAGCATTCGCTGCAGGAGCCCTAACTCCTAGGCTAACGGGTTATTTTAAGTAGGAGTTTGTGACCGGGATGCGATGCAGAAGACGCTTGTTCGATCCCATTCCTGGACACCGGACGCTTTTTATGACATGCATATATTTCAGTTTATAATTTATATGTATAGTAACCAAAGAGCTCAAAGAGGACCCAGTGTTTTGACGACGAGGGCCCTCTCGTTCCGTTAGCCGTCAACACAGTGAATCCTCCTGTTTTTAAAGGGTCGGCAACGCGCATGTGACACCTCTGGAGTTGCAGGCGTCCATAGGCTACGGTAGCGGCTTACCATCAGGTGGGCCGTATGCTTGTTTGCCACCGCCGTTGTAGAAAAAAAATGTAGCGTGTCCATATACTTAAAACTAACAATTCAAAATTGGTCTCTAATGTCTCTATACATACTTTTGTTCTGAAACTTGATTCGATTTTGTAAAAATTCAACAGACAGACTATTATGGATGCGCATATATTACGTTAAGTAATATTTACCTACACATTGAAATGGAGACACAAAAAAATGCGATACTAAAGTCTTGCGTATGGAAATTCGACTACCTTGAGCTAAAAATAGTAAAAATGTTTTTGTAGATGGACATTTTGGTCAGGGAAATTTCAAAAAATGGTCATGGAAAGTCATGGAAAAGTCAGGGAATTTTTTTGGGGGTTTATAGTGGACACCCTGAAACCTTACTCACCACCAGGAACACAACACAACACAACAGTTGATGAGTTGACGTAGTAACTTGCATAGAAGCTTTGCAGCCGTCGAGCAGTTAGTGTGCAGCTGGCGGGCAGTTCCAATACATGTTGCAGCTTGGTAGCAGTCCGTATGTATCGGCCCTAATGCGGCTCTCTCGTGCCAGCTTAGTTCCGTATAAGGGGAGATTACAGTGTATTAGCGTATAGTATTGCTTGCGCTTCCAGCAAGAATAGCGAGAGCAGTAGAAGCGAGTTGAACCTAGTCTGAGTGAGAAAATCGGATCAAATCACAGTGTGAAGCTAAACCAAGGCTTCAAGAGAACGAGGCGTCAAATATGACGTCACGATCTTTTGACGTTGGAGTTGAACTCTGTATTGTCACCTTCGACCTGAGCGTATGCTACAATGCGTCAGTTGAGTAAACATTATGTTCTTTTCAGACATTTATCAATTTTTATCTTATTGTAAAAACGAAATAACACCGCGACTGATTCCGTCAGTACAGCTAGCACAATATAAACAAACTTGACACAACTTTTATATTGAAATCTTACTGTCAAATTAACAAGTTTTGAAATAAGAGTTATGTCGGGCGCGCAAGTTAAAACATAGAGGTGAAAATTGGTTCCAATTCCAACAAACTTTTGTTTTGGAAAATGGCTTTATTTAAATGATTGCAGCGCCACCTACGCGTTGCATTGTACGTTTATCCTTACCAGAAAGCGGTATAGGTAGCTCGAAGAAGTTGGGAAATAGTCTCAAAATCAGTGAGTATCCTTCGTCAAAGTAGTTGCAAGTAAGCACCAGCAATCCCTTTGTAACGAGGGTCCGAGCGATTCTGCTGATATTTAAATTTCACGTCCTACCCTATCCCACGTCTAGAACTTTCTAAATTTCAGCAACAAATTCGATATTGTACCTATACAAGAAAAAAACGTAAGCGCAAACCGCCAAATGGTACCTTTCCCATAATAATGACACAAAAATCTGGGTAAATTGAATCTCTTGGGAGTCAATTATAAACGTATTAGCTATTAGACTTGATACCTACTCGAGGGAAATAAACTTGCAGTAGACTTATTAATATTCTGAGAAGATATTTGATTTGAAACATAATAACTAACGAGCTTTTGATGCGTGGAACGTATATTGGATATCCGTACAATATTTGTCCAATGTTACTTTGATGATATTAATCTCGCGGCGTCTCCTTTTATGACTATAGGTAGTGAAACCTGCGTAAATGGGATCTGAGCATTATATAGCGTTAAACAAGGTATGATATTTAAGTCTAATTTAACCCACAGCTTGTGGTTCATTTGAACGTCATGAGACAACAAAAGTTAGAAAAGTCAACATTAGCGATCGTTAGATCTCCAGACCAGCGTTCAAAACAATATTAACACGACATTATTGATGTTATTGCCAAGAAAACAAGAGTGTGTCAAGATAATTTTGAGCACCTCACTCGTTTAGCTGGTGCAGACTGTACAATCGTATCATTCGCGACGGATACTATTATTATACGCCCCTAGTCCAGTAGTCGCCGGGCACGGCAAATAAAGCGGAACAAATCGTGTCCGCAAGCCAATCTAGACGCTAGTCCTTCGGGAGTGGGGCTAAATTAGCACGTCAGTTCGAGGGATGCCGCCCGTGGGAAAAGCGGGACGTGTTGTGATTGGCGAGAGCGAGAGCGCGACACTCCACGTTTTGAACGAACTGTATATGGGCCATCAAGAGAGAGCGACAGTTTTCATAGTGCTATGTCCATCCTTAAAATCCTATAAAGGATGATATGATATGTCCATCCTCCTAGCGTTTATCCCGGCTTTTTGCATGGGTCAATCATACCTGGGGTTCGCTCAGTGACTAATCCTGTGAATTGGTGTAGGAACAAGTTTTTATGAAAGCGACACTTACAATTTTTTTAACCTCAACATTCATTCATCCATCATGTTCAAGAGTCATTGGCCATTATACGCTCTAAAGTGCTATTAAATAAGACAGATGTTGTGGTACATTCAGCCGCTTAATAAATTACATGGCCATGAAGCGATCAGTAATTCACCGTAATCTACTTAGTGCTAATCTCAAACAACATTTGTCGAGATCTAGTATCAGGTGTACTCTGATCTCTGATGGGTTAAAAATTAAAATATGGTTAAGCGAGCGAAAGCCAGCAGTTTTCGAGCACCAGTCTAAACGGTATACATTAGCACAAATGGGAATTCTATGAAATAACTTATTCCCTTAGTTTCCAGCGGGTACAGATGGGAATATATGGTTTAAACACGACCTTGCGATCAGTAAAGAGCAAGGATATTAGGTACATCCTATGGAAACACCGTCTCCGTTACTCCTGCTTGAAGATGGATGGAATGGTCATTTCAATCCCAACGACCGGAGAAATAGTCGTCTCTTTCTTTTTGACATAGGAGGCAAACGAGAGAGTCGAATCGCCACCCATAGACACCTGCAACACTAGAGGGGTTACAGGGGAATTGGCGGCAGATTACCTGAAGGTTTGAAGGTCATATGGAACTGGTCATACGATCACAACCACTGCATGCGACAGTTCATTCTACAGTTTTGCTGTGTACGGCAGGAAGGGTGATTTCATGAGATTGTCTTGAAAGTGGCTAATGTGCTATTTTCAGAAACGTTTTAAACTTGGTATTATCGTCTGATAAACAGGTTATTCGTGCGACAGATGGTGATGAATTAAAACTAAATAATAACTGGCCAAATTCATCAAAATCAGATTCTCCTATGAACATGACAATTCGATACTAGTATCGTAAGGAGATTTTTCTATATTACCTACTCGTACACTCACATCGGCACATCTCGCATGTATGTAAGTTTGTAAACAAAGATCAAAAGTGGGGTAATTACCATTAAGGTATGACATTAACGTGCACTTATTTAACAGGACGACATTAGTACATTACGTACCTAGGGCGGTAAAATAAAGAACGGCTCAGGTCGCGGGCATTTGTGGCCCGAACCGAAGGTAAGGGCCATAAACAAGCGATCTGAGGCCTTCTTTATTACCGCCCGTGGTGCGTACACAATTTTACGTCTTCTCCTGGGTGTGAAGCGAGATTTGCCGCTGCGCCCGTGGGCGGCAAATCTCACTTACCGCCCAGAGTGACGTAAATATGTTTGTGGTGATAATGCGTGCAAATAAATGTATTTCGCCCGCGCTCGCCAAACGTTTGGAACAACACTCCTGATGATACGCTAATCTTAGTGATTCATGCATTAATCGCATTTCAAAAAGTTCTTAGAATTCCACACTAATTAAGGATTTCATAGTCGGCTCACTTCGAAAATCCTTATCGTAACTAACATCGAAAGCAACTTCAAACTTCCTTATTGTTAAGTGAATAACGCGTGGAGATCATTTTGAGCACCTCACCCGCTTCGTTACTTCTGCTGCTGACTGTACGTATAAACGTATTACATGTTGAAGTGACGTCGAGAAATCCCGGTCACGCCGGCACAATCAATTGCTTAGATATTTATTGATAATGTTAACGTGTCCCAAACCCAAATATTTGGGACATGACTCACTCGCACTACAGCTAATAGATTAGATTCATAGAACATCACATCTCTATGAGCTCGTTCGTAAACAGTGCAACCTCGATAACACGAGTCAAAGGAATCTAAAAAAATCGTCTCAGCGATTTTTCATGTAACGGAGAACGGAGAGAAGAGAACAGACTTAAAGGAGGTATCAATTATCGTGAAAAAAATGTTTATTATTTTGAGTTTGTGCAGACATTTGTGTTTGTCTGTTATATGCTTCCATTGATTCCAGTAACCCGCGGCTTGGAATGAGCCCAACTTACTTCGATGACAACTCAGGACAGACCGTCCTGGCGCATGAGAACGAGGAGAGCCGACCCCAAATAATGGGATTAAGGCAAAGAAGAAGGAGATGCTTCCATTGATGAATGATGAAACTGAATGCCAAATTGTCCTATTTGTTTGGGATTTTAGCCAAGATTAGTTGAAACATTAAGCGATGGCGATGGTCCTTAGATAGGCATTGACTCGATAAACAGCGCTATAATTATATCGAGGTTTCAAAAATGTAAATATGCTTACTCTTGTGGACTACCTACTAGTTTATCTGTTCCGCGACTACACCCTACCAGTGAATTATTTGCGGCATTCTTTACGACCTATCTGGAAGATATACAGATCCGCGAGACGCAAATAGAATTGCTGGATTAACTGCCAACTAGTTTATTGCTTCGGCCAGTTTCTAGGATTCTTTATTCGGTACAACTAGCAGCGGAAGTATCTGTGTGGGCAAGATAGTCAGTATAATCTTGACAAGTTCTTACTATCTTGACAATTACCTAGTGCCAAGATTCGGCTGATGAGTTGCTGATTGCACAGTAATAATGAGCGTTAAACTTACTATTAGGTGTTAAAAGTTTAACATGTCGTCACTGCCTGTGGCAGCGTAACACCCTAATCGATTAGAGTGCGGTTTTAACACTTTTAACTTATTAATACTTATTATGTATGGCCTTATAATTTTGCTTTTAGTAAGTATTAACTGAAGTAGCTATGCATTTGAGGTGTTCAAAATTATGTATTTTGGTATTTTTGGTACGACCTTATATACCTTGTGTTATTTATTTGGTTACAACCTCATTTCCTTCATTCCTCGATTCACCGCATTTGATAATCCAGCTACCAAACAAGATTATTTTTCCCCATAGAAATTCAATTATGTTATGGTCTATCTATACGAGTATAATCCTGTCCGATGATCTGGTTACCAAATAAGAAAATTAGTTCCTTGTAGAATGCGAGTTATCAAACTTGGTTATCTAAGAGGAGCAAGCGAACTTGAACAAAATGCTTTTACTTCCCTCTATTATTCTCAGAATTTAAATGCAATCAATGCTAAGGTCCTCACATACCTGAATCATGCGTTTGAACTTTGCCGTACCTATTTCACAAGACATTACTGAGTCACGCCAGGATGGAGAGCGATAATGGCGACGCCGTGTACGGACTTTACGGTGTTTCTTAGATTCTTATACCTAGAGTCATTGGTTTGATACTGAGAACTAGAAATAGGTGGACAAGAGCGAGTTGGATTGACGTGTAAATGGTGTGTAGATATTTATTTTGATGTTGATGCTAACAATAAAGTAGAAAGTTGGACGACTATGTTCTCTGCTAATTTGTGTTGATTATTATCTTCACTGAATTGCAAACTCTCCACATTTTAGTTATTAAATACCTACTTATTTACATGTCGACATATTTATGATATGCGGTGCATGTCTGTAAACGCACAACCAGTAAACATATGAAACAACGTAGTTTCCGGCAGTATAGTTATCCAGTCAGCGTGTTCGCACCGCAAGCATCCCGCCCCGCGCAAACCGGCTCGCATCTCATCATGGCTGGCATTGACCTTCAGCTCCATGTGTGCAATATTGCCGCGATCAAACAAACGATCGAAACCAACTACACTCGTCATTTACAGATAGTGAAAAGGTTAGAATAAAAACTCTTTTGCTTGTAATGTAATCTGTAGTATCTTCGACGGAAAAGATCGGTAATTAAAAAAAATCGAAAAGAAAAACACGATAACTTATTATTTTTTTTGTTGTTAAAGGGGCTGTGACTGCTGCCATCCCTGTACAAGTTTACGATTTGAAGTCATGAGTTGTACCCCAACTTCGTATAATTATAGGTTGGCGGCTTTTAGCAGTAAATCAGCCAGTGCCATACAAAATCGTACCTTACGATTTTCGGGAAGTTAATAATGGATAAACACAGGGGAGAAGAATTTATAATAAAATAATACAAAGCATCAAAGCATAAATTTGCGCTGACCACGCAAATCGTTGGCGTGTTTTGCCTCCTGTTCCCACTGAAATACCGAGAGCTCTCAACACTCAATAAAGCACAAAACATAATAAATTCCCACTTGAGAAACAAAAGCGTGTAAATAAACCCGGCGACGGGTCGACGGCTATATCTGTCTCTTCAATTAAGCAATGATAAGATCGGAGGCAATTCAAATGTTGATTTCGCTAACGGCTACAAACCATTGTAGTCTGAAGTACTCTGATGGCTCCTCTACATGATGGACCATCATAGGAGGGAGCTAACGATATTGCGATCTCGTTCCGTCGTATAGCTGCGTCCCAATGATGGCACATCATGTAGAGCAGCCATGAACTAGGCGTCCGGTCCGTATAACGACAGACAGACCAGGCCTATAACCGCGTACGGCGCGTACCACTTCGTTCGTTCGTCTATTTGCATCACTATTTTTCGAATAAGTATGCAAGAGCGATAGAGACGGAGATAACGAAATGTCGATTTTCGAACTTCGCGGTAGGCCCACTGCTGGAAATGACATCAAAAGGGTCAATTAAAGATAGAACATGGTGACTTCTGCTATATGCTAAACGAATGCTAACGTATACTTCATACGGGGTCGGATCCCGTTGATCCTTTGCGTTCTGCTGCCACTAGAAGCACACTACCGAGGCCAGTGAGGCCGTAGTGGCCGTACCCTTACGGAGCCTTATTTTTTCCCAATAATCCATGCAGCTTTACTACCTGACGTTTCAAATTGAGAGCTCAAATTACACTATAGTAGCGGCTAACAGTCGAGTACAAACAGTTTTATGAATGGAATGTATAGCTCTTCAACTTGTCAAGTATTCTAAGAACGAGTCTCTGCCTCGAGTCTGTTTCGGTTTTCATTCCGTGACATCAGATAACCCGAAAAATAAAAAGATCTTATAAAAGCTTCGTTCCTGCGCATCGGAGCAAGTGCATCGCATTGTTTCCTATGCACTTTGCCAATAAATATGTCAATTTGGTTTAATAATTTGGGGTAGCGTTGCAAAAAGCACTCAGCTGTGGATGGGCAGAGCGCAGCGCGCAGGTATCAAGGCAAGGTGATGTTTCGTAAACTCTTCCTTTTCCCAACGGACGTACTTTACCGTGAGTTCATCCTACGTAACAATATCTAATTTTAGTACTCCTTCATTTCGGAACGAACTGCCAAATGGTAAACGTATATTTACATTCAATAGTGTATTTATTATGTGGAGATGAGGCTTGAACCGACAGAATAAAAACGTTACAAGGGTCTTCAACTTCAAAGAAACATAAACCTGTATTCTACTGAGAATTTTGACTGAAGCTTGTAAGAAGAAGGTCCTTTATGGTTGAGGTATAGTAAAAGTATGTGTTGTTTTGGTTCCAAGGCGAGGAATCATGATTCGAAGCACGAGCGGTCCCTCGGTGCGTGTACGTGGAGTACGGCGCTGGCATTAATACATGTTAATAAGCCGACATGCAGTGCTGATGGAGAAGACGGTTGTTTTCGAAGGTTTCTTGCGCTATTGGAATGCTTTTACTAGGTTCAGCTACCACGACTAGACTGCCGATATAATATAAATATCCGTCTCGCACTGACAAGTAATTGTGAGATGAGGGAATTGTGATGGACTTTACACCTGTAAGGTTTGGAAAAGGCCTCTAATTCAGCGGTGGCTATCAGCAAGTAGCGCTGCCTCGCTTAAAGCCAGTTCTTTCCCGGCCGAGTGAAGGATTACCATACGTAATCGCTCTGCTATTAAAATGGAGTGAGATATTCTAGCACGCTTCGCTATGCAACATTTTTATTGGGGTGGCTGTTGAGAGTGAATCAATATCACAAAATAAATCCTATTACCTACGACCTTCGTGGCATCTTAAGTTTGTTATAGCTTGCAGGATTATCTTTGATTTGCGTACTCATGGGCATCGGCAATTTATCGGCTTTTGGACTAAATGAACTCGATTTTCCAACTTTTTCAACTTGATTAGCCTATTCAACGAGCTTAATAAAATTACAAGTTATGAACCTAGTCGGGCTTTTATTGACTTTTTAAACTAGGCGCGGCGGGTTTCAGAACAAAGCACAAATTATTCCTGACTGGCGCCAAGCAGGTAAAATTACTAAGGATTAGGGATGTATTTCGATTGCACTTATTGAACGCAGGCGAATCGAATGATATGCACTGGCGAACCAGTCCTGCTGTGTCTTGTCTTTGTCAATTTGTTTTAAAAGGCCTACCTCAGGGCACCATGATCGTACGGATAGCGTGACAGAACCTTGTATAAAATGACAATTGACACCATTTTAATCGTTGATGTTAATTTCACATTATCGACGGACAATTAGGTATGTCATCCATGATAATGAGATAATGCCATATCCATCATAGGCCTGCTGGGGTATAACAAGCAAAGTTATCCATGTGATAAAACAACAGCACATTCTGTCGCTTGCAAAAGACATAATATACCTACAGTCACTATCATGCTGTCACATACTCAGTGTGACCATGAGCACCATATCCGTAGTTGATGCATAGTAGCTACATATTGCAGTCAATGCGGGAAGTTATAATTTAAATCGGAACTACACAATATCATTCTGCAGTATTCATGCATTTCTAACTAGGCAGCCAATGTAGGCTATTCAAGTTTTGATTGTATTTGTTATGTGCTGCAGTGTAATGTTACTATTATTCAAAGACACCCCAACAAAGGCTGCAAGCACATATGACATGCTCTTACACACAATTACACATAATGGGGTTAATTTATTTTTAACAAACAGATTTTTTTGAATATCTAGAGCTTTTGATGATATCGTTCTTTTTTGATGACATTGGGTTTATGTAGAAACCTCATCATAAATTATAAATATTAAGAATTTTACAAATCTACCTCATTCATAGTCAAGAAAGAACTCTTAAAATGGGTCACTTTGGGACTTTGCACATCTCCGTGGTGCGCCGGCGCCATCGACTCCGCGCGACCCACGAAATATTATGTTTCGATGCGATTCGCGAAACTTGGGCTTTAGCACATTTCCGCGGTACCTACAGCGATACAACTCTTGTTTCGCTCTCGTTCCACTGCGACTTAGCTTAGGCCATGTTCAGATCAGATGACGAGCGCTGACATCTGAACATGGCCTTAGCGGCGAAACGTGCGGCGCGATACCGCGTTTTCGATACCGCTGCAGTTAAATATGTGCAAAAGCCCTTCAATCATATAGGAATTTCCATACCACTTTTTCTTTGCGTATTTTAAAATCTGGTATCCCTAGTAGGTACATAAGCAATAAAATTATCATAAATGTTTATCAATGCAATCTCTGATAACTAACATATTCAAACACAAACATGGCCGCTACTGATAATTATAGAAATATGAGAGAGTTAACTGATAGTGTTTGTTCCACATATTTTACTGCATACCAGCTACCTTGAACACGCAAATATTTAGAATAGAATTAGTAGGTATGTATGTTAATACTTTATGTACTTTCAAAAGTGGTTAAAAATTAAAATACATAGATAACAGAAGAAAATACAATATAGGTATGTAAGGTAAGGGAATACCTACTTAGTATAAGTATAAAGAAAGTTGCTATCACCTGTGTTTACGATGGAGGACTTTCTGCTCAAACTTTACTAAAGTGATGATTTCTCATATTTGCAATAATTCCCATCACTTATTTTATTACCTTCTTAGTCTCTATTTGGCCCAATGGTTAACTGGTAGACAATGCCTTTTGGTATTAAGTTTGCATATTGTTTTTTTTACTCTACAATAAAGTTTACATAAATAATATTTCAAGTTTTACCTTGACATCATAGTATATAAACATAAAACAAGCCAAGTGCAAGTCGGACTTGCGCACGGCACGAGGGGTTCCATACCATTATCTATAAAAACGGCAAAAAAATCATGTCTGTTGTATTGTATGCAGGGCTTGGAACAGGTATGTTTTTTTAAACCCAATATATTTCTTTACGCCCTCACACACGCCTTAAAACTAAAATGGAGCTGGGCAGGTCATGTAGCTCGCATGACAGACAAAAGGTGGACCATACTAACCACTAAATGGAAAGGCCCAGATGGCAAACGACCCTCAGGCAGGCCAAAAACACGCTGGGCCGACGACATACACCACATAGCTGGAAAACAATGGATGGAAAAAGCAAAACAGAGAGAGAAATGGAAGAACCTGGAGGAGGCCTTCACCCAAAGCGGGATCCATACAGAAGAAAATAAGTCAAACTAGATTCAAACTGTAAAAATGAAATGTTCTGTGGAATTAAAAGGCTATATTATATTATTATTATATTATATTATATTTCTTTATTTTATATAGTATTAATGTAGAACTCAGTATTGTATTTAGGAAACTTCGTATTATAAGACTGTTTGATTAACAAAGATCCCAACCAATTGATAACCTCCTCCTTCGAATTCTTGAAGTCGGTTGAAAATGAAATTGTAAATGAACCAAAAAAAACCAAAAAATACTGGTATTTTAGTATGGAGCAAATACCGGTATTCAAGCCCTGGTTGTATGGGAGCCTCCATACATATTTATTTTATTCTGTTTTTTAGTATTTGTTGTTATAGTGGCAACAGGAATACATCATCTATGAAAATTTCTTAGATGATGTATTCCTGTCTTAGTCATAGGGTCCCGTTTTTACCCTTTAGGTCCGGAACATTAAGAACTATATCAATTACACTATTATATGTAAGCGCTGCTTGGGCACTCCTCAAACAGGCTCCAAATTACAGGACACCTCGGGAGACCCGGACCAGACAGGTGGAAGTACCAACTATAAACCTTATACTTTTGCGAGGAAATTTAATTCAAGTTGGTATTTCATCCAACCATGGCAAAGCCAAAAGCAGGGTTTGTGATATTAGCACCATGTTTGCATTTTGTATTTAAACTAGCGAAATGCCCCGGCTTTCGCACGGGTGCAATTATACATATAAACCTTCCTCTTGAATCACTGTATCTATTTAAAAAAAACCGCATCAAAATCAGTTGCGTAGTTATAAAGATCTAAGCATACATAGGGACAGACAGCAAGAAGCGACTTTGTTTGTTTTGTGATGGTTGTATGCTTATTTTGATGAGAGGCTTCAATTTTTTTATTGCCATGGTGAAATGGCTTCATTTTACCTTACTAAAAAAGAAGAGGAGCTTTACATCAAACCACCACCATAGTTAGTGCCAGCTATTTAACCTATTTTTGGACTACTTAAAATATTGTATTCAAAAATATTGATTTTGCTCCAGAAAATGTTTTAAGCCATTATGTTTAATATTTATCACATTTCAAAGACATGTATTGTGGTCAAATTTTATCTTGTAATGCTAATGGATAAATTAGATCATTATCCCCATTAACTTTAAAGTGGTTATTACTTATTAAATATTACAATGTCCTTGAACTTTGAAGATGAAAACTTATTTAAACTAGGTATGTTATAACTTTTTTTTTACATAATAGCCTTATCAACGACAAATACACCCATGGATTTTAATAAGTACCTTGTTAAAAATATTCTTGGACAAGCGAGAGCTGGTTACGTTTCAAATTTCTTCATAAACTGTTCAAACTGCTGGAGTGACTGAAATTTAGACAATCCGGCGAGAATCGAGTTCTAAAGATGCGCCACTGATAATTAAAATTGTTGAGTAAGCCATTAACAATTTTATAACTGATAAGATGACAGTTATTATTCATGTATTTACTAATAACTTGTGTCAATAGCAAACACGGCATACAAATCTTACTTTTTATCGTAAAGGTGTAAGTGCAAGAATGTTTACAAAAAACATAGTAAAAAATTCGAAGGATGGCAAATTACGTTAGTAACTTATTCGATATCAGGATATCACCCAATTTTCAACTTCAAAAGTTTAAAACAGAAGTACTTACAGTTAGCAGATAACGCGTGCTTCCTTTATTTATTAAAAGTCCACCATTAAACGCAATGCATTGACCACTGAGCCGAAACTCAGCAATTCCCCGATTGACCAAGTCACAGCTGTCTTACACAGTTCACTGGTATAAGACAATGCTACACAACACTAGTTTATGACCGCCACACGCTCCAACAAAAGAAAAAGGTAAATATTAATCACAATGTAGGAGAATTCATTTGGAGAGCACAAATCACTCAAATTCTACCCGAGTCCACACTACACCTCACCACACCACCATTACTGCGCATCCGGCAATTCGTGGTTTTGTTAAAAGTGACATTAGCAGTGTTGCCATAATAGGTATCGCGATTCCCTTAATTTTCGTTGTTGTTTCCTTGTTGTCTCAAATCAAGTATCTTTATTTATATTTAGAGGTGAAACACGCGTTCGTCCAAGAAGGACAGAATACAGGCAACGCGACTAATTTTAAAACACGTTTCAAGATAATTGAAAGCATAGCGTAACCTTGCCTACATAATTTAGCCGGTTTCTTTTTTGCTCTTAAAAAGGAAGTGAAGGGTAACAAACGTTTTGTACTTGTACTTAGGGCCTTTTGGAAGTAAGCAATAATCACAATGTGAGAATTGTGAGACTATGACAGAACCAACGATAATGTCGCCTTCTCTGTCACACATATTGAAATGTTATTATTGAAAGTTTATAAAGTATTATTACCATGATAGGTCTACAGGATGTAACAAAAATACTGGTGATACGTTTAAGGGCATAATGGGGTTGGCAACTGTCAACGGTTTGCCCAGATGGCGCCAGCATAGCTAGGTCCCTTTCACTAGTATTGTTGTATGGGATTTGGCTTAAAGGCTAGCCCATCCAGGTCAAAAAAAATTAAAAAAAAAAACAAGATTTTAACACTATTTTTAGGACTGACAGGTACCAGCTAAGCTGGCGCCATCTGTAAATACTTTCCACCGGCCAACCCCATTGGTATCGTATTGCGAGTAGGAAAAAGTAGGAGAAAAAATTTTTGGACGTGAAAAAAGTATTTTTAGTGTGGGGCGAGTCGTCCCAGCTGGCCAACCCTCCATACAAAACCAAAAAATTTTTTCGCGAGAAAATTATTTTTTCTTAGTTTTTCACAATAAGAATACGATACCAATTATGCCCTTAAAAGGATCACCAGTATTTTTGTTACACCTTGTATAGGTACAGGTAGTATGTCTGTCTTGTCCTGTCTTTATATGTACACAATAATATAGGTACAAGCCAAGAGGTATTGTAGTGTTCATAACCGAAAGTGTTAATCTTAGTAATATTCCCAACTCACCTCATACCTCATTGCTATGATCATAACCCCCTGTGGGTTGAGGTGGAATTTCCCATTATTTTGTGTTTATAATTAAAATTCCGAAATTAAAATGAATCAACAGATAATCAGTAAAAAACTAAAATTCATAGGTACGACCGGAATATTTTAAAGTATTTTTAAGTATAAATCAACGAGCCATATGTAAAAAACTTGTATCTTACTTTAAACTTCTGTTTGGTCCCTTTCCACTACTTATCCCATTTTATCTTAGGTAAGAAAAATCCTGTTTCTGTAAAACGAAATAAAAAATATCTTCAATTTTAGGAGTTGTAGAGGGCTGGCCACATTTTCAACGTTTTTTTTTTCTATATACTAAACCTACGAATATATATCATACAGCCAGTTAGTTTATTGTTCCGATAAAATATTATGGCTAAATGTTTTTATTATTTTTTAAAACTTTATACAGGCAGAAAGATTATGAAATTAAAAGTAGATTATATTTTCGAATGCATTTGACATTCAAAATAGGAAAATAGATGAAACACACTATAGAAAAATACGCTCCGGGAAATTGTCATTGTCACCAATGTCAATAATGTCAATGTCACTGTTCTTGGACGTCAGGACTCAGGACGTCTTGGGCGAGCTGCCATCTGCCATCAAATTCATCAATAAACAAAACTGACGTGTACCTTCAAAACAATATAAAATATAATTATCATTGTAGTTCATGATTTTGTGAAAATGGCGGAAACCCAAAGATTGCCCGATGAGCGCGTGCCCCCAGGGGATGCAGCCAACACGATGGGGAATGGAGACGCGCCACAGCCACCGCTTTCGGATGGCGACAGTCTGCCACCGCTTTCGGAGCGGGAGGCTTACTTCGTGGCCCTGCGAGTATGGATCCAGCAGGCTAGAATGTACCAGAACCTGTCATCATGCTTTCCCTACTACATGATGGCTTTTCGAGGCCTTAATCCCGCTCAGAGCAACGTGCCTCTTCTTAATAATAACTATCAGTTTCAAGGGCAACAGTTTCCTTTTCACATGCCGAATCTGCCACGGAATCCACCCAACCCGCCGCAGCAGGAGACGCTTACGCCAGCTGAAGGTATTTACCACAAAATATTTCATAGTGGTTTTATTGTTTCTCTTTTGTAATCAAGATTTTTCGTCACAAGAAGTCTGGTAGTAAGTGTTCAAATTTAAGTCATGAATTGTTACAAAAATCATATAATCTGAGTTAGTCACCACTACATAGATATACGAATTATAGGTCTTTAATCTATGTATGTTGATTAGAGGAAATCAATGTTTTTAAGATTAATAAATTTTCCTAAAGAACTACAGAAAATTGTTACTGCTCCAATTTGTTTTATCTAATCTTTCATCATCTTCATAATTTTTAAGAGCCTGGCTCTTGTCAGTGGAGCCATTCTGTTTTATTCTCTGCAAATGTTTTTAGCTCTTGATACATCATGACGTTGGCTTTTTCTTTGGCTTGATCTAGAAAGCGTCTTGGTCTCTCTCAGCCTCTTATTTTTGCTACTAACCCTTCAATAATAGTTTTTATATTATTATAGTCATGCATGACATATCACGTGCCCCCACATATTTCCCCTTCTGTGTTCAATCGTTTTGAGCAGACATCTGATATCCCATCTGTTATTTTTTCAATGTTTTCAAAGTTTGTATTTGATTTAATAACAAACTATTATCTGTTATCCCCTACCAAATTCAGCACTTCTTTAATCATTCTTCTCTCTCTCCAGCTTATCCCTTCCATTCTTCTCCATATCCACATTTTAAATGCACCTAATCTTTCTCTATCACACTTGGTTAATAGCCATGTCTCGCTTCCATATCTAATCTTTATGTTAATGAAAAAGAGAGCCTCCTTGTTAGCAGTATTTAAAAAAAAACTCAAAAATTTAATCATTATTGCAGTGATCGCCCGGCATGGAGGCTACGAGTATGTGATCCCCCCGCTGTACAAGCGGCTTGCGGCCGAGTTCATTGACTTCATGCTGCTGTTCATACTTAAACTCATTGTCACCTTCATAGCTGTGGACATGTTTGAGTTGATGTAAGTATGCAATCAATAGTACATAGTAGAGGGTACAGTGTTGCAGTGATCGCCTGGCACTGAGTCTACAAGGAAGTGGTCCCTCGGCTACATGTTTGAGTTGTATCGTATACATATATCAGTATACAATAGTACATAGTGTAATGTGGGGGTATGAGAGATATAGAGATATGAATGTTATTACAATCTATGGATATGAATGTTATTACAATCTATGGATATGAATGTTATTACAATCTATGGATATTTAAACATCCTCCAAGCCTGCAAGTACGGGTTCCTGGGATTGAATCCTTGTAAAGGCATTTATTTGTGCTTATTGTTGATAATAATACACTATTTGTACTTGAGTTTTCATGTGATTTCGGAAGGTTGCAATCATTTTGCCCCACGATAACCTTGACTAGGTTAGTTTGTGTCAGATTGTCTTATATTATAATATTTATTTATTTAATAAGTATGATAATATTTATTGGAAGTAAAGTTTTTCGATTAGAGTTTGCACTATTCGAATTACACACATGCAAAAAATAAATAAATGATTTAAAAACTATTTTCATTGTATATTTTCAGAGATTTGGAAAAGTTCGACATCACAAAATTTACTGAGCATTACGACGACTACAAGTATGCGATGGAGCTCACTTCAGAAATTCTGTTCCTAGAAATAATATACCGGGTGCTGGTCTGCATATTTGAGGTGTGTATAGAGCAGTAGTAGAGTAGCTAGGTTATTATAGTCAAAGCTTATTTACAGGCTACTTGTACAAATTAAAATTATTTGGACTAATTATAATTTATGGCACTTTTTTTTTTTTTAAACATGACTAACTTGTTTGGCCACCTTAAGGGCCAGTTACGAGTCTGGGGTAGTGATAAGGTCAGTCTCGCGGCCTGAAGGGCCGCGAGGCTGCCAATTTATGGCACTAACTTCGCCATTTTTACCATTTTTTAGGGTTCTGTAGTCAACTAATAACTATTATAGTTTCGACATGTCCGTCCGTCCGTCCGCGGTCTAGCTCAGTGACCGTTAGCACTAGAAAGCTCAACTTTGGTATGAGTATGTGCATTAATCATGCGGACAAAGTGGTAGAATAAAAATATTTTTTATTATGGTACCTCCCATACACACGAAGTGGAGGGTGAATTTTTTTTTCGCTCTAACCCTGTTTGTAGTATTGTTGAATAGGTCTTTCAAAAATATATAGGTCTTCTAAAACATTTTTTGGATAAAACTAATAGTTTCGAAAATAATAGCTGAGAAAGTTCACATTTTCATAACATTTGAAATAATAATATTGTTATTTTAGAGTTTTGAAGACTGTTGATATATATAGCAATGATTACAGGCCTTCTGTCTGTGCGGCAGCGCGGGGGGTGCGGGTGGTGGGGGCGCGGGGACCCCCCGCGCGGGGGGCGCGACGCCGGGCAAGGCGCTGCTGGGGCTGCGCGTGGTGTCGGCGTCGGCCGTGCTGGCGGTGGAGGGTCGCGCGCGGGAGACGGTGCTGCTGCACCCGGGCCGGCCGCTGTCGTTCCCGCTGGCGCTGGTGCGCTCGCTCATGAAGAACTTCCTCATCTCGCTGCTGTTCCCGATGTGCGTGGTGTTGTTCGTGTTCCGTCACAACCGCACGGGCTACGACCTGCTGTGCGGTGTCATCGTGGTCGAGGAGAATATGTTTCCAAGGAGGCGGCACGCGCCCTAGAATTGTTGTTGGATCACGTTATGAAGTTTATAAAGTACGCGACATCATCCAGTTGATGGTTTATATTTAAAATGCTAAGTTTTTGGCTACGCGACCGAGTAGCATAGTATACCATTTTGTATTTTATTTACACCCATATCATAAACCCTCCATGATGCGTTCAAAAACCGACTGTTACTGATAAAAATAGACTGTTTTGTTAGAAGTTGAAACGAATGTCTTATCTGTAACATTATTGCTAAATAATAACATCAAATTCGATAAAATTATGACAATCCGGCCTGCTCCCCGAACGCGTCATTTCGGGGTTTATAGTATGTGTGTGGATAAAGCAGTGTATGCGTCGGCGGCCGATCGTCAAATCCGCCAGATCACGAATTTCCTAGGCATATCGAGAAACGCCGCCATTTCATGATATGTCTAAAAGTTGGCCAGGAATATCACGATGTGCCTGATAAACAATACGGCACATCGATTAGAGCAACGCATTCGTCGATATTCCTAGCTATATACCAGGCACATCGTAAAATAATTTCTTGGCCACTGAGATATTGGCTCCTAAATGGACACAATTTTAGCACTTGGAAATTTTTTGATTATTTTTTTTTGCGTCAAATTTTTTCTATTACTGTATCGTGTAGAATATGTTATAAAAAGCATCTTTTGTTATTTTTCTCTAAAATTAACCGGTAAGGAAATAGGGATACTAATAGATGAATATTTTTAAAGGCGTTTGGGAATATAATCACGGAAGACTGTTGTGTCACAGAGCCAAGATTTGCACTTAAAGTGTTTTTAACCCAGTTATCAGTTGGACCCTGGTATCTTTTGATACATATGTATATAAAGTAGGCCTACCAGCCACAAGGTGATTAATATTTTTCTTTGTGATAAGTTTTATTGTTTGAATCGGTGTGTTTTTTATTTCTTTGATAACTGGATTAGTTTAACCTGTTAACGCTAACTACCGTTACGTTCGTGATACGTTGTTGACAAATGGTTTGTATATGTCGGCGGCCGACCGTAAGATCAGGCATATCGTGAAACGTGAAAATCTTTGACTCATTCCCTGAATCGACGGAGCCCCGCTATGCGGGCCTCCTATTTCTGGGCAGTTTGCCCTTTGGGCATCTGAAGTAACCTAACGAACCTAACTTACCTATTCATTGGTTATATGTGACTATCTTTAAAAAATTACGATCTGCCTGATTTTACGATCGGCCGCCGACATATACATTGAACTTTCTGCCTTGGGCATCTTTTACATGTTGATTTTATTTTGTTTATGTTATGGCAACCATTGAAATGGATTATAACCATTTGTCAATCATAAACCTAGCTTCAAAACACCGTATTGTATAATTATTGTATGAGTATTGCTCGTCCGTGGTGCTCACCACGTTTTGATATTTAGTTGTATGATTTGTTCAATGTATGTATGTTCAAATAAAATTACCTATTTAGGATGTAAGCCAAAAAATGTCTTGATTGTGTGTTTTCGAGCTCAGTGTAAAAAGATATTACAAGTATAAAATATGTTACCGAATTAGGTTAAGATCTAGCAGAGGGCTAATTTTAGGCTCGTGTTATTGTAAAATTAAATTTGACAGCCAAAACAATTTTTTTTTTGTAAAAAATAATTAGGTATAATTTTTTAAATCTTTGTGTTTTTTAGGTATGTTCACATTTGGCGCTCATTAAAAATAAATGAAGTACCTATTAGCAGCAATATATGAGTCATTTTCTAACCAATAGGACGCTTAGCTTAGCTTAATAACTGATATATGTGATGCTGATGCTTTGCTGGTGAGGTGAGCAGACATCATTCAGATGTGAACGTGCTTTACTTTTCACGAGTCATCTTATAAAAGTTTTGCCAAAATAATTTAAGTACATATTATGAAGTCGTTTGGAGAGAGTTTATTTTTTGATTGATAGCTATTAATGAATGGATGGATTGATTTTAAAAGTTTTGTTCCTACATTAGGTATCACCAGAGGCACGTGAGTGAGTGATAAAGACTGTTATTTCCATATAAAGCTATCTATCTTACATATGTATAATGAGGTTTGAAACACAAACACTTTTATAACATAAGCGGGATATGCCTTACAGTTTTAGCGATGTTGAACAGCCATTGAAATAAAATAGCAACGCCGTCACAGCTTTTTTTAATCGAAGTTAATGGCTGTTATGTCTGGAGTCGTGGGAGGGAACCTGCATACATCCGCGGAGACATTGTATGTGAAGGTCCCAACCCGCATTGGTCCAGCATGGAGACTACTTATAGCTAAGTTATGTCTGTCATGAAAATATTATATTGTAATAGGGTGCTTGTACCTGTATAGATTTTGTTCATTCAAAAATATAAGAAAGTTGAAACACTTGTAACCTACCTAATACAATCTGTAGGTTTTTAACATGTCATTGATAATTTTATTGAAGAAAAGCTTGCGAAGCTTGCGGCAGAATACGTTAGTACTTTGATTTTGATGTTTTAACGAATAAAATAATAATAATTAGATTCAAGTTTTATTCTTCCCTTTGCCAAAAACAAATCGTCTCAAATTGATTATCATCACAATTTGACAGGGCCATCCAACATTATGCAGTGAGAAAAGGTTAAAAAGCCAAATGAAAGTACTAACTCCAATAATCATATTATTATACTTCATGCAGCGACTGGTATATTTATTATCAGTTGCTGACTTCATGTGTCCAATGTAAATAAATTAAGTAAGGTTACCTATTTGAATGTGTTTTGTGATACCTACCATTTGGCTATAATAGTTTACCTATACATTTATTTATTGTACAATGTTTAGTAAAATGGTTCAATTCCATCGTTTTGTTTTATTGTCAAATAATCAAAATAATTAGGTACCCTCATTATTTTAACAAAAACGGGACTAAATCGCGTATACTTACTTTTGTTATTTTCCTTGTGGTCTGCTTAAGTAAGTGTACGCGATTAAGTCCCGTTTTTGTCAAAATATCGGGTGAAAATCGTGTGAGTTTAAATGAATTAAATTTAATTAGGTACCCATCTGTAATTGGGTAAAAACTCAATTTGGTTACTTACCGCATAATGTACGTACGGCCCCAGCCGCCCCATACATTATTAAGCGGTAACTCTGAAGCGCTATCTGGAGCATCGAGCAGAGCAACCCCGAGTATAAAAAAAATAACTATAGTTACCGCATAATATAATTATATAGCGACCCGCCCCGGCTTTCGCACGGGTGCAATTATACATATAAACCTTCCTCTTGAATCACTATCTATTTAAAAAAACCGCATCAAAATCCGTTGCGTAGTTTTAAAGATCTAAGCATACATACAGACAGACAGACGGCAGGAAGCGACGTTGTTCTATACTACGAGGTATGTAGTGACAATGTATTGGGCCCTATAGCGCCATCTACCTAATGCTATAACACTTGGTGCACAAACATTTTTAAGACCGTGCCGTGCCCCTCTATACTCCCTCTCCTCTTTGGTAATAATGAATGACAAAATATACAGTCGGCAACGCGCTCGTGACACCTTAGAGTTATAGGTATCCAAATGCCACGATTCTGAGATGTCGACTTAAAGGATGACCCAAGTAAAATGGAAATTATGTCGGTACTCAAGGACGACACTCAACAATCATGAATTTCATTTACATAATTTCTGTTTAGTGTTTAGAATGCACACCATTAACTTAACTCCATAATATTTTTTCATGCTCCGTAAAGGTCTTGGTGTGTTCGAATATAAAAACTTTTACAATTATGTTATGTGCTTGCTCAGCCGTCCCATCTGTCTGTGTACCACATAAAGGAAGAGTGGTCGCGATAGTGAGTCATCAGTGTTCATTCTTTGCTTCGTAATCATTATAATGGCCAGATTACATCACGGTATGAGAGCTAACTGTACCTTGGAATCTGACCGGCTACCGCGAAGCACTTCGTTCATCGAATCGTCTATTGGCATCACTCTCTTTCGTATATGCAAGAGCGATAGAGACGGGACCATCGTTTTGTCGATTTTCGAACTTCGCGGTAGGCCCTCTGACCCCAAAAATACTACTTGCGTGCATGAGTGTACTCAATCATATTTTTTCAAAATGAAATGTCGGAAATGTTTACTATTTATCTATATTTATGTTCTAAAAAATGAGCCTTATTACGACTATCCAGAGTGCCTTTTGTTCTGCTCTCGTTTCAAATTTCTAATTTATTGTCTTTTTGACGTAGCTCGCGTCTATGTGAACGTGTTCGCAAAGTTCCAAACGTCCGTTCAGAAACTTCATTAAAATTTGAAATATGTCAAAATTATATACAGAAAAGGGCCAAAATAAAGAAATAGAATCTTACTCTGAGGATAACTATCCGATAATTAACTAGAACTGGGTATATTTTGTAAAATAAATTAAATTTCAATTTATAAAATTGTTGCTGAGTTGGCTTGCGCGTCGCACCGTCAGTCCGCCGGGTAACGTGGCGGCGCTGCGCTCGTGTGCGAGGAGTGGCTCGAGCTGTCACTGTTCATGTAGTTTTCTGTGATAAGAAATACTGTGAAATTAATAGTTTAGCGAACTAATTTACACAATCACGATGTCCGCGTCGGGTGAATTCGGTAATCCTTTACGCAAGTTCAAGCTCGTGTTCCTGGGAGAACAGAGCGGTAAGTCGGGACCTAAATGATGGCTCGTACATTTTTAATACTTAGTTTTTGAGTTTACGACACGTAAGTATAGATTTGTCTAGAGTTTATTGAGTTACTGACCTACATTTGGTCGGGGTTGAATGGGTGATGGGTGTCGGTCGTGTGATGGTGATGAGTAGAGGGCTTCGGTACGATGTAGGTTACGCTCGGCTCGGAGCGAGTGAGTGTAGTATTGTCGGGGCTCGTTCTCACGCGACCGTTACCGACCGCCCGCGCCCGAGCGCCGGCTCCGTGTCTCATGCGAGCTTGATGTGTTTCAGTGGGGAAGACGTCGCTCATCACTAGGTTCATGTACGATAGCTTTGACAACACTTATCAGGTGAGTCATCCTGTTGATATTCGAATGCTGATCTCATTAGAATCCTGTTAACTCTTGGATTGTACAATACTGCATGACCCCAATCTTAAACCCATTTGACACAAACATTTAATGAAGTTTGTGTTTCAGTACTTTCAGTACATACATACAAGCTTACATTTGTATATGGGTGTAACAAAAATACCATACTTAATGAAAGCCACTGTAATTGAAATTAACAAATTTATTTATTTATTTATTAATGACAAAGTAGATAGAAGTGGCTATGTAAATCACTTACACGGTGCTCGTGAGCATTGCGAGAAATTTTAACCACAAATTCCTGAGGTCATAAGGAGTAAAAAATTTTATATGAAGTTAGCTCAATTTTTTTAATCGATTTTTTTAATGCTTTGATACATAAAAAATAAATGTTATTGATAAAACTAACGACTAAAATAAATTGGTACATTTTTATTCATAAAAAAATGGTTTACGCAAAGTATTCCTTGGCCTTTTGATATCTGTCAATAAGGATGCTTAGTAGAGATGCACCGAATATCTGGTTACTATCCGGTATCCGGCCTATCCGGCCCTTATTTTAGTATCCGGCCGGATACCGGATATCTTCGTACTATCCGGCCGGATACCGGATGTAGTCAAAGAGTTACTCACTGCTCACGATAACACTACAAACTTTTTTTTACACAAAAATACGCGAGCGCGTGTGTACTTTTGAAAGAAGTTACTCCGTACTGACATAATAAAACACGTTTTGTTGCCTAGAAATGTGTCCGCGCGAATGTTCACTACGAAACAGGTCGAAACATCGTCGAAACCTGCACGACGCGCACCTGCGAAACCCAAATTGTAGGTATAGTACTGCCGGCCGAATATTCGGCGGCCGGATACCGAATATTCGGCGGAGGGTCAGGCCGAATATCCGGTATCCGGTATCCGGCCAAACCACTATCCGTTGCATCTCTAATGCTTAGACTAGACCCCATGACGAGTGAAATCGCCATCAGAAAACGCGGTTTGCACTGAGTTACAATAATAAATATTTTTTTGTTTAATTGGCAGTAACGGAACTAGGCGAAATTCAGAAAAGTTTATGCGACATTTAAATCTCCAATTATGATCAGGAATACACTGTTAAAATCTCTCGCAATCCTCACGTGCACCGTGTATAATATCGTAAGTTATGATATGAATGTTATGATGCAGTACTAAATTACTTTATCAATACAATATGTAACATTTATTATTATTTTACATTACATGCACTCATAAATTGAAATAACTATACTACTACAACAATTAACCATCAATTGTTTTCCCGGTGTAGGCGACAATTGGTATCGACTTCCTCTCAAAGACCATGTACCTGGAGGACCGCACGGTGCGACTGCAGCTCTGGGACACGGCGGGCCAGGAGCGCTTCCGCTCTCTCATCCCTTCTTACATTCGAGACTCCACGGTGGCCGTGGTTGTCTATGATATAACTAGTAAGTCATATTATTTTTCCAAATAAATCTCTCTGTTTGGAGGGCCCTCTTTGACCAAAACGTGCGGCCGAAAGAGAAGTCAAAGTAGTGGACTACATGTTGTTTCGATCAAGCTAGTAATGACATCATTGGACAATAATGCTGACAAGTCAATATATGTCAATATGCCAGTCAGGCGCGGTAATAGTGAAATTTTGGGGGGGGTCACTAAAGCGAAAAAATATTTTTTTAATTTTGGGGGGGGGGGATCATGTCCCCTGTGACCCGCCCCCCCCCAGGGACCGCGCCTGATGCCAGTATGGTAACGGTTGCGAGAGTGACTCCCCCCATGTTATGCTCTCTTGGACCGATATTTTTAGTCTTCTATGAACAACAGTTTTGTTCAGTATTAGGCGGATCCACACCGGAAGAGTCGTCTCGCGAAGAAATCGCCGCGCGAAGCAGCTCGGCCAGTGTAAACGAACGAACCTCGTAGAGCGATCCAATCTTAATTGGAGGTTCGTAAGGTCTGATTTTTCCATGGACATTTTTATTGAAATATACGGAAATTATACCATATTAGTCATTATATATAAACCACGTACATATCTATGGCTTTTAACTCGAAGAATATTTTAATTTGAGTGTAAAGTAGTTCTACGTCACACGTGATAGTCACTCTTGAACACGGTCTGGACAAGGGTCAAGGGTCATGCGGGAATGGCGAGGTCGGTTACAAACGTGACAAGTCGCTGTCACTAAAGTTTGCATAGGACTTCTTAACTATAGTTCGTTTTTTTTAGATTAGAAAAAAGTTGAAAGGCGCATGTACAGGGTTCTTTATCAGGCACATACGGCATGATACATGTCACAAGTGTCAAAGTGTCAATGCGGCCAATAAAAAATATTTAAATATATTTGTATTTATAATAAAGCCATGCGTAGGTATTTGTAAATGTTAAATTGAATAATATTAATTATTTTAGAGTATTGTAATACTAGTCATTATCACGAAATAATTTATTCTTATCATTGTTAATGTTTTAGTGAATGTTGCACAATAAAAAACCTGGAGAAAAAGAGGTTCGAAACATATGGTTTTCGATTTATAACGTATGCGTGTGTCACTGTCAGTTTTTCAATTGTCATGTGTCTCTAACGTGATAATCAAAACGAAATTGTGTTTTTATTGCTGTTATGGATTATAATCTGCAAATTGTTGATCATGTTAACTAATCGATTGTTGGTGTGGTTGCAGTGTGTTTTAATTGAACATTCAAACAGAACAGGTTAGAACAGGTTGGCAACTTCTGTTTCTATGTTTACTGAATTTCTAATCGCAAAAAAACGAAATATAATAAGGGACAACCCCTAGATAAGGGACGCTTGACTAATGACTAATGAGATAGATTGAGATCAATGGTCATTGCATCATCATAGTAAAAAGTAGTCGTTCTTAGCGTTCAGCTCAACCTTATTGGACATTTCCCGATTTCGGGGTTGGGCTAATAGTAAAAGTCGTTTCGAATGACCTACCTGACCTAAAAAATACGCTGTAACTTTGTGTTAAATACCATACCTTAAATGTACGATGTGTACGTGTCTAATGTTCTGAGAAAACTTCTTTATTTCCTTTTTATATATAAGTAAGTATAGGTACAGTTAGCAGCAGAAGTAGCTAAGCGTGTAGGGTGTTCAAAATTAGGTTGACACGGCTTTATTGTTAAGATAATAAGAGCGAGTGTAGGTCATTTTGAACACCCTAGTCGCTTAGCTACTTCTACTGCTGACTACGCCACTTTCTAGAGTTTAACCTAAATCTAAACTGTTTAGGTCATCCGATAGGCCATAGACCCCGTATTCTGATTAATGTTTGATGGATGGACTTCTGCATGTATGTCTTTGCATCCTTTCCTTTACGTTAGTTGTCACTTTTACAGAAAGATAAGATCCTCCTTTAGTCGTAGCTTCTCAGACTGGGGCCCCTCAAGCCGGGGGCCAGTGGCATTTTGCCAGCTCGGCCACCCTATAGTTACGCCACTGTTAGTTGTCGAACCAAATTATAATATATCTAAACAAATTGGAACCATAATATTTCTTATAAAATGATGTCCACGGCTATTTATTCCCCAAAACACTTGTACTTAATACAATTTATAGTACCTTATCGAAAAGATATGAAACGCCATAGTGTGAATGTGAATATAAGACGTTTTTGCAAAGATGGAAAGGTCGGATAGTATTGTGAATATTTGATGGAGAAGCGGTACGCTCGGCGCTCGCTCGGGGGCTCGGGGAGACATAGACCTCGGGAATTATGTAGGACGTCTGACTGCCGCTCAATGTTGGGAAATGTATTCGTTTTCTGGACGGACGACGACGGTTAAATGTATAGTCACCTACAAAATATCTTATACAGTCACTGGCAATAGTATCTTCGAAGGCCGCAAAAATATGTGACACGCTTTTATTTTTAGCGTCATAGGAGCGTGTCACATATTTTTGCGGGCTTCATGTAGGAACATACTATTGCCGGTGACTGTACAACGTAGGCCGTATTAACATGTGACACGACACGCGCAATGCTCTACAAATATGAATGCCAGATATTTTTGCGCGCTTGGTTGTGTAAGATATTATTGCAGTTGGCTACAGTTCATAGCAGTTGTAATCTGACAATTTAATTCTTCTCTAATGATGAAATTGATGTGATGAGGTATACGTTCACTTCACTAAAGTTGCGCTATGTTAGCAGTTATTTAAAAACAGCCGGTTATTAATATTTCGTGATCTCAACGCTAAGACGCCTATAAGTGTCAAAGTAACCTTCATATTTTCAAGTAGATAAGGTTTATATTAGCTCGCTTGCTTCCGTGATCTTTGTATTTGAGTGAGTGAGGTTTTTGCGTATGACGTGTGGCGTTCAAAGGGTTAAAGTTGTTACTTGCGACGCGAAGACGCGCGTATTTTATTGACTAAAGTTCTATGTTATTAACTCCCAGCTTATTAATTACGATTTATTCGTAAAGGCGTAAAGGATAATATTATAAAATAAATAAATAAATAAAATTGCCTTTATTACTGAGAAGATAAAGATACAGTAAGAGTAAAATACATAAATATATATAATTTTTTTTTTTCTTAATACTAATCACTTTTAATGTTTTGTTTTTAAATAATATCACGTAACTCAGTTTGCCTCATGGCAAAGGCCTAGGATAATATTATTGAATGAGTTATGAGACCGACTATGACCAAGTCGTTTGTACAAGTAGTCTGTAGAATACTGACCTCGTACATTCAAAATGGCACAGGGTTTCCGAGCCAAATAATAATTAAATAAAAGTCTTACGTTCCTAAAAATGCTTTACATAAAAAGCCAACTTTTCCAACAAAAGTTTTGGAGTAAGTCTCGGGGCTTTGGAACTTAACTTAACCCACGACCTAAACGCTTACGTAACGTAAGGTTGTTCTCGAGTGAAAGTTGGCAAAGGGCTGTTTTTACGCTAAAACAATATTCGTATAAAAGGATATTGTAAAAGTTATTTGTTAGTGGTTTTGGACAAAACGGCTCAACATAAAAACCCGACATTAATTTTAAGCACTAACTTTCCTGCCGACTCATCGATAGGACTGTCCCATACTCGATAGAGTTACGATCATTACAGTGTTTTCAAGACATAAGGCTCTTTAATTGCATTGATTTAAACTCACAAATTTTAACAATAATAATTAGATTTAATCGCGTACACTTTTTTTTTGCCTGACCTACTACCTAGGTGCTTTGTGCGGCAAGAATTTAGAAATGTAGCAACGTACAAGAAAATAAATAAAGACTTTTATAACAATTATAACTCACAAATGCATGATCAACGACTTCACGTTAACGGCTATTTCTATATTGTTACGTATTTATAACATTAAATAATACTAGGAAGCGATTTCAGCTACAGGTTGCATGATACCTGAAACTGAAAGTGTGCCGGCGGCCTCGGCTGCCGAAGGCTAGGCAACATTGGATTGAGCACTGAATTAACCAAACATTATTCATTAATATAACACCTATAATTAAAAAAAAGTTGCTATAATTAAAGATATCATAGAAAAGTCCAGGATAGAACACAAATATGAAATATGGAAATTGCTGCACTGACAAGACAAAATAAGGTGTCTATACCTACACTCTGTATAGTCACGATAGCATTAACACCTTGTAAAGAATGGGTATATACTGTTAGAGTAGATTACAGTAACTAGTTGATACAGAATCCAGATCGCAGACGCCCTATCCGTTGACCTTAGACCTTAGGTAATGTAAAGTAATTGGGACGTCGGCGTCCAATATTGGTTGTTACGGTCCGTCTTCGGCAAATATTTGTCCCAACGCGGCCTTTGGCGGACTGTCTCAATAAAGCTTATTGATCTAATGTAATGAATTGGTGCGGGGCTTACGTGTTGTCTAAAGGCAGCTTTCCACCACGGGCCATCATGGGCCAGTGCAAGCTAAACGATACGACGGAACGATAACGCAATATCGTTTGCTCTCCCATGATATGATTGATGGCCCATGGTGTAGAGCAGCCGTTACAGACCAGACCAGAGATCCCTTAAAGGGATAAGTTCGCCTTTGTACACACTTACTATTATTTTGTTGGTCATGTACGAGGGAAGTCTGATAAATTCTCAGCCTAAGGCATTTGGTGAAATAATAGCTTAAAATTAATATTTTTCCTTTAGAATATAGTATTTTCACAGCAAAATGCACTGGATAGTTTTAGCACGCCGTATTTCAATAACGCAAAAAAAAAAAGATTTCAATGTGCCTAAAAAAAGCCCGACCCGATTTTATTTTTTGGCAGAAATTTTTGCACATTAGCTTTTTTTTAAATTTAAAGAATATAAATTGTTAGACCTTAAACCCAGTATAAAATATAGTTAAGAAATTGATCTCAATCTAAATTATCGCGTCTTTATTTAACCCGCCAAGCGAAGCGATTCAAGTTCATTTGCGGCAGCCACCATGCAATATTTTTTTCTACATGAAAATATCAAAATGGATTTTTCGTGACTAGTCCTAAATAATCTATGACTCATGCTATAACTGCATTATTTTTAAATTTTTCTAGACTATAAATTTTTTTTATGTTTTTCTACTTAATCACCCTAATGAGACCTCTGGGCGGAAACAATAATTACAACGCTTATGTCCTTTTCGAATTAAGCAAGTTTGATAAAACAAGTTACTTGTCTGAAAGCTGAGAAACTGGAGAATATTAATCTACCAAACAAAATTTTCTAAAGGCTATGTTTCGTTTGTGAGGCGAGATTAAATTATCAAAATAATTCAAACATAAATATGGAGCACTCGATTTCGAAAGACCTGATGATATTAACCGTCCATATTAAAATAACATAATAGGTTTTTGTCGATATGGCAATCATAAATCATCTTGAGAAGAGTTTCTTATTGCGTGCTATTCGTTTTATTTGAAGTATTCTTTCACTTAATGCCTAGGCTGAGGACTTATCAGACTCCCCTTGTACTTGTTTTGTGCAATAAATTGTTTAACTACTACAACTACAGACTAACTAAAGTGCTCAAAAATCTTGCACCAATCGGAGGGCTTTACGTTGCCCTCTGCTAATCAAGAGTATCTATCTTATTACATTTCTGCTGGTATTTCAGTGGTACAACCCGACAAGTAAACAAGTTTATTCGTGATAGAATAGAACCGATACCTCAGCTCGGTTAGCGTGGTTAAGATCCGTCAGTGCATCATGCATGTGCTCCAATTATTGAAGGTTATTAGTGTACATAAACCTTTGATGCATCCTTTGGTAATCCATAATAGTATTTTGTGCAACAGTTACATAATGAGGGTTCTTAAGATTCGAGGGTCGAAGTTACAAAATGAGGCGAAGCCGAATTTTGTAAAAACAGACCCGAGAATTTTAAGAACCCTTATTATGTACCGTTGCACACAATAGTTTTTATACGAGTGCTTAAGCAAGCCGGTAAGAATTGAGTTCGACGAATGACCTGCTGCCTCTTTACAATTGTCTTCAATCTCCCGGCGGATTGAGCCGGCGCCCGTCTCGTCTACAGCGGCGGGTGGCGGCGGCGCGGGGCCCGCCCCGGCAACAGACCCTTTATATCCCTAAGAGCGTTTTCACATTATCCTACACGATATCGGATGTCGGACCGATAAATAATGTCGGACGACATCCTACATCCTACATCCGACACCCTGCATCCGATAAATAATGTCGGACGACACGGAGGTCCTATAGACGTTACAATTTATCAGGCCTCTACAGACGACAGCGATATGACGAGGCAACAAAGTGAGATGGAACTATAATAAAGGTACGAGTAGAATGAGACAAAAGTTCTCAAACAATTTGCCTCTCATAATGTCATAATATGTGGTGGGTGGTAAATTTATGCTCAGTCTTATCAAATTATTAAAAGTACTTTTAGTTCAACATTACTTCAATACTTTTTACTAGTACAGTCAGCTGCAGAGAAAAGGACCCCCCTGCATACAAAGTTTGTATGGCAGTGGGGGCCTTTTTCATTGCTACTGACCGTACCTATGTAAAGCCAGTTTGGCGTGAAAACTCTTTGTAAGTATACAGGATGGATTTTCTTTTTGGGTCAGTAAGGGCAGTTACCAGATACCGTGCTGCTACGTGAAAATGGTCTTAGAAGACCTTTCCTCGATTTCAAATTAATGATTCGCGTTTACAAATTTTGAAAAAATCATATACAGGTTGCAAGAAAAAAACAAGTTTTTGACAAACTTTTTTTGATGCCGTTCAATCCCATTCCTATCCACGATCAAAAGCTTGTATGAGACCAAAAAAAAATTATAAGAGTGAGACCTGGGTCGCGTTTTATAAAGTTACAATTTACGATTTCGCTGTTTGCCTCTCTTTCTAGCACACATATTGGATAGAAAGAGAGGCAAACGCGACCCTGGTACCTTAAATAAAAACTATATTGAATAAAATGACGGTCAAAAGCAAAATGAAAGGACGTAAGTGCCGGCGAGTAAAATTACTTACGCAAAATATTCCGTAATTATCGACCTTTTGAACGGCCTCCATAGCCCAGTTGGTAGTGACCCTGCCTACGAAGCAGGAGGTCCCGGGTTCGAATCCTGGTAAGGGCATTTATTTGTGTGCTATATCAAATATTTGTTCCCGAGTTATGGATGTTTTCTATGTATATAAGTATGTATTTATCTATCTAAGTATGTATATCGTCGGCTAGCACCCATAGTACATTATTATTATTTATTTTATTTGAACGAATGTATTGTACCGGCCGGCAACTACGGAACCCTACACTGAGCATGGCCCGACATGCTCTTGGCCGGTTTTTTGATATTTTGAATGCTTTGTCTGTAATGTCCTCATACAGTATTATGGACCTTAAACGTAACAGAACTGATTGGCGCGATAAATAAATATAAATCAAATTACTGTAGAAAAAGTTTTCTTTAATATGTCGCTTTTTAGTATACTCTACCGTAAGTTGACCTCTAGGAAACTATATAGAAATGGGATCGACAAGCAAAAAAATAGAATGTAAAAATAAAAGTTTTAATTTTCATACAAAATTTATGAGAAAAGTTTTCCTCGATTTGTGACTTTTCTAGCCAGATTTTTTTTTTGGTCCTAATAAGCTTTTGATCCTGAATAGGAATAGGGTCGACTAGCATTAAAAAATAAAGTTTGTCAAATATCCTATAATAACATATTTCTCGCATAATGTAAAAAAATTGTTTTGAAAAAAATACCGTAAACGCAAATCTTCATTAATTTGAAATCGAGGGAAGGTCTTCTAAGACCATTTTGCACGGGTCTGGTAGCTGCCCTTACTGACCCAAAAAGAAAATCCATTCTGTATATGCGAAGACAATTATATACTATATTCAATATTCATGTATGTTATTATTCTTGAACTACCTACACCTACGTTGTTTATTTCTACCGAATTATGTTTACTTCCTTGGCCGTTTGTGTATTAAATAAATTAAAAAAAAAACGTTAAAGAATTTGGAGTTCAATTGTTTCGAGCATTCGAAATTTAAAATCCGCGCTAGCGTCGTCACGCACTCTACAGCAAAACTGTACCTACACATACACGCACACAAACAAAGTTTATCGTCCGACAGCCATCGGGGCTCCGACATGTTATATCTCTATCGGACGATATTGGATGTCGGAAGGCCCCAAGTAGAAAGGTAGCTGTTAGAGAGTACCTTGTGGCGCAAAGTCCGCCTTTTTTGCGTGAACGCATTATTTTAGTAATAGAGATTAGTTAAATGAATGAAAAAATACAAAAGTACGCATATTTACTTCAGCATAGACCCTTCCGACATCCGATATCGTGTAGGATAATGTGAAAACGCTCTAAGAATCGACTTTTGAGTCAACTTATGACAACGTTCATAAAGTATATGCTTTGAATATACATGTCAGTCATTTTATTGGCAAATTAGAATGCAGGAGTAGAAAAATATGTTATCATTTTATCAAGCCCGGCCTTTATATTGTGGCACATAATTCTATTGCAAACTAATTTGGGGCCTTGAATTATAATGAGCTGTACTGTCACCATCAAATATATCGGAGCGGCCAAGGTACTCAAAAATATCTAAACAATTACTTTATCGCCTTGACAATAGAGGCGTTGTTCAGATATTTGTGACTGTACATCAATAAGATTTATCTAATCTGTGCCATGAGGCCAGTTGCATAAAATTACGGTAATTGTTACTACGTATTACGAATGCGTATTACGTATTGTTTACCACATCCACACCGCCGAACTAGTTAATGCTTTTATAACGCTCAGATAAACCGATTAACTGATTGCCTATAAGCCACCGAACTAATTTTACGACTTGTATACCTAAGGTATTATTTGAATACAGTGTTATCACTATGGAATATAGAATTTCAACTTTGTTGAAGATATCTTTTTGTACTTTCTTTTGCAAAAGAGCACACACTGAGATAAGCCTCGCAACGCCTTCTTCTGTGGAACGTGGAAAAATATCCGTTTGATTATGATTGTCTAAACACGGAATACCGTCCGTATCGATTCAATACAAAGTTTGGTATTGATTTAGCAAATAAAGTAGTCAACAATGGTAAAAAAAATATTCATCGATTATTCGGTGATCTCTCTTTTTGTGTCATCAAATTCTAAGCTATTTTTGCTACCGTTCATGAACAATCTGATATTATATATTTAAAATGAAGCACGTAACATGATAGCAAGTAACATTTTTCCATAGATCTAATTCCATGTTCATACTAAGTCGGTATAATTAATTCGCAGATGCTAACTCATTCCACCAAACGTCGAAATGGATCGACGACGTCCGCACGGAGCGCGGCTCCGACGTCATCATCATGCTGGTCGGCAACAAGACCGACCTGTCGGACAAGCGGCAGGTCTCCACGGAGGACGGCGACCGGAAGGCCAAGGAGCTGAACGTCATGTTCATTGAGACCAGCGCCAAGGCTGGCTATAATGTGAAACAGGTGAGATATCCTTTGACAGGGTAGGATGCAAGACAACATTCACAGACAACAGAATAGTTTTGGTACAAGACGGATTTGTTGAAACAACGTCAGGTTTTCATTGAGGGTGAGGACTGGAAGGCGGAGCAGGTTAATATCATAGAGACCAGCGTTTACACTGGACTGGATACTACGTCAAAACCAACTGTTACGACGTGTTTACACAAAACATTCGCTATTGTTTATTGTCTTAGTAAACGAAATGCATTTTTAATCACTTTGTGATAGATAGCGACATTAGCGACACTAATTAGGATGTTAAGCTAGTTAGACTTACTAGTAATAAGACCGTGCCATTTGTCGTGTATTGATATTACATAATAAACGATTATTCACCGCGGAGTAACACAAGGTATAGTAATAATTAATGAAAAGCTAAAGCAAACTCTGTTTGATAAAAATTATTTGCATTATAGCTACCTGTGATATTAAAAAACTTCATATAACATTTCCAGTTATTCCGACGAGTGGCAGCCGCCCTGCCCGGCATGGACTCCGCCGAGAGCAAGCCCCCCGAAGACAGTATCCTTTTTTACAACCAATCCACCATTACACGAGTCACATATCCGTACATGGCGGGAAGAAGTTGACAAGTCGCGGCGAAAACTTGAAGAAATTTGAACTCAAGAACAAAATCATAAGGTTCAAATTTCTTCAATTTGATTTCCTCCCGCCTTGTACGGATATTATCATACCGTTAACTACATATTCATGAACCATTTGGGGACTTTGGGATTGACTGGGGTACCTACCTGAGGATATAGACTTATAATAGTGTTCAAGTTGGTGAAAACATTATGAGTATAGACGTTTATCGGTTTTGTAGCACAACCGATACATACAGAAAAATAGAGAAAGAACTGCTTTTATTGATTTGAGTCATTCAAACTCGGACATTTTTACCAGTGCGATTATCAGGCGACAATCACCATACAGCTTGGGTCTACTACCCTCAGTAGATAGATAGTTAATTTCTTTATTCATTCCCACAACATACATGGCCTAAATATCAACAGAAAGCAATGCAACTTAAATAAATATGTGTATGTATGTATGTATGTAAACACTTTATTGTACATAAAAAAGTTACAATAAAACATGATAAGAGAAAAAACAAAGTACAAATGCGAACTTATCCCCTTATCCCCTTATATCTTTTCTTTGTGTTTTGTACCGGTACATAATAACACCGGCGTTCAGTCATTTCAATTGGCTGAGCTTGTGTGTATGAAAATGTTTTGGTTGACTTGCACGTTGTTATATTTCTTCACTCTGGTAACATGTTGATATCTGATTCAGATGTTTCGAAACCATCAAATCTCGCGATAGATATTGGTAACATTGAAAATTGTCTGATATGCTCTTGATTTTATAAGAATTTGATTATGACATATAATCATGTGACACAAATAATTGATTAACTTGCAGTTGAAGGTAAGTAGTTAAATGGGATGTTTGATATAGATCCTACGTTATTCTAATGTTTAACAATAAATACAAAATCACTTTTTTAATAATCAAAGTGTTTTACCCTGAAATGCTAACATGTTATTTTATTACCCACGCTCGTTTGCACAGAGTTCCACTATTTAGTACGGTTTACGTGTGTACACATATTAATGCGTGTCGGCTAGTACCCATGTTTATGTTGAACACGCTAGGCGGAGATCGGAGTGACTACAACACATGTGACGTTTATTGTGTTTGACCGTGAACGATATGCCGTGAAATTAGCTACTGGACTATGAATCGCATTGACGTTAACAAATGCATTTATGGAGGCAGAAGTGACTGTACCTACCTTTTTATAATAAAAAGTACTGATCAACTTATCTTCAGATAGTGTTTTTCTTATAATATTCTGTTTTATTTGTAACTACCGTGTACAGACGACCATAGAAGTCCCTTATATTTTCTTTTGAAATCTGTTACATGAGTATGTTAAAACCCGGCAGTCAAAGGACAGTTGAAACATGTCCTGTAGCTAATTTCCCCTCGGTAAAGGAAGTGCCTGTGTTGGTGAAGGTTACCGTTTAACACCAGTGTTGTAAGTACGTTACTAATACTAATCTATGTCGCTTGGTTCCTCTATCTAACAAGTATAAGTAATACTAGTGCATGCAAGACACATAGTGTTGGCGATATCCTGACTCAAACAGGTCCTTTTGGTATTTGATATATGCGGTGAGCGAGAAAAGTAAAAATATAGGAACTTTTAATTTTTTAATGGATTGGCATTTCTGCAAAATCAATCAAATTCCTACCATAATTGGTTCGGCGCCGGTACCTAAGGTAGCATACAAATTTTCGTTACGTCCGTCGTTTGCGGCTGAAAGTTTTGTGTGATTAATTATGAAATGATACAACTATTTTTAATTGATTTAAATATTTCCAACAGCGTCCATGTTATTTAATTTATCATTGCGATGTGATAATATTATTGTTATTGTTGTATATTAAAGTTCGTTAAAATCGGCTTTTATTTTCGTATTTTTTTTTATTGTATTTAAATATTAATAATCGTATAAATGATTGCGTCAGTTGCGTGTCTTCAGTCTCGCTCACCGCCGCCGTCACGCGCCTATATAACGCTTGATAATATTTACTTATCGCCTCTGTATGCTTGTATTATTTACTCTTTGTATAATCGTAACAGTTGAATCAATAACCACAGACAATTACAGAAATATATATAACACAATAACATGTAGAGGAAGTCTTTATTGGTGATTCAATTGTTGTCGCAGATTGGGAATTATTTGTGTATTGCTACATGATAATTGATAAAAATCGGTAGTGCGAGGGAGGAGTGTTAAAACTTGGAAAGTCGATCAAGGTAACACATTAAACTGTACACCTATCTAAATCAAAATATTTTTTAAATATCCTCGGAGGAATTCGGCTCTTTTTCTGAAATATATGACGTCTATTTCAGATTATAACTCATCTAAATGGACAATCCACAATAGTTTGATATTTAGCAATACACAAGTAATTCTTAGTCTGCGATATAATTGGCTTGATAAATATAAAAGACGTATTTAAATGTTTTGTGTTTGTGGACCTACTACTGTTTATTTAATTTTATGTATTTTATAAGCTTTTTTATATGTTATGGTGCGTATCCAAATTAACAATAGCCAGTCATCTTATTTTCTTGAAACATGTAGCATTTTGGTATTTTACCAAATGACGATAAAACGGTGACTAACACAACAAATTGTGTTAGTTCATTGTGTAGATGTAGATTATCCGTGTGTTCAGAGGAAGCGTCTCAAACTATCCCGTTTGATGTCCATCAACTTTATTTCTATGATCTAAATAATGTGTCTCGTATATGTAGTTTAACTTTGTAACTTACGGAATCAGCTGATTGTTTATAATTTGTGAAACAAACATCACAATTTGCGAACATTTCGTTCTGTCTTATGCTCTGCTTATTCTATCTTGACTATGCTTACACTCTTGAAGAGATCGGTGGATTTCTGTAACCGTTAAACACGTGCATAATACGTAGCGTAACGTTTCGCGTACTAGGCTGTTTGTTTTGGTAGCTTTTCCATTTGTTTTCCATATTTTCCTTAATGTGTGTGTCTCCAGTGCAAGAGGTGATCCTGCGGCAGGCGCCCGGCGACCACAAGGAGCCCGACGGCGGCTGCGCCTGCTAGTGCCCGCTGCCCACGCTGCCCACTCTCCACTCTCCACTCTGCCCACTACTGCCCACACTTCCCACTCTGCCCACACAACTCCACACTGCGGAGAATTAAGAAATGCTCGCAAGGATTTGTTGGATGTCGACCGTAGTTTGTTAGTATAAAGATGAAATTGATTGAATCAACATATGATTGTAAAGAGTTCTTTTTCAAAAATAACATTGGCGTAGCTGATGAACTATTTAAAACTTATTTGCTTTCTGATAAAGTTGATTATATTGATCATCGATCGAAGACGAAACTATTAGTGCCTCATATTTTCGATATCATGATGGCCAACAATTCTAACGCTACCTACAGAAGTGTACCACTCCAATAGTATCACAGATGAACTTGCGTCCTTTAAAAAAACATAAACTAACTCTTTACAATCATGTGTTGTAACTTAAATGGAGCATTCTTTATTTCGAATGTAACGTTCGAACCAATAATGAAGTTTAGATACGATGATGTTGTGTACGTGTACGTGTAGGAGCTCGGTGCGAGTGTGTGGGGCGGCTTGTGCTTGTGTGTGTCTCCTCTCCACGTGATACTAGGTTTTAATGTGACTCGGGTCCCGCTATAGTAGTCCACACTACGTGAGCCTCATTATGTTGCTGTCCGTAGAATTCGTTTCCACACAAAAGCACGATTTTATGCTTGAGGACATAATAAAAAGCAAATGTTTAGTTAATATTTTATATCGCGACTAACAACTTGGCTGGCTGAATGAACTTATTTCTTTTTACGTCTTTATTATGTTTCCAAGTGTAAATGGTATGTAAGAGCGGAGTTGGAGCCATACATTTTGTATGAGTTGAATGCTGAATGGGTGATCCTAGAAGTTTTAAATGTGGACTAACAGGTGATTTCTTAGCGCTACTATATGTAATAATAATTTAACACAAAAGATTTTCATGATCTTTTTTATTTGCATGTGTTATTAAACTAAGGTTTGAAACCTTGGCACGATAAGCGTGAAAAGGTCTTATGGTATATGAAATAAGGTTCATTATGAGTCGGCTGCTCCTTCATAATAGGTAAGAATTACAAGGGATGGTCTAAAACTATAATATTTAGTTAGTTGATCTCATGTAAAGTGGCGCTAAGATTTTACATAGTTTTATTATGGGGAGCAGATTCTACATACTCCACTTCACCTTTTCTGAGTTCATACAACTGACATTCACAATGTATAAGGCCGTGGTCTCCTATAAACGCCATCGGCCGCTTACAGCGTCTGCGTCACGATGCTTACTATAGAGATGTACTGTTGTGGTCTGTTTCAGACGTCGACGTTGGCGTCTTTTTTGTGTAGGAAACGTTGACGCTTACGTCAGACGTCGCGTATAGCATAAAATAGGAGACCACGGCCTTACACATGTCTTAATGTTTGCTGTAAAAAAATGTCCGGTCCGGTGTTGACTTTTACTTTTTCTGATGAAGTCATTTTAGCAACAAATATTTCATTAATTTATATAGGGGGGTGTTCATATTATCTTATGACAGAATAAGTAAGTTTTGTACCTAAACACGTCTGGAATCTGTTCCCCGGGACTGTTGGGTTACTTGGTTGTTAAGTGCGAGTATACTGCAGTAAGGCTATTGGTAACATCGCAACCTTAAAACGAAAATGGTGCTGATATTTCAGTTTCATTTAGTTATTAAGTGGCAATTAAATTTAAGTAGTAAATTGAATAGCACCAAAATCTGTCGGTCATTTTTTTAAATTAAAATTAGATATCAATATAATTGGTTAGGTACTTAAATTGATAAAGAAGAACATCACATGATTATAAAGAAGATATCATCATTATTAAGATATACATATGAGGAGGTTGTTTTTGTATTTAGTATACTTTTACATATTTTTTTTATGAATTATCAATTAATCATGGCTCTAAAGCATTGTTCTGATATGAATGATTTAGATAAAATGATTAAGATATAGCTGCGCGTTTTCGTGTTAAAGTCGCGATGTATGGATGTGATGTGGGAGACGACGAGAGCTCTGTGTTGTATATAGCACGCGGCCGCGGCGCGCCGGACCTATGTCTACCGATACAACTTTATTTACATTGCATATGCCATCAATAAACATATACATACACACAACAGGGTTATACAGAACATATAACAAAACATTCGTTTCTGATAACACCACCTAAAAAACTATAATATATAGTGTTGTTCAAAATAAGAGGAACATATCGTTTGCGTATTACCTCGTTAATGAGAAAATACCGTTATTTTTATAAATGAAAACAATATTTATCTTCATTGTTCTACTAAGTAGTTTAGTGGCAGCTAAATTTTCTTTTCACATTATATCTGTAGAAAACAATTACTTACCTAAAACGAATAATAAACTAACTTTAATTAATCTTTGAAATGCAAATACACACACACACATATATACCTATATCTTAATCATGTATAAAACATTTCTGCACACATACATAAAATAATAAAAGCAAAGATAATGTCCTGCGCCCGCGACCCTTGTAATTATAGTATTATTTATTTAATTAGTGCTTAAGAATAAATCTTATGATTCTAATAAATTATATCTAAAGTTTATTATATTAATTAGTGAGATTATCACCGCTCTTGGGCTTTTAATAATGTTTTATAACTTTTTTAATAATTGTAATATGTACTATAAAAATTGTCATTCCATGCTTGAAGTCAAACAGAAGTGTTTGATGTTTACTTAACTTACATACGTTTGAAAGCAATACCTATTGTATGTTTAGTAGTAGTTTTGACATTGTTATATCAGAAATATTGGAGGATTTTTTGTAATATAATTTATGTGAAATATTCTTTATTTTTGAATGTTTTGGATAATCGAGTTCGGGGCTAAATTATGTTTCTGCGCGACATTTCTCACACACAGCTATTGCAGTTGGTTTCTTCTGATACTGCTTGCATGTTGGCCCCAAAATAAATCAATCCGCAAATGAATTATATGTAGGCATTTTTGTCAATATGAAGTAGATACATTTTTACGAAACATATACAGCTTCACTATTTTGGAGCCGGTTTTGGATCACAAAGTAAAATGAAGAAAACGATCGATCTGACTGCTTATAATGTAATCCGCAGTTTATTTTATGAACCGCATAATAAAGGCGCATAATATGAATCGGATTGTGTTCAGATGTTTTATAGAATTTGCTTTTGTTCGATCAACTAAGATTTACGATAGATTAAGATAAAGTGCTGATAACTGAGAACTGCAATAAACGAGTTATAGATCAATGGGACACGGAAGCCAATTGCTGTGGTTTTCGTCGCGAATCTGGTTTGTTGTAAATACCCATAATACACGCTGAATATACATTTTTAATAAAACATTAAACCCAATTTTGTGTTTTTATTCGGTTACCCGCAGTTTATGACGACTAGTATTAATGGTTTTTTTGTAAGTAAGTACATTTTCATGTACATGTAAGTATGGAATATTAAGCATGGTCTGTAATAGTACTATTTGGCGTCGGTAAATATCGACCTTATTTTGTTTGGTTTAAGATAGAAAATTAAAAGTATAAAAATCGAATGTTAATCACAAAATAGAAGTAGAACTGCAACAATTTGGAACTAGTACTTATACTACCTACTTCAGATGTATGGTTTAGCGACGTCATGCATCATGAATTGTGAGACATTTTAAATCGTTTTGGTTAGGAAGTATAAGGCTGATTATGATTATCACTGCATGCGGCTGTACTCACTTGTGTTTAGTCACTACGCGCGACATGTGTGTATAGCCGCATGCAGTGATAATAGTGTTAATATGTCTCACGAAACTTTAAATTCCATAAGGCTGATATTTGAAAGTAAATTGCAACACTGCACTTCAATCATATTAATTCCTAAAAAAACTTTACTTTACCAAGACCACAAAAAGCCATACTTAGTAAAATATATTTATATATATTTGCATAACAAATAATTGCCAATGTTTGACTCGTTGGTCGGCGTGACTACTCGTATTAGAAAGTGTTGATAGGCCTCGCTACGAAGTTAGACTAATTACTGATAATACTGATGCTATTTAGTTAACGAAAAATGTCTAAGAGAACTAACCAGTTAGACTAGAGTACCTAAACGACTAGAAGAAAGAAAACCGTCGAAAAGTACAGCCTTGTGTCAGCATCGTTCACGAGATCGATTTGATGAGTCTAACTCTCATGGAAGACGATTTGATAACGAGCATCAGGATTATACATGAACACTAGTACTACTAGCAGTAATACAGTTCGCCCACGCGCTCCGAGGACTGGAGCGCGGGAGCAAAGCAGGACTCTAGACGTCGGGCCCGATCCTGAAGGTAAATAAATACAGAACGTGGCCCAAGGATCTACTTTAATGGTACTAATTCAGTTCAATTAAGTCTAAACAATTTTCAGTTGAAATAGAATTGACAGAACTGTAGATATAGATATGTTTGGCATGTCAGCGGTGTTGATTGGATTTGTTATTTTATGAAGCTTCTGGGTAATATTTCACCGTCAATTATTTCGTTTAACACATGTAATTTTCTAATCTCGATAAGTTTCCCTTCTGATTTGGCCACAATCTAGGACCTGTGGTCAGGGATAGAATCTCTCTTTGTTCTTTTAATAAAATATGTATTTTTTTCCGATTTAGAACAATTTCCAAAAAAGCCTTTCTTAGTGGAGCTCTAAGTTATACAAAGAATATATATTTTCACGATTTCAACTCATGTATTAATTGTACGATTTGAAGATTGTACTTTATGTGTAGGCTGTGCATTTTGTATTTGATTGTAATTAATTAATTATACTCCACGTTAAGAGTAAAGCGTTCCTTAACCGGTCTCAGCTGTGGACCTGCAGACACAGTCGCCGATGGGCTCGGAGCAGGAGGGGAACGAGAGCGGCTGTGTCTGCTGAGCTGCTGTGTCCCCAACCCGCACGCACGCTTCTCACGGAGCATCAAGTAAGACACTTGTTCAGATCATATTGCCGCCTCGGCTGTGCACCTGCAGATAGTCGGTGGGCTCGGAGCAGGAGGGACACGAGAGCGGTTGTGTCTGCTGAGCTGCTGTGTCCCCAACCCGCACGCACGCTTCTCACGGAGCATCAAGTAAGTCACTTGTTCAGATCATATTGCCGCCTCGGCTGTGCACCTGCAGATAGTCGGTGGGCTCGGAGCAGGAGGGACACGAGAGCGGCTGTGTCTGCTGAGCTGCTGTGTCCCCAGCCCGCACGCACGCTTCTCACGGAGCAACAAGTAAGTCACTTGTTCAGATCATATTGCCGCCTCGGCTGTGCACCTGCAGATAGTCGGTGGGCTCGGAGCAGGAGGGACACGAGAGCGGCTGTGTCTGCTGAGCTGCTGTGTCCCCAACCCGCACGCACGCTTCTCACGGAGCATCAAGTAAGACACTTGTTCAGATCATATTGCCGCCTCGGCTGTGCACCTGCAGATAGTCGGTGGGCTCGGAGCAGGAGGGACACGAGAGCGGTTGTGTCTGCTGAGCTGCTGTGTCCCCAACCCGCACGCACGCTTCTCACGGAGCATCAAGTAAGACACTTGTTCAGATCATATTGCCGCCTCGGCTGTGCACCTGCAGATAGTCGGTGGGCTCGGAGCAGGAGGGACACGAGAGCGGTTGTGTCTGCTGAGCTGCTGTGTCCCCAACCCGCACGCACGCTTCTCACGGAGCATCAAGTAAGACACTTGTTCAGATCATATTGCCGCCTCGGCTGTGCACCTGCAGATAGTCGGTGGGCTCGGAGCAGGAGGGACACGAGAGCGGCTGTGTCTGCTGAGCTGCTGTGTCCCCAACCCGCACGCACGCTTCTCACGGAGCATCAAGTAAGACACATTTTAAAACTTTTTTACCGATAGAAATCTTTTTTCAGATTACATTTATGGATTCTATAGTTTGGCAAGGGATTCTTTTACTAGCATAGATAGAGAGAATGATACTGTCTCTTTCTTACGCTACTACCCTCGTTACTAAAAAAGGGATGAGTTGAGTAAAGCTTGATACTGCGCTGTTTGGCCAGCCAGACTATAGCTAGCATATATGAACAATATTCATTGAACATACAACAACCTTGAGTGAATCGTTTACAAAATAAATTCTACAGTAGGTATAACGTTCTCCTCGACCATATGAAACAACAACTTTTAACTTTCGAGCGCTCGAAATCGAAGAAGCTAAATATGTTTCTGATAGTTGAGCGCAGAATTAAAAAAATGCCCTTTAGGTCTTGTAATGCTATCTTATATTACTTATGTAACAATCTTTTATTTTTTTTCAGGATTCGTTAGGTTTAAGTGGTGTACGCTCGCCAAATAGAAGAATACCAGAAGAGTGAGAGGAATGGGTGATGATCGATGTCGGATTAGGCAGGGTTTGGATAAACGCAACACACTTGACTTTATACCAAACGTTTAAGCCTTGCGTTTGCAAGTGCCTTTTACAAGACACTAATTGTCATTAGATACCTTAAAAAATCTCGTGTCTCAATCATACTGTTACTGAGATTTGTAACGCGAATACCTACGAGTATTACCTGTGTTAGTACCTACCTACATTTTTTTTGAATTTTTTAAAGTCAAGACAATAATATGATCGAATGTTATAAGTTTTAAATATTACTTCACACATAAAAATAAAGATTACAAACGCAAGGCAGAAACGGTTAAGCTATGAGCATAGAAAACGACCAGTTTGCAGTTTGCACGGGTTGCTCTTGTTCCATACATTTGGTGATATTGTAATCCCGACTGTGGCAGCTCAGCAGACGTAGGATGGACGCAGTTATCGACATCATACCTTTCTCATAGTGCATACGTATAGAGAGAGACAGACTTCCATGTCATTATCACATCGAGAAGTGCATGCAACATACATCTGCTGGTAGCTTGCGGCATACTCAGAGTAATCTTGACTGGTTACATAATTGATGATTCCAATGGAGGATTAACTATACATTTTTTGTTACTTATTTCATAAAAAATATCTGTTAAAATTAAAGAAAAGCTCATCATTGGAATCTTCAAACATAAGGTGTGAGTGAAATGGTGCAGGAAACCTGTTAACTTATATTATATGGATAATACGGCTTGGACATTGTATTATTGTTTCGAATGCATACGCTGTACTTACAATGTTGAAATAAAGATTATTATTTAATGTAAGATCTTGATTAAACGCAATTGATTTTCCTAACCTTTGCTATTTGGTCAAACGGTCAAAAGGAATTTTTAATTTCGTGATTTTCTTACGAATTCCTTTAGTTTATTATCGTCAAGTAACAAGCAAAATTGGTGGTTGGTATGGTTCATTATGGCTATTAACTTGTGGTAGTACTTAATGAGTTTTGCTTGTCACCTGACGATATGTGAATTACAATAGGTACTCGCGTGTTCCATACCTATATTAGTACACGTACCTATCATTCAAAAGGTATACTTATTCGAATTCTATAAGAATATTTTTATTTGTATTATAATTTCCTTATAAAAACTATTTCATGAAATTATAAATTAATAGTAATTGTAGATCCATAATTAAATGGTCAAATACACTATTTTGCTTTTATAACTTCTTCACTTTATAGGCAATAATATGCTTCAAGTGAACTTTGCATCGCTTGGAATTACTTAATATTGAGTGTCAATGTTTGCACGTCCTAAACACATTTCACAAATTTGATTTTGACAAAGAACTGAACTTAAGTTTGGTACCTATGTACTGCATTCGGCTGTATTGAAACCAAAAAAATATAACGAGATTTTGATTTTGATGACATACTATCTGGAATATGAAAAAAAAATCAATAAATGGATTTCATATATGTACGGTCAGCTGGAACGAAATAGGCCCCCGCTGCCATACAAACTTTGTATGCAGGGGGGGTCCTTTTCTCTGCAGCTGACTGTACCTTAACTTAAACCCAACCTTCAAATGGGATCCGAGACTAATATGAGTCGACAACAATCTGAAATCTTTTATAATTTTTACTGAAGATATTGTCACTTGTTTAGGTAATTCATTTAAGTGCATTCTTTAGCTCGTTTATTATAAGCGACTACTGAAAACTATTTACACTCAAGGACAGTAAAAATGGGCCACATTGTATGCAAATTTGTTACCGTAGTGACCTGAATTGATTGCCCTTGAGTATTTAAAATTACAATCGGAAGTTTTTGGGGGAAATTTTTGAGTTTCGAAATTTCGCTCGAATTCGAATAATTAACTAGAAAATAACCGCACACAAAAGTTAGTCGCCATTAGGTTCTTGTACAATTACGTATAATATTCATACCCTAGACTTTAAATGTCTCTTAAACGATGGTGGGATATTTTTGCGTGCGATTATCCACTGCCACCTTTAGGTGTACTGGAGGCTTTAGCAATAATAGTGTAAGCGGAAGACAAGCTTTCATAATATTTGTATGCATAATAACTATAATAAGCTCTTGAGTCTGTTACGTATAATTGTTGTTTTAATGACCAAATTACCAGATGGGTTTCTGGACTCATTTTTATACAGTTTGTAAGAAAATATAGCTAAGCGTTCACGACTTTGCTGATTTGTGAAATAAACATATTTTATAATATAATAGATTATTGTATTCATAGAGTATAATGGAAATTACTTTTCGGTGAAATTAATGTGATGCACAAACACACATCCTTGTCAATGTACCCTGCATTGATTTGTCGTAGAGGCTTCTACGTGTTGGTTCCGGCCCTGTGAACGCTGCCCAGAAATCTTGGTAGGCGGAGTCAGTGTGTGAATCAGTAGCAGCAGGGTGGTAAAAAAGGACACATGCAGTGGCTAATGCTTTTGACTTGTAAGCTCACAACTAAGCATTTGTAAATTATTAACGTTTACAGTTTGGCCAGACGGCGCCCACAGGATATACTTACACTTCACTATTATTTTTGTCTAGGATTTGGTTTAAAGAGCTATTAGCTTCCAGGTCAAAAAGTCCGAATAAAAACCAAGAAATTGACAGTAGGATTGACTGACAGATGATCGCATGCTGGCGCCATCTATGAATACTTTCCTTTCAACTAATATCCCCGATTGGACAGTTAGCGAACATACTTTATATTAGTTTTATTATACTTAGGTACCTATATTACGATTACTATTAGTTACTTAAAATTCTCTTATGACGCCGGCTGCGATGACTATAATATATATTTGCTACAATAAGCTCAAAACCATTGATAGTGTAATAATAATAAACATATATAATGTTTTGTTATTTTTCTCACTTTTTCGTAATAGTTTATAAAACAGAACTGTAAGCAGCATATATGGTAAACAAGTCGCTAATACATTAAGTAATGCATTTAACTGTTGTGTTGTGTTGCGCCACTTATGTACACTTTATTCCTTCAGTTATTTTTTATGTTGACATGTTAATGATCTAGAATAATTTATAATTTTAAAGATGCCGATTGGAGGCCGGTGGTTACGTGGTACCAATGTGGTATTGATTCAATATTGTGTTCGACCAATAAAGGCGTACGCGACAACCTCCATGTGGCACCTTTACCAAAAGAATGACACAAAAATGCTCCAACATCAGTTGTCATGAGTGCGCAGGAAGGGCAAATCTTCAAGGCATATTTAAATACACTGCTAAGAAAATGAATATGTATTATATTTACACTACAGCTTCTGAATATGCCTCGCAGTTATTTTCAGCAGAGCATAGCTTATCGGAGCACCTACTATGTTTTTTTTATTTGACTTATAGAAAAATATGTATTGTTTTATCGTTAACTATGTCAGTAGGTACTTGGGTATTTGATATAAGCATAGCGACCTACAATGATTACCCGACTGAGTTGTGTTAAGTTGTCGAAGCTCGCTACTTTGCCCGTGTAATACTTACGGTTGAGATAGAGCCTCCATACATTGGGTCACATCACATGCCAACTAGAGTCCGCTAATGTTTCCAACTACTTGTCATGATAGGTAGTATATGTTTGGGAGAGCTTTACTTCAATAGCACTTACAATTAAAACTGTTGTGCTTACAGACTCTAGGTACTTACTAAAAAGGTAAAAAGTCATCTTTGGTGACATCGTGATGAGTGCTAGCTGATGCTCCATGTGCAAGCACTAAGAAATACACACGATTAGTCTCTTTTATACGACACGATAACGTTAAATTTTACCTATTATTTAGCTAGTAGGTAGTGGCCCACTGTACGAAGGCGGTTTGTTTGCATTGCTCTAAAACTGCACCAGGATCTAGCATTCGTTTAATTTGCGTATGGAATGTAAAGACTTGTAACAGTTTAGTAGAGTCCGTGAGCTTTAAGAAGAACCTTCGGGAATCGGCGATGTCACACGAAGGTAATATTGTTGTTCTGCTTTTTCATGTGTCACTGTTGATTGATACCCGACGTCTCTTTCTAAAACCCGAAGGTTCTTTTTAGACCTCACGGACTGTAGGTATCTAACTGTTAGTACGGAGATGGTAGGTATAGCGTGGCGCGAGCCGGGCCGGTGGCGGCACTGAGACTGAGCTGAGACACGTTCGATTTGTGAGGTCAACGATATGCTTCAATAAATCATGTGTGCTGCTGTATTTGCTGTTTTATTGTTACCTACCTAATACATGGAGTATTCCCATTTGGACATGGTAAAAGTCGCGAGTATGTAAATATGTGCCGTGGGGTGCCCGGCCTTAGAATTGTCCCCCACCATATCGTCCCGTGGTTGCAGTAGGAGTCTGCTAAGGGAATATACCGGGAGATGGGCAGCAGCATCTTCCGAAAGCCTAAACAACAATAAACAAAAAAAAACTGCGCGCGCCAACCCGCCTGCCAAGCGTGGCGCGTATAGCAGACCTCCCCCGAATGATTGGAAATAAATTACCAATGTAATTTTTAATTTAAATGACGGCGTGAGTTTGTTACAAGTATAATTCCCATAACCCATAACAAATAAAACAAAAGAATTACATAGTTTTGAGTAAAATTTATTTACATTACCAAACATTTTTAATCTTAGGTAGCAATTTGGTTTACAATCTTAACAATGCACAAAACACTATTTCGTAAACAATGAATATTATTTCAATCATCTTAGTTTTGTTGAAGGTTACAATGTAAAAGCAACCAATATGTTGTAAAGTTTAGGTTAGAGCATTGCTATAAGGGTTAGAGTAATCCAGCTAGAGTCACGGACTTTAATAGGTGAGCCATTCACCGTCCAAGCTATCTTCTTTTGGTTTATACTTCCTCTATGAAGTGTCCAATGTAAAGTGAACCCTAATCCCGTCACCTTCAACACAACGATGTTAGGGTTAGTAGAGTGACTCATCTAATAGGTACGAAACAGTGCCCAATTTGGGATTGATGACTTACGATACAATTATTATTAACTAATAGGTAAAGATTAGGTACGAAGTAATACTGCATTCAAATCGCTACTTACAGGTATATAGTTTTAAGTAAAACGTTACAATCACTGTTTAAGTTAATGTATTGAAAACGGAAGCAGTGTTAAATCGAATAGCAAATTATATTTTGAGTAAGGTAGTTGAGCAACCCGTTTTGCGAAGTTACAGAAAATAAGTAATATGAGTAAAGGTGCTTTTTCTTGGCTGAAAAGGCCCTCTTGGCGCTTAACTGTATTGTAAGTATGGCACAATATTTGGTAGTGAACTATAAATATTTTACTTGAGTGTAAACCATTTACAAATACCATTATATACAATATAGGTAACTTAATCCCTTATCCTAGTAAGTCTTTAAATTCAAAATTTAGTTGGCACAGGGTTGTAATGTAGGTAAGTATAGGTTTAAAAAGTGGAAGTTTCGTTATGGCACTAAAACGTTAACATGTATGGCAAGTTACTGAACTATGCTAGAGATTTATTCAATTTATAACAGTATCAACAATTACATACCGTGTGTGGCATGTACGAGTAACACGAGCAAAACATTAAAACGGAGATTCTACTCAAATAATAAAACTTTTGTTCAACAACATAAAAAAAACCTATTTAGTCCTCGAATAAACTTTAAAGTGTAAGTACTACAAATAAAACCCCAAGTTATTTTTAAAAGTCGCTGAACTAACGTTCTCTAGTCTAGGAGTAAGTAAAATCTACGTTTTAATCTTTTGCTCGTGTTACAGGCCACACACGGTATTTTCAAGATTACATTTGGTCCTCATAGCCAAATTTTAAACTCTTAAATCTACTCTTATCTCCTCTTAAAGCTATATACATACATGACGTATAAACAATATAGGTACCTTATTCAATTACCCATCCACCGTAGGTACAGTCCGCAGCAGAAGTTGCTGAGCGGGAGAAGGCTACTTCTGCTGCTGGCTGTACTAACAGCAACACTTTAACCCCTCGGTGGATCTTGTATCTTTGAAATACCTAAGGGTGTGTATGCAAACTTATTTAGGAAAGCAATCTCTTTGTTTATTTCACAAAGTTCAATGTAATCTTATGCTTTTATTTTTCGGATTGAGTCACGTTCACGTCTGAAAATATGGATACATTAAATGTGACAAAATATGTAGCCACGACTTTACAAGGCGGTCAATGCGGTCTTGGATGCATGTGGTATGTCAAAAGTGTCCATATTTTCAGACTTGACCGTACAAGCTGTTGCCCAACATTCTACAGTCGACTGCAGCTGCGGCATCACGAACGAAGGGGAACATGCAAATTTCCCGAAAAACATTACCCCGATTTTTATAATCTCGATTTTTATAATCCCGAATTTTGACAAGTACGAATGTCAAAATCCCGAATTTTGAAATCACGAAAGTAGAAAATCCCGAATGCAATATTTCCGAATATTAGAAGTCCGATTGTTACTTGCTCGAATCCTAAAAATCCTGATTGTCAATTTCCCGAAAAATTAAATTCCGATTTTTTTTATTCCGAAAAACTAATGACCGATCGGGTTTTTGGCTATTCGGTGATACGAATTTCGGTTTTTTGTATATTCGGAATAATGAAATTCGCGCTTGTGTTATTTGTGGGTAATTAGTTTAAAATGTTTACTTTGCAGAAAACCAATTATGCAGAAATTACAATTAGCAGATTTATTGGTTCTGCTGTAAAAAATGGGTTAATTTTGGTTAGAACTCACCTTAAACTAAATCAAATGGCTGTTCAAAAAGTGGGTTAGGTTAGGTTAGAACTGTGACCCTCAACCAACCTAAACGGCTGCAAAAAAGTGGGTTAGGTTAGGTTAGAACTGTGACCCTCAACCAACTCAAACGGCTGCAAAAAAAGTGGGTTAGGTTAGGTTAAAGCGGTATTACACATTGCAACCTGCAGGGCCCAATCTGTTGTGTACCCTGCCTCTTCCTCCCCCTCCTTCAGCTCCCTACGGGCCCTACCTTCAATTACACCTTCCAACCTGACAGATTGGGCCCTGCAGGTTGCAATGTGTAATACCGCTTTTAGAACTGTGACCCTCAACCAACCTAACGGCTGCAAAAAAGTGGGTTAGGTTAGAACTGTGATCCTTAACCAACCCAAAACGGCTGCAAAAAAGTGGGTTAGGTTAGGTTAGAAGTGTGACCATACTGTGACCCTAAACAACCAACGAAAAAAAATCGGGTTTTTAAAATTTCGGAATAATGTTGAATCGGAATTAATCATTTCGGGATTATGACAATCGGGATTCGTTGTTTTGAAATTCGGAAATATTGGTTTCGGACTTTTATTGCATCGGAATTTTTAAATTCGGTATTATATGGCTCGGGATTTTAAAAATCGGGTTTTTTACTATTCGGGAATTAAAATATTCGTACTTTAGTTATTCGTAATTTTAACTATCGGAATTTTAATGGGTCGGGCATTACAAAATCGGGATTTTAAAATTCGGGATTTTAAAAATCGGTATAAAGTTTTTCGGGATCGTGTAGTGTACCCCGAACGAAGTGCCTACAAGATATGACGGCATACTAATAAAAACATCATATGCAATTCCTTCTTTTTTAATAAAAAGCGCAGGAAAAACATTTTGGCGTCGTGCCAGTGGTGTTTGCTGACTGCACTTTCTTATCTACACATTTCTAGTCGTATTCATCCTTTTGAATAAACGTGACTTATTTTTATCACGAAGAAAATAAAAGAAAGGCCTTCTCTTTTAATTACCTACCAATTTAAGATCAAGAATATCTTGATAACATTGCAGTAGAAAATAACCGCCACGACACGGTATTTATTTACTGCCTACCTAAAGTTAAAACTAAGGTATCTACTTAGTATAATTATTTACATAGTGATTGTTTTACCACAATATTTAATTAAATATAGTCATTTCCTTTTTTTCTCACAACTTAGCTGTTATATTATAATGAAATACGTCGTTATACGAGAACACTTAATAGTTTAGTGACGTGACCATCCTAATTCGTTGTAATTATACAATAACAAGTGTTATATATGCATTTCTTACACCTAGTGCTGATAAAGTTTCTGGTGGAAAAGGCTAATCCGATAACGTAGGTAGTATAATTGATTATATCTATGTACCTATTTTACCCATGTAAAGATATAGGTAGTAAGTTTAAAATTTTGCAGCAATCGTCCTATTGTTACTTATACCTTATACCAATTCCGAATAGCTAGATTCGATTTTTCAGTAGGTAGACAATGTTTTCGGTAGAAAACTGTCACGATAAAATGGCAGATTAATTTATAGAGTGTTTTAACGGATTATACTTTATAGATACCCATGTTACATTTAGAGGTAGATACTACCACTACAAGGTATTTCGTGTGTAGTGCCATCACATAATATGTATGGTAAGTAGGAGACTATTAAATTTGTTTATGCTAACTACAAAATTACGACGTTGAAAGTGATGAAACATTACGTACATATACAAAAAAATGCTTGTCAGACAGGGTCTATAACTACTAGTCCAAATTTGTCTGTGTCACATACAGTACAATGTAAAGAGCGTAACTCACATAAATCACTGATTCACTGTGGTCACAAACACGTCATTTGCAACAGTGGCGTGACTGTGGCGACGTGCCGACTAGACGTCGAAGAGCAGCGCGATGTTGTGCTGCGAGGCGCGTCGCTAGTAGTGGTCGGGCCGGTAGTTGGAGCGCGAGTACGTGGAGTAGGCCGACTCCTCCGACGACAGCGGCCCGCGCCGTGCGCTGTACAGCGACGAGCGCCGCTCCGAGCCCGCGCCCGCGCCCGCGCCCGGGGCTCCTGCAATATTTAACTTAACATAAGTCTGTGAACATGTCAAGGCAGGGAAATTAATTGAACCTTTATTGACAAGGTTATTGAAGAACAGAGTTACACTCACCAGCCGGCCCCGGTCTGACGCCGTTGGCGGTCCCGTAGGCGGGCTCGCGCTGCGCGTTGTGCGCGTTCTGGTTGTGCGTGAGCGCGTGCTGCGCGTGCGGCGCGTGCGCGTGCGCGTGCGCCATGGCGGCGTGCGGGCGCAGCAGCAGCGACTGCGCGGACACCAGCGGCGCGCTCGTCGGCCCGCTCGTGGCCGTCGTGGCGCTGCTGCCCTTGCTGTACACCGACTGCGATCTGATGGGAATGTAAAAGAGAACATTAAACATCGTTTTACTATTTTTTTCTAGTTGTTTATCCACTTCTTTTCTTTATAACATTAAATTATAGGAAAAAAAGCTTGAACCGTGAATAAAGTCCTTGCCTGTACATACATCCCACAGACTCTAGTGGGTACATAATACGTGAAAACATGAATGCATGCACCCTAACCGTAACAATAACCACCCTCATCTGCTTAGACAGTTTTTCTTCCATTTGTGGCTGTCCATAACTTAAGTTACCCCATCGCAACATCATCAGAAGAAGAAAATGCTGTGTAGAGAAATTGCAAACCATATAGTTTTGGTGTAGAGAAATGTACATATGCACGGTAGGCAAGTAATTAAATGTGAAAATAATTAATGTGCCGACGATTATACATGTTCATAGGCACGTAGAGTCGCCATCAGATATATCGGAACGGCCAAGGTGATCACAAATATGTGAACAACGCCTTTATTGTCAGGGCCGCTCCGATATATTTGATGGCGACTGTACATATACATATATAATAAGGAACCAACACGTGCACAACAATAATTACATGCTCGCTTGCTGTCCGGCCGACCTGTGTAGCGTGTGCCGGGCCGGCGGCGGAGACCGGCAGTACAGACTCTTCGTGCCCGAGTACAGCGGCTCCGTGTTGTCCGGCCTCGGCGCTGACGCCGCGCAGTAGGTGGGCGCGTGTCTGTAGTGTGCAAACGTCGGCTTGTCGTCGTCCAGGTCCCGCGGCGAGGAGGCGCGCGAGGAGCTCCGCGGCCGCCGCGTGCCCCACTCGTGCAGCAACGCGCACGCCGCGCCGCCGCCGAGCCCGCCCACCCAGCTCACCCAGTGCGACTCCCAGCGGGACAGCACGAAGGCAGGCCCGAGAGAGCGCGCTGGGTTTAGAGATGGCATCTGGAATGAAGAAGGCAAGATGGTTATTAAGACAATAAGGAATATATAACAAATAAAATAAAAGATGAGAGGCAAGCGCTTACAAACTTATTATTATCTAGGTATACTTCGACTTATTCCTTTAATAAATGCTTAAGTACTTATGAAAATTTGAGCTGAAACTTGGTGATAAGGTTATTCAAACCCATCCTGTATAGGTACCTACAATGATTACAATGATGAGTTGAAGATAATATTCTCAAAACTCAAGAAAAAAAGCATCTTTAGAATTAGCGAATTTTACGATCAATACTGGCTAGTTTAGGTAACTCTGCCTCTAAGTAAAAGGTCTTATCACACGTCAGGATTCTTTTACATACACCCTTTTACAAAATCAGAGCAGAATAGACGAGACGCCGATCGTTTTTTGTTGCATTGTCGAGGGACAGATGTCCAAAGCACATCCGAATTAAAAAGGTTGTAAGAATATATGAGACTCATACGCACTTGCTACCATTTAAAATGGACGGTTGTTGTGTACAGCCAGCTGTCCTTTCCTTAGAACACAAAAGCAGGTAGCGGGCGGAAGGAGAATGTCCTGTGTAAAACGACTTACTTCAATTGGTCGTTGAAGGCGTTTAGGACCTTTCGTCCGTGGACGTGCACAAAAGGAGCCATTCAGGCACATGTGGCGCGATTTATCTCGGCGAGCTGTCTGTCATTTTGTACAATTGCACGTGTATCGAGGAATGTGGATCGAATGTATTGATGTTTTTGCTGTGCAATGTGCGCAGGTACCTAATATATTATGTTTTAGGCACCTACAAGTGAAATCACGTTTCTGGGGTTTACAACTTTACAGCTGTAAATTCCTGTGATGAGACAGTGACCAAACTGACCAATAATATTTACCCAATTGAGATGAGAATATTGAGACTAACCGGTTAGTTAGTTTGTAGGTAGGTAATACCTACAGCAACTTAAGCACCTGCTTTGTATCGCTAGTGTCTCGGCTCGGGTAATCGAACTGAACAATGACGGTCTCAAGTGGATACACGTCAGCGCTCCATCGAAGCGGCACAACTTGTAAGTAACCTACCCTACCTATAATCTTTGGTACTCACTTATCCACGAAAAGGAGCAAATAAGACGACTCGAGAAAGTTATATGACAAGGACTCTGTCCCGACGTGTCTAGCCTCTCAGGTTTCTGGAGATAAAGCCAGCCGCACTCTGCCAACCCAGCATGCTCCTACCCACTACACATCAAGCTATAAGTACTCACAGAGACGAAGGTAAGCCTCGCAGGAATACAGCACTAGCTCGGCGCCCACTCTCCTGCACTATGCCAGGCTAATACCCAGACACATTTGAAATACACAGTGGCTATAAGTGACACTCACAGAGACGAAGGTAGCCGCGCAGTATGCCGCTCCGAGGAGCGCGGGCGCCGCGCCGCTCCAGCGCCGCTCCATGGCCGCGAAGTAGGTGGCTGCCACCAGCCCCGACAGCACCAGCTCGGCGCCCAGGCGCTCCCAGGCCCCGCCGGCTCCCGGCAGCGCGGCCGCCAGGCTGCCCGCGTACCCTGGCACGCTCACGCTGAAACAACGAATATTTATCATTAGTTCTAAATCAACGCGATGCTGTAAAACGTAGCGAATTCCTCAAGTGAAAATTCGTAATGTTTTACTAACTTTATAGATAACTTTAGATGGTGTATTCTTGGAATGTGGTTATAATAGAGCAGAATAAAACGACTGTGCTCAAGTCGTAATAATAACACTGCCCTGAAATTTCTCTCCAAAACCATCGCCAGTGAAATTTATTGTTTGCACAGGTACACCACTTGGCACTTAACAGCCTTTAGTTTTATCTTGGGTTTATTGGTTTAAATACTTTAGACTGATGAATGCTACTCCTCTTGCCTACATCATTTTAAGTTTATTCTGGAGATATTTCATAGTGCGAGGCCACGGTAGGTATAATTTCATAACTTAGTTACATATTAACATTCTACTTTATTGCGTTCCAATTCCAACTCGATAATTGCAAAACTAATAAGGCATCATAAATAGTATTTATGTTATAAAAGGCAAGAAAAGCCGGAGCTCTTGGCACTTTTCTTGCCAGCGACTCATTACTATGCGCGGCGCGACCAGCAAGATTTACGAATGTTCGCTTTTTTATTTACAGCCCTTTTTAGTTTAGCTCCAAACTATTTATTTACTGGGACTGCGGCTAGAAGGCTTTGTTTAGGAAAATCAATAGTTCCTACAATGTTCTACATACATTGTAGATGTGTCCTATTTTAGTTTTAGTGCACGAAGCTATTCGTTATTCGTTTAACAAATTCGTTATTGTTTTATGCTCTTTGATTATTTTTGTATAAAGCGAGTGCCAAACCCTTTTGTTATTATACCTAAATTAGACCTGACTAACCGGCCGTAGCATTTTCGTAAATTCAAAACTTCGTTCATTGAAGTTTAATTTAAATTAATTACATGATTTTAATGGCTTCTTGGTAAGTTGTTGGAAATCGCATAATACACTGGCGTAGAGCGAAAATCGAAAATATTTTTTACAGGAGTCAAAAACCGTGTTGAAAAAAAAATTTGGATATGGCAAATTGTATTGACTAAGACATGTTGCCTTCCTCAAAACCCGTGGCAAGTTAGGTAGTATGCCGGTAACAAGCGGCAACCTGCATTGTGCTAAATAAGCTTGTGTTTCAATTGGCGTAACTTCCAAGCTCCGCGGTAGGTTTAGTAAATGCCACCGCGGCTGCGTTGGCTGCAAGTTGCAACGAAACAAGAATAATAGTTAGGGAGGCGAATAGGGGAATTTTCTGCAATACTCGAGCGTGGCAGTTTAAGATATGAGAGATACCTTAGACCTAATAGAACAACCTTGTAAAGTATTTAGCTCTATATGTAGTGACGCGCGCCTAGGATAGACGATCAGATTAGTAAAAAAAAATGGATAGTCTGAAATACTCGAGCGCGGAAGATTAAGATATTGGGGGTTGATTTTAGTGTTTAAAGACTAAATTTAACTAATCTGATGATAAGTCCTTGACGCCGCCGAGTTATAGGGTCGCGAACTTGTAAAAAAAAAACGTTAATCCGGCATTCTCGAGCGCGATTTTTTTATTTTTTATTTTGAAGAATATAATCTAAAACTTACTAAAAATACAAAATCTGCCGGTTTCCGCATGACCGGAAGTGTGGAGGAGCCATTTCGTCTTCCTAAGAACGCGTTACGGCATATAAGTCGCGAACGATACATTTTACAAAAAAAAGTTTAAATAAACAAAAAAGGTAATTTTATTTTACACAAAAAAAGGTCTCTTTACATTTTTGTCCAAAGTTAAAACTTTTTGACTCGAAGCATCATAAAATTACCTTTTTCGGTCAGATTAAGAGAAGCCACCAACATTTTTGTCAGATTAAAAAAATATGCTTTCAGGATACCGAGATAAACCTCCCCTATGAAAATCTGACGCGCTCGAGTATTTCAAAATAACTATTTTTTTTTGCATTTTCAAAAATTCATCGTAACTTATCGTCACGCCGAAATCGTCAGTTTTTTTAAAGGGAGCTTCCTTGGGGCCTACTTAACACCCCTTCCGAAAATCTGACGCGCTCGAGTAAATTTTTTTTTTTTGCATTTTTGACTACTTTATATGCCTACCCCCACCACGCAAACCGGCAGATTAGTATACCGTTGTTATCAGAGGCACTCGGGGCATACGTAGTATGAATATCTGACGCGCTCGAGAATGCCCAAGTAACTGTTTTTTTTAACATTTTTGAAAAACCGTTCACGCCAAACCCACCGCTAAAATGGTTTTTGCCATACGAGCTTTTCTTTTCTAAATTATTTTATCTTTCGATTTTGATAGGTCTCGACGGCGCCGTTGAATTACGCCATTTAGCTACCTCGCCTCCCTAACTATAAGCGAGCTTCCTATTACTGACTTCTGTACTTTACTTACAAACATTTATTTCTAATATGCTATATTTACTTGCAGAACGAATTTTCTTTTTGCGATATGTGCCATCTTTGCTTAAATCACTTAAATGTGTGTTCGATAAGCGTCGATGACAGAGTTGCAAAATACCTATATACCTACAAAAAAGAATGTTTACTTAATGTTTAACCTATTGTAGTAAGTAACAAATACAACATACCTATATTTTCACTTTTTATATTGGTTGTATTGTAGGTATAATATTGTATGTAAATTGTGTAGTGATATAATATTGTATGTATATTGTATGTAAAGCTATATAGTCATAATTAATGTAAATTATAATGTACATTAGGACAAAATGTAGTCAATCTTAATTAAGTACACCACTATAATATAATATACACCACTATATATAATTATAGGCGCAAATTGTAATACAAGATCACAATAACTCGGTGAAAGTTCAATGTTGTGGAAGGAGACAATTCGCACGGATACGGATGCACTACTTTACACCCGCGGTAAGATCAGTCAAGTGAACAATGTTTCCACAAAAGGGTTCTTGCTAAATTCTACCTTAGGTACTGTTGCGTAATGCCTACTTTTAAAGAACCCTGATGGAGGTTGTTATGAGGAGTGAATGTAGTACTAGAGTTACCTAATGTGTGTTGTGGTTTACTGAAGTGAAGCACTTAGTGCAAAGAACATGTAGTGATAGTACTGATAGTGAAAAAGGGTTAAGTGCTTTGCACCTGAATGCTCTTTTTATCCTCACTACCTTTCCTTATCTCGAACTATTTAAAATGCTCTTTGCTGTATGTTGTTATAAATCTGTTTTAGTAATTTCATAAAAATATTAAGTATTGTATTATTTTATTAATAATTCTACATCAATATGTTACACATTACAAATAAAAGTAGATGTACAGTCGAAGTCAAAGATATCTTTATACTTTTGAACCTTATACTATATAACAAAGAAGTAAGGTGCAAAAGTGTAAACATATCTTTGACGTCGACTGTACCAAATAGATTATTTGCAAACGAGTAGCTGTGTGCATGAGTGTGGCGCCATCTCTTGAGCAGGGGGTGAAAGGGTTTTTTTCTTTTTTATTAATGGCATATACTCCTTGCTTATATCAAATGTCACTGGCTGATTCACTATTTTGACAGTTGACCCTACGGGTGATGTCAAATATTTTGAAATGTGATATTGACAAGAGCCCAATTTCTTGTTACATTGTGCGCTGCCATCGTTCACGTTACCCCCACCATGCACTTCGCACATAGCCAATAGGTAAAACAACAATTGTGTCGCACACACGCTACTCAAGTAAGGATGCGTGACATTGGCACGACGGTGTCAAGTGGGATCAACATCTGCCCGGATGTCATTGACATTGCGAGTATCTACATACAAACCATCTTAATTACTCCTCCGTAAGAGATACCGAGAACCGTGAATTATTTTTAACTGGATGAAAAAGCTGTTCTTAATGTTTGGGTGAGATTGTATTCATTAGCGATGACGTTCCAAGCCGCCACACATGGTGCTTCCCGTTAGTTTTATCGACCATATTGTTTGACCGACTATAAACTCTATTTCCTATTTTTTAAGAGTTTAAATACGGTTGTTCGAGTCCATAATAGGGGAAATAACCAGGAAATTCCAGAGAAGAGAAGAGATCTCTAAGCATACGTTGTTTTGATTAGCTCAACAAATTGTTTAAATAGGTAACATAAAATTGCCAAAATTGGACGTGTTTTAAAATTTTGCGAGGTACGGTTACCTCCGTTCTTACAACTGGAGTCCTACATTAATATCATCATTTCTCGGTGAATAAAAAAAACTCAAGTACCTACTTATACAGACATGAAAGCAATATAAATGCTATAGGTATCACTGCAGATTGTAGACTGCAGTGAAACGTCACAATTGACACAAATAAACCGGTACGTAAAGAGAGCCGCGTCCGCGTCGAAACAAAGGCAAACGAGCAGGAGCCGCGCAGGCTTGTGCATTGTGCACAAAGACTTGATAACTTCGATAGTTATTACGTACAGCTGCGCTTGGAATAAGGTCGGCGGCTGCAGGGGTTTCATTGAGACTTGCGACCTTTTGGTTGAGGTACACTCTCCTAAATGGGAAGCCTGATAGCAGAGTCAATAGGCTTTATTGCGCGAAAAACTAAAATATAAGTAAAATTTACAGTTATGAATAGTTATATAGCAAATTCATAGTTCAATATTTTTCCTTTGAAAGCTACAATGAGGTGTTTAATTGGCTACTATTAATAAGCAACAGTTGAAAATCTACTTTGAAAGAGAAAGTTACTATTACCTAATAAAAATAGGTGCTAGGTATTAAAATAAATAGCCATCCTTTCCGAAATGTTAAATAAAGTAAAATATTATGAAACACTAAAGCCCAGCATTCGTACCGAGACATAGGTATCAAGGAGTAAAGTGCTGGCAGTGGAGACAAGAGACAACTCGCCGTGACGCGAATATATAAAGAGCTTGGAAACATTGCTTCAAAGCGAATACAGAGATATGTCATATGACTCATATGTAGTACCGCTCTTCAGCTCCTCCATAAGTAGGTAAACCCTGTCATGAGAATATTATAGGCGTGTTAGTATTAAGTAGTAGAACTAGGATGATTCAGTTTTATAAGCTGCAATAGTAGAACTGGCGTCAGTTTTAGCAGACTTGTAACAAATGTTATATTTAATAGATCTAATACGTTTACGTTTAGGTTAGTTAGCTACCCAAACGTAAAAGCAATGGACATGTTAGGATTGTTACACTGAAAAAATTAATCAGGGAACCTACTGAGATTACGGTAGGGTTTACTGAATAATCAGTAAGCTTAACTGATTATTCAGTAAACTTTACTGTGATTTCAGTAGGGATCACTGATTATTTTTTTCAGTGTAGGTACTTAGTTGTGCTCTAATAAGAAATACATTTATTTACATAACTAAATATACAGAGGTACTACAGTACAAATACTAAACTAAATTAATAACTAGCTCAAATCTAAACTAGGCCCTTGCGGCATTGTACCAAGGATGCTGGCGGCATTTCCTCGTTGTATCGCAATGCTGATACGCTGTGCGAGGAAACCGCCAGCTCTTCGGTCACCAGTTACATCAACCAGACGCTTTGCGATTTCTGCAAAAAACTTGTGTGCGCTGGGACCCCATGGACCTAGAGTTTCAACTCCAAAAGGTACAAAATGGTACTCTCTACCGAGACTGTGCTCTAATTAAATTGTGTTGTGTAAAAATTTGCAGGTCGTCGAGGATACATCTGAAATGAAACTATAATGTTTGTACCCGCTTTAAATATTGTACAATACACTCGAAAACAATACCTATTTCGTATCTCTCATACTCGGTGGTTTATAGTTTTCGATACGTTCCGCTTGGTGTGCTTTGTTAAAAATCCCATAAAATTAAGACCTAACGAAGCGAATACACTAAGGGTTCTGTAACTTTTGCTTATTTCTTTTGTCCCCGTTCGCTATAGTCTCGTAAACTTCGCCACAGTGCCTAAATGAAAACTTAATAGTTTGGAATACATTGCTTTTCATAGCAGTTGTAAATTATTTTAGTTTAATTCATTTGAAGTAATTGAATGAATAAGTTTTCTAGCAGAGATGTTTGCTATTGATAAGTACAGTCGCCATCACATATATTGGAGCGGCCAAGGTAATAAATAGAAGCAGCCAAGGTAAATAATAAATATCTGAACATGCACTTAATCGCCTTGACAATAGAGTATAGAGGCGGTGTTCAGATATTTGTAACTACCTTATATCTGATGGCGACTGTACTATAATGCATGTAATATATGTTAAGGGGCTACTTTGAAAAATAATAGGTTTTTTCAAACGCTCTATTGACTAAATGGGAAAAGCCGGAAAAGGGACTTAATTTATTTTCGAATATATATTATTAGACTATATACTCTTGTTTATGGCACAAGCCGAAACACGATGGCTGAAAGTTGCCTCGATAGAAAAAAAAACCGAAGTTGGGTCCTTTTTCCCCTTATTTTTCTTAGCTTACATAAACTATAAGAGATTAAGCAATATAACTAAGTAAAAAATATGGTATTCTGGTTTATCTAAAAAGTTACAGAAACAAAATTAAACAAAACTTTATAGATTCGCTTATTTATCGTAGTTTAGTCAAAAAGTCTGATCCTTAAGAGCGCTGCATCTCTTTCTTTCGTGCACGGGAGCCATAAACGTGTCTCTTACGGATGGGCGTGGCTTGTCCGAATCGAGGAACGGCCTTAATGTATGTAATGCTCTCTTAAATAACATTATGGTATGGTATCGATTGCAGATATCTCTGTTTTACAAAATAAATTGACCAAGGCATAAATCATATTTTGATCCAGCTATTCAGAGTGCCAACGCCGATAACCTAGTTTCCTCAGTAATACACTTAGGTATTTTATTTCCGCTCGACCATAGTTTAACTTTGCAATACTCGAGTAGCGCGCCAGTTTCACAACTTTTGAAGCAAAAGGGTTGAACTGAACAAACTTATAGGTATCGGTTTGTTGCTATAAAAGACTGCTAAATGTTATTCGTCGCAGAGTTAAATGCTTCCAATGGGATTGGATTTGGACATTTCTCATTTCAATCATATTACACAAATTCAATTTTTCATTTGGTCTCTCAGTTTAATTTTGCTATTTCACGAAATTGTTGAACTGTTTTGTTTAAATTAAGGAATATAAAAGAACCTTTTGAGTAAGTTATTTATTTAAAAAACTAAGTATTTTGTCAATAATGTACGTACCTTAATGCTTGAAAGTGGTGAATATACAGCGTGTATTTTTGATATTACCACATAAGCTATGGGTAGTTAGTATAGACCCTAATAAACGTACTTCCATATGTTTTATTAAAATTTTACGACTTTTATTTTTCCATATAAAATATTTCAGCACGCAATGTATTGCTCCTACCTGATTACTTTGCCTTTAAAACGTCACAATTGATATGTGTCACATTGTACTGTATACGTAGTACATTGCTGAGTGAAATAAATTAAAAAATTAATTACTCGGTGTTAATTAACAATTAACTAAATATTTATTGCAATGTCGATTTAAAACATCAAAACCTGCTTCTGGTTTCCTTTTGTGGTATTATCAAATATACACGCGTTATGTAAATACGTATCTATATGTAATATTGATGTAAATATGTGCTTTTATGTTGGTTTGCTACCTTGGTAAAGGGTTTTTCTTTGTGGCTTTGTACCCAGCATCTTATGACGTATTTTTGGCCTTTATCCGAGTAACATATGTCATTGTAAGTATCGTATATAAGATTGAATAAACGGCTCATTTGAGTATATTTATCAATTGTTAGTATGTATATACCTACAGGCCCTTCACTCGTTCTCTTATTGTTATCTTATTAAAGCGTCATTCATTTCATCACAACTATGATATCAGTCCTACTAATTAATGCTCATGCGATTGCACCGAAATATTTTCCGAACATTGCAATTTTTTCAGCATCATAATGGCGCTGCAAAATATAATTACCTCGAGGTTGTTATTATGTGACTGTACACGGCGTAGGCTTTACGAAAGTCATATTTTGCTAGTTAAGAAAATAAATTATTGAGTACTAGTTTTTACACCAGTCAATAATAACAAAACATGCAACGAATCAGCAGTTTTCGGGTCATCATGTTCAAAAAATGTGATTTCGTATGACGCTCCTGCTCTTACTTACTTCTATTTAGTGTGTAAAAGAGAATTATAATACAATTAAATTGTATTATAATTGGCGAGTGCGAATTGCCCCTCGGGATTCTAAAATGGCTCCTCTACATGATGGGCCATCATAGGAACGCAGCTATACGTTAGAGGGAGCTAAAGATATTGCGATCTCGTTCCGTCGTATAACTGCGTCCCTATGATGGCCCATCATGTAGAGCAGCCATAATATCCTAACGCTAATCTATTGCTACACCCACGCGCTACGCTCGTAGCTGTCGTAGCTCACGCGACACGCTCTACGCGACATCTTCGTAGGCACTGAACAAAATTGATGACAATTATAATTAGACACCTATACGAGAATTATAATTTGACATTTAATATGGAAGAGGATTGGACCTAGAGTTCAATTTTTGAATCTCACCGGTGCCTTTTTTTGTATGCAGCCGATGACTATTTAGTACGAAATAAGTCACCCGGTGAGATTCAAAAATCGAACTCCTAGTCATTTAATCGAAAACTTTGGTTTCATGTCAGCTAGATTTAGTCGGCGAAGTGGAAACAATACTTAAGACAGCGTAAGCCGAGGTGAATACGTCCTCTTATTGCATTCTGGTTAAATTCACGTCGAAACTTCAATATCCAATTTATCACAACATAGTTTAAAACAAAGGAACGCGTTCAGTGAACCAGACGCGCGACCGAGCACCTGCAGCGGCCCAACGCAAGAATGACCTAATTACCACGTGCCTGGGGCCACCTCCCTCAACCCGACGCTTCAATACTAAATGCGCTTTTCACGTGAAGAAAAACAAATCGAAAGGCAAAAGAACTCTCGAATGCTTTTGAGTGGCGTGACGAAAAATGTCAATGTCAAACTCATGGTAGCCGTACCATAAAGCTCTATACATGCTCTAAGAGCCGTACTGATTGCTTTCTTGAGCGGCATCGGCATTCCCACTTTCAAATCCTGTTCTTGACGCTCGCAACGTGACATGTACTACGAGTACCTAATATCATATCAAGTTAATTATTTATAACTTCGAATGCAACTTCTGGAGACACCGAATATGCGCTTTCCAAAATGAAAACTTAATTTGAAAGAATTACGTGTTCTGCTGTTCCATTGCAGGAACAATAGATAACTTAATTTGGTCTTTCCGTTTTTACCAATCGGGATTCGGGAATAAAACTTTGTCGTGTATTTAAATTTATGACTGGGTCTCGGAGGAGGATGACGTGATGCTATAAATTTCGAACAGCTCTTGTTATTATACAAATTTTGTACTTATAATTTCTTTTTTTTACATAACTTAATATACAGAGGTACTACAGTACAAATACTAAACTAAATTAATAACTAGCTCAAATCTAAACTAATTTCTTTTTTAAGACTTTGACTTTCCTGGTTCTCTTTTCTCTTTTTTAACTTATTTAAAAACCATCTTAGCATAAACGTTTAAGTAAAATAGCTAGCTCAGTAGTTACCTGCCTTGTTTAACGATGGAAATTGTATTACAATCTTTTTACTTAATTAGTTATTTTTAATAACGTTACTACAACACCGCTCACCCGGATACAGGCTGGAATTTACCTGTATAACATTATCATCATCATAACATTAGATATTATGAAGTACTTACAGTTTAACTCTTATCGTATGCATAAAAACTGCATAAAAGCGAAACTCTCAAAAGTCCGGTCTCGTAACTAATTAATTTGATTCGCTGCCAACAGCATAATGACCTTTCAAACATAAGTAACATAACATAACCGAGTGTCCACATGCAAATGTGCACCTGCGTTACGTTAGATGGAAAACAAACTAATGAGATACATCAAACAAGCGAGAGTATATTTTAATGTCAATGGAGTAAGGACATTGCGATGTTACGGATAAGTTTGCCGGGTAATCTTATTTGAAAACGCTAACACGTTAAATAGATCTAACGCCCTTTCTAGCAGAACCACGATAAAATAGACCGAGCATTAGGCGATAATGGACTTTATATCGATGTCGTTAGGGTATCTATACTGCATAATGCAGTTTTTTGCACGTGTGTCTGATTTTATTTATGCAAGGTTTTTAGGGATTATTCCTAATTTTGGGGTAAATTTGATCTAAGCGCAGATAAGTTAGTTTTTTAGAATAAATCGGGGCTGCATTGTTCGGTGGTTAGTTTCCTCATGTGTAATGTAGCGGTTATTTAGATCTCGGGTTTTGATTTGGACATCCAAATCGTTTACGGATTGAATTAGATAATTAAGTTCGTTTCGTGCGGTTCGACTCATAAAACATACTATTATGTATTTCAAAGGCATAAACGTAATTACACATTAATAATAAATATATCAAAGTATCTCACTAAGAATATAATTAATTAGATAAGTTTATAGAATAACTGAAATAAATTTAAACGGACACATTTATTTATAATTAGTTTTCATTTATTTATGGCAGATAGGTATTGGTTTGTTCTATACAATTGACTTTGTATAGTAAACCAGTACCTATGCTAAAAGGAGCAGTTTGTATTTATTTAGCAAGTAAATTGATATTCGAACTAATTCTGTTTCTAAGTTTGCGTTATAATTCACAAGATTTATTATTGCATTTCATCCCTATATAAACGCAATTTATATCCCCGATAATAGGCTATTCTAAGTACACACGAAAAAGCTCCCTCGTTCATATTCGATATTCAGACGCCGTTCAGATTATCTGCATAATTTATGCGCGGGGTCAAGTGGGCTCGAACGGAACACTGAAGCTGGGGACGTTAGACCCCATGCAGCACCGCAAGGCGACAGATACATGGGGTCTGCCGAGACATGTGACGTTGTGGTGCGAGGTCGCCAAGCGTGTCATTCAATGGCCAGCAAATTGGTGCACATTTGCACCTTATGTCACGGTGACCGGCCAGTTTTTTGGCCATTGTCACATTTGTTGCGTTTGCTTTATCACGGATATGACAATGACCGCATTAGGCGTTTTTTAGGCGATTGGCGATTGTTTTATTAATCTGGACAATAATGCTCTTCTGGGTGTTTTTTTTTTCATTTACATTTAATGTACAAAAAATATCTGAATACAAGTGAAACCCTCCGGTCTAACTAAATTGTAAACGACTTGGAAAGATGATGGGATGTTTTAAATTCGCAAAACATAATCCAAATATCTGGGATTACATGAAAATATTAACAAAAGATAGCCTCAAAAATGTTTTTTTTTTTTTTTTTCAATTTTGCTATTATGAAGCTAAAAGCCATTTAGTACAAATATATGAAACAAAATCTGAGTTGGTATTTATACATGGAAACGGTATTTTAATTTACCTATTTTACAATACACCATGTCCGTTTAAACCAACACAAATATATTATAGGCAGTGAGTAAAAATAAGTTATACTTTATTTGTTATTAATATTTAGTTTTTAATTTCGTTTATATTAATATTAGTCTAGTTTTAATTTTAATAAGAATGTTAAATCTTCAATACTGTTATTACACTGTATAAATTTAAATACCGGCATAAAATAAATTAAATCTTTTTTTATACTACAGATATCCAACACACTGATTTAGACTTTCACGGTTTTTACTCATAATTATTTCATAATTATTTTTTGAGTCTTTCTTCGCGACCACGGGGACAATGTCGTCCTCGAAACGTCGAAGGTAATTTAAAAATTATATACGCGGTTAAGTCCCGTTTATTACAAATAGATATCCAACAATCAAAGCAGGAAGACATTCAATATAAAAAGTAATTTCAACCATATGCAGCTTTCTAATAGCATCGGTCATAGACGGGACATAAACCCCACATCACATCCGCCGTCCCCTCTACTCTAACGAGAGAACAATTACATTTAATTTACCGCTGCGTTTTTAAAGTGCTCCGCTGTGCCCGCGCCTCCCCGCGCCATTAAACATCCTTTACTTCATTTTATTTCACTTATCAATTACCTTATTTCTTTCGAATTAAAGTCCAATTTCGAACGATCTAGTTGAATCCGGAGATAAAAAAGCCCATATCTCTCTGTGAGTCGTAATCGTAATCCACCGCGACATTTGTTAAAATTATGTTCAAGAGGGTATCGCAAACCGAACAGTTTCAAAACCCTAAAAATTCAATTGTCCCGAAGTGCCACTTGTAATCTGGCCATTTAAAAGTGATTAGGATTAAGTAAATTAAACCTTATGCGAATGAAGTTAAGGGTGACGTTTATGAGTTTATGAAAGCGACTAATGTATGGAGGAACAAGTGCGGGCGTTATAATTTATTTTTTATTTCACGTGTGTTATTTACAATTGAATAGCTAGTAATGATGATCCATTTTAGGTAAAAAATTCAGTTAGATTTGTATTTTCGCAGTTTTTTATAGATGTTTTTTAGGGTTCCGTAGCCAAATTGGCAAAAACGGAACCCTTATAGTTTCGCCATGTCCGTCTGTCCGTCCGTCCGTCCGTCCGTCCGCGGTCTAGCTCAGTGACCGTTAGCACTAGAAAGCTGAAATTTGGTTTAAATATGTGCATTAACCAAGCCGACAAAACGGTAGAATAAAAACGCGAAAAATATATTTTGATTGGGTACCTCCCGTACACGTGAAGTGGGGGGCGAAAATTTTTTTCGTTCCAACCAAGTTGTGTGGAGTATCGTTGGATAGGTCTTTTAAAAAGAATTAGGGTCTTCTAAAACAGTTTTTGGATAAAACTAATACTTTCGGAAATAAGAGCTCCGAAAGTTTAAAACAGGGCGTCCCCCCCCCCCACCTAACTTTTGAATCGTGGGTCCTAAAATTTTGAAACTGAGGCCTAATAAGTACCTTCAATGAAAACTATATTGAAATAAATCAGTTGAGCCGTTTTTGAGTTATCATTCAAAAATCCATAGTGAAAAGTAGTAAATAGTATCCAAAGTAAAAATGACGTAAGCGCCGCCAAATTTCCCGTAAGAAACGACCTTTTGAATTAATGGTCTCAGTTTACGGAACCCTACACTTAGCATGGCCCGACATGCTCTTGGCCGGTTTTTATATCATGGCATGGTAAAGTTGAATGCCAAGTGACTTTAAAAGTCCCGATTTCATGTTTATGACAAAAGAATATTAAAAGAATAAATAAGACCACAAAATCTTTGACGAAGGGTAAAAAGTAAAGTGAGTCGTTGTCTAGAACAATATTTCTACATAAAAATAATATCCCGACCATTTGGGCAAAACCAACAATGGCCGGCAAAATATAGATGTCAAATATTTCCCGGCAATAATCCTTTTTTGGCCACAAAAAGGACAAAACCGGCACAGCGGGCGTGCCCTTTGCCCTGTGCACCGTAAAAAAACAACGGTGTTTTAATAGTTAACCCTTTTGACACAAATGTCATGAGAAACTGCGAATCCTAATCAAAACTCACGCGAATCACTGCATTACGAGCCTTCTGCAAGCCGTGTAAGGTCTAAATATGGTAATGGATTAGGTTATTTATTTGTTTGTTTAGGCGTGAATGCATTGGAGTGGTGTGTCTGTCGTGTCGGAGGGATCGCGAATGTCGTGTCGCGAGCATTACTGGAATTGTCGCGATGTTTTATCGCCATATGGTGTTATATTCGCGTGTTATTTTGCGGGTTGCCGCTTGTTATAATGCGATCTGTTCTATGGGTTATATGAAAATTAATCATCTATAGAAACAGTCAATGTGTTTAGTATTATAGTACTTATCATTGATAAAGTGTTGCGCATGAAATACCGACTATAGATACATATACTTTATTTATTAATTCTGACAACAAAAAATAAATCCGAGTTTTGTTTCGGTTTCACATTTTGTTCATTATTATCATTATATCATCGCATCGATGTAAAGGGGTTGCTAAATCAACTGAAGCAGGCAAATAATCGATACAGTAAGTAAGCCATACCTTGGCTATTGCTGATTATATTTCAAAGCAAAAAACTTTCGTGAGTAGGTCGGACATATTCATATATGGCTATGATCCTTTAACTTTTCCATCCATATCGCGCCGTGCCAATAGCTCGTCTCAGCCTGTTAGACCCCAAACTTTGCAAGTCAATTTCGCCAGAACACTGAAGCGAGTGACAACTCAATAAATCAATGCTTTAGCCCCCGAAATCGCATTAAGCAAGATCACACTAACTTCTTTAAATTATCTGCCAAACGGAAGTTTCTAAGTCGTTACAAACAATGGAGCTCTATACCTTAAATACCTCTGCCATGTATAAACGTCCAATAAACCAAGTGCAGGCACAGGATTATATATTTTAGGGTATTGTGACAAGGTTTGAATCAGCGTGGTGTTTTAGTGGCTTGTTGGTGATGTGCTTGGACTCATTCGATGATGACTTGAGGTTTGGAGCCGAGCCGCTCGTCTCGCAAGGCGATTAGCGGTGGAGGAGTCTCAAATTGAATGTTTGTATACGGTTTATATGGGGGTTCGTTTCAATTTAAAGTAGTTTACATGTAGTAAACTGTAGTAGGTATGTACCTACTTAGGTAAATTAAGATAAATTAGTGTAGCTAATGTCATTTTAATTTACCGCTTATTTAAACATTTTAGCTATAAAGTAAGTAGGTATGAGTAAAACAGACGTCAATTATATTATAAGTATTATTACAGTTTTATTTATCTCATTATTATATTTTCTAAACAGCTATGTATTTTATTTAATACCAATTACAACAAATATTTCATACTCTAAACATAAACAAAACATTATTATATTGGCTTATTTTGTTTGAATCTTGGTGAGGATGACTGCTGTATGGATACTTCCAGAGCAGGGTGAGAAGTAACTTAGTACCTAAGTTACGTTATAAAGTTAAAGATGATTATATAAGTATCAACATTTTTAAAACGGGAGGGTTGTGTTTTACCCGACAACCGAAGGATGGTTGTTTCTTGAGATGTATGTCTATTTCTTTGGCAAGCCCTACAGCCTAAGGTCGGTACCAATAGAAAAGTAAAATAAGGTAAACAAACATGGCTGCATGTGCATGTCTAAGCAAAAAAAAGCATTTGACACATACACGTAGTCGCAGGCAGACTGCCGTTTTTGTCAAAATAATGTATTGTTTCATATACCTATGCTATCAACAATTAATTGCACCCCAATTAATAAACAATAAAAGTAAAAGTCACTTGTAGCACGAAAAGGCTTATACTAAAGCACCAACTCAATTTGTGGTACCATTTAATGATGTAAAATAAATACAGATATACCTAAATAAGTACCGTTATCTTTAGTCGTATGAAATGTTTATGCTCGTAATACCTGCGCTGCGCGTGTTTGTTCGGTTCGGGGTATATAGCACGTTGGCAAACAAATATATTTTCGCGGGCATACAATACAATACAGTCCACAACACGCCCGTAAATACTAGCGATAGGAAATATAGGAAAGTACGCTCACAGAGACTAACTATATTTTATTTATACTATTGCAGAAAATTAAAAAAAAAATACTAACGCACAGTCGACTACATAGAGATGTAACCACTTCTTCACCTTATTGCGTTGTAATATGGCCCAAAAGTGGATACATTTGTTTGTAGTCGACTGTCTAAATAGCGGACTTAATGCCTAATGACATTTACTACCAGCCAACAAAATTATACTTTCCACCTAAAACGCTGACTACGTGATTATTTAGATCAATATTTACTTATTTATTTCATACGGCTTACTTCGCTGTTTTCGCTATTAGTCATAACGTTGGCAATATGGAACGCGACGCTATAAGTAACGCCAGATTTTATCGTTTCTCGCCGTCGACAGGAAAAGCGTTAGTGCATTTACAAATTATCACACATGAGGGTAATCGTACAGATTGTGATACGGTTTGTTTTTGAAATAAAGGTTCACATAAATCAATGTGAAGTAACACAATTACATAAAATTCGATTGAATTTGGTTCCAAAAATGTAATAAAAAATGTAATTTCATTATATTAACCTCGTCTGAAAGGAAATTGGTAAGAAAGACCTATCTATATATATTCGATTAAAACATTATTATGATAGATGGCTGGCAAATTAAAAGAGCCGACACTTTGTTTATAATATATGTACTTACAAGATAAAATGAAACAGGTACCTACTAACCATGTAACCAGCAACACTGAAAAAAATGTTTGGTTGAATTAACCTGATTATGTGTCTTTTTTATCAAAATTTTAGGTTGCTCACGGTCCTATCACGAATTTTTGTTGATTTTACAAAAAAATTATGATAGGCTTATTACTAGATTAATTTAGTAAATATTCTTAACCAAATTAATTTTGGTAAACTGTTTACCAAAGTACTTAAGTAGCATATTCTTAACCAAGGTACTTTAGTAAATTATTTATCAAAATACTTTAGTAGCATTTTCTTAATGAAAGTACTTTGGTAAATTATTTATCAAAGTTATTTAGTAGCCATATACTGCTAAACCCTCTGGGTTATTATTATCAGAGTACTTTGACAGTGTTTACCAAACCTGTGTGCTCGTTTTTAACTAAGTTGTTGGGTTGTTTTTAACAAACTGCAATTGTAATTTGTCTGAATAATCACTAATTTCCTTTAGTAGAATCTACATACATATTTGATAGATACTCTGGTAGATTTCACGAAACTTCTCATGTACAACTTACAAGATTCACTTAGTAATCGTTACTAAATACCGTTTGATACTTCTTACTAATGTTGTTTGATATCATCGATTAAAGTTGTATGGTACAAATTACCAGGGGTAACGTGTTATTCTACCAAATGAGAATGATAGATGCAACACTCGATTTAGTATTTTTAATCATAATCATATTGTAAATATTACAAAACATTTTCAGGTAACTACTACTAGATGTTAATTGTTATATTTACTGATATTCAATTAGTTACATTAACCGAACATGTTCGGTAACTACTATAATATGTGTTTTGTAATATTTACTAATTTAAAATTAGTAATATTTAACAGACGTTTGGTATTTTCAAACGGGTGTATATTGTAGATGTTACTAAACATACTGTGGTAAATACTACCAGACGCGAATTGTAATATTTACTAATTTAAAATTAGTAATATTTAACACAGATGTTTAGTATTTTCAAACGGGTGTATATTGTAGATGTTACTAAACGTACTATGGTAAATACTACCAGACGCGAATTGTAATATTTACTTATTTAAAATTCGTAATATTTAACACAGATGTTTAGTATTTTCAAACGGGTGTATATTGTAGATGTTACTAAACATACTGTGGTAAATACTACCAGACTCGAATTGTAATATTTACTTATTTAAATTAGTATTATTTACCACAAATACTTGGTATTATATACTATATATATATATATATATATATATATATATACACCAAAGACATGTGGTAAATAGTACTAGTTCAACATCAGTAAATATTACAAATTACTATCGATAAATACTACCACAGACGTTTTAGCAATAACTGAGAAAAATAAATGAAACCATTAACATATATATCGTCTTTTTATTAATTGAGCATAAGTAGGCATTGTACATTACATACTTGAATAGGCTACTCTCCTATGAAGTTAAATCTTTAGGAAACGTCAAAACTGTCTGTACTATGGAGTTTCTATGGGAGACTAATATTATGACGACATAATTCTATACCGGATGGCCTGTAATACGAGCAAAAAAGTTAAACGCAGGTTCTACTCCTAAAAATGCTGATTATGCTTTGATTTTTAGTACACTTTAAAGTTTGTTCGAGCACGCAATATATTGCGAAATTGAAACTGACAAGCAATGTTAGACGGATTTTGATGTAGATGTAGTACCATCGGGTTCATAATTGCATATACCCAATTTATGAATGAAATCATTCATAAATTGGGTATGCAGTTATGAACCCGACGGTACATTGAAAATACTAATTAGTTTGTATGGAAAAGAGGCAAAGACTACATATTTCAAAAAAAGGTGTTTAAAAATGTTTTATTGTCCGAGGAGTAGAATTTACGTCTTAATTTTCTGCTCGTATCACAGGAATGATAAAATAAATACATCATCTCCTTTTAAACGTTTATGCATATTATAAAATGTTAGATCTGGATTATACAGTGTATTATTGAAAAATTGAATTTATGAATGCTGCGAAACAATTAAGTTTGCAGTTTGTCCGGAAAGAGAAGTGTCGTGGTTTATATGAGAGCTCATACATTCTTCGATACTATTCTTTCCGGACAGACTCTTTCTGTAGGAAAGTAGCCAATGTTTTTACATGAACCGAAAATCGAACCGATCAGACAAGCGATTATTCAAAATCTTTAAATGCAAGAAAAGTTATTTTTTAAATCAAAATGAAGTCTTCTTTTATAATTGTCTATCTATAGATAAAACGAGAACTTGACTCACCGCACTCACACGCACAAAACGAAAATTAATAATATTTTTAAAATAATAACAACCACTTTTTTCATTAACGTCCTTCCAACCAAAATTAGTTAAAATATTGTCCTTATTTGTCAGATTGACGTTTGTGATTATTAGAAAAGGACAAAACATATTCTCAGTGGGTTTGAAGGAGGTTTATGATTATGAATAAGTGGGTAAATAAATTGCCAGTGATCTCATAGGTACATGATAATTGGGAATGCACCCTTCCCATCTGCCCCCATTGTGGAGTACCCTGTCGTGAAATAAAACAACTGAAAACGGATGTCTATTGCGTATACGTACAATATGTTGACGGGTTAGGGAGATCGCGCATTGCTACTTTTTGTAGCGATACAGTCGCGATTCGCGATGCAGTAGCGCCACGGTGGCGCTACTGTTGCGATAGTTTTTGTAACATACGCACCGTTACAAAAAGTAGCAATGCGCGATGTCCCTTAAAGGTAGGGAATGTAAACCGGTTATTATGTGTATGAAAATAACCAGTTATTAACCGAATAATCGGTTATTTTCATACTTAAAATAACCTGTTTACCACGGTGACCACGAACGCTGCGGAGTGTTTGAGATGTCGGTCATGTAATTTAAAATTCGGTATACGCGATATACCTCATCCGTTTTTATTAGTTGTTTTATCGTGGCAACGATAAAAAAACTTTGATTTACATATAGGAACATAAAAGCCAGGAACAGGTGATATACCGTTTCTCTCGGACAAAATCTCGCAAGATGCCGCAGAAAGTTGTATCGTGTACAGTCGCCGGCAAAAGTATCTTCCTACTCGAAAGCCACAAAAATATGTGACACGCTCTTATTTGTAGGGCCATAAGAGCGTGTCACATATTTTTGCGGCCATCGTGTAGGAAGATAGGCAATAGGCCGGTGACTGTACAGTCGAGTTCGTTAATATCGACGCGTCCAACTGAACAAAATTACGTGAACAGAACCTTATTTGTATGTGTATAAGGTCGTGTTCACATATGTTTGTTCAGTTGGACGCGTCGATATTAACGAACTCGGTCGAGTACGCCGACGGCCTGACGTTCTGCAGGCTAGTACAGTCGTACTAGCCTGCAGAACGTCAGGCCGTCGTGGGTAAATTTAGAAATTATAATCTGCCCTAAAATATTTAAGTCGCTAGAGGAAACTACTGTATATTACCTGGGCCGTGATCTATCTAAAAGCATGAAATTAAAAACATAACACTTTAAAAACAATCATACTTAGTCAACGATTACTTAACAATAATTGCTATTACTTAAGTTAAAAATGACGACAGTCCTCGCCCGCATAAGAGGAGGTAATTTCACCTTTATTATGCCTTATTTAAGCTTAAAAGTAATTGAATCGACAGTAAGATTCGCCTGTGGCAATAACATGAATAGTGGTAGGAGCAATAATCAAATTTTCAGGTTTCAAAATGTCTATGATATCAGTGCCACCTTTAATTAAATAAGCTTGTAAATGGTCATTAAAACCAGAGCATTCTAAATTTCTGCAAAGAAAATACAAGCTTGAAGAATCTTTAGAACGAAAAATATAATCAAGCCTGTGAAACAAAAAATCGTTCTCTTTTGTTGTAACTATTATCATTCCAGGATTATATTTGGTACCCTTGAAACGTATCCATTGAAAATGACAAGATAAATCAACAGTGTCTGGAAAAATATCCTTTCTCACATTAATTAAATGTTCATGCGACTCTTGTAATATAACTTTACCCAATTCCAATCTAGGCACCAACCCTTCTTTAACAAAAAGTCTGTGAGCAAATGTTAATTGTTCTTTTATTAGCAATGTTAGAGCTATGTTTTTTCTAGAGGTTATCATAGACGCCGTGTTTTTTAGTGTTTTGTGTTTAGCTTCAAATCGCATGCACCATAATTGCTTTAAGGATCCAACCTGTTCAATAATGTGTGGGTAATGTAGCATTATGTGGTGTTTTGGTTTTAAAGTATCTTTAAAAAGATGAATATAGTATTAATGATGTTCAGATATTAGAGATTGTAACAATTTTATAGTCGGAGCATGTATTTTGTTACATAAAATAATTTCAATGATTTTTAATAAAGTTATTAAAAATTGCCATACGGAGTCATCAACAGGGACAAGATCGCCAACTAGTAAAGGAAATAAGTGTACAAACGTCAACATTTCTGATGCAGACATTTTGAATTTGTGTCGATCTAAATGTTCCTGTTTGATGCAAACGGACATGTCGTTAATCTCTGCAACTGAATAATCAAATAGTTTTAAGCGATCGTTTAATGTAACTAAATTGAAACAGCGGAGTGTTTTGGTATAATGCAATATTATGTGAGCTAAGTCGTAATGACATACTCCTTCAAAAATATCGTGCATTATATCAACACTACAATTATCCACGACATGAAAGCTAGGAATATTATTAAAACAACAATATTCATTCACGCCAGTTTCTGTTACATTATTTGTCTCAACGTCATTCTGGTAGTTTTCCCTATTCCTCAATAACCCATTATCTGCTTTGGTTTGTTTGCTCATTTCAGACTTATGCATTTTACATATTCTACAATAGTAATTACTACTAAAAGATTTAGAATATCCGAGAATTGTGTTAAGTCCAAGATTGTCCCCTAATATCATGCCAAGTATAAAGTAGATCTTTACATTACAGTTTTCAGCGGTACTTATTTCTATACCTTCTTCCTCTAAATATGTTAATTCCTTGATAAGTTCATAGTACGCTGAATGATTTCCATATATTTTATGAGATGCATTGTATAACATTGCGACAAACACATTATCTAGCAATGATAGATATTCTGGTGGCATAGTCGGAAACTGATAATATATAGCTGATATAGAATGTACACCGGCATGGCTACCAAGGGGATTATTACACTCGAAATCGTCAAAATACAGGAAAAAAGGGCAGCATAATTTCTCGTTTTTGTGGCCTGCAATTTTCTTTCTCCAAATAGAATTTTGAACAAAGTCAACTTCCGTAAGAGATTCGGTAAGTAATTGATAAAAATTGGGTAATTCAAAGAGCTTTTTGAAAACTGTCCTAAGAGGCACTTTGACTCCTGTGCTGGATTTTGGAGCGAGCATTACAGTAGAATTAACAATGTTTTCAGCCACCGTTTCATCAATGATGTATTTTTCAGGAGCAATATAACATTCGTTATCCGAAAAGTATTTTAAAATTTGGTATTCAGTGCACAGCTCATTAAAAGGATTTGAAATCAGTGTATGCAAATCATCCATTTCAGTTTGATTTAAATTGTTTACTGTTGGTATTAAATTATTTAAAATGTCGCCAATAACCTGTGTAATATGTAATTGGACATTTGCTATTATCTTTAATGCGGTTTTACGGTTAATTCCGGCATCACTATATAATGAAAGTGCAAATGTAGCAGCCGATTTCTCTAACATAAATTGGGCAGTTTTCAGAGAGTCTTTAGAATTACATTCTAACGGATCAAAATTATTAGTTCCACCATTACAATCAGGTATATTGCCACAAGCGAAACCGTTTGTCGGAAGTTCTACGTGTAATGTTTGCGAATGTGTGTTTATAAAATGTTGTGATACTATGTGGCGTCGAAAAGACCTTAAATTTTGAAAAATACGACTACAGTTCTGTTTACAGTGATATGTCGAGTTTGCACCTAAACGATGATTGAAATTTAAGTGTTCAAAAAAGGATTTGTAAGTCTCAATGGAAGCGTCACATTTGAAGCACACAAACATTGTTATTGTATGTAATACTATTTAGTACTTATAAAATAATTTTACCAGTTATTTCAAGTCTGACATGAAAGATGCAACTCCCGAAAGCTTCTTGTCTGAACTTAATTCCATGTTATAGAAATATTTTTGCACGAATGTCCAGATGTGAATTGCTTCCTCTGGATATTTCGCGTCGAGGCAATGAAAGGTCTTGAAGCAGCTATCCACAGCTTTCAGAAAAGACTCGTGCTTGTAAAGGATGTCATCGTATGAAACGTAAAAGTGTGATACGGTGTTAATAGCAGCGCCGACTACTATTATCACAGGTTGGCATCTAAGTCCTTTGGATAATTGGACGTTTCTCCAGCTGTCAAGCTTAGTCCGAACTTCACTTTGGTTCTGTAAATAACAAATAAGGTAAGAATGATAGCTATAACTTTTCAATTATAATATCTAGACACACGACAGTTCACGATATATTGACGTCCGATTTTTTTTACCAATCATACAAAACATTGAATACTTCCAGGTCACCTACAAAGCTGAAACTTGGCATTTAACTAGGTAGATAAAATTGTGTACTCATACGAAACACAGTTTCATAATAATTGAGATGAGAATTTTATATGTGTAATAGATAAGGTTTAATGTAATAGATAAGGTTGTGGCAATAAACATTTTTTCATTTCATTTCATTTCATTTCAAAATTTAATTATGATTACTTGTATTTATAGCAGCCGCCATAGTAAAAACACTCGAAAATTTTATTGTCCGCTTATTATGGTTTAACAGATGTTCTATTTAAATCCTCTATAAAGGATGTAACAAAAATACTAGTGATCCATTAAATGGCATATTTGGTATCGTATTGCGAGTAAGAAAAAGTAGAAGAAAAAATTTTTGGACGTGAAATTTTTTTTTGTATGGGTCACGTCGTCCCCGCCGGCTAACCCTCCATACAAAACCAAATGTTTTTTTCGCGAAAAAATTTTTTTACCTACTTTTTCATAATAAGAATAAGATACCAATTATGCCCTTAAAGGATCACCAGTATTTTTGTTACATAGGGTTAGTACATATAGGGTTAACATATACAGGGTGGCTCATTCAAATCGTTCAGTATGGGAATGTCTGAAACCATAAGACATACGAAGATTTGTTCTTAGGAACCGTGTCACCGATTTTGATAAAAAGAAAAACTGCATTCATGCATTTGAAAAAAAACTGTACCCAGTTCGGGAATCGAACCCGGTTGTTTTGAAAAAATAAACTTACACTTTTTCTATTTAAATATCGATTGTGTGGGTCTTAAGCTGTAAATGTAGAAACATGATGTCTAAAATAATAAAATGCAAAATGCATTTTATTCATTTTTTTAATACTATGATAAATTAAAGTATGTCAAAACAATGCATTTTAATAATTTTAGACATCATGTTTCTTAGAGACATTTACAGCTTAAGACCTACACAATCGATATTTAAATAGAAAAAGTGTAAGTGTATTTTTTCAAAACAACCGGGTTCGATTCCCGAGCTGGGTACAGTTTTTTATTCAAATGTATGAATGCAGTTTTTTTTATCAAAATCGGTGACATAGTTCCTAAGAACAAATCTTCGTATGTCTTATAGTTTCAGACATTCCCATACTGGCCGATTTGAATGAGCCACCCTGTATAGGGTTGGCCGGGCGGCGATGTCCTGCGATATGATGCTACAGCCATGTGATAAGTGGGATGGCCGGACAGACAAACATAATAGAAGCTTTAGTGGCTGGTTCGCATTGGTCGCATTAAAAACTATTATACAAAACAATTAAAATCCCTAATAAACCCGGAAACGGCTGAACCGACTTCGACAAGTCTAATAAGATCACCTGCTTTCTAATAAAAAACCGGTGCCACAGACAACACTCAGACACACGTAGTAGTACGGCAGAGTGCTCGAACAAATTGTCGCAGATGTGGACACGCTGGACAAAAGCACCAATTTTTTTTTCAGGCACTTGTGAGGTCCATAGCTTTAAGTTTTTGATAGGAACCAACTCCTCCGTCGGCCATATTTAATTTTATTGCGGCCATTTTGAATTATAGTTAATTAAGAATATCTCGAGCTCTAAGTCACTTAGAGTCACAAACTTGGTGACTAAATATACATATTTGGGGTCAGGGAATTCAACTAGATAAGTATTTTACCGATATCTCAGTTATATGCACATTGCACATGTAAAACATCTTTGTTCTTACAGTTGGTTTAAGTTATGTTTAAAAGTCAATTATTAACGTTACTATATTTTTGTTACTTGTTATTATATAGACTGTAGTAATACATAACCTGCGGAAATTTCAAGTGTCTACATATTACGGTTCTAGAGATATACCGATTGTTATGGGCGGGCAAAAAAACGCCATAAAATTACGTTTCATGTATCGGAGCACTGTTCAATTTTTAATTTATTTTTATTTTTATGAATGTATGTTAAAGCAGCAATAGAAAAACAACTTCGGTGAAAATTTGAACTGTCTAGCTGTTGCTGATACGTAGACAGCCGGATGGATAGCGGAAGCTAAGGAACATGGTTCTGTTTGATATCCTTTGGGAACTCGACTGTAAAAAATATCTAGTTGACTTCCTTGACCCTATAAATGTATATTTAGACACTAAGTTTGTGATTCTACGTTATTTAGAACTCGAGATATTAATGATATACCTACATATAATTCAAAATGGCTGCCTTAAAATTAAAGATTGTCGACGGAGGAGCTGGTTCCTATCAAAAACATTAAGCTATGGACCTAACAAGTACTTGAAAAGAAAAATTGTTATTTTGTCCATTCTCAGCTGGGACTGCCCTACTATAGCGGTCAAATTAACTTATATACATACGAGTATATAAAACACCTCTTTTTGCGTCGGGGGATAAAAAACGATAAAATTACCTTCGCATGGAGAACAAAGGCGTTTAATGCCTCTTGTATGCTTGGTTTGACAGATTTCTTCCGTCCATTTGTGTCCTTATACGTTACTCTTGTAGTTGGAATTATTTTAAAACCAATTGTGTACAAGTAACAGAAGTCTCTAACGTCTGAAAAAAATGCAGTTATGTTGACTTTGGATAGAACCAAATAATGAATATAATGATAATGAAATGATGATGAGGCGTCAGAACCGTATATTCTAAAAAAACATCAGTTATGTACGTTGCTTTTACACCTTACGCGGATGCACTAGAGGTGTGAGAGAGGGTAATAGGCTATTTCATCAGTAGTATTTAACCCTTTGTATGCCGAACGTGGATCCGCATACGAGGAAACTATTAGAAAAAAAATCGCGGCATACGGTTAGTATAATTAACCTCGTCACAAATTCAATCCGAACTAAATTCAGTAAAATTTATGCTTAGTTTATTAAATTCAGTAATATTTATGCTTAGTTTAATTGATCAGTTACGAAGTTAATCTTCAATTTACCTCTTATTATTTATTTAGTTTTAATTGACGATTACGGCCAACACTGACTGTGCAGCTCTAATGCAATCTAGCTCGTGAATCTCGTGATATACAGAGTGGAAAAAATTAATGGGCCCTGGAAGGAAACTACCTTAACATGTAGAGGTAGCTCAATTCACCGGAAGGAAACATTATTTTATTTTTAAAAGGGGACATGACTATATTTACAAATTTACGGGACAATGTACAGCACAAAAAAAAGTTATTCGTAATTTTTGCCAAAAACTATTTTATGACAATTGATGGTAATCGATCCTATGTCCAACAAGAATATAAACTTCTTAATACCCACCAAGTTTATAGCGCAAAAGTCATAAATAAAAAAAAAACATACAATTAGTATGGAAAAAGCGGGAAAAAACTGAATGCAGTTTTACTTTTTAGGCGATTATCACACTGGCGCCGCAACCGCATGTGGCGACGGTGTGCAAGCATGACAGCGTTATACCCATGCAGAGCGCTATCTCGCTCGCGCACCGGTGACGCATGCGGAAACCGCAGCAGTGTGAAAGCCGCCTTAAGGCCATTGCACACCGCGGTAATATGCGGACGGTGTCGGTGTGTATCAGACCGCGCGTGTCACGCGCGCCGGGCGCGCGCACTCCGCGCCGCTGGCGTCCCGCTACCGCCCCGCGCTTCGGTGTGCAATGGCCTTTAGGAAAAATAAATAGTACATTGTGCAACAAGAGAGCAAAGTTAGTATTTGCTTCGAGTGCTTATTTTGAGTCCTGAGCAAGCGAAAGATTCTATAATTTAGAATCTTGAGCGTAGTGAGGGACTCAAAGGCACGAGGTGCAAATAACTTTGGTCTCATGTTGCACATACAACTTTTCACCTCAGCAGTGAGAACATAGCAGAAAAACTTTAGAAACTTGGAAATTTTAGTAATTTTATTATTTTTAGTAATTTTAGTAATTTTATTCATTTTATTCATTTTGGTAATTTTAGTAACTTTAGTAATTTTAGTAATTGTAGTAATTTTAGTAATTGTAGTAATTTTGGTAATTTTATTATTTTTAGTAATTGTAGTAACTTTATAAATTTTAGTAAATTTAGTGATTTTAGTGATTATAGTCATTTTAGTAATTTTAGTAATTTTATTTATTGTAGTAATTTTAGTTTAGTAATTTTAGTAATTGTAGTAATTTTAGTAATTTAATTATTTTTAGTAATTTTAGTAATTGTAGTAAACTTAGTAATTTTATTATTTTTAGTAATTTTAGTAACTTTATAAATTTTAGTAAATTTAGTGACTTTAGTGATTTTAGTGATTTTAGTTATTTTAGTGATTTTAGTAATTTTAGTAATTTTATTTATTTTAGTAATTTTAGTAATTTTAGTAATTGTAGTAATTTTAGTAATTTTATTATTTTTAGTAATTTTAGTAACTTTATAAATTTTAGTAAATTTAGTGGTTTTAGTGATTTTAGTTATTTTAGTGATTTTAGTAATTTTAGTAATTTTATTTATTTTAGTAATTTGAGTATTCTAAGTAATTTTAGTATTTTTAGTAATTGTAGTAATTTTAGTTATTTTATTAATTTTAGTTATTTTAGTAATTGTAGTAATTTTATTATTTTTAGTAATTTTAGTAACTTTATATTTTTTTGTAAATTTAGTGATTTTAGTAATTTTAGTGATTTTAGTAATTTTAGGTATTTTAGTATTTTTAGTATTTTAGTATTTTTAGTAATTTTAGTAATTGTAGTTAATTTAGTAATTTTATTATTTTTAGTAATTTTAGTAACTTTATAAATTTTAGTAAATTCAGTGATTTGAGTGATTTTAGTAATTTTATTTTTTTTAGTAATTTTAGTAATTTGATTATTTTTAGTAATTTTAGTAATTGTAGTAATTGTAGTAATTTTAGTAATTTTAGCAATTTTACTATTTTTGACTAAATAAGATAGGAGGAGCTTCGTCAAAACTGTAATCACATTGATTAGAAACTAGTGCCTGCGCCAAATCTTGTGATTAGGTTTCCAAGCTAATTTAGTGCTCATCGGGGTTCTGCTATTCAAAAAGCGATAATATGACGTTTGAAATATTACTTCCTCTTTCTTTTAACTGCAGAAATTTCAAGGTCATTTTGTCTCACTCAGTGAGCAAAATCGAACTTTGCTCACTGAATTTGGGCCGCAAAGAACCCTCGTTCGAGCTGCTGAGGTGAAAAGAATGTTTCCTTTCAGTGAACTGAGCTATCTCAACGTTTTAAGGTAGTTCCCCTCCAAAGCCCATTATTTTTTCTAACCTGTATATTCTCCCAAAAAACTACAAAAAAAATTATAAGATGATTGTATAAGGAAAGGACCTAGAGAAACCAACTAGACTTACCTTCGTTTTGAGTTTCGATTGCACATGACATATACTCTTCCGCAGCTTTAATTGTTTTAAAGTGCGGTAAAGCCTTTTGTAAGAATGTTGGCCATTTCTTATAAAGTTCTATTCCTAGGCCTGGGAATTTGGCTTCAAAATCCTGCTCAATCTGAAAAAGATGTATTTATCGAATCGGCTCGTACAGTCAGCAGCAGTAAGCTAAGTAGCTAAGTGGGTGAGGTGTTCAAAATGACCTTCACACGCCCTCATTCTCTTAACAATAAAGTCGTTTCCAGCTCAATTTAAACACCCTACCCGCTTAGCTACTTTTGCTGCTGACTGTACCAGTACTAGCAATCATAAATTGAATAAATAAATTACGTACCAATATATAACCAATGCTTAATTTATAAGCCGGCCAGTCAATAAGTACATCCTGGATGCTTTTAAATTTTTCAGATAACAGTTCTTGGAGACGACGCCTCGATGTTTTTTTCCAGTTTTCTATTATTTCATTTAACGGCTCCTTATTAAACTTAAGCCAGAGTTTTAATTCTTCAAATTCTTCATCAGAAACTAGAACAAGAACAAGTTAAGTAACTTTTCATTTTCAAATATATAAAATTATAATACCTACCTATCAAAAACGCATACATTCGGATTAAATTTACATGTATCACTTTAAAATTTTGACTGTGTGTATTTAATTAATATTAGTGACGAATAACGTAGACACATTTTTGGATACAAATTCTATATATTAAATCGGAAAGAACGACAAAAATAGTCTGCAGGTAAGTACACACACATAACATAACAGAGCAACACTACGTATTTTACATTAACCTTTTAAACGCGTTTTTTGGACGTGAAATCACGTGCTGGCGCTGAGGCACGACTTTCCATGCACGTGACTTGACGTCTTTGGCGGTCAAAGGGTTAAAGTAGCTATGGTAAAGATAAAGACATTTAAAACGTAAATTAATATAAACTGCTAAAACATAATTACCATTTTCATCGTCAACAACAGCATGTGACGTCTCTGGCTCGGACGTTAGGGCTCGTACAGGACGTCTTGTTGGTAATATACCAGATTTGCGAAGAACTCGTTTTTGATTATTGTATTTGTCTACTAATTTCCCTCTAGCTGGTATGTATTTGTTGAGGCCGAACTTTTGGCAAGGGATATAGTAGGTTTCCTAGGAAAATTCAATCACAAGTATAAGTTAAGTAAGTTTGATAATTAACCTATTGAACGCCAAGCATCGAACGGAAAAATCGTGCCCTCATTGCCACAAGGCAAACCGTTTATATTTTGGACGTGATATCACGTGATGGCGCTGAGGCACGACTTTCCATGCACGTGACTTGACGTCTTTGGCGGTCAAAGGGTTAACTAGTCAACTTTTCTCTAAGCGACTACAATATTCAACATAATTCGTCTGGTGACAACCAAAACTCACTAAGTACTTCCACAAGTTAATAGCCATAAGGAACCGTACCAGTCACAAAACAAGGTTGATTTTCGTTTATTTATTTTTTTGCAATTAGTGAGTTTTGGTTGTCACCTGACGATTATCATATTCGCTTACGTTTCGAGCGAATTCGTGCATTTGGTTATCACCATTGTATGGCAGTTGACCCAGCAGGCTGATCAGTGGCGGCTTTAGGGGGCAGTCGCCCGGGGCCTCACGCTTGCAAAGGCCCCGCGACAACCCGAACACATTTTGAAAGGGCCTCATAATCAGTGGCGGGGTTGGGGTATAGCAAAGGGGGCGCAGGACTTTTTTGATGGTGGTCGTGTCATTATGACACCTATTTTTTATGATGCTATCGTATAAAGGACGCTAAAATAAGCATGTTTTGTATGGGCAACTTTTTTCTATACTTGATAATTACGGAGATATTGGCTCCGAAATTGTGTCACAGAGCCAAGATAGGTGCGACGACGAGCGAAGCGAGGAGGAGTGTGTTAGGTGAACCGTGACTTAACAGCGCGCGAAGCCGAGCGAGCGAAGCGAGCGTGCCGCGGTAGCGGCCGGCGAGCGCCAGAACCGACTTAATCTAATGTACAATATTAATTTTCAAGTCCCTAGCTCCGTAGTGATCCTATGGCGAACTCGCAACTTTGGACCGCTTTAGTTCTTAAACCGGCAAGTTAATCAAAAAATTGTAATCAATAAAAGATGCTTATCTAAATGTATTCTATAAAGTTTTAATCAAAAAGATAGCAAAAGTGCGAAATAAATAAAAAAGTTACAAAAATATTCTAAGTCCTGAGATCGCGCCCCCTTTGCTATACCCTGACCAGTGGCTGCTTTAGGGGGTAGTCGCCCGGGGCCTCACGCTTGCAAAGGCGCCGCGACAACCCGAACACATTTTGAAAGGGCCTCATAGAATTGATTTTTACAAGGGCCGCTCAGGGCCTCGCGAAGGCTAAGTCCGCCCCTGGTCACGCCAATTCTAATTACCTACACTACTTTGTACCTATGCATCTACCATTACTACTATCTACTGTTGCTACGTAGGTAGGTACAGTGGAATCTCTATAACTCGAACCTTGTTAAGTCGAAATTCTCAGTAAGTCGAAAAAAAATGCCGTTCCCTTCCGCTAAACCCCCGAATACTCGGTATCTCGAATTATTTAGACTTTGTAACTCGAACAAAATGTTACTTCCCTGCGTAGGCATTTTAGTACTTATTTATACTTGATAACGCGATTTTCAAAAATCAGACTCTATAAGTCGAAGTTAGTAAAACATAATGACGTCTCACTTGGAATTCTCCGAACTCGAAGCAATAAAATCGAAAAGGAATGTCCGGTGCGTTTCTTCTATTGTTTCTGCCTAGTACATGTGCAATGAATGAATCTATTCATTTAACTTTCTAAGTAAAACAGCTGTGTACCATAAGGCAATGAACAAACCTACATTTATTTTTTCGATCAGTACTTATTTGGCCGCTAACTAGCAACAACATGAGTCTTAAAAGGAAGCTAACAACTTTAACTCTACGTGAAAAAATTGACGTTCTCGATGCGGTAAAAAGTGGCATGAAGAAAAAAGACGTGGCAGCTCAATACGGATTGCCAGCAAGCACTTTATCCACGATAATTAAGAAAAAAGCCGAAATATTGGCAAGATACAAGTCAAGCAGCAATTTGTCTTGCAAAAGACAACGACTAGCCGAATTTCCTGACGTAGAAGAATGTTTAATCACCTGGTTCAAACAGTGTCGTGACAAAAACATAAGTGTATCAGGACCTATCCTACGCGAAAAAGCGGAAGAATTTTCAAAATCACTGGGACACAGTTCATTTCAAGCCAGCAATGGATGGTTGATAAATTTTAAGAAGCGACATGACCTTGTGTTTAAGAAGGTTTGTGGTGAAAGTGCAAGTGTGAATAACGAAATATGTGATGAATGGAAAAATGAGTTGCAGAGTTTACTAAAGGATTATGAACCAAAAAACGTCTTTAATGCCGACGAGACTGGACTTTTTTTCAAGTGCTTACCTGATAAAACGCTTATTTAAAAAAATGAAAAGTGTCATGGTGGTAAGCACAGTAAAGAACGATTAACAATATTGTTAGCAACAAATATGACAGGCACTGAAAAACTTAAGCCATTAGTTATAGGAAAGGCTAAAAAACCTCGTTGTTTTTCCGGTTGTAAATCTCTTCCACTGGACTATGATGCGAATAAGAAAGCCTGGATGACAGCCGAAATATTTAAAGGATGGCTCATTAAAGTTGACAAGAAAATGATTAAGGAGAAACGAAAAATATTACTTTTCATTGACAACTGTACAGCCCATAACCTTATTCCGCCATTGAAAGCTGTGAAAGTTAAATTTTTACCACCCAACACAACATCTAAGCTACAGCCTTTAGATCAAGGAATAATAAAAACTTTAAAACCTGTTACAGAAAGGAAGTTGTTAGGAAGATGATTAGTGATATGGAACAACAGTCTTCTTCGCCTATTAACGTTTTGCATGCAATTAGGATGGCAGACAAAGCTTGGAGAAGTGTATCTGAAACTACAATTTCAAACTGCTTCAAAAGCTGTGGATTTTCAATGGTACAAGAAGCTTCAGAAGAAGCTCTTGAGCCGGATATGGACTTAGAAGCCGATTGGAATAAACTGCAGAATGTAGAAGTTCAATTTGAAGATTATGTGACATGCGATGAAGGAATAGCTACTACTGGAACATTAACTGATGCTGAAATCCTTGATACAGTTAATCAAAATGACGACGATGATAACCAAAATGATGTTGATCAAACCGATTCTGTAGATGATGAACCATTCATATCAAATAAAGAAGCCAGGGCTTCAATCAACAAACTACGAACTTACGTTGAAAGATGTAATGATGTCGAGGATCGTGTATTCAGTTCGTTATTTGCTATCGAACAAATAATTGATAAAGCATCTGCAAATTCTTTTCAGCAAAAGAAGATAACAGATTTTTTTTAAATGTCTAATTGAATCCAATAAATATGTACCTACCTTAAAACTTAAATCGAATTTTTATTTATATTTTTTTGACTCAACACCTCGAAAAATATACTCAAAAATCGCGCCCTCATAAGTCGAAATTTTAGCCATCAAGTACTTTATATCTCGAACTTCTTGTTAAGTCGAAGACTCAATAAGTCGAAGTTTTTTGCATTTCCCTTGACATTCGAGATATCGAGATTCCACTGTACTTGTCTTCACTACCATAACTCTAATAATTTCTACCTTTTCTTCTGTAGGCACGAGTATACGAATTTGTTGGACAATTTCTTCGAAATCTTCTCGTTTCATAACGCCAAACTCCTTTAAATAGTACTCTACCACAGACTTTACCAAGTAACCACGAGAGGATGGATCCAGTTTATGGTTTTTATTTAAGGCAGCTAGACATAATTCTCCCGAACTATTTTTTTCTAATATGGTCTTTAAATCGACTCTCTGTATTAAAAAAAAACATTTAATTACACCTCAACTTACTTACTTGGAAGCAATGATAATGTAATGAGCCCCTCTGTAGGTATACAAATTACAAATATCCTATCCATGTCGAGCCAAGCTCAATGAACGAATCTAATAAACAATTTTAATTTGTTTATTTTAAGTTGACATACCTACTACCTAGCTAAAAAATATTTATAAACACGTGTACCTAAGTAGTATAGTTACAAAGGAAAAAGTTAAATACTTACAGGAATTCTTTCAGTCGCTCCAGATACTGAACTGCTTTCGCTAACATAGGAATTTACGCTCGAGGCCACGCTGGCAGTATCTTCAGATTCAGTATCCTAAAAACAATATAAAATTGAACAGCTACAGTGGATTTTTGGACCCGCGTCCCGCATCCGCTCTGTGTGTGAATAGGCGTGTTTACACCTGGCGCACCGCCTCGCGAGGAAATTGCCGCGCGCGGCAGCTCGGCTAGTGTGGCCGTGCCTCGCCCGAGCCATTTGCGGCCGCGCATGCGTTTGTCTCGACCGAGGCACGTCCAAACTAGCCGGGCTGCCGCGCGCGGCTTTTTCCTCGCGAGGCGGTGCGCCAGGTGTAAACACGCCTAATCAAACTTTATAGAAATATAAGCGATAGTAACTTAAAATCGTTGTTGTTACTGTCAATCAATGATTACTGTTAACTTGCGGAGATAATGGTGATACCTAAATTTTATTCGCGATTAGTTAAGGCCTAAATGTAAATAAATCGCTTGAAAACCAAAAATCGAGCCTCTGCTAACAAAATTTCACCATTACTGCACCATTACATTTCCATACATTACTGCCTCCATTCCGCTAGGTGTGTTTTGAGCCTAAACGGTAATGTTTACAATAGATATAATACCTACTAAACTAAAGTATGATAATTTATACCATACTTAAGTAAGATCTACTTACGTGTATGATACATTGCAGCTTCTCCAAACCATTTTTAAATAGTATACGTTCTTTAAGGGTGGGTATTAATTCCTTTAACTCTGGATCCTTTATATTTTGCATCAAATTCAATGTAATCTGGTTATCTAAACCACAAATAGGTATATAGATTAGCGCCAATGAACAAACTTAACTTAAGTAAATGTTAAAAGTGGAATCAAAATACGTATTTAAATTATGAGCATACCCCGGGGTTTTCGGTGCGGGAATGTTATACACTAGCCAAATAACAGGTAAAAACTGTAAAAAACTATACTAATTTAACATTTCTAAGCACATTTGGACCTTACTACCTACGTTTCATTCATAGTTTGGTAATTACTGTACAATAAACAAAGTTATAAATACACGAAATCATTCCCGCACCGAAAACCCCGGGGTATGAATTTATGACATGTATAAATTTACTCACCTTCAAAGTTTTTTATGGCGGTTTCACTCAGACCCCAGTCCGTGAGATATTGTACTACGACGGCACTATCTTGGCTATCGTCCATGATTATGTTTTAATTTTCACTAACATCGATGCGTACGCGCACAACATCAACTTATGATTTCTGGAACCGCACTGCTCTCGCGTCGCGTCACGGGCGCGCGCATCGCCGCTGGCAGGTGGGAGGGGTTAGAAATTCTGGAATGTTCGTTGAGATCTCCTTCTCTGTCGCTCCAATGAAAGTGTGATAGAGATGCCAGACCCGGCGCATGCGCAAAAATTTTACGTAGAACTGGTTAGGTACAAGTTGAAGTAAGTTGTTAACAAAGTCAATAGTTATTTTTACTAAATATATAGGTACTTACTCATGATGATTGATAACTCACTAATTATGTATGAACCTAATATTACTTACAAATAGAAAAGTTTTGTATGTTTGAATAGGTAGGTAGCTAGGTAGGGTGATTGTGCTATTTTCCGTTCAAGGCCAGTTTACCGTCCACTTCATTCATTATAGTACGGGCGGCGGCCGTAGATCTGCTACGTAACGTGATACAAAGATAAGCCCTATGGCACATGTTCATAAAAGTGATGCCGAGTTCCGGAAAAATAGTAAAAAAAAAATCCGTCCCCGCAAGGGGAACGCACAGGTAGATTTCGCATCTTGTCCTTGTGGATGAATGGATAAGGGCGCTGCATGGTACCGCATGGGATACCAGTTCAAAGTTTTTTTTTTACAATTTTTTTAGTACGACCTTTGTGATATTAACATGATTTTAACAGTAAAAGTCGGGCAAAAGAATTTTGACCTGCTAAAAAAGGCCAAAATCCGCACTTTAAAATTTTTTTTTCCTTTTCTTTTTTTTCGAAAACCATGCATTTTTCCGACAGATATAGTTTTTGAATATTTTAGAGAAAAAAATAACCTTTCGATAAAAAATATTGCTGACATAAAATTATTCCCCGTTTAGGGGTTATGTAGTTTTTTTTTTTAATTTCGACTAAAATTAACGATATTTTCTTAAAGATATGTTTTGGGGAGTTATAGATATTCAGGTCCCACGCCATATAAAAGAAAAACCGAAAATTCCGAAAAACTGATTTCATAAAAAGTGAGGCCTCTCCCGTCCCTTTGGCCCTATTCCGCCCGTTCACGAACTTGTCCTAGGTATCAACCAGGGCGATTTTTGTACCAAGTTTGAAAGCAATCGGAGCAAAGATGCGACCGCTATCGTGATGACAAAATCGGGCTGCGGATATATACATACATACATACATAATTTATATATATATAAACTTTTGAACCAGTGGTCATTTTGGAATCGGGGGGTCATAACTAGACCTTCTGTAAAGAATTTTTTCAAAATTCGATTGTGTCGTAGAAATGAATAGGTAGACTCGATTTTCGAAATCTACCTAAAATAGAATTGGCCGAAAGCACAAAAAAGGACCACTTCCGGTTTAAAAACTGGATGGTATTTACCATGGCATTTGATACTGAGATGACTATTGTGGCAACAAATAGTAATTTGTATTTAGGTACAGAAAAAGCCAGTCTGCCAGTTTCTGCATGGCCGGAAGTGCCCGGCAGACTGGTTCAAAAGTGATATAAATTTGGAGTCAAATTCGTTACTTTTAAACTAGCCTGCCGGGCATTTCCGGCCATGCAGGAACTGGCAGACTGGGTTTTTCTAATTTTTCTATACCTAAAAATAAATTACTATTTGTTGCCACACGTGTCATCTTTATATCCAATGACGTAGGTAAATAACCATCCATTTTTTTAACCGGAAGTGGTGCTTTTTTGTGCTTTCGGCCAATTCTATTTTTTTTTACTATTTTTCCGGAACTCAGCATCACTTTTATGAACATGTGCCATAGGGCTTATCTTTGTATCACGTTACGTAGCAGATCCTACGGCCGCCTCCCGTACTATTAGGTAAATTCTTTTCATTAAATGCGGCCAACCCCGGTCGAAAGTATTTACAGATGGCGCCAGCATAGCTGGTACCTGTCAGTCCTACCAATTGTGTCAAATTTTTGTTTTTTTTTTGGAATTTCCTGACCTGGATGCTAGCCCTTTAAGCCAAATCCCATACAAAAACACAAGTGACAGGTACCAGCTATGCTGGCGCCATCTGGCCAAACCGTTGACAGTTGCCAACCCCATTGCTGCAAATAAGTGCCTAAATTAGATACTCTTTTGAAGGTCAACAAAATTTGTATTTATAATTAATTCTTTAGTATTTTTTTTTTCATTTTAAGCTTTCATTATGGAAACAACTTGAATATATACATATCAATTAAGTTTGGACGAAAACTAGCACAATCAGTACAATCACCCTACTAATACTAGTACTACTATAGTAAGTATTTTATGCAACGGTTACATAATTCTCGGGTCTGTTTTTACAAAATTCGGCTTCGCCTCATTTTGTAACTTCGACCCTAGAATCTTAAGAACCCTTAAGCCCGTCACAGAACAGACGGAGCTGTAATATATATTATAGCTCGGTATCTTACGATATATTTTACTTACTATTTAACAGAGTCCACACACGGAGCTATAATAATATATATCTCGGTATCTTACGGTATATTAATATATATTATAGCTCCGTCTGTGACGGGCTTTACACGGGTGATTTTTCGGGCAATTATTGCCCGGCAATACGATGCTGAAACTAATGGAGCAATATGGAGCAATTAGTTGAGCAATACGAGGCAATTTCTAGATATAGCGGCAATTATTTCGGCAATCATTGCTCCATTCAGGTGCCTTTACACGGGCAATATTTGGGCAATTTGCCTAGTTTCCCGAATTGCTGCAAATGGGGCAATTAAGTGGAGCAAGAATGGCGCCTTACTGGAGCAATGATTGCTCCACATTGAGCAATATTTCGTATTGCTTGAAATTGCTTGATATGGCCGTGACGTCAAAATTGCGGCAATTCGGCAATTTTTATCGCCCGTGTAAGAGCACCTTAAGAGCACCTTTATGGATGCTACAATTATGCTACAAATATGCGACCATAAAATCTCTATCAAAAAGTATGCGCTAGTAGTTCCGCCACTACAATCTCAATTCGAGTATTACAGTCGCCGAGTATAAAAATGATATTTGCGTGGTTGACTGCTTGAATGTTGGTTTGAATTACCTAGGTAGGTACTTAGTTTGAAATTTTGCACATTAGGTACCTACTTAGTTACTTATTAAACATGTATTTTGGTTGTTTGATTGTTTTATTTAAAGGCAAAAGCAAAGGTTGTCCGTAGCTATCCAGCGGGGTAATGCCGCTAGCGTTATGGGCACTTTTGCACCGGAAACGACGACGAACGGCAGCAATGTTTATAGTTAAGTTGACTTATGTAAAATTAATTTGTACGCTGTGATTTAAATTTATTTAAATGCTTAGAATACCTAATTGTAATGCAAATCTAGTAAGTATATACCCATTGTTAGTTAATTAACTCTCTAAATACACGTGAAATCCTGAATCCAATAATTTTCGATCGTAGGTACCTACCTACCTAGGTACTAACCTACCGATAGAGAAATGGTTGAACCAAACCAAACCTAAGAAAAGAACCATCGTAAGTAGGTATTTTTTGCATATGGTTCGAATTTTGTTCGGATATTGGTCGAAGTTTTACTGGTACACTTAAATGTACGTTGAAGGTTGGTACTGTTGGTAGGTAAGTAATAGTGTAGGTACTTGGTTAGGTAGGTATACAGTCACCCTTTCCCGTGGCTACGTATCTCAACAACCAACGAAGTTTGTCAAATTTTTGTGTGTTCATTATCCATATTATCGTTATAATACTTGTTTTATGTAAGTTACAACTACGAGTAACGGCTAGATTAGACTGTACGATTTAATCCGATCTTCGCCTTGCGGGTCAAGGTCGGACTTTAATTTAATGCCGCAAGCCAGTGTTTTTGTTTTAACAGTTTCTGTCATTGCATACAGTGCTCAGAGTTCGGTTTTGAACATAGTCCGATCGATCTTTCACTATGAAAAAATATACAATGTACTCACTTTAGACATATATTAAATAAAAGCGGTTGCATATATGTGGGAGTTAAAAATATGTATCGAAAATATATTTTATGCTTAATTATAATAAACCATAACAATTCAAGGAATCGTTAGATAAGTTAATCAAATAACTCAAGGGCTTTACCACAGTGTCGATAATTAGTCCGGTAAGAACGGACCTTATTTAATATTTCTTAAAATATACATATTTTTAAGTAAGTAAGTATCTAAAGCTTTTAAAAAAAATGGGTGATACGTAAATCATCCTCATACCGTTTTTCCCGGCCTAGGACTAATTTACCACGGCTCAAGTGAGTCTATATAAACCTATGAATTGGCTTAGGCTCTAGTCTTTACGAAAGCGACTGCCATATAAACTTCCAACGCACAGGGGAAATTAGGCCTGATTGGGATTAGGTCCGGTTTGCTAACGATGTTTTCTTTTCCGAAAAGAGACTGGTAAATATCCAATGATATTTCGTACATAGGTAAGTTCCCAAAATACATGTGTGTTTTATGCTAATATCTTCGGACGAAACCTTCGTATAATTAGGATCGAACTTCACTTCCAGGTAAGTTCGTTTAATCTCTAATTATAGCTCCGTCTGTGACAGACTTTAGCTATAGTTTTGTATCCAAATAACCATGCCATGCCTATAATAATATTAAAAATTGCTTCAGTCAGTTCAACATGCTAGGTGTGTTAAAGTTAACAAAGGAGTATTGTATCACCACATTAAAGTAATCGATCAAAGTACTCTTGTAACTTTTATAAATAGCTTTAGTAAGTTTAACAAGCTAAAATATGTTGAATCAATCAACGTAATCGATCAATTGATTATATTTGCTAAAATACAGTTGTAGATGTTGATATATACAATGTTGCTTCGGACACCACCGAGTATACAAATTGTTGGGTGCAAATTTAGCGTATTTACACTGTGACACAAAATTTCGGCAAATTCCACAAGAACGTGGCAAGGACTACATTTTTTTGTCAACATTTACCGGTCGCTTTTGTAAAACCTAGGTTTTACCGACTCGACGGTGGTAAAAGTCCGAAATTAAAGAAGATATCTCAACATTTCGGGCTTTTACCGAATCGAGTAGTTAAAACCTAGGTGTTACCGGTAAAACCTAGGTTTAACAGCACTTCGGGCTTTTACAGTAACATATATACAGTTTGTTTAGTGTATTTACTTGCAAGCAAGCGTGCAAATACGAGTATTTCCGTATAAAGCTAAATATTCTAAAATAGGAAAAAAGGCAATCCCATCAAATCATTACAACGTCTGCTAACGATAAGTACCACAATGTTTAGAAGTAAAGGAAAAGTAGAAAAAAACTCGCCTCGCCTCACTGTCTCGCCTGAGCTACTGGATTTTTATACTTTTCTTTTACTTATATCTAAACATTTTAAATAGAAATTGTTTGGCCATTGCACGGCACGGGCACATATTCACAATACGTATTCACATCACATGATATTAGTAGACGGTTTTTCGTCACGTGCAATTACCAAGTCATTCTATTTATTATAAAAAAATAGATGTAATATCCAAAGGGTCTCAGTGACATTTTGATAGTAAACTCCGGTGAGGATTGATTTTCTATGGACATCGGCTTGGTTTTACATTAGATCTCAATACTTTTTGCAGTAGGAGATCTACATTGCGTTGCGGGACTGGCATTTTTGTACATGTAATGTTTTTCGATAAGATTTCATCTCTTTTTGTAAGTAGGTCTCCCATTTCTCCACCCACATTGATACCCCTAACACATTTCTATACCTCTTCCTACACAAATCCGTACGCATGCCAATATCCGAGGGTATTACCTATAAGCTTGTCAAGAAGCTAGGCTAGATAGGTTTCAACTAAAATTTCCTTGTTTTTTAAAGTTAGTCTGATGGTTATAAATTATGATGCACATGTTGTAAGCATTTCATTCATCATCTTGTTACTCACAGGTTTATTTATACGGGACATAGTTTTCTGACGTGTTTGTCGTTGAATAATATCGTTCCTTTAATTCAAAAAATATTATTTGATTTTACGAAATTGCAGATTTTTTAAATATAAAGACATGGAAGTGGAAGCATGTGCTATTTCTGAAATAGAGGAACGCAATCTTCGTTATATCTACCTTTACAAATAGCTATAAATAATTCGGTAAGATGTACAAAACGAAACGGTAATCTATCGTTTTGTAATATAAAACAATACGGTTTAGTTCAAATAATCAAACTATGCCTAGTAAAAATTGCTTTAGTCAGTTCAACATGCTAGGTGTGTTAAAGTAAACAAAGGAGTATTGTATCACCACATGAAAATAATCGATCAAAATACTCTTGTGACTTTTATAAATCGCTTTAGTGAATCTAAAAAGCGAAATCTGTTAAATCAATGAACAAAATTCGGTAAGACGTACAAAACGAAACGGTAATCTATCGTTTTGTAATATTTACAGTATGGTTTAGTCCAAATAACCAAACTATGCCTAGTAAAAATTGCTTTAGTCAGTTCAACGTGCTAGGTGTGTTAAAGACAACAAAGGAGTATTGTATCACCACATGAAACTAATCGATCAAAGTACCCTTGTAAGTTTTATAAATCGCTTTAGTTAATCTTACAAGCGAAATCTGTTGAATCAATCAACGTAATTCGGTTATACGTACTATCGGCGTCAGTAACGCTCTTGCAGTTTCTCAACTGAACCGTTTGCACCCAAAATTTTTAGGTACCACACCTCCTTTTATGGTGACCAATTAGGATCGTGCAAAAAGTATATAGGGACGATTGTTTTAGTTCAGGCATGACCAGTCCAAACATCTGTTGACCGTCGTAGTCGGTTTATCTATTCAGTTGCATTTTAAACGGCCTTTAGTATGCCATCTGTAAAATGCCTTTTGTTTATTGTAATTTAGCTTCATTGTCCTGTGTTCTAACATTTGTTTCACTATGACCTTGGTTTTACGCAACTCAAAAAAAGTATCCCCTTGAAAGTTTTAAAAAGAAAGCCGACAAGATGATACCATACGTTAACTACAAATCTAAGCAAAGCTCGCCCGATGGTTTAGTCCAAATAACCAAACTATGCCTAGTAAAAATTGCTTTAGTCAGTTCAACGTGCTAGGTGTGTTAAAGACAACAAAGGAGTATTGTATCACCACATGAAACTAATCGATCAAAGTACCCTTGTAAGTTTTATAAATCGCTTTAGTTAATCTTACAAGCGAAATCTGTTGAATCAATCAACGTAATTCGGTTATACGTACAAAACGAAACAGTAATCTATCGTTTTGTAATATTTACAGTATGGTTTAGTTCAAATAACCAAACTATGCCTAGTAAAAATTGATTTAGTCAGTTCAACATGCTAGGTGTGTTAAAGTCAACAAAGGAGTATTGTATCACCACATGAAACTAATCGATCAAAGTACTCTTGTAACTTTTATAAATCGCTTTAGTAAATCTAACAAGCGAAATCTGTTGAATCAATCAACGTTATTCGGTTATACGTACAAAACGAAACAGTAATCTATCGTTTTGTAATATTTACAGTATGGTTTAGTTCAAATAACCAAACTATGCCTAGTAAAAATTGCTTTAGTCAGTTCAACGTGCTAGGTGTGTTAAAGACAACAAAGGAGTATTGTATCACCACATGAAACTAATCGATCAAAGTACCCTTGTAAGTTTTATAAATCGCTTTAGTTAATCTTACAAGCGAAATCTGTTGAATCAATCAACGTAATTCGGTTATACGTACAAAACGAAACAGTAATCTATCGTTTTGTAATATTTACAGTATGGTTTAGTTCAAATAACCAAACTATGCCTGAAGAATCTTCGCTCGGTCTCAGGTGGTGTAAGATGGTAAATAAGAGTGGACTGTAGGTTTAAGCTGGTGTAATCCAAATTATAAGAGAGAAATACAAAAAAGTGATGTGCACAAGTCGTTGGAAAATCAGTGAACGGGTAAGTTTTTTGAAATCTCAATACATGTCAAATTTTGAGTTCAAAACATTGCCATGTCTAAATTCAGATTTGAAATTTGGATACATTCATAATTAGACATTGATTGGAATATTTTACTTAAAAAACATGCAATCTTGGTATTAATAATTAATAATGATTTTAATACATTGAATAAATATAAATGAAATTATAAGTAGTTGATTTTGATTTTAATATGATATGAACAATAATAATTATTCTAAACGAATGAGGCTTAAAACTAATTGGGTTTTAAACGCTTCGTAACATGCTCCCGGCATTGAAGTCTGAACTTCAATTATTTGGTTACAGGGAGAGGGCAGATATTGTTGAACGCCCTTCGGATGATCCCTCTCTTAGTTTTTATATCTGCGACGCGCGTGATGCCGTCGCTGCCAGGGATGACTCGGACGACTCGACCGAGTTGCCAGAGGAGAGGAGGCAGAGTCTTGTCCTTGACGACAACCAAAACGCCTTCTTGGAGTTCTCCTGTGGATGAGTGCCATTTAGTTTTTTGCTGCAGCCAAAAAATGTACTCGTTACTGAAGCGATTCCAAAACTGTTGCTTGAGCAGTTCAATGCGCTTCCAACGTTGAAGCGACGAAATCTTGGTTGCGGTAATCTGTGGATGTGGCACGAAATTTGTGGATCGTCCTATAAGGAAGTGGGAAGGAGTTAAAGGACAGAGGTCGTTTGGATCGTTTGAGATCGGAGTTAACGGTCTTGAATTTAAAATGCTCTCAATATAAATCAGTAGACTAGACATCTCTTCGTATGTCATATGGGTTTGATCAAGTACACGGCGGAGATGATGTTTAATAGATTTTATGGCAGATTCCCACAAACCCCCAAAATGTGGTGCGTAAGCCGGAATGAATGAAAACTTGATACCCTCGGCTACCTCTGATGACGCCGATGCATTAAGGACCTTAGAGAACTCATTACAAGCACCTTGAAAGGTCGTGGCATTATCAGAGAATATTGTCTGCGGCTTGCCCCGGCGTGCAATGAATCGACTCAAAGCTGCAATGTATGCTTCAGTCGTTAAGTCCGTAACAAGTTCGAGGTGCACTGCTTTTGTAGCAAGGCACACAAATGCACAAATGTATGATTTTACGAGGACACTGCCTCTACCTTTTCGGTTGGATATCATGACTGGACCAGCATAATCGACACCAGTCTCTAAAAATGGATATTCTAACTCAACACGTTCTCTCGGTAAGTTGCCCATCATGGGCTGTACTGTTTTTCCACTAAACCGCGAGCATTTTACACACTTGTATACTGTACTCTTAGCTAGATCCCTACCGCGGATAGCCCAATACTTATGCCTGACGGTGGCGAGAAGAAGTTGTGGCCCTGCATGTAGAAACGTGAGATGATAGAATCGGAATATTAATTTGCATAGTTGGTGTTTAGAACTGAGCAATACTGGATGTTTGACATCGTAATCGTAGCTGGAGTTGCTCAGTCTTCCCCCCACACGAATGAGTTTGTCATCTCCGAGAAATGGAGAAAGAGATCGAAGGCTACATTTTCGAGGTAACTGTTTATTTGAAGCTAACAATTCAACCTCTTTAGGGAAAGAATCCTCTTGAGCCCTACGGAGAAGGAACTGATCAGCGCGATTTAGCTCTTTAAGTGAAATATTACCAGTTTGTTTAGATTCTTTCCTTCGACTATTCTCTATGAACCTAAAAATATACACCATGACGCGCTTAAGTTTTGTGAAATTTGATGAATCTTTGATTAATTTTGTGAATATGTTTTCAGGCTGCTCATGAATGACAAGAGATCGCTCCACCATCTCGGGCAGACTAACATCGGATCCCTTGTTTGGATTATTTGGCCATTGCGCCTGTTCTGATTGTATGAATTCTGGACCTGACCACCACAAAGAAGAATGACCTAGCTGATCAGCGCTGAGACCACGGGACACCAAATCCGCTGGATTTTCTTTAGACGGTACATAACGCCACTGACAGCCGGCTGTTCGCTCTTGAATTTCGCTCACCCTATGGCGCACGAAAGTTTTGAGATTCAGAGGAGATGCAGCAATCCACGCCAACGCGATTGTTGAATCGGACCAGAAGACACATTCTTTTATCTTCAAGGTGAGTGACGAAGACACCTTTGTGTATAACTTTGCACCAAGCAATGCGCCGCTCAACTCTAAGCGTGGGATTGTAGCCTGTGGCTTGATAGGTGCTACCTTGCTTTTAGAAGCTAAGAGACGGACACTGACTGCTCCGTCATTGGCTACGCTACGTACGTATATACATGCACCGTACGCCTTTTCGCTGGCATCTGTGAAAACATGGAGTGAAATTTCAGCAGGATCGGGTAATTTGATACAGCGAGGAATTGAAAGGCTGTTTAAGTACGGCAACGTACGTGCAAAATGGACCCATGCGTCCTTGATTGAGCTTGGGATTTCCCCATCCCATGAACATTTGCTGATCCACAACTGCTGCATAATAATCTTAGCTTCTACGATGCATGGAGAAACTAAACCAAGTGGATCGAACACCTGTGAAATGGTCGACAAAATTGACCTTTTGTTGATTTTATTTTGTGTATCGACGTTGATAGAAAACGTCAATGTATCCTGGAAACATGCCCAATTTAAACCCAGAGTCTTTGAAGACTCTTCATTGCTGAGATCTACAGTATCGGAACCATTGACATCTTGACAGACTGCAAGCAAAATCTCTTTATTATTTGAATGCCATTTTCTTAAATGTAATTTTGCTGATTCTAATTCATGCGTGACATTACGACATAATGCAATAGTTTCCTCCACCGTATCTCTGCCTGATAAAAAATCGTCGACATAAAAATCGTGACAAATTGCATGTCTGACATCTTCGTTCTTTGAATCATACCCCAATTGAGTGAGGGACCTAGTGGCAAGATAAGGTGCACTAGCCGTGCCATAGGTCACTGTATTTAAAGTGAATATTGCAATTGGCTGTGATGGATCTGACCGCCACAGTATCTTCTGTAGAGACCGTTGTGAATCCTCAATGAGTATCTGCCTGTACATTTTTTCGACATCAGCGGTGACTACAAAGTTGTGTTGACGAAACCGAATGAGAATGGACTGTAAATCGTCCTGAATAGTTGGCCCTACTCTCTGAATATCATTGAATGACTTGCCTGAGGTTGTGGGAGAGGACCCGTTGAAAACGACCCTCAGTTTTGTCGTGGTGGAGTCCCTGAGAACTCCGTGATGAGGTAAAAAGCACGATACTGAATGTTCATCACCTGCTGCACTCTTACTCATATGACCCAAACTTTCGTACTCCGCTAAGAAGTCTACGTAAAGATTTTTCAAAGTTGGATTCCGCTCTAATCGACGCTCTACTGAAAGGAATGTGGCCAAAGCTCGCTGATATGAGTCTCCCAGAACCTCAGGCGACTCCTTCAACGGCATGGAAACTATGAAGCGCCCATCAGCATCCCGTGTAGTAGTTTTTGAAAAATGCTCTTCACACGCGTTTTCTTCTGACGTAAGCTTGTATCTAGGTGCAATTGTATCTAACTCCCAAAACCTTGAAATGTCTACATTTGAATTTGAGGGTACCTCATGAGTAAACATACATGTCTGCGGCGCGTTCGACTTGGGCTGATGAATTACGCCACAAACCAGCCAGCCTAACTTGGTCTCACGAAGACTAGGTCGATTGGTACCTAACTCAATTTTATTTGTCCCAAGGACATGCCAAAAAATGTCTACCCCCAACAAAATGTCGACAGAAGACGGCGTGTCGAATGTAGGGTCTGCTAACTGAATTCCTAAAGGAAATTGAATGTCGTCCGTATGCATATACGTGGATGGGATGTTGGGCGTGATAACCGGAGCGACGGAGCAATCGACGTCCATCTTGAATTTCCCATCCACTGACTGAATTTGAATGGAACATTCCTGTGATGTTCTGGATGTGTGATTCATAATACCAGTCACACTGGTACTACTTGGATAAGGGCGGAGCCCTAACTTATTGCATAACTCGTCCGTGACGAAGTTAAGAGTACTCCCGTTATCGAGAAGAATGCGTGCTGTGTGTAACTCCCCTTTACTATCAGCCACCTTCACTATAGCTGTAGACAGCAATTTACGCTTCGGCGTAGAACTACCTACCATAAGTGACTGACCGGCAACTACTGCAACGTTGCTTGGAATTTCTTGTTTTGGCTCAGTTTCTTGCTTTGGCTCGACATGAATAAGTGTATGATGCTTTTTGTTACAATATTTGCAATGAGACAAACGACATTGGGTCTCTGAATGTCCGTGGCAAAGACAGTTCAAACAGACTTTAAATTGCTTCGCCTTACTAAGTCGTGCCTCCACAGGGAGCTTCCTAAATGAAAAACAACTGTATAAGTGATGCTTATTCTTACACAAAGGACATATATTGGAGTAAGACGTCCTACGATTAGCATCAAATGAAGCACTTGCAACAAAATTTTTGGGTTTTGATTGAATGTGGGATGATGATGATGATGAATCATTTTTTTGTTTATGTGCTTTGATTTCCTCGAGGCTCTCTAAGAAATCAGCTCTCTGTAATAAAAATGTTTTGAAAAACTCCAGAGTAGGTATAGTCGACTCCTTATTCCGACGCTCCTCCCACTCCCTTGTAGTCACGGCGTCCAGTTTACTCGACATCATGTGAACAATTAACGTGTCCCAATTGTCCGTTGGCTGACCTAAAGAATGGAGTGCGCGCAGATTTTTGGTTGTGACATCCAAAATGTTACGTAAAGCCTGGCTCGACTCTTTGTGAATTGCCTCGACATTGAATAAAGCATTTACATGATTAGCTACTAATAATCTCTGATTATCGTACCTTTCCGAGAGTAACTGCCACGCAATTGCATAGTTATCACACGTTAACTCTAAACTCTGAATAATAAGCGCAGCACTACCCTTTAAGGGTGCGCGTAAGTAATGAAACTTATTTATCGTGTTGATAGAATCATTGTTATGAATCAACGAAATATACGTGTCTCGAAAAGCCAACCAGTCCTGATATCCACCTTCAAAACGCGGCAAATTGATTTTTGGCAAATTTATGAAATTAGCATTGTGCGCCTTAACTACTGTACTAGCAACGCTTACCTCGGATTCATTAGCGGCTGAATTCCGCCTTGCATACTTTTGAATTAGCACCTGCGCAGACGACATGCTAGCGTAGTAGGCATCCTCGAAGAGAACTCGCTCCTCTGTGATGTTCTCCGCGCTTGCAGTCGCAGACAACATCTCGATGTCGGTCTGTAATGCATCGAATTCATCGAATATAGGTACTATTTTATCAAACCTTAACTGGAGCTCGGCAAGTTGTAATTCACTTAAATGCGGCTCAGCTGCTGCATTGGTAACAAATTTCTGAAAAGCCGTAAGCTTGCCCTTAACTGCTCCGCGTTTATAGTTAAGTTTCTTTAAGTCTTGTTCGACAGACATTGTGAATATTATATTATATTATTGTGTTAAATACAGCGACTACTAAAATAATGTGAAACTTTGCCAAGCTTTTTCTATCAGGCGCTTTAACTTTATGCACATATGCAGATCGGAGATGCAATAAAATTACGTAACCACTTAATCACCTTGTTTACGCGATACTGGCAAACTGCAGTTACCTATAAAAATGAACGGATTAACGTGGTCGCGTGTGATTATTATAGCTAAACTTGAAATTAACCTAGTGATTAGTTAAATTTGTAATTATTATTTGTGATTGTGATTATGAAACGTTAGGTATTAAGTTGTAAATGAATTTGTCTTATAAAAACGTGAATTATACTAAGGAATGTGTGAAGAGGTTATACCTGCCTACAATTATGAATACCGCAAATGAATACTTGTGAATGTCTACTTACTACTGATCAAATTGATAGCAAGCAAACAATGATTTTACTTTCTACACTGGATGAGAAAGTTATAATGGATTTTTGAAGGAATGGATGTGAACTACTATAAAATTAAGGAAATGGAAATGATAACAAAAGGATATGGAACGATCTCACGTTTTTGTGCTCCTGATTCCTTCTGTGCTGAATCCTGCTGATCTTCTGAACTGCTGTTTCAATCAACTGTTATGTAGTTTCACTCTGATCCCCACTGGATGCTCCTTGCTTGGTCTGGTTGGTGCTGGATGGGCTGGATACCGCAACTGACTCTGGTCACGGCTGGATTCCCACTGCTATGGGATGCTGCGTGTGTCCGTTTGTCCACTCTTCGTTAGTCCTGACTGCTGGGACGCGATGAGTGGCAGCTCTGGAATTGGCACGTAGCTGAATATGCCCTGCGCCAACCTGGATGACCCACGGCTTCGCTGATGAAAGTCCGTTGAATGGGCGGAGCTCGACGTGACTCCACAATCTTGATCTCTCCTAATTTAGAGGCTTCTGAAGGACCATGAAGAATCTTCGCTCGGTCTCAGGTGGTGTAAGATGGTAAATAAGAGTGGACTGTAGGTTTAAGCTGGTGTAATCCAAATTATAAGAGAGAAATACAAAAAAGTGATGTGCACAAGTCGTTGGAAAATCAGTGAACGGGTAAGTTTTTTGAAATCTCAATACATGTCAAATTTTGAGTTCAAAACATTGCCATGTCTAAATTCAGATTTGAAATTTGGATACATTCATAATTAGACATTGATTGGAATATTTTACTTAAAAAACATGCAATCTTGGTATTAATAATTAATAATGATTTTAATACATTGAATAAATATAAATGAAATTATAAGTAGTTGATTTTGATTTTAATATGATATGAACAATAATAATTATTCTAAACGAATGAGGCTTAAAACTAATTGGGTTTTAAACGCTTCGTAACAATGCCTAGTAAAAATTGATTTAGTCAGTTCAACATGCTAGGTGTGTTAAAGTCAACAAAGGAGTATTGTATCACCACATGAAACTAATCGATCAAAGTACTCTTGTAACTTTTATAAATCGCTTTAGTAAATCTAACAAGCGAAATCTGTTGAATCAATCAACGTTATTCGGTTATACATACAAAACGAAACAGTAATCTATCGTTTTGTAATATTTACAGTATGGTTTAGTTCAAATAACCAAACTATGCCTAGTAAAAATTTCTTTAGTCAGTTCAACATGCTAGGTGTGTTAAAGTAAACAAAGGAGTATGATAATTAATACAAAACAATGAACTACTTACAGTTTGTGTTAAATTTGCAGTACTATTATGTATTTACAACTAAAAGTATGATAGCGCTTGCTAACCATTGTGGGATTGTATATTCAACATACCATTTTTGTAATATATATTAGATTTTCCTCGTAAATCCATCAACCTTAGCTTATATAGTAAATTCAACCAAGCATTTTTTTCAGTGAACTCTACAGAAGCGTAGATCTCGATTGCATCCACGCTCGCTGCTAAAACTCATACTATTGCGCTAGTGTTTATTTATTAGTCCTAGTAATAGTAAAGCAACTACGACGTGTTCACGTGTTACTGTTTTGTTTGTGTGCGCGGCGATCACAATGAATACAATAACAGTAGCATTCTGGGTTAATTTCCTGAGCAGGCGGTATTGACATTGCCTCCAGGCGCCAAAATCGCTTCTTAGCCAACTGCAAATTGCTTTTACAAATTTATTTCTGAATCAAAATATTAATTATATTAAACTTAATAGGTACTTCTTTAAAAATAGACCATTTTCCAGACAGAATTAATGATTCTATTATTATTATTATTATTTGTAAGCAGGCAAGCAGTTGTAGAAACTGATAGTGCCTGTATCAAGTATACTCTTGACAAGGTTATTGCTTTTGCAAGGTTATTGGTTATTCTGATCAAGAAAACTAAAAAAAAAAGTAACTGAAATACTAGCGTAGTTATACTATGTATGCTGGCGTGTGTGAAGCTCTGACTCTGTAAACGTTTGTAATGTCACTAATGTCACAGTCGAGTCGAGCGGAGATGAGGTGACGGACTTATCAGCGTTTGTTGGACCCTGATAACGCCGGCCAATATTTACTGCACAGACGAAACGCGGGCAAGGTGCTCAAATAATGAATACCGAGAAACGAGGATAACAAATACTACTAACCAACCATGTTATAAACACCACGCGAAAATATCACGCGTGACGTGACCCATCTTTAACATTACCTACATGCTTAAAAAATATCCATACTAATATTACAAACGCGAAAGTGTGTCTGTCTGTCCGTACGCCTATTGACTTTTCACACTTTAACTGCTGAGCCGATTTAAATAAAAAATACTAGTAGTATGAATAAAGATAGTCTGAGTCCCGAGAAAGAATAATCGTATAATTTTTATCCCAGTAATCGGGATATCAATATCTGCTGAACTGCTTTCCATGAAAAGTACGGAGACTGTTTAGGTTCTGGGAAAAGATGTAGAAAACTTTTTTCCCCGAAATAATATCATAGGGGTAAAAAGACTGTTGCATAACTAAGTCCACGCAGACGAAGTCACGAGCAAAGGCTTTTATATAAGTATTTTAATGTAAAAAGTGACCATACTAATATTTTTCATATAAGTTCTAGTTGACAGAATACGTCACTTAGCTGACATACTGTATAATTACATTAACTTGTGTAGTTAGAAATAAAACTGGTAAAAGTCCATTTTTGGTTTGTCACTGCCACAATTCAGTATCTTACGACATAAGACAATGTAACAATATTATTGGATAACCTTTTATGAATAGCGATAAAATGTTAGTGCCTAGAAAGTCTAGAATGTGCAAGAAACTGTCAAAGTCTAATTTTATTTCTGCAGCATTACAGCAATAGCAACAACGTTGCCGGTAAAATATTTCCTGAACGAAATGATTGTTATCGGCATTGAGCCAAGACAACCAATTTATTATACATTACTCAATCAAGTATCGAATTAGTTTTAATTCGGACCGTTCAGGATATTTCAATTAGACTGTTTCCAACGCGGTCGCGGTATGCGGGCTGCCGGAGTGCCGGCCGCCGCCCGCGCCGCCTGCCGCCTCGCAGCGCCAATCTATTTGCCATTTACTTCTGTCACAGATTTGCTTTTGATGGTTACTTATGAATTTCATTAAAATTTTAGATTGAAAGGGATTTTGGATTAAAAAGCAAGGTTCTCACTCAAAGTTGACTTAAAAGCAAAATGGAATCAAATTCAAGCTACTTTTATTGTGTAATTAATTGTGTAAAGTTAGGCATTTTGGAGTACCGCGACACTCTTTGATCTAAACTTTAAAATTTCTGATTTAAGTATTTACTTGAGATGAAGCTAGAAAAGTTTGTCTATTTTTTTTTTTTTTTTTTTTTCCGTAGCCTATACTGTGTCCCACTGCTGGGCAAAGGCCTCCCCTCGCTTCCGCCACTCGTCACGGCCTAGTGCATATTCTAGTGCATTGTCTATTTAATAAATTTTTATTCGTTTCTTATTGAAACACACGCATTAGGTAGGTACCTACCATTGGATTCAAAAATGCATGGGCAATTTATGAATGAATTCATTGATAAATTGGCCATGCAATTATGAACCCGATGGTATATTACACAAAAATTGGTACAGTAAATTGAGGCAACCAATATATCTTTTTTTATTGACAAGTTAAAACAGTACTTATTACTGACGGACTTACTTAATAGCCTTGACATGATAAATCAAAGATACGATAATAAACGATAATTAAATTCAAAACGCATTAAAAAAATGTGCATGCAATGATGACGGATTAAGGGCAAGACGTGTCGTCACTAATGCTGCCATTCGTTACGCGGCAGATCTCGCTGGAAGGGTTGATCCCGATCCCTGCGAGCTCCCTAATCGACGGAGCACTCGGCCTTTATGTGAAAAACTTGCTGATTTATAGATTACTGCAAGCATTAACGAACAGCTCCACAAGGCTTGATAATTGTCCTCCGCTCTTTTTATTTAATTCTACCAATGACGTGGAGGTACGATGTGGTCGTGTAAATCAATCTCTGCCAAGTCGTAATTTTGCGTTGCCGAATGAGTTGAGGTGTTTCATACTCAAGAGCTATATTATACTCCTATTCAATAAAAGGAAACTATAATATTTGTACCCTTGTGTGCATCAATATTAAATGACATAAAATGTAATGTTTAAGTACTTATGAGTATCCGCACTGTACTATATTAGCTACTGCCCCAAGATCTGGATAAGATTGGTCGACCGAAAGTCCGACTGAATCTTTCCATCTCATTAATCCGACACGGTACCAATTAGAGTAGGTGGTAGGCAACCCTTACCAGAATTCGGTTAAATGTTGTGTTTTAGTACCTGGTAGCCTGAGCCAAAGTTGGAGCATTTTGTACAGTCAACAAAAATATCGTTTTAAAATCTACCTCATTGAGTAGTGAATTGAACCTTATGCCATTCGAAAGTACTAATCTATCCAGTAATAACTAAAAATGGTAGATGACGTGCAGCTTTTGTTATTCAGCCAAGTTTTATTAAATAAATAAAAAAATTAATGTTTCCAGAAAAACCCTTGACTCACTGGAATTTTGGCCAGTACGAGTAACATACACCTGCTAGCTGCTAGAGTTTATCTTCGGTGGATAACAATTTATAAACAAGTGCAAAAAGTTGTAAAACGACCAAATAAATAGCAATGCCAAAATGATAAGGAAAAATACCCATTTATAATTTGCTTACCTACTTCTTAATAAACTACTTTACCAAATAAAGTAACAACGATAACAAGACTGTTATCAAATTCACAAGAATTAAAATTCACAAGTGCTCACAAAGATGTATAAAAGTGTTGTTATTATAAAATTATCATGTCAAAGACACGTCAAGACAAAGGTTTAAAGTAAACAGAGATAACAGATAAGATGGCCGTCGTCGTCTCAGTTGCACACAAGACATGGACAATTTCGGTTACCGCGAGATGGCTTGGTCGACCCCCTCCACCGTCTGCTCCAGCCGGATGTCCACGCGCTCGCGTCTCACCAGCAGCTTCAGCTCCCGGCAGCGAGACGAAGAGTTCCCCCTCAACCTCAACACTTCTTACAGATATCTGCGAAACCTCGACTTGGTTGAAGGGGCACAAGAACCAAAAGCCAATGATTACTTGTTCGTTGGACCATCTCCACCAGCTGAAGATGCGTCACATATGTATCATAAATTCGTCGTCATGCCGACGGACCCGGAAGCCAGGCTTACTGCGGAAAGAATTAGAAGGGGCTTATGCGGACGCGCATTTACCTTGGGCGCTGCGAGATTCTTTGATGATGTGGAATGTGGAATAGTTACTGTGGATAATATAGAAGAACATATAACCTCTGCCCCGGAAGGCATATTGAATCTAACTTTGCTATGGGCTGCTTTTTTGATGCGCGATGAGTTGCTGCCACCCATTCTGAATGCTGGGGCAGACATACACTCTGCGGAACCTCTAGGGCTCTCAGCACTGCACTTGGCCGCCTTCAGCGGGGCAGCGAGATCTGTGGTATTCTTAATATCTCAAGGTGCCGAGCCCGACTTCACTCCTAAATACTTTGCTCCCCTTCACTGCGCTGCATTTGGGAATTCCTTGGAAGCTGCTGAAATTTTAATAGCAAATGGTGCTTCCTTACATGCAGTCGTACAGAGAGCCAGCTGCGAAGACAACCTGGTTCATTGCGCAGTGAGATGCGATGCAATAGAGTGCATGGAACTGTTTATAGATAAAGGTGTCGACCCCGGCTATGTAACTTCTGGCGGATTCAACGCTTTACATTTGGCTGCTGATCTCGGCGCGCAACGATGCCTCTCTTGCCTGTTGAAAGCGACCAAAATTCCCGTAAACGGGTTAACAAAGCTGCGAGACAAAGAGAGCACCGCACTACATTTGGCCGCCGCAAGAGGCTTCCACGAATGTGTAGAAATACTTTTAACACAAGGTGCCAAGGCTTATACAAAAAACTTCAAAGGATTCACTGCGTTACACCTCGCTGCCATGTGCGGTAGTTTAGAGTGCGTCGAATTATTACTCAGAGATGGAAACGCTGATGTGAACGCAGAGGACTATGAAAATCGCACAGCTCTTCACGCCTCACTCAGCAACTCGGAGCGCGCTTGCGATATCATAGAGATGCTCTCAAGCTGGGGGGCGCAAGTCAATAAAAAGGACGTCTACGGAATATCTCCGCTTCACAAAGCGGCAAATGATGGTTTAACACAATGCGTTGAAACTCTGATTTATCTCGGCGCAGACGTCACTTCAAAATCTAAGAAAGGGCAAACGGCATTAAGTGTGATCGCAAGAAAAACACCAAAGTCTTTAGCCATTCTAAGACATAATTTGGATAGCGGAATATCTCTCAGTGTTCCGAAAGCGTCTAACGAAGAGGTTGAAGTAGAATTTGATTTTGGGCGGTTGTTGAAGTTCTCGTACCCTCGGGAGATTACGTACTTGAACAGTTTGATTGACGAAGGACAGAAAGACATTTTGTTGCATCCGCTCTGCTCCGCGTTTCTATTTATGAAATGGGGAAAGATAAGAAAATTTTATTTGGCAAGACTTATGTTTTGCTTCCTGTTTGTAACATTTTTATCCAGTTACGCTTTAACTGCCGTAGTCAAAACGTGCGGAGGTAACTTTACCACGAAATATGGTGTCAAGAATGAACTGTGTCAAAAGGAGTCTATATTGGGTGACATTTTAGAAGACAATCCAATAGAATTCGAAAGATGGGTGTTGATGGGGATCACTGTATTCGAAATTTTCCGAAAGCTTACAGGAATAACTGGTTACTCCAGCATCTATCAGTATTTCACCACCTTTGAGAACATGATGGAGTGGTTCGTCTTATTATCCGTATTTTCGCTGTATAATCTTCCTAAAGACTACAGTTGGCAGAACCATGTTGGCGGTTACGCTGTTCTGGGAGCATGGACAAACTTGATGCTGATGATGGGTCAATTTCCAATGTTCGGCGACTACGTGGCCATGTATCAAAAGGTACTAAAGGAATTCCTAAAGCTGCTGTTAGCATATATCTGTCTACTGCTCGGGTTTACAATTTGCTTTTGCGTCGTGTTTCCCAACGAGGAAATGTTTGCAAATCCTTTGATGGGTTTCATCAGTACACTGACTATGATGGTGGGAGAATTGAATTTAAATATCCTTATCAATGAGCCAGATAAAGAGGATCCTCCATATGTATTTGAGTTATCGTCTCAGATTATTTTTATTCTATTTCTTATGTTTGTAACAATCATTCTAATGAACTTGCTAGTCGGTATCGCAGTCCACGATATTCAGGGCTTGAGAAAAACGGCCGGACTGTCCAAACTAGTCCGGCAGACGAAACTGATTCTGTTCGTCGAGATGGGTATGTTCAATCGCTGGTTGCCGAAGTGGCTTCACAAGTACGTGTACAGAACAGCTCTGGTGTCTCCGGAAGCTAACAAAGTTATCATGAGCGTGAAAGCGTTGAACCCTCGAGAGAAACGACTACCAACCGACATAATGATGGCCGCTTACGAACTGGCGCAATTAAATAAGATGAAATGCGGGAAATCCGTGCAAGAAGTGCTAGACAAAAATAAATATTCATCGAAGCTCAAAAAAAGTGAAACGAACGATCAAAATGTCAACATAGAAATAAAAGGAATGCAGGAGAAGCTAGATCAGACTACGTTTAACCTGAAGAAGATAGACCAAGAGATCAGGCACTTGAACACGATGCTGATGGAGCAGCACTCGATCCTGCAGTGCATGGTGCGGAGTGCGGACAGAGCCGTCTCGACCTACACGGCTTCTACACCATACCCTGAATCCCCGGTGTTCTTTTCTTATGATTCTCAAAAACTACAAGAAAGTCCAGAAACTTACGAATAAATAGTTAAGTATTATAAGGAAAAAGTGTTAAATCTCAGGGTAACCGTACTAACCGTATTTGATTGTAATATAAAATATAGTATTCTTAAGCCTATTGTTTGTTTTGCTTATTTTTTATCTTTCAGACAAGATTATTGACTTTGGGTGTTAAAACTGTTTGCCGAAGTGCCGCAAAGGTTCACGAGCAATGTTCGTGTAAATTACATAATTACCTAATAGGTAGTTTAATATATAGAACTCTCTTGTATGTATTGAGCCGAACATAGACTAAATATAATGGATAATCTTTAACGGCAAAAGATATTCGTTTTCCCTTGGGAAATTAAAATTTTCCAAGACTAAACACAGCGTTAGATTCGGGGCTCTTCGTTCGTTCCTCATTCCTTGTTTATCGGGTAAACAACAGATTTCGGGCTCAGGATTAGCATTTCTTTTTGTCCTTATATAACAATGGCTTAAGATTCTTTCGTTAGGAAATAAATTATGTATACGATAACATGAATCCTTTAGGATCTTTACTTGGATATTATGAATAGAATATAACCGAGCAAAATATATTTCGGGGGCAAATATGTGATGCTATCTTAATTCTAAACAATAATATATTTAATTATTTATATACATTTAACAGGTAAGGAAAGGTGATAAGATATAAAATTAAATATAAATAACAAGCAAATTAACTTTTCAAATTTGAAAAATCTATTTTAGGTTCATGGGAGTTAAAAAAAAGAACCTAAAACCAATCTTAAAGAAAAGGCCTAAGAATAATTTTCACCGTTATTTACGAGATAATTGTGTATTTATATATCAATTCTACTTAAAATAACTATAGGACGATCGGCTCCCGCTCAGTCCCGCTGGGCGCTACATTTACAACTTATATTAGTTGCCATGGTTGGACTTGTACTGAGTACCTGGAAACTATCTGGAACAGTTGCTGCTAGCCACCGCCATATACTTAAATGCGCATTGTAGAATTAATTCATAAAACTAACAGAGATAGCAGCGAATTGTGTCAGATAAACCACCGCAAATTAAAAGTAGACAGAAGAGTAGGTAGAGGCAACGGAAGATCTATATTATTTAGCTCCGAAGTTGACCGCTGAATAATATAACCTACCTTTATACCTTTATTGTTGTAATATATAAGTACTTATACTACCTATTGATAACATACTATATTTTTGTATTTCTATTGATAACACACTACACAATTTTGTAACACCTAAGTCGCGCAGTATGCTATCCCGCACACCACACTGGCTCCACAGAAAACCAGCGCCGTTGACATCGCTAAGTTGCCAACTGCATTGCTGAGTGGAGACCATTTCAGCCTCACAATTTTTGTTATGTAACATTTTTGTAAATTTGGTCTGTAATGATGTGTTGTCTGAATAAATTTTATTCTATTCTATTCTATTCTATTTATATTATTATACTTACCTACTTATAATTTTCCTCTGTAACTCATAACATGAGCTGACATCAAGTTGTTATCATACTTATTATGTATCTAATCAGTGGGCGCGTGGTAGTCGTAGTCGTAGTCGTTTCTATATTTTATGTGGTTATTGTTGTTAATCGTAGGTAATTTAATTATTCAAATTTCTAATATTCATGGTCTGAAAGTAAGGATTGAATTTAAATAACACAGAATAATAATTTGCTAACAGAGGCTCTACGAAAAGCAAATAAGCGGAATTTCTATGAAATATTATCTTAATTAAAAAATAACAAAGCGAAGGCACAGCAAAGGAAACAAAGGCTTTGAAGGCATTACAACGGCGCGATTGGCGTGTATTGACTTAGACAGATTGGCTGTCTGCCTGCGATACGGTCCATCAATATTGCGGAATGACTTTCAACTCGCGTTAAATATCGGCTCAGCTTTCACGCTGTAAATAAGCTAACCTTTTTTGCTAGATCCTCCTCTACTTTTATGTGAAAAATAAGTAAAAATATCGTCCATACTCGTAAAATTATTCTCGCGCTCTGTTGTTTTCAAACTTCTCACATTCACCTGTTCGATAATGCAAAGCAGCCGGTAAATCCGGAGGCTTCCGGGTAATTTCCGGAAAATATATCAGGCGCTCACGCATTGTATGTGCCGGAGTAAGCATGTGAGCCGCGCGCTGCGTTTCCGGGATTAAATGGCTCAGCCCGAAATGTCTGTCTCGTAAAAACGAAAAGAAAATAGATGATACATATACATGGTAGGTTGGATATAAAAGCTACGGGATCCTTCGCTGATTAATAATCAACCGTTAGATATAATTCGCAGATGAATAGATACGAGTAGATACAACGTTTTTTTATATAGTGATGGCAGGTTAATAAGAAATTTTCTCCCGTAGGAAAATTATATAATATTTATAAGTATGCAGCCAGGATTCCAATTCACAACCTTCTGACTTAAACTGTTATGGGAAATAACCGTAGCAGCGAACTATATGTTACGCTTGCCGTCAACTGTGGGGTGGGATAGGATAGGATGATAATGACGAAGATAGATTACGGGCTGGCTCGTTAGCGATTATTACATATTTAAAGGGTATATTTTATGGGATATTGACACTGCATAGTCGCATCAGGATACTATGTATCAGGGAAGGTATTGTATTGGTTACTTGGTAATTAGGTACCAATTCCTGCTACTAAATAATACATATCAAATCAATTTAATTAGTTAGTCGGGCGCATTGTCAATATAAATATCAAGTTGTTTCGCAGTACGATGTCCAGTAATTACAAAATAACGTTACTACTCAAAGTAAAACATTTTGCATATTTAAAATATTGCCTTGAAGGCCAAATAAAGAAGCATTTAGCAATCATTTCAATTGCATATAGCATTATAGTTTCAGCAATGCATTAATAAATAAGCCTGTAGGTAGGTAACAGGCATCAAAATTCGAGAGGCATTACTACTCGTCAGCACACGGGCCCTTGCGCCATTGCCTTGCCCTTGCTAGTTAATGATGTTGATCTAGTTCAATCTAAACTAAGAACCTAGGTATAAAAGTCATATGCAACAAAGCAATATCAGGTCTGGTGGCCCACCGTAGGATTAAACATTCAACCTGAGCTGCTTGAGTATCGGTAATCCCGGGCATCACAGTCTATGGAAGGCAATTTAATCGCACTATCACAAAGTTGGTGTTTACCTCCTATTTTGGCTAGCACATAATAATTTATAGCTCTACTTGTACAAATGGAAAATATATTTGTGTAGGTCGTAGGACACTTTTATTAACACAACAAATAGCACTTTAGTCGATTGATATAAAGTTTAAAATGGCACTACCGTAGTTTGGGACTTGCGTGACAATGTTGTCGTAGGTGTTCATTTTTCATTTCATTATGCAGTACCAAGACTAGATTCACTGCGGTGAGCATGCAATATGCATGTTTCACCGAAATAAAATGGAAAAACATCTGTAAACTGGAGGGGAAACAATTGAAAAAAGCAGGTCAGGAGTTGATATAATTTATTTAATTTTGAAGTTATTTATTTAAGTAACATACCTACTGCTTTTCTAGTTAAAATTAATCATAGAGCTAAAACGAGTGTGGTTTTAATGTTAACACGTCTCAATTTGCTTATTAACAATCTTGTGTATATTTTATACATGTATAGGTAAGCTTTTAAATGTATTTATTGTATAAGATTTTTTCTTTCGGCCTTTTATCGCCCACTTAAATAAAATTAAACTACAGTGTTTTTTTCCTATTGGGACGATACGTACACGTGATTGGTAAGTAATATATCCAAAAGAACAGAAGATTACATTTTATAATGTTCCTTTTGCAAACAATTCTGCTGGTAAGGTCTTAACAAAGAAATGACGGCTCAACCCCTTTTTGTGACCTCTGCGATGATCTTGCGACCTAATAGACTCGTCAAAATTAGTCATGACTTTGCTCCTTAGAGCTTTAAACCAAGCGGAGTAGCTATTGACAGGCGTTTCCCTCTGCCGAATGAGTATGACCAGTGGTCGACGTTTATTTGACGTGGCTATTTTGACGTTTCGCATACATTTGACGTTCCCCTCCCCCGCAAAAAACGGCAGACTTTTTGCGATAGAAATGAGAGCGCGTCTCCCATCCGGTTGGTTTAATAATCAAAGCTTTGCTCAATCTACTTCATTGAGGCAAAGTGTTTAATTTGTATATTTCGGTCCTTTTTTTAGGTTATTAATTAACTAAAAATAGTACAGTCTTTGAACAGGCATGTTTTTTGAGGTAATGTTTTATTAGTTACGGGGTCCGCCGCAGTTGGGAACGCTTTTCTCAACATATTATTCATAACAAGCGGAAACGTTGCTGACGTCATTGTGAATTCAAACGGAATACCTAATTTTAAGTTTTAATTTGTATGCCAATCGGCGAAACATAGTGTTCCCATATACTTACTTTATACCACCACTGTTATCTAATTACCTATGTTTGTTTACAAATAAATGATTGATTGATTGTCGTGAAAGACATGTTTTACACTTTGGACCTTACTTGTTTGTAATAAGGCGTAATAGTGTAAACATATATTTGACGCCGACTGTACATGCCAAAAAGGAATTGACATCCAATGTTTCAATGAAATATATTGGCTGTTTAAAGCGGGTTGCCAATTTAAATCGTGGTAGAATGATCACGAGCCCATGATGCTATTAGCAGAACGGGCAACGCTGCAGAGAGGTTTAGTGGTTATCCTCTCCATCTAGAGGAGCGACTCATCCCACATACCCCCCAGGTGGACCTTCGTTCCCCGGATCCGGGGGATCACGCTTAAACGTTCCCCCTGCGACAAAAAGGTTGTAAATTGAACTCGTCGACTGGCAAATAACGTAACGTGCAGATTCCGGACGGCGCAGTTTTGAGTCAAGTTGAGGATATTTCGCATGTTACAAAATCTGGAAGAATTAAGACTAAGTTTATGACACGGTTCATTAAAATCAAAAGAGTAAGTAAATATCCACATACGAGTTTTAACCGAATTTCAGTTCCAGATTCGATTAATTTGGCACAAATGGAGTATAACTCAATCATCCAAACCAAACTGTGCCTGAACAAAAGCTAAGCCAATTCAGGTCGAATTGAAGTCGAGTTTGCGAAGTTGTTACCTAACTGTGAGATGAGTAGTGACAGGTAATGTAGTTAGAATGTTGCACGAGCCTAAATCAGTTACTGACTCGCATCCGGTGAGGCTTTACGTTTGTTTGAAACCGGGAAACTTGGAGACCCTATGGATCGTATAATTATATGTTCCAAATTGAACAGACAAGCACTCGTGAGCATATTTATTTTAACAGAACTTATAGCCGTAAGTAGAGTCAGTATGGTTTTAATAATTTAAACATATCTCCAGTAAACATGCACTAAATCGTATTTAACTCACTGATAATAATTACGTAACCAGGCAATATTTTTAACTGTCAATTTTAAGGTGACTCTACTTAATTGTAACAGAGGTATCAATGCGAGGACATATCTAACATCTTACCTCTGTGTAGCGCATGTTGCTTTGCGGTAAGCATTAACCTACCTACCCACTTAACCCAATTCTACCCTCCTCATTACGCTTGTATCAAATATGACATCTTGATTAAATTACCAAGAACTAAGCCACGGGCATCTTGCGCCCAAACACTATTCTATCTAACTTCAGCTCAACGAAAAACAATGTACATTTATTTAGTTCAAACTAATATTATACCTTGATTACATAAACACAAGGTACATTTTTGATTGTATGTTGAAATAACCTATCCCGTTTTATCCGACGTTCTTATTCGCTAATGAGACTGAACGCTTCGTTTTTTAATTGAATTCTTTTCATATAGCCCATTGTTACTGCGGACAAACTGAAGGAAACAATGAAGCTTTTGAAACTTTTAATACCATTTTATCAAAGGTATTTGCGACCAAAAGGCCTGAAGCTGTATAAATTTGTAGATCTTTTAAAAAGCTTAATATTGAAATTTATTCTGAAGACAGGCTTCTAGGGCCCGTCTCAAGTAACAAGTACCGTTTAGCGCTATGTAAATTAACCATGGCACAGTGTCAGTCTCTTACATTTCTATAAGTACCTATATAAAACTAAAACGATGCGTTGACGCTTTATTCACTTTACTGTACCTCCTTGCAGATCCAATATTAGTAGTTTATGTAACTGTTACGTAATAGGGGTCCTTAAAACACGAGTGTGGTTTTATGAAACGAACGAAGTGAGTTTCATAATAAGATCACACGAGTGTTTTAAGGCTTAATTACGTACAGTTGCATACACTGCTTTATCTACACACATATTATAAACCCGAAATGATGATTGAATGACTGCAATTGCACGGATTGCACGCCATCGCCATGACCTACTCGATTGTGTCGGCGGTCGGGCGGCGCATGCCGGCGGGCGGATTTTCATAATAATATCGAATTTTTGCTTATTATTTGATAATAATAACATCGTTACAGATAAGACATTTGTTCTAACTACTAACGAAACAATCTATTTTTTAACCGACTTCAAAAAAGGAGGAGGTTCTCAATTCGACTGTTTTTTTTTTTTTTATCATTTTTTTTTTTTTTTGTATGTATGTTACTCCATATCTCCGTGAATCGTGAACCGATTTTCAAAATATTTTTTTGAATCGAACAGGTATAACCCCTAGATGGTCCCATTGTCACCAAGTCGGGATCTGATGATGGGATCCTGGAGAAATCGAGGGAACTCTTCAACTATTATAGGCACACCTATAGTGATTTCACTATTTTTTACAGCAACTCGGCCACTTCCTCTTGGAATAGCGGATCCTAAGTGAAGTCGGTTCTTTTTTTGTTTAAAATTATATGGTGGTCATAACGTGCGGGTTTTGAACGCATCATGGAGGGTTTATGATATGGGTGTAGATAAAATAAATAACCTACATGTGTGTATTATCAAAAATAAATGCACGATTTAATTTTACTATTTACAGCACACTAGCACAGCTGTTTTGCAATATTTAGTTATTCATTGAACATATTTTTAACCGACTTCAAAAAAGGAGGAGGTTCTCAATTCGACTGATTTTTTTTTTTTTTAATCATTTTTTTTTTTTTTTTGTATGTATGTTACTCCATATCTCCGTGAATCGTGAACCGATTTTCAAAATTTTTTTTTGATTCGAATAGGTATAACCCCTAGATGGTCCCATTGTCACCAAGTCGGGATCTGATGATGGGATCCTGGAGAAATCGAGGGAACTCTTCAACTATTATAGGCACACCTATAGTGATTTACTATTTTTTACAGCAACTCGGCCACTTCCTCTTGGAATAGCGGATCCTAAGTGAAGTCGGTTCTTTTTTTGTTTAAAATTATTAAATAATGACAATATTGACACAAGCTTCATTTGGGTCACTATGAATCAAAATAAATTATAAATGTAACACGGTAGTTTAACAATACAGTTCACTTGTTTACCCGATTGACTGAACAAAACACTACGAGTTCGACAGTTCCAAATGTAATTTACAAGTTTTTTAAATAAAAGCCTTGAAACTCACAGTATTTTTAGTTAGTATGTTGTTAGCTAAAATCTTGCATTTACCACATTTGAACCAGTGCCTGATGTCCAATTGCACTAAAATTTAAGTATTCATCTATAACGCGGATGACAAAACATTATCACTTTACAAACCTCAGCTCAGAGTAACGGTAGTTCTATTCAATACATTGTTGTTGAATCCAGTAGCATTGGCATACTATATAGTGTGTTTCTTCGTCATAAACAAGTTAGTTTACGCGTCAGGTCCAAGTTGCCCCACCATGGACTTGCACGCTTGCAGCCTGCAGCTTGCACCCGGAGCCCGGAGCGCAATCTGCACTGGAACCGTGCCGGCGCGGCGCCAGCCCAAGAGTTTATTATAGTAACGCACGTCGTCGGGAATTAATTAACTCAGTGTTTACTTGCAGCGAAACCATTTAGTTATTTGGGTACTAATATTTTCTATTTTATGGTCCCAACAAAGTCCCTTCTGTATTTTGTGTCACGTCTTAATGACACAAAATAAAATAGAGAAGTTAAAGAAGCGAGTTTAAAAATAACAACGCAAATACATAAATACATGCAAATACAATAAAAAATTATATTAACAGGTATATCGCTTGTCACTTGTACTACGCACCATCGGCGATGTCAACAGCTCAACTTTCAGTCCGCTCTTAAAGTACCCCGTACTTGCTGCGCTTTTCTTCTTGTTTTGATCTTCAGTGGTGAATTATGAGCAGCATTTCATACCACTTGCAGAGTGAAAATTTTACGAGAATGCGATGGTTAGGTGAGTTTTGTTTTGAAAGTTTACGAATTTGGACACTAAAAATTTTTTTTTAAACTTATGTGTTGTCTTTAGTTTATTTTTTCTCTCCGACGTTCATAAGTGCATTGTAATGTGCCTAAATTGAAGAATACATATCATTTATCTTTTTATCTTTTAGATGTAAATATTTATGTGGAATAAAGAGGTGCCATATTTAATAAAATGCTAGATATAAATGATCGCATCCCAGACCTTAAGTAATAATATGTATCCTTATAAAATTACACAACATAAGTACTCGAAAACTATAGAAAATGGGCTAACATATAGTACTACATGGGGTATATTATTTTGACAGCCCTGGGAATCTGATTTCTTTCTTTGGACATTAGATTTGGAGACCCGATATAATTGGTAGTATTAGTATGTATTATTCAAACACGAAATATAAAAAAAACTATAATAGATAAAGATTTCTGACCCTTGAAACCTTCAACAATGCCTGTCTATGTCATAGCAACGCGTCCTCCGCAGTCGTTTATTTATTTCACGTTACGTGTAGATGTCAGCGCGGCCGCGGCACTATTTCCGCTGCCGCCTGTCAAATGTGTCAACCCCTCGGGAACACTGCTTCTTTGTTACGTTTCGGCGCTTCCGCTTTCAATATAGTTCTAGAATAGGTATTTATCAATATCTTGAACTTTAGTACGGCCACGGGCCGATTCAAGTAGCACTCCTAGTGCTTGAAGATGGAGACCTAGGCTCTCCGAAACATGTCGCAAAACGTGACTAAAGTGCCGTGAGTGTAACCGTGTTATTTTATAATGTTAGTACGGGAGGTTGTTAAGAGAGTGTGAATTTTGTCTTAGTTATCTGTTTATAAATGCAAATTTCCACTTAAATTATAAACAAAAGTTGTAAAGATACTATGATTAAAATATGTATGCTATTATAAACATAGAGAAAAACAAAGTTTGAGAGCCACAAACCTACAACACACACACACACACAGACAAGAATCTCTAGAAAGGTTAACGCGGAGCGCTGTCAAACTAAATGTCATGCTATCCACTTTTTTGATATTTTTTTCGGTGACATGAAAAAAATGAATCCACCTGAGAGGTTTGAGCACCTACTAGGCAATCGAAAAGAAAATCAAATAATCTAATTATTCTTTTAAAATCGAGACTTGGGGCGAGGGCGACTAACTGATTGTCCAAATCCCCAATTGTTCTTCAGACTTTTCTTTTAAATGTTTTTTCTTTGACACTTTTCAGAGCTTGACCATTATTCAATTAGAAATTCTAAATTTAGAGTTAACGTAGGCGTTTATAAAAAGACAATTAATGCTGATTTTACCCGGTACACGAGTTATTTTCATTTTAATTAACTTGCTGGCTACCTTCATGATTCGGAAAAAAGTTGAATAAAAGAGTTTGTTCACTTAATGAGGTCGCCAGAGCTGCTTAGCTGCAATCCCTGGTGAGTCGGTGATGCTTCCCGTAGTTTAATTAGAATATTCAATATGCTACACCAATTTTCAGTTCATTTTATGAAGCAGCGGACTAACGAGGTTACCCACCTATATTTTGTGCAGACGTGATTGATTGATTGGTTTTCAGTATTTTCATTAATAGTAAACAATAAGCGAGCTATATTTTCACAGTTCCTACGTTATTTTCCTGACGTTTAATAAAAAGGTTGTCAAAAATAGCCCAGGACTATAAATAAACTCGTTTGTAGACAAACAGGCAATGAACTCGTTAGTTTTTACGCATATGTGAGGTTTAGAAATGATTCATACGTTTCATGGAGGAATTGGAGCCCACAGCAGCTGCGGACACAAAAAATGTCGTCTTTATGGGTCCAATGGCGCATATTCGAAGAACATAATTTTGTCATTGGTTTGATTTTAATTTCATATTGAACAGATTATAAAAGTGACGTTTGGCTCAAGGATGATCGATGTTTTCTTGTTATCTATATACCTATAGGCTATCAAGTTCATATCAAATATGTATATATCGAAAAGAGATTGCTTAGCGTCAATGGGATACGTCAAAAGGTTGTAATTTTAGTACGGGCGGCGGCCGTAGGATCTGCTACGTAACGTGATACAAAGATAAGCCCCATGGCACGTGTTTCAAAAGTGGTGCAAAGTTCCGGAAAAATAGTAAAAAAAAATAGAATTGGCCGTAAGCACAAAAAAGTACCACTTCCGGTTTAAAAAATTGATAGCATTTACCTACGGTATTTGATACTGAGATGATTATTGTGGCAACAATTAGTAATTTGTATTTAGGTACAGAAAAACCCAGTCTGCCAGTTTCTGCATGGCCGGAAGTGCCCGGCAGACTGGTTCAAAAGTGACGTACATTTGGAGTCAAATTCGTTACTTTTAAACTAGTCTGCCGGGCACTTCCGGCCATGCAGGAACTGGCAGACTGGGTTTTTCTATACCTAAAAATAAATTACTATTTGTTGCCACAAGTGTCATCTTTGTATCCAATGACGTAGGTAAATACCATCCATTTTTTAAACCGGAAGTGGTACTTTTTTACAATTTTTCCGGAATTCAGCATCAGTTTTATGAACATGTGCCATGGGGCTTATCTTTGTATCACGTTACGTAGCAGATCCTACGGCCGCCGCCCGTGTATTTGTTTAGATGTCATTTTGAGGACATGTTGAGATCATATTGATAAGAAATCCGTAAGTAACTAATTATGAATTTAAAATTAAAATGTACTTATGGAGCTACATAAAATTAGACTAGCAAATGATTTTAATCCAAGTCGCGTAAAATAAAAGACAAATTTTGAAAAAAAGTAAAAACTTACACGAAATCACATTGCGTCTCGAGTGAAGCTTAGGTACCTCAGAAGTGTTGGTGAGCACTAGAAACGCAAGTGTAATCCGTAAACAAGAGTAAATGAACTCGTAAACTTTACGTAGTTTTTTTCTCGCGACATAATAGATTTGAGTCCCAAAATAACACCTTTGAGAGGCAAAAATCGTCTAACATTTCAGGCTCCGCTCGTAACGAGCTCTTTAGAGCGGCGCAACGCATGAGTTTACTATGTACATATTACATCATACGTTCTATTTTCCATCTTAAATCCAAGAAACAAAATTCAAATTTGTACCCACATTACGTCTCGAACGTATGTCTGGAAGATTTGTTTACCTTTCCGCTAGAGCTCCTTTCAAATTAAATATTAAACTAAATGCAGAGTCGATTTATTTGCTAAATGCAAAGTAGGTAATCCTCTTGATGGGAATCTTGCGATATTAATTATTCAACGAGCTGAAATAGAATATTTACATAAACTAAACTATTTACTTATTTTTTAAAGCTTTGTAAATCTTTAGGTACCTACATAGCGTCACAAAATACATATGGTCTAAGAGCTGGCCACGTTAGATGTGACACAATAATGAGAGCTTTGTAATCAGTCCAGTTAGATTGCATAACCATCATTATTGCTAGATCCGGGCATCTGGCAGCTTTTAATGGGTGGAGATCAGAGTGACAGACCAACAAAGTTTTTAAGTTGAAAAAAGGTAATACCGAAATAGGTAAAAACTGCTGAAGTTGTGTCATTTATAGAGAACAGGGCCTATATTATAACATTAGAACAAAAAACATTGTGTATTATTGCGCAAACAAAAACAGTAGGCGAATAACCAAAAATCACATTTTACATCATTTGGCACTACTTCCCCCAAACGAAACTTTTGGATATTATATAAACTAATTAATTACATAATTTTTCATAATATTGGATCAAAACCAGAACTCTAGAATTTATTTTCTTTGAGTTATTTGCTTTCTTTTACCTCCACCACTTTACAGCTGCCAGATGTCCGGATCTAGAAATAAGCATAGTGTAGCAAACTAACTAGAGGGGTTTCGTTGCTCTCATTATTGTGTCATATCTGACGTGGCCAGCTCTCCGTCTAATAGGAGAATAAATAATTATATCGCAACTATTATTCATTTCCTGTGGGTTGAGAGAAATATTACCTATTTAATACAGGTATTCAATAATCATTATCACATCTACGTATGTTATTATTACCTTATGTGATGTTTTATGTTCAAGTATATTTTTATATAGGCTACTAATCGCTTTAATAATATTTTCCAGATTTAATGACTTAGCAGATATGATGAAAATACGTAGAGAGGACCTTTGTAGCGCCCCGGATCGGCACACAAACGTTTACAGATCCTGCAGGAACGAAGATAAGTTGCCACGTCTACAAGATTTGATACATCGGTTTACCACAAATATGTATTCTTTATACGTCTTATAAAATGAGTTTTACGTCGAACAATAAATTGCCGCCCGAACAATATTAATAAAAACGTTATAAAACCCGGGGTTACCACCCAGAGCCGACGAGGGTTAATACCAAACCAAGCGGAAAATACATGCTTTTGTAATAAACAGCTCTATACAAACAAGTATAGAGTTCATATTAAGAGATAGTGCAAGATGAGCTAGAGAACGTAAACTAGCTGTATCTAAGAAGGTAATCATAACAAAAAATATGAAGTAAAACCATCTAAGTATATTCGAACATTACCCAAGCTATTGAGGCAAGTGTTGAGCTACAAAAGAGCAGGTTGTAATATTGTAGGTAAGTACCCCTCTTATCTTAATTATCAACAAGATCGCCGGAGGGGCAGCGTAGAAGTAAAGCGCCGCCTTTTGACATGACGATGACGGGCCGGAGATTGTTGCCCTACTCTTTGTTATCATGTTCGTCACCGTGCGCGAGGTAGGCACCTATAGTGGCTCGCACCCTTACCATATTCACACAAGTACTAATATAACTTTAAACAAGAGGCGCAGCGCAAGGGACCCCTTCAGGTTATTCATTTCATGTCTAAACTAAGCAACTGAACAAGCAAATTTAGCTAAATGAATATGGAAAGAAAGTTATGAAAGTGTTAGAAGTAATAGTCACTTTTTAAAATCCGTCATAATTTGTACCGATGTTTATTGAAAAAAAAAACTAATCGCGTAAGCGTTATAAGCAGAATGTACAAAAAATACGTCTCAAGAGGTCGTATATACAGTGTGTGTCTTTCATAACGACATTGGTTTTAAATAACGATAGTTTAAATTGCTGTTAACAGTTTTATAAAAAGAATATAACGATTACCTTTTATAATTAAGAGTAATTAATTTAAAAAAAATCTCGAGCAGCAATGCTTCGCTAAGTATTTCGCGATAGCAGGGCGGTTAAGTCCTTTTCATACGAACAAGGTCACTTGTCATGATTTTGACGGTCTTGTCAGGATGTCACTAAGAGCGAAATTTCAATGAAATCACATGTCAATTGGTAAGTTTAATTTATTACGAATACATTGCGTGCCTAATTAAATTGTATGAAATTTTATTTTTTTATTTTTTAACTAAATTATGCTAATTTCAGTTCATTAGGAGTTATACTTTCAGCCCTTAAAATTAGTGTCGTTATGAAAGACACACACTGTAGACTCATGTAGGAATCATATAAGTAGGTACCTACGGTGAATGAATATCATCGAGTTAAATAAAAAAGGACGAAGAGAACCCAAACTCCATGCAAATGTTTTCTTTGCCAGTTTGACGAGTGACGGGTAAAAGCCCTTCTAGCTGGCGTGAAAGGCCGTGATCGATCGAAAACTGTTTAGAGTAGTAATCTTTTAATATATAAGTAGGTATCATATATACCAATGTTTTAAAAAAGCAAGTCAAATAGGCAAGCTTTAGTATCATTGTTATTCATCGACGTGAGGAAAAGCGAGTAATAAAACCCCATGCAAAAACTGCCATTGTAATTATTGCAAGCCACCGTGCTGCTGTGCGCTGGCCCTTGGCCGAAAAAGCGTAGATTACCTACAGCAGAGCGGGAAAAGCCATATTTCAGTATCCACGCGACTCCACGCGGAACACCGAACGTCACAACTGACTGCAATTTGGAGCAGGACTCGTGCTCGCCAAATTAGATGTGTCCAAAAAACCGGAAAAAGCAAATCAGCTTTCATTTGCTTCCTTACGTAGTTTACTCTAAATATACTTACATGGTTTCATAACGTAAAGAAATAACGTTATTGTTGATTGAGGTTGTATGTATATAATTTTTTAATATAATATATATTGTTTATGCTTTTATATCATTCTATTTTTGTATTTAAATATGAAGGCTGTCATATATTTTTGTTTAGTCCATTACTTTCACTCATACTGTCAACATTCTTTCTCTTATATAAACCTTTAAAGCTATCGAACCCCTTATAGTTTTATGTACACAAAATATTATAGAGGAAAGTTTACTGAGACCTAATTACGTGATGCCTGAGTCAATCGTAACATGTAACGTAACACCTTCCTACATACACACTCTATCCTGATTAGGGTTGCGCGAAGAAAGCAGATAGATTAACTCGTTCGGCCGGAAAATTAAACCTCTAATTCTAATTAGATTCGGGCTTTGTGGAAGTATTGGATTGTTTCGTATAACGCCACGGGAGAATTTGCAATTTATAAGAAATGAGCTAAGGGGTAACTTCAAATAAATGAAAGTAACTTTTTTTATGAAAGTATGGATGGAAGTCACATACACCTTAAGCTATGTTTCGGCAAGAGTCGATGTGCAGTGGAGTATAAATAAAGTAAGTAAATTACGTTAGTTTTCTTTAAATAATACAGTTAAAATAAGGTGTTTAAGTTACGGTTCCTATTAACGAATAAATAAACCCGTTTTGAATCAAATTATTTGAGAACTTTATTTAATTATTTAGTAAAGTGGACATCAGTTAAAGTTAGTTGGTCTAGTTGGACCGAATTAACCCCAATTTGTGAGTGTTTGGTGCTGAAGTATGAAACGTGTGTGTTGTTTATTTTATTCGGTAGTTTGGGTTGCTACTCGTAATGTATAAATGGCCATGGGGTGATGGGGCGCTGTTCAACGAAGCATTTTCAGCTGGAGCAAATTAAAAGCTACATTGCCGTGAAAATATAAACATATTTTATAGGTACATGCTGTAACAAAAATACTGCTGATCTGCAAAATGGTATCGTATTGCGAGTAAGAAAAATTATGTCATTAAAAGGATTACCAGTATTATTGTTACATTGTATTTAAGTTCTTACGGTAATTTGAAACGTTATGTATACGTCATATGACGTGACCCGTGGACGTGACTATATAGCTCACGTCTAATTCTTGGTGTTAGAAAGTGACAAAAGATTCATCAAGGGATCATGCAGGGGATCATCAAGTATTTTCCGGTGAGTTAAACAGACGTTACAAGAAAAACAGTTAATTACCTACTATTACGGTAAAATAGGGAGGCACAATTTTAAGCAAAACAAATAACTGTCAATTTAAGGCACTGTTAACAGACGTAATAAATATAATAATTTAAATAAAATAATGATCGTTTCTGCAATACACGGTCCGGGGATGTTCAAAGGAAGTTCACGGATTTCCAATGACAATTACGAACAGGTGGCTTTTTGGCGGGCTTCCAGCGGGATTGGGATTCACGCCAGTAAAGTCCTTTCATTTCATTTTTTAGTTATTTAGTTAAATTTTCGGTACTATTGTAAAACCAGTTTATTTTTGAAATAAACAGTGACCAAAGATACTACTCGTAACTGAACAGAACTGTGTTTCTAATTAAAATGTACAGGTAGTTCGATTAGTTTTCTAGTTATTAAGGTAACTTACAATTAGTGTAGCATGTAAGTAGCTATAAAACTAGTAACGGGTAACGCATTTCATTTATCAATGTTAAATTGAAAAATATATTAATGTCTTAAAGTCTAGGTACCCGCCGCCTGCCTTAAGTGGACCTAAACATCAAACTCCGAACTTGCCCATTACCTTGATACCATAGAACTTGAACATTAACAACGGAAAGCAAGCATAAACAAATTAGGTGCTCCAGTGAACACATGGTTACTATAAACATGTAAGTACAAAATACACAACAATCCTAACACATTATTTTATACAACACATCAAATAAGCGTATCCCCACTCACAGGTCATTGAACACAACAACCGAATATCTACCCACCTGTATCCTGTAAACATGTGGTTTATTGAATATTGTCAACTATGCAAACCACACCGACACCGGCAGTGGCAGTGGCAGTGGCAGTGGTAGTGGGGGAACCGAGCTCGGTTACACAATACACCACACACCAAACTTTAGAATAAACAACCCTCTAATAAACATTAATATTGTAAAAAAACTATGTCATAAAAAAAAACACTGTGAATCCTCCTTTTTGTAAAGGGTCGGCAACGCGCTTGTGAAACCTGTGGAGTTGCAGGCGTCCATAGGCTACGGTAGCTGCGTCCATCAGGCGGGCCGTATGCTTGATTGCCACCTCTTGGTTTACAAAAAAACTTTGTTTTATCAGCGCTGAAAATATGTTTTATTAATAGCTATGCTCAAAACTAGAAAAAACGTACGAGCTTTGATGTATCAGGCCAAATAGGCTTTTTATTTAAGGGGATTTGGACTTTTAATTATTTCCGTCGCTTAAGCTCGACGCCGCGCCGCAGAGAAACCAATGAGGAGCTGCATTTGCCTTTAAAAATCCCAACGATTTGATTTGTATTCAATACCTATTACTTACTAGCTTTACTTAGTCGCAGTAGTCCTATGTAATTAGTATGTAAGTAGTAGTATTCCGATGTAACGAGTAAGATGCATTTCGAGTATGTATATTCTTACGTCAAACTAATATCAAATCAGTGATGGTGACAGCACATAACAATGCGAGCAGTGATGGTAGTAATACTAGTAATAGTGGTCGGGCCCGGACTCCGGAGTGGAGCCACCTGTGCGTGTGCGGCGGCGGGCAGATGATGGTGCACCTGGGCGAGCCGGTCGCGACCGATTACTGACGGGCTGTGCAAGCAAAATTACACTCTTTCTCCTCTCTAGCCAGTCCAAAATCAAAGCACGGAGGCGATAAAACATGTGTATAATCAATTCGTTTGTATGTTTTCTTACTTTTGGCTAATCTTTTAATATTGACAGTATTCTCTACTTTCCTTTATCCCTGTGTTTTGTTAGCGATCACAAGAAATCAAAATAAATGGTGTATTTATCTAAATTTTGACAAAGACCGAGTGACCGCTATTACCTACTTACTGCTATAATAATCCACTTTGAGACCAATGCTGATATTTTAAAGCTTAAATTCATACTAAAGGATTACCGTATTAGCAATTGATAATGATAAATTAACAAATTAAACCACATATTTGCCGCTCACCGCACATTTACCAATAAAATGAAGTTTATAGTTATTTTAAATACACTGCGCAAATTTTCACGAGATTCAGTTGAACGACGATAATCGACCCATTTAAACCGTGGCCTAGATATTACTTATCACACGATTATTTTCAAAAGGTCGCTGGTTCTCTAAACTTTCAATGGAACTACGTCACAACGCAATAAGGTTCAATATTCCAAAAGGCTTGTAATAAGATATGAGATATGAGTTAACAAATGTAGTTATTATATGTCGGCATGTAGGTCATATTTAGCGTTCACCCGGGGATAGTAAGTCGCGTAATATAATGTTCGGTCCCAGCCCAGTCCCAATGCTGTTTCATTCAGTATATTACGAGGTAAGTACAGTACCTACATCCCATCACACACACCATACACTGCAGGCAGCAGCGGAGTAGCTAAGCGGTATTTAGCCAATAATTATTCTGATTAAGTACCCCCGTACTGTTAAGTAACTATTGTTATCTTACCTACTCTACTACTTATTGTTCTTTTTTATTTTAATAATATAAATATGAAATGAAAACGGGTTTAAATCCAGCAAGCTGTACACGCACCGCACCTTTTGTTTTATACGATCTAAAATTGTTAAATATTATTTAGATAAATTCTTATACATACCTAATATTATACCTAAGATAGACTATTTACCTACCTAACCGTTATAAAAAGGAATTCAATAAACAAACGCATTCTACGCGTCTCCCCTATTTAGAATATTTAGCAGTTGATACCTACACAACATTGTGATATATGACGTGGTGGCGATGGCGCCTGCTGTCAAACTGTCAACCTCATCAGCATGCTAATTGTTATTTAATCGCACTTTAACATAGATTTCCTTCTTCCGCTTAACCCCTTTCATTATAATAACAAAATATCTCAGTATTTTGGATTTTAAGTAAATTTACAATTCAATGCATATATTTAGGGGGCCCACGCCCACCGACTATCAGTCCACCTGACGATATCGGCCTGCCAGTTAGAATAAAAAATTGACACCTTTTACGTACAACAGTCGCCATCAGATATATCTGAGCGGCCAAGTTTACAAATATCTGAACACCTCTACTGTCAAGGCGATAATTTTGAGTACCATGGCCGCTGCGATATATTTGATGATGACTGTAAATACCACAAAGTCGACAAATGTAGGATATCGAACTAGGTCTCGTGACCTAATACACTACAGCCCACAGATTATCATGATTGGATCCTTATCCTCCTGCCTTCGTTTGACATTTCACTTAACTTTTATGCGGGAATCTGAAAAGGGCGCTCTAGAAAATGGCGGCATTGCACTTTATAATACCTACGAATTCGAACCTACATTTGACCCACTCGTAAAACTGTCCCTAAACATTAATATGGCGTTACAATGTTTTAAAGAGAGCGAGTGCATACAAAAACTAAATACACTTTTTATAGACATCGCTGAATAAGGTCTCTATTTAACGGGTGAACAGTCCTGCCCTGCAGGCCAGGTAAGGTACTTACCTACACGGCAACATCCTACATTTGGCAATAGAAAGAACAAATATTTACAGTTAGGGAATGAAAGCCCCGGCCCCGCCTCGATTAGACCATCTCTTTCAACAACAACCGGTGCTATTCCCAAATGGGAGTTTTTTACATGCACGATTCTGTTGACGAACCAATGGAAAATAATGTACCTATCACATTTCAGGAAAAATGGCCCAAGAAACACAAACATGTGTAGTACTCCCTGAAGGGAATATCAAGAGTAAAATTAACGTCACGAAAACATATTTTAAACGAGCGGAGTTATTTAAATTATATCATAACAACGAGGAGAGTCTTAACGACAAATTCATTTATCTTTGAATTTACTTCTCAATAGGGAGAATAATACTTACCTACAAAGCATTTTGACGTCTATTTATAGTAGCATATTAAATCCTGATTTTTTATTACAAGCGTAACGTGTGCTTTTCCTTTAAAGGTTAAACATACCACCATTTGATACTCTAAGCTGTTTGTGACCATTAACCGTATGGACACGAATGGATTGGGACAAAATACTGTAGCACTAGTTAAGCTGCGGTGCGGTGCGTTGCGGTGCGTTGCGGTGCGGTGCGGTGCGGTGCGGTGCGGTGCGGTGCGGTGCGGTGCTGCCGTCAAGGCCATCACTCACGTGGAAATCATTCGCAACATTGCAAATTAACGAATTCATTCAAGCCGGCGTTCATTGAATATGATAATTCGTGGTAGTTTTGTCATAGATTGCTACTGTGCATTTATTTCATTAAACAAACCAGTGATTGTTTATGTTAAACTATTGATCGGTTCGTTTTTAAAGACGATTTGGAGATTTTATTTTATATTTGAAAGCGAACTTTGCTAATAATTGACAATAATATCAGCTGTATTTACAATCAAGCCCGTTACTCTTAATTTACCTTATCAAAAGTCGTTCCGTTTACCTAAGTAACTTGGTGCCCGAGCCCCGAGTGCACAACATCACCAGTTGCAGATCGGTGCCGAAAGCTGTACCCACGAGGATATAAATACGAGAATAAACCCGCAGAATAATGTTAACATATACCTATACGACTTGTTTCAACGGAATATCCACCGAATCCAAAGCTTTAAACATTTTTAGGCCACCGCAAAATGTGGCCGGCAAGAGAGATTAGATCCTTTGTGCGCGTTTGAGGGACAGATTGTATGTTTTTGACGTGACCGTTACATTACAGGGTATATTTTTAGGGTACGTTATGTACCTATTCTAAGATTAAGCAATGAAAATAAAATACTTGTTGGATAGTTTGCTGGACATTTTATAAAATTTACCTACGACTTTTATTAAATATACAGTATTTAAAATAAAGAAATGCACGTTTCACCGTAGTCTCCGTTCTTCAAAATCGTCATGTCTTCAATTTAATCATTTTGCCATGCGGGCCAATATAAAATATTCAAAACGATGTAGATCCAACTGTCACGAAAAGGTTTAATTTATTCGCGATAGTACTACAGCTTTAAAACTGAGGTCCTAAGCTTTACTTGAAATTTAATAGTCTTCATTAAAGTAATCTTCGTTAGTGATTAGAAAAGGGTCCTTTTGGGTTTGTTAGGACTTAAACACAGTATTTTGCTAAGCCATAATGTAATAGATTACTGGCTTAGATAAGTATATATAATACGTTGGTGTACTTATAGTGTCTAACACTTGATATAATTATGTACATACGGTCACTGAATTTAATTGTTGAGCCATTTAGGATTCATATTACATTGGACATTTCATTAGAGTAAGTAAAACAAAATCAAAGAAAATAGCTTGAACCAAAAATGGCTCTACAATTAAAATCTATGAATATAGGTACATCTGGAGGTAAAAGACGATCAAATGCTTCAAACTACTTACACTGGCTTGCCGGTAAACTTACCTGCAAAAAAAACATCATTATAAATACTTATAAAACACACATAGATGAGCAAATGATATATAAGGAGTTATAACTATTATAAACCCCTCGAATATGTCAGCCACATTTTTATGTAACCAGCGGTTTTGGTTTGGCTCTAATTTATGAGGCCCTAACCTAGAGGTCCCAGTAATAAGACCCTCGGGGACAACTCCATAACTTCCACAAGTAGGTCCTACGCACGCGAGACAATAACTTAGAAAACTTGTTGACATAAATCGCACACAGCCGGGAATGGAATCCGGGACTCCACAGTCATTCGGTTAATTGATGACCAAACTTCGTGAATGGTATGCGCTTTGAAACCAGTTCTCGTCCTGAAACGCACATTATAACTTAGAATATGCAATGACTATGAGAGAATAGATATAATGCAATGTTCTGTGCAGTTTATCAATATGGAAATAAAAATAGAAATAATTAATTAAAATACCCTCTCGTGCGAAGCAGAAGCAGTAGGCATAAAGTACAATTTTTGTGATTTCAGTTAAGCTCCTGAAAACAGTGTTTATTTAGTATATAGGACGTATAGGTATAGGTGCTCGAAATCAACACTTTTCCAATACTTATACCCCTATCTATGCAGTGTTTAAACCAAAAACTTATGTTTCTATATATTTTTAGCTTATTCAGGGAGAATGTTGAACAGCAATTCGTGGGTATTTTAGACATTATACTTATGCTAAGCACTCGAACAGTGAGGCGCAGGGACCTGTCCTGTGTCCGATGATTTATTGTTCATTATTTAAATATTGATACCAATACACATATTGATACCACAATGTTTAGAAATAAAGGAAAAGTAGAAAAATCCACTGCCTCAGGCGAGACTCGAACTCGCGACTCTGGGAAACATGCCCATCGCTCTGACCAACTGAGCTACTGAGACTACACCTAAGGCTGCGAATTCATCCACCATAACCTTTATTTATATATGCGCCTTAGGGTGGGCCTCGCCAGAGTCACGAGTTCGAGTCTCGCCTGAGGCAGTGGATTTTTCTACTTTTCCTTTATTTCTAAACATTGTGGTATCGTTAGCAGACGTTCTGCTTAATACAAAAATAAAATATATTGATACCAGTTTTTACTAAACACGCATATTAGGTACTTAATTAAACAATATCCAAATCTAGTGATCCAGGTAGCTGGTGCGTGAGTTCGTTAGTAGTACTTATTCGATTATTTCCCCTCGCACCCCACGTGAGACGGGTTCGTTATGTCACGACACGAACACGAACCAATCTGCTCTGTGATTATAACTTTCGTACAATTCTCGAAGGTAATTTGTCTGTAGGTTATCTTAAGTTTGAGAAATAGAAATATCTTTATTCGTGACATTAGCAAAAGAGCAAATAAATTACAAACAATACAGGCACAGTCTGTGCGGAAAAAGAAACCCCCGCAGAATGTATTCCTTTCCTATAAATCGCGAAATCTCTCTCCTCTAGCAAAAACCCTACCAAAAACTAAAAAACACAGCATAGCGGAGACAAGTGTCACAAAATGGTCTCTTCTCATTCTCAGCATGTTGCTAGCGTAAGGCAGCGCTGATCTTCCGAATAGACCATCCGGTGAAAATTTCACGGCAGGCAGGTTTGCTTCGTGATGTAAGTTTGCGAGTAAAGTATTTACCTACCTATACATATTTTGGTCTTAATTTTGACAGGTTTTTCGTTTTTATCTTGACGGAAATAAATTCAATGGATATTAAAACTTTGAATAGTTCGAAACAGATACAAATATTCCTTATAACTTACAGTGAGCCAAAAAGTAGGGCAGTTTTCCCTACTACCAGTAGGTACATAATTCATTTTCCTAAATGGGAAACTACAAATTGCCAGCGTACTCAACTGCTCCCAGCCGCAACAAGCCAAAAATTCCTGAAAACAGCGCAAGTTAAAACTGTTCCACTTCCAGCTAACATAGTCCGCTGGGACTGGGAGACCAGGCATTTTAATGCCTACGAATATACAGCTTGGAGCACTATTCACTAAGGCCGGCTTTGGTATAAACTGGTGCTTATATGTTTTATACTCATATGCAGTATCTATAAATACTCTACTAAATAAAGGCATGAAAGTATTTTTCACAAAGTCAACAACTCAGCTAGCTCTCTAGTAGTCGCGGTGTCATTATTCCCTGTATTACCGGATATTTAGAATCATAAAATTGCGTGTCACATATTTATGCTGCCTTCGTTGTGAAATATAATTTAGTATTTAATGATAACGTCAACTTTATAAAAAATAAAGACCTAAAAATACGTGCTATTACTAATTAATAAGCACGTATTTTTAGGTCATTATTTTTGATATATTTACCTAAATACACATAGGTACTTATGATAATTCCTAAAGATCATGAGTAGTAAATACGTTAGGTATTCAACATGCTAAACACCTGATTGCCGTTTCATTTTTCCTTTTATTAAATACTTGGATAATAGGTCAGTTTTTGAGTGAGGTGTCACCGCAGGCGAGTCAGGCGACAGGTGCGCAGCGACATTGTGCGGAATGTAAGGGGTGCGTCCCATAAGATATAACTACAAAATATATAATTTCATATTAATAACGTTCACAAGATATAATGAACGTTTGCTATAACAACAAAATCTATATTTTTATTAGGAATAACGGTCAATTAATATAACACTCATTTTGTATAATAACTTATCATATAACACTCAAATACTCTAAATTTGTTTAATATAACGTACATAACGTATATCGATCATAATATATACTATCTTTTAGTATAATAATTACAAAATATAATAGCGTATGATATACTAAATAGGTTATAAACTCCATTCCAACCTTTTTCCCCAAAGTGTAATGTTTTCACGGATATCAAACTAAATCAATAGGTAGAATAGGTAGGTTAGGTTCGTTAGGTAGCTTCAGATGCCCGAAGGGCAAAACGCCCGGAAATAGGAGCCCCGCGAAGCGGGGCTCCGTCTAGTTAAGTTGAGGATTCAACATTTTGAGAATTTTAGAATAGCTAATTAGACGAGCTGCTACTTAAAAAATCGTGTAGACCAGTTGCTTTTAGGCGAGTTGATATGTACACGAGCTGCGATTTAGACAACCCGTTATTCTATACGAGCATTATGTATTTTGGTGTTAGATGTATTGAATATTATACATTATAAATCTAAGGTATTATGAACGTTATACATTATGACCGTTATATACAACGATATTATACTTAAACAACGTTATACTTAACAAAATTAGATATTTTGATGTTATATCAAACGTTCATTATAGACTTTGAACGGTATACAAAACAAGCTTATGCAATATGAGCGTATATAATATGAATATTATACAATAAGTTCTTATATCTTTTATTACTTACCCGAATGTAAGAGATTGCCCGGAACCCGTTTTATTCTGCACGTGAATGTAATAACGGCCATAAGCCGGCGAAATGGCGCAGTTGACGCCATACGCTTTATTAAATTAAATATCGCTTCTCATATTGTATGCGAATATTTAAACATTTCATATAGTATCTGATTGTGATTGTATCCAAGTTTTTAAAAGCCGAGGACGACGCGCATCGGTCATTGTTTCATTATGTTTATGTGCAGCAATTGACATCGTTCGGTTTCGGTTGATATGATATGATAAATTAAAGTTGTTCTTTTCCGTAATTTATCGTGTGTTAGTATGATTAGCTAGGTATTAAGTAGGTATACACGCACAGATATGTCCGCCGGATTTGACCAGTTAGTTTCATTATAAAATATTGTATAGGGTTGCGGCTGCAACTAGACGCTAGTAGAGCACAAGTAAGCTAAGCTCTGTTCTTCTATTCAAGTAATTCTGTTGACGACGAGCCTGCCCTACAATACGGTGGCTTTGAGTAACTATACTTATATGTATACTACTACAATTCGTTCCTTGTCATAATTATAGTCGTTGCATTAGAGTCATTAGATTCTTGCATTTTATAAGAAAGCTTTCTAATCCCACTCCCTGCTGAGCTTAACTGATGAGGTATGAGGGTATGATCCGTATAATGTATTAGCGTAGTTAAGTTATTAGCAAAATATATAAACCTGAAATCTAACTAACTAACTAACAGCCTACAGCAATGGTCAAAAACGGATGTTTGTGTGGAAATTAACAGTTTATAATATTCACTTGCCTTCTGTAAAGTACGCTTCAGTAAATAAACCTCGGAGTAAAACCTAACAGACTGTAACGTAAACCTAGCTAATGCTAGTACATTCATAGACATTGGATAACCTAGGTTTTTGCTTAAGCACCTATAAATAAGTACCTATGTAGGTACAATCATATTATTCACATAAGGACCTGCTTGACTTTATCATGTTAACATATTTAGTCTATAATAATCCATAAAGAAATAGTTTTGTTGTCGGAATTTATTGATTTTTTCTTGTAGTTGGACTAGAACTAAATCGTAACTATTGAAAATTCTCTCATTTTATCTGAACGTGTAAATTAAAACGACATACGTACTCATAACAGTACAGATAAAAGCACCGATTCTCTATTCCTTAAGGAGACTCAAAACGAAGTTGACACTTCAGCTTCACCCAGTTTCCCGAGTGCACATCCAGGGCAAACCTCATTAGGAAACGAAATAAATCTTGTTTCTTTTGGATGTCACAAGATTTGCTCGGCGATTTAATGTGCAACGTTACAAGTACCTACTTGATAAGCTGCTTTGCATTAATGTCTGCTTTGCTCAAACGCTTTGCTTGGATAAATATTTAAAGGAGATAAATAGAGATAGTAATTACATACTTAATGCAATATACGTTGGCAAATACATAAGCTTTTACGGGTTTCTAGGTACAGTTTTTTTCTGTACTGTATTTTTATGTAGGCATGTTACATACCGCCTGTATATGTATAGCTAGTATTGTAGCAATGCCGCGTAGTACAGTGACCGAGAGGCAACCGGATGGCTCGCGGTATTTAAGCTCCAAATCACCCTCTGCAACCTTGACTTGACCCACGTTGGATTTGGTTACTCATCCATTATAAATTGTACTTATTATCTTCACAGTATGAATCCGATGATTTAGATAGTCTCGCGTGAATATTTAACCCGGGGCCGTACACAGATAGAAAAAATCTCTTCAACCAAAGAAACCTATTTGAATCAAGAGATATCCAGTTTCCCATATAATATAAGGAAAAAATAAAAATCCTTGCTTTAAGATATAAAATGTTTCAAAGTTTATTACTTACACTAAACATTTTATATCTTTACATGATTAGTAACACAATCTTATTTAAAAAAAATATATCATTTATTCCAAGAGCGTAACCGTTTTGCTCAGTGATCATTGTTACTCAGAAGCAAATCAGCTTAATTCTTAACAACAAGGATAATCTTTCTTGGTTGTTATTAAGAAAAATACTTGTATTCAGAGTTATGGCGGTTTTTGGTTAAGAGTTGTGCATACTTAAAGTAAGAGTTAATATTTCTTGGGGTGAAACAATGAAGTACTTACACCAAATACATTAATTTTTCATTTTAAAAAGACGGTATTAGGTAAAGAGTCACATGCTTGAAGTAAAAGTTAATGTTTCTTGGGGTGAAAACTAAGTATCTTAAACCAAATACACTTACTTCTTGGATATAATTTCTGTTAGTTCTTTCAAAATATACTATTTCTTGAAATGATATTACATTTGTATTGAGTAAACTGCGTGGGGGCCCCCCTGGGGGCTGGGGGGGGGGGGGGGGGGGGTGAATACAATACTTTTTAAGGCTCCAAGTATTTAGCGCCATGTAGTTCAGAGCCAATATGCATGAGATAAAATCAGCGCCACCTACAACGTCTAGTGTACTACTAGTCCGTTATTCGTTACTAGGTGGCGCTGATTTTATCTCATGCATATTGGCTCTGAACTAGATGGCGCTAAATATTTAGAGCCTCAAAAAGTTCTTAGACTTTAAATCTATGGTATAATGTCTAATTATAGCACGTAGTTCCCCGAGAGGATGCAGTGGGCTATAACTAGAGATTACTCTATCCCTAAGATTCGATACAAAACTTTGTATCGAATCTACAAACACGAATGACAGGCGGCGGACCTAACCAAACGAGGAAAAATCTTAACACCGCGATGTACGTTTGCTGTAGCGCGCTGCTAGCGACATCTACTGGGTAATAAAATTTGTGAAACAAACAACAAAAGTCTCTTAGCAGGGTCACATAAATCTGATTTGCTATTAAACTTGTTGATTCTCGAGTGGAGATTGTAGACATTAAATCAAGAATTTGGGCCATGAAACCAAGAATGTAATAAATCTTGAGGTAAGCGCGTGTTAATTTTTATTTAAGAGCTATTGAATTTCGAATAGAGATTATAAGCATCAAACCAAGAACTATTAAAATCAAGCCAAGAATTAACTCAATCTTGACGTAAAATCATGTAATAATTTATTTGAACTTCTTATATCTTGACTGTAGAATATATATATCAAACCAAGAAATAATAGTTTACTCTTAAAAACTTAGAAATCATGTAGCTAAATTTTGATGATTCTTCTTTTGAAATGGGAATACTTTTTGCTTTGATATAGGTTACTTGAAACAAATACGTTTTTTAAGAACTAGCATATTCATACTAACACTGTACAATATTTTGTTTCAAATAAATACTTCTTTAACTCAAATCTGTTCTATTTGCACCTAATGTTTATAAAGTTGAGACTGAAACATTTTGATTCTTCTTTGAAAAAGTAATATCCCTTTAGCTTAAGACATTTTTATTAGATGAAGAATTATATTATTCTATTTGAAAAACAGTGTTTGAGAGAGTTTTCAGTCTTAAATTAAAATATCTTTTCTATCTGTGTACGTACGACAAGGGGCTCCGACCGGCACGCTACTCGTGTCAGATACTTCTACCTACGATACCTGCTTACATGTAAATACGATTATGAAGGTTGTACAACGGAGGTGTTCATGTAATTACCCGCAAAAATTTGCCCTCAATTGTAAATTCAAATTAAAGGCTTAATACAGTTACATGGAAATAATGAACGTCCTCCTAGTGCTTGAAGATGGAGACCTAGGCTCTCCGAAACATGTCGCAAGACGTGACTAAAGTGCCGTGAGTGTAACCGTGTTATTTTATAATAATAATAATGAACGTACTTAAAACATTCTATGTAAATAAATTTTCATTTCCTAATAATTCTGAAAGCATTGAAGGTAAGTTGAAAAGTGTGTGAAGTCCGTGATCGTCACTAAACTATAGAGGATTGTGTCTGGAAATGGAACATGTCTCATTCATAGTATATTTACTCGTGATGTCGTAACACAAGGTGGTCTAGTGCAGATAATGATGATGTATGGAACGGTAAATTTGCTTGTCTATGCTCATGCTCAATCGTTCTCTAAATAAATAAATATACTATCTATGTTCTGAAATAAACTAAACATAGTATAATATGAAGTCAGTTAAAAATAGTAATGGTTAACCATCTAAGTAAGTCGGCTTGCCATAATTTTCTGACATTCAGCACTTTAGGCCACACTCTGCGTTGATAGCGTTCTCAAGGAAGAAAAACCATTAACAATAAAAAGTGACATTTAAATTTGCTTTATTTCGGAGCCGGCCGAGATTTGCAACAACAGATAAGAGTATGAGACAAACACACCACAGCTCAATAACTTGCTGGAGCGGTGTTGTTAGTGAACGTGAACATATTACCCTGTGTTGTGTTGCTTTCTATTTTGTAGTGTGTGTACTTACGAGTATATGTCTTCAAGCGTGAGAAATGTTCACCCTACTCGTAGGTACTTACGGATTTTGAGTCGCCGAGACAAGGCCCTGTATTATGTTATTTTTTTTTGCGAATATGTCCCTATTATAGTGAAGGCAATTAAAGGCAAAGTAAAGTACCTTACGCAATACCGTGTCCAGCGACAAAAATGACAAACTTTTCAGTTGTTACTGCCATATAAATCTTAACTTCGTGTTATAAAAAGTGTTAAACAGCTTTGTAAAAACGTTATTACACAAAGTTGCGAAACTAATGGTAGCTAATCAACGGGTATTAAATCTTGTAATGAAACCCGAAACTCGAGCATTTTATTTTTAATCTTGCGGTCTGGGGCTTTTGGAGGCAAGTGGAAACTTTTTTGATATATTTTATTACAAGCCCTAATTTAATTAAACGTCTTCGTTGAAATTTTAGTAATAATGAATAATGGACAAAAGAAAATTTGTAGGTACCCGATAACACTAAATGAATATTTTTATTTAGGCAAAAACAATAATATTTATAATATAAACGAAAACGTTCTTCACGTTTATTAGTAAATAAAGTTTTTGGAATTGACAATTTCAAGTGTAGTGTGGATTTGTAGCTAAACTCTGGCATGGCCCTGAGTCCAATCACAACTGCTTTTCTCATGTGCGTTTGTGCGAATGTTCATTTCCGGCACAAGAGGATTTTGCTCGTAAGCCCGGAAACCATGAACGTTGTAAACAATACTGCAGACTTGAATTGCGAGCACACGGTATCTAGGGGCTTATCACGTGAGGTTTTTTGGGTCACATTTAGTCCACCCTCCCCCCCCCCCCTGGTGATCTTTGGTGAAGTTTTAGGCAGAAAGGGTAAATTCATTGTTAAATTAATAAAGTTTTGTAAAAAATGTAAATAATTTACCACGTTTGAGCCCATTTTATGGCCACTTTTTTCTAATTCACGTCCGGTTTCGCATGTACAGTTAAAAATATACGTAAGGTCACTTTGTGGGTACAAAGTGACCTTACACCCCCCTCCACCCTGCGGAGCTTCACGTGATTTCTGGATGAGCCCTAGCTGGTGTGATAAGTGTATCGTTACGAAAAATTCCGCCAGAAGATAAAAGTCTTTCCATGAGCTAAACAATGTCAGCACACAATACATTATTAATTATCGATATCTCTACTTCGAAGTGAGGCAAACAAATCTTCACAATTCTGTACCTGATAAATGTCAACTAGAATAATATTGCTTTTCTATTCCGCGGTATATTAATGAACGTGGTAGTTACATAGTGACAACCCGTTATACTTATTTGCGTATTTATGTATGCCTTAATGTTCCCCCATAAAGTTCGGAAAAACAAATTCTTCCGTTTCAATCTTTAACTATTTAAGCACTGAGAATAGTTTATAACCGGATTTTAAGTTACGAAGAAGACTCCAAAGTATATCATTCCTCGTTTACTGAAATGTCTTGTTCTGTCCGAGACATGTCGCGTGATTAATTCCTCCCAATGAAAGCCCGCTTCCTGTCCGTCCACGCCTGATGGAAAGCGAAATAAAAATGCAAATGAGACCCAAACTAACTTTATCCCGTGTAAAACGATTAAAGGAAATCCGAAGACTTGCTCCCAATTTAAGAACTTACGTGGAACGGTGTCGTTTTAATTTTGAGACGTGATCGCAGAGTTCTGCTACAAAAGCAAAGTTAAGTATCTGCGAAATACTCTGCTTTTACGAAATTTGTATCCTAGACTTTTTAACTTTTACAAGAAGGCCACTCTATACTTTAGTTACTGAGTTCCTTTAAGACATTTTCGTAACTTGTTAATGAGTTGTTGAGTTGATGTTCCTCTGCGATGCTCAGTGTCCTCTGTTTATTTTATTAACGCGTTCAATACATCTCCAACCATCTTAAATACATTATATAATTTCGACCGTTCTAGTCGAAGAATAAAAAAGAAAAAAGAACGTGAAGGTTCAATGCAAAAGATTCAAAGAGCCCACAGATCCCACAATAGCTCCGTCCGTCCCCGCGTGTGTGTTGTCCTGTGCCGCGTGTACCGTGGCGTGGGAAAGAGGAACGAACTTTGAACAAATACCTAACTCCCCCATTAGCGGGTACGGGTGGGACACGTGTGGGACTATTTCTACGCTGATTCGTTTGAAGTTTCTTATTTAAAGAAGTATGTACTGTTGCTGGCCTCGTATTAATTAAATAGAATATGGCAAAATAGTCATTCCTCTTGTGCTCCACTAATAAAGAAAACAAATAACGAACCTACATAATCATCATAAATAGTTTTCTACTTAAACATTTTACTTGAAAAGTACTAACCCGTTTTAAAGCAAAACTTCAGCGAGTCATAGGAGACTTGATTACAAGATACTCTTTCCTTGGGTTGTATAAAGATAACAGAAAGCGGGTCTGCAGAGAACATGTAGGCGGAAGCTGTCAGGCGCCATCTTATTTCATAGATTTTAATTAAAAGGCTCGCCTTGAAATTACCCTTTCAATGAAGATGAACCCAAAGACACAGAAATTAATATTGATTTTTCCCATTAAAACTTATGATGGTTTCCGGCTTTTGCGGGGCTCGCAGAAATGACAAAATTCAGTAAGTTTCAAGTGGCATAGAATGCGTAGGTTGTTCGTAATGGCGCTGGAAACTTTTGCAGTATTTTATAAAGAAACTTTTGTTTTAAAGCGTGTTCAGCTGGCCCTGTCGGTGTGGCGGCGCCGGCGGCGGCGACCACCGCCCACATACTTTATATTAGCAAATGGGAGAAGAGTTAGAAACAGAGTACGTGCAAGACTAAAGTTACATATTAATATGTTTTTAGATGTGCTTGCAAGTTTTGCAACTGTTACAAGTTATCTTTACCACGAGATTTGTACTCATTTATTTTTAATATGTACCAAGTACCTATGTACTACTTCTGAAAAGCCCAAGCGCTTGTAAATCAATTTGTAGTTCACGAAGAACGCTGCATTGAGTGCATTAATTCGTCGGTGTTAAATCACAAACACGTTGTTAAAGTGATAAACACGCGCCTTACCGGTTCTCATCCTCTCATTAGATACCATTAGTAGCAAAGTTTGTTTATAGTTAGCAGCCCTTGCCAGCTATTCCCCTTGCGTTGGCGAGCGCAAGTGAGTATTAGTTAAAAAAATCAAAGTAGGCATACCATACATCGTGTACTTATAACACTATGCGTTGATTGATGAGCTTGAAACTGGTGCGGCCAACAATCAATTCGCCTACACTCGACAAGCGATTATAATGACTGCTCCTGTTGTTTGCTCCGTCTTGCCGTGGGAACCAGCCATCCACCCACATGCTGGACTGGAAGGTAAGCACGTTGTCCAAATAAGCAATCTACGAACAACATACTAAGTCGACGAGTACATACGCTGCGCTCCCGATGCAAATGGACTGCTAGAGCGTCCAAATACGATTGTTAATTTTCACTTGAATTATGTTCAAATACAAATACAAATACAAATAATTTATTTGGGTTCCATCCATTTGGCATAACTTCTGTGGCCAGAAACGCATCTGGCATAACATATTTGGCATAATTGTTTTTCGAAGAATATTAACATTGCAGAAATCATCGGTTCGCATAATATACAATTGGCTAAATGTTTGCGTATCCGAATTTGAAATCAGCTAATATTCACATGGCCGCTTTTTGATAAGAATAATTTTGTTTTGCATTATATTCAACTGTCCGAAAATAATAATCAGCATAATCTGTTTAGCATAATAGGCTTTAGGCGAATGTTTACTTTGACGAAAACTAATTATGCATAAATTACAATTAGCAGATTACTTGGTTCTGCTGTAAAAAATGGGTTAGCTTTGGTTAGAACTGTGACCTTTAACCAAATCAAACGGCTGCTTAAAAAGTTGGTTAGGTTAGGTTACAACTGTGACCTTCAACTAACCCAAACGGCTACAAAAAGTGAGTTAGGTTAGGTTAGAACTGTGACCCTTAACCAAATTAAAAGGCTGCTCAAAAAGTGGGTTAGGTTAGGTTAGAACTGTGACCCTCAACTAACCCAAGCAGCTGCAAAAAAGTGGTTAAGGTTAAGTTAGAACTGTGACCCTAAACCAAATCAAACGGCTGCTCAAAAAGTGGGTTAGGTTAGGTTAGAACTGTGACCCTCAACCAACCCAAACGGCTGCAAAAAAGTGGGTTAGGTTAGAACTGTGACCCTTAACCAAACCAAATTGCTGCTTAAAAAGTGGGTTAGGTAGGTTAGGTTAAAACTGTGACCCTCAACCAACCCAAACGGCTGCAAAAAGTGGGTTAGGTTAGTTTAGAACTGTGATCCTTAACCAAATCAAACGGCTGCTTAAAAAGTGGGTTAGGTAGGTTAGGTTAAAACTGTGACCCTCAACCAACCCAAACGGCTGCAAAAAGTGGGTTAGGTTAGGTTAGAACTGTGATCCTTAACCAAATCAAACGGCTGCTCAAAAAGTGGGTTAGGTTAGAACTGTGACCCTCAACCAACCCAAACGCCTGCAAAAAAGTGGGTTGGATTAGCAACCAACCCGTGCGTCTTTTTTTTAATGTACTTATAGATTATTCGGCCTTAATATATTTGCGTAATAGAAGTATGCGAAACTTCATTATGCCATAAAATTATATGCTTGTAGTAATTTATGCTTAAAATAATTTATGAAATGTTGAATTATTATGAAGAAAATTATGCGAAATAAAAAATATGCCATGCGTCATTTCGGACATTAACTTTATGCCAAACGTTACTTCGTGTGATGAAAATTATGCGTAGAGTACATATGCGGAACTTGGCTATGCTAAAAGAGTTTATGCTAACAGTAATTTATGCTTAACGTTGTTATGCAACACAGAATTATTACAAAAAAAAATATGCCAAAGATAGGGGAACCAATTTATTTATAACACCAAGTTACAAGTCATCTTATTACTAAGTAAAACATTATTGCATAGTGTACTTTTGGTACAGTTATATAAATATGTGTAGGTGTTGCGCTAAGCAAACAATATCATTTATAATTAAATTAAATTACATACATTCGTCTTATATTATTTAGTGGGTACTTATTTAAGTTAATATAGGTGAATATAATTTAGATTTATTACATTTGAATTATCAGACTTATGCACATAAAACTCGTCTAAAGAATAAAATATATGGTCAAGGAGCCACTTACGTAGTCTTTGCTTAAAGGCCACAATGGAAGCTGCGTTTTTAATGGTGTCCGGCAGTCTGTTATATACAGACGGGCCGATGACATACACCGACCTCTCCGACTTGCGTAGGTCGTGTTCGGGTGTAACGAGGAGGTGCGCGAGCTTGTTGCTCCGCATGGCGCGGGTTCGTAGATTACAAACCAAATTTCCCTTATTCTAATAAGCTAGGGATACACGCACAGATGTGTCCGCCGTATTTGTCCGACGGATATGCCCGGCGGAGAGATCCGTCCGTATATGGGGCGAATTGGACACGGATTTGTCAGCGGACACTACTAAATAGCGCCATACACGGATGGATCTGTCCGCCAGGCATATCCGTCGGACAAATCCGGCGAACACATCTGTGCGGGTATCCCTAGCTATTGTCTGCAAACGGAGAAATGCGAGAATTCATAAGATGTTTCAGAGAAAGGCAAAGCGGTGTAACAGTAAATTGCGCGGCGTAGTTTCGAGCATTTTTAAACTGCAATTTTTATACTTAGTCAAGCAAAAAATGGCTTAAACTATTTGTGAATAATGGAGAAATTTGAACGATAGTAGTCATTGAGTATAATGTAATGTAATGTAATGTAAAAACTCTTTATTGTACAAAAACAAGTCAAAAACAATATAATAATAGGAAAACGCAAGTACAAAGGCGATGTTAATGTTATTATAGGACAGGGTAATACTTACAAGCCACATTTACAACAAGTAAGTATATACTGCTTGGGCAAGTACTATGAACTGTGTTTTGTATGAACGTCTCCAATAAATTAGTACAGTCGCCATCAGATATATCGTAGCGGGCGAGGTCCTCAAATACTTCTGAGCAGCCTCAAATTTCAATAAATTCTTTTCACCTCACTAGCTCGGAAAGCCCTTTTTGTTTGTTTAATATCTATTGTGAAAATCGCTTTTTATCCACATGTGTTGAAAGAGTTTTGACATAAGTGACAAGTGGCTTAAGTGACATTTGACAGCTAACAAAACGTAAAACGTTAAAAGTGCAGAATTTTTAACATCGCAATTAATGAATTGCATCGAGTAAAAACACTTAATACAGTCTTACAACTTTATTTTAATTCATAAATATCAGCATTCAACATTAATCTTCATTCTTTTTGTAAAAACGGATAAATTGTTCTGACAGCCGAATAAGTCTACGTACGAACAAAACGCATCTGACATTTAATAAAACCTTTTACGTCAAAACTTTTCATTTCAATTCATCCATCATATCAACGTTAAATATTCGCATGTTTTTCTAGATTGTTTTGTTAAAAATTTGTGATTCGAGTGATGAAGAAGTATTAAACACCTGAGGAATTACGGGAAACCGAGCAAAATGCACCCTTTTTCTTATTTTCCTCGCTGTAGTGAGGTGAAAAGTTTTGTGTTATACACGGGTGAAAGTTATTTTACGTCTCGTGTATTAAAGCACTCGCTACGCTCAGGATTCTATTTTTGAACCACTCGCTTCGCTCGTGGTCAATAATAGAATCCTTTCGCTAGCTCGTGTTTCAAATAACACTCGCACGTAAAATACAACTTTCACCCCTTGTATAACAAATAACTATTACACTACATGAGGCCAATAACATCTGTACGTACAGTTTTTCATAAATATATGAGCAGCTATTTTTCAGTAAGTTCTGAACACACAGCGAGGAAAAAACATCTGAACGCATAAAGCGTCAAAGATATCTAAGCAGCAAAAGGGGTCACAAATATCTGAACATTAAAGGAAAATATATCTTACGCCGTTACCTCAAAGTTCAATTCAATGATACGCTATAACTACATATGTGTCAAAAATGTCATCCCAAATATTTGTGAACATAAAATCTGACGCAGGGATTTTGAATTGTAAATTACTGACTTAAGGTATATTTTCCTTCAATGTTCAGATATTTGTGACCCCTTTTGTTGAGAGTTTAGAGAATGCCAGGCGAAAAGAGCTTACGTTGGACGTCCTCTAGGTCGACATCCATCAGGTCGTCTTAGGTACCGCTGGAGAGACCAGGTCGAAAGAGATCTAGGCGCCCTACAAGCAGAAAACTGGGAGGAGATCGCACAAAACAGGACGCTTTGGCGCTCTCTCGTGTCGGAGGCCAAGACTTACTTCGGGTCGCTAAGCCAGAGGAGTTAGTTAGTTAATCCCGACACTGACGGGGTACTTACACCGCAAACCCTCACGGATGACTGTTTGTAATATTAATAGGTAGGTTTAATAAGATTACAGAAGTGGGTTGCTTGTAGCTTGTAGTTAGCTTCTTATAGAGTTGATGGACACCCATCGCTTCGCCATGCATATCATATTCATTGTTATAATGACGAGTCGGATAACGATATTTCCATACCAAGAGACCCGTTTTCATTTGTCTTGACCGTGTAATGAATCTCATGACATGAGTAACTAACTGTCTTACTTCAAAACGTTTTAAACGAAGCTGGCAGCGAAACCCAGCAAGCCGCGAGTTCTCTCCGAATGACAGACGGTCACGGGTCAATGTCTCAAAGGTGTAATGATCGAGAGCACGATCTTGCGATGCCCGCTCGCTGCAGTACAGTGGAAGTCAATCATGTGGGAGACTTCCAAGCTTCATCATCATCATCTGATATCTTTGTCATATGGGTCCGTGGGTGGTCGCCACTCGGGAAACTATCTATTCCTAAACCACCACCTCATTTTCTTTAAAAAATCAATATTTATTGCTTATTTTTTTAATTCTTAACCACACCAGACTTTTAATTATCTTTGACGAAGTATACCTCTATAATCGAATAATAATCCGCGCTGGAATATCGTATGAGAAAAGTTTTAAGTTTGGCAAGCTTCCTGAGCTAATAAAACATGCCAAAACATCTTACCAGTAAGAGAAGTTGGATAATAATCCTTTTGTGATAACAAAACAACCTTGTACATATGTAGGTATGGTAAGGTTAGCCCATTCACTGCTAATGACGACACGTTGTCGTCACGGCTCTACGAAGCATTTTCGCTACATAGCGGGATACCCATGTTATCGGCTACGGCGTAGCGCTACGCGCGTAACATAGAAGTGAATGTGTGAGAGAGGTATGGGTACTGCGGATGGTATCTCGTTATGTGTGGTAAGGCACAGCACAGCAAATGTAATTTCGCTCAAATCTGGTGCAAAGCCCGACTGGGGAAGTACCTCAGCCTTACAGAAAACCACAGCCAAATAGCACTAGACCCTACTCATAGTGTTGTGTTCCTGCTGGTTGAGCAAAGAGCTCAAAGGGGACCCAGTGTGTTGACGACGAGGGACTCTCTTTTTCCTTTAGCGGTCAACACAGTGAATCCTGTTTCTTGTGAAGGGTCGGCAATGCTCACGTGACACCTCTGGAGTTGCAGGCGTCCATAGGCTGTATAGGAGCAAGCAAGTTTAGGCATAGATAGTTTGCCACCGTCGGCGTCGTGGTATAAAAAAAAAGTAGGATTATAAAAATATTAATACCTAACCACCAAATACACACACAGGTTGTAAGTGTTGTAACAAACACACCCACGTTGTAACAAAAATACTGGTGATCCGTTTAAGGGTATATTAGGTATCGTATTGCGACTAAGAAAAAATAGAAGATTTTTCAGTTACATTTTTTTTTGTATGGAGGATTGACCAGCTGGAATGACCTGCCCCATACAAAAAAAATCACGTCCAAAAAAATTTCTCTTACTTTTTCATAGTCGCAAGTCGCAACATCATACCTAATATACCTTTAAACGGATCACCAGTATTTTTGTTACACCTTGTGTAATAATTTGATTACTTATGTTTATTTGACCTACTCGTACTAACTATAATACCTTCATTAATATTTCAAATCTACTTTTCTTAACTGTTTATCTACTCGGTTAGGAGAAAATTATTGCTTTGTAATAATTTCAAGCAACAGACACGTTTAATAAATTATATAAGGTCCTTCCTGAAAATTACAACATTATTGGTAACAAGAAAACAATTCCAAATGGATGAATGTATTTTTCTTAAATCAAGCTTAATATATTCTTTTTCACTTTATGTATCAAACAATAATCAAAATCGGTTTTAAATACTATTCGCCTTCGGGTAACTACGGTTTTGCGTTACATAGGGATCTTTTATTTTGAAGCGGTTTTTCGGAAACCATGCCATATGTAAGAATCCAAATTATTCTCGGTAGGAGCTAATTGTTTCATCGGTGACAAGTGTTTTGGTGAGCTAATATTGCCTTCTCGATTCGAAATCTGCGTGAGCGTAATAAACAATTCGAATGAAAAAGGTCTGAATTCGGCCATAAAAATAAAAAGTGGTTGTTTCAGAACGGCACTCGGACGGAATAACAATTACACTTCAACAATGTTACTCACTAGCTTAGTGAGGAGGGCGTTGCTGAGAATGTTAACTTTTGTAGAATAATAAATTTTTATTAAGCACAGAAAATACTTTGACTGAACGGTTTTTAATGACCGTTTGTTCTGGGAGCACGGCACGGGGTGCCGGATGCATAGGTATTTGATGTGAATCTGAAAACATTTAAATTTGTAGAATCTAATTCATGATGAACAGTAAAAAAGTGAATACTAATTTTATTAAAATATGTACCTCCTTACTGGCATATAAATAATTATGAGAATTTTTTGAAAGGTTATTTAAGATGGTAATCAATCTACAGACAATTTTTTTTCGCTTTCTATAAAATGCTGTAATAAATTTTAATTTAAGACTGAGGTTCTGACCATGGAACCGTTTCTTAGGCGAGGCAGGTCACGTTCTCAGGACGCAACTTTCTGAGTCCGTCCCTTTCTTAGGACGCAAATTTCTGAGTTCGTCACTTCCTTAGGACGCCACTTTCTGAGTTCGTCACATTCTGAGTATCATTTTCAGAGTTCATCACTTTCTAAGTAAGCAGTGTTTATTGGAACAAAGTTCCTTCTTCGATAAGGAACTTTATTTTATCTTACATTCTATTTTATTTCATTTTACATGTTTCTCAATCGTATGGCTTGTGAAGTATGTGAAGGTTATTCGTGACGGTCAATTTACACTTTTTTTCGCTCAGTCCCCATCCGCGGATCGTCCGATAAGGAACTTATATAAATATGTATCAAAAAAGATCAATAACAATAAACACTGCCCGCTTAGAAAGTGACGAACTCAGAAAGTGGCATTCTAAGAAAGCGCCAATTTCAGAAAGTGACGAACTCAGAAAGTGCCAATCTCAGAAAGTGACGAACTCAGAAAGTGGCATTCTAAGAAAGTGGCGTCCTAAGAGAGTGACGAACTCAGAATGTGAATGCATGGAACTGGCAACCCTGGACAGAGTGAGTTGTACGAGTCGTAATAAGCACCTGGCGAGTTCTGAATGTTTAATCGGAGCAGTGATCGCCGTCGCTGCGACCTCCGACCGCCCACCTCCGACCTCCGACCGCCGACAACATGTGTGTTCTGTTCAGCGGCGCGCTCGTTCAATTATTCGCAAACATCCCTCGTCGACTCACGTTGTGTTTCCACGCAAATTACTTAAGAGCAGGATAATTATTGTGAAACCGACGAAAAGGGACGAATATGATATTCGAAGAAAGCTTAACGCTTTCTAGCCGTTTCATATAGGATTGATCTCAAAAGTCAAAATAAATCTTCTTGGCATATCTAATACATATAACTTTTTCTACTTAGCGACTTTTCTGCACTTTGTAGGTACGATTAACTTCCAAGCTTCTTTGGTGTACATCAAAGAAGAAACAAGTTGTTAGAGCTTAAACTTGTCGGTTTATGGTGAGCATGTATCTTAGTAAGTAATTATGGTCCGAAAATTAAATCATTATATTTGACTCTGCGAATGTGCTCATGAATATTTATAATGCTTCTATAATAATGTGTTCCTTTTTATTTATATTATGACACAAAACTACAATTTCGAAAATGTTTGCTTTGAAAGCTATTATAGTTTAACCTACACTGAGTTTGAAAACCTCTTCGGTCTTCAAATTTTAGCTGGTCCAATCTATTGACTAGTCTGGTTCAAATTTCGCCGTAACGTAACCCGTTAACGGTGCGATCAATTAGCTCCGCTTAGTTTTTAGGAGTTTGTTCAGCCTCGGGCGTTGCAAAAGTTGTCGCAACTTGATAACGTTACCTCAATACCAGAGCGAGCTAAGTATATTTTATTGTTTATTCGATTATAAAATGAAGGCTTATAAGATTAAGTCGTATATTTGCGTGAAAAATAAAATAGAATTGAGTCGCACAGGCATCAGGTACTTACAACCCGCAGGGTCGGTGTGGACGTGATAAAGATCAGAATTGAATTGCCATGATCGTGAACTTTGAACACTCCAAATATTTTCCGATAAGTTTAACTACTCGTATTAATTAAAGTGTGGTAGGAGGCTAGTTTTGAGCTTTATTTGAGTGTTGTTGCTGTTGCATGTACAAAAAGCATACACACACCCAAACAAAAAGGCAAGTACTCTTTTTAATGTCATGCCGTAAGTTTTACAACTAGAATGTAGGTAAGGAATATAAGAGTATGTAAATAAAGCAAGGACCCGATAGACTCAGCTTATGAGCACCTCGAGACTGGAATATTATCGCAACATATTATTTAACTCTTCAAAAAGGTTTTACCTAGGCTGTTCCCGAAATCTAATACAAACGTTTCATTAAACGTGTTAGGTACGTCATTGTACTCGTAAGCTTAAGCAAGTGCTTGTGTGTTTATTTTTCGAAGCACATGCGGTGCGGTGCGGTATCTACAGTCTACACTACACACATGTGGGCTCAGTTATCTGCCAATGCATAAATATTGATCGAATCACCTAAATATGTGTTCCATTCCATAAAAGATAGCACAATTTTATTCCAGTTCCATAATATTACAATACTTGCATAGTCAATATTTCAGTCCGACTGAACCCAAAATTATTTCAAATGGAACCCTTATTATGGATCATTCTTATGTATATTAGAGCCAGAGCCGTCATGTAGAGCCTTTTAACGCTTTTAACGTTCAAGGCGCAGTAAGTAAGGGATGAAGTATAATTTAAGATTCAACGTATAAACAGCGCACTTACCTAAAATACCTAAATACTAAATGATGTATGTATTTAAATGAAAATTTTTATATTTAAAACATTTTAAAATAACAAACCGAGAATTCTTCCGCAAAGAGAATCAAATCAAGCAACGTTTCGGTAAAAATTTAAAATATCGTCGTAGAAACGCTGCCACATATGAAATCGCATTTGAAACCAATGGGGCGAAACGAGGCAACTGGTAAAGTAGGATTTTCGCTACTCGCCACCTCGCCACCTCGCCACCTCGCCAGCAGCGTCTGAAACATATTTTGCACTTTACCTACAGCTTGCCTGTTAATGCGTCATCTGAATGTTCGTGCATTTGCATTTCCGTCAGTTTTTTCATATAAAAGTTAAAGTAGAGTAGATATATTTATTATGTATGTAACATAGTATAAATACTTGGTTAAAAATGAATACGAGTTTTAACGCATACAGTTTGTCTTAAACATAAAATACCTACGTAATACATACTATTCACGTTAACTTCAAGTTTTTAATTAGTTTGAGAATAATATAACCTCAAGTGATTTAATTTACTATATTTCAAACGTGCTATAAAAACACATTAAAATAAATGTTTATTAAGACAGTAGTCACGTCCCAAGCATAAGTTAGCGTCTTACAAGTTACAACTCATTATTGCCCCTCGGGCAAGTTCTTTAATGTGTCATTCTAGTCCTCTAAGGCGTCCTGCCGCCATATCTTTTGACGCCATATCCAGGTCAGGCCGGCGCTCGTTACCGCCATCCATTTATAGTGCTAACAGACGGGAAGATTTGGTTCGCACCGCACCGGACCGGACCAAGGTCATATAAGGACGCCGCTATTTGTAAGAGTGAGAAAGATATATATCTCTCTTCTTCTTGTCTTATTCTTACAAATAGCGGCGTCCTTATATGACCTTGGTCCGGTCCGGTGCGCTGCGAACCAAATCTTCCCGTCTGTTAACACTATTACACTGGCAACACTGAATTAATTTTAAAATAACTTGCGCTTAACTAGACGGAACGCGAGGCAGATCTAGAAACTTGAACAAGGTAAATATGGGCCACTTTATGAACGCATCCAAACTTTGTGAGGGAATAAATCAAGAAATTAAATTTTTAGTCATTAACTGTTAACGAAAAGCATATTGTACACAGTTTGAATCTATGTGTAGGTACGTTTGTTTCTATTTATAACAAATAGGTAATAAAAAGAGAAAAAAAAACAATTACTTATTCTGCATAACAGATCGAGCGCGAATTGGTCAAAGGCTCTAAATAATTATACATTATTTGTGTGCCGTTAATCATTTTTAATTATTACACATAACAACGTAATTCTAGTGGTGAGGTCATTCTGATAGTCTTTCTAAAACAATTTGAATTTTTAGTCTGTTGCATCGGTACTTCGGTACATACAACAGACAGATAACCCGATGACGTACGAGGAGGCCGACTCCAGCTAAAGTGGGAAATGGGGCTGGACAAAGAAAATTACTTAAGTACAATAATAAAATTAATTACATAACAGCACCGTAGATGCACAGTTAGGAAGATTTGCAACGTGGTTGTTATAACAGCATAAAATAAATCATTTGAATATAGAGATCTGGCAAATAGCTAAATCGCAAATAATAGGTATGTGTATTACCCACCTGAAGTGCATTTCCATGTGCAACGTTGCAATCACCGCAAACGGAACTCGTTTGAATTTAGTATCCATTTTGATCGTCTGGATTTCAAGCGCAGTTTAATCGTATTTGAAGTCCAGTTTGAAATTTTATGGAATAAGAAGAGAGGTTTGCAGTCAAATGTTTGTTACGACTAGCATGCCGGGATTGCCGGGTACCGGTAAGCATACACGGACTTACATTTAGAGAGATGATACACGACAACAGTCGTGCGAACACATCAAAGTCAGTAAAGTGTTATTTTTAATTATAATAAAATCCTTTTCTACGTTTTATTTTTACACTGTGTTAGTGATCTCCCTTCGTAATGGTGAGACCAATAATTTATGTCATGTAGTTTTATTTAATTAATATATCAGTATCAAAGTCAAAGTATGCAATGGGGGTACCAAAATACAATTTAAATGAAATAAAACCTACAACATGCAAAAGCTTGCTGGTTTTCGTTAGTGCCACCGTGTGCTCGGCTCGGAGGTATGGTATTGTGACTAGAGGTAAAGCCGGTCACAAAGTAGACCGGGCTCTCAGTGGAGTCCCGTTTGCAAAAATTGCGGACCTCATTCTGACTTCTGATATATATTGTATGGATCCCGGACATCCAATTAACACATGTTGCCAGCCAGTTTTGTGGTCCCCCTCCCCTCCCCACCCTCACAAATTTTATTAGTAAATTACAAAGATTTTTGGTTTTAATTATGGAATTTCATTAGCAGATTAGTACTTATGGGTGCCTATATGTGTCATAAATAAAATACAAGCCATTACACCAATAGATAACTTTTATTTTGATGAAATATTCCGAAAAAAAATTCCGAAAAAAAATCTTCACAAAAAATCTTGTGGGCCGCACCTATACTATGGCCTCCGTAGTATGCAAAACTTCCGTGTCGGGGAGAGCGGAGATACCCCTGTTGCCCCCCCCCCCCCCCCCCTCTTCTGTATCAAAAATTGAAGAAGAGAACGCGGAGAGCAATGAGGATAGCGTTGAGGAAGAACGACTCTCAAAGCTGGGATGCATATAGAGAAAATAGAAATAAGTACACAAAACTAAGAGAGAAATCTAGCTGGCTGTAAAAAATTTACGGAGGAAATTACAGCTATTTGGAGGGGGCACGAGTTGTAAAACTGCTGGCTGGGAAACAATCGTGTCAACTGGGTAGTCTGAGAGTGGGGGCTAGTCAGGGAACCAGAAATGATACGAATACTAGGCATCATGCTGAAATCTCACTTTCCGGACTGTGAGAAAGAAGGTATTTATCCATTCTTGACAGCGCCTCTCTTTGTATGGGTGCATGTCTTGAATCCAGGCAGCTCCCTCTCCATTCTTTGCTTTTATTCCGTACCACTGCTCCGTGGCTATCTCCTCCACCTCAATATGAAGTGATGTCATGTCCACTGTCCAGCATTACCTCAATTGAATGTGTTGGAGTCGTTATCATTGCCCCGTTATCATCGATCAGGCATGCCAGTCTCTGTACCTTCATTAGGTCTCTTTGGTATTCGTTAACATGGGTTCTGTGCCACCAGACTATCGCCCCATATAGTACTGTGGGTGGTCTTATAAAAGCAGCCCAATGCATATTGCTTCGTCTCCAAAGCTCTCTCTACCGCATCGACGAGCTGGCAATGCAATGTCACAAGCGCGCGCGGCGAGTCTTGAGCAGAGGTAAAGGGGCGGGGGTGGACTGAATGACAAAGGACCATGAGCGCGCGTGGCAACATGGCTTTTTATAATGTCGAGGGTAGCAGATAGACGAATCACAAAACATTTCGCGGTCCGCTATTTTTGCAAACGAACATCTCATTGGAGCCTGCTCTAAAGCGCTAAAGTTAATGTTATGGCAGCGTTACAGTACAAACTATATCGGCCGGCTGCGTAGTGCGTACGGCACTTGGCCTAACTTTCATCCTACCCATTCACTATTATTTATATCTCAACAGTGAATTTAGCCATATTTGGACCCCCGGATTCATAACAATGACTCGTGATACGAGATCTGGCTTATACTGGTCTGTATCTGTAACCAGTGTCCAGTACATTACCCGTTGGGACTTGGTAGTACATTGTGTACGAGTAACCCATTGGGTTTACTCTAGTACAGACACACTCTCTCTTCGTTCTAATAATGACGTAAATTTCTTCAGGTTTATTATCCCCGATATATATTTTATAATTACTGAACATAGTCGAGTGTTTACCTTACTTCAGCACTCGCCGGTGTACGCGATGTGCGGAAACATAATCCTTGCAGCTCCCAGCAACTCTCGCAACCTCACATCACATCCCACCTGAACTATCAGTAACATATCAACCTAGTTGCGTGGAGGCAGAGTGTAAACTGGACTGTGCTGTGATGCAATAGCGTGATAGGTTTGTAGTAGAAGCGATGCTGTGTATGTACGAGTATTGATCGCTCGCTTATTGTTCTGCATATTATTGACTACGGGTAGGTAGGTATGGCCATGAAAAGCGCGTCGTAGGTAAATAGTACCTATTTTAAAAATATATACCTACATATTTTTAAAAATAAAGTTAGTTAGCTCACGATTGCGTGTTACTTTATTGAACTATACGGCCAGCAGCGCCGTCGGACCAAATCACTTAATACCGCAACGCAGCCCTAATACAACACCGCCCTACGTAGGGACCTAACGCCTTAACTCACGTCAAATCAAAATACGACCGTGTGACTTCCAGCCTCAGCAGCCGGTCATAGACTCACGCTGCTCTGCTAGGGGCTGCCAGCGGACGCAGGGGACCTACCTTATACTACCATTGGTGGATACAACAAAACGCTTCATTAGAGAAAATGGCAATTTTATACCACTGTTCATACCCCGCCCGGCCCGACTGTTACTCTTTGGGATGGACTCATGTTGGATCCTTTACGACCCAAAAATAAGGTGATTATACTCGTACGAGAAGGATGTTACAATTATAGTAAAATCTCCTCAATTCTAAAACACCGCAACAACCAACATCCATATTGACAGAAAATATACTCAAATTATATTAACATGCATTTAAGATGCAACTGCTATGTTCCACCTAACATATCTCATTATTTTACATCAGGGCGGTGCCTTACATTACTGTAGTGTACAGCTGGGCATCCAGCCCAACAGCGGCGAGAGCACTGACGTCATCGCCTGACACCATACTCCGCGGTCATGATTAATGTCCCAGCTCGCGCATATCTCTGACATATCAGGCCTTGGCCCGAAGGGATTTCACCCGCTACGCTACCTAAGTGGACGGGTAAAAATATTCTCCAGAGTTAGCACGACCTTAATATAGACAAAACGGTCAAGATAAAAATTTCGATAAATAGGTATGTCACTTCTACCACGACCAAAAATTTAATCATGTTCGCCTATTATTTTAGGATGTAGTGTAGTTTGTAGTTAAATTTTAATAAGCATGAGTTATTTCTGATTTACCATTATTTTACCGCCGTACAAACACGCCAACTACTATTTAATACACAGTTTCACAATTTAAACGGTGAATGGGTACTTTATTCTATACGTCAAGCAACAAGCATTATCAATTATCATTAAAATATTAATTGATGTAAATTATAGCGCTACATAGTAACTAACCCAAACGCTCGTCAAAACTGTCATATAAAAGTTACATTATAAACCTTTTATACTGTTTCTCAATTTTACTTCACCGAGTCAGGAATGTTAGGATTCCAGTTCAGCTTGCACATTGTGTCACTATCTAAGAGACCAATCAGACCAGGCTAAATTTGGTGTCTTAATAATAGCGCCCAATCGATACTCGGCTGTGAGCCTGTGACCCCCGGACCCTGTCACCACCGTGCCCAGAATACGATCCCTTAATATCCACAGTATACCTACATATTTAATTCACAGGATGTACCTAAGTAAGATCGTGTGTATATTATGTTACTCTACTTAGTCCGAAGATTGTATCACTTATTTCTTCGAAAGTATAAAAAGATCATTATTGTAAAAATAAATAAACTCATGCAAACTGTGAAAATTAGTACACGAGTTCAGCTGTTCGTTTGATCTAATCTAAATAATATGATCTAGTGGTCTTCAGTTTTGATTTCATCTGAATAACTTTTGGCTACACTGGTGGTGGTTAATAGGGACAGGAATCTCTTTGTATAGGTACCTTATTGTATTAGCGTAGAATACAAACAATGGTTACGTAAACGAACACAGTGTGGGAGAATCTGTGTAAACATCCCCAAGAGCTCATCAAATACAGTTAAAATTATGTTTTAACTAAACTAGCCCCTCATATACAAGCTTACATAAACCTTGCATTGTGCCACATACCTATCAGCTGTTTGGGAAGAAGGTTATATCTTAAAGGTGAAGTCAGGTCTCATGCGATGTTTCATCCAAGAAGCTTTGGCATACCGCAGCTAAGTGTAATCGCCGTACATTCCGCAGCATCTTTATGGCATGTACCTACCTATTGTGCACATTAAAACCAACCTAGCTTGATCCTTGTCAGTACCTTGTGGCGTAATGAACATGGGTCATTAAAAATATCCACAGCCACAAAAAATATCAAAAAAACATAGAAATCGGTTGAAAAGGCAATCCGAAATCTATGAACAATGAGGGTGTGAAAGTTACACATAGCAATAGCACTGTTTACGTGTAGACTGTCGAGTCGAGACAAGCGTATCGTACATAATAATATACCAAACTACACGTCGCACGCACATCGTTCACGGGACTCATTTCATTTACAAATTTCGAAAGTGAATCCAGTTTGGTAATAAATCTACTGCTTTAACTCGTATAGTTGGACTCATCATACCTATAAGTAAGTGTAAAGTCGTTTTTTAAACATCTCATAAAAATAAATGTGACGTTTTCAAGTCAAATCTAATCAGATTAACTGACATAAAATTTACTTTTATAGATGATTTATTGTGTGATAACTAGCGTATGGACAAGTACAGGTTTAGACCCCATTTACACATTGATTAGTGATAAGTGCGAGTTCATACATTTGTTACTAATCACAAGTACATAGCAAATGTATGAACTCGCACTTAACACTAATCAATGTGTAAATGGGGCCTTAGTGGCATTATTGAGCAGAAAGTACACTGGAGTCGCCTATTAGGTAACAGTCTATGATGGAATGACTAATGATTAAATACCTATTTGTTTTGTCGAGAACATACATTTTCTCAAACATGCAATGAAATGTCTTCGTTATGTGCGTCATAATAGGCTTCAAAGTATCACGTTTAGGGCGGATCAACTCCAGAGAACAGGTAACGATTTTCATATAAAATTGACGGCCGGAAGCCGGGAAATAATTTTTTTTTAATTTCCATTCCACATATGTTTGTGGCACAGGATCATGGCATTCAGCCATTTAAGGTTATAGGCGATATTTACTTTTTGGTTCATTTGACATTCTGCCACTACTTATGCATATTAAAAAAAAACAATAATCAATTGTAATATTAGTTTTCTTTGTTTTTTTTTGGATTTTTTTTTTTGAAAATTTTTTTTGAATTTTTTTTTCCTTGTTTTTGAAATATTTTTTTAGCAAATTTTTTTTTTGTTTAAAAAAAAAAATTTTTGTTTTTTTTTCCTTTTTTAAATTTTTCTTTTCGATTTTTTTTTTGTTTTTTTTTTGAGAAAAAAATTTTTTTTTTGGATTTTTTTATATTTATTTCATTGCATGTTTGAGAAAAGCACTATACTTACCTCGGCGTGAAAAGGGGTTGCCAGCCTCGTAACTATCCGGCCTCGCTACGCTCGGCCGTCTATATAACTCAGCCGGCAACCCCCTACTTCCCTGCCTCTGTAGTAATGTACTATTCTTATTTAAGTAGTGCCAATATTTTTGAATCGTACAATATTGTAAAACCTAACAAGTAAAAAAAGTGACTGAAATATAAATAAATTAGTTCTTAAAAAACCTGCTCAATAGTTGTGTAATTAAGAAAACGAAAAGAATTGGTTCACATAAAGCCTCTCTTTTGAATGGTACATGCAGAATGTGTCCTTGCATTTTAATTTTAATTATACTTTGCTATAGATCCTACCGTGGGAACCTCCATCCTTCCTTACAAAACGAACAAAATGCAACACAACCTCGTAGTCCTTTGTGCTCTAAGGAAAAGAATAAATATATATTTCCTCATTCATACTCGAATTATATATTACAGGTAATTTACTATTGTATATCCTCAGAATTCGGACTACAATAATCGTGATCTTTTCTGAAAAATAAACACACCGCATTAACCACAATCTTTAGTACAAGTAATATCATATTTAGTGTAGTATTTGTATAAAGTTGCGCCTCAGTGTGTTGTACCCAGACATTGTTACCCATCACGACAGTAAAAGCACGTAAAACAAATAGCGTTTAATTAGAAACACTAGATAAATGCAACAAGTTCATTTAAAATTATCATATTATAGTACATTACGTACCTAGGGCGGTAAAATAAAGAACGGCTCAGATCGCGGATATTTGTGGCCCGAACCGAAGGTAAGGGCCATAGACAAGCGATCTGAGGCCTTCTTTATTACCGCCCGTGGTGCGTACACAATTTTACGTCTTCTCCTGGGTGTGAAGTGAGATTTGCCGCTGCGCCCGTGGGCGTAATATCTCACTTACAGCCCAGAGTGACGTAAAAATTATTAAGATAGCTCGAAGTCTTGTTATTGCAAAAAAGTACTTTAGGTCGACATATATACATACCTTAAAACTCAATTCTTACAGAGCTTGTTTAGTGAGGACGTTGATTCATGCAATTTTGTCGTATGATTTTTAATTATTATTTGTTATGGACCCTAATATGTTTTGTACTATCTGAATAAAGCATGAAATGAAGTTTGTTTTTGTATTTTTATATTTGTAAAATACTTTAATATCTTCCCATAAATATCACCTAAACTTCGGCAATTTTTAGCAAAATTGCTCTAGAAAACATACTCTCCCTTAAAAAAATATATATGAAAATGAAAAAAACTGTTACATTTATTCCTCAGGCGACTCATTTTACAATGTATTTACATATTTTGCGTGCTTGTATAACTTAATTTTAATCAATAAAAACCTTACTCTTTTCACCTCTTCAAGCAAAAATCGCGAAACTGGTGTTAGATTAGGGTGAATTATTTATAAATGAAGCATAAAATTAAAAAATCGTTGTATTTATTCCATCCAAAAAGAAACGATTTTTCATAATATGTATACACAATTATAGATACTGCAAAATAGCATCAAAAAGTTGAACGAAATAGAAAAAAAAGTTTACCGGACTCTTAAATCGTATTATTTTTTAAATCAGCTTTTGAAAGCAACATTAAACAGTCTGATGTATGATATCAAGTCAACGTTTATTTAAATACAATAAATAGCATGGTTTTCTTTCAGTACTCAAGTGTATATCATTGTGCGCACTGGGAAAAAGTTGTAAATTTTGGACCATGGATAGAGTGCCCCACGATGAATATTTTTTTGGTATTGGAAGTCCGCAAAATGTTTGGACCTTGACGTCTAAAATCAGGGGTCCCGTGCAATATGTTATTACTCTCTGGGTAACGCTGCTAGTTTAATTAAAGAAATTAAGTAAAAAGTTTAATTCCACATGAAACATTTATTTACATAACTAAATATACAGAGGTACTACAGTACAAATACTAAACTAAATTAATAACTAGCTAAAATCAAAACTAGGCCCTTGCGGCATTGTACCAAGGATGCTGGCGGCATTTCCTCGTTGTATCGCAATGCTGATACGCTGTGCGAGGAAACCGCCAGCTCTTCGGTCACCACATTAAAAAAAAACGGAGAGGAAAAACACAAAAAAACGTTATATGTGTGTATAACTAATAAATATAATTTATTGTTGAATAAAAAATATCAAATTGCAGCATATTCAATGCAGTTTTTAAATATAACAAATATTAAAGCTTTAACCACTACAAAAATGACGCGGAAAAGTTCGAATAAACTTTAACGTGTAGGTACCTACTATAAATAAACCTCAAGTTTTTTTTAAAGTCGCTGAGCAAACGTTATCCAGCTTGAGGAGTGCTACAGGCCACGCACTGAGAGGTTGAACAAACTTTAAGGATAGAAAGTGTTTTAGATGTTACAGGAGTTCAGCAAGCTCGATCCATCACTGTCTTATCTTATCGAATGATTTGAATGCGGCCGCGAGATTGAAACAAACTCCGAGCTGGAGGGAAATTGTCAACCGAGATTAAACTTGGTGACTTGACTACTAAAGAGTAAATAATAGCACTAGATGACGAAATAGGAGTCGTTAGCTTTCTGTCATCTACTTATATCTAATACGTACCTTACATTACAAGTAGAGATGCGCCGAATATTCGGTAATAATTCGGTATTCGGCATATTCGGCGTGTTTTTCAATGTTCGGTATTCGGCCGAATTATTCGGTAAAACTGCCGAATATTTACCCAATAAACATATGATATTTATCTGATAATAAATTAATCATTCATACAATTTTTAGCTCTTAAAACTTAAGTTATTAAAAAATATATAGAAAACTTGATTTTTGTAAGTTTTATTATTCAGTTTAAGCACTATATTAATTCAGCGTCTATAATAAATATCTACAATCATTGCAAATGTTGACATTGTCGTTGACAATGCCAAGGTCGCATACACATATTATTTTACTAGAAATAAAAAAAAATCGCGTTCAGCGAGCCAAGCGGACCTGCAATCTGCATAAACCTGTTTAGTTTTACCGAATAATTCGGCCGAATATTCGGTTCGGTAAGATCTGAACCGAACGTTCGGCCGAATATTCGTATTCGGTAAAGTCTATATTCGGTGCATCTCTAATTACAAGTTACAATACAACCACACTATTTATTCTTTGAATATATGTATTTATTACAGCTACTTGGATAGTTCTGACAGCTGTCAGCGTCATTTTTAAAGTGAAGTAATTTGTTTTTAGATCCTTTGTCGAATAGAAAAGAATTCTCAGAAGAGTAGAGAAAAATAATGAGCAGCAATTACAAGAAAATCGTTTTTATACAATCATGATAAGTGTTTCTTTGTTTGTTTTTGTAACATTAGTTAATTGGTATCCCACACCTGCAACCTGCAATGCAAGGGGAGGTATTTAATTTAATGGCCACTCGGCAACCCTTGTTTCTGTTACCTCTGCGCTGCGGTAAGTACCTAGATTGATAATAAGTATACCTACCAAGATATCATTGGATACCTAGATCTTAAAAATAATAGAGGCCTTCATATACAATTTTTGGATAAAACTAATAGTTACGTAATAACTCCGAAAATTTATCCATCGTACTTTTGAACCGTGGGTCCAAAAAACTTCCGAAAAATACATAAAAGTGACACCTAGTAAGTACTTTCTGAATGAAAGCTATATCGAATAAAATCGCTTGAGTCCTTTTTGAGTTATCACTCAAAAAGTCTAGTAAAAAGGTGTCGCATTGTAAAATGAGGTAAGTACAGCAAAATATCATATAAAAACCACCTTTTGAGCGGGTTTATTGTAACGGGCTGGTAACTACGGAACCCTACACTGAGCATGGCCCGACATGCCCTTGGCCGGTTTTTCGTAAATGTAACAGGAACTGTTATCAGCTAATTATTTAGCGCCTTAAGAAAGGAAACCTATACAAAGAACCGTCGTTTTAAGACAAGTATTTATGTAGATTACCGCTTCCTCTCATCGTTGCGTTATACTGCACATCCTAATGAAGACTTTCAAAGCCTCACTCCCGCTATTCTTATTGCCAAGGCATAAAGCACATTTTAACCAATATAATAAGCACTTTTGTTTTTTAATATGTCTACACGTGCTGTATGCACGTGCATGCCGCTTGCCTTGCCATCTGCCAAAGTTCACTGCACCACAAGCCTTTGAAAAAATATATTAATTTTCGACCCACCAACCCACCATACACGCAGACATTCACTTCTTTTTCTTCTATTATTTTAGGCCGAAACCATATATGCTTCCATATTCCTTTTAGTGACGTTATTGGTGGCATATGAAATACGAGCTCCGTTTATTAACTCAATTGCGTTAGAAAGGAAATACGATTGAAAAATTTGGATAAATGATTTGGTGAAATGAAAACCCTGGACTAGAATTTAAACGTCCATCTAGTCAATCCAAGTCTTTGAATAATTGCCAAAAATCGGCGGAGTGCAACGAATTCGACCCAGGTAGGTATGCTTTTGTCTACTTTAGAGCTTTTAATATAAAGCGTGAGGTGAGGGCGTATAGTCAGACCGGACCGGCGTATTATGTAGGATTCTTTGTTGGTGCATGTTTGCTGGCCACTATTGTAAAGACTGCCAAGGTGGACAGAAAGTGCCTCATGTTTTTTCAATGGTTCATCCGACCTTCTTAAATAAGAAAGAAAAGCAATAATAGCCGTTTCTGGCAATCGTCATAAAAGGTCAAGTATGATAGGCAGGTACCGTGTGTGTTGAATAGTAATAAAATTGTATAAATTTTTGCTGTTCACTCATTAGACACGTACTGGGACTGCGAAGAAACAAGATAGATTTAATCTAGATACAAACGCAAAGCAATAACCTTAAGGGGCTACTTTGAAAAATTATAGGTTTTTTCAAACGCTCTATTGACTAAACGGGAAAAGGGACTGACTTTATTTTTGAATATATATTATTAGACTATATACTCTGGTTTATGGCACAAGCCGAAACACGATTGCTGAAAGTTGCCTCGATAGAAAAAAAAAACCGAAGTTGGGTCCTTTTTCCTCTTATTTTTCTTAGTTTACGTAAACTATAAGAGATTAAGCAATATAACTAAGTTAAAAATATGGTATTCTGGTTTATCTAAAAAGTCACAGAAACAAAATTTGACAAAGCTTTATAGATTCGCTTATTTATCGTAGTTTAGTCAAAAAGTCTGATCCTTAAGAGCGCTGCATCTCTTTCTTTCGTGCACGGGAGCCATAAACGTGTCTCTTACGGATGGTCGCGGCTTGTCCGAATCGAGGAACGGCCTTAACAACTTAGCTTCCAAATATATTTATATTAGATTTAGTATTACAGGTATATGTATTTACTTGCAAATCTTGCAATACTTACTTAGATAACTTAGTATGTGAGGGAGTAAAAATCAACAAATTAACTTTTACCTATACCATATTACTGCAAGTTGTCGAATGCGGCAAAAACTCAGTAACGTCAAATTGTCAATCGTAAGGATTGACAATCGCAAATTTAATGTCGTTATGGCAATAAACATGACAATCGCTTGACAAACGACCGCGCCGCCCCAATTTATAGTGCAATATTGTCGATTACACTTCGGGTGCTTTATCGACAACGACAATGTCCACATCAGACTCGTCGCGTCGACACAAGCCGGACCAATGTTGGCAGCGGTTCTCGTCTACTAATAATGTCTAGATCATCGATCGTAGAGTCGTGACATAAACTTATGTAAAATGACAGTTGTTATCGTTCGTATGATAACAATGATTAAATATATTATATGATAATTGTAACTATGCACCTTGGCGCGTTATATTATATTCCTCCTCCTTCTCTCTTCTCTCTCTTTCTTTTCCTCTCTTGTTCCTTTAGCCGTCATCACAGTGAATCCTCCTGTTTTTAAAGGGTCGGCAACGCGCATGTGACACCTCTGGAGTTGCAGGCGTCTATAGGCTACGGTACTTGCTTACCATCAGGTGGGCCGTATGCTTGTTTGCCACCGACCGTCGTTGTATAAAAAAAAGATATGATAAGAACAAATCTTTAATTGGCCTTGGGGCCTCTTAAATCTGCAGTATCTGCTGTCCGACAGAATTGACACATTATGAATGCCTATTAGGTAGGTCTGTGCTGTGATGGCCGGTGGTGAGCGATATAGCGTGCAATTCAAATAACTTCCTGCGGTAGGATGCCGAGACTGATTCGACTATAATTTCAATATAAATCGAGTTAGTATGAGTACAGGCTGTATGTATCCGAAGATACAAGATACAAGGAAGTTGAGAGTTGAGACAGCACATCTGTTGCCCGCAGTATAATTAATTAGACGCCTCCCTCACCACATCACAGTGCGAGTACACAAACGAGAGCGGGTATCCTAATTTCATATTACGGGATACACATTAGCTAGCAATATATGTATAAAATATCAACCACGTGTGCTTTTTAAATAGGAAGCTTAGTACTCGTACAGGTAAATTCACAAAAATTGGCGCCAAATGTCAATAGCTATCGGACAAATCCGGCGGGCACATCTGTGAGTGTATCCCTACTAATGGAAATGTTGACAGTTCGATACAAATATCGTGCCAGCTTTTTTGAATCTACCTGTACTTCTGGTATATTGTAGTAGGGGATATTACTGCAATATTTTGCCACCAGAGTGCAGCACTAGCACAGCAGTAAACCATAGAGTTTTTAATACATACTAGGCCTTAAACAGTTTTTTTACAAGTTTTCATAGATAATTTACAACGAATAAATATGTCATTTGCGCACCAAGGCGGTTTGTTTACAAAGGGCCTATCGTGAAATGAGAGAATCAAAATTTTGACATGTGCCTCTCTATCGCTCGAATATGAAAGAGTGACAGAGAACCAGGTAACGAAATTTTTATTTTCGTGTTTCGTGGTAGGCCCTCTGGATGTGGTAGTGCCGCCCCCTCCGCAGAGTTTTGCGTAATATTCCCTATTGCTGACAATTTTTATGTTACTTAGCACCGATATGTAGGTAATCTACAGATTACAAGCTCAATGTTACTTAGCAACTTACTGCTGACTGTACCTATCTAAGTATACCGAATTTGTTGGTTTTGAATTTGGAAGTTCGCGCTATTAGGCCGTTTTCAAAGTCAAGGTACTGGTTGTTGCATAAACAAGTCCTAACATCGGCTATCGACAAGCCATTAGTTCGGACTAATCATCTTCCAGACTGGGATCAATGGTATAGTTAGCTATAGCGTGGTGTGAGGATGTTTTATGATAACACTGATCTATGTCGCTACAAAGAAGGTATTTTTTATCTCATAACCTGATCAAGCTACAGTAGATTGGTAGTAGTAAAGTAAAAAAGTGTGTAAATTCGCTTAATTTAAGAGACATTTCCGAAATTATGTACCTACTTGGATAACTCAATAGACCATTGTTTTCGGAATATTAAAGCTTTAAGCTTCAACGTCTCCCAATAACAATGTCATTAATTAACGAAGACAACCAACACTTTCACGTCAAGATGTATACATGGTAGTAGGTACCACTCGTACTCATCTCGATTCGATTCTGAAACATTTTATGCATTCAAATCGATAACAAATTGAAATACCTACCCAAATACAAATATGAATCAAATGGGTTGTTGGAACAGATTTCCCGTCATGCTAACACAAGCTCCAGCTATTTTCTATTTATTTTCCGCTTCAAAAAATACACGGCATTCAATTTTTGTTAAAAATTCTTGACACGGATAAATTCTCTAAAATCTGAATTGTGCCGAAAATATTTAAGTATATATTAATGATAATATTTTCAACGGGAAGGGCACTTATACGAAGAAAGCATACTCGTAAAGTCGAAAGAATCACGAACTTACGCTTCTGTAAGTACGTGTATACTTATTAAAATCACACTTAGGGGATTATTTTTAAAATGGCTTATTACCATATTGTGTATAATTGTTGTAAAAGAAAAAAAAATGATTCCTAATTTTTCATAACTAATAAGAATGCGATACCATCAATTATGCCATTTATGCCCTTAAAAGGATCACCAGTATTTTTGTTGCACCTTGTATAGGTCTGGTGCTGCTGGTGCATGGTGCTAGGAAGGCAATCCTTTTTTGTTTTTAACGTAATTACCTACACTTACTTAAAAAGTTTGCCCATTTTATATTCAACGTTGCAATTCATAATTGGAGAACATAAACTTTCTAAAAGTTTGTATTCAAAAACAAGTTTACAAGAACTAGTTTTACTAACTTTACAATTAAGCCTCTATTTCTCTCTTGAAGTATCGTGTTATTATGTTGTTGGGCTTAGCTCCCGAGTTAAGGATGTTTCACGACACTCCTGATACTCCATTTTGTAAAGAAAGCGTTACGTGCTCCTCGGAGGTCACATGATGTTCTGTAAGTGAAGTGTCGTCGTGTAGGACGCGGATCGGAACAGCGTGAAGCGTGAACCATCCTTTACTTGGTGCTAAAAGGATTTTAAGTCTGCATATTAGTTAACAGTTTACATTTACTATGATAAAAAAATAAACAAACTTGTATTAAATTTCGTGAAACTTTTGGTATAGCAACGATTTGTTTGTCTCTCGTTTCTTGCCAGCCTTATAAGGTACTAGCAGTTGCCCGCGGCTTCGCCCGCGTACTAAAAGTACTAAAAAGGAGATTATCAGTTTGACCCTCATTTCTGTATTGTATGTATGTTTGTCCGCGATTATCTCGCGTTTGGCTGAACCGATTTAGATGCGCTTTTCGGAAAAGTATTTGTTACTTTCTGGAGGTTTCGGTATATGACATTTTGATGAAGGCTTTCCCTTATTTTTTTTAATGAAATGGTTGCAATATTTCTTTTATTGTTACGCCATCGCCAGCAACGACTTGCTTGTAGTAACTTATTTACTAAGAGATTATGATTAATGCAGATTTCTACTCTAATGAATAAAAGTTTTTCCCCGCAACTTCCTCTGCGTGGAATTAGTAATAGATCCCCCTTTTTACCCTCTTAGGGAATGACTTCTGGGATAACAACTATTATGTATCCTTCCCCAGAACTCAAACTACCTCCATACCAAATCATCTAAATAGGTTAAGCGGTTATCAATTCCCGATACATACCTTCAACCTCCTTTTCACCTCTAAAAGGGTTGATTTTCCGGATAAAAGTGTCCTATGTCGTTTTCCGAGACTCAAACTATGTCTATACCAAATTTCATCTAAATCGGTTCAGCTGTAAATAATTCTCTATAAAACTTCCAACCCCTTTACTTTGCACCCCGTAAGAGTTGTTTTTCGGAATAAATACTATTTTGTCGCTTCTCGGGACACAAACTATCTCTATACCAAGTTTCATCTCAATCGGTTCAACGTTTAAAAAAGCCCCATTAAATCTTTCAACCCCCATTTCACCCCCTTAAGTAATGATTTTAGGAAATAAAAAAAACCCGGCAAGTGTGGGTCTTACTTGCGCCTCAAGAGTTTTTCTCAAGAGAACATTTTTTTTATTCCATTTTTTTAAAAGACGCTTTCAGCATGATATATTTTGTTTATATATTTTTTTATTATATATTTTGGTTTGTAGTTCGCAGTGCCTTGGTTTTTACTGTAATGCTGTGTAACGAATAATTTGAATAAATAAATAAATGATTTCATGAGAATTTATCGCGACTGAGTGCGAATCGGAGTCGGTACCCCGATTTCAACAAATCCCATAGAAACTTCCATTTTTTTCAATGAAAACTACCCTTAGTCGTTTCCCGAAATTTAAACTATCTATTATACCATGTTTCATTTAAATCAGTTCAACGGTTAAAAATTATCCATACAACATTCCATTCCAATCACCTTTTCAGCCCCTTAAGGGCTGCCCTAATCTATGTCTTTTCCCGGGATTAAAACTATTTCTATACCAAAATTTCAAAATCGATGCCATTTTCGTAATTAACGTCCCAAAATACCATAAATCGACACCCATATTGATATTTAGCCATTTCAACCCTATCGCACCCTAACAGGGGGATGATATTTCACGCCTGCCACGTTGTATAATAAAATGATTGTTGTGTTCTTAATCAGCGACCCGATAAACCATAGAAACGATACCCATATTGATTTTATATTTTTTCACCCCCATTTCCCCCTTAAAGAGGTTGAATTTTCAAAAAAGCTGAAACACGTGTTTACTCATTTATTGTTAGGAATATTTCGGTGAAGTTTCAAATTAGATAGTCAAACTAATCTTGTTTCCCCATACAAACTTTGGACCCCCATTTCAACCCCTGGGGGATGATATTTCACGCCTGCCACGTTGTATAATAAAATGGTTGTTGTGTTCTTAATCAGCGCCCCGATAAACCATAGAAACGATACCCATATTGATTTATTGATTTTTTCACCCCCATTTCCCGCTTAAAGGGGTTGAATTTTCAAAAAAGCTGAAACACGTGTTTACTCATTTATTGTTAGAAATACTTCGGTGAAGTTTCAAATACGATAGTCAAACTAATCTTGTTTCCCCATACAAACTTTGGACCCCTATTTCATCCCCTGGGGGATGATATTTCACGCCTGCCACGTTGTACAATAAAATGGTTGTTGTTTTCTTAATCAGCGACCCGATAAACCATAGAAACGATACCCATATTGATTTTCAGATTTTTTCACCCCCATTTCCTCCTTAAAGGGGTTGAATTTTCAAAAAAGCTGACACACGTATTTACTCATTTATTGTTAGGAATAATTCGGTGAAGTTTCAAATAATATAGTCAAACTAATCTTGTTTCTCCATACAAACTTTGGACCCCCATTTTACCCCCTTACGGGGTGAATTTTGAAAAATCCTTTCTTAGTGCACCCCTAGACCTTATAAGGCACCTACGTGCCAAATTTGGAATCTCTAGAACCAGCGGTTTGGGCTGTGCGTTGATATGTCAGTCAGTCAGTCAGCTTCTTCTTTTATATATATAGATAATCGATACGAGCTAACACTTTGATAATGGAGTCCGAATTTAATTAAGTACTCATACATTAACGCTCTTACGAAATCAATTATGCCACATAAGTTAAAGCTCATTTCGAAGTGAATCACGTAGATGCAAATGCATCCGTGGTTATATCCCGGCCATCTTGAATACATTAAGGCACTATTACGTTTCAATTAACTATATGCCATAGTTAGTTAGCATATAATACGCCTTGGATTGAATTTCAGTCTGGGAATCATGTAAGAGTGATTCACGTAACGCTTCGCACCGAGCAGCACCGTGCCGAGCCGGAGCCGGACACCCTTCGGCGACCGGTCGCTCGTTATATAGGTACCAACTACTCGGAACGGCACAGCGGATCATTAATGATACTAATTCCTTAGGCAAACTTCGAACTGTATCTTTTCAGTTTTAAAGATGAAGAACCCCCTACGCCCACAATTTTAAATTTTGAAGTCATCAAACGGACTGAATAATAACGCGTATTACAGCTCCCTTAAGTATGCGCTATACACTTAGCGAGTGGAAGTTACAGAAAGGTTTGCAACTTCTCGGAAACAGTTGTAATAACGTATGTGGTTTCATAAATGTTTAATGTTTCTTTAGGAAGTTTTCGCTTGGACGAGTAGAGTACGAGTACGAAACGAATGATAATGATAAAACAATGGAAACGAAATGTTTATTTATCCTGAGCAGCTACCGTAGCCTATGGACGCATGCAACACAAGAGGTGTCACATGCTGCCGACCCTTTACAAAAAAAAGGATTCACTCTGTTTACAAAAAAGAGGATTCACCGTGTTGACGGCTAAATGAGTAGGGTGTAGTGCTATTTTGCTGTAGTTTTATGTAAAGTGGTACTTCCCCAGTCGGGCTCTGCTTCAGATTTGAGCGAGATGACATTTGCTGTGCCGTGCTCTCTTTTAGACGTAGTTTAAGGACGTACCCATATCAAAGGAGGCTATGGCCCCAGGACCCAGGTGGCAGAACGGCAGGGGTGGCCCGAGTAGCCTGACGCGCTGGTTTCAGGGCGCCGGGCAGCCGGGTAGCGTAAAAATAGAGCTGATAAATAGATTAGCAGTATTTTTTTATAATTTAAACTATACCTGCTTACAGCCGAAAGGGATAAATGTAGCCTAAATAAAAATTAAATTAGCGACCGCCAGGGTCGCGTTTTATAAAGTTACAATTTACAATTTCGCTGTTTGCCTCTCTTTCTATCCAATATGTGTGCTAGAAAGAGAGGCAAAAAGCGAAATTGTAAATTGTAACTTTATAAAACGCGACCCAGCTGGCGATAGCGTGGCGTAGAACTGTAATTACTAGCGTCGGCGTCGCTGGTTGCATTATGCAGCATAATGTTGGCGAATATAGCGCTCGCTAGCTGGACCAGAGCTGAATATGCAATATTTGATCTAAATTAAATGGTATGCCTGTGTTTAATGAGACTTTTATATCAGGAATTGTTGACTACACGGCAGTATTGAGTTGAGACTCTATTCCAGCGAGGAAAGCCAAGTGCGGATATCTACTTAAGTTACTCCATCGTTATCTTGCTTTTATCGAATGATACAAGTGGACTCACGGAGGCATCACAGCAATGAACAGCCAGGCTACGTCACACGTCTGTCTCTTCCCATTGTATCAATAAGTCAAAGCCGTTGGTGAAAGCTCTGCCTCTAATAAATTTAGTTATAAATTAATCCGTTGTTCAAAGGTAAGCAAGTACACACTTTACTCGAAAACACTGACCTTATTTAATGAGCTGTTAAATGAGTATTTAAGTGCTCAAGAAGCAGTAAACTGCTCAAGAGAGCTGCAGATGCCAGAGTTATTGCATAGTCTGACGCCAAAACCAGTATTTAAGGATCTCTAGTTACGCTGGATTTGTTAAAGAATACGAGGCCATGACCCGCCAGGGTATATTCTGGTGCTGCAGTCGGTAGCCGTTGGGAACGAGCAGTCGTTCTGTAAGCGGAAACGGCTAAGCCGGCAATTGAAGTCGGTATTGTGTTGCAATCTAAGCTGAGAGCTCTGATTATTGCTGCGCTTCGAAGAATCTTTACTATTACATGGACTACATAAATGCTTTACTATTTCTTTATGTGTTACAGTGATCTAATAATATGTATTAGGAACATGGTCTTCTATTCTATTACTAATCAATCAGTCATTACTCATTTGTTTTTTAACGGTTACAACATGCTTTTGCTTCTCTCCGGACTACGAACAAATGCTTCAACTAAAATATTTTCAATCAACTTCAAGATTTCGAAGGAGGAGGTTCTCAATTCGTCGGGGTCTTTACTTGTTTTTTTTTTTGGTATTTTTTTATGTATGTTCACCGATTATTCGAAAACGGCTGGACCGATTTGAAAAATATATTTTTTTGTTTGAAAGAGTATACTTCACAGTTGGTCTCATTGTCACCAGATCTGGATCTAATGATATGATCCTGGAGAAATCGAGGGAACTCTTCAACTATTATAAGCACACCTATAGTGATTTCAGTATTTTTTAGAGAAACTCGGGCATTTCCACTTGGAAAAGCGGATCCTAAGTGAAGTCGGTTCTTTTTTGTTTAAAATTATTTTAAAGATGTTATAGCCGTTGACGTCGGCCTGCGTCTAGCTATACTACTAGGTAGCTAGCGATATGGCGAGCCGCGGCGCCGCCGCCGTACGCACAGATCCGGGTTTACGTGCGCTGTGCGCTCCTCTCCTGCCGAACAACAAGCAACTCACCCAAAGATGGCGGCCGCGCCGGCGATGGCGCCGCCGCACTGCGCCGCGACGTACAGCAGCGCGCGCAGCGGCGACACGCGGCGCCGCACGCACAGCGCCGCCGACACTGCCGGGTTGATGTGCGCACCTGCCGACCAAATACCCATTCAATTAACTATCTTTGGAGGCAATCTTACACAGATCTTAAAAAGATCTTCTGATTGAAAGAATTTGTTAATGATAAAATATCGACAAACTGGACTTAATAATACATATGTAATTTTCTTAATTTAAGCTCATTGTAAGTGAATTTTTGTTCTTTATGAGTAATAAAATAAAGTTCTTTAAACCTATATCTACCTACCTATTATAGTAGGTACAAAACCAAACAATACAAGTGATATGAGATGAGACTATACATATATTATAGTCTATCCGGAAGAAGTGTCGTAGAATGTATGAGCTCTCATTTAAACCTCTATCTAAACATTCTAAAGCAGGCTAGGCAGGTAGTAGTCGGCGATACAAACAGGTTGTTAAAGAGATCCTATATATATATATAAAAAAGACGTTTTCAAGTCAAAGGTACATCACATCATTGTCGGTACAGTCGGTTGTTAATAAACTTTATTTCTTAATGATTTTTTTGATGGCAGCAATGCCTTATCGACAACCGACAGTCCTTTGACTATACATAATAGGCGGTTGTTACGAAGTCCGAGGATGTGTTATAGAGAAGCGAAACACATATCGACTTTTACTGCCGAAAATAATAAATTCCACCTCTCTTTGTTACAGTTGAAATCAGAAAACGCGTACATTTTTTGCATATTATTATATTCAAATAAATAAGAGGAAATACCTCGCGAATACAAAAGGTACTCGTACTAATAATGGTGTACCTACCTACACGGATGTAATAAAAGTGTTCGCTCTCTTTGATACATTTACCATCTATTCCTGGGGGGCAGCGGATTCTGAGAAATTATAATGTAGCCGACCGACTGTACATCCTAGTCGGTCGGCTGCAGAGGAAAGTGATGATATTTCGAATACTTTCCACAAAAAATAATATTCGAAAGTTACAGAAAATGTTACCTACATATTTAAGTAATGGTAACTGGATGCACAATGACTCGAGTATAAGGTATCGAGTAATGTAATTGTACATTTATTGGCTCTACGTCTACTGCTGCTGACTGTACACAGACAAAAAACGTAATAAAGAGCCGAAACTTGCGTCAGCATCATGCTCGCGCATTTCGTGTCGCCGGTGTCCTTATGATGTACTGGGGGCACTCGGGGCACTCAGGTAAAGGCAACTATAATAGGACCGGCGACCGATCTGAATCACAAATGGCCTGCCAGATCATTTGTTCACTAGCACTTTGTGTTTGTCTCGTGTCTAGTATAAATTGGCCTGCATCCGTAACAACTATAGGCGTGATCGAAGATCTCATTTATTCTAGATAAAGTTGACAATTAAGCAAAATCCAAAAACCATTTTGACAACTATGCCGTTGGGCTAGTGCCTAGATAAAATTTCATTAATACCTGTATGGCTTTTCTTATCAGCAAAATGAGCCATTAACAAGATGATACAATACCTACAACACAGAGTCTAGGTAGTCAGAGTGATTTTTCTCCCTAAAGAAATGAAAACGTTGTTGGACACCAGAATTAGGTACTCTCCTAGTTTAATTGTAATGAGTTAGATTAGGTTAGTTAACAACTGAATTCTATATTGTTTTCTAACCAAATAAAATAGCCTAAAAAGAATAACATTTCCAACAGTGTCAAGGCATCAATGTAATGTAGGTAAAGACTTGACGAGAATATTTTTCCCGTGACAAACAAGTGCACAAAGAAAACAGCATTTTGAATCGCAGGCAGGTACCTATTTACAAACCACTTCCTGCCATTCAAAGGAGCCTTTAAAATTATATCGTAAAAAACTTAAAAAGGCCTTGATTAAACGGCATATACAAACAAAGGTGGAATAAAATTGGACTGCATCAGATGAAAGTGATTGAAACAGTGAATGAAATGTGGATACATAACTCACAGATAAGCTAACATTACTCGTGAATGGAACTTTAAATCGAGCCTTTAAATAGGGATGTCCAGCCCCATTAGTGAAAATTAGGGCGCGCCATTCTACAAATTCATCACGGAGTCGCAAGTGGAGAGGCGAGAATTAGCCTATATTGTCAGTCTCTTGTGATATGATATAATTTAAAATGTCATTGTCCACGGCATTAAAGTTAAGAGGGGAAGGGAGCACGTGTCGCGCCCAGCAATAATAACTCGCTCCCATAAAGAGTTATTTTATAGCGAGGCGAGGAACATGGAAAACAAACTTATGGGGATGGCGATGTGATAGTTCGTTGAGTTTCATTGTTATTCGCCCCATCAATAACCAGATGTAAGATTATACGCGGAAAGACCCACAGAATAGTGAAATCTGGTAAAAGCTGACCTTCCGATTTCATTAAAGTTAGTGCCCTTATTTAATGCTTTCGCATTCCGCTTCTTTCTCTTTGCTAATTGGATCCGGATTTGCATAAATTCGTATTACTGTGGAGTCTAATACATAAGTAGGTACTTATTTAAATTTATGCTGTGAATTGTTTACAAGAATTAAGAATACTTACAAATATGTAGATCATAATTTAAATGGGAGTAATTACTTCCCAATGTAGTCGATTCATGAAAGCTGACGCTAACTGTATATAAACATTTTCATAGAGATTCGGCCCCATCAGCTCTTGTGAGTGAATTTACTTATAAAAGCACAATTTTTAAAAGGAAACAGCTTGGACTAAGTTTTAAAGGTCACTGGTGAGAAAAGTCAGGTCGAGAGAAACAAAACACACTTTTCAGAAGACTTGTTGGAGGGTTAATAATATATGGTTGAGAATTTACTTTATTCGCATTCAAACCTCTACATGACTATTTCTGAACACTTTTATGATCACGTAACAATGCTTTATGTTGAAGATTGGAATACATATAATTAATTTGAACTTCATTTATATGGTAGACTTCCGAGTGCTCCTCACTGTCCCAAAACATGCCATCTTTGAATTTAAGTTATTCTCTTCTCAATAAAGGTGACTAAATCAGGGTATCAAATCAAGTACTAGGCATTAGCGTGTTGAGCACTAGAAAGTTTACGTAAGTACCTTAGATATTTCAATTAGGTACAATACAAGGTAGTAAATCAATTCAGCAAATAAAAATCCTTCAGTAAGATATTATTTTAATATATCAGACAATAAAAGCTTGTAAAAAGAACAGGAGATTAAGAATTCACCTCGACATTTGTTTACCCCTGTAACTTCGGACATACCTGTTTAATATTAAACAAATAAAAGGCGTGTTCATTTAAACTTGCGACCGGAACGAAACTCATCTTCCTCATTTCAGACTACACAAATACCATTTCATTCTGAATGGAATTTAAATTTGCCAAACCAACTCTAGAGTCGAGTCTGTTATTCTGTTATATATCGCGGCTAAATTACAAAGTTTCGTCTCTTGTGGGTATAATCTTAAAACCATAGGAAAGTTTACCCCACACCTCACTTGGGATGAGTTTTGGAAAAAACATAACGCCTAATTTAGGAAATCTTGATTTAGGAACTTGTCTCGTTGAGATAAGATGCATAATTGTATAAACAGTTTTGGAAGTGATAGTGCTTTCGCCAGGGCCGCCAGGCGCGACCCTTGTAAAAAAGTGGGATAATTTTGAACATCTGCACGATACGAGCGGTAACGTTACTCATCCGAATACCGCTCGAGTGGGAATAAATTACATGATGGCAGCTTTAATTGGCCTCTAGACAACCCTATTTCTACTTAAAAGTAAAAAATAGTCTAATATGTATCAAGGTTATGGATATGGACGAGTTATTGCATTTTTCTTCTGAAGGACACCCTATCACGGCTGCATGTGTAGCACCTTGCACCAATTTAAAAAAGAAGCAGGTATGTGCACGTGGTCGTGTTTTTTGCTAGTGCAGTGCAGGTAGGGCTTCCAAATATTCGACGACTTCAGATATTCGAATATTCGACATTTTTTTTTAGATATTCCAATTATTCGAATACTATTCGAATAGTTGGGATTATTTAAAATAAACACATATAACGATTGAATTTGTGTATTTTAAGTCTTTTTAATCAAATAAAATCTTCTATAATTAACAAAATCGTCAATTTACTCATGATATGTGAAAAAACCTCGATAAATTATTGTATGGATGCGCAAGCAAATCAACAGAACAAAAAAATCATCTTTTAATGCACAGCTTATATGATTTCTTAAGTAAAAGCTATCTCGGTCGCCTAATCCGTCAAGAGTGAATACTCTATTAACAAAACTAATGATCTAGACTAGTTAGACCGAACTGAAAATCTAGATGAACAATCTGTATGCAGGGGTATGTAAAAGTGGTAGACAACCTCACATATCTATCTCGATTTCTACATCTCCAGCAATGGAAGCTGTGCTCCAGAAATAAAACGTCGGATCGCCATGGGGATTGGGAAGAGACGCAATGGCAACGTCATATGGAAAAGGCGGGGAATTACGATTAAAACGAGGATGAGACTGGTTTGAGCGCTCGTATTCCTCTTTTTATGGTTTGGTGTAAAGACGTGGGCTATCCTAGCAAAAGAATGAATTAAAGTCAATGCATTCAGAAATTGGTGCTGGAGGCGAAGTTACGTATAACGTGAACAGCCATACGAACTTAGTTCATCGATAAGGATCGATAAGGTCTGGTAAGTCACTTTCCGACATCACCGCGTTTTGTCATACTTCGGCCACATTGCTAGACGCGGGGATAACAACCTTGAGAAAGTCATTGTGGTGAAGGTTGAAGACCAAAGGGAACGTAAATCTCCGACGTGGTGGAGTGACCAGGTCAAGAAGAAAACAAGTTAAACAAGTTGTATGAAATGGCCAGGAACAGAAGTTAATAGAAGCAAGTCATTCGATCTAGAAAGACGGCAGGTGATCACTGTCTTCAGGTATGAAGGAGCGACTACAGAGAAAGATATTAATTAGCAGTGGCGGTGGGTAAAAATTTTCTTAAGCTGTAAGAAAACTACTCAGGTGCCCGAAAACTAGGTAAGCCGGCGGGAATCGTGTTCTATGGACGCGCCGCCACTGTTAATTAGTGAAAATTATTCGAATCAAATGAAGCAGGGATTAAATCGCGTATATTAACGATTACAGGATGGAAAACCTGTGCTAATATGCGCTGTATAGTGCTCCAAACATCATGAATATGGCGATTTCGTTATATTATGATACGCGAATTAAAATGCCTAAAAATATTAAATTTTAATAAAATATTACTTGCGGCAATCAGAAAAAGAAATTCGAATATTCGAATAATATACACGGGATTATTCGAATACCAAAATAGGGCGAATATTCGAATTGGAAGCCCTAAGTGCAGGCTGCTCGCTGCTCACAAGCTCAGCAAGGCAAAGACGAGTCTATTTATAATAGAATAGCTTTGTGCCACGAAGTACCTACTATAGTCCTATAGGTAGATCGATAAATAAACAAGTTTCCTTTCCTTTGTCTTACATTTACGAATTATTTACAAAGTGTCAATCCCCAAAATATTAAGTACCGAATATTAATTTTTAGTCTCGTGTTATTTAAGTTCTATTTATATAATAGAAAACCTAAATATTAATTATATTTGGAGTACCGAAAGGTAATCTTTATTGATTACAAGACAAAGTTGATGACTTTGTGAACGTTAGGTAAGTAGCGGCAGTAGCGCTTTATTATTTTTATGAAATTGCCGTTGATAAAGGCAGGGCGTAAATTGCGTGGGATAGTAGGTAGGGTAGGTACCTAGTTACATAGTAGGTATGACCTTTCGTGCATGTGATGTGCATCGCGTCGCGTGGGATGCGTATTGCGCCACCGGGCCGGAGCGGAGGCACGTGGAACCCTAGCTGTGAAGCTTATTTCAATACGAATAAGGTTCAACCTTGAGTTTATTGTGTATATCTAAGTTCGTAAATGGTTGAAAGCAGAGCCCAGGTAGGCAGGTGTCAGCTTCTTAGATTACGGGACCGCCATTTGTTGTGTTGTATCAACTATATACTAGTACCTACTTAGGCAATTTGTAGATTTATTATTTATTTTTATTATTTTATTTATTTATTTAATTTTTTCGTGAAGTAAATTTCCGATTTATTAATTTTATTGCGAATTATTAATACATTTAAATATATGTACCGGAGCTATCTACATGTTCGTACATATAGTATACATAACGACATACCTACTTATGTAGAGCCACCACATAGAGCTGTAAAAGCAGTCATACGTATGTTTTTGCGGCCTTCTTTGTCATCCATTTAGGATGTCCTATCCTATATCAATCTTCTTTTGGCTGCAATTGTCTGTAAGAGATCGCTCTCTAGCGATAAGACCGTCTGTTGACTGCCTCTATTTTTTATGTGTACTGTGCAATAAAGAATATTGGTATTGTATTGTAACTGAAGCACAGGTAGTTATTTAAGTATTTTTAACCGACTTTAAAATAGGAGGAGGATCCTAAGTGAAGTCGGTTCTTTTTTGTTTAAAATTATTTTCAATTAAGTAACTAATGAACCGTAGTCCAGGAACAGATTTCATAAAATGTAAAGTGGTTAAGGGCGATTTACCTAATATACATACTCATAATGAAGCCTCGTGAAGGTTAGCTGCCGCTTCGTTGGTTGGTTGAGAAACGGCAACTATTTAATTACATACCTACTTCAAGATAAATGGTAATCGCGTGCTGATTGAAAAATTGTCAGATGATAGTTTAAATGCTCTTATAAACTTGAAGTCCAGAAGAGTGGGATATGCATACCAGAAATATTGACAAAGCACAGCGTCAGTGTGGCAATGGCACAGCCGGAGGCCAAAGCAGTGGACAGCAGGATCGCGGAGGCCGAAGCCCCGACCCCGGCGCCCCCAGCGGCGCCGCACACTATGAACACGTACAGGAAGGAGGCCGCGCACTCCGCCACCACGGCCTTCCACAGCGACAGAGTCCTCACTTCCAGCCGCGCTGGCACCCTCCCCGTCACTACATCACTCCCATCCTTCCTCAAACCTTCCAACTTCTCAAACAACGTGACTATGTGCTGCTCTATACTCTCGTCCGGCATGTTTAACGATTGTTCACCCATTTTTGTCATTTAAATATAAGTATCCACTTTTAACAAAGATGTCACTTCACTATCGTAAACTAATAAATCCACTATACGCAAACAAGAATCCGAAAAATAAAAATAAAATTAAAAACAAACACTGAAGCTAAAAAAATTAATTGTAATACTCTATTTTGTTTATGCTATTTGTAATTCGCGCGAACGCAGCGCGTGTAGGAGGAGGCGGGCAACGGACGCCCTCACGCCGCGGCGACCGGTATCCTAGTGGAGCTGAATGAATGAGTTGAATGGCGGGGGCTCCACTTGTTACACCCGGACCTGCTGGGGTGGAATCAAATCACCAACTCGTATACAATAGCTTGTTAATTGGATAACCATTATTACATCGTGCTTTTTTGGTTAGCTAAGTTTGCGGGTTGTTTTTCATTTGCATATGATGCGTCCGGTCCGGTGTGTCATGTGAATGAACTTCTGTCGCTTTCGCGTCTGAGTAAACAAACGTTTGCTTACTGATAGTTTTTATCAATAATTTTATAGAAAACTAGGAAAAAATTATTTGTTGGCCACCCAACAATAAAATGACTATAATCCGTATAGCAATACATAAACGTAACGTGCCAATGGACTATTAACTGGGTCGATTTACGCCGCTGGCCGCCTGATTTCCAGAAGGATAATTGTATAAGGCATCTCCGCTTCGAAACTGATAAGGATTCAGCGAGAAACTTGATACGAAAAATCTAAGAACGGTTTACATTTAACATACGACTTACGGGACAAAGAAACGTTAACATCATCGTATAAGATATCAACGTATCAACGTAATCAGGGACATGTATCACAACTGTACAACTCGGGTCAAAAGCCCAGGTGGCCTTATAGACCAGGCAATAAGGAGGTTGACCTCGCATTAATTCCTCAGACGAAAAAACCTTTACAGTATGATAAAGTGTCATGAGTAGATGGTGTATCAATGTTTTTCCAAAAAAAAAATATCCGTATTATTTTTACTGCAATAAGTTATTTCTTTTGATATTTTTTTTTTGGAAATTCGTAAATATTATGTTAAAATATGATTAACATAACAACCACTGTTACAAACTTGACTGAGAAATTTTCCAAACAAAATGACGAGTGTCAACAGATATTTTTAAATAAAGATGACAGTTTTTATACTTTTTATTGACATTTTTTTGGAACTTTTCCTAGTATCTGGCAATGATCAAAAAAAATCGTGTGGTGAAAAAAATATAGCCTGAGAAATATTCCAGTACAAATTATTAAGCTTTTTGTACATTTTGGTGAAAATACCAAAATTGGCAAATGTTTTTTTTTTGGAAAAATTATGTTTGGTATTTGTTATGATCTATACTATATCCCAGCAAAAGAATCATCGACTGAGGAATTAATGCGAGGTCCCCATACTACGCACCGCCAGATTTCCCGGCCTATTAGCAAACCGTTCGAAGTCAAAGTTGGTGTTGCTGGGTTCCACCCTAAGCCCTCTAATGTTTAATCTAGTAATGGATTATTTAACCAAAGATTTATAAATACCAGTACCATGGTGCATGCTTTACGCAGACGACATAGTGCTCGACACCAAGTCAGCTGAGGAAATGCAAATCCAGCTTACATCTTGGACTAAAGCTTTGGAACAAAATGGCCTAAGAATTAGCAGGAGCAAAACCGAGTACATGCAATGCAAATTTTCTACCGAAGCCCAAGACGATAGAGACATGTGCATTGGAGAACTTCCTCTACCTAAAGTAACTAAGTTTAAATACCTAGGATCTGTCATTACGTCTGATACAAAAATAGATGCAGACGTCTCTCATCGAGCGCAAACCGCATGGCTTAAATGGCGAAGCCTATCCGGAGTTCTATGTGACAGCCGTATGCCCATAAAAGTAAAAGGAAACGTCTACAGAACGGCAGTGAGACCCGCCATGCTATATGAATCTGAGTGTTGGGCTATACAGAAATGTCACGAGCAAATCCTGCATGTAAATGAGATGAAGATGTTACGCTGGGCTGGCGGTGTCACAAGACTGGACCGGATAAGAAACGAGTATGTCCGCGGAAGAAGTAGCTCCAATTCAAGACAAGCTTCTTGAAACTCGTCTACGATGGTACGGCCACATTCAAAGAAGAGGAAAAGACCATATCGTTAACATTGCATTAAAACTTCCCGAACGCCCTAGAGGAAGAGGCAGGCCAAAATCCTCGTGGCGGGCCAATATTAGTAACGACCTGAAGAACCTGAACATCGAACAAGAGACAGCCCAGAATCGATCACTCTGGCGCAAACTGACAAGGAGACCCGACCCCACGTAGGTGGAACAAGGGAAGGAAGAAGAAGAAGGTCCAGCACTCTTCGAATAATCGGTGAAAACATATAGGTACATAAAAAAAAAACAAAGATCCCGACGAATTGATAACCTCTTCCTTCGAAATCTTGAAGTCGGTTTAAAATGCCGTGAAAAGCTCATTCTGAACACCTCTCCCGATTCTACTGCTGAGTCTGCTGACTCTACTCTACCCAGTATACCTATATGTATAAGTGGACCATTATAACTAGGTACAATTTTCATGCACCGTCGGGTTCAGAATCAGTTCATTATAACTATTACCAATTTATGAATAAATACATTTACCTATAATTGGTCATGTAATTCTGAACCAAATAGTAGGTACAATGTTAAAAAACCGGCCAAGAGCATGTCGGGCCATTCTCAGTGTAGGGTTCCGTAAACTGAGACCATTAATTCAAAAGGTCGTTTCTTACGGGAAATTTGGCGGCGACGTCATTTTTACTTACGTCCTTTCACTATGGGTTTTTGAGTGATAACTCAAAAACGGCTCAACCGATTTATTTCAATATAGTTTTCATTGAAGGTACTCATTAGGTCTCAGTTTCATGATTTTTTCCAAAATTTTAGGACCCACGATTCAAAAGTTAGATGGGGGGGATGCCCTGTTTTAATCTTTCGGAGCTATTATTTCCGAAAGTATTAGTTTTATCCAAACTCTGTTTTAGAAGACCCTAATTCTTTTTAAAAGACCTATCCAACTATACCCCACACAACCACCACCACCCTAACAAACTATATTTTTCGCGTTTTTATCCTACCGTTTTGTTGGGTTGGTTAATGCACATATTCAAACCAAATTTTAGCTTTCTAGTGCTAAACGGTCACTGAGCTAGACCGCGGACGGACGGACGGACGGACGGACATGACGAAACTATAAGGGTTCCGTTTTTGCCATTTTGGCTACGGAACCCTAAAAAACGAATGGTATATTTTCCATAGGAAAAAAGTTATATCTAAAAACTGATTTCATAAAAAGTGAGGCCCTAGCCGTTCCTTTGGCCCTACTATTCCGCCCGTTCACGAACTTGTCGTAGGTATCAACCAGGGCGATTTTTTTTTAATCTTTCGGAGCTATTATTTCCGAAAGTATTAGTTTTATCCAAACTCTGTTTTAGAAGACCCTAATTCTTTTTAAAAGACCTATCCAACTATACCCCACACAACCACCACCACCCTAACAAACTATATTTTTCGCGTTTTTATCCTACCGTTTTGTTGGGTTGGTTAATGCACATATTCAAACCAAATTTTAGCTTTCTAGTGCTAAACGGTCACTGAGCTAGACCGCGGACGGACGGACGGACGGACGGACATGACGAAACTATAAGGGTTCCGTTTTTGCCATTTTGGCTACGGAACCCTAAAAAACGAATGGTATATTTTCCATAGGAAAAAAGTTATATCTAAAAACTGATTTCATAAAAAGTGAGGCCCTAGCCGTTCCTTTGGCCCTACTATTCCGCCCGTTCACGAACTTGTCGTAGGTATCAACCAGGGCGATTTTTGTACCAAGTTTGAAAGCAATCGGAGCAAAGATGCGACCGCTATCGTGAGGACAAAATCGGGCTGCAGATATCTACATACATACATAAAAAAATATAAACTTTTGAAGCAGTGGTTATGTTGGAATCTGGGGATCATAACTAGACCTTCTGTAAAGATTTTTTTTCAAAATTCGATTGTGTCGAAGAAATGAATAGGTAGACTCGATTTTCGAAATCTACCTAAAATTCGCATGTCAATATTCGTAAAGACCTATGTTCCAGCTGGTACAAATATTATGCGTAAAACTTGAATACAAATGAATGGACATGGACAATGCTGCCAGCATCTTCAGTACCATTACCATGCCGCAGCCGCCGCAGGGGCCTCTATTATATATATATTTTAATTTTAACTTAGTTTTTTTTTAGAGTTAATTAAATAGATTTGTTTTAGTTAGTTTTACTTGTTATACACTCAAGAGCAAAAGTTTCGGGTCACTAGCATTTTCTTAAATATCTTTTTCTACTCGTCGACTGTAATCTGTGTATTAGGACTTTATAGACCAGACTTAAACCTTACACATTTAAATGTTGGATTGTCTATGGCACTTCTGGGATCATTAAATAGATTTATTAAACAACCCGCCACTAAACTAAAATAATTTTGAAAAGAGAATTTCATTCACATCTCGGTAAAATGTGTAGAGTTTGTCCGGAAAGAAAAGTGTCGTGGTTTATATGGGAGCTCATACATTGTACAACCCTTTTCTTTTCGGACAGACTCAACTTTATAATTTCCGAACGTATTAGTTTCTCTACTGTCATTATTCTCCTAACGTTTAACCAGAGGCTCAATTTAACTTAGGTTCCGCTCGGTAACCTAAGTCCATGAATTGGCGTAGGCGCTAGTTTTTACGAAAGCAACAACCACCGGATTGGTTCAAAGGGAAAAATGGCCATTGCAGTCACAATGAGCTGTAACTGTAATGCAGTTCTAATATCATCGTTCATGTGCAGTTACTCCATTGCCTTTACTCTCGGAATGATACTTACGATACGAGGCCATTAACTCGGCCCCCGTCCCGCGAGGACAGGGTCGTCTTCCCTGTTCCCGGCGCGTCCACGTGGCGGGGGGCGGGTGTGGGCACATACATACTTGTGGCCATTTAAGACTTATGTTTTCATGGTCCCCGAGATGGGCTCTACAACGCTATATAGAAGAAAAACGGTGTTTTTTTGATAAATTTATTGTATGCGGGGCTCCAGCACTATCAATTTATCATGCTTCCACATTCGCATTTGCGTCTTGTTGACGCAATCGCAACATTTATGGTAATTTATGGATACCATAGATATACCACCCATAGATCTGACACGGAACTAATAATACCAAGATAGAGCGGGATGGTCTTATTACACTTTCAATAGATACGGCAGAGAGGTGCTATTATCGTTGGTCCTTGTCATAGTTTCTATTACCCTCCAGCACGCGTTACTTCTAGCAGTGGAGGGTAACAAACAGATATAATACGCGATTTCTTCAAGAATTTCTGAGATTGCTACGAGAAAAGCTGTTAGTTTTCCTAGAAAGTTGTGTCGGCTAAGGAAAACATTGGTAAATTGTTCTGTTTTATGCTGTAGAAGTGATTATGGGCATCTATATATCTATCCCTTAGGGTCGCCACACACCTAGCGGTTTTCCTCGCGGAATTACCGGAAGTAGCGGAAATTCATAGACAAATTAAGCATTTTGTCTATGAATTTCCTCTACTTCCGGTAATTTGTCTATGGCTTCCATACAAAAAATCTGCTACCATAGACAAATTTCCGCTACCATAGACAAATTTCCGCTACTTCCGGTAATTCCGCGAGGAAAACCGCTAGGTGTGTGGCGACCCTTACGGGGGTACACGTGTGCGGGCTCTAGTCAGGGGGGTACAACTCAAAGTAAATCTGTCAAAAAATTTGAGTTTGACACGACGTATCCGATACGTTTGCATAAGTGCGAAAAAGAACTTGTCATGCGTTAAGAAGGGACAGCATGATTCGTGACGTTATGTGACATTTCAGTGGTCTCTCTGTATTATACTATTATTTACTCTGTGCTCTAGTTAATTCTTGCTTTGAGATGGATACCCATAAAAGTGGTATTAGACATTGCAACCTGAAGGGCCTCATCTATCAGGTTGGAAAGTCTTATTAAAGGTAGGACCCGTAGGGAGCTGAAGGAGGAAAGGGAGAGGCAGGGTACACAAAAGATTGGGCCCTGCAGGTTGCAATGTCTAATAGCCGTTTTAATAACTATTTTTGACGTTAATTATTTTATGGTTATTTTCACGCTTGACTTGTGACACATCATAACTGCTAGAATTATGATATCTTGTTGTAATAAGTTACCTTTGTCGATCTAATAACGAGTATGGAAAACGACGAGCTAAAAAGCTCGGTAGTGGTCTTAGTTTGGTCCGTGCAGGTAGTCATTAAAAGTAACGTTTCGATTTACCCACTTTGTAAGTAAGAAATGCGCCGGTAGTCATTAAAACTCGCGTTTAGATTTACCCACCGGGTGACAGTATAAAAAGCGTACGTACAGTATCTGAGGATGATTATTCCTTTGACAGTCGAGCAGTCAATATCAACTTAGTAGTGAATTGTAGACGGGTGGTATTTATTTAGCACGGACGCAAGCTAGGAACTCTCCTCGTTTTCATAGTTAAAGTATTTAACAGCTTTTGTGATTGGAAAGTAGTCTGTGTTTGCCTAATAGTGTAATCTATCCGATTTATTGTTAGTAAAGTTTCAGATAAACAAAAGATTAGTCCCGCTGAGTTTCTTACGCTGGTTCTTCTCAGTTGAGGCTCCTTTTCCGAACCGGTAGTAGTTTATTGCCCTTTCCCATAATCTGGTTTTAAAAGATACAAATACAGTTGTTAAACCAGTGTTTATGTTTTATTTCATTACCGTGCGTCCGTGTGTTTAGTGCTAGGTTATCTTGATAGTGTTAGTTTTGAGTTCCAAACCCCTACTGCCCGGCCCTCGGCGGTCCTCCACGACATATAAATGATCATTCATTGCTTTAATAAGTAATGAATAAAATATGACTAAACTATTGTAATTTTACTACCTGAGGCCAGTTTTATAAAGCTACAAGTTACAATTTACAAGCAGAACTCTCTTTCTAACCCTATGTGTTAGAACTGTTAGAAATAGACTTCCGCTTGTAAATTGTAACTTGTAGCTTTATAAAACTGGCCTCTGCGTAGACTTGTAAATTGGTATATGTATGTACCTATTCATAATTTTAAAAGCGGTATTACACATTGCAACCTGCAGGGCCCAATCTGTTGTGTACCCTGCCTCTTCCTACCCCTCCTTCAGCTCCCTACGGGCCCTACCTTCAATTACACCTTCCAACCTGACAGATTGGGCCCTGCAGGTTGCAATGTGTAATACCGCTTTAAGTTTTTATTTGTATGCCAATCGGCGAAACATAGTGTTCCCATATACTTTATACCACCACTGTTACCTAATTGCCTAATAGGTAAGCTTTTAGGTAGTTTAATTATATATTTTTTATATTTGTATTTAGTTTTAATATTTAGTTTATTTTAATATTAGTTTAGTTTAGTTATTTTAATTTAAATTTTTGTTACGTGTCGAACAAAGCATTTTAACCCACCAATAAATGTTTGATTAATCGATTGATGAAATATAGTTTGGCCAGAGTTTGTTCCACTTCAAGCATAGACAGGGAGAATCATACTGTCTTTTTCTAATGCTAGTACTCACACTACTAAAAAAGGGATGGGTATAGCATGTTACTCTGATTGTTACTGCGCTTTTGGTTTGCCAGACTATATAAAACATAGACCTACTATAGAATAGACAGAGGCTCAGCGTATACCCGGTAAGGGACAGATATATTTTGACAGATAGGATTAGAGTTACCAGTGTTACCACATATACAGAAATTTCCCCATTGTTTTATCATAACTATAGTTTCTATATTAAAAAAAAATCCAGATTATAATATGACCGCTATATTTGCAACAATCTATCTTAATCCGCGCAATCAAAATGTCATTTTCATTAAAATTAAGATGAATGTCTAATTTACTGCCCAGCTGGTCTAATCCAATAGTTATTTTAGTATAAAACGTCATATCTGTTGAACTTTTTGTCAAAATATTTTTTTTTTCTCTCTTAGGGCCAAAACACACCTAGCGGTTTTCCTCGCGGAATTAGCGGAAGTAGCGGAAAATTGTCTATGGTATCGGAAATTTGTCTATGGGTTCCATACAAAAAATCTGCTACCATAGACAATTTTCCGCTACTTCCGCGAGGAAAACCGCTAGGTGTGTTTTGGCCCTTAAAACATAAATTTCCATATTGTGTAAGTCAATATTTACCCAGCATTGTGGGAAAATGATTTTTAAGTTACTGGCCACCCTAAAATAGCCTGGTTGCCATGGTGATGATTACAGAAGTGTGACAAACAAAGGGTGACAATCAACTTTTCCCGTATACGGGTCGCCACACACCTAGCGGTTTTCCTCGCGGAATTACCGGAAGTAGCGGAAATTCATAGACAAATTAAGCATTTTGTCTATGAATTTCCTCTACTTCCGGTAATTTGTCTATGGCTTCCATACAAAAAATCTGCTACCATACACAAATTTCCGCTACCATAGACAAATTTCCGCTACTTCCGGTAATTCCGCGAGGAAAACCGCTAGGTGTGTGGCGACCCTACGCGATGAGGGACGGAAAATGTGTCATTGCATCTCATTTGCACGTGTACGATTGTGTATGCGCACATCTCTTTCATCAGTGTATATGTGTGCGTAATGTTACCCCCCTGATATAAAACAATTACGTGTGTTCATTTCTACATACTTAGTAAAGTAGCGTCAAACGGAACGCTTACTAAAACGTAGGAATATCACTTCTAGATATTGTCATCGCGTCGCGCGCGACCTCTCTCGATTACAATAAAAATTATACTTATCGTAATGGTGGTGTGATTGTAGTAAACGATTGACTGAATGATTCTATTTTTATTTGTATTTTGTAGATAATAATAATAAGCGTACTAAAATAGTGTTGAGGCTGCGGCCCTATCATGCTTTATGTCGCAATCAGCTAAAACAACAGTTTTGGCAGAAGAAGGTGGAAATCAGGGTAGAAAACGTACACATAACAGTGACCCGAGTTCTAAAACAGACGATATGAGTGCTAGTGAAAAGAAATCGAACTTTTCTATGTTGACGACGAATTCCAATGGAGCCGTTAAGACCACGCTGCCGTCTATGCAGTCCAAGCCCGGAGCGACGACGAAGAAATTAATAATCAAGAATTTTAAAAGTGTGTTTACTATATGGTCAGTTCGAGTTTATAACCTATGAGATCTGGATACAGTAGTGCGTTGTTGCAGGCAAACCAAAGCTGCCGGAGAACTACCAGGAGACGACATGGAGCAAGCTGCGGGAGGCCGTGGTGGCCATCCAGACTTCGACGGCCATCGCGTACTCGCTGGAGGAGCTCTACCAGGCCGTCGAGAATATGTGCAGCCACAAGGTTCACACACTTTTCAATATGTTCCAAATCAGACTCAAAAATATCGTGCTATATTTTGGGGTTATGTTGTCATGTAAACAGGCCTAATGATAAACATTCTCCTATTCAGGCAGATGTTACATTGTTCATTTTTGAGGAGGTTCTTTTCTAATTAATTTTATATTCTCTTTTGGTTGGAAACTACACTACCTATACACTTATTCATATTTGTTCATTAAAGTTAGCCCTTGCAAATTTCTTCCAAATACTGCAATTAGGCTGAAAGTGGGCCCTGAGCTCCTGGAAAATGTTTTTATTTGGTAGATATCATCATTATGAACTGACAGACATTTTTTTTAAATAAGCGCATTTACGAAGCTATCATTACTCTACTATTAACAATGTTTATTTCAGATGGCTTCCCAACTATATGTAAACCTAACAAACCTGGTGGAAGCTCACGTGAAGGCTAACATAGAGCAGTTCCTGTCGGAGAGCATGGACCGCCAGGTGTTCCTGAAGCGCATGGACGACTGCTGGCGCGCACACTGTCGCCAGATGATCATGATCCGGAGCATCTTTCTTTATCTAGATAGAACTTATGTGTTACAGAATCCTAGTATACATTCAATTTGGTAAGAATTTATGACGTTTTTTTATATTTGTTACAGTTTATAGGGATTGGGGGCTCATTACACATTAGTTAATTGTTTCACATTGTGTGAAATCAGAATGCATCTGTTTGAATGTTATTTTCTGGTAATTTTTATATCATGATAATTTGTTTTAAGTATTTTTTAAGGGAAGCACTGGTGGTCTGGGTGGTAGGAAGTCAAGACTTTCAATCTGGAGGTCTCGAACTCAAACTCCAGCTCGTACAACTGAGTTTTTCGGAAGTTATTTATGAAATACCGTTTGATATGTGCCTGTCACTCTTCGTGAAGAAACCGGACCTAATCTCAACAAGGCCTAGTTTCCCCTCTGAGTTGAAAGGTCAAATGGCAGTTGCTTTCATAAAAACTATTGCCTATGCCATTTTCTAGGATTAGGTAGCCGAACGGAGCCCAGACTCGAGAGCCGGGACAAACGCTAGGGGGATGATGAACTCATAAGTCAATTGAGTATCTTTAATTATATTTATTTGCAGGGACATGGGCCTAGACCTGTTCCGGCACCACATAGCAATGAATACGTTAGTGCAGACGCGCACAGTGGACGGGCTGCTGCTCCTCATCGAGCGCGAGCGCGGCGGCGACGCCGTCGACATCTCGCTGCTCAAGAGCTTGCTGCGGATGCTGTCCGACCTGCAGATATACCAGGACGCGTTCGAACACAAGTGAGTCCCTACATTGTCCGGGATAAAGTAAAAGTCTATTGGCTCAAATTAGAATATCAGGTAACCGAGATTGTAGAATGTCTTTTTGAAATCAAAACACCTTTTGTCAAGATTTTAGATAAGTTGATAGTATTTGCAGTAAACATATGTTGGTATGGTAGGTTCTTGCAGGCGACGGAGCGGCTGTACGCGGCGGAGGGACAGCGCCTCGTGCGAGAGCTGGCGGTGCCGGCGTACCTGGCGCACGTGGAGAAGAGGCTGCGGGAGGAGAACGAGCGCCTGCTGCACTACCTGGACCCCTCCACCAAGTTAGTACCGACAGCAGCTGGTCGCGAGCTGGCGGTGCCGGCGTACCTGGCGCACGTGGAGAAGAGGCTGCGGGAGGAGAACGAGCGCCTGCTGCACTACCTGGACCCCTCCACCAAGTTAGTACCGACAGCAGCTGGTCGCGAGCTGGCGGTGCCGGCGTACCTGGCGCACGTGGAGAAGAGGCTGCGGGAGGAGAACGAGCGCCTGCTGCACTACCTGGACCCCTCCACCAAGTTAGTACCGACAGCAGCTGGTCGCGAGCTGGCGGTGCCGGCGTACCTGGCGCACGTGGAGAAGAGGCTGCGGGAGGAGAACGAGCGCCTGCTGCACTACCTGGACCCCTCCACCAAGTTAGTACCGACAGCAGCTGGTCGCGAGCTGGCGGTGCCGGCGTACCTGGCGCACGTGGAGAAGAGGCTGCGGGAGGAGAACGAGCGCCTGCTGCACTACCTGGACCCCTCCACCAAGTTAGTACCGACAGCAGCTGGTCGCGAGCTGGCGGTGCCGGCGTACCTGGCGCACGTGGAGAAGAGGCTGCGGGAGGAGAACGAGCGCCTGCTGCACTACCTGGACCCCTCCACCAAGTTAGTACCGACAGCAGCTGGTCGCAAGCTGATTATAACTATCGTAATTGACATTTGTCTGTCTGTGTGAGCCTGCCTGTGAGTGCCTGTATTCACGAATTGTTATCCTGTCAAGCAGTGAGATAGTTTTTCACACCGCAGCCACTCTCATGGAAAGAGGCATCCGGACATCGTGTATGTTATTAACTTCACCTTCTACTTCTACTCTATTTTGTCAAAAATCTACTTAAATTCTTAAAATACTTCTGGTACTTAATTCGTCATAAAGTTTTTCAATTTAGCCCATGAAGTTGAAATGTTATCAGTTTATATTGTTAATGTGACACATGAGATGAATGTAATGAATGGTGATGACGTACTGTGTAGATGGCAGCTGATCCACACGATCGAGCGCATGCTGCTGAGCGAGCACCTGGCGGCGATCCTCAGCAAGGGGCTGGAGGCGCTGATGGACGGGCCCCGGCACGCGGACCTCACCACGCTCTACGGCCTCTTCAGCCGCGTCAAGGACGGCCTGCAGGAGCTCTGCAGTCACTTCAATGCTTACATTAAGGTTCCACACTGGTTTTACTTTGACACGAATAATGGTGCACCAGCAATAAGAGTACACTTACACTAATTGTGGTTTTTTTCCGTTTTAGAAAAAAGGTCGCACGATAGTGATCGAGCCCGAGCGCGACAAGACGATGGTGGCGGAGCTGCTGGAGTTCAAGGAGCAGCTGGACCACGTGGTGGCCACCTGCTTCCAGAAGAACGACAAGTTCCTCTACTCCATGCGAGAGGCCTTCGAGCACTTCATCAACCAGCGCCAGAACAAACCAGCGGAGCTCATCGGTGAGTGCACTTCCAGATCAGCTAGAGGAATGGTTGTTAACAAACAAACTCATCGCAACGGATCCCAGCTCAGTCAACTCTGCTAGAGACGCAGCCTAAAGCCCGGGCTCGTTGTTTGTTGCACCACAACTGCCACACGCTAATGTTCTGTATGTGTTGCAGCCAAGTTCGTGGACGTGAAGCTGCGCGCCGGCAACAAGGAGGCCACGGAGGAGGAGCTGGAGCGGCTGCTGGACAAGATCATGGTGCTGTTCCGCTTCATCCACGGCAAGGACGTGTTCGAGGCCTTCTACAAGAAGGACTTGGCCAAGAGGTGCGTGCTACTGTACCGTGCCACAGCACACACAACACAACACAACCGTCCACGCGACGGCAACGCAACAAGTAGGGTAGCGCACCTGCTCGGTTTCAAACCCCTCGCTTTCACGGATTATTTATGAATTTACTTTTCGAGGCATTCCTAAATACATAGCAACCATCTATATTTTCTGCCATTTCTATAAGAAACTCTTCATTTAAAGTGATTCAAAATAAATGCCAGCAAACATACAACACCACGACAGCGTCATTGTTGTTAGCCTTTAGTCAATTAAATCTGCGTAGAGAGAGTTCATTTCATATATATTAGAAGCAACGTAACAATACAAATGGATTTAAATAAAAATACCGTATTATCGGCCCCATAAAACAGTTCCACTTTTAGTTTAAGTTAGCGTTTTCGGGGTTCATAGTTGAATGAAATGAGCGTGTTGTATTGTAATGTGTTGGTGCAGATTGTTGGTGGGCAAGTCTGCGTCTGTGGACGCGGAGAAGTCCATGCTCAGCAAACTGAAGCAGGAGTGCGGCGGCGGCTTCACCTGCAAGCTGGAGGGCATGTTCAAGGACATGGAGCTCTCCAAGGACATCAACATCACCTACAAGCAGGTCGGTCCACTCCACACCACACCACACATCTGTCGTGTCGACCACATGCACCATGCATGCGATGCGACCGGTCAGCCACTGCACACTTGCACAGTGCACTCGGCGAGAGTAGCGAGACGTCCCGCTTATTGAGTTTCGACTCAATAACCGGCACGTTGGTTTTAGCCTCGGAGATTTCATTCGTCATACAAATAAACAGCAAGGTGTGACATTATTGTCGCCCTGCTAACCTGAATAGCACAACCTCAGAAAAAAATTTACTGAAAACATATACTTTTCACGCCACTGTTCGGAAAAGTGGTAAAAGAAGATCAAAATCCAAGCTGGAAAGTAAGCAATTGCTGTAGCACCTGAACTACCACTACTATAATTGCTATTTTACAGCTATGAAATGTCATAGTGTAAAGTAAAATCCAGTTATGTCATTGCATTCGACCCACCAATGAGAATCATTTAAAACATTAAAAGGTCTTTTTTTGGCACCACTTTTTCATTCTAAAATAAAATAAGGTTGTTTATCGAACCAGTTTACTTGTTTAAAAAAGAAACGTCAAAACCGTTTAACGGCCTCCTAGCCTAGTTGGTAGTGACTGCCTATGAAGCAGGAGGTCCCGGGTTCGAATCCTGGTCAGGGCATGTATTTGTGTGCTAATCACAGATATTTGTTCCTGAGTTATGGATGTTTTCTATGTATTTAAGTATTTATCTATATATATCTATTATATATATCGTCGCCTAGTACCCATACCCACAACACAAGCCTTATTGAGCTTACCGTGGGACTGGGTTGATTTGTGTAAGATTGTCCCATAATATTTATTTATTTATTTAAAACCATTCAGATCACCCTTAAGGCGTTATTGCCTTTTTAACCGTTTGTGGGTTTCTATCAAAAAGTGGGTAAGGAGTGACGCGGATTGAAGCAAACAACGTTAAAACGTTTCTTAAAAGTGAAAAAAAAAGTAAAAAATGTAGAGCGGGAAAAATACATATTGAATCGGATAATGTTAGACTGAAAAACAAGAAAGTTGTATTTATGCAGTAAAAATGAGTTCAATAAGTGTAGAAAATGTTATTAATACGCTGGCGCCCACCGAAATTCAAGAAACTGCACAGGCGGTCGCTAGAAATTTGTTACCAGTGAAATCGCGTCCTAAATAAGAAGGCCCATGAACAGTGATATTTTGTATACAATATAATATCCGACGAACTGTTCATATTATGGAAGGATGGCGAAAAGAAGCGTATATTTGCAGAAAGTTACATGCTTGTTTACTTTATCGTGCTTGCGAAAAGCATATGTGTCAGTGCACATGGAAAAGTACCTAGTTGGAGGTATTGAGTTATGCATAGTTCCAAAAAGTAGATTTAATTTGCTATCAATACAAAAAAGAATAATGACTGTAGGTGGAACCACTATTTTTGTATAAATTTTTGAATTTTCGACTTCCGAAATGCACAAGTTGAGAAAATTGCATTTAAAGTTTATAGTGGCAAAAAACACACTTCTACTTGGAAGTTACATAGTGAAGGGTATAATCATAATCTTTGGATGTTAAAGAATTATAATAAAGGTGAATTGTCTAAAAATACATGTTAATTATTCTGATTTCTTAGGTTGAACATGCCAGCCAGGGTGGAAGAAACACGAAAGTCTTAATTATACCCAATTCATAAAATAATGAGATTAAAACTGTTCGTTTCTCATCATAGTTACATATTCTATGGCATTTTGGGAAAATTGAATGAAAGAAAATTCCATAATCATAAAGAAATTTAATAATTACCGCATTTTTAACAATTGCAGAAAAGATCACTTATAATATTAAAAATCAACAAAATAATTTCTATATTCATGCGATATCACAAGATCCAAAGGTTTTTAGCGTGGTGTACCACAATGGTTTTAAAGCAGTTTTTTTTAACAATAAAGTTTAGTGACTCGGACGAAACTTTTGTATGGAAACGTACCTAACTAGGGTACCTTGTCACGACATTTACTAAACTTTAGTAACTTAAACTCGAAGATCACTGTTTTAGTACCTATAATGCAAGAAATAACTGTAACAAAATATTATTTAGGATAATTATAGCGGAAATTAAGTCATTATCTTACATAAATGGAGTAATACTAGAAAAATTAATAACTCAATTGTGTACATAACTGCACCTAATTTATGATTTATCAGTTTTTCAATCAATATTATAATACTAATTATATACGTCAAACAACTAAAATCACAGCTCAATTTTTCATTGACTAAATTCGAGATCAACAAATTATTATTAATACAGAAACACCTCGTGACGCGACCTTGGTGTGGTTTTAGTAGGAAAAATATACCTAATCGGTATTTTTATACAATATTTCATATTTCGATATTTCATACAAGAGTCATGCAAGTTGAATGTTTTCTTATATAAAACATTAAGTATTTTTTTAGGTTCATTAAATCATTTTGCTATAGACCGATCCTACCCTATCTTAGAAAGAGGTATTTGACTACCCGCGGTGGAAATATTGACAAAATTGTTCAAAATTTAAAGGCTTTTAAGACATGGCGTGACAAGGTACCCTGACTACTAAACTTTATAGTCGGAGAGATATACTAAAAAACATAATTTTACTGATATTCTTGTACACACGTGTTCCTTAGGATGTCAATAACCCAATTATAACACAAACCCATTTTGGCACTTTTTCACCAGCTTCCACAAAAACTCATGTAACTCGGTAACTAAATGTCGTGACTAGGTACCTTTCCAGATGCACTGACACATATGAACCTTCCATATACCTATAGTATCTATTAAAGTGTTTGTATTGTTATGCCAATTAATTTTTTATTTTATTTCCTCACAGTAGTCGTGAAAAGCACTATGTAATGTCTCGGCCGAAAGTGCTATAGGTGGACTCGTATCTTCGAGGGCCTCCCCTGGCGGGTCGGCCCTCGAACTAACTCGATCCACCTATGGCTTACTTTCCAGCCTCTACAACAATGTACTATTAAATTCAGTAGCTCGAGAGTTTCATTTTGAATATCATTTTATTTTGTGACACGCTTTTTGCTAAGAGGGCAGCATAGCAAAGCAACAATATACAGGATGTTTGGCAGAGGGTTGGACAAAAAAAACAGCAGAAAGGTGGGGCCATGCTACTTACTTAGCCCTATAAATTGGGCCTAGGCCCCAAGGTTTAGGAAAAAAAATTGTCCATAGCTCTTACGTAAGTTTTTGATAGTCTCCGGCTAAACAAAATTAGCAAGTAAATCTCGTTATTGAATAAAAATGTATGCATGTAGCATATCGGTGGAAAGGGCAAAAGCTGGGGATATTTTCCTGAAATTAGAACTGCCCGATGTCTTTTAGTTTTTTTATGCAATTCAAAGTTAGACATTAGGAATTTATTTTATTTCTACTACCACGCATACGACACAATTTGCAGCACATTGTTTCGCAGAACATTACTTTGGCTGAGTTTGATTTAGCATCATTTTATGTATCATAAATATCATAATAATCCTATAGCATACTAAAATTACAATAGCAGAACTATTTTCTGCTATTGTAGAATGCCTGCCTTCTATGCAAATTGGCATAATACTCGTAGAATTGTTAGGTATCTTGTGCTTCCAACACACCCGACTCGCTATCAAAAAGAAAATAGGTACAGTTGCAGAGGCACCGTTAGGTACGACGACCAGCGAAGCGAGGAGGAGTGTTAGGTATCTTGCGCTTCCAACACACCCGACTATAGGTACAGTTGCAGAGGCACCGTTAGGTACGACGACCAGCGAAGCGAGGAGGAGTGTTAGGTATCTTGCGTTCCCAACACACCCGACTATAGGTACAGTTGCAGAGGCACCGTTAGGTACGACGACCAGCGAAGCGAGGAGGAGTGTTAGGTATCTTGCGCTTCCAACACACCCGACTATAGGTACAGTTGCAGAGGCACCGTTAGGTACGACGACCAGCGAAGCGAGGAGGAGTGTTAGGTATCTTGCGCTTCCAACACACCGGACTATAGGTACAGTTGCAGAGGCACCGTTAGGTACGACGACCAGCGAAGCGAGGAGGAGTGTTAGGTATCTTGCGCTTCCAACACACCCGACTATAGGTACAGTTGCAGAGGCACCGTTAGGTACGACGACCAGCGAAGCGAGGAGGAGTGTTAGGTATCTTGCGCTTCCAACACACCCGACTATAGGTACAGTTGCAGAGGCACCGTTAGGTACGACGACCAGCGAAGCGAGGAGGAGTGTTAGGTATCTTGCGTTCCCAACACACCCGACTATAGGTACAGTTGCAGAGGCACCGTTAGGTACGACGACCAGCGAAGCGAGGAGGAGTGTTAGGTATCTTGCGCTTCCAACACACCCGACTATAGGTACAGTTGCAGAGGCACCGTTAGGTACGACGACCAGCGAAGCGAGGAGGAGTGTTAGGTATCTTGCGCTTCCAACACACCGGACTATAGGTACAGTTGCAGAGGCACCGTTAGGTACGACGACCAGCGAAGCGAGGAGGAGTGTTAGGTATCTTGCGCTTCCAACACACCCGACTATAGGTACAGTTGCAGAGGCACCGTTAGGTACGACGACCAGCGAAGCGAGGAGGAGTGTTAGGTATCTTGCGTTCCCAACACACCCGACTCGCTATCAAAAAATAAATAGGAAGAATTATTACGAACTTTATGCCGCCTAAACGGCCTAAATATTATGCAAAAAACATTATGCCAATATAAGATTCGATATTACAACAATCTGCGAAATGATTTATGCCAAAGCAAGTATGCTTTGGCAGAGTACTGCGTAAGGTATTTGAGCCAATATATTTCAAAAAAGTTTCTGCAAGACAATAGTGAACCTATTCGAATAGTACACACAGATTATTCGAATATCAAAATAAAGCAAATATTCGCATATTCTATTTGGAAGCCCTAACTTATACTCACAGATCTGTATCTAGGGGATCCGACATGTAAAAATCAAATATGTTCGTCTCGTTTTATCTCAGCACTATATTCATAAGCAAAAAGAGATGACGAATATTTCCGTAAAAACCAAATGCGGCCGAAAAATCCGCCATATTGTACGCTCATGACGTAATCTTCTGTCAGTTGAGTGGTAATTTTAGGGTTGTACTCTATTTATCGAAATTGATATCGATCTGTTATTAATGCCTACTACCATTTTCTTGTTTCATTATGCTACCCAGCTTAAAATCCACACGAATTATTTATCTAAATAATAATTATTTCCTGATAAGTACCTATTCAAAAAAACTGGCAATTTCTGGGGAGTCTTTTTTTTATACTACGACGGCAGCAAACAAGCATACGGCCCGCCTGATGGTAAGCAGTTACCGTAGCCCATGGACGCCTGCAACTCCATGAGTCTCTGTCCATGTTGTCAAATCCCTACTTGAAATAGTAGCGTCTGCCTTGGCAATTGTATTTAACAAAAGTGTTGACTGCGGTGAGGCCTTGCTCACTAACGATATCGATTTATCGACAAAACCTAATCACAGGAAAATCTTCCTGGAAGCACTATAAACCGCCATGTTGTGCGCTCGAGTGACGCGCATTTTTCGTTGATATGCCGCTTCCATATCATTCCTTTTTCATTGCTTATGCTACTCAGTTTGGTTTATGGTACAGTCAGCAGCAGAAGTAGCTAAGCGAGCGAGCTGTTCAAAAAGATCTTGACACATTTTTCTATTCTTGACAACAAATTCGCTCGCAACAAGCTTATTGGAACACCTTGGCCGCGCAGCTACTTGTGTTGCTGAGTGTGTGTGTGGTGTGTTGGCAGCACCTGGCGGGCGCGGCGCCGACGCCGGCGGACGGGGGCGGGCTGGAGCTGTCGGTGCACATCCTCACCATGGGCTTCTGGCCCACGTACGGCGCCGCCGACGCCAGGCTCCCCGCCGCCCTCACGCGCCAGCAGGACCACTTCACCAAGTTCTACCTCGGCAAGCACTCCGGCCGCAAGCTCACGTGGCAGCCCATGCTGGGCCACTGCGTGCTGCGGGCGCACTTCGCACAGGTACTGCAGCTGTCCGTGACATCCTCACCATGGGCTTCTGGCCCACGTACGGCGCCGCCGACGCCAGGCTCCCCGCCGCCCTCACGCGCCAGCAGGACCACTTCACCAAGTTCTACCTCGGCAAGCACTCCGGCCGCAAGCTCACGTGGCAGCCCATGCTGGGCCACTGCGTGCTGCGGGCGCACTTCGCACAGGTACTGCAGCTGTCCGTGACATCCTCACCATGGGCTTCTGGCCCACGTACGGCGCCGCCGACGCCAGGCTCCCCGCCGCCCTCACGCGCCAGCAGGACCACTTCACCAAGTTCTACCTCGGCAAGCACTCCGGCCGCAAGCTCACGTGGCAGCCCATGCTGGGCCACTGCGTGCTGCGGGCGCACTTCGCACAGGTACTGCAGCTGTCCGTGACATTACAACCTTGAGACAATTCTAAAGGTACATGCGAGTGCGCATGTTAGCCTTCCCGACTCCACGACTCTCCGTCTTGTGTTAAGTCAGCTTAGGGAGATGGCGCTGTAATTAAATTAAGTTTTTAATTTAATGTATTAAATGTTCTTTTTTTATTTAGTGGAAAATACCACAAATTCGAAGCAACTGGAACAAGTAACTTGTGCACTCGGAACTGCAGAAACAATAACAAATAACTTGTTCATTAAATAGACATTTACGCGTAATTACATGGTCCGTAACTTGTGAAATGAAGTGAACGGTAAGAAACTTTTATAAGCACCTACTGAAGCGATAACAAGCAACTTTATATAAGGGCGAATCAACTTTTTAATGTTGTTTACTCTGTCCCCGTTGTCTGAGGGACATCCTCATACTATTTCATAGAAAATCTTTGGTTGTCCAAGGGACGTAACCATAGCAACCAGGCGCTTTAAAAAGTTGATTGACTCATAAGAACGCTGTTAAGGCTGAAGCGGTTTGTTCGCAGGGCAACAAGGAGCTGCAGGTGTCGCTGTTCCAGGCTCTGGTGCTGCTGCTCTTCAACGAGGGCGACAACTTGGCTTTCGACGAGATCAAAACGGCTACCAATATTGAAGTAAGTGTATACATACATATACACACATACACACACATTACATTTGTTACATTATATTTGTTTGTATATGCAACAAAACGTCAGTAATTTTTAAATTAAAAACAATTTTAGAGTTATCGGCTACATACATTAATAGAGTTGTTTTAAAAACGCTATGTAAATGTTGGTCCTTTTTTCTGGTTTTGTTTTGTTCTGATGCAATCGGTCTCACATACCCATTTGGTCGCCATTAAAATAGGATACATTGAAATTATAAAAATATAGTGAGCAACGTCCGAATTTCAGGAAGGCGAGCTGCGGAGGACGCTGCAGTCCCTCGCGTGCGGGAAGGCGCGCGTGCTGACCAAGGCGCCGCGCGGGAAGGAGGTCCGCGACGACGACCACTTCGCCTTCAACCACGACTTCACCAACAAGCTGTTCCGCATCAAGATCAACCAGATACAGATGAAGGAGACCGTGAGCTGACCACACTCTACTTCTACTTCTACGATATCAACACTAGCGGCCCCAACATGGCTCCCTGGGGCACGCCGAGGCTAACAGTCACTTCTTTACACCGAATTAAATAATGATAAATAGTCTTATATGTCTAGTTCCACAAAAAGCTTGTGAAGAAATCATACAAGTCATGTTATCTGAAAACTGACAGTATTTTTGAACGTTGAGTTCCATAGTTTCATGTTCACACAATCAAAAGCTTGCGGCTGTGACTTGCCGACGACAAAACAAAAACGTGCTCTAAAATGGTTAGTCACTTTTGTATGTGGAATTGTGGATACACTATGAGCAGATTCATAAATAATGAACAATCCTGGTATAATTCATTTCAATTCAAATAGTACTGTGCGTGGGGTGGGACAGATGAAAATTTTACATTTCATGCAAACAATGTTACAAAATAATTAATAATCAACCAGTATACTAAAAAATTGTGGGATTCAATTAAATTATTTTTAAACAACAATAAAGTTAATACTACGACTTTTTGATACAATGTTTTGCAACTTTCAATACATGTTAAATATATTATGAACAAAACAATTAAATCGCCAATGCACCCCACATGTGGAATGAAACATCAGTAGTGCTTGACAGTGACTGAATCGCGCAATCCAATTTAAAAGACCGCCTCACTCAACAATTTTAGTCTATACACTCTATCTTTGTCCGATTACGATTTCCTTGCACACTTAATCGATGCTTAATCGAAAAAATAATGTTTTATTGATTAGCCTCTTCACTAAATTTGTGAAATGGCATGTGTCCCACGCACAATCCTATTTGAAAAATACAATTAAGGTATTTATTTGTATGTTAATAACGGAAATATATTCTTGCGTAGTACAGTACCCACAATAGTTACACAGGTCTTATTGAGCTTAGTGTGTCCCATAATATATGTTTTATACTCGGTGTCTGTAATACTTGAATTGAGATTGTGGTGGCGGAACTACTAGCGCATACTTTTCGATAGAGCTTGTATGGTCGCATATTGTAGCATCCATAACATAACAATGACAGCGCGGAGTTCCATACAATATTGTGGCACTGTTGCCGGGCGCCGCCGGCACATCCACCGGGAGATCGAACGTTACGAGATTATATACAAGCAGCAGGTTGTGCACGGCATTCCAACAACTCTATTCTTACCGGCTTGCTTAAGCACTCGTAGAAAAACTATTGTGTGCAACGGTACATAATTAGGTCTTAAAATTCTCGGGTCTGGTTTTACAAAATTCGGCTTCGCCTCATTTTGTAACTTCGACCCTCGAATCTTAAGAACCCTTATTATGTAACTGTTGCACAAAATAATATTAATGACTTGATTTGCAGAGCGAGGAGCAGAAGGCGACGGAGGAGCGCGTGTTCCAGGACCGGCAGTACCAGATCGACGCGGCCATCGTGCGCGTCATGAAGATGCGCAAGGCTCTCTCGCACAACCTGCTCATCTCCGAGCTCTACAACCAGCTCAAGTTCCCCGTCAAGGTACTAGAGTAGTTCCAGCAGTACCAGTACCAGGACCGGCAGTACCAGATCGACGCGGCCATCGTGCACGTCATGAAGATGCGCAAGGCTCTCTCGCACAACCTGCTCATCTCCGAGCTCTACAACCAGCTCAAGTTCCCCGTCAAGGTACTAGAGTAGTTCCAGCAGTACCAGTACCAGGACCGGCAGTACCAGATCGACGCGGCCATCGTGCGCGTCATGAAGATGCGCAAGGCTCTCTCGCACAACCTGCTCATCTCCGAGCTCTACAACCAGCTCAAGTTCCCCGTCAAGGTACTAGAGTAGTTCCAGCAGTACCAGTACCAGGACCGGCAGTACCAGATCGACGCGGCCATCGTGCGCGTCATGAAGATGCGCAAGGCTCTCTCGCACAACCTGCTCATCTCCGAGCTCTACAACCAGCTCAAGTTCCCCGTCAAGGTACTAGAGTAGTTCCAGCAGTACCAGTACCAGGACGGGCAGTACCAGATCGACGCGGCCATCGTGCGCGTCATGAAGATGCGCAAGGCTCTCTCGCACAACCTGCTCATCTCCGAGCTCTACAACCAGCTCAAGTTCCCCGTCAAGGTACTAGAGTAGTTCCAGCAGTACCAGTACCAGGACCGGCAGTACCAGATCGACGCGGCCATCGTGCGCGTCATGAAGATGCGCAAGGCTCTCTCGCACAACCTGCTCATCTCCGAGCTCTACAACCAGCTCAAGTTCCCCGTCAAGGTACTAGAGTAGTTCCAGCAGTACCAGTACCAGGACCGGCAGTACCAGATCGACGCGGCCATCGTGCGCGTCATGAAGATGCGCAAGGCTCTCTCGCACAACCTGCTCATCTCCGAGCTCTACAACCAGCTCAAGTTCCCCGTCAAGGTACTAGAGTAGTTCCAGCAGTACCAGTACCAGGACGGGCAGTACCAGATCGACGCGGCCATCGTGCGCGTCATGAAGATGCTTTTAATACGGTGTGCGGTTCTGCGGTTCACAAAAAAATCTATAAAATGATCTTGCTTTTGACCATTTCTTTAGCTCTTTGAGTCATTGTTAATATTTTAACAATAGTTCCGGTTTGTCTTTTGGTGAATCAAAATGTAACAGTGATGATTTGTTTTGGCAGCCCGCCGACCTGAAGAAACGCATCGAGTCTCTCATCGACCGCGACTACATGGAGCGCGACAAGGACAACCCCAACCAGTACAACTACGTCGCGTAGGCTCCACCTCCTCCCCTCCCCACCCTCCCCTCCCCTCCCCTCCCCTCCCCTCACAACACACTTATTTATTTGTAATTATTTACAAGCGCGGCGGGTGAAGAGTAATGAATTGACGAAACAGGTTCCGTACGTACGCGACCTTTTCAATATGATCAGGATGACTATACTATACACGGTGTTTATAAAACCCTTAGCATACACATACAATATTGGTCACGTAGTTTGGGTACGTTCCCTAAGTAGTGAATAGGCAGGCCACACTGAACAATTTCTACTCTGCGATCGATCCCAAAATCGTAAAAATATTGCCTACTTTTAACAAGTGGGCTTACAACAAGTCGATGCTTTCTATAGTTAGTACTAACATCATCTTTATGATACGGGAGTTATTTCCAGTGAAAGTTGATCAGTATGACCGATACAATTATCCCCAAAGTTTGCTAATGCTTGTAAACATCCTGTATTTATAACCTGATAGATATTTATATAAAGATTATACACGAACTATCCACGACAGTTTGTCATTCGACCAATGATAATGCAATTAATAATACGAGAGACAGTTGCAACCTTTACAAACCAACAATTGTTGTTGTTGGTTGATGACCCAACTGTACATAATGATTAGCTCGTTTATATGTCACTTTATAGGAAGAAAGAAAATATATGTAACACGGCGCGGCGGTCGCGGTACTATAAAACTGTCCAATTGTGTGCTAGGTAATGTAATGTTGTCTCTGAATCAATTAGTTATAACCAACTCGGATATCATTTGGTATACCACGATTTATTATTCAATTAGATTTTGACTTCTTGGGATGGATTTAAGAAATCAAAATCCAATACCTGAACACAAAATTAGGCAGTCACTTATTAGTACGGTTTGTCCGTGCGGGAACATTGTTCACTCGCACTTCGTCGTGTCTCGAGCGCGACACACAGCGTGTCGTGTGTGTGGACACTGTCGTGTCGACGGTGACTCGAGGTGTGAAGGAGCCGCCGCTTGACTGGCTCTGCACCCTGCGTTCCCTGCACTCCCTGCCCTCCCTGCACCCCCTGCACTCCCTGCACCGTGCACTCCCTGCACCGTGCACTCCCTGCAGCCGACCCGCGCTCCCAGGGAGCGGCGAGACGAGTGACGAGGCTTGTGATTCTTGACAGAGAAAATGTGCTTTTCTCTAGTGATGTAAAATTTAATAATATACGGAATACGATTTGTTTTCGTTGTTTTATTTAGTTAGGTCATTCACTTACGAGTAATTCACCCAAAACATTCGTATCAGATAATTAATGTACGAGATTAAATGACAGATATGATAAAATGTTATAAATCATCAAGAAGTTAGCATTACCTACCAAATCCATACTAATATTATATTATAAATGCTAAAATGTCTGTCTGTTACCTCTCCGCGATTAAATAGCAACTCGTTGAGTTCGGGGCATTATAAAGCGGGCAAATTTTTTATGAAAAGTTTATGTTCATATCACAAAATAGGGAAGCCGATGGAGAGTAAAACCCATGACTTGTAATAAGGCAATAACTGTAGATTGTTTATATTGGTATTTCAATTAAAAATTATAGTTAATGGGGGAGTTATGGCGTTGGGCAATGTTAAGTAGTTATATAGCAACCAGCACAGATCTAGGATAGCGCCATTTTTAGCAACCTGGTTGTTCTGTGGCAACCAGTGATACCCAACTTTGCCCACGACCAAAAAAGGCTTAGGGTTGTCACCTTTGTGTTTTTTTTATTTGTTAATTAAATTAAATTGTTAACGAAAACCATAGTATTCAATCTATCCATTATTACAAATGATAATGTGCCAAGCATTACTATGATTTGCTCGTTATCATTTTTTTCTATTAGAAAATTAGAAATATTAAAAATAAACTCATTAAACCATATTTTATTTAAGCACTGTATTGAATGCCTAGAAAATAATTGCATGACTAAATTGAAGAAATTTACTCACAAGTGACAACAACTTTAGAAATGCTTGGGTGCGCCTTGTAAAATATTTCTATTCTATTTCCTTGTATGGAAAAGAGTGAAAACAGGTACCTAACATTGCCCACCTGAATTTAACAAAAGTTTACGTACCTACTTATCTATATAATATGTACACCATATTAAGAAACTTTAATATCCCTAAGAAGTTAGTGGACGTAATTGAGGTTGCCACCAGAGAAAGCAAAATGAGGGTTAGGGCTAATGGCTGGCTAACGGAAGAATTTGCGGTAATAACAGGACTCAAGCAGGGCGATGCCCTTTCACCTATGCTTTTCAATTTAGTCTTAGAATATGTTGTCAGAAAAGTACTTGCACTGGATATTGGAGTGCAATTGAACGGCAAGCATACGGTGATAGGGTACGCGGACGATCTGGCCTTGTTAGGAGAATCCAAACAGGAGGTGGTTGAATCTGCACGTGTTTTGGAGGCAGAAGCGAAGACGGTGGGCCTAAGTGTTAGCCAGGAAAAGTCGGAGTATTTCCACATGAAACGTTATAAAAACAAGCGCGCTAAAAGGGAAGACCTTCATATTGGGGATACCGTCTATAAAGGGGTGGCCAAATTTAAATACTTAGGCTGCACCGTGACCGACACTAACACGCGTGAGGAGGAAATAGACGTCCGGATACAAAACGCCTTGCGATGTAGCGCTGCCCTTCATAAAGTGTTAGTGTCCAAGCTCCTAAGAAACGACACGAAGATACGTATCTACAAGACGGTCATACGACCGATACTTATGTACGGGTGTGAGACTTGGACACTAACACTTAAAGAAGAAAATAAACTTTTGGTGGCGGAAAGGCGAATTCTGCGGAAGATCTTGGGTCCAGTTAGGATGGAAGACGGTAGTGTTAGGGTCCGTAAGAACGCCGAAATTGAGGAGATAGTGGCTGCACCCAATATTATCGGCGAGACGAAAGCACACCGGCTCCGTTGGCTCGGCCACGTTGTTAGGATGGATGAGGATCGCGGTGCTAAGCTGGCTTACCTGGGTCGCGTAGCGGGACGCTGGCCGTCCAAGGTACCGCTGGGGCGATGCTGTGGAATCAGACCTGCGCGATCTCCAAGCTGTTGACTGGTGGGAGACTGCGCTAAATCGAGACAACTGGCGTAAACTCGTGTCGGAGGCCAGGACTCACTTTGGGTCGGTGCGCCAATGAGTACCTACTTATCGCGTAGTAGACAGGGAACGATAGGATTACCCAAAACCTCTCTGTGATTTTTGTTTCAATGCCTTAAGAGTTGTATACGTGGGCAATGTTGGGCACAACCCGACATAACTTTACCCGCTTTCAAAATCGCCAGAAACGTGGATAAACTGATGATTAAAAAATTATTTTGTTAAAAAATTGGATGCGTATGATCTCTATGGACGTGGTGGTCTAAAAACAAGAATATGATATCATACAATTTTTTTGAGAATTTCGTGTTTTTCCGAAAAAAAACGGGCAAAGTTGGGCATTTCACGGTAAGTATTAAGTACTATTATACAGGGCGGTCCAAAGCTTGACGTTCAAAAATTTTTTTTAGATTCTCCACATCAAGGACTATCAGAATATACCCCATGTATGTTAGCCGATTTTTTATAGTTCAGGAGCTATGGTTTTTTTTTTGTCAAAAATTCTGGTATGATGCTTTTTAACTATACCAAAAGATTTCTTTTGTAACATTAAGCTTGCCTAAGGAGCAGCCGTCAGTAAAAAAAAATATTTACTTATCAATTTCGCAACTTATTCCGGCTGATGATGATGATGATTTTTTTACTGACGGCTGCTCCTTAGGCAAGCTTAATGTTACAAAAGAAATCTCTTGAAGAATACGATTAGTTTTTTTTTATAAATAAAAAGCATCATACCAGAATTTTTGACAAAAAAAAATCATAGCTCCTGAACTATAAAAAATCGGCTAACATACATGGGGTATATTCTGATAGTCCTTGATGTGGAGAATCTAAAAAAAATTTTTGAACGTCAAGCTTTGGACCGCCCTGTATATAATTTATACTACGCTTTATTATGGGTCCCTGACTCCAATAAACACCCAGCCAGTGACCTATAAAGCGTCCCTACAGGGACTTCCCTTCGGGGAAGACCACCGCTGACCAGAATATTGAAACATTAATTTTGCTTGTTGATTACGAGTTACGACCTACTTCATGCACTAGGTTAGTTAGGTATATACTTACCTACTAAGCTTATCAAGCGCAGAATAATTCTCTTGCGGGGTTTTAATTAAATAACGACCGAATGTGAATGAATCACAGTTATGTATGAGATCATTTTAAAACATTTAAGTTGATATTTTAAAACATTTAAGTGAATATACAGGGTGGATTTTCTTTTTGGGTCAGTGAGGGCAGCTACCAGATCCCATGCTGCTACGTGAAAATGGTCTTAGAAGATCTTCCCTCTATTTCAAATTAATGAAGGATTGCATTTACAGAATTTGGAAAAAACATACAGGGTGCGAGAAAAAGGTCATTTAATTTGCCAAACTTTTTTTTGATGCCATTTGATCCCATTCCTATCTAAGATCAAAAGCTTGTATGGGACGCAAATCGATGTACAGTTTAGCCGTTTGGTACACACATACTAGAGGTAAATACAACATTTTTGACCCGCAGTTTTTTTTAAAAATCCGTTAGGATGAGGATATAAAAATAAGTTTTTTTTTCAAAAAAATCATTTTTGTGATTAGCTTTTATTGCTGATTGTACTCTCTTATATGAAATCCCTATCTGATCACCAAGACGATTGCAACAAGCCCAAACACGACCGGATAATGTGGAGTAGTTGAGGAGTTCCTATGCCACCTTCCAGATCCGTCATGAGATCAGCTCATCATCGGATACTATCTAGAGACAAAATACTTGTCAAAACAAATCATATACGAGCCCAAACTCGACGGGTTTATGTCGTTTTATTACACAGTTCCTATGGCCACCTTCCAGCCCCATCACCAGACCCTGGATACAATCTAAAGATAAATTATTCGTCAAGACGAACCAAACGAGCCCAAATTCGATGGGGTTGCATCGTTTCATTACAGAGTTCCTGTGGCCACCTTCCAGCTCCATCATCAGATCAGCTTCAGGTCATCATAATATTGTATCGTCACGCGATATACATATGCGTGCAAAATTTCAGCTCAATCGGAAACCGGGAAGCGGGTGAAATTTAACTTGCAAGATTTGATTACAGACAACCCAGGGACAACTAAATGAAAGCTTACCTTCCAGCTCCATCATCACATGAGCTCCATGTCATCATAATATTGCATTGTCACGCGATTTACATATGCGTGCAAAATTTCAGCTCAATCGGAAACCGGGAAGCGGGTGAAATTTAACTTGCAAGATTTGATTACATACAACGGGCCAGGTCAATATAATAAAAGCTTATAACTAAATATACCACATCATTAGATTTCAGCCATTTGTTTTTAATTAAAACAAAAATAATTTTCAAGACATACCAAGTTTGATCTCCTCCAGATACGATATGGCTGATTTTTTTTTGTACAATGTATCACAAAATGATAAGTGGAGTTCTACTTGAGTTCTACTTCAGTACATTTTGTACTGCTTTACTTGATAATATTGAAAAAAAAAAATACTAAATGAAATTAATAAAAATTCCCATACAAAAAAGTGATGAATCAGCATTCAGCACCCTCTTCCTATAGGATTATTTTTAAGAACTGCGAATCAAAAATTTAGTTTTCACCTCTAGTATGCGTGTGCCAAATGGCTAAACTGCACATCGATTTGCGGTATTTCTGTAATATTAGGCTCGTACATCGTCCACTATTAATTTGAGAACCTTTTCCTTTTGAAAGTTTTGAAATCTTGAAGTCAGTTACCTAAATCTTAAAATATTCATTACGTCATACCATAACCACAGTTTTAAACTTTAAAGCGTCGCCCGTATTGGATTTACACAGTACACGTAGTCTCCTCGAGAACACCAAGTCGGGTTTTTACACGACAGCAATGTGGCCACATCAATAAAAGAAAATACGCTTAAATACTGGCAACTTTATATTCCATAGCTGCGGGACTTCCTTCTTTTTAGGTAAAACAAAGTAAATGCTGCAAGTGGACAACTTTGGAACCAAGGCGGTCGCTTGTATTAGTTGTATTACGCGCGACACTGGCGCCGTGTTTGCACGCAAACACTGCGTGGCACGCTACTTTACTCCGGTTTATCAATGATAGACGTTAAGGGTTTGGGAGAAGGTACACATTGTCATGAAACGGTTTTGAGATAAGGTAGGTAAGTACTTCAAATCTGTATATATCGCTTATGCCATGCGTCTGCGTCCGGTCAGTGGTAGCATTGTTTGTTAGAGACGTTAGGACGTTACAGTCCAGTCCAGTTAGTGAACCCAGTTTATTAATGTGACTATTCTGTGTGATTAAAACAATTTTGGTAAAAATAAATTCATTTGCCTTCTGTTACACTTATTATATAGTTTAATTATATTGTGTCTAATCTAAGTGACGAGTCTAAGTATTTGGCGAGAAAAGTACGGTGTCATAAGTAGGTACGAGCACGCTCCGAGTACATACGCAGCTGCAACGCAACCATGCCAACTTTGTTAACAGGTAGGTGGGTGTGGCATAATAGGCTCGATGAATTTATTTCATGCATGGTATATCAATCGATTTGTTTTGTTGTGAGGATCAAATGTCAATATGGGGCCAATTGCCTTAAATCAACATAAAAGACAGAAAAATTATGAAATTGCTATTTTTACAGTGATATGTTGCGTTTATGTATATGGTTGCTATACAATTTATTTAACAAACATGCTTATGTTAAAAATCGAATAGTATAATTGATTATTTAAAGGTTCTAGCCGCAATCCTATAGTGAAACTGCCCCTGGCTGAAATCTATACCTTTATTAGAAGCGTTAATTGGTATTATTATAAGATATCATTTTACAATATTTCAAGCCTGGATTCACCTTGGTTTGGATAAAAATAAAAATAAAAAAAATCTTTTTTAATATTTACTAAGGGCTAAATTTTTTTTTTGTTTAATATATTTTTTTATTATTTACAAGAGGGCGGCAACCTCAATTTTTATGTATTTAATGCACAATACAATATTGTATGAAATATATTTTTTTCATAAAAATCCATTTGGGGCAACAAGGTAAAAATGTCTTACAAATGCAGGCCATTCGACTTAAGGCGTCTGTAGGTTAATTTAATACACATTGGGCCAACGTACTTGGCTCACTGTGTACTTTCGCCTTTACAACCATTTTAGTGCCCCTTGTATACAGAAAGAAACCCCCTCTTATTTACAAATAATAAAAAAAATTAAAACAAAGAAAAAATTTTTTGGGCCTTTGTAAATAAGTTAGAACCTTGATTTTTTTTATTTTAAAAGTATTGCTATTAGTACCATATACAGGGTGGAAAGATAAGTCGGGCCCTGGAGGGAAACTACCTTAAAACGTTGAGATAGCTCAATTAACTGAAAGGAAACATTCTTTTATTTTTTTAAAGAGACATATCTGCATTTACAAATTTTCGAGAAAATGTACAATTCACAAAAAAGCTACTCATTTTGTAATTTTTGACAAAAACAATTTTTATGACAAACGATCCTATTTCCAACAAGAATACAAACTTCTTAATACCAACCAAATTTACGGCACAAGAGAAGTTATAAATAATGAAAAAAGAAAAATCATACAATTTTAGTATCGAAAAAAGGGAAAATTAGAAAAAAATCTGTGAATGCAGTTTTACTTTTTAGGAAAAATAAAGGAATGTTTCCTTTCAGTGTATTGAGCTATCTCAACGTTTTAAGGTAGTTTCCCTCCAGGGCCCGACTTATCTTTCCACCCTGTATAATCCGAATTGCAAAGAAATCTAACCATTAGTTTAGCTTAGAAAAATGAAAAAGATTTTTTATTTTTATCCAAACCAAGGGGAATCCAGGCTTGAAATATTGTAAAATGATATCTTATAATAAGACCGCATAACGCTTCTAAGAAAGGTATGCAATTCAGCCAGGGGCAGTTTCACTATAGGATTGCAGCTAGACCCTTTCGTACTTTAAATAATCGAAAAATTTCGAAATTTTGAGGCCTGTGATATCTTTGAACCATTTCAATAGATTTTATTAATGTTTACTCTATTTGGATATTTTGATCATTTTGCATCCTATCAACTAAATTTTATTGCATAATTCAACTTGTGTCATCATCCCTTTGACATTTGATCATGCAGTAGGTATAGAGACTGTAAATAAATTGGGAAGGCACTCACATTCGTTTTATGCGATAAGACCGCCTGTTGTTTACCTCTAGTTAAATTTTATATTTTTTTTTCTGTACTGGTTTTGTTTTTGAGGTGTTCATGACGTCGGTAACTGAATGGATATATATCGTAAACGACAATGTCCACCTCCTCAATATTTTAAAAGCGACTACATACAATCTCGCTTAGGTCCCCACTAGGCCCCATTCGCTCAGGCGCGGTCCCAAGGGGGGGGGGGGGGTCACAGGGGACATGACCCCCCCTCCCAAATCATACGTGTCAAATTGAAAAAAGACCCACTCAAAAATTGAGAAATTTTTTTTTTGCTTAAGTGACCTCCCCCAAAATTTCAGGCTGCGACCGCGCCTGCATTCGCTTAGGTCCCCTAGGGAGTCGGATACTTGCTGCTTTAACGCGATGATAAAATTAGGGATTGCAGTACCGGTACTGTTTCGTAGAACCGGGATTTTCGGTACTAGCCAATAATGGAACCGGGATTTCTCGGTAATTTCGGTACTTTCGGGAAAAATCTTCTATAACCTCTGACGTTGATTTCGGTCGTAAAAATTTCATCGCGTAATGTTTTAAATAAGCTACCTGGCGCTGAGGGCAGCCACCGGATCCCGTGCTGCTATGCGATAATGGCGAAAAGTTTGTCAAAAATGACCTTTTTCTCGCACCCTGAATGTTTTTTCCAAAATCTGTTAACGCAAATCTTCATAAATTTGATATCGAGGGAAGGTCTTCTAAGGCCATTATCGCGTAGCAGCACGCTATCTGGTAGCTGCCCTCAGCGCGCCAGGTAGCTTGACGCCTGGCGGGCGACCGCTGTGACCACGGCCGCCGGTTGGACGGCCCGCGTTTATTTAAAACACTAGCTTTTGCCCGCGACTTCGTCTGCGTGGAATTAGTAACCCCCCGTTAAATAATGAATTCTGGATATCAACTATTCTATATGCTCTGGGGAAAAACTATCTCCAGCGTTCAACGGTTATTCATTCCCCATACAAACTTTCAACCCCGTTTTTATCCCCTAAAGGGTTGATTTTCGGGATACCTATGAACTATAGTATATTATTTCCGGGACTCAAACTATCTGTGTACCAAGTTTCATCTTAATCGTCGGTTCAGCGGTTAATAATTCGCCATACAAACTTCCAACCCCCTTTTCACCCCCTCTAGGATTGATTATTGGAATGAAAACTATCCTATGTCGTTTCCCGGGACTAAAATTGTCTCCATACTAATTTTCATCAAAATTGGTTCAGCGGTTAAAAATTCTCCATACAAACTTTCAACCCCCTTTTCACCCCCTCCAGGGTTGATTTTCGGGATGAAAACTATCCTATGTCCTTTCCCGTAACTCGAGCTATTTCTATATAAAATTTCATCAAAATCCGTTCAGCCGTTTTCACGTGATGCGCGGTCAAATAAACAGACAAACAGATAAACAGACAAACAGATAAACAGACAAAAATTCTAAAAACTGTTGGAACGCGTTCTGTTATCGATTCTAAGTATCCCCAGCCAATTTTTTTTCGAATATCTTCCATGTACAGACTTTCGACCCTCATCAGCTTTATTATATGTATAGATAGATAGATGTATAGATAGATAGAAGAAGATTACGCGATGAAATATTTGAACTTCGAAGAATAAATGAACCCAAAAAAGGTATAAAATGTTTTTCCCGAAAATCCCGAAAGTACCAGGATTTTTATTTTCCAGTCCCGGTTCTTTACACGACTCGAAATCACGGGAATTCCCGGTATTTTCGGTTCCGGTATTTCCCGGGAGCAAACCGTAGATAAAATAACGTGCCGCTGCCGCTGCCGCTGCTGTCCGCTGTCCACTGAAAACTACCACACATAGACACACAGTTACATACTTATTCGTAATCCTAATTAGTTATTGTTGTGCGTACCTACTCAGTCACGTATTGACAAATATGTAGGTAGGTACGAATAACATAATGTTGCAGCTGTACTGTACATAGTGGTGGGTGACCGAGGCGTGCCACGTTTGTGCTTGCATCACTAAAGCGGGGTTTTAACTCATAGCTGTCATTTTATATAGGTCAACGCTTTATTTGTACATAGGAGAATTCATTCGAGCAATATTTTAATATGCTGCGCTCACGCTCATGACAGACGCTGACTCGGGTTTGAGGTGCGCAACGACACCGCTGGGCTCTGACGCCGACGCCCATCCAATGCGAGAAACGAAGCCGCTTGCTGCCGACACCTCCGCCGACACCTCCGCCGACACCTCCGCCGACACCGCCGCCGACACCTCCGCCGACACCTCCGCCGCCAACACCGCCGACACCGCCGCCGACACCGCCGCCGACACCTCCGCCGACACCTCCGCCGACACATCCGCCGACACCGCCGCCGCCAACACCGCTGACACCGCCGCCGATACCGCCGCCGACGCCACTGCCGACGCAGCACCGGGGCACGAGCCAAACTCGCTCGACACCGACAACCGGATCCGTGACAACAATGATACCAATGGTTATTAGCTATTCAAAAAGTACCTAATTCTATAACAGTTTGAATCTTTAAACGTTGGACATGAAAGACAGATTGTTTACAAAGATTGAATATAAACGAGAAAATTTGTTGGGTGCCGCCGTGACCCGGATAGCCTAGGGAGGGGTTAGTTAGGGTGAATGTAGAAAATGCTGATTCTATTCTAATTTCTAGCCCTAGGCAAGGCGGCCTTAATTTAAGCCAAGTTGGCAAAGGTCGAACGAAAAAGGCTGTACTTATTAGATAGGTAATTGAGTAATTAATGGAACTTGTAATGGCCGGTAGGTATAGTATGGTATTCTATTTATATAGAATCCCAGGTTTCACGACTGCTCTAGTCCCCATGTACTTTTCCATATTCCGAGTTCCGAAACAATACAATGCCAATACAATGCGTAGGCCAAAATGCGCTGTTTATATGGCCTTATTATGCTATGGCGGAAATAAGATTAGTGCAGAGGCGTTATTCGCTCGATTTTAGTCTACTCGATCGGGCGTCTCTCACACGACAAATCTTAGATACCGTTAGTAGCATACGAAAGTACTTTCAATTTCAGATGAACAGTGCGCCTCAGATTCAGAACCTGACGGATTTGAATATATAGGAGACAACCAGGAAGGCAGCATCAGTCCAAGCGTCGAGTCAGCCGGTGACACGCCGCCCGCGCCGGAGGCACGCGCGTTAGCGGCGACGCCGACGCCGACGGCGCACGCGAGCCGCGACTCCGGCTTTATAGACTGCGCCGGCGAAACTGATGATGACTACAGTAAGAACTTTAACGTCTAGTAAATCTAGTAGGTTGCATTTCCAATCAACCCTGTAATGAACAATGGCTATCATCAACATAGCATACCTACCACTTAACGTAATTTAATGCACACCTCAAAATAAAGAAACGACTTCTTTATCCTCGCAATGTCCCGTTACTCGGAATGCCGAGTGACGGGACGTGAGAAAAGCCAAGGCTTTTCTAATCTTGAGGCGCCATATACAATTCCGAATGACTGCTAATTAGGAGCTAGGAGGTAGGATTTTGAATAGATATAAAGTCCGAACTCCGAATGACTGCCAAAAAAGTAGGTTAAGTTAGAACTGTGACCCTTAACCAACCCAAACAGCTGTTTAAATAAGTGGGTTAGGTTAGGGTAGAACTGTGACCCTCCCTCAAAGAGTGGGTTAGGTCAGGTTAGAACTGTGACCCTCAACCAACCCGACTATCTGCTCAAAGAGTGGGTTAGGTTTGGTTAGAATTGTGACCCTCAACCAACCCAAATTGCTGCTTAAGAGTCGCCAGGACGCTCGCGTTCCCATACAAACGTAGTTTTGCTCTCATTTTAAAACGACATGCTTTAGAACCACGAACTTTGGCATGGGCATTCTAGTAGTACAGATCTATGTCGGTAGTTCGTTTTCGTTGCTAAAAATTGTAATACAAAGAAAATACAGCCAGATACAGATTTACATACAAAACTTATTTTTGCTATGTTTTCTTTGTGTTACAATTTTTAGCAACGAAAATGAATTACCGACATAGATCTGTACTGCTAGAATGCCCATGCCAAATTTCGTGGTTCTAAAGCATGTCGTTTTAAAATGAGAGCTGAACTACGTTTGTATGGGGACGCGAGTTCACGCGAGCGTCCTGGCGACTCTTAAAAACGTGGGTTAGGTTAGGTTAGAACTGTGAGCCTCAACGAACCCGAACTAGTATCTAAATAATCTGATTTTATAAAGCATACATTCGGTTTAAAATTAAGGCGTATAACTACCAATGAGTAGGTAAGTAGTATAGGTACTAACCTAAAAAAATTATGATGTTTGATTAATATGATTCAAATCGTTATGCCTACAGCTGTTACCGATAAATATAATTAAAACCATTGGCTATTTATTATTAGTCTCTATAACGATCTGCATAAAAATTTTGTCTCTATAACGATCTGCAATTGCTAAATATGAATTCAAATATTTTGAGTAAAAAAGTATGACACAAAACAATATGACTTTTCGATAGTATGAGCAATGATGAGTATGACACAAGTAGTTCTGCGCATCAAAAATATGTTTAAAAATTATCTACGACCCAATATGGACCCAATTTTTTGTGTATGAGGAGGAGGAGGTCGCAGTTCTAACCTGACCTAACCTACTCTGGTAGCAGTTATTTGTGGAGGGGATCGCAATTCTAACCTAACCTATTCTGGTAGCAGTTTTTTGTGTACCTGGTCATGGTTGTAACCTAACCTCGTTTCAATAGTATATTTTGTATGGGGTCTAAGTATTAAGTTAGCTTACTAAACTTTTATACGCTTCCTGATTATTATTTTAGATGTACAGCATAAAAAACTAACTTAAGCTAATATGTCTAAAAATGGCCCCCGCGGCTTCGTGCCAAGGAGACTGGCAGCATTTCCTCTCTGTATAGCAATACTGATACGCTGTGAAGTTTAGATGTAATACGGTAAATTAATTAATTTATATGTATACGTAATAACGGTAATACAAAATCAAGTCAAACTGTCTGTTATACGAAACGAAGATATGGATAACGTATGTTATATTATTTCTACGTTATAGTCATTGAAAATATGTGTTTAGTGCATTATGTCTAACGTTATTATACCTTTTAAACGTTTGTAAATTGAAATTAGGTATACCAATGCGTATACAAAATACAAAAAGGTTTATTAATTAACCAAAACAGTTATTAAGTGTTTAAACATTCATCAGTTTACTAATTAGATACATAATATATATGCTTACAAATAGGCTATCAGTAGCCCTCACACTAGGTCGAGGTGAGGACTGAAGGACGTTACAGGTGGTTTGACAAATAGGGTGATGCGAAGAATACAGATAAGGCAGGAGTTAATAATTAAAAATCCATTTAACTGTGCAAACTACTCTAGAGCTAGGAGCTAAACCTAAATAAATACATGAATAGTAATAGTTTATGTAACTGTTACGTAATAGGGGCCCTTAAAACACGAGTGTGGTTTTATGAAACGAACGAAGTGAGTTTCATAATAAGATCACACGAGTGTATTAAGGCCTAATTACGCACAGTTGCATACACTGCTTTATACGTTACGTATAAGACGCACCCCTGCCCCGGTGTGAACTCCCGCCTCAATGCCAAAGCTCTTAGATATGCCCGCTAGTTTGTATGTATCCGTTATGACACATGTCTATTACAACTCTGAAATATTTTGCGATCATAAGGGCTACCATATCAGGGTTCTTGGTATACGGACGGTCGCAAGCATTTTCTAGATTAATGAAAGTCATCCACAAGGTTTGTTTGAATTTATTTCTCTAATAATAATATTCTGTAATTAGCCATATAGCATGTATTGCGTCTGTAGTTTCCTACCCAGCAATACCTAAACCCAAATTGGTTTTTCGACTTTTCGGACAGATTTATTAAGCTTCGAAGGCGCTCACTGAGGACTCTCTCCCAGATCTTAAGGGTGTGTGATATACTTACTAAAGCTTAATTCCCCGAAATTTCAAAATCTCTGCGACCTGCAACTCTTAAAAAAAAGAAAAACTGTAAATACAAATGACGAATTTGTCCAAGTATTCTAGCTAGAAGTAGGTATAACAATTGACGGCCTTTTAGATAAATAACATACCTATATGGGAATGTAAGTAAATGTTTTCCATGAGTACTTAAGTACTTGTAGTGGTAGTGGTAGTGCCGTAGAGAGAGTTTGAGACATTTTGTTAAACTTTCGTATAGAGTTGAGGTTGGAGAGCGGTCGCGGGGTGTGCGTGGTGCGCGCGCGCGGCCGGGACGCGGGCGGCGAGCAGTTCGAGCTGGACGAGGCGGCGCTGGGCGAGCTGCTGCTGCGGCCCGCCGTGGCCGCGCGCCCCGTCGTGCTCGTCAGCGTCGCCGGCGCCTTCCGCGGCGGCAAGTCCTTCCTGCTCGACTTCTTCCTGCGCTACCTGTACGCCGAGGTGAGCGTCGAGCCGTCCTACTCGAGATCTAATGACTACACCTTACATTACAACCTCGGAACTATTTTTGCGAAGACCTTTCGCTAAAGGTTTTTTCTTCTACCTAACTTAAAACTGACACTGACCTCGAAATTTATACCTATTCTTACAAATTAACCCTACATTACTATTTCCCTAATTAAGTTGGCACGTGTTTACTGCAGGAGAGCGCGCGGGCAGACGGGTCGTGGCTGGGCGCGCCGCACGAGCCCCTGCGCGGCTTCGGCTGGCGCGGCGGCTGCCGGCGCGAGACCACGGGGCTCGTGCTCTGGTCGCAGCCCTTCCCCGTCACGCTGCCCTCAGGACAAAAGGTATCTTTTATCAATATATATATACCTACAAATAAATTAAAAGGAAAACAATGATACCATTCGATTTGTAACATTTTACTGTAAAATAAATTGTATGATAACCATATATATGTACATAAACGCAGCATTTTATTGTAAATCACGCTAAATAAAACGGTTTAAAACTAGTAGTTCTGTGAACCGTAGACTTCGGAGCATTTCCCCCTTTTTCCCCCTCCCTCGAAACTTTTTTTACAACTTCGAAGGAATAACGCGACAGCAAACTTCCCCCCTTTCCCCCCCCTCCTTTTCCTCCTATAAAAAAAATTGCTCGACAATTTTTGGCAAATAAATCAAGGGACGTACATGCCAAGTTTCATCGAAATCGGATGAAAAATGCGACCTCTAGACCGACTCGTCGTCGTACCAGTGAAACCGGAGACGTTCGTCGCCTCGCTACGCTCGGCTCCGCAGTCAATAAGTGAGTCGACAGCTCCCTAATGTTTCCTTTTTTTTCTACGACAGGTGGTGGTGCTCCTCATGGACACGCAGGGCAGCTTCGACGGCAAGAGCTCGATGCGCGACTGCTCGTTAATATTCGCACTCTCTACGCTACTGTCGTCCGTTCAGGTGTACAATCTCTCGCAGAGGATAAACGAGAGTGACCTTCAGTTTCTACAGGTTAGTTTACAAGTGCGAAACTGTTTGAAATAATACTACTTATAGTTATAAATATGTATGGTGAATGAAATGTCAGGTTTGTGCGTCAGCTGTTCACAGAGCACGCGGCGGCGGGCGGCGGCGCGCTGCCGGCGCTGCAGCTGCTGGTGCGGGACTGGAGCGCGCCCGGCGACTTCCCGTACGGCGCGCCCGGCGGCGCCGACTATCTGCGCCACCATCTGCAGGTGTGCTCCGACCTCACACTTCCACTACCTGTATCACTATACTTCGTTTTTTTTGAGATTAGAAATTCAGTAAACATAGAAACAGAAGTTGCCAACCTGTTCTGTTTGAATGTTCAATTTAAACACAGAGTAAATAATAGTATAATACAGAGAGACCTCTGTAATGTCACGTAACGTCAAGAATCATGTTGTCCCTTCTTAATGCATGACAAGTTCTCTTTCGCACTTATGCAAACGTATCGGATACGTCGTGTCAAACTCAATTTTTTTGACAGATTTACTTTGAGTTGTACCCCCCTGACACTGCAAGCACGCCAACAAACGATTAGTTTACATGATGAAGAGTTCACATTTGTAAATAAATAATGACAATTTGCAGATTATAATCCATAACAGCAATAAAAACACATTTTCGTTTTGATTATCACGTTAGGGACACATGAAAATGAAAAACTGACAGTGACACACGCATACGTTATAAATCGAAAACCATATGTTTCGAACCTCTTTTTCTCCAGGTTTTTTATTGTGCAACATTCACAATGATAAGAATAAATTATTTCGTAATAATGACTAGTATTACAATACTGTAAAATAATTAATATTATTCAATTTAACATTTACAAATACCTACGCATGGCTTTATTATAAACACAAATATATTTAAATATTTTTTATTGGCCACATTGGCACTTTGACACTTGTGACATGTATCATGCCGTATCGTGCCTGATAAAGAACCCTTTACATGCGCCTTTCAACTTTTTTCTAATCTAAAAAAACAAACTATAGGGAAACAACCAAAAATACACTATGCAGCTTTGTGCAACTGCAAGGTCCAGGCCAGGTACTGTTAGGGAGAAGAGGCGGGCGTAGCAAATCCATCCATATTTTAGTACACACAAATAGTCCCCATATAATATATATGTAATTTGTCGAAAGTTGCTATTGAATTCGGTCGCCAGAAAATACCTACAACTGGACGTGAACCCGGGCACAAATTTAGTATTAGTGCACGTCTGTGCGATGACGACAGGGCAGTTAATTTAAATTATTTACCTAAAAGTTTTCCGTATTGCAGGTGCATGCAGAGCAGCCGAGCGAGCTGCGCGAGGTGCGCGAGCGGCTGGCGAGCAGCTTCGAGCGCGTGGAGTGCTTCCTGCTGCCGCACCCCGGGCTGCGCGCCGCCACCGACCCCGGCTTCTCCGGCCAGCTCGCCGGTAACGCCTCGCCACATACTAGTATTATTCAACAAAACAACATTGCCCATGCACACAGTAGTATTGTCACCCAATTCGCAGATATGTCGGAGGAATTCAAGACGTCGCTGCGCGAGTTGGTGCCGCTGTTGTTGGCACCGTCTCAACTGCGTGTGAAGGCGGTGGACGGGAGCGTGCTGCGCGCGCGCGACCTGGCTGTGCACCTGCGCGTGTACCTGGACACGTTCCGCCGGCACGTGCCGTCGCCGCAGAGCATCGTGCGCGCGCAGGCGGCGGCGCGCTGGCTGGCGGCGGCGGCGGCGGCACGCGCGCGGCTGCGAGCGCACGCGCCCGCGCGGGGGGCGCCGGCTCGCGGCCGCGCCCCCCTGCGCGCCGAGCTGGCCGCCGCTCGCCGCGCCGCCGCCGCCGGGCTCGTCGAGCTCGCCGCCCGTGCCGGGGATGAGGAGGGGCTAGCCAACCTCGAAAAGGTTATAATTTGCGATTGAGTGATAAGATAAAGTAAAGATTATCCCAGTGAATTTCCAACATCAAAGAATCATCTTTCGTGGAACTATTAGGTACTTCGCGTTCAAATTTCTCATAGGCATCAATGTTAATTTCAGGATCTCGACGAACAAGTGGTTGAATATACGGATTTGAACGAGAACAAGATAATATTAGCAGTCGCCTCGGCTAAGGAGGAGTGGGAGCGGCTGACGCATGCGCTGCGCGACCCCGCGGTGTGCGCGCCGGAGCGCGAGCTGCGCGAGGACGCGGCCGCCGCGCGCGCCGCCGCCGTCGCGCACTACGACAGCCTCGCCGACCAAGAGGAACCCGAGCGTGCTCAACTTGTCGAGGTACGGGTCCCTAAATATATATTAGTCATAGGTAGTCATCGTTTTCAAATCGCTGGACCTATTTTAAAATTTAATGAATGTATAGTGTAATGATAGCACCGCTATTTGTGTATGTTAAGTAAACCTATATTGCTTAAACAACGTGCACTCATATAGATATCAGACAACACACAGTCCGGCAAGATTTTCTTACGAAACCACGAAGGACTGTTTACAAATTTAAAAGATCTATACATACTTTTTAGGTTCAGTGAGATAGCATCAGCATAGTCTACTGACGATTGTTATTTTCTTTTTACAATGTAGGACCTGGAGAAGCGGTTTGAGATACTGGTTCCCATGGCGATGGCCACGAGCGCGCGCAACCACGCGACGGCGGTGGACGCGGCGGTGGCGGCGCTGCGGGCGGCGCTACCGGCGGCGGCGGAGCTGCTGCACCCCGCCGACCTGGCCGCCGCGCACGCCGCCGCCGCCCACCAAGCGCGCGCCGCCCTCCGCGCCGCGCGCACCCGCCCCGCCCCCGCTCGCCACCTCCCCGACCCGCACCTCGCCAGCCTAGACCAGGTCAGTCATTTCACTTGCAACTTCTGCTTTGTAACCGACAAGTTTTCCGATATACATATGACATGTGTCCAAACTTCACCCAGTTAAACTGTAAAGCCCAGAACAGACGGTGAAACGCAAATGCAACTAGTTACTTTTGAGTTTCATTTAAGTTTATGCTATAGACTCCTTTGAGAGACCACACACGGCGCAACCAGTTTGAAACCGGTTTGCAATGCATTGCAAATCGGTGGCACCAACAGACGGTAAAACGCAAATGCAACGAAACTGCAATTCCTAGCTACTTATGACTAGGGTTTGCTCCCGGGAAATACCGGAACCGAGAGTACCGGGAATTCCCGGGATTTCGATTCGTGTAAAGAACCGGGACTGGAAAATAAAAATCCCTGTTCTTTCGGGATTTTCGGGAAAAATATTTTATTCCTTTTTTGGGTTCATTTATTCTTCGGAGTTCAAATATTTCATCGCTAATGTTTTAAATAAACGCAGTCCGTCAACCGGTGGCCGTGGTCACGGCGGTCGCCCGTCAGGCGTCAAGCTACCTGGCGCTGAGGGTAGGGTTTGCTCCCGGGAAGTACCGGAACCGAAAGTACCGGGAATTCCCGGGATTTCGATTCGTGTAAAGAACCGGGACTGGAAAATAAAAATCCCGGTTCTTTCCGGATTTTCGGGAAAAATATTTTATACCTTTTTTGGGTTCATTTATTCTTCGGAGTTCAAATATTTCATCGCTGATGTTTTAAATAAACGCAGTCCGTCAACCGGCGGCCGTGGTCACGGCGGTCGCCCGTCAGGCGTCAAGCTACCTGGCGCTGAGGGCAGCTACCTGATCCCGTGCTGCTACACGAAATTGGTCTTAGAAGACCTTCCCTCGATTTCAAATTAATGAAGATTGGCGTTTACAGATTTATTTAAAACATTACGCGATGAAATATTTAGAACCGAAATAAATGTCAGAGGTTTTAGAAGATTTTTCCCGGAAGTACCGAAATTACCGGGAAATCCCGGTTCCATTATTGGGTTGTACCGAAAATCCCGGTTCTACGAAACAATACCGATACTGGGTAAAGTATGTTGGCTGGCCAGTCGGTTACTCAGTGTCTCGTCGGCAAGGAGGTCGGAAGCCCCGACAGTCAACTATGATTTAGAAATAAAGGAAAAGTAGAAAAATCCAATCTAAGGCGCATGTATAAATAAAGGATATGGTGGATGAATTCGCAGCCTCAGGTGTAGTCTCAGTAGCTCAGTTGGTCAGAGCGATGGGCATGTTTCCCAGAGTCGCGAGTTCGAGTCTCGCCTGAGGCGGTGGATTTTTCTACTTTTCCTTTATTTCTAAAACATTGTGGTATCGCTAGCAGACGTCCTGCTTAATACAAAAATAAATTGTATGGGTTAGCGCATCGTTATCGGTGAATCCTCAATACAACTTGGGACTCCGATGGCCGGTTAAGAAGTGTAATATTTCTTCGGCAGATGTCGCTAGGCGTCACCCTAAGGCGCATGTATAAATAAAGGATATGGTGGATGAATTCGCAGCCTCAGGTGTAGTCTCAGTAGCTCAGTTGGTCAGAGCGATGGGCATGTTTCCCAGAGTCGCGAGTTCGAGTCTCGCCTGAGGCGGTGGATTTTTCTACTTTTCCTTTATTTCTAAAACATTGTGGTATCGTTAGCAGACGTTCTGCTTAATACAAAAATAAAAATAAGTCAACATTGAATGCAAATATCAGTCCAAAAAGAAGCCGGGTCAGAAAGATGAAAAATTCATAACGATTTACTGAGACGACTATAACCGATTCATAACGGTGATGTCCGGCCAACCCTAAAATTAAAAAAAAAGACGTAGAACGTAAACGTTCGCAGTGCAATTGTCTTCCTTTGTGATTTCGATGTGCAAGACATTTTACGTTGTATTGCTGTTGTCAGTGTCATGTGTCAAATAACGTTTTTTAGAATGCAAGACGTGCAATAGGCAAGATGGAATGTTTTCATTTATGCTTCCGTTTGAAAGAATCGCATGTAAAATAGACCACGAGGTCCACGAGTGTGTTAAAAAATTAAAATACTATAATTTATAGTCAAAAAATGCTGTTACAAACTGACAATTTAAATTTTCGCGCCTAAACGGATCTACAGTTCCTGTGACGTCACTCATGTATGTGTCACTCGCCATATTTGTTCGTACTTGGTTCGTCCCTGTCAAACCTGCCAACAGTGTCAAATTCAGTTTTTTTTTACCCGGATGCTAGCCCTTTAAGCCAAATCCCATAGATCAAAACTAGTGACAGTTGCCAACCCTATTAGTTGTTAATTGTCATACAGGTGTGACGTCACGAGACGCTGATTGGTGGATTAAAACACGTTCCGTTTCACGTGACTTCAAATCGTAATTATTGTTTGAAATTAGTATAAACTAAAGTAATAAACGTTACAATACCTATTATTTTATGTTTATTCAACATTTTGATTACAAAATAATGGTAAATATTATAGCTGCATCTTCCCTATTGTTTTAAGCTAATTTTAGATGTAAGTTTGGAATTATTTTCTATCGAGCCGATTTCGTCGTCGTATTGAAATTAACCAAGTTCTTTTAAATATAATGAATATAAACATTTTTTTTTCACTTTTCCAAAACAAGTAGTTAAAGCTATATGACTGTTTAAGAAAGTCAATTTGAAGGTCATCGGGTCTTGTCAGCCTCTTAATAGACACGTCGTGGGCCCGCTAGGTGACGCGCCCGACCCGCACCCGCTCTGTGTGTGAATCAGCCTTTAAGTTTATGCTATATGTTCGGTGCAATGCACCTAACACGTTTTAAGCCTCGTTCGGCGCGTGCGTCCAGTCAGCAAAAGACACATTGCCCAATAATTTAGAATTAATGTAGTTTGAGTGCAACTTTGAGATCCATCGCAACCGGGTGCATTCGATCAACATTTTAACATTCTCATCATTCGCAAAATTTTACTAACATTTTTATAACTTAACATTTTAGAACATTAAAAACATTTTGTAGGTACTTCTCTCCGGACGTTTTACATTCATGCGAACCCGCATTCCGAATATTGGTCCTTCGAACCGGATTGAAACCGGATAGCCAGTTTGAAACTGGTTTGAAACGCGTTGCAAACCGGCGTGCAGGAAACTCATGACGTTTCATCGGTTTGGCGTTTTTTTTTCAATGCAACAAAATGGCTGACGATGTGACGACGAATATAAAAACATACGTTCTAACAACACTATAATAACAATCAAGAAATTTTCTACCTCAAAGAAAACCGATAATTTCGATCTACACATGGTGGTACCTACAATTTAGGTTGCGTCGTGTGTGGATAACGCCCGAAACTGGTTTCAAACCAATAGTTTCAAACGGGTTTCGTTGCAGTTGCGTTTCACCGTGTGTGCTGGGCCTAAGGCTTAAACTAAGTCAGCAGTGGCGGCGCGTCCATAGAACACGATTCCCGTCGGCTTGCCTAAGTTTCAGGCGGCTGAGCAGTTTTCCTTCAGCTCATGAAGAAATTTTGAGCCAAATTCAGCACCGGCTAGCCTAAGAAAATGTTTGACCCACCGCCACTGTAAGTCAGCCTTTGTTTTGGAACGATGGAATAATCATTTCAACATTATCTTAAGCTCGGTTGGTTTTTACCTTAGACACCATAGCATAGCTCGCCATTTTGCTCCGTTCTATGCAATTTGTCGCCAACTTGCACCGGCGCCGAACTCACAAAGATCTCTCCATCCGCCCGACTTATTCGCAAATGTAATTAACAGCAAATAGCAGTGATCCTCCGCGATCATGAGAGCCGGAACACTCGGATGCACGAGCAGGTAGTGTCGGCCGCGCTGCAGCAGTACGATGCGAGCATGGCGCTGGACGAGCGCTGCCGACACCGCCGGGACCTCGCGGACACGCACGAACGCGCGGCGACACTCGCGGTGGACACGCTGCGCCGCCGCCGTCGCGGGACTCACGCCGCCGACCGCTCCGACGACTTCAGTCGACAGCTCGACCAGGTAATATTACTTATTCCTGTCGTCTGCGACGGAATAACATTACCAGTTATCTCATTATACCGCATAGTTTTTTAATTTAACTAAATCTGTTATAACTTGTAAAACAATAGTCAACAAAGTTTATGAATTACTTTATAGTGTTGAATTACAAAGTGCCGAGTTAAACTTACACGATTATAACCATCCATCGTTATTATTAAAATTTTAAAAAGAGCGGAACTTAATTGCGTGCACTTTTTAGGGTTCCGTACCTCGAAAGGAAAAAACGGAACCCTTATAGGATCATTTTGTTGCCGTCTGTCTGTCTGTCTGTCAAGACCATTTTTCTCAGGAACGCGTGGAGGTATCAAGCTAAAATTTATATCAAATACTCAAGTCTATTTTCCCTTGAAGCTGTCCAAAAATCAAACTTAAAAGCACGCAACGCAATCAAAAGGTACAGTCGTTGTTTTGTCGAATTTCGACCCGATCTATACTATACCTAGCTGTACACAGATATGCATTTTTACCCACTGTGAGTCACAATAAATCAAGTTCACAAGCCAGACGCGTTTTGCTGTAAAATACACCTGCAATCAAAATTGAACCTTATTCCGTAAAGAACATGGACCATTCGAACCAGGATACTAGGACAGTGACTCGTAAAAATAATTAGTTCAATATAAAATCGGTGTAATTTCGGTGAAATAACGTGAAATACACAATGGAATGTATTTATTTCATTGGACAATTATGTAAGGAAAGTGAATTAAGCCAAAAGAACTTTAAGGATTGAGACAATTCGGTGTTTTAACAAAATATAATTTGCGCGTTTATTCCGTGTTATAAATGGACAAAGGACAAGGTGTTATGTGAATAACGTTTCGTGTTACTTAACTACTAATAAGACAGTACTGTGCAGTGTATTACAAAAGTGAGTCGCCGTTATTTTAGGCAAATTAGTTGGACATTTTCACGCGGCGCTCGCTTACCCTCGCATAAAAAGATAACTAAGGATTGGAACCTTTCTATAATAGTTACGTACTTTTCGTGCTGTGTTTTCGCTATATGTGGTAGACTGTTGATTTATTTATTGTGATAGACTTTACTACAATGGATAAACTCGAGAAAAATATAGTGCTTCAGGCCGATAAATTAGAAAAGGTGAAAAGGGCGTACGTTAACTACAAGAAATCTCCCAAGGAAAGGGTTACAGCTGGTTATGTGAAGGGAAGAATAGATACACTGGAAGTCTACTGGAGGGAGTTTAAGGCCGTACATGAAACATTAATATTATCGGTTTCTATGGATCAGCGTCAAGCAGTCAATTATTTCGCTGACAATATGTTTGAGGAATTTGAGGAAGCGTATTACGCGTACAAAGGGGAAATGATGTCCAGGTTAGAAAGCATGGAACCGATAAAACGTGAGTCTATACAAACACATACATCTGGCACGTCCAAAAGTGGTGAAGTAAAGTTGCCTAGAATTTCTTTGCCTTCATTTGATGGTAACTACACTGAATGGCAATCGTTCCATGATTTATTTATCGCATTAGTGCATAACAATGAATCCTTACAAGATGTTCAAAGGCTGCATTACCTAAAGGGCAGTTTAGCAGGAGAGGCAGAGGCATTGTTACGTCAATTTTCAATACCTGCTGAAAATTACCACGAAGCTTGGACAGTGCTGAAGAAACGTTATGCCAATCAGAGATACATAGCAAACTGTGTTTTTAAGAAGTTCTTCACACAAAAAACGTTAACACACGAATCGGCTACAGCTTTAAGACAATTGTTGGATACTTCGGTGGAATGTATGAGTTCACTTAAACACCTAGGCTTACCTACTAGTCATTGGGATGCGATGGTGAATTATTCTATAGTGTCAAAATTGGACTCGAGTACTCATAAAGAATGGGAAGAGTTAATCAGCAGAGATGAGAGTGATGAGACGGACGACTTACCTAGTTTTGAAAAATTAAAATCGTTTCTGGAAAATAGATTCCGTACTCTTGAGATGGTTGAACCTGCAAGTAAGAGCTACAAACCTGTGAAAGCAAAGATGTTTCATGTTGCTGCGACGACGACCGACGTGGAGTGCGCCTACTGCAATGAAGATCATTACATTTATCAATGTAAACAGTTTTCTAAGCAAGCGATAGAAGATAGGTACAGTTTCGTGCAGAAAAACAATCTCTGTTTTAATTGCCTAGCACCGAACCATAATGTGTTTAAGTGTACACAAAAAGCAACATGCCACATTTGTAAAAGAAAGCATCATTCATTATTGCACCGAGACCAGAATACAGCTAACGGAGAAACACACACGTCTGGAGAAAATAACAACAATGAAGAAAGGAAACAAACCGTAGAAGATGCACATACGTCGAGTCTATGACATGTACTACAACGGCACCCTGGTCGAGGCACTTTGTTAGCTACAGCACTGGTGCATGTCACAGCGGAGTCGGGGCAATCAGACGGGCTTCGGACTTTCGTGGACCAGGGGTCGGAGGGATCCTTCGTGACCGCGAGGGCGGTCGAGTTGCTGGGGTTGAAGAAAACCAAAATCAACGGAGTGATCTCTGGTGTTGAGGAGTACGAGACGTATATCAAACATTTGGTAATATTACAAATTAAGTTAAGGTACGATATTTCCTACTCTATGAGTGTATATGCTTATGTATTGAACTCAATAACCTGTCAGCTGCCATCTAAGGAAATGGGTCTTAATTGGCCTCAGGTTAATAAATTAAATTTAGCTGACCCCACCTTTGGCGCACCAGGGAAGATTGATATTCTTCTTGGTGCGAGTGTTTACAGCAAAATCATAGGCTCAGGTTTAATGAAAGGACCAGGCGAGTTTACAGGTGAAAAAACACACCTGGGTTGGATTTTGTCAGGTGGTACTAAGGGTACTAATATAAGGTTTACTGTTTCACAGCATATCACTAGTCTACATGTTACAACTATAAGGCAGATAGAAGAAGACAATCATCTATTGGAAAGGTTTTGGGAAGCGGAGTCTGAACTATACACGAAACAAAGCATGTGGACGAGAGAAGAAGAAAGATACGAGGAAATATATCAACAAACAACAAAGAAGGTTAAATCAAACGATGAAGATAACGATGCAGTCTATCTGGTCCAGCATGCTGTAATCATAGAAGATAAAAAGACATCAAAGGTAAGTGTAGCTTTTCATGCGTCAGCAAAGGGCGCAAACGGATGCTCTTTAAACAACAGCATGATGGTAGGCCCCACAATTCAGCCAGATCTGCATAGTTTAATACTTAGATGGAGATTTCAATCTCACAGAATCTGTGTTGTCGGTGATATCATAAAGATGTATCACCAAGTAAGAATGGATGACAGACACACAGATTTACAACGCCGAGTGTGGCGGGATGATGAAGCTGAAAAGATGGATAGTTATAAGCTTATTACCGTGAAATTTGGGACAGCTGCTGCACCTCACCTCGCTGGCCGAACTCTTCAACGTTTGGCTGATAACGAACAAGACAACTATACTCGAAGAGCGGCGGTAGTTATAAATGGATTTATGACGGGTCATGAAGATTTCAATAAGAAGAGAGCTACCTGTAAAAAAATTGATGGATTATTAAAGTTAGGTGGTTTTGAGATAAAGAAGTGGGTTGGTAACTCGGAAGGACTCCTGAAAGACTTGGTTGAGGGCACGAAGATTTCAGAACCTGTAACAGATAAGAAAGAGATTAAATTAGGTAAAATCATAAAACTACTGGGACTTGCCTGGGATGGAAAAGATGATACCTTTCACGTTTCAGTTAACTTAACGGAAAGCAGGATACCTGTAACAAAGAGAGTGGTTTTACCTGATTTCGCTAGCCTATTTGATCCAGTTGGATGGCTCTCACCTGTGGTCATAACAGCAAAAACCATGAGTATAAAATTATGGCTTGGTAATAGCGGTTGTGAAGATGAATTATCTTTAGTGTTGATTGGTGAACGAATGAGGTCCCGAGATGACCTTCACGAGTTGCACACAGTTGAGAACCGAAGTTGGATAAAGATGTCATCTCGCTGTGAAGAAGTGGAATTGCACAAGTTTTCTGAGACTACAGCTGACCTTGCAACAGAAGGAATCAAGGCCAGTGAAATGACAAACAAAGAACTGTGGTGGAGTGGACCTGTGTTGTTAAAGCAGAAAATCATTAAATTATTAAAACCGACTGCAATTGCAAGAACAGAATTCGAGTACAAGAAATCGTTCTACAGTTTACAAGACACAATCATTTGGGAGAGATTTTCGTCGATGATCAGGATTAAAAGAGAAATAGCACTATATGAGAGATTTTAGATAATAAAAATAATAGACTTGATATCTTGAGTGTTGCAGAAATTGATGAAGTTGAAGACCTGAAAAATAAAGTTAAAGTTAGTAACAAAAGTTCATTAATTAAACTTACACCATACAAAGGATTAGGTGAAAGGAATCAGCTGCGAGTTGGAGGACGGCTGAGTAACGCTGACCTGCCAGAAAATGCTAAAAATCTGATTATCATACCAAGTATGCAACATAAGAGGCACGATGTGATATGTGGTACAGTCACCCTGAACAAATACACTGTACAGGAAAGATAAAGGAGCAGGACTTACCTACCATCTGCCAAGAGGCTGTAAAGAAGGATTACCGCGTTGCACCCGGGGCCTGACAATTTAGTACCGTATAGTAAGTCTAGTGCAACCGCGATCAGTTTAAAAAAAGGTACCAATTGTCTAAGCTTTTATTGTTACCTAAAACTGCAGATAATAAATGGTTTAGGTACATTACTATAAAAAAAGAATAAGCTATAGTGGGCAGTTAAATTTATTTTATTTTAATATAAATTTCATACGTGTGGCCGACTGTAGTTGTAAATACCTACTCAATACATAAGCACAAATATTTGCGATATGTAATGTACCTATATTTCTTAGCATAAGTATATTAAGTATGTTGTTATTAAACGTTCGTACCATTTATTTGAAACCCTATTTAATAAGTAAGAAACATTTGTACTTATGTACCTACCTACTTACTTTGTTTACATCATTATGTAACTAAAGGATAAAAACCGGCTTAGTTGTATCATTCATGTATTTAGAAGTGTAAACATTGTTCAAGTAGATACATACTTATAGCATGAAACCTCTTGGGATTGGGTTGCTGAAAGGAGCCCAGCTTTTGTAATGAGCATTTAAGTATAACGTTTAAAATGTTTTATCTACAAAACTATCTGAGTTAAATGTTCATTTAAAAATAGATGTAAACAAAACTCTAAGTTGCTTGGATAAATTCGTTTCCTTATTTACTTATAGGTATGTAGCTCAACCTGTTTAATAAGTTCAACGATTTTGTGTTTGTTAAACATTGCCTAGTATAGTATCGTAGTTATTAAGATATAAAATGTTTAACGTCACCATAAAAACAAAAACACGAATACTCTAAACATAGAACCTCTTTTTATAAAGTTGGTTAAAAGAATACAATAATACAGTCCATTCAAGTTTAAGCGAAGTTAAGGGTAGCCAATCATTTGGCAAACAACATTTCATAAATGTTCATTTCACAAACAACGTTAGGCAAACTAACGATTCCCAAATTAGACATTGTATAAAATTTTGTTTTACAAATAGTTCAAGAGACAAATTATTTGCTTGAGAAAACATTATATTACAAAACGTTATTTGGCAAATTATTCATTTGTTATTCAGGGCAATTAACAAAATAACGCATACTAAAAAACGTTAGTAAAATGCATTTCTTGGTAAATACTTCGTTTAATAAATCATCATGGTGTGTATGTCATTCATATTTGTAATTATCTACGACGACTACGAGTAGGTATTACATTTTAAAACTGATAGATATTTTGTAGTTTAAAAGTTAAGTTTGTTTTTGTTTAATATATCACGGAAGACTATTATTTGAGAGAGCCCAGATAGGTGCGACGACGAGCGAAGCGAGGAGGAGCGTGTTAGGTTAACTGCGACCGTAAAATTATCCATTAATTACTTATATTTCATTGAAAACGAAATTCTTTTATAATATAATATATTTTGTCTTGTGTCAAATGCTCTTTTGCCTAGAAATGCAGTTGTCAGTCAGCCATTCTTGTTTACCTTATTTTACTATTGTCCCCAAAAACCAGAACGACTGATTAACCGACTTCAATTAAAGGAGGGTGTTCTCAATTCGTTTGTATTTATTTATTTTACTTATTAAATTGAGTAAAAACAATAGTTTATCCATTGACATTTTGCAAAATAATTGATTTTAAAAACGATTTATTCGCGAAATGAACATTTGTTAAATAATAATTTGTCTTTCAATATGTTTATAAAGCGTCCAAGTTACAAAATGTATATTTGTCTATTAATGATTTATAATATGAACATATTTAGCAATGACAGGTTTGTGAAATGAATAGTTTGTGAATTGTTGTTTGTTAAGTGATTATTTGCGAAATGGTGTTTATCAAATGATGATAAACCAAGTTAAGTTAGGTATTTTGTTATTATGGTTGACTTATATTGAAGTCTTAAAAAAGTAGCATAGGTTGTCATTAAGTTGTTAAGTATACCCTACTCTTGCATGTGATAATTACCTACCTACCTATGCGACGCCGGCAGTAATTTAGTTGTTACGTGAAGTTATAGAATGTATTATCAGTAATCATCTCGCATTGGCTTGCGCCAGCGTCGCTCGACTTTGTTATTAGTTATTTGTTGTGATGCAAGAGAAAATGTAACTAAATCTATAGTATTGTGTTAGTATCGAACTTAAAATGGTTATGGTTGTGATGATTGTGCTTGTGATAAGTGTCGGATGCCTCAATTCTCAAGCAACCATTTCTGTAAGTTTATTATTTTAGGTTAAGTTAAAAACTGTTGTTTTTGGCTGGCGGTATGTTTTGTCGAATTTCGACCCGATCTATACTATACCTAGCTGTACACAGATATGCATTTTTACCCACTGTGAGTCACAATAAATCAAGTTCACAAGCCAGACGCGTTTTGCTGTAAAATACACCTGCAATCAAAATTGAACCTTATTCCGTAAAGAACAGTCGTTAATGCTACAAATTTTAAAGTTTTCGGCACTCGCAAAACCTACGGGGTACCTACTTCCCGTTAACTCAGAAATATGAAATTTGGCACGAAGCAACGTCATATAGCATAGAGAAAAGAAAAATTATAAAAAGTAGACATTTTTAGTAAAGTCATACAAAAATATATATTTAAAATTTTAAACTTTCTACCTTTTTCCTCGTAAACGCGTGAAATTCATGTCAAATACTTAGGGTTCTAGGACCTTTCAGATGTAGCAAAGCCAAACTTTTATGTCAACGCAATCAAAAGAAATAGCAATTTAAGTTGCATATTTTGAAACCGAGTACTCGCTAAAAACTCAAAACCTAAAGAGTAAACTCAGAAACTTGAAACTTGGCACAAAGAAACTTCATATAGCACAGACAAAGGAAAAATTACGAAAAGTAAAAATTTTTTAGATTTTTTTTAAATTTTAAACTTAGTACCATTTTCCTCGTAAGCGCGTGACGTTATTAAATTGAAATTCATGTCAAATACTCACAGCTAAAATACCTTTCAGATGTAGTAAAAGTATAAGTACCTAATGATAGCCTATTTATATACTAATCCAGCGACTTGAAGAACGTTACGCCGTATTCGTTGATACGAATGCCCGCAACAACGAGATGGCGGCGGAGACCGCGTACGGCGTGTTCTGCGCGCGAATGGACACCGGCGTGGTGCAGCTGTCCGCCGCAGAGCTCGACCAGAAGCTCGCCGCCGCCGACGCCGTCGCCAAAGACGCTTTTAAGAACAAGAGACTGTCGCAAAGACTGCTCGGTGTTGACGACATCTACTACAATCAAATGGAACAGGTATAGATATTTATGTACGCGCTAACCTGTAGTAATAATATACGATTTTAAGCTAACATGGTCATTAACATTACAAAAACTATTTAAAACAGGAGTTACTCCGTGATAATGGCGCATGCAACTGTGCCGAAATATCGGAAGCTTACAATAAAAAAAACACATGGTAAATATCCCGTTTTAATTAGTGTCTGTAGTAATAACTTACAATTTTAACAATAAACCAGAAACGTTTGGATCATTTGAGTCATACTGCGTTCAAAAGGGTGGGTAAAAACTGTAGGGTCCGAGCTCACTAAATCTGTATATAATAATATAAACTTTATTTCGGACTAATTATCCATAGGGGGTTAGTTACAAACTTATTTTATTTACTAGTGTTAGTAGGTACAATATATTATAACAGTGTGGAGTTTTACCCAGTGCTGTAGCAGGGGGGAGTCCCACCTATCTACCAACGCTCCCATGATGCTGTTAGCACTGCCTCGCCATCTGTTTAGTAAGGACGCGCACCTTTTGCGCATGATTGCCGCAAACCCGTCGACTTGCGCTTCCGCAAACATTCCCGAGGCGCTACAGTAACGATAATATAGCAATGTTATCAGCCACAGAATTGCCTACCCAGTTTATTTTTTATTTTTTTTCTCTTTATTTTGGCACAAACAGTCATTACAAAAAATTACATATATGGCGTTACATTGGGTGTTGACAAAACAATGCCGAATGAATTCATTCATAATGTGGGTATGCAATTTTGCAGCGCGCTGTACGAGTTGCAGAACATACTCAAAAATCAGTAACAAAAATTATTGATAACGGCGGTGTACAGCGACTTCCTGAATATTTTTTTTTATTGTTCGTAAACTTAAAGTTTAAGTTCTACGAACATTCCGTATTTAAAATTTCGCAACTTTAGAAACTTCTCCTTGGTGCATTGCTGTCTGTAGGTACATACTTTACAGGCGACAAAATAGGTGAGGTGAGGCATTATACCTATATAAAGTAGGTATGAGCTGTTTATGGCGTCAGGTCAGTTCCACATTTTATTGTAGAAAATAAGTTGGTTCAAAGGTTTGTCGTCGGTCTTTTGTGGGTTAATGTTTCAACTCTCTCACAGCGTCTCCTTTTTTTTACTTTTCAACTGCCACTTGTTCGTTAGATCACTACACAATAAGCTATCAATATTACACACTGAACTACGTAAATGAGCAAAAAACAAAGAACTACTCTAAAGGCGTCATCGCCATCTTGAGCTCAAACGATTATCCCCATGCGTGTCCTTGTAAGTATTGTATTGCATACCTAAGTATTGTTACCATGTACAAAAACGCAAGGCTCGCAACGCAGTTCTTCAACCGCAATAGTTATTTGTGCTACAAGAGAGGAAAGTTGGTTTTTCTTGCGAGTGTTGATTTTGAGTTTGAATCTTGAGCGTAGCGAGGGATCTCAAGAACACGAGATGTAAAAAAACTTTCCTCTCGTGTGACACATTCAACTTTTCACCTCAGTAGTGAGAACATATTAAAGATTAGAAAGAAGACATATTAAAGAAGAAGAGTAGTAAGAACATTTATTTACATTCTTAAACGAAAGGCATCATCATTATGACGAAAAGCTTCTAGAAACAAAATTTCACTCCCTGGAGTGAGGAAAGTAGGCTTGTTCGAACTGCTGAGGTGATAAATGTATTGAGATCTAATGAAAAACCAATCCGGTGTAAATAGAACTCAATACTCACTGAAGTTTGCTAACAACATTTCATTGTGACCGTCTCAATATTAGACGTCTATCTTTTTTTATAATAATAACCTTATTACAACCAACAATAATCCTGTGTGATTTCTAAGTCATTTTATTTATTATAAAAATATAGACATCTAAGTAATTACTCCAGCCAGTATGAATTCTATGGACACAGCTTTGTTTTTCATTAACGTTTTTGATAAGGGGATTTCATTCCTTTTTGTAAGTATAGGGCTCCCTTTTCTCCTCCAGATTTAGAGGAGGTCGATCCACACCAGAGTTAGAGGAGGTCGAAAATGGCCTGAATGGCTACTTAACGTAAAGCTTTAGGCGAGAACTTAAACGCAGGGGCGAACTAAAAAATAACTTTTTAATTACAGAGAATACGCGCTCGATACTTGCATTACCACGAGGAGAACGGGCGGAGGATAACGCGCGCGGGGCTGGCCGGCTACATCGTGGCCGGCGTGGTGGGCACTGCGGCTGTCGCAGGCGGCGCCGCCGTCGCCGTCGCCGCGCCCGAGGCCTTCGTGCTCCTCGTCGGCGGCGTGCTGCGCTTCTTGCGGCCCTAGTGGCCAATGTACCCATCTTACCATTACAATGGGATTCTTCCCTTACATTTTATATGTTTTAAGTCAATAAAAATGATTCATTAAGTAAAACAAAACTAGTTTACCTTGATATGAAAGTTTTCCCCCCTTTCAGTTTGTACAGTCTATTCACTGTACAAGTGTACATGGTCTCTTGCAACGTACATGGCAGACGTGATTCTTAAACCATACTGGGGTAACACGTTCGACACGTCGTGCCGAACAGCCACTAACGGCGGAAGCCAAAGCAAAGTAAGTAGTAAATGTAAACAAATAACATGCTTTTAAATGTTTTCTTTTGCCACCCCGGCGGTGAAGGGACTTTCGGGGAAGTTGTACTAGTAATATGGCATTTAGCCACTTCTAGTGTTTAGCAGTAACACTTTGGTTTACTGCGACATAAACCCATATTGCTTGCGTGAGCGACAACCTGTGTATAAATAGGTAGACATTGGTTATTTATTAAGAAAGGATTCATGATTAGAGTAGGTACTCTACGGGGTGGATTTTCTTTTTGGCTCAGTGTGCTACCAGATCCCGTGCTGCTACGTGAAAATGGTTAGAAGACCTTCCCTCGATTTCAAATGAATGAAAGATCGTGTAGAAACGCTGTACTCTGGGGTCTTCAAAAGGGAGCGAGAATTAAACACCAAGTCCAATAAACTACATGTTGTTTATAAATCTTCACACATAGAGTTTGACCACTGAAATTTTACACAATCTTTTGACGGGAATTTCAAATAATCTTGGGCTGGTATCACTTAGTATTGAAGGATTTATAGTTTTGATACTAGAGAATATTTTTGATTTTCTCTGCTTATGTAAGGTACAAGGTACCTAAGGAAATAACATAGTAACAAGGCGAACAATGAAATGTAGTGTAAATAAGACCTAGCTCGATAATGCCATAATATTAATCCATCACAAAAAAAATTATATAAGTACAGTCGCCATCAGATATATCGGAGTGGCTAAGGTGGTCACAAATATCGGAACAGCACCTCTATTGCCAAGGCGATTTTTTTTTGAGTACCTTGGCTGCTCCGATATATCTGATGGAGATTGTACTAAGTATGGCAAATTTATAACATTAGTGTATTGTGTTTCCTTTGGCTACAGAATTAACATATACATTTTATTTTCCTAAAAATAATCTTATTTTGTCAAAAATTCCTAAACTGTACATTATTTTCACAAATAACGTATGTATGTATTGTAGCAAATTTAATAAGCTTTCGATCGATGCTACGCACATGTGTGTATGTGTCATGGTATAGCTTTAATTTACGTTTTACAAATTTCGGTACTGGTCACGTTCATGACGTCATTATTTGGACCTCAGGCACTATAGAGATGTTTTTTTGCAGGGGGGTAACATTACGCACACATATACAATGATGAAAGAGATGTGCGCATACACAATCCTATGCGTGCAAATGAGATGCAATGACACATTTTCCGTCCCTCATCGCGTATGCATTTTTTTGCCTGCCATCGGGTGTCTGCCATCGAACTGTCACTGTCACTGGCCTGTTTTAGGGTAGCCAGTGCTTCTGCAGTGACTTTACCCATATAATTGGGTAATTATTGGGTTACTGCTTCTATGTAATTGAGTAACTTCGATCTCCCGGTGGATTGTGCCGGCGGCGACACGCAATGCGGGGCCCGACAATAGTTTCACAATATTGTATGGAAATCCTTTCTGTGATTGTTATGGATGCTACAATATGCGACCATAGAAGCTCTATCAAAAAGTATGCGCTAGTAGTTCCGCCACCACAATCTCAATTCGAGTATTACAGTCGCCGAGTAAGTATAAAAAAGGGATTTTGGCAACCCCGAAAACGTATCCGATACGTTTCAAGGCGGTAGCTGTCACTTCGTGGAGATGAACCCCCCTGATACAACAACGAAATATCTGTCAACAAAATTTGGTTAGCCAAACACTGGTTCCCCTATCTTTGGCATAATTTTTTTTGTAATAATTCTGTGTTGCATAACAACGTTAAGCATAAATTACTGTTAGCATAAACTCTTTTGGCATAGCCAAGTTCCGCATATGTACTCTACGCATAATTTTCATCACACGAAGTAACGTTTGGCATAAAGTTAATGTCCGAATTGACGCACGGCATCTTTTTTATTTCGCATAATTTTCTTCGTAATAATTCAACATTGCATAAATTACTTTATGCATAAATTACTACAAGCATATAATTTTATGGCATAATGAAGTTTCGCATACTTCTATTTTTTTTTATTAGCCTAAAGTAGTGTCCCACTGCTGGGCAAAGGCCTCTCCCGCTGTTTTCCATAACTCTCGGTCCCCCGCTTTTTCCGGCCAGGTGCTGAGGAAAGTGTCCAAATACTTCTATTACGCAAATATATTAAGGCCGACACATTTATCTGGGAGCCTTAATCACGAACAAAGGTGGATGCATCGACGAAGTGAAAAGGCGTATGGCAATTTATAGGTCTGCAATGGACAGATTGAGGAAAATATGGAAAAATCGCAACATATATAAAGCCACGAAAATTCGATTAGTTCGGGCACTTGTATTTCCCATATTCTTGTACGCTGCAGAAACGTGGACCCTGCGGAAAGTAGAGAAAAAGAAGGTAGACGCCCTAGAGATGTGGTGCTGGAGGAGAATGCTCGGAGTATCGTGCACTGAATTCCGTACTAACGAGTCTATACTTCGAGAACTCGGCATCAAGAAGCGTTTATCATCTTTGGTACAGTCTCGAATTCTCACCTTTTTTGGTCACGTCATCCGCCGCGGGGAGGTGGCTATTGAGCGAATTGTGGTCCAGGGAAGGGTTGATGGTACCAGGGCACGAGGAAAATCGCCTATGAGGTGGACTGACCAGATAAAAGCGGCAGTAAATGGCTCATCATCACTACACGAGTGCACGAGGAAGGCGGCCATCAGAGGAGAGTGGCGGCGTGTTGTGAAGCTTGCCACCAACACCTGAAGTGATGACCACGACCACTCTGTCAAGAGTGATACCGACAAGGAAGAAGAATTAAGGCCGAATAATCTATAAGTACATTAAAAAAAGACGCACGGGTTGGTTGTTTAGGGTCACAGTATAATCCAACCCACTTTTTTGCAGGCGTTTGGGTTGGTTGAGGGTCACAGTTCTAACCTAACCTACCTAACCCACTTTTTAAGCAGCCATTTGATTTGGTTAAGGGTCACAGTTCTAACCTAACCTAAACCACTTTTTTGCCCGCGTTTGGGTTGGTTGAGGGTCACAGTTCTAACCTAACCTAACCCACTTTTTTGCAGCTGCTTGGGTTGGTTAAGGGTCACAGTTCTAACCTAACCTAACCCACTTTTTGAGCAGCCGTTTAATTTTGTTAAGGGTCACAGTTCTAACCTAACCTAACCCACTTTTTTGAAGCCGTTTGGGTTGGTTGAGGGTCGCAGTCCTAACCTAAACTAACCCACTTTTTTGCAGCTGTTTGGGTTGGTTGAGGGTCACAGTTCTAACTTAACCTAACCCACGTTTTGAACAGCCGTTTGATTTGTTTAAGGGTCACAGTTCTCTAACCCACTTTTTGCAGCCGTTTGGGTTGGTTGAGGGTTATAGTTCTAACCTAACCTAACCCATTTTTTGAGCAGCCGTTTGATTTGGTGAAGAGTCACAGTTCTAACTTAACCTAACCCACTTTTTTGTAGCCGTTTGGGTTAGTTGAAGGTCACAGTTGTAACCTAACCAACTTTTTGAGCAGCCGTTTGATTTGGTTAAAAATTACAGTTCTAATCAAAGCTAACCCATTTTTTACAGCAGAACCAATAAATCTGCTAATTGTAATTTATGCCCAATTTGTTTTCTGCAAAGTAAACATTCGCCTAAAGCCTATTATGCTAAACAGATTATGCTGATTATTATTTTCGGACAGTTGAATATAATGCAAAACCAAATTATTCTTATCAAAAAGCGGCCGTGTGAATATTAGCCGATTTCAAATTCGGATACGCAAACATTTAGCCAATTGTATATTATGCGAACCGATGATTTCTGCAATGTTAATATTCTTCGAAAAACAATTATGCCAAATATGTTATGCCAGCTGCGTTTCTGGCCACAGAAGTTATGCCAAATGGATGGAACCCCCAAACACTATCTACAACAAAAACTACAAAAAGAATTTACACCATTAAATCTACGACAGACAAGCGTTCGCCAGTTTACGATGGGATCAGCGCCATCTACCGTGAGATTGGTTTTTACGGTTCCCTAGCTAAATGGCAAAAAACGGAACTCTTATAGATTCGTCATGTCCGTCTGTCTATTTGTCTGTCCGTCCGTATGTCACAGCCATTTTACTCGGAAAGTATAAAATGTATCATTATCAAATTCTTACATAAAGTGTATTGTGTGTACCGCTACTCAGTCATGTAGTGAAATTTCTGAAAAAAATATTTTTAGGGGGAGGGGGCACTCCATACATAATATTTTTTACTAAATATCAACATGATGTACATCAATCGATAGGTCTTTAAAAATAACATTGAGGTTTCTGTAAAAAAATTTTTTTATTAAGTGGATATATTCAGTAATAGACTCCGAAATTGTGTCCCCCTCCCCCTCGTAAATTTTGAACCGTAAGTCCAAAAATTATGGAAAAATTCAAGAAGATTCACCTTTAAATATTCTATAAATTATATTTTAATAAATATGTAATGGTACGGAACCCTTCATGCGCGAGTCCGGCTTGCACTTTTTTTTTTTCAAGTCGCCTCCCGCTGTCTCTCCGTTTAAAATTAGGCAACAGTTTTTTTTTATATAGATAGAGTGATTTAAGAGGAAGTTTTTATATGTATAATATAGTAGAGAAACACTGATAATTTAACAGGTTTGTAATGCGTAAATAAACACCTTTTTTATTTTTTTGGCGGAACCCTACTAGGTAAAAATTTACTACAGTATTGTACACATTTAAAAGGTCTACAAAAAAGTCCGCAAAAGTGTATGTCTATCTCTTAAGAATCTACGCAACGGCTTTTTTTTTTCTTGCTGCACTTATCTTAAATTAATCTATCTTTTCCTTCATAGTAAATGTGTAGTTTGCAATTTTTGATAATTCATGACCTAAGATTTCTTAGAAATTCTCGCCTATTCCACCTATCCCTACCGTGCTATCCCCCCCAGTGGGGATATGTGGAATATTTTTCCATCTATTTCTACTAGTAGGGATACTTTTCCATCTATCCCTACCACTTGATGCCAAATGGATTTTTTTCCGCATATCCCTACCATTTCCCCCCTGGTAGGGATAACTGGATTTTTTTCCACCTATACCTACTGTTTTCCTCCCCGGGGGGAACAGGTGGAAATATTTCTATGTATACCTATTGGTTTCCCCCCCGGTGGGGATAGGTGGAATTTTAAACACTTATCCCTACAACCCCGCTATTTGGTAGGGATGCATGGAAACTTTTCCAATTATCTTCACCCGATTGTATATTGGCATGGATACATGGAAACTTTTCCAAGTAGGTATCTTCACCTGATTTTATTTTGGTAGGAATACTTGGAAACTTTTCCAATTATCTTTACCTGATTTTATTTTGGTAGGGATACACGGAAATGTTTCCAATCATCTTTACCAGATTGTAAATATATTGGTAGGGATACATGGAAACTTTTACAATCAGCCTTGGGTACTTGATTGTATTTTGGTAGGGAAAGTATTTATGGAAATTTCTCGAATCGTTTTTGTTACAAATATATTATTATTTCAAGCCATACTATTATTGAAGTAATCATTTTAAAAATATTTATTTTTGGTAGGACTAAGTACCCATCAAGAAGGTACTAAATACGGATTTGTAAATTTTTTTGGTTTTTTAATACATTTAATTACAAACTTTAAAATGGTACATATAACGACTTAAAAATATCACTAAAAATATAACTAAACTACATACTTATAAAATAAACCCTACAATAAAATAATCTAAAACTAAAAATCTAAATCTAAAGTTTGTAAATTAAACACTTCCACATCATACAATTCGAGAGGAAGAAGTCCTTGTCCTTCAAAAAACAGAAAGGTAGCAGGGACGAGTGGAAGAATTTCCATATATCCCAACTAAACAGCAAGGTAGCAGGGAAAAATGGAAGAATCTCCATATATCCCTACTAAACAGCAGGGTAGCAGGGAAAAATGGAAGAATCTCCATATATCCCTACTAAACAGCAAGGTGGCAGGGACAAATGGAAGAATTTCCATATATCCCTACTAAACGGCAGGGTAGCAGGGAAAAATGGAGGAATTTCCATATATCCCTACCAAATAGCGAGGCAGTAGGGATAGGAAAAAAAAATTCCACCTGTCCCCACCAGGGGGGAAAACAGAGGTTAACGTGGAAAAAAAATTACCTATCCCCACCAGGGGTAAAATCAGTAGGTACACGTGGAAAAAAATCCAGCGATTTCTACCAGGGGGGAAAGTAGTTGGGATAAGTGGAATAAATTCCATCTGGCCCTATCATTAAAAATTAGGGGGGATATATGGACGACTTGATTCCATGGATGGAAAAATATTCCACATATCTCCACTGGGGGGGGATATCGCGGTAGGGATAGGTGGAATAGGCGGAAATTCTCAATTTCGTACGTTCACGTTCTAAAATAGTAATTTCTATGAACAATAGATGGCTCTACTACATAAAAGCGTCATAGATACATGGCGCTGTTAAGATTTTTCTGAAAGTGGACTGCTCATTTCCACAATATAGAGGTTAGGTATGGTTCGGAGTTAGGTTAGGTTTAGAGTTAGGTTAGGTTTAGAGTTAGGTTAGGTTTAGAGTTAGGTTAGGTTTAGAGTTAGGTTAGGTTTAGAGTTAGGTTAGGTTTAGAGTTAGGTTAGGTTTAGAGTTAGGTTAGGTTTAGAGTTAGGTTAGGTTTAGAGTTAGGTTAGGTTTAGAGTTAGGTTAGGTTTAGAGTTAGGTTAGGTTTAGAGTTAGGTTAGGTTTAGAGTTAGGTTAGGTTTAGAGTTAGGTTAGGTTTAGAGTTAGGTTAGGTTTAGAGTTAGGTTAGGTTTAGAGTTAGGTTAGGTTTAGAGTTAGGTTAGGTTTAGAGTTAGGTTAGGTTTAGAGTTAGGTTAGGTTTAGAGTTAGGTTAGGTTTAGAGTTAGGTTAGGTTTAGAGTTAGGTTAGGTTTAGAGTTAGGTTAGGTTTAGAGTTAGGTTAGGTTTAGAGTTAGGTTAGGTTTAGAGTTAGGTTAGGTTTAGAGTTAGGTTAGGTTTAGAGTTAGGTTAGGTTTAGAGTTAGGTTAGGTTTAGAGTTAGGTTAGGTTTAGAGTTAGGTTAGGTTTAGAGTTAGGTTAGGTTTAGAGTTAGGTTAGGTTTAGAGTTAGGTTAGGTTTAGAGTTAGGTTAGGTTTAGAGTTAGGTTAGGTTTAGAGTTAGGTTAGGTTTAGAGTTAGGTTAGGTTTAGAGTTAGGTTAGGTTTAGAGTTAGGTTAGGTTTAGAGTTAGGTTAGGTTTAGAGTTAGGTTAGGTTTAGAGTTAGGTTAGGTTTAGAGTTAGGTTAGGTTTAGAGTTAGGTTAGGTTTAGAGTTAGGTTAGGTTTAGAGTTAGGTTAGGTTTAGAGTTAGGTTAGGTTTAGAGTTAGGTTAGGTTTAGAGTTAGGTTAGGTTTAGAGTTAGGTTAGGTTTAGAGTTAGGTTAGGTTTAGAGTTAGGTTAGGTTTAGAGTTAGGTTAGGTTTAGAGTTAGGTTGAGGTTTTCTCGGGACGGTTTGGAGTGAGAGTACTGCGATTTTTGGTCATAATTTAAAGACGACTTTCGGCTATTTTTCACTGATACTGTTTCCGCTCTACCTGACGATTTGGCTTTGTTATTGGACTTTTTCTGCTTTTTTGACTTGGTGTTTTTGGGGTGATTTTGGTGCGGTTGTGGTTTTACACGATAAAAATTTATATCTTCTTTTTCCTTCTTTCTTTCCTTCTGTTTTCTTTCTTCAAAAATATTTTGCTGTCTTAGCTATCACCTCCTGTTTGTCCCGTAAGGCTGGGCCTCTTGGTTACAGAGTTACGAGGCAAACAAATTCTTGTTTTGAAGTTTTGAAACTTGTACCGGTTTCAGGGAAAGTTTCATAACTTCAATTCTCTTAACTTTTTCTCGTGTTTTAGGGGCGTCAAAAATACTAGGTAAGACGACCTATAATTTGCCGTTTTCGCCATATTTTTCTGACTTCTGGATCTGAAGTTATAGCGATTTTAAGAATTGCTATTTGCGTTCTACAGGCGCTTTGAGCTACCGAACTTAACTTTGCAAAAGTTAGGTTAGGTCGGTGCGCTTAAAGGGGGGGCGTTAGAGGGGGGAGAATTTTGGGACCGGATAGGGAAAATTTTTCTCTATCTGTGAGTTTTTGTCCTATATTTTTAGGACAAGGGGAAAGGGGGGAAAAGTGGGGTCAAACCCACTTTTCTTAAGTTTGTCAAGTGTGACGCCGATCACACTTGACCGTTTTGGAGAAAATATTTCTGGAGTCGTCCCCTCCAGTGAAATGGGGGGGAAAACTATGGATGCAGGGGGGGAAAAGGTGGGGGGAAAGGGTGCGATACCCAAAGGGGGTTTTAAGCTTGCCTATGGGCGGAAGGCGACTTGCGCAGTGGCCCGGAAGGAGGGACGGTCGGTGGACGGCTCTGAGGCCGACGATGAGACCCGCGGAGGGTACATGGGGAGGGGGGGGGACATTACTCCCCCACCTGCCTCTCCAACAGGGGGAAAATTCTGGTCGGAGGAGAGGGATAAGGCGGACTTCTTTGACGAGGAAGACAAGCTGGAGGAGGTAGATATGGAGGTGGAGAATTCGGGGGCGCAGGCCCTCCACAGCCGTCAGGCTAAAGGCCGGTACGTCGGAATCAGCGAGGCCAAGGCCAAACTGAGAAGGACGTCCTCTGAGGAATGGAGTGGGTGCGAAGGGGAGCCTGAAGCGGGGGCCCCCTACAGCCCCTCGAGGACGAGGATGAGGAGGGAGTCGGGCTCGCGGTCGCGAAGTCCGATTGTCCCGGATGAGGCTTCACGTCCCGACGTGGAGAAGGCGGTGGAGTCCCCAAGGGACGTAATCAGGCGGTGCGCCAAAGAGGTACTCCGGGAGGCGGCCCGGAGTAAATCTCTAAAAGGAGAGGTGTGGGGCCACATGAATGCCTCCTGTAGGGAACTGCTGGACCTAGCCGACTCACTGGGGGAGTCGGAGGTTGTCCGCACGCTGAAAGCGGACAACAAGAGAATGCGGGAGGAATTGGCCCACCTCCGGCAGGAGACAAAGGCGCTGCGCACTGCCTTCTCCGAACGCAGCATCCAGGCGGAGGGACCCATAAGGAGACCAGACGGTACGACTGGCCTCCTTGAGGAGATGGGCGCTCTCTTGGACTCCCGGCTGGAGGGGTTCGAGAAAAAAATGTTCATCTCGATAGGGAATATGGTGAACGTCCGCCTGGAGGAGCTGGAAGGGCGGCTACCACCAAGGCCAATCATACGGCCACCGCTGGCCTCTGACGGAAGGGTGCCCCCGGGCCCTGAATCCAAGGAGAAGGGGAGGCCAAAGAAGAGGAAGGGGGGTCTCTCCCAGCCAGCCCCCCCCCTAGAGACGACAGAGCAGCCGCCGGAGAAGGCCCCAAGGGTCACACAATCACAGCCGCTGCCAATGCCGGAAAGGGCCACGCCCACCCCAGCGCCGAGGGCTAAACCCACTCCGGCGTCGAGGGCCATGCCCACTCCAACTCTGAAGGACAAAGGGAACAAGGCGGGACCTACCCCTAGGTCAAAGGAGGCCGCTCGCGCGCCTGAGCCGCAGCCTCCACAGGACCCAGAGGGGGCATGGACAAAGGTGGGGAAAAACGGGAAGAAGGGCAAAGGCAAGGGTCCGGCTGTGGCCCCTTCCCAGCCCCAACCCAGACAGCAAAGGAAGCAGGCGGCCCCGATCCTGGTGGCCCCAAAGACGGCAGCAGTGGTGATAAATCTCAAGGGCGACGCGCAGACCGACTATAAGACGGTCATGGAGAAGGCCACCACGCTCAAACTGGCAGAACTGGGGGTGGACAACCTCCAGGTCCGCAAGTCGGCCACCGGGGGGAGGGTGATTGAGGTCCCCGGTGCTCAGAGCATCCAGGCGGCCGATAACCTGGTAGACCGACTGCGTGACCTGGTCGGCGACGTGGCCGAAATCTACCGGCCCGTAAAAAAGGCCGAATTGAGGATCTCGGGGTTCGACGAATCCGTCACCCCAGAACTCCTCAAGAGGGAGGTAGCGGCGAGGGGTAGGTGCTCCGAGGAGGAAGTGGCGGTGGGCGACATCAGGATGGCGGGCAATGGGTCCTGCTCGGTCATCCTGAGATGCCCACTAACGGCGGCGAAAACGGTGGCAACAAGCGCCAGGATAACAGTCGGCTGGTCGGCGGCGCGCGTGGAGGCACTGGAGCCACTGCCCCTGCGTTGCTACCGTTGTATGGGGAGGGGACACACGAGGCCACTGTGCCCCTGCCCAGTGAACAGGGGGGAGTGGTGCTACAGGTGCAGCAAGCCTGGCCATGCCAGGAAAGACTGCACCGCACTGGCCCCCTGGTGCGCCGTCTGCCACCATGCCGGTTTACGAGCGGGACATACAATGGGGGGGCAAACATGCAACCCCCCCATTGTAAGAGGGAGGGAGACCAGAAATACTGGCTCCCTGGCCGCCTCACAGGTCTCACAGGTCTCCCAGAGAGATAACACCCGGACGGATCAAGAAATGGACGTTTAATGAGCCTAGAAGTGCTCCAGGCGAACGCCAACCACTCCGCCCGTGCGCAGGATCTATTGATCCAGCATATGGCGGAGTGGGAAATCGCGGCTGCTGTCGTCGCCGAGCCGTACTTCGTCCCCGCGCAATCAAACTGGGTGGGGGACAGCGACGGCTCGGTGGCGATCGTGGCTCCAGCCCTGGGCGGACTACCCCTCTCTAGGGTATCGGCGGGCTCCGGATACGCAGCGGCCAAAATGGGGGACATAGTACTGGTGGGTGTGTACTTCTCCCCCAACAGACCGCTGCGGGAATTTGAGGCGTACCTGGAGAGGCTTGGGCGTACAGTAGTCGGTGCGGCCCCCTCCCCCATAATTGTCCTGGGCGACCTCAACGCAAAGTGCGTCGCGTGGGGTTGTCCCAGGACCGACGCCCGGGGAGAGGCACTGATGGACTGGGTGGCTGGGCTCGGGCTCGAGGTCGTCAACCGGGGCACGACCAACACATGCGTGCGCCATCAGGGAGGCTCAATTGTAGATGTCACATTTGCCTCCCCGGTGGCGGCGGCGCGCATGGCGGACTGGCGAGTCCTGGACGAAACAGAGACCCTCTCAGACCACTTGTACATAAGGATGAGGGTCTCTAGAGCCCGGCCAGCACAACAGCCCAGGCCAGCAGGAGGAGGAGGAAAACTGCCGCGGTGGAGTCTGGCCTCCCTGGATCGCGATGCCGCCGCAGAGGCGGCCATGGTAGAGGCCAGATGGGGACGACCACCACCACCCGAGGAGGCAGGGGTGGATGACTTGGCCCTCCACTTCCGGGCGGCCCTCACGAGGACGTGTAACTACTCCATGAGGAGGGCAGGGCCGCCCCGAGCCAAGAAGGCTGCCTACTGGTGGTCCCCGGAGGTGGCCAACCTGCGGCAGGCGTGCAATGTGGCACGAAGGGCGTACACCCGATGTAGGAGGAGGCGGCACACCGCGGCAGAAGAGGAAGTGCTACGAGGGAGGCTGAGAGAGGCCAGAGACTCCCTAAGCCAGGCTATCGCCAAGGCCAAGGACGACGCTCACACGGAGTTTCTGGCTTCTCTGGACAGGGACCCGTGGGGGCGGCCCTACAAAATGGTACGGAAAAAGCTCCGTCAGGCCGCCCCTACGGAAACAATGGAGATGGGGCTCCTCCAGAACATCCTGGAGGGGCTGTTCCCGCCGGCCCCTCAATTTGACCCGCCGATAATGGTCGCCCCGCGGGAGGAGCCGGCAGAACCGGAGGAAGTGCCTCCGGTCACAGAAGCAGAAATGTTCCGCGGGGCGTACAGACTGAGGGCCTGTAAAAAGGCCCCAGGGCCGGATGGCGTCCACGGGAGGGTCCTGCCCATTGTGATGGAGCACCTTGGAGACCGCCTCCAGTCCATCTTTGACCAATGCCTCAAAGATGGACGCTTTCCAAGGTGCTGGAAAATGGGCAGGGTGTGTCTCCTCCGGAAGGAGAACAGGCCGGCAGACTCTCCTTCCGGATGGAGACCTATCGTACTGCTGGATGAGGCCGGGAAAATGCTGGAGCGCATTCTGGCCTCCCGGATCATCCGGCACTTGGAGGGTAGTGGACCGAACATCTCTGACCGGCAATATGGATTCAGAGGTGGGCGGTCCACTATGGACGCCTTGGGGGCACTTCGTGCCTTCTGCGAGGACGCACAAGGAAAGGGGGAGGGAGTCATTGCAGTGTCCCTGGACATAGCGAACGCATTTGGCTCCCTCCCGTACTCGGTGGTGCAGGAGGCCCTCAGGTACCACGAGGTGCCCCTCTACTTGAGGCGTGTCATAGACCACTACCTGACGGACAGGGTGGTGCTCTGTGACACGCCTACGGGGCGGGTGGAGAGGCGGATGGCCTGCGGCGTTCCCCAGGGGTCAGTCTTAGGACCCCTGCTCTGGAACGTCGGGTATGACTGGGCCATCCGCGCAGAGCTCCTCCCTCGGATGGCCCTAATGTGTTACGCGGATGACACGATGGTGGCTGTTCGAGGCCAGGAGCTCAGGGAGGTGATCAGGCGGGCGGAGGTGGCGACGGAACTCACCACAATGAGGATCCGCCACCTAGGGCTGGAGGTCTCCCTACCGAAGACCGATGCAATCGTTTTCGGAGGGAGGGGGTGGAAGGTGCCGCCGAATGCCTCCCTGCGAATAAACGGGGAGGAGGTCCAGTTGAGGCCTCATATAAAATACTTGGGCCTCACACTGGACCGGAAGTGGAACTTCGGGGAGCATTTCCGCCAACTTGCTCCCCGAATTGTGACGGCGGCATCGGAGCTGGGCCGCCTCCTGCCAAATGTGGGAGGACCCTCCCTCGCATGCAGGAAACTGTATGCCGGAGTGGCCCGCTCCATGGCCCTCTATGGAGCCCCGATTTGGGCCGACAAATTAACCGCCACCACGAAGGCCCTGCTACGTAGGCCACAACGAGTAGTGGCCATTCGTGTAGTAAGGGCCTACGTGACGGTGGCGTGGGCGGCAGCGTGCGCTTTGGCGAGCACCACGCCCTGGGAGATGGACGCCGAGATGCTCGCCGAAGCGCACAGGGGTAGAATCAGGAGCAGGGAGACCGGTGAATACCCTGCTCCCGAAGAGGTAAGGGCGGCGCGCAGAATGGCGCAAAGGAGGATGCGCGACCGGTGGAAGGGCGAACTGGAGGACTCCCTCTATGGTGTTCGCACCATAGGGGCACTCCTCCCTTCGTTTGACCACTGGTTGGACAGGCCACACGGGCGGGTGGGGTATAGGCTGGTGCAGGTGCTGACCGGGCATGGGTGCTTCGGTCACTACCTGCACATGATAGGCCGAGAGCCTACCCCAGCCTGCCACCAGTGTGGCGAGACGGATGACACGGCCCAGCATACCCTAGAGGTGTGCAGTCGCTGGGCCGTGGAGCGCGCTGCCCTGAGGGCCGAAATTGGGACGAATGATCTCTCGCTGCACAGCGTTGTGGCGGCCATGCTGAGCAGCGAGAGATCCTGGGAGGCAATGGTCTCCTTCTGCGAGACGATCATCACGCAGAAGGAGACCGAGGAGCGGGAGCGCGAAGAAGACCCAAACGCGCTCCCGAACCGACGCAGGCGAGTTGGGAGGAGGCGCAGACGGTTTGCTGCGGTAAACCGTGCCCTCCCACTGTAGGGCCGCGGGTTGGGGACCCGCATTGCACGGCCCTACACGTCTGGGGGAGAGTCAGTTATGCGTTTACTGACTCTCCCTCCTTTGGCGACGGCAAACCGGCGCAAGCCGGGACTGCCGGGGGGTGTAGTTTTGGTGAATTGTACGATCCCACTACACCCCCTTAACGGCTAGGACGGAAACGCCGCAGGGTTTTTAGTGGGTATTCCCCTCCACTCTGGAGGGGCGAGTCCCACATACCCCCCACTATGGGCCTTCCCCAGGCCCCGGGGGGATGCATAAATGCATTTTCCCTGCGTCAAAAAAAAAAAAAAAAAAAAAAGGTTTAGAGTTAGGTTAGGTTTAGAGTTAGGTTAGGTTTAGAGTTAGGTTAGGTTTAGAGTTAGGTTAGGTTTAGAGTTAGGTTAGGTTTAGAGTTAGGTTAGGTTTAGAGTTAGGTTAGGTTTAGAGTTAGGTTAGGTTTAGAGTTAGGTTAGGTTTAGAGTTAGGTTAGGTTTAGAGTTAGGTTAGGTTTAGAGTTAGGTTAGGTTTAGAGTTAGGTTAGGTTTAGAGTTAGGTTCTGAGGCGGTTCCCCCTACAGCCCCCGTGGTTGATCTGCCGGATGATCCATGGACCCCGTTGCCTGCCCCAGTCCCTGGTCCTGCCCCGAAACAGAGACAAAGGGTAGATAGACCTGTAGAATCGACGGTATCAACGCTGATGCCCCCTGCGAGGGCTGCACCAGGTCCAAAAAAGCCGCGAAAGAAACAAGCGGCTACCGAGCAGGTACCCCAGGTTGCACCTCCCCTTCCTGCGGAAAAGTTGACAAAACCCACCCCCGCTCCGGGGAGCTTGGGAGCGAAGAGGTTCTCTCAGACGGCACCGCCGCCACCACCACCGACGACTGCTGAAGAGTGGAGGGAAGTACTAGGCCGTAAGGCAAAGGGAAAAGCTAAAAAGGCAACAGCTAGAGCAGCCCAACCGGCTGTCAAGCCAAAGCCAAAGCCGAAGCCGCGTAAACTGGTGGCACCATCGACGGCGGCTGTAGTAGTGGCTCTCAAACCTGAATCAGAGGCCACATATGCGGGAATCTTAACCAAGGCGACGACTTCGTTTGGTCTAGCCGAGGTGGGCATAGAACATGTTAACGTTAGGAGGACAGCTGACGGGGCGCGAATCATCGAGGTTTCTGGTACTGACAATGGCAGGGCCGCCGATATCCTACGCGAGAAATTGGAGGGCCTCATCGGCAACGACGCGAATGTGTACCGGCCAACAAAAATGGCCAGAATGAGGATATCAGGACTCATGGAAACTGCAACCAAGGAGGCAGTGGCCGAGGCAATATCAGCGAAGGGCGGTTGCAGACTTGATGAAGTGAAGGTTGGTGCAATCAGCACCGGATATAATGGGGTAGGATCGACCCTCATTAAATGCCCGGTGACAGCCGCCAACAAGATAGTAGAGGGAGGACGATTGCTTGTGCAGTGGTCTAGTGCACAAGTACACATACTGGAACCAGAACCGTTCCGCTGTTATAAGTGCATGGGGACGGGACACACTCGCAGTACTTGCCCATCACAAGTAGAGAGAGGGAACATGTGCTTCCGGTGTAGCAAGCCGGGACATAAAGCGTCCGGCTGCACCGAGACACCATTCTGCGCAGTATGTCATCAAGCCAAGAAACCCGCCGGACACTATATGGGTGGCCAAGCATGCCGCCCTCCACCGACTAAGGGTAGACAAGACCCCATCCGGACCCAGAGGTCCGATCAGAGTTTCGCCCAAGAGGCTGACGAGGGACAAAACAGAATGGATTCGTAATGTTAGCACGCCCTTACGAACTCCTACAGACAAACTTGAACAACTGCGCCCGTGCCCAAGACCTGCTCATGCAGGTAATAGCAGAGTGGGGCATAGGTGCGGCTGTGGCAGCGGAACCATATTACGTTCCTCCCCAGCCCAACTGGGTAGGAGCAACTGATAGGACAGTGGCTTTAGTAGTACCGGCCATTGGGGATCAACCTCCCTTGATTGCCGTTCATAAAGGTCCCGGAATTGCAGCAGCCAAATGGGGAAATCTCATATTAATCGGCACTTATTTTTCCCCCAATAGGCCACTTTGGGAATTCGAGGGTTATTTAAATGATCTAGGGGGGCTAATAAGAAGGTCAGCACCAACTCCGGTACTCGTAATGGGGGACCTCAATGCTAAAAGTGCAGCCTGGGGTTCTCCTATTACTGATGTGAGGGGCGAAACCCTTAGGGACTGGGCGGTAGCGATGGGGCTTGCGGTTTTAAACCAGGGTAATGCCTACACATGTGTGCGACATCAAGGAGGATCGATTGTTGACGTCACTTTTGCAACCCCAGTTGTCGCAAACCGAATTGAGGACTGGCGTGTCCTGGAGGATGTGGAGACCCTCTCCGATCACGTCTACATCAGGATGAGGATTTCTCCATCTCCAGCGGCCCCACTACAGGCTCGGTCGCATACAACGGATAGGCGGCATCCCAACGGCCGCTTCCCTAGGTGGTCCTTGGCTAGCCTAGATAGGGAGATGATTGAGGAGGCCGCATTGATAGAGGCTTGGTGTGCTCCCCCACCTGTAGACCTCGGGGTTGAAGAAAGGGCTGCCCGCTTCCGTAACTCGCTTACCACGGTGTGTGATGCTGGCATGTCGAGGACGAAGAAACTGACTGGCAAAACACAGGTCTACTGGTGGTCAGAGGAAATTGCGGCCCTCCGAGTAATCGCCAACGCTGCACGCCGTAAATTCACAAGATGTAGGCGTCGACAACATACGGCGGCAGAGGAGGAGATACTTCGGGAGGCCCTTGTAGCTGCAAAAGGGGCATTAAGAGAGGCCATAGCCAAACGAAAGGATGAGGCCCGAGAGGAATTCCTGAAAACCTTAGACAGTGATCCGTGGGGGCGACCCTATAAAATTGTCAGGAATAAAATGAAACATGCTCCCCCCACGGATTCATTGGAACCAGAGCTACTAAGGAGGGTTGTAGAGGGTCTCTTCCCTGTGGCACCGGACTTTACGCCTCCAATCATGGCACCCCCATTGGAAGATCCGGAGGGCTTTCCGGATGTCCCTTTAATATCGGACGTGGAAATCATGGGAGCGGTCTTCCGAATGAGAGCCAGTAAAAAGGCTCCAGGACCGGATGGCGTGCCGGGGAAAGTTCTCTCCCTAGCATTAAAACACCTCGGAGTCCGACTTCGAGGGTTGTTTAACGACTGCCTCAAAGAGGGAATCTTTCCTCGTTGCTGGAAGGAGGGTAGGTTGTGCCTACTGCGAAAAGAGGGTCGCCCAGCTGAATCACCTTCAGGATACCGCCCCATCGTCCTTCTAGATGAAACCGGAAAGATGTTGGAGCGCATCATAGCAAGACGGGTCATCAGGCATTTGGAGGACACGGGACCAAATATTAGTGACCGGCAATTTGGGTTCCGTGAGGGGCGATCTACAATTGATGCAGTAGGCACGTTGAAAACATTCAGCGACCTAGCAGCAGAGAAAAAGGAGGGAGTTATAGCAGTGTCTCTAGACATCGCCAATGCCTTCGGCTCCCTCCCTTATGGCGTAATAAAGGAGGCACTCAGGCATCACGGTGTACCTCTTTATCTGAGGAAAATCATAGAGCACTACCTCTCTGATAGGGCAGTGCTGTATGAATCTGGAGACTTGCGCCTGGAAAGACGAATGGAGTGTGGTGTTCCGCAGGGGTCGGTTCTAGGGCCCCTGCTCTGGAACATCGGCTTTGACTGGGCTATAAGAGGGGAACAACTTCCCCGCATGGTCACAATCTGTTATGCCGATGACACAATGGTGGCCGTGAGGGGAAGAGATTACCAGGAAACCCTAAGGAGAGCCGCAGTGGCAACCGAGCTCACGATGGGACGCATTAATCTGCTAGGACTTAAGGTGTCGCTTAACAAGACCGACGCCGTGGTCTTCGGAGGAAGAGGCTGGAGACCGCAGCCTAATGACACGATCCCTGTAGGGGGTGAAGTAGTCCCCCTAAAAGCCCACATAAAGTATTTGGGCCTCATCTTGGATCGCAAGTGGGAATTCGAGGAACACTTTACCAACTTGGTTCCTCGGCTCGTTGGTGCTGCTTCGGCGCTGAGCCGACTTCTGCCCAATATTGGAGGCCCCCAAGCCCCATGTCGACGCCTATATGCGAACGTTATTCGCAGCATGGCGCTATACGGGGCACCTATATGGGCCGGGAGGCTTAACAATAAAACGAGGGCCCTCCTCCGAAGGCCTCAGAGAATAATTGCGAGACGCATCATTAGAGGGTACTCGACCGTAGGGCACGCAGCCGCTTGCGCCCTCGCCGGTACAATACCGTGGCACCTAGACGCCCAATTACTGGCAGAGAGGTACACTCAGAGGACAGAACTACGTATCGCTGATGAGCGCCTGGCTCCTCGAGAGTTAGAGGCCCGACTTGAGACGGCAAAAAGAAGACAAAGGGATCGGTGGAAAAGCCAGTTGGAGGATGAGCCCTATGGAACGTATACTATAGGGGCGCTCCTCCCATCCTTCGATAGCTGGCTTGACCGCAAAACTGGAACCCTGACTTACAGGCAAGTGCAGGTAATGACCGGACACGGCTGCTTCGGTCATTACCTGTACACAATAAAGAGGGAACCTTCGCCTGTCTGTCATCACTGCGGATATGAAGACGACACCGCATATCACACGATGGTAGAATGCCCAACTTGGGCTCCAGAGAGATGGGAATTAGAAATGGCCCTGAACGTGGATGATCTCTCGCTGCATAATATAGTTAAGAAAATTCTGGTCAGCGAGAGACACTGGACGGCATTCAATAACTTTTGCGAAAAAGTAATGAAGAAGAAGGAGGAAGCAGAGCGGGCGCGCGAAGAGAGAGCTGATGCGCATCCGCTACGACGCAGGCGGAGGGGAATCAGGCAACGACAATTCGTCAATGCCTTGATTCCCCAGTAGAGTCGCGGCATGGGGACCCGCAGACGAGGCTCTACATGACTGGGGAAGGGTTGTAGCGTTACACAATCCTTCCTACTTTAACGCGAGGGTGCCCCCGGTGAACGACTGGGGCGGCCGGGGGAGCATTGTGGTAGAATATTAGTGACCCCATAATGCTCCCCTACAACGGCAGAGAGGGTAACGCCGCAGGGTTTTTAGTGGGTATTCCTCTCCCTTATGGAGGGGCGAGTCCCGCATACCCCCCACTATGGGCTTCCCCGGCCCCAGGGGGATGCATAAATGCATTTTCCCTGCGTGAAAAAAAAAAAAAAAAAAAGGTTTAGAGTTAGGTTAGGTTTAGAGTTAGGTTAGGTTTAGAGTTAGGTTAGGTTTAGAGTTAGGTTAGGTTTAGAGTTAGGTTAGGTTTAGAGTTAGGTTAGGTTTAGAGTTAGGTTAGGTTTAGAGTTAGGTTAGGTTTAGAGTTAGGTTAGGTTTAGAGTTAGGTTAGGTTTAGAGTTAGGTTAGGTTTAGAGTTAGGTTAGGTTTAGAGTTAGGTTAGGTTTAGAGTTAGGTTAGGTTTAGAGTTAGGTTAGGTTTAGAGTTAGGTTAGGTTTAGAGTTAGGTTAGGTTTAGAGTTAGGTTAGGTTTAGAGTTAGGTTAGGTTTAGAGTTAGGTTAGGTTTAGAGTTAGGTTAGGTTTAGAGTTAGGTTAGGTTTAGAGTTAGGTTAGGTTTAGAGTTAGGTTAGGTTTAGAGTTAGGTTAGGTTTAGAGTTAGGTTAGGTTTAGAGTTAGGTTAGGTTTAGAGTTAGGTTAGGTTTAGAGTTAGGTTAGGTTTAGAGTTAGGTTAGGTTTAGAGTTAGGTTAGGTTTAGAGTTAGGTTAGGTTTAGAGTTAGGTTAGGTTTAGAGTTAGGTTAGGTTTAGAGTTAGGTTAGGTTTAGAGTTAGGTTAGGTTTAGAGTTAGGTTAGGTTTAGAGTTAGGTTAGGTTTAGAGTTAGGTTAGGTTTAGAGTTAGGTTAGGTTTAGAGTTAGGTTAGGTTTAGAGTTAGGTTAGGTTTAGAGTTAGGTTAGGTTTAGAGTTAGGTTAGGTTTAGAGTTAGGTTAGGTTTAGAGTTAGGTTAGGTTTAGAGTTAGGTTAGGTTTAGAGTTAGGTTAGGTTTAGAGTTAGGTTAGGTTTAGAGTTAGGTTAGGTTTAGAGTTAGGTTAGGTTTAGAGTTAGGTTAGGTTTAGAGTTAGGTTAGGTTTAGAGTTAGGTTAGGTTTAGAGTTAGGTTAGGTTTAGAGTTAGGTTAGGTTTAGAGTTAGGTTAGGTTTAGAGTTAGGTTAGGTTAGGTTAGGTTAGGTTAGGTTAGGTTAGGTTAGGTTAGGTTGGGGTGCAGGGCTGGTAGACCTCCTCGTGGTGCACCCTGGGAGGGGGGGGATAGCCGCTCAGTTGCGCGCCTGCTATTCTCCCTCTGCGAACTGCCAGTCGCGGCAGTGGCAGTTGAGTTTTCTCCTGCGATGGCTTTAGTGCCGTGTTTAGCTGACGGCTCCGCGTGTCCCTCTGAAGGTAGCGGGGGGCACGGCGTGAGACGCCAGGTCCTACCTGGGACAGAGGCGGAGCTGCTCCTGGCATGCCTCAGCTCATCTGAGGTGGCAGGGGAGCAGATGGAGGGTCCTGCCTACGGGCAACCGACCCAGATCGTAACCCGGGCCCGTGGGCGCCCGGAACGAGGGCCGCTGCTCAGAACGGGGGCCGCGAGGAAGAAAACCTCTTCAAAAATTACCATGGAGGGGAGAGGGCGGCGGCTGATTCTGGTCAGTCGTCGGCCTACTCGTAACCCGGCCCGTAGGGCCGGCACGAGGGTCGCCGTCTGCGGACGGGGACCACGAGGACGGACACCTCTATAAAAAACCATAGGGCGACGGGTGCTGCTAGTCTCGGTGCCGAGCTAGTGGTACAGGCTGCATCTGCGGTCACCGTTGGCCGACCCGTTATCTCAGCGTAGGGCTGGTCATGTTTTAGGCCTATCCTGGGACCGGGGGTCTTGCCTTAACCGGCTGGGCCAAGGGGAGTAAACCCCAATAAAACAATCCACAACTCTTGACGTGAGGGTACTCCGCGTCAAGATGCTCTTCGGAGCGGCTGGAGTGGTTATCAGCTACCTAGAGCCAAACCTGCGATACCGCCCGACCTCGCAGTGTACATAGGGCCACACTCGGTATTGGGGGATCTCTGCCGGTGTGGAGCGTTAGTTCTCCCCCACTCGTGGGAATTATATGGAAACACCAAATAATAATAAAAACTTCGAAAAAGCCCCTTCTCAGGGCCAATCTGGAGAGGGGGGTAGCGAGGAGGCCAAGGCGATGCCTCCTCCACCTTCACCAAAACCCCCACCACATGAGTACCGCCCGATCAGGGACAGCTCGGGGCGATTCATTGGCTCTGGCACCGACGCCGCGAACACGGCGGACACGCCGGCTTTCGCGGTACGGCAGGAATTTGTGCGGGCACAAACACCTATCCCCACAAGGGTGTTTAGCGGGAGAAGGGCCCGTGTCGTGTTGGAGCGACTCCCGCTGGATCAACTCTCGCCAGGGAGAGAAGAGTTTTTCTCGCCGGCTAAACTGGCTGAGTATGAGCCTAGTGAGACTTTTCGCTCTCCGTTGTCTACGGACACCGAGACCGAAGTGGACAAACCAACTGGAGAGGCGCCGCAGCTCGCCGAGTCGGACTCCTCGGTCGGCAGCCTTGAGACGGTGCGCTCGAAGGAGAGCGTGCTTGCTGGGAAGTTCTGGGGCGAACGGAGTGAAAAGAGGCCATTGTACGAGTTCCTGTCCTCTTCCGGCTCCGAAGGCGACGCTGCGGTCCTCAGCGAAGGCACCCGGGCCGAAGAGGAGAGGAAAAGACAGTACAAGAAACGTACTGCCAAAAGGGGCAGAGGCCGGTCGCCCACGGCAGGCCACCATTCTGGCCTAACGTCGGCGTACATGGATGACTGGGAGGCAGAAAACTCTTCTGAGTCAGCAGAGCGTACAGACCAAGAGGAGAAGACTAAGCGCTCAAGGGGCCGGCCGCCCACGACAGGCCAGTACGTTGGCCTAGCAGCGGCGAAGAGAATCTTCAATGAGGCCAAACAACAGGCCCTCGAGTTGGAGGCGGAACAGGTCATTGCAGACCAAGCGAAGAGGGCGAGGTGGCTGCGGGATACGCAACTGCCCAAGGCGCCCTCAGTCAGCAAAGACCTAAACAAACCTACTGCAGACCTCACAGAAACGGCGGCGGCCCAAGTGGCTGTTATAAAGGGCGTAGCGGGAAAGTCAAAGAACTTAAAGGGAACCTACGTGCGTGCCCTCAAAGAGGCAGCGGATACTCTTGAAAAAATCTTTGACAAACTCAGCGAGCGCACGGTCTCAGACGAGACTCGCCTACTGCAGGCGGCGAATACCCGCCTACAATCGGAGATGGCTGACCTCCGAGGGGAATTGGGCCGACTAAAAGTAGAGGTAGAGCGAACGCAGAGGCAAATGAGTCATGCGCGTGAGACTCTGCCCTCTGGAAAAAGTGTAGACAAGGAGATGCCAGACATGACAATGGACACGCTGCCTCCCCCAGAGGAAAGTTCACCGTCGCGCACGGGTCAGCCGGCGTCTGATCTTTCCAAGGACGAGGAACTAATGCGGGCAGTGGCACTTCAGGTAGGAGCCATCGTGAACGCACGCCTGGACGGTCTAGAAGCCGAGGGTCGTCTGCTGCCAGCCAAACAGTTGCGACCGGCGTTGGCAGGAGACAAGAAGAAGCAGCCTGCAGCGGCCACAGCTTCTTCCGCGGCGAAAGTGACCACTGACTCCAGTGCTAAAAGAGTAATAGACGCCACCAAAAAACCACAGTCTACTCCTGCCCCTGGAGCTGCGAAAAAGAAGGCGAAAAGAGCTAACAAGAAGAGAGATGGGACTGGGACCCAATCAACAAAGGAGATGCCCACACCCCGCCCGCTGCCACCTGCACCCGAATCCATGAACCAGAACTGGAATAGGGTGGCGGGAAAGGGAAACAAACCGGTGACTGCTCAGCCTGCGGCCCGGCAGCAGTCAACAGGAAAGGCGAAAGCCCAAAAGCTGAAAGCGCCACGCACAGCAGCAGTTATGCTTACCCTACTGCCAGAAGCTGTGGAACGGGGTCTCACTTACAAAGAAGTGATCGTGGAGGCTAGGACCAAGGTCCAACTGACAGATATGGAGATCCCCGGTGGATTGCGCTTCAAGCGGGCGGCTACAGGAGCGTGCATTCTCGAGATCCCTGGTGCATCTAGCGAGGACAAAGCTGACAAATTAGCCGAAGCAATTAGGCAGCAGATAGGCACGGAGAAGATAAAGGTGTCTAGGCCTTCCAGAAGTGTTGCCATTCGCGTCACGGGCTTGGACGAGTCAGTTTCTACGGATGAGGTGGTCGCTGCGGTGGCTCGAACCGGAGGTTGTACCATTGACATGGTGAAGGCCGGAGAAATACGTCAGGGTTTCTCAGGGCTCGGTGCAGTGCGGGTTGTTTGCCCCATTTTGGCTGCAAAAAAGGTGATAGCTGGGGGTCGTCTGCTCGTAGGCTGGGTTTCGGCCCAAGTGAAGCTGCTAGAGAGGAGGCCTTTACGATGCTTCCGGTGTTTCAGGATTGGACACGTAAGCGCGCAATGTCAGGCGGAAACGGACCGGTCCAAAAGCTGTTTTCAGTGCGGCAAAGATGGCCACAAAGCGGCTCAATGCACCGCCCCACCATACTGTGCTGAATGTGCGGCGGCTGGCAAGCCGTCCGAACATAGAATAAGCAGCAAGGCGTGCACTGCGCCTAAAACTGCTGGAAAAAACAAGAAGACCAAAGCTGCTGACGGCCCCCGGGCCCCCTCGCAGCTGGACAAGTCAGCAGCCATGGAACAGACTGCGACCGAGGAGGATCAAACGATGGTCGTCGAGTAAATGGCGACTATAGAATTCCTACAGGGGAACCTCAACCATGATGCCAAGGCTCAGGAACTTTTATACCAGAGCATGGCTCAGTGGTTGATTCACATTGCGGTTTTAGCGGAGCCCTATAGAGTGCCAGTCAGAGACGACTGGATCGGGGATCTGGACGAAACTGTGGCCATAACTACGCGGGGCGCTGCCGGCTCCAATCCATTTAAGAGCGTAATAAAAGGTCACGGCTGCGTCTCGGTCATCTGCGGAGATTTGGCGATAGTCGGGACATACTTCTCTCCAAACAAAACCCTTGCTGAGTTTGAGAGATTCCTTGTTGAGGTCGGTGCCCTTGTTGGTCGGTTGCATCCCATCCCGGTTATCGTGGCCGGCGACTTCAATGCAAAGCACGCGGCGTGGGGATCCCCAGTGACTGATCCACGGGGACACGCTCTTTTGGAGTGGGCAATCGCCGCCAACCTCGTTGTCATGAACAAGGGAACAGCTAATACGTGCGTACGGCAACAAGGTGGGTCCATTGTTGATATCACGTTTGCGAATGCTGCACTGGCACGCCGTGTCCAGGGATGGGAGGTCTTGGTGGGTGTCGAGACTCTATCAGATCACCGTTACATACGATTTGGAGTCTCTGCGCTACCCAGGCCACCTCTCCCAAGACGGAATGACCCAATCGAAAACGGCCCACGCTGGGTTCTGAAAAAGCTTGACAGAGAAGCGCTAGAGTTAGCGGCTTTGGTACGTACATGGACAACGGCGCCGGAAGAGGAGGCGGTCGATGTCGAGGCCGAAGCCGAATGGTTCCGCAACTGTATGACTGAGGTCTGTGACGCGGCCATGCCTCGAGCCAAGGCCTTCTCTCCCCGACGTTCCGTGTATTGGTGGTCTCCAGACCTTGCACAGTTGCGCGACGAATGCGTACTTGCGAGACGCCAGTACACGAGACGACGAGGTCGACGGCGCCGAGACGAAGCGACAGAAGCAGCGCTGTACAAAAAATATAAGGAGGCAAAAGTGGCACTAAAATCCGCCATCGGTTTAGCCATTGATCGGTCTCGAGAGGAGTTTCTGAAAACTCTGAACGACGATCCATGGGGAAGGCCATATAAGCTGGTTAGGCAAAAGCTCCGACCCTGGGCCCCCCCGCTGACGCAGAGTCTCGAGCCCCAGCTGCTGGATAACGTAGTCACCGCCTTATTCCCACACAGGCCACAGCAGCGTCCACCGCCTATGGCTCCTCCCGGGGCGGCTGAAAGACAGCGGGAAGGTGAAACAGAGACGCCACATGTCACCGAGGGTGAGCTAGGAGCGGCGGTTTTGAGGCTACGGGCCAAAAATACAGCACCTGGGTTAGACGGGATACCCGGACGTGTCTGGGTTTTATCAATGGATGCCTTGGAACCGAGACTGCGACGGTTTTTCAGCGCGTGTCTTGAGCAAGGTCGCTTTCCTGGCACCTGGAAGATTGGTCGATTGGTCTTGCTAAAGAAAGAGGGTCGCCCTGCAGATTCACCGTCGGCCTACCGGCCCATCGTGCTGCTTGATGAGATTGGCAAGCTCTTTGAGCGGATTATCGCAAACCGTCTCATCAAGCACCTTATATCGAAAGGGCCGGACCTGGCTGACTGCCAGTACGGATTTCGCAGTGGACGCTCAACCGTACATGCAATCCTGCGGGTCAAGAAGCTAGCGGAGGACGCAGTTTCCCGGGGTGAGGTCGTTTTGGCTGTCTCGCTAGACATTGCGAACGCTTTTAATACCCTCCCCTGGGACTGCATACACGAGGCGCTCTTATACCACCAAGTACCCCACCATCTAAGCCAAATAGTGAAGGCCTACCTGCTACGGCGGTTCGTGGCTTTCCCCGGGCAAAATGAGTGGGGCCGAAGAGAAATGGTGTGCGGTGTTCCACAGGGGTCGGTGTTGGGACCACTCCTGTGGAACATCGGATATGATTGGGTGTTGCGGGGAGCCCTTCTGCGTGGGGTCACCCTAGTGTGCTACGCGGATGACACCCTTGTCACAGCGCGGGGGGCAACTTTCAGAGAAGCCTCTATTCTCGCCACGGCAGCGGTTGCCCATATAGTTGGCAAAATAAGACGGCTAGGCTTAGAGGTCGCCCTGAATAAGTCGGAAGCCATCTGTTTCCACGGGCCTAAGAGGGCGCCCCGGGCTGGGGCTCACATAGTCGTGGGAGGTGTCCAGATTGCCATCCAACCAACGATGCGGTATCTGGGCATCACCCTAGACAGCCGATGGTCCTTTCGGGCCCACTTTGAGCGGCTGGCTCCTAAGCTGATGGGTGCGGCTGGTGCATTGGGGCGGTTGCTTCCGAACATTGGGGGGCCGAAAGCATCCTGCCGGCGTCTATATTCAGGGGTGATACGTTCCATAGCCCTGTATGGAGCCCCAGTGTGGGCTAGCTGCCTTAGCAGGGAGAACGTTGCCCGACTGCGGCAAGCGCAGCGGGTGATGGCGATAAGATCAATACGGGGCTATGGAACAATTTCTGGCGAGGCTGCATGCGTGCTGGCTGGATCTCTACCGTGGGATTTGGATGCGAGAGCCCTCGCGTCAGTATTTTTCTGGCGCGAGGAGGCGCGAGCCCGGGATTTCTGGCCAGCACCGCGCGAGATAGAAGCCAAACGCGAAGAGCTCTCTCGTGAGGCAATAGATGAGTGGGTGGACCGGCTAGCGCGACCAAGCGCAGGCATCCGGATAATCGACGCGATTCGGCCAGTCATGTCACAGTGGCTGGACCGACCACATGGGGCTCTAACCTTCCGGCTTGTGCAGATTCTTTCGGGGCACGGCTGCTTCGGGAGGTATCTGCACAAAATTGCCGGCAGGGAGCCAACTGAGGAGTGCCACGAATGCGGCGCGGCGGTCGACACTGCGCAACACACGCTAGAGGGGTGCCCAGTGTGGGGGCAAGAACGGGACGACCTGATGGCCATAGTGGGGCCAGATCTGTCGCTGCCGGCTGTGGTTAAATCCATGGTCGATAGCGACAGATCTTGGCATGCGGTAAAAGCCTTCTCGGAAGAAGTCCTCCAGCAGAAGGAAATGGCGGAACGCGCCAGGGAAGTTGACCCAGCAGCTGACCAAAGACGCCGCAAGAGGGTTCGGCGCAGACAGGCCGCACAAGATCGCCGCTTGCCTCCGTAGAACGACCACAGGGTGACAGGCACGGGGACGCCTGTCAACCATTCTACACGTGGTCCCTGAGACGGTTACCGTACCAGGTACGGTCCAACAGAGTACGAGACCAAAAGTGGCCTCCGGAGGCGGTGATCCATAAAATGGACTGGTGCTGGTGGTGCTGCAGAAGTAAAGCGCGAGCGTCCCTGCAGCCCTCCGCTACAGCACATTGGCGGAAGACGGGGGGGTTTTTAGTGGGTAAACTTGGGGTCTCATCAGCCCACATAACAAGGAGTCCCACATAACCACTCGGGTCCGTCCCCGCACCCGAGTGGTATGCGTAAAGCATTTTCCCCTCCAAAACAAAAAAAAAAAAAAAAAAAAAAAAAAAGGTTAGGTTAGGTTAGGTTAGGTTAGGTTGGGGTGCAGGGCTGGTAGACCTCCTCGTGGTGCACCCTGGGAGGGGGAGGATAGCCGCTCAGTTGCGCGTTGCTGTTCTCCCTCTGCGAACTACCAGTCACAAAGCGGGTGGCAGTCGAGTTCTCTCCTGCGGTGGTTTAAATACCAAGTCAAGTCAGGCCCTCCCTGGGGTGGAGGCGGAGCTGCTCCCGGCATGCCTCAGTTGATCTGAGGTGGCAGGGGACGCAGCTGGATGGTCCTGCCTACGGGCAGCTGACCCAACTCGTAACCCGGGCCCGCAGGCGCCCGGAACGAGGGCCGCTGCGCTTTCGAGGGCGGGGGCCGCGAGGAAGACAACCTCTTAAAAAAAACACCGTGAAGGGGAGAGGGCGGCGGCTGACTCTGGTCAGTCGTCGGCCGACTCGTAACCCGGCCCGTAGGGCCGGCACGAGGGTCGCCGTCTGCGGACGGGAACCACGAGGACGGACACCTCTATAAAAAACCATAGGGCGACGGGTGCTGCTAGTCTCGGTGTCGAGCTAGTGGTACAGGCTGCATCTGCGGTCACCGTCGGCCGACCCGTTATCTCAGCGTAGGTCTGGTCATGTTTTAGGCCTATCCTGGGACCGGGGGTCTTGCCTTAACCGGCTGGGCCAAGGGGAGTAAACCCCAATAAAAAATCCACAACTCTTGACGTGAGGGTACTCCGCGTCAAGATGCTCTTCGGAGCGGCTGGAGTGGTTACCAGCTACCTAGAGCCAAACCTGCGATACCGCCCGACCTCGCAGTGTACATAGGGCCACATTCGGTATTGGGGATCTCTGCCGGTGTGGAGCTTTGTTCTCCCCCACTCGTGGGAATTGTATGGAATCAGATAACAATATAAACCCAGAAAAAGGCCCTTCTCAGGGCCAAATTGCGCGGTTGCGCGGAGAGGAGGATAGAGAGGAGGCCAAGGCAGCTGCCATACCACCTCCACCTTCACCAAAACCCCCTCCAACACAGGAGTTTCGCCCGATCAGGGACAGTCGGGGGCGATTTGCTAGCTACGCTGTCACTGATACCGCGAAGGTAGAGGATAGGGCTCTTGAAGCCCGACAAGAGTTTGTGCGGTCGCCCATACCCATGCACACAAGGGTATTCAGTGCGAAAAAGCCCCGTGTCGTGCTGGAGCGACTTTCTCCGGCGAGAGAGGAGTTTTTCTCGCCGGCGAAACTGAACGCGGCGGACCTTGGCGGGGAGACCTTCGTCTCGCCCGTCTCAACAGATAATGAGGCGGATATGCCCGATTGGACGGAGCGACTCTCCGAATCCGGCTCCTCGGCCAGCAGTCTGAGGACAGTGCGCTCGGAAGGAGACGAGCCGGCTGGTAAATTCTGGGGCGAAAGAGGGGAAAAGAGGCAGGCGGCCGAAGTTCATTCCTCTTCCGGCTCTGAGGGAGAGGCCGCCCATCTTACCGAAGGTTGCTACGCGGAAAGGTTTAAAAAACCTACCGCTAAAAGAGGCAGGGGCCGTCTGTCTACAACAGACCGGTATGATGGCCTGGCAGAGGCGCAGAGAGCTCTGGATGACGCCGAGCGCGAGGCTCTCGAGAGGGAGGCGGAGCAAGACATAGCACGCCAAACTAAGGAAGCGAAGCAGTTGCGGGGTACAGCGCTCGCCATACCGCCGCCTGTTAGCGATAGCTCCCGCAGGTCCACTGAAGACCTCTCTCGGACGGTGGATGCCCATGTGGCCCTCATAAAGAGCGTGGCTAAGAAATCCGGGCACCTCAAAGGGACGTATGTGCGCGCTCTTAAAAATTCGGCGGATGCTATCGCCGAAATCTTTGAGAGCATGAGCGAGCGCACTACGACGGAGGAGACCCGCCTACTGCAGGTAGCGAACAGGCGCCTGGAGGCGGAAATGGCCAGCCTCCGAGAGGAACTGGCCCAACTAAGGGCAGAGGTGGCTCGGTCAAAGAGTGCAACGAGCCCCCCTCGCCCAAGGGCAGACGCTGACACGACGTTGGACAGGGCTGCTGCCACAAATCAGGCGACGTCGTCGCGCGACGACGAAGAGTTTAAGCGCGCAGTGGCTCTTGAAGCGGGAGCCGTCGTGAGCGAACGCTTGGCCGAACTCGAAGCCGAAGGACGTTTGCTGCCTGCCAAGCATCTGCGACCGGCAGCGGCAACAGGCAGCCAAAAGCAGGCCACAACTTCCCCTGTCCCCCCTGCTACGACGAAAGCGACTGCTGGCTCCAGAAGTGAGAAAAGAGTAATCGATGCCACCAAAAAGCCTCAGTCTGCTCCAACTCCCGGAGCCTCAAAGAAGGCCGCAAAAAAGGCTGCGAAGAAAAAGCCAGCAAACGAGGCGGGAGACACACCCCGCCCGCTCCCACCCGCACCCGCCACCATGAAAGAGGGCTGGAGCAAGGTGGCGGGTAAAGGGAAGAAGAACGGGAGGAATGCTCAGCGCGCTGCCCCAAAACAGCCTACTGAGAAGGTTAAGGCCCAAAGACTGAGGGCACCTAGATCGGCGGCTGTCGTGCTCACCCTCCAGCCGGAAGCAGCGGGAAAAGGTGTCACGTACAAAGACGTGATCATAGAGGCCAAAAAAAGGGTCAAACTGGCGGATCTGGACATCCCAGGCGGACTGCGTTTCCGACGAGGGGCAACCGGGGCGTGCGTCCTCGAGGTCCCGGGAACAGCCAGCAGTGACAAAGCTGACAAGCTAGCTGACGCAATCCAGCAGCAAATCGGTGCAGACACGGTGCGGGTGTCGAGGCCCTCGAAAAGTGTCGACATCCGCATCACTGGCTTGGACGAGTCAGTTTCTGTGGAGGAGGTAGTCGCTGCGGTGGCTCAGACCGGGGGCTGTCCAGTTGAGATGGTGAGGGCCGGAGAAATGCGCACGGGTTTCGCGGGGCTTGGTACCGTAGTGGTCGGCTGTCCTATTCCGGCAGCAAAAAAGATTATGGGTGGGGGTCGCCTACTGGTGGGATGGGTCTCTGCCCAGGTTAAGCTCTTGGAGCAACGCCCCTTAAGGTGCTTCCGTTGCCTCAGAATTGGGCATGTGAGGGCGCAATGTCAGGCGGAAACGGACCGATCGGAGTGCTGTTTCCAGTGTGGCAAAGAAGGGCACAAGGCGGCTCAATGTAGAGCCCCTCCGCACTGTGATGTATGTGCGGGGGCTAGTAGACCGTCGGAGCACAGACTGGGCAGCAAGAAGTGTACTGCACCAAAAGTAACCAGGAATCGCCAGGCGGCCAAAGCTGCCGATGGCCCCCGACTCCCCTCGCAGCCGGTCGAGTTAACTGCTCAAGAGGCAGCTACTGAGGAGGATCAAATGACGGTCGGAAAATAAATGGCAACCATCGAATTCCTCCAGGCGAATCTCAACCACGATGCCAAGGCTCAGGACTTGTTCCACCAGAGCATGGCACAGTGGTTGATACACTTAGGCGTTGTATCAGAGCCCTACAAAGTGCCTGACGGAGAAGACTGGGTAGGGGACCTCGACAAAACCGTGGCCATAACAACTCGGAGCGCTGCCGGCTCCAGCCCATTTAGAAGCGTTATGAAAGGTCACGGTTGTGTCGCTGCGGTCTGCGGGCAACTAGCCCTGATTGGGGTCTACTTCTCTCCCAACAAAACCCTGGCGGAGTTTGAGGCGTTTCTCATAGAGGTCGGTGCTCTCGTTGGTAGGCTTCGCCCAATGCCCACCATCGTAGCGGGAGACTTTAACTCCAAAAATGCAGCGTGGGGATGCCCAGCGACTGACCCGCGTGGACATACTCTGCTGGAGTGGGCAGTTACTACAAACCTGGCTGTCATCAACGAAGGAACGACAAACACGTGCGTGCGGCAGCAGGGTGGCTCCATCGTAGACATCACGTTTGCTAGCGCTACCCTGGCACGCCGTGTTCAGGGATGGGAGGTCCTGGAGGATGTAGAGACCTTGTCGGATCACCGCTACATCCGGTATGGAGTCTCTGCACTCCCTAGGCCCGCCCTCCCAAGTCGGATCAATGACCCAGTGGATAATGGCCCCCGCTGGGTGATTAAGAAGCTGGATCGCGAAGCCCTGGAGCTGGCGGCCTTGGTCAAGTCCTGGACACGGGAACAAGAGCAGGTGACCGACGTAGAGGCCGAGGCCGAATGGTTTCGTTGCTGCATGACCGATGTCTGCGACGCGGCTATGCCTCGCGTGAAGGCCTTCTCTCCCCGACGCTCCGTGTACTGGTGGTCTCCTGAGCTTGCGCACTTGCGCAAGGAGTGCGTGCTCGCAAGACGCCGGTACACGCGACAGCGACAACGAGGTCTGCAGCGACGAGACCCAGAGGTGGAAGGGACCCTCTACGCCGCCTACAAAGAGGCGAAAGTGGCACTGAAGTCCGCCATCGGACTTGCCATGGACAAGTCGAGGGAGGAGTTTCTCGAGACTCTGAACAATGATCCATGGGGGAGGCCATACAAGCTTGTGAGGCAAAAGCTTAAACCATGGGCCCCCCCGTTGACTCAGAGTCTCGAACCCCAACTGCTGGAGAACGTAGTGGCCGCTCTGTTTCCTAACAGACCCCGACAGCGTCCGCCGCCCATGGCTCCACCTAGGGCGGCCGAAAGGCAGCGGGAACGTGAAGCGGAGCTGCCACTCGTCACTGAGAGTGAGCTAGCAGTGGCGGTAAACAGGCTTCGCGGTAAGCGGACGGCACCTGGTTTGGACGGGATCCCCGGACGAGCTTGGGTCCTATCAATGGACGCCCTGGAAGGCAGGCTGCGGGGGCTGTTTAATGCGTGCCTAGAACAGGGTCACTTCCCCGAGAAATGGAAAGTCGGACGCCTAGTTCTTCTGAAAAAAGAGGGCCGTCCTGAAGACTCACCGTCAGCATATAGGCCCATCGTGTTGCTTGATGAGGTCGGCAAGCTCTTCGAGCGGATTATCGCTAACCGCCTCATCAAGCACCTGTCAACGGTGGGGCCAGACTTGGCTGAGTGCCAGTACGGCTTTCGTACCGGCCGTTCAACCGTCCACGCTATCCTGCGGGTCCGGGAAATAGCGGAAGAGGCGGTGTCCCAGGGCGAGATCGTTTTGGCGGTATCCTTAGATATCGCTAACGCCTTTAACACGCTCCCCTGGGACACTATTCACGAGGCGCTTTTGTTTCACCAGGTCCCCCACCATCTGAGCCAAATTGTTAAGGCGTACCTGCTGCGGCGGTTTGTGGCCTTCCCTGGGCAGGACGAGTGGGGCCGCAGAGAAATGACATGCGGTGTTCCACAGGGGTCGGTGCTAGGACCACTCCTGTGGAACATCGGGTATGACTGGGTGCTGCGGGGAGCACTTCTGCGCGGAGTGAGGCTTGTGTGTTACGCGGACGACACACTAGTAACAGCGCGGGGAGCCACTTTTAGGGACGCGTCCATCCTGCCCAAGTAACATTTTGTGCTGTATAATAGCTGTATCCGCCAATTTTTCTGCTGTATAAAGGCTGTATTGACGGGCTTGGAGACCGTTATATCCTCAAAAAGGGCCCCAAATTATACAGCTCTAAGTGTTAATATAGCTGTTTAACGACGAATTTTACAGCTCTAAGTGTTGATATAGCTGTTTAACGACGAATTTTACAGCTTTAAGTGTAGATCTAGCTGGTTAACAGCTGTATTATTACTGAGTGATGGCTGATTTACAGCATAAATAAATTCCATTATACAGCTAATACTCCTCGGCTACACTTTTTATGCCTATATTCACAGCAGTAAACTGACAAAAGTCTACATAAGAGATTTTTTTACCCGAGTTGTGTCTATTCTACTTTGGAACGTCATAATTCGAAGACATCTTGTAAAATATACGCATCCATTAAGTGAACAAAAGGAAACTAAACCAAGTGCGGTAGTAAACGATATTCTGTACCTATTCTGCTTGCGGCTGTTAGTTTTATGTGAATGTATATACTAATTGTAAACAAAAAACTCACGCGCCCTCGAAATTATAGAGATAATTCAATAATTATTGTATATTGTGATTTAGTGGATCGAATCTTTTTTTTTAGATTGACTCTTTTGTGTTACTTATGCTTCTCTATTTAACAATAAAGTTATTTTATTACATGTAATTAGTAACTACTTAAGTGTTATAATTGAGAAACATAATAACAAACCCATTTTAGGATTTTTAAAGATTGTAGGTTATGTTATTAATGGCGTGCGTAATTTAAACAGCATTAGCTCTTCAAGTACTCGATTTTGAAGCTATATGCTGAACTATGGAAAAAATTGAGTGTGTTTACCAGCCTTTAGTTCAATAGCTGCTGTGTAATAGTATTTAATTTTCGGCTTTATAAAATAGTATGAATACGCTTTTAAACAGCTTATAACATTACATAAAACTCTTGTAAAGGTTAAAGCTTTATAAAGGCTTTCTATAGAACCATTATTCAGGTATTATACAGCTTCATGTGATGGCATTATAACCGAGTAGGTTTACACCATTATTCAGACAATAACATCATTGTATACTCTTATTCCGCCGTTACAAAGCTTTAGTTTTCAAAAAATGTAGTTCGCTTTTTTTAGCACTTAATTCTGTATAATGGTGTTTTTTTATGTTAATATAAAGCCAAAAGTAATACTTTCGACATTATACAGCGGTAAATCAGCCTCACTGTATAAGAGAAACCTTTTCTGCGCTAGTTCAGCTTTAACAGATTTTCTACTCCGTTATTCATCAGTTTTTAAGCTCTAAGCTGTTTACTAGCGAATTTAAGCATCTTTTTAGTCTAAAATGTTACTTGGGTGGCGACGGCGGCAGTGGCCCACATAGTGTGGAAGATTAGAAGCCTGGGTCTAGAGGTCGCTCTAGGGAAATCGGAGGCCATCTGTTTTCATGGTCCCAGGAAAGCGCCTCGAGCCGGATCTCAGATAACCGTAGGTGGAGTGGACATCGCCGTCAAGCAGACCATGCGGTATCTTGGCATAGTCCTCGACAGCCGGTGGTCGTTTCGGGCTCATTTTGAGCGGCTCGCTCCAAGGCTGCTGGGCGCGGCTGCTGCACTCGGACGCCTGCTTCCGAATCTCGGGGGGCCGAAAGCATCCTGCCGGCGCCTATATTTCGGGGTTATACGCTCCATAGCCATGTACGGAGCCCCAGTGTGGGCCCGTGACCTGGGCAGGCAGAACATCACCCTACTGCGGCAAGCGCAACGGGTGATGGCCATAAGGTCCATACGTGGCTATGGGACGATCTCAGGCGAGGCCGCATGCGTGCTGGCCGGATCCCTGCCATGGGACTTGGACGCGAGAACCCTCGCGTCAGTTTTCTTCTGGCGCGAGGAGGCGCGAGCTAGGGATTTCTGGCCAGCGCCGCGAGAGATCGAGGCTAAGAGGGAGGAGCTCGCGAGAGAGGCAACGGATGAGTGGGCGACCCGTCTCGCACAGCCAGGCGCGGGCGTCCGAACGATCGAGGCGATCCGACCAGTCTTTTCGGAGTGGCTGGAAAGACGACACGGCTCTCTGACCTTCCGGCTTGTGCAGGTACTCTCTGGACACGGTTGCTTCGGTAAGTACCTGCACCGAATCGCCGGAAGGGAGCCGACGCAAGAATGCCACGACTGCGGAGCGGCCGTCGATACCGCACAGCACATGCTGGAGGAGTGCCCCGCCTGGGGGTCAGAGCGCAGCGACCTAGTCGCCATAGTGGGGCCGGACCTGTCACTGCCGGCCGTTGTAAAATCAATGGTCGAAAGTGACAGAGCGTGGCAAGCGGTTAGGTCCTTCTGCGAGAGCGTTCTCCAGCAGAGGGAAGCGGTGGAGCGCGCCAGGGAGCTGGATCCGATGGCGCCACTGCAGCGACGCAAACGCGCCCGACGCAGGCGGATCGCGCACGATCGCCGCCTGCCTCCTTAGGGTGACCTCGGGACGACAGGCACGGGGACGCCTGTCGTCCACTACGACCCGAGGTCCCCGAGAGGATTGCCGTACTTGATACGGTCCAAAGTGGAGAGGCCGGCCGAGGCCTCCAGAGACGGGGGTCCGCACCATGAAAGCGGACCGGTGCTGGTGGGTTTCAGAAGTTGAGCGCAAGCGTACCTGAAACCCCCCGCTAATGCACGATGGCGGCAGACAGAGGGGTTTTTAGTGGGTAAACCATGGGCAGTCCACCAGCCCATGGGAGTCCCACATAACCACCGCGGGCCCGTCCCCGCGCCCCGGTGGTATGCGTAAGGCATTTTCCCCTCTCAAAAAAAAAAAAAAAAAAAAAAAAAAAAAAAAAAAAAAAAAAAAAAAAAAAAAAAAAAAAAAAAAAGGTTAGGTTAGGTTAGGTTAGGTTAGGTTAGGTTAGGTTAGGTTAGGTTAGGTTAGGTTAGGTTAGGTTAGGTTAGGTTAGGTTAGGTTAGGTTAGGTTAGGTTAGGTTAGGTTAGGTTAGGTTAGGTTTTTTTTTTTTTTTTTTTTGCGGCGAGGGAGGAAATCCTCATAGGATACGGCCGGGCCCGTACCCGACCGCATGCCCGACTCGATTGGCGATGGCACTCCACCCTGAGATGGAGTGCCATCGCCAGTCGCCTACGGACTAAAACCTCCCCCGCTTCGTGTGGAGTGTGTTTTTGGTTTGGTTGGGGGTGTGTGTTGAGTATTGTTGGGGTGTGATTGTTTTTGATTGTGGGATAGCTGGCCCTCGCTATCGGTATACGGGCGACCAGCTATCCACAAAAAAGCGATTGGTTGGAGGGAAGTCTTGCGAATGCCCTCCGATGTGTTGGTGTAAGTTTTTGGGGGTTTTTGATTTGGGTGTGGTTGGGTTTTTTTTGAAGGACTGCATGGCAGTTTGCTCCAGCGAGCCGTTGGTCCACCGCTACGGTGCAAAGGCGCACCGGCACGGTGGCCCGGCGGTGCAAAGTGGTATTGGAGCTGTGGCGTTAGTTAGTAAATAAGTTTATTTACTAAAGGATTGAGGGTTTGGGGGAATGTTGTTGTTGGGAGTAATTGAGTGGTTAGGGGATTTTTGGTTGAGGATTTTGGTGAATGAGTGATTTGGGGTGGGAGTTTTTTGGGGATTGCGCCAGCGAGCCGTCATACCACTGCTACGGTGCAAAGACGCACCGGCGCGGTGGCCCGGCGGTGCAGTGAGTTAATGGCGCTTTGGCGTTAGTTAGCAAATGTCTTCATTTACTAAATTAAGTGATTGGATGCAATTGAGTGGTTAGGGATTTTGATTGAGGATGTGAGTGTATAAGGGGATTTAGGAGTGAATGGAGCTAATATTTGGGGGTGTATAGTTGATATTAGGGAGCGTATGGGAGTCGATATTTGGGAGCTAATGGGGGTAAGTAATTGGGAGTTTATAGGGGTTTATATTTGAGAGTGTATGGTGGGGAGTTGTTGGGGGTTACTGCCGACGACGGCCGACAGTTTGCGCCAGCATTCCGTCGGGCCACCGCGGCAGCGCAATAGCGCACCAACGCGGTGGCTCGGCGGCGCATTATGTTAATGGCGATTTGGTGATAGTTAGCAGATTACTACTAATAAGAGGATGGGGGTTGGGGTTTTTAGAGGACCACGGCACTGAAGCCCACGCAGGAGCAAGCTCAACTGCCACCACTTCTGTGACTGGTAGTTAGCAGAGGGAGAATAGCAAACGCGCAACTGAGCGGCTATTCTCCCCCTCCCAGGGTGCACCACGAGGAGGTCTACCAGCCCTGCACCCCGGTTAGGTTAGGTTAGGTTAGGTTAGGTTAGGTTAGGTTAGGTTAGGTTAGGTTAGGTTAGGTTAGGTTAGGTTTTTTTTTTTTTTTTTTTTTTTTTTTTTTTTTTTTACTACCTCCACATGGATCGGAGCCTATTTTATCAAAATTGTCATTCATTCCAGTTCTCGCTATTATTCCTCTCGCACTTTCTTTCTTCATACTGTTCTTTCTTTCTTTCTTCATCTTTCGTTCTTTACAGCTGGGACTGCTGTTTGTTTATTTCCCTATGCTATTAATATACTTTATTTTATTTACTTTATTTCTAGGATCTGGGGGGAGGTGATTTCCTCTGACATGGTTCAGGTCAGAGATTTTATTTGCTTTTATTATTGCTTTTACAAACTTCTTAAATCTATTGCACTTAAATGTATAACATTTTTATTTGCTATGTATATTCACAGTTTTTATTTATGTTCCTCCTAATATATTCTCATGATATATGTGAGTACATAATATTGTTTACTTATTTCTATTTCTTACAATATTTACAATTTTTGTGCAAAATTCCAAGAATATTTCTCTCTCATTTTTACCTTCCATTATAGTGCCTATATTTTCCCATTTGATCGTCAGTCCCATCTTGGCTTCGCACTCCATTCGCGCATAATCGTGCACCGGGCATTCTGTTAGTAGATGTTCTACGGTTTCATTTTTACTCGGCTCGCAGATGCATGATGGGTTATCCTTGCACTTGAATCTATGCAAGTACGAGGAGAACCCACCATGTCCCGTCATTATCTGGGTCACTGCCCCCGTCGGCTGGATTTTTCTTACAAGCCGGTACGCAGTCACCGCATCCGGGAAGAACACCTTCGTCACGGAGGCCGTCGAACCCGACGCGTATCTCTCAGCCCACTCGCCAAGCGTCTCTTCACGTATGAAACGCTTGGCGAATGAGATGGGACATCGGTCGTAGTCCGCTTTCCTCCTCGACGAAAGTGCTGCCACTTTTGCCAACTCGTCGGCCCGTTCGTTGCCCGCGAGACCAGCGTGTGCCTTGATCCAAAACAAGAGAACATTCTTGCCCTGATCAGAAGCAGATTTGATGTTGCGTCTCGCCTCCAGTGCCAAGCGGTGGAGCGAGCCCCGGTTCGTCAGCGTCTCAAGAGCAGCTCTTGAGTCGCTGAAGATACCAAAGCTCGCCTCATTCCTCCGATTTATCTCCTCAGTTGCCCTGTGTATTGCCAGGAGTTCGGCCTGATACACGGTGCAGTAGTTGGCCAAGGTGATCTTGATGGCTTTGTCTTCGCACTCACCTTTCCATATGGAGAGGGAGGCTCCGACTTTGCCCTCGATTTTACTGCCATCAGTAAATATTTGAACTTCCTGCACTGCATATCTGTCCAGGGCTTCACGGTCCGGAAGGCACGTGAAGTCCAGCTCCTGGCAAAGGGCCGGGTGAGGAGACTCCGAGTATTTTGACGCAACCTCCATCTCCCTGTCGTCGGGCAACGCTCGAGTCAGGCCTTTCCTCGCATTGTACAATTCGGCTGCTTCCCTTATGCGGAGATCGAGGGGCAGGATCCCGGTCAGCACCAGGGCCGAGTCCAGAGATACTGTGCGGTATGCTCCACACAGCTTCTGCACGAAGCCCCGCTGCACTGCCGCCAGCTCCTTCCTGGTTCCCAACTTTTGTGCGGCCGGTGCCCACGCCGCTGCCGCGTAGGTGATGACGGGCTCCACTGCTGCGGTGTATATTGACCTTATCACCTCCGGATGTAATCCCCAACTCACTCTCGCGGCGGTTCGGAGTTTTTTATAGATGTTAAGGGCCTTTCCGCAGACCCTAGCGACGTGCTGATTGAAGGTGAGGCGGTCATCAATAGTCAATCCAAGTACTTTAAGTTCCTTGGACATCTCGATGTCACGCCCCCCCATGACCAGTACCGGGGTGTCATATTTAAGCTTTTTTGTTATTGTTATAGCTACAGTTTTAGCTGGCGCAAATTTTAGCTTATTACTGACACCCCACTCCAGGACATGTGAGAGCGCCGCGTTCGCTTCCATCGAGACGTCCAGTCCCGTCCCGCCGTCAAACACCATCAGCACGTCGTCCGCGAAGGCCTGCACGTAGTGGCCTTTTCCCCCTAGCCGCTTCAAGAGTGGGTCGAGGAGGAGGTTCCATAGTATGGGCCCGCCTATCGAGCCCTGTACGCAGCCCTTTTCTGTTTTCCTTTCCGCCATTTTGCCCCCGTACCTGACTTCTACATGTCTGTCCTCTAAGTAGCTATCAATTACCCTTCTGATGTTTATGGGGCATTCTTCCTCCGCCAAGCGGGTCCTTATCCTAGGCCACCAAGCGCTATCGAAGGCTCCCTCTATGTCCAATGATACCACTGTGACTATTTTCTTTTGCTCGAGTTTGGCTTTTATATGTTGCATTAGGACATAGAGAGAGTCCTCGGTGCTGCGCTGTGGCATGAAACCGTATTGGTTCGGGCTAAGTCTTGGGACCAGGTGGTGCCGCAGTCTGGTCATCACCATTTTTTCGAAGGTTTTACCCAGAACCGGCAAGAGCCCTATGGGTCTGTGTGACTTCACGTCGGTGTAGTCGGCTTTCCCTGGCTTTCTCAAGATCACCACCACCGCCTTTTTCCATGCTGTCGGGAAGTGGCCCAACTCGAGGCATTTGTTCGCGACAGCAAGGAAGACGTTGGTGTGACTTTTGATTGCTCGTTGACATATGTCCGCCGTGAAGCCGTCTTCGCCCGGGGCCTTTTTGGGGTTGAAGCTGTTCGCCGCGGCCATCATTTCTCCTAATGTAAATACCGGGTCATGTATCTCAGCATGACTTGGGTTATTTACTTCGAGTGCTTTGTTGCGCGTCTCGCGATGTTCAGCTCCATCCTCTCGCCTGTCGTCTTCTGGGTAAAACCTCTCCGCGATCCATTGTGCTGACTCCTCCAATCCCAATATTCTTCCTTCCTTGATCAGCGGTAGGTCCTCTGCTCTTCTTTCCGTTGTTTTGAGAACTCTATATATACCGTCCCAAACCGTTTCCTTATCCTGCTTCTGGCAGAATTCCTTCCAGCTGCGTGTTTGTGCCATCTTGGCCGCGTTTTCATATTTTTCTTTTTCTTGCAGGTACTCCTGCACCACTTTCTGTCGTCGAACCGGCGCGGCGCATCGGATCCTTCTCCTCTTCGTTTGGACTAACTTCTTCATTTGGTGCAATTCGTCGGACCACCATGGAAAGGTAAGTTTTTGGCTCCTGCTCTTCAGTGGTATGTGTTGTGCGCATGTCTGTGTTATTTGTGCTGTGTACGTATTTACTGTGTTATCTAGTTGTTTTTTATCTGTGAATGCGTGTATATTATCTGCGTTTATGTTGTGCTGTGTCAGGAGTTGGGAGAGTTTGTCATCAAACTCATCCCATCTAGCCTTTTTTGTGTTGTATATGCGTGTAGTTCTTTCTGTAATTCTGCATGCACCCATTTCCATATCTAACCGAAAGACAATAGCATTGTGGTCCGACCCCGTCACCTCCCTATCTACTCGCCATTCTGATACCTTGGGGAGAAGGTCCGCGGAGCACGCCGTCACGTCAACTATGCTGGTGCACGTCCTGCCTTGCCTCTCCACCTCGAAGGTGGGTGTGCTTCCTATGTTCAATATGTGCAGTTGCAGCTCGTGAAGGACTCCCGCCAGCTCCTGTCCTCTCCAGTCGGTGTACGCGCTTCCCCACCAGACACTCTTTGCATTGGCGTCGCCCGCTACTATCATCCCCTTCGCTCCCAACTTGTCCCGGATTTTTACTAAGTGGGCTAGGTATGGATCAATGGGGGCGGTTGGTTCGAAATAGAGGGACACCGCAGTGATGCACCAGTCGCCTGATCGGATCCTTACAACCACGATGTTATTGGTCGTAAGTTCCGGATCTTGCTCCACGTCAAGGTCTGCGTCGAAAATGACTATGGCGGCCTTGACTGGGCCCTCCTCGTCTGAGGCGCTCTGGTACACCCTTGCAGGTCCTCCACCTCTCATCCTTCCTACACCCCCAACGTAGGGCTCCTGGACCATGGCGATGGCTGCCTTTCTCTTCGCCGCTTCTAGTAATAGTTCGCTAGTGGCTAAGTTCTTACGTTGAAGATTGGCTTGCAGCACCAGGAGCCCTCGTTTTCCATGCCTGTTGTTTGCTGTTGGGTTTATACTAGGGGTGCCCTCAGCAGTACGCCACCTTGGCTCTCGCTATGGCGTCCCATTTCCGCCTGACTGTGCACCCCGAATCGAAGGCGTCGTGCTCCACGTTTCTGGCGCCTGACTTGCTGCAGTTTATGCAAGTGGGCGGCATGCCGGCCGCTTTTTGCTCGCACTGCCCTCGCATGTGTGATCCCCCACAGTGGCCACACTTTGCGGTGGTCTCTTTGCAGAACTTGCCGCTGTGGCCATACCCTAGGCATACAGAGCATTGGACCAGAGGAGATTGGTCCTCTACTCTAACCCTCTGTATGTCCAGGTGGACCACCGACTTATCCAGGGCCCTTCCCCAGATCTGCGGGGAAACCGTGAGGACCACGTGCGTCAGGTGCGGGTTGCGCGCCCTTTTCCTGTACTTGACAGTCATCCTGTTGCTCTCCTGGTCGAGTCCGCTGAAGATATCCCCGTTCTGATTCCTCAGGGACTCGAGGATCTCCTCGTCGGTGTTGCACTGCAGCACGTCCCTGAGCATCAGAAGGGGGTCCTTGTTCTCCACGTCCTCGACCCGGAGACCAACTCCCTCCCTCTGCAAGCTCTCTCTCATCCCTCTCCTCATCTCCTTTGTCTTGCAGCTGAGGATCACCTTCCTATCTTTCCCCTTTTTTATACGATCAATCTGAATTCCCCCCTTTTCTTTCGCCGCCTTCCTGACCCTTTCTATCACTTCCTCTCCTGTTTCTGTCTCATCCTGGGCTGTGACGATCATGGAGTGCAGAGTTTGCCCTCCCGCCCCTTCCTGTTCTGGGCGCCTTGCCGCCACCACGCTGGCGTATGTAGCATGGGCTGTTGTCGCCCTTTCGAGGGTTTCCCTCTGCACCTCCATGACCGTCCTCAGCTCCTCCATCTTCTTGTTGTTCTCATCCAGGCGTTTCGTGTGCTCCTCAAGTTTCATTATGAGGAGGCTTGACTCCAGGGTCATTTTGGGGTCCTCTGCGCCCTTCCCTGAGGGCTGGTCTTTTTTGGGGGTCTTCTGCGGGGAGGCTTTTGTCCCCGTGGGGCAGAGTCGCGTTCCCAACCGATTCCTTTCCTGTTCCGTCTCTTTGACAACCTTGTACAGCTTTTCTATAACCTCCGTGACCCCGACCTTGATATCCCTTTTGATGTTGCCCGATTGTGCCAGTAGGACTTTACCTTTCTCTAGGAGTCGTCTGGCCTCTGCTGTTTTTGGTAGGCCCATGGTCTTGCCTGTCGCGGTCGACATCGCGGGGACCGCGGGAGTCTGCTCCGGTTCCAGGAGGTCGAACGTCCGACTCCGCTCCACAGGGCCTGCCTGCTTCGTTTCTGTTGGGGGGGCTGGGGATGGTTTGGGGATGTTCTTCGCCTCCCATTCCCCGGTCATTCTTCTCACCGTTTGCTCCTCCGGCTCCTTTCTCGGAGATACGGGTACCAGCTCTGCCATCTTTACTGGTGTCCGGGCTGTTGCTGCCATGTTGGAGGTTGTCTCTGTGTGTTTTGTAAATTTTTTAGATAACACACAGGGGCGCTACTTACTCTATGATGTACTCTTTGCAAGAGTAGTCCTAGTCAAAATGGGATTTTTGCTCTATATAGAGCCGTTTGACCTCTGTAAAGGGGAGGCAGTAAGGTCTACAACTAGGGACAGAGAGAAGAGATAATATGACAATAGAAATGTAAAGCAAAACAAAAATGTAGGTAGAAAATAAAACAAAACAAAAGAAAATATTTAATGTAGAGTCGCAGACTCTATTATCACTTAATTCTAATGGGGGCTTGAGTTTTTGTTTGTCTAGGCTCCCCAGCGGTCGCTTAAATCTTCAGGGACCGAAAAGTCGGGTTTTTAAGGCTTTTACGGGAGAACTGAATTTTGACTCTATGTAGAGCCGTTTTCTCCACACTGGTAGATAGCTCTCCTCACGCCCTATTCAACGAACCCAAACTCGACCTGGTTATGACCAATGGTTCCGGAGCTATGGCTTCTCTAAATTTACCGATAATCGAATCGGTAATTTACCGATTTACCGGAAAAGGTGATAACTCCGGAACTACTGGGCCTACAAACCTGCGGTTTGGGATGCTGTCCTCAGCTCTGCGAGAGCTATCTTCCGAGATGATCGGCTAGCTTAGGGAGGGACCCGAATTTTCAGTTCCTGAAAAGTCCTGAAGACTTGCAAAGTCTTGGTTTTCGAAGAGTTCAGACTCCGCTCCTACTGTCAGCCAAAACCCCGTCTCTCTACGACCCACCGTTTGGAAGTTATGGATGTTTTAATTTTTCCAAGATGGCGGCTCAACTGTCAAAGTCCAATTTCAAATTGGGTTTGCGTCGCTTCTGGTGGTCCTAGAACGGCGGGACTTTCACTGTCCTGAGGAAGTATGACCTGCTCCGACTATTCCGACCACTTTCAGACGTCCGGAATCCGACGGCTCGGATTCGGTCGGGATGGAGGGGGGAGGGTGTATAAGAACACTCTGAGGTCTATATCGAAAATCCCAAGTCGCTACGTCCAACGGCTGTCCCGCTACGTCGAATTCAAGAAAACCAAGATGGCTGCCGAACTGTCAAAGTCAGGTTTTAAAGTATTGTATCTCTGGTCCTATGCGTCCTAGAGGACTGCGGTTTTCTTCTGGCAGTTCGGCTAGACCCTGGCCTTAATCTGAGAGTGGTCTCGGTACAAAATTTTACCTTCAAAATTTTTTCCAAAATTTTTTGGAATTTCGTCTATTTGACAATTGGGTTCTATAGTTGCTTATAATTAAACAATTTTACCGTTTCTCCGGTCTTCTCAAGACAAAAGGTTCACGAGATATTCAATTTTCAAATTTACCTGAAAAATACCGGTTTTTTCAAAATTTTTGTTTTAAGGGTTAGAGACCTGGTCCTTGGGCTTATTAAAGTCAAAAGGGGTGCTATGAATCTAATTACGATGCCAAAATTGATTATTTAATAATATTTTTTGAATTTACGCTAATTTTACAAAAAATTTAATATCTCGTGCACTGTAAACGATAAAAATCAGCAAAAAACGTCATAAATTGTATTAAACAAAGTTCTATCTTATTCTAAAGTAACCTAAATTATTTTCATACAAAATTTTTTGGAAATCTCAAAAAGTCAAAATTTTCACAAAATCGTCTATAATGTGGTCCAAAAATTGTCCAATTTTTCTGTGACTTGACGGGTGTGTTCCTCAACTTAGCGCGCAGCAGATTCTTCAGTAAAAAATATATGGTCTGCCTGAACTTTTCGCGATATTCACTCGTAAAGTTTGAAATTTTAAAATGTTATATTTCCAAAACTAATTGTCCAAAAATTATGTTCGAGGTACCGTTTTAGTCCGGGTGATGTGCCGCTTGGTTCCACGTTGTCAAAAGTTTCCGCTTGAGTCCGGATCTGCGACCACGCCACCACGTGGTTTTTGTTTTTTCGGTGATTGTGCTTCAGCCGGTGATCGAAATGCAACGCTGAATATGTCGACGTGTGGGGCTCCAAACGGCGCGTCCAATGGTGTATTGCACTTGTATGCTGTGACCTTCTATCGCACTGCAATCACCGTTTTTGTTTAACTTAACCTCACTTTTCACTGTTTTTTGCACTTTATAACTTTTTGAGGGTGTTGCCACTCACGATTTGCAATCCATTGGATGCCTCTCACTATTCCGCACACACTGGTTTTTGTTTGAAGCCAATCGGGCTAAAATTGCCACGTCCACGAATTTTCAAAGGCGGAGCTTTGCGGAAACGATGTTGCTACGACGCCTGGTGGCACGTGACTCGGTTAGGTTAGGTTAGGTTAGGTTAGGTTAGGTTAGGTTAGGTTAGGTTAGGTTAGGTTAGGTTAGGTTAGGTTAGGTTAGGTTAGGTTAGGTTAGGTTAGGTTTTTTTTTTTTTTTTTTGGAATGGAAGACTGTTAATCTTATCCACTAGTCCCCGCTAGGGATACAGGCGAAAAGTGGACGTTTTTGCTGTCCGACTGTACCCGCTTGTGAGGCGGGTACAAGGTGTTATAGGAAAGAGAAGGAGAAAAATGGAGAGGAAGTGAGGATAGATGTAGGAGAAGTGGAAATAAGGGTTAGAGTTTCGGATGGGAATGGATGGGAATGGTTGGGAGAGGGAAAGGAGGGATGTCTTTATTTTGTTACATTATTATCTTATGTTACAATTATTATAAATTATTATACAATTAGAATTTTATAGTGCTATTGTTTGTTACAGTTTCTGACTTATGATACATTGGCGTACAATATTTACATTCTGTTGTGAGTTTAATCTATTGCAGTATTTGTTACAATTATATTGTTGCATTGTTGCTACGCCACTGCGCCGGCCGGCCCAAGGGAGGGGAAGGAGCATTTGCATGCTCCCCTCTATTTCCCCGAGCCGGCGCACGAAAATATCGGCGCAATGGCATAGTGACATATGAGAGTGGTATATTACAATGTAATGTAATACAATTTATTAAACTTAAGTTACCTTAAATCTATGACTTAAACTTAATACTATTTATGTACTTTTGGAGTTTAAGCGCAATTATTCTAAATCAGCGGTGCAAGGGCTCATTTGCTCCCTTTCACAGGCACTTCGCGACAAAGTTCCTGGCGCACTGGCGCAAAGACTCGCTATCTTATGCTACAGTTGTTGTAATCTTTACATATTATTATGATACATTGGCTTAGAATATTTTCATGTTATTATATTTTTAATCTGTTACTAATATGCTACATTTAAGGTAGAAGGCATTTCGCGACAAAGTCCCTGGCGCATAGGCGCAGGGACGCGTTATCTTATATTATACATATTAAAGAATACTATTATTGCTTTTCAATTGCAGTTGCTTTCTTATATTACATTAGCGTTAGCGTACAAAATTTACATTCTGTTATATATTTAATCTGTTACTAATTTGTTACAGTTTAGGTAGTGGACATATCATGACTAAGTCCCTGGCGCACGGGCGCAAGGACACATTGTCTTGTGTTATATGTATTAAAGAGTGGCATACAGGCGCAAAGACTCGCTATCTTATGTTACAGTTATTGTAATCTTTATGCATTATTATGATACATTGGCTGGGAATATTTTCATGTTATTATATTAATCTGTTACTAAATTTATTTGTTACAATCTAGGTAGAAGGCATTTGAAGGCATTTCGCGAACAAAGTTCCTGGCTCACGAGCGCAAGAGTATTCGCTATCTTATGTTACAGTTATTGTGATATTTATGCATTATAATGATACATTGGCTGAGAGTATTTTCATGTTATTATATTTTAATCAGTTACTAATAACAATTTAGGTAGAAGGCATTTCGCGACAGAGTCCCTGGCGCACGGGCGCAGGGACGAGTTGTCTTATATTACACATATTAAGGAATACAATTATTTCTTTCTGTTGCAGTTGCTTTCTATTGATACATTTTCGTAAAATATTTACTTTATGTTATATATTTGATCTGTTACTGATTCGTTATAATTTGGGTAGTGGACATATCATGACTAAGTCCCTGGCGCACAGGCGCAAGGACGCGTTATCCTATGTTACACATATATTAAGGAATGTTATTATCTTATTATTGTTACTTCCTTATGATACATTTGGCATACAATATTCACTTACAGTTACGTGTTTAATCCAAGCGTGGCGCGGTGCGGCATAACATGGCGTTGCACGGTGCTGTGCTGCGCCGCACGATGCAGGGTGATGTAGTGAAATGTAGAGTGACGCAGTGTTGTGGTGCTGTCTTGGAGTGGTAAGGCAACGAGGTGGTTCGGTGACGCAGCATTACAGCAGCGCAACGAGCACACATGCTCTAGCGTGGGCGTAGGCGGCGCACGCGCCACACATGGCAGCGCGACAACGTGAAAGTTTGTGGGCTCTGCATGAAGGTTAGTTGATGTGGAAGTAAGGGAAGGAAGTAAGGGGCTCGATATAGCAAAATGGTTTGGTGGCGCAGCAGGCTTTTAGCAATATTGTATCGGGATTCTAGCTATCCGGTCCCATTTGATCCATTCTGGGCATTGTTTATTGAATGCAGTGTGGTTGTGTTCATGGTTGAGTTCACGACAGTTAGTGCACATGGGAGTTGTGTAGTTTCGTGGGCAGTTGCGAGTATCATGCGCCCCGGCGCAGAGTCCACAATTGTGGCTGTTGGAAGTACAATTAGCTGCATGGTGGCCAAAGCCGCAGCATTTGAAGCATTGTGTGATCGGTGACTGATCTACAGCAAGCACTGATTGGTAGCCTATTTTTACTTTCCTTTGTGCGAGCATGCTTTGGTATATGTGCGGGCTAACTTCTATGATTATGTTTCTAGTAAGAACATTGCGCCCTTTGGTGCTACGCACATATTTTATATGTGGTGTCTCATTTCCAGTGTGTTCTATTAATTTGCTGTTTTGCTTGACAATAGCCTCTGTTATTTTCTCGTTGTCATTATATCCTGTTACTCCAAGGAGCTTTATCATGGGATGGCGCAGCTTGGGAGTTTGTACTGTTATGTTGTTGGTTCGCTCTTTTATAGCCGAGCTGAGGGTGTTCCTGTCTTTTTCCGATTCGCATTTAATAATCACTTTATTATATCTGGTGTGTCTTATGCTCTGGATGCCAACTCCAAGTTCTACTATATCCACTTTCTCTTGTACTTCGTTTAGGACGTCTGTGCTTTCCTTCCTAGGGTCCACCGATTCCAGGATTACAGCATAGCTGTTACTCTGGAGTTCTCGTATGTTGCTCATATTTCTTGGAGGCAATGTGTTCTCCTCCCTAGGAGCAAAGCTCAGTGTCATTGTTTCCGTTATGTTTGCTGGGTTATTAACTCTGTCTGCTGTTCGTGCTTCTGCGCGAGCTCGCTTTCTCTTTCCTTTCTTGTTCACAACTTCTTCAAAGTGGTCATCATCATTATTAAGGTTACAGTTCTCATTGTTATCATACGGATTTGTATTCTGTTCTGTGTGGCGTATTGTGTTTGTGAAGTGGGTCTTGATTGTTTCTTTTATTTCATTTTGTGTAAGTATGAGTTTTCCCAGTTCGTTTTTCATTCCTTGTAGGATGTCTTCTTTGAATATTTCCACTGGGGTTTTTTGTGGCTGGACCTCTTTTGTGTTTCTTGGTGTTTCTTGTGTTAGGGGGGTGCTGTACATTTGGATGCGGTCCATTTGGTCTATTGCTTTAATGATGTCTTCTGCATTTTTAATAATTGCTGTTCTATTTTCTTTCTTAACACTCTTATGTTGATTAACTTCGAGGTTGATGTTCTTTGCGCATTGGCGTATCATATTTTTGAGTGTCTCTGCACTGGTGATATTTGTTATATTCTCGTTGTAAAGAGTTGGTACTGAGTTTTTCATCTGTGTCGGCATCTGCGCCTGCACCGGCGCCGTCTCATGTACCTGTTCTTGTTCCTGTGTAGGCAGTGGCTGTGTGTTCTTTGTCACATCAAAGGCTTCTTCAGCTATAATAGGACATTCCTGTCCCTTTTCTTGTCCTTCATTGGTTGAGGATTTGTGCTTTTCCTTATCATGTGTATCAAGAATAGTTTCCTTACCTTGTTTTGTTGCCATAGACGGTTTAGTCTTCTGAATGTCTCTATTATCTTTGTTACTATTCCCGTACATCGTTGGGTGACGGGGTGGTGACGAAGACGTCGATGTGCTTAAGCTACGTGTGGTACGAGTTTTGCAATTCCGTACTGGATTTATCTTCTGGGCCGGCACCTGCGCCTGCATCGGCGCCATCCCCTGCGCCTGATCTTGTGTCTGTGTGGGCAGTGGTTGCGTAATCTTTGTTGTAGCAGGTGTTTCTTCAGCGATTGTGGGGCATACTTGTCCTTTTTTCCCTCTCTCACTGGTTAAGGGGTTGTGTTTGTCCCTATCATTTGTGGCAAGAGTAGCTTCCCTACCTTGTTTTGCTGCTGCGGACAATTCGGTCTCCTGGATGTGTTCGCTGTTGTTACCACCATTCCCGCTCACCCCTGGTTGACAGGGCGGTGACGGGGGCGTCAGTGTGCTTGCGCTGTGCATGGCGCAAGTTTGCAGAGCACTGTTTTTTCCCACTACAGAGCACAGTATAGTTCACTATTCACTATTATTTGTATGTATTATCACTATATCACTGTAATTTGGCTATTTATATTCAGTATTTATGTAAGAGTCATAGCGCATTTCAATCACTCCGCGTAAAAGTCGTTGGCGCAAGGGCGCATTTGTTCACTTTCGCGTTAAAGTCCCTGGCGCACTAGCGCAGGAACATGCACTTCGCGTTAAAGTTGATGGCGCTCGGGCGCACGGCGCCGAAGGCGCAACTTTTTCGGGAGTGATGGCGCAAAGCATCCGCTCTGCTCGGCTGCCGGCGCAAGACTGGTTAGGTTAGGTTAGGTTAGGTTAGGTTAGGTTAGGTTAGGTTAGGTTAGGTTAGGTTAGGTTAGGTTAGGTTAGGTTAGGTTAGGTTTTTTTTTTTTTTTTTTGCGGCGAGGGAGGAAATACTCATGTATACGGCCGGGCCCGTACCCGACCGCATGCCCGACTCGACTGGGAATTGCTCCCAGTCGCCTACGGACTAAAACCTCCCCCGCTTCGTGTAGAGTGTGTATGGTGTGAATTGATGTGCAAGTGGAGTGTTTTTGTGGTGTGTTTGTTTTACAGTGATGGACAACAGGCCCTCGCGAGGGATACGGGCGACCTGTTGTCCGTTCAAGATTAGGGGAGCAAGGTCTGCCGCCCGATCGCCCGCCTCAAGACAGATGTCATTGAGTGCAGGCGGCCGCCCGGCCACCGCCCCCCTGTAAGATATTGGTGGTGTTTTAGAATGGAGTTGAAAAATTGTGGTTTTTTGTTAAATTTAGTTAGGTGAGTTGATAATATGCATTATGAGACACTAGTTTTTAAATGAGATTATGTATAATTTAATTTGTAACATATATGTGACTTTGTTATTAATGGCAGTTAGGGGTCTAATTATGTTTACTGTTTGAGAGTTATCATTTAAACGATTTCATATTCTATGCGGGATTTAATTTTATTTGTCATGTTTTGGATAATGAGGCAAGTTGAAGATGTGGCGCTATGAAGGGTGTTATATTTGTTGTTGGTGGAAGTTTGTTGTTGGTTATGGTTTTCACAGTTAATACACTTGATTTTAGTTTTGTCCTCCCGGTGGGGGCACGTTTTGAATTCATGATTTTGCACAGCACAGTGTGAGCAGGTGTTATTTTCTGCCTTGCAATGTTTTCTCGTGTGCCCGAACTTTAAACACTTATAACAGTGCAATAGTGGCACATGCTCCTCAACGTGCACTCGCTGGTGGTCTACATTAACTTTACTCAATTTAATTATCGCACTGAAGGTTGCTGGTGTGGTCATGATGACAGCATTATATAATTTTGTATTTTTGTTGCCTTTTTTGTAATGAAATTTCATGTGTTTGTTTTCGTTTTCGTTTTCACTGGCTTCTTTCAAAGTTGGGTTTTGATTTAGAATAATGCTGACAAGTTCGTCAGCTGGGACATCTGCAGACACGCCCTTGAGTATCACCATTGGTTGTAACGAACGGGATGCCTCAGCGGTTACTTCCGTGCTGGCCTCGTTTGTTTTTGTGAGGGCTATGTCACGTTCTCTTTTACTATTAAACTCGACGCGAACTTTTCCGTTTGATACAAACCTTGTTGTTGCGGGAGCAAAATCTGTGTCACGGAAGGTGACAGTGTTTCTCCAAGTCTGCAATGTTTCGGGTGCTCCGTCGCCGGTCTTTTTTGATTTAATAATTATTGCGGGTTTAGTGGTTCGAGTAGGGGCTGCAGCCGCCGCCGTCGACCGAACAAACTCCCGGCTGGTCCTTCCAGCTGTTTCCGAGTTTAAAAGGGTGGGTTCTATTGTATTGGTTTTATTTTGGTTTTTGAGTTCTTGACGAATTGTTTCTTTGATTTCTTCTTTCAGGTTTTGAAGTTGGTTAGCACAAGGATCAGATCCATGGCCAGCAACCTCAAGCCCCCGGTCCAAACCATCCTTGACGGTTGCGACCAAGGCACCAATGTTACTTTGATCATGTTTGATTTTGGTGAGTTCTTCGGTTATTAAATTGATGGCATTCTCGAGTTTTTTAGCATTGCCATCAGGGGGTGGGGTCCATTCCACACCTCGTCCCTCCATACTGATGGGGAGCCCCTTGGCATACCTCTCTGCGGCCTCCTGTATGTTTTGATTCGACATGGCGATTGCAACCTTGTCCTCCTTTTTTAAGCTGCGATTCTGATATAAATGGTGGTGTATGCATTTTGAGTTCTGACGGATAATATCTAGCAGCCGGCCGGCCGCTGCTGTATCTTTCTGTGTGTTCACTGTGGAATCTAGGCTAAGTCTTGAAGACTCCATGATTTGAGAGTCCGCTTTATCGGCTGTGTCCGTGATGCCAGTTGTTTTACTGGCATCCAACATCTCTGTGTTTTGTTCGTTTCGATTGCCTAGCGTGAGTGCGGACTCACACATCTCTAAGATGTACTTTGTGTAATCTGCTGCAATGGCTTTTATATTTTTGCATGCGGTATTTATGTCTCTTTTATTGTGTACGGTGATACTTTTGTGCTGTCTGTTTGTCACCATGTTCTCTTCGATCATTTCAACGGCCCCCTCCAGCTCCGACGTGTAGTCCCCAAACTTGTCCCTTATTTGAGAAAGCAAGTCTGGGGGAGCGCGTGGAGGTGGAGGAGGCTCGGTGTCAGATCTTTCTGTGCCTTCAGGCTGTGCGTTTCTCTCGGGCGTGAACAGGTCATCGAAGTTAAAATCGTCCTCCCCTTCATTCGGAATGACGTCATTGTGGTCGGAACCGCTCATTTTGCCGATTTATTTGAAATTATAGATGTTTAGAAGAGATTGCGAAGATAATTTTTCAGGCACCGGGTAAAATTTTTATGGTAATTTTGAAAATTTGTATAAAGTTTTTTCCAATTTTATTATTTTTGATTAAGAAGAATTTAGAGTATGTTAAGCTCGATTTTTGAGTAAAAGAAAATTGTAAAAATAATTAAAAACAGCTGAGTTATAAATTTTTAAAGGTGAGAATTTTGACAAAAGGCGGAAAATTTATCTTAGCAAGTTTGTTCAAAAATTTTTGGAATAAAAATATAATATTTACACAGTAATTTAAAGAATTCAAAATGCGATTTTTAAGCGAAAAAAGTATATAAAAATATTAAAAGCTGACAAAGATATTTGAGTTTTATTGAAAATCTGTATTAAAAGTTAAATAATTACAAAACTATGATAGCTATTGAAATGGTTTTATGTTCATAAAATCGGCGCAAACGAGTTTTAAATTATATGTAAAAACTAGATTTTTCAAAGAGAATTTGTTAAACAAAATAAATAAAACACTGAAAAGTTAGGTTAGATGACGTCGGAGGTGAACTTCTTAAATTGTGGGAAAACTAGTTAAAATTCGGGTAAAACGTATATAACATAAAAGATTCTAAAAAAATTGAATAATCTGATGCAGAAAGAAAAAATAATTTTTACCGTGCGGTTTAAGAAATATTACAAAAATTTGAAATTGCTATTCCTGTTCATCAGGCGCCAGAGATTTTTTAGATAACTTTGAAAATTTTATATGACGAATAAAGTAAATAAATTGTTTTGAGGATAGGGGTATTTAGAAATAATAGAGTTTTAATTTTTAATGCAAGAAAAAATTGATTAGTTACAAAAATGAAGGAGTTATGAAATTTCGAAAATTTTGAAAAAGTGAAAAGTAGTAAATTGAAGATTTCTCCGCAACCAGAAGGGTTACAGAAATAAAACTAGTGTCAAAAAATAGGTCTTAATTAGGTTTAAATTTGGGCAAAGTTTCGATTTTGTAGGGGTATGTAATGTGTTTGAAAAATTGGTTGGTTAGGTTAGGTTAGGTTAGGTTAGGTTAGGTTAGGTTAGGTTAGGTTAGGTTAGGTTAGGTTAGGTTAGGTTAGGTTAGGTTAGGTTAGGTTAGGTTAGGTTAGGTTAGGTTAGGTTAGGTTAGGTTAGGTTAGGTTAGGTTAGGTTAGGTTAGGTTAGGTTAGGTTAGGTTAGGTTAGGTTAGGTTAGGTTAGGTTAGGTTAGGTTAGGTTAGGTTAGGTTAGGTTAGGTTAGGTTAGGTTAGGTTAGGTTAGGTTAGGTTAGGTTAGGTTAGGTTTTTTTTTTTTTTTTTTTTTTTTTTTTTTTTTTTTTTTTTTTTTTTTTTTTGCGGCGAGGGAGGAAATCCTCATAGGATACGGCCGGGCCCGTACCCGACCGCATGCCCGACTCGATTGGCGATGGCACTCCACCCTGAGATGGAGTGCCATCGCCAGTCGCCTACGGACTAAAACCTCCCCCGCTTCGTGTGGAGTGTGTTTTTGGTTTGGTTGGGGGTGTGTGTTGAGTATTGTTGGGGTGTGATTGTTTTTGATTGTGGGATAGCTGGCCCTCGCTATCGGTATACGGGCGACCAGCTATCCACAAAAAAGCGATTGGTTGGAGGGAAGTCTTGCGAATGCCCTCCGGTGTGTTGGTGTAAGTTTTTGGGGGTTTTTGATTTGGGTGGGGTTGGGTTTTTTTTTGGGGGACTGCATGGCAGTTTGCTCCAGCGAGCCGTTGGTCCACCGCTACGGTGCAAAGGCGCAACGGTGCGGTGGCCCGGCGGTGCAAAGTGGTATTGGAGCTGTGGCGTTAGTTAGTAAATAAGTTTATTTACTAAAGGATTGAGGGTTTGGGGGAATGTTGTTGTTGGGAGTAATTGAGTGGTTAGGGGATTTTTGGTTGAGGATTTTGGTGAATGAGTGATTTGGGGTGGGAGTTTTTTGGGGATTGCGCCAGCGAGCCGTCATACCACCGCTACGGTGCAAAGGCGCACCGGCGCGGTGGCCCGGCGGTGCAGTGCGTTAATGGCGCTTTGGCGTTAGTTAGCAAATGTCTTCATTTACTAAATTAAGTGATTGGATGCAATTGAGTGGTTAGGGATTTTGATTGAGGATGTGAGTGTATAAGGGGATTTAGGAGTGAATGGAGCTAATATTTGGGGGTGTATAGTTGATATTAGGGAGCGTATGGGAGTCGATATTTGGGAGCTAATGGGGGTAAGTAATTGGGAGTTTATAGGGGTTTATATTTGAGAGTGTATGGTGGGGAGTTGTTGGGGGTTACTGCCGACGACGGCCGACAGTTTGCGCCAGCATTCCGTCGGGCCACCGCGGCAGCACAATAGCGCACCAACGCGGTGGCTCGGCGGCGCATTATGTTAATGGCGATTTGGTGATAGTTAGCAGATTACTACTAATGAGAGGATGGGGGTTGGGGTTTTTAGAGGACCACGGCACTAAAGCCCACGCAGGAGCAAGCTCAACTGCCACCACTTCTGTGACTGGTAGTTAGCAGAGGGAGAATAGCAAACGCGCAACTGAGCGGCTATTCCCCCCCTCCCAGGGTGCACCACGAGGAGGTCTACCAGCCCTGCACCCCGGTTAGGTTAGGTTAGGTTAGGTTAGGTTAGGTTAGGTTAGGTTAGGTTAGGTTAGGTTAGGTTAGGTTAGGTTAGGTTAGGTTAGGTTAGGTTAGGTTAGGTTAGGTTAGGTTAGGTTAGGTTAGGTTAGGTTAGGTTAGGTTAGGTTAGGTTAGGTTAGGTTAGGTTAGGTTAGGTTAGGTTAGGTTAGGTTAGGTTAGGTTAGGTTAGGTTAGGTTAGGTTAGGTTAGGTTAGGTTAGGTTAGGTTAGGTTAGGTTAGGTTAGGTTAGGTTAGGTTAGGTTAGGTTAGGTTAGGTTAGGTTAGGTTAGGTTAGGTTAGGTTAGGTTAGGTTAGGTTAGGTTAGGTTAGGTTAGGTTAGGTTAGGTTAGGTTAGGTTAGGTTAGGTTAGGTTTTTTTTTTTTTTTTTTTTGGCGGCGAGGGAGGAAATCCTCATAGGATACGGCCGGGCCCGTACCCGACCGCATGCCCGACTCGATTGGCGATGGCACTCCACCCTGAGATGGAGTGCCATCGTCAGTCGCCTACGGACTAAAACCTCCCCCGCTTCGTGTGGAGTGTGGTTTTGGTTTTGTTGGGGGTGTGTGTGGAGTTTATTTGGGGTGTTTTTGTGTTTAATTGTGGGATAGCTGGCCCTCGCTATCGGTATACGGGCGACCAGCTATCCACAAAAAGAAAGCGATTGGTTTGGAGGGCATTCATACGAATGCCCTCCGGTGTGTCATGTAGTTTTTGGGGGTTTTAGGGAGTGGTTTGGGTTGGGTTTTTTTGGGGGACTGCTTTGCAGTTAGCTCCAGCGAGCCGTCGGTCCACCGCTACGTTGCATAGGCGCACCGGCGCGGTGGCCCGGCGGTGCAAAGTGGTATTGGAGCTGTGGCGATAGTTAGTAGATTCTTTAATCTACTAAAGGATTGAGAGTTTGAGGGTGTTGTTGGGAGTGGTTGATTGAATGTGAGTTTTTGGGGGAATTTGGGAGTGTATGGATGCTAATGTTTGGGAGTGTATAATTGGTGTTTAGGAGCGTATGGGGGTCGATATTTAGGAGCGTATGGGGATAAGTAATTGGGAGTTAATGGAAGTTTAAATTTGGGAGTGTATGGGGGGGAGTTGTTGGAGGTTACTGCCAGCGATGGCCGACAGTTTGCACCAGCATTCCGTCGTGCCACCGCGGCAGCGCAAAAGCGCGCCAACGCGGTGGCTCGACGGCGCATTCTGTTAATGGCGATAAGGCGTTTGTTAGTAGACTGAGGATGGGGCTACTAATGAGAGGATGGGGGTTTTTGTTTTTAGGGGGCCACGGCACTTAAGCCCACGCAGGAGCAAGCTCGACTGCAACCACTTCTGTGGCTGGTAGTTAGCAGAGGGAGAATAGCAAACGCGCAACTGAGCGGCTATCCTCCCCCTCCCAGGGTGCACCACGAGGAGGTCTACCAGCCCTGCACCCCGGTTAGGTTAGGTTAGGTTAGGTTAGGTTAGGTTAGGTTAGGTTAGGTTAGGTTAGGTTAGGTTAGGTTAGGTTAGGTTAGGTTAGGTTAGGTTAGGTTAGGTTAGGTTAGGTTAGGTTAGGTTAGGTTAGGTTAGGTTAGGTTAGGTTAGGTTAGGTTAGGTTAGGTTAGGTTAGGTTAGGTTAGGTTAGGTTAGGTTAGGTTAGGTTAGGTTAGGTTAGGTTAGGTTAGGTTAGGTTAGGTTAGGTTAGGTTAGGTTAGGTTAGGTTAGGTTAGGTTTTTTTTTTTTTTTTTTTTTTTTTTTTTTTTTTTTTTATACTACCTCCACATGGATCGGAGCCTATTTTATCAAAATTGTCATTCATTCCAGTTCTCGCTATTATTCCTCTCGCACTTTCTTTCTTCATACTGTTCTTTCTTTCTTTCTTCATCTTTCGTTCTTTACAGCTGGGACTGCTGTTTGTTTATTTCCCTATGCTATTAATATACTTTATTTTATTTACTTTATTTCTAGGATCTGGGGGGAGGTGATTTCCTCTGACATGGTTCAGGTCAGAGATTTTATTTGCTTTTATTATTGCTTTTACAAACTTCTTAAATCTATTGCACTTAAATGTATAACATTTTTATTTGCTATGTATATTCACAGTTTTTATTTATGTTCCTCCTAATATATTCTCATGATATATGTGAGTACATAATATTGTTTACTTATTTCTATTTCTTACAATATTTACAATTTTTGTGCAAAATTCCAAGAATATTTCTCTCTCATTTTTACCTTCCATTATAGTGCCTATATTTTCCCATTTGATCGTCAGTCCCATCTTGGCTTCGCACTCCATTCGCGCATAATCGTGCACCGGGCATTCTGTTAGTAGATGTTCTACGGTTTCATTTTTACTCGGCTCGCAGATGCATGATGGGTTATCCTTGCACTTGAATCTATGCAAGTACGAGGAGAACCCACCATGTCCCGTCATTATCTGGGTCACTGCCCCCGTCGGCTGGATTTTTCTTACAAGCCGGTACGCAGTCACCGCATCCGGGAAGAACACCTTCGTCACGGAGGCCGTCGAACCCGACGCGTATCTCTCAGCCCACTCGCCAAGCGTCTCTTCACGTATGAAACGCTTGGCGAATGAGATGGGACATCGGTCGTAGTCCACTTTCCTCCTCGACGAAAGTGCTGCCACTTTTGCCAACTCGTCGGCCCGTTCGTTGCCCGCGAGACCAGCGTGTGCCTTGATCCAAAACAAGAGAACATTCTTGCCCTGATCAGAAGCAGATTTGATGTTGCGTCTCGCCTCCAGTGCCAAGCGGTGGAGCGAGCCCCGGTTCGTCAGCGTCTCAAGAGCAGCTCTTGAGTCGCTGAAGATACCAAAGCTCGCCTCATTCCTCCGATTTATCTCCTCAGTTGCCCTGTGTATTGCCAGGAGTTCGGCCTGATACACGGTGCAGTAGTTGGCCAAGGTGATCTTGATGGCTTTGTCTTCGCACTCACCTTTCCATATGGAGAGGGAGGCTCCGACTTTGCCCTCGATTTTACTGCCATCAGTAAATATTTGAACTTCCTGCACTGCATATCTGTCCAGGGCTTCACGGTCCGGAAGGCACGTGAAGTCCAGCTCCTGACAAAGGGCCGGGTGAGGAGACTCCGAGTATTTTGACGCAACCTCCATCTCCCTGTCGTCGGGCAACGCTCGAGTCAGGCCTTTCCTCGCATTGTACAATTCGGCTGCTTCCCTTATGCGGAGATCGAGGGGCAGGATCCCGGTCAGCACCAGGGCCGAGTCCAGAGATACTGTGCGGTATGCTCCACACAGCTTCTGCACGAAGCCCCGCTGCACTGCCGCCAGCTCCTTCCTGGTTCCCAACTTTTGTGCGGCCGGTGCCCACGCCGCTGCCGCGTAGGTGATGACGGGCTCCACTGCTGCGGTGTATATTGACCTTATCACCTCCGGATGTAATCCCCAACTCACTCTCGCGGCGGTTCGGAGTTTTTTATAGATGTTAAGGGCCTTTCCGCAGACCCTAGCGACGTGCTGATTGAAGGTGAGGCGGTCATCGATAGTCAATCCAAGTACTTTAAGTTCCTTGGACATCTCGATGTCACGCCCCCCCCATGACCAGTACCGGGGTATCATATTTAAGCTTTTTCGTTATTGTTATAGCTACAGTTTTAGCTGGCGCAAATTTTAGCTTATTACTGACACCCCACTCCAGGACATGTGAGAGCGCCGCATTCGCTTCCATCGAGACGTCCAGTCCCGTCCCGCCGTCAAACACCATCAGCACGTCGTCCGCGAAGGCCTGCACGTAGTGGCCTTTTCCCCCTAGCCGCTTCAAGAGTGGGTCGAGGAGGAGGTTCCATAGTATGGGCCCGCCTATCGAGCCCTGTACGCAGCCCTTTTCTGTTTTCCTTTCCGCCATTTTGCCCCCGTACCTGACTTCTACATGTCTGTCCTCTAAGTAGCTATCAATTACCCTTCTGATGTTTATGGGGCATTCTTCCTCCGCCAAGCGGGTCCTTATCCTAGGCCACCAAGCGCTATCGAAGGCTCCCTCTATGTCCAATGATACCACTGTGACTATTTTCTTTTGCTCGAGTTTGGCTTTTATATGTTGCATTAGGACATAGAGAGAGTCCTCGGTGCTGCGCTGTGGCATGAAACCGTATTGGTTCGGGCTAAGTCTTGGGACCAGGTGGTGCCGCAGTCTGGTCATCACCATTTTTTCGAAGGTTTTACCCAGAACCGGCAAGAGCCCTATGGGTCTGTGTGACTTCACGTCGGTGTAGTCGGCTTTCCCTGGCTTTCTCAAGATCACCACCACCGCCTTTTTCCATGCTGTCGGGAAGTGGCCCAACTCGAGGCATTTGTTCGCGACAGCAAGGAAGACGTTGGTGTGACTTTTGATTGCTCGTTGACATATGTCCGCCGTGAAGCCGTCTTCGCCCGGGGCCTTTTTGGGGATGAAGCTGTTCGCCGCGGCCATCATTTCTCCTAATGTAAATACCGGGTCATGTATCTCAGCATGACTTGGGTTATTTACTTCGAGTGCTTTGTTGCGCGTCTCGCGATGTTCAGCTCCATCCTCGCGCCTGTCGTCTTCTGGGTAAAACCTCTCCGCGATCCATTGTGCTGACTCCTCCAATCCCAATATTCTTCCTTCCTTGATCAGCGGTAGGTCCTCTGCTCTTCTTTCCGTTGTTTTGAGAACTCTATATATACCGTCCCAAACCGTTTCCTTATCCTGCTTCTGGCAGAATTCCTTCCAGCTGCGTGTTTGTGCCATCTTGGCCGCGTTTTCATATTTTTCTTTTTCTTGCAGGTACTCCTGCACCACTTTCTGTCGTCGAACCGGCGCGGCGCATCGGATCCTTCTCCTCTTCGTTTGGACTAACTTCTTCATTTTGTGCAATTCGTCGGACCACCATGGAAAGGTAAGTTTTTGGCTCCTGCTCTTCAGTGGTATGTGTTGTGCGCATGTCTGTGTTATTTGTGCTGTGTACGTATTTACTGTGTTATCTAGTTGTTTTTTATCTGTGAATGCGTGTATATTATCTGCGTTTATGTTGTGCTGTGTCAGGAGTTGGGAGAGTTTGTCATCAAACTCATCCCATCTAGCCTTTTTTGTGTTGTATATGCGTGTAGTTCTTTCTGTAATTCTGCATGCACCCATTTCCATATCTAACCGAAAGACAATAGCATTGTGGTCCGACCCCGTCACCTCCCTATCTACTCGCCATTCTGATACCTTGGGGAGAAGGTCCGCGGAGCACGCCGTCACGTCAACTATGCTGGTGCACGTCCTGCCTTGCCTCTCCACCTCGAAGGTGGGTGTGCTTCCTATGTTCAATATGTGCAGTTGCAGCTCGTGAAGGACTCCCGCCAGCTCCTGTCCTCTCCAGTCGGTGTACGCGCTTCCCCACCAGACACTCTTTGCATTGGCGTCGCCCGCTACTATCATCCCCTTCGCTCCCAACTTGTCCCGGATTTTTACTAAGTGGGCTAGGTATGGATCAATGGGGGCGGTTGGTTCAAAATAGAGGGACACCGCAGTGATGCACCAGTCGCCAGACCGAATCCTTGCGACCACGATGTTATTGGTCGTAAGTTCCGGGTCTTGCTCCACGTCAAGGTCTGCGTCAAAAATGACTATGGCAGCCTTGACTGGGCCCTCTTCGTCTGAGGCGTTCTGGTACACCCTTGCAGGTCCTCCACCTCTCATCTTTCCCACTCCCCCGACGTAGGGCTCCTGGACCATGGCTATGGCTGCCTTTCTGTTCGCCGCTTCTAGTAGTAATTCGCTTGTGGCTAAGTTTTTACGTTGCAGGTTGGTTTGCATCACCAGGAGCCCTCGCTTTCCATGCCTGTTATTTACTGTCGGATTTTTGCTAGGGGTGCCTTTAGCAATACGCCACTTTGGCTCTCGCTATAGCGTCCCACTTCCGCCTGACCGCGCACCCCGGATCGAAGGCGTCGTGCTCTATATTTCTTGCTCCTGCCTTGCTGCAGTTTGTGCAAGCGGGCGGCATGCCGGCCGCTTTTTGCTCGCACTGCCCTCGCATGTGTGGTCCCCCACAGTGGCCGCACTTAGCGGTGGTCTCTCTGCAATACTTGCCGCTGTGGCCATACCCTAGGCATACAGAGCATTGGACCAGAGGAGATTGGTCCTCTACTCTAACCCTCTGTATGTCCAGGTGGACCACCGACTTATCCAGGGCCCTTCCCCAGATCTGCGGGGAAACCGTGAGGACCACGTGCGTCAGGTGCGGGTTGCGCGCCCTTTTCCTGTACTTGACAGTCATCCTGTTGCTCTCCTGGTCGAGTCCGCTGAAGATATCCCCGTTCTGATTCCTCAGGGACTCGAGGACCTCCTCGTCGGTGTTGCACTGCAGCACGTCCCTGAGCATCAGAAGGGGGTCCTTGTTCTCCACGTCCTCGACCCGGAGACCAACTCCCTCCCTCTGCAAGCTCTCTCTCATCCCTCTCCTCATCTCCTTTGTCTTGCAGCTGAGGATCACCTTCCTATCTTTCCCCTTTTTTATACGATCAATCTGAATTCCCCCCTTTTCTTTCGCCGCCTTCCTGACCCTTTCTATCACTTCCTCTCCTGTTTCTGTCTCATCCTGGGCTGTGACGATCATGGAGTGCAGAGTTTGCCCTCCCGCCCCTTCCTGTTCTGGGCGCCTTGCCGCCACCACGCTGGCGTATGTAGCATGGGCTGTTGTCGCCCTTTCGAGGGTTTCCCTCTGCACCTCCATGACCGTCCTCAGCTCCTCCATCTTCTTGTTGTTCTCATCCAGGCGTTTCGTGTGCTCCTCAAGTTTCATTATGAGGAGGCTTGACTCCAGGGTCATTTTGGGGTCCTCTGCGCCCTTCCCTGAGGGCTGGTCTTTTTTGGGGGTCTTCTGCGGGGAGGCTTTTGTCCCCGTGGGGCAGAATCGCGTTCCCAACCGATTCCTTTCCTGTTCCGTCTCTTTGACAGCCTTGTACAGCTTTTCTATAACCTCCGTGACCCCGACCTTGATATCCCTTTTGATGTTGCCCGATTGTGCCAGTAGGGCTTTACCTTTCTCTAGGAGTCGTCTGGCCTCTGCTGTTTTTGGTAGGCCCATGGTCTTGCCTGTCGCGGTCGACGTCGCGGGGACCGCGGGAGTCTGCTCCGGTTCCAGGAGGTCGAACGTCCGACTCCGCTCCACAGGGCCTGCCTGCTTCGTTTCTGTTGGGGGGGCTGGGGATGGTTTGGGGATGTTCTTCGCCTCCCATTCCCCGGTCATTCTTCTCACCGTTTGCTCCTCCGGCTCCTTTCTCGGAGATACGGGTACCAGCTCTGCCACCTTTACTGGTGTCCGGGCTGTTGCTGCCATGTTGGAGGTTGTCTCTGTGTGTTTTGTAATTTTTTTTTAGATAACACACAGGGGCACTACTTACTCTATGATGTACTCTTTGCAAGAGTAGTCCTAGTCAAAATGGGATTTTTGCTCTATATAGAGCCGTTTGACCTCTGTAAAGGGGAGGCAGTAAGGTCTACAACTAGGGACAGAGAGAAGAGATAATATGACAATAGAAATGTAAAGCAAAACAAAAATGTAGGTAGAAAATAAAACAAAACAAAAGAAAATATTTAATGTAGAGTCGCAGACTCTATTATCACTTAATTCTAATGGGGGCTTGAGTTTTTGTTTGTCTAGGCTCCCCAGCGGTCGCTTAAATCTTCAGGGACCGAAAAGTCGGGTTTTTAAGGCTTTTACGGGAGAACTGAATTTTGACTCTATGTAGAGCCGTTTTCTCCACACTGGTAGATAGCTCTCCTCACGCCCTATTCAACGAACCCAAACTCGACCTGGTTATGACCAATGGTTCCGGAGCTATGGCTTCTCTAAATTTACCGATAATCGAATCGGTAATTTACCGATTTACCGGAAAAGGTGATAACTCCGGAACTACTGGGCCTACGAACCTGCGGTTTGGGATGCTGTCCTCAGCTCTGCGAGAGCTATCTTCCGAGATGATCGGCTAGCTTAGGGAGAGTCCTGAAGACTTGCAAAGTCTTGGTTTTCAAAGAGTTCAGACTCCGCTCCTACTGTCAGCCAAAACCCCGTCTCTCTACGACCCACCGTTTGGAAGTTATGGATGTTTTAATTTTTCCAAGATGGCGGCTCAACTGTCAAAGTCCAATTTCAAATTGGGTTTGCGTCGCTTCTGGTGGTCCTAGAACGGCGGGTCCTGAGGAAGTATGACCTGCTCCGACTATTCCGACCACTTTCAGACGTCCGGAATCCGACGGCTCGGATTCGGTCGGGATGGAGGGGGGAGGGTGTATAAGAACACTCTGAGGTCTATATCGAAAATCCCAAGTCGCTACGTCCAACGGCTGTCCCGCTACGTCGAATTCAAGAAAACCAAGATGGCTGTCGAACTGTCAAAGTCAGGTTTTAAAGTATTGTATCTCTGGTCCTATGCGTCCTAGAGGACTGCGGTTTTCTTCTGGCAGTTCGGCTAGACCCTGGCCTTAATCTGAGAGTGGTCTCGGTACAAAATTTTACCTTCAAAATTTTTTCCAAAATTTTTTGGAATTTCGTCTATTTGACAATTGGGTTCTATAGTTGCTTATAATTAAACAATTTTACCGTTTCTCCGGTCTTCTCAAGACAAAAGGTTCACGAGATATTCAATTTTCAAATTTACCTGAAAAATACCGGTTTTTTCAAAATTTTTGTTTTAAGGGTTAGAGACCTGGTCCTTGGGCTTATTAAAGTCAAAAGGGGTGCTATGAATCTAATTACGATGCCAAAAATGATTATTTAATAATATTTTTTGAATTTACGCTAATTTTACAAAAAATTTAATATCTCGTGCACTGTAAACGATAAAAATCAGCAAAAAACGTCATAAATTGTATTAAACAAAGTTCTATCTTATTCTAAAGTAACCTAAATTATTTTCATACAAAATTTTTTGGAAATCTCAAAAAGTCAAAATTTTCACAAAATCGTCTATAATGTGGTCCAAAAATTGTCCAATTTTTCTGTGACTTGACGGGTGTGTTCCTCAACTTAGCGCGCAGCAGATTCTTCAGTAAAAAATATATGGTCTGCCTGAACTTTTGGCGATATTCACTCGTAAAGTTTGAAATTTTAAAATGTTATATTTCCAAAACTAATTGTCCAAAAATTATGTTCGAGGTACCGTTATAGTCCGGGTGATGTGCCGCTTGGTTCCACGTTGTCAAAAGTTTCCGCTTGAGTCCGGATCTGCGACCACGCCACCACGTGGTTTTTGTTTTTTCGGTGATTGTGCTTCAGCCGGTGATCGAAATGCAGCGCTGAATATGTCGACGTGTGGGGCTCCAAACGGCGCGTCCAATGGTGTATTGCACTTGTATGCTGTGACCTTCTATCGCACTGCAATCACCGTTTTTGTTTAACTTAACCTCACTTTTCACTGTTTTTTGCACTTTATAACTTTTTGAGGGTGTTGCCACTCACGATTTGCAATCCATTGGATGCCTCTCACTATTCCGCACACACTGGTTTTTGTTTGAAGCCAATCGGGCTAAAATTGCCACGTCCACGAATTTTCAAAGGCGGAGCTTTGCGGAAACGATGTTGCTACGACGCCTGGTGGCACGTGACTGGTTAGGTTAGGTTAGGTTAGGTTAGGTTAGGTTAGGTTAGGTTAGGTTAGGTTAGGTTAGGTTAGGTTAGGTTAGGTTAGGTTAGGTTAGGTTAGGTTAGGTTAGGTTAGGTTAGGTTAGGTTAGGTTAGGTTAGGTTAGGTTAGGTTAGGTTAGGTTAGGTTAGGTTAGGTTAGGTTAGGTTAGGTTAGGTTAGGTTAGGTTAGGTTAGGTTAGGTTAGGTTAGGTTAGGTTAGGTTAGGTTAGGTTAGGTTAGGTTAGGTTAGGTTAGGTTAGGTTAGGTTAGGTTAGGTTAGGTTTTTTTTTTTTTTTTTTTTTTTTTTTTTTTTTTTTGCGGCGAGGGAGGAAATCCTCATAGGATACGGCCGGGCCCGTACCCGACCGCATGCCCGACTCGATTGGCGATGGCACTCCACCCTGAGATGGAGTGCCATCGCCAGTCGCCTACGGACTAAAACCTCCCCCGCTTCGTGTGGAGTGTGTTTTTGGTTTGGTTGGGGGTGTGTGTTGAGTATTGTTGGGGTGTGATTGTTTTTGATTGTGGGATAGCTGGCCCTCGCTATCGGTATACGGGCGACCAGCTATCCACAAAAAAGCGATTGGTTGGAGGGAAGTCTTGCGAATGCCCTCCGGTGTGTTGGTGTAAGTTTTTGGGGGTTTTTGATTTGGGTGTGGTTGGGTTTTTTTGGGGGACTGCATGGCAGTTTGCTCCAGCGAGCCGTTGGTCCACCGCTACGGTGCAAAGGCGCACCGGCGCGGTGGCCCGGCGGTGCAAAGTGGTATTGGAGCTGTGGCGTTAGTTAGTAAATAAGTTTATTTACTAAAGGATTGAGGGTTTGGGGGAATGTTGTTGTTGGGAGTAATTGAGTGGTTAGGGGATTTTTGGTTGAGGATTTTGGTGAATGAGTGATTTGGGATGGGAGTTTTTTGGGGATTGCGCCAGCGAGCCGTCATACCACCGCTACGGTGCAAAGACGCACCGGCGCGGTGGCCCGGCGGTGCAGTGAGTTAATGGCGCTTTGGCGTTAGTTAGCAAATGTCTTCATTTACTAAATTAAGTGATTGGATGCAATTGAGTGGTTAGGGATTTTGATTGAGGATGTGAGTGTATAAGGGGATTTAGGAGTGAATGGAGCTAATATTTGGGGGTGTATAGTTGATATTAGGGAGCGTATGGGAGTCGATATTTGGGAGCTAATGGGGGTAAGTAATTGGGATCTTATAGGGGTTTATATTTGAGAGTGTATGGTGGGGAGTTGTTGGGGGTTACTGCCGACGACGGCCGACAGTTTGCGCCAGCATTCCGTCGGGCCACCGCGGCAGCGCAATAGCGCACCAACGCGGTGGCTCGGCGGCGCATTATGTTAATGGCGATTTGGTGATAGTTAGCAGATTACTACTAATAAGAGGATGGGGGTTGGGGTTTTTAGAGGACCACGGCACTGAAGCCCACGCAGGAGCAAGCTCAACTGCCACCACTTCTGTGACTGGTAGTTAGCAGAGGGAGAATAGCAAACGCGCAACTGAGCGGCTATTCTCCCCCTCCCAGGGTGCACCACGAGGAGGTCTACCAGCCCTGCACCCCGGTTAGGTTAGGTTAGGTTAGGTTAGGTTAGGTTAGGTTAGGTTAGGTTAGGTTAGGTTAGGTTAGGTTAGGTTAGGTTAGGTTAGGTTAGGTTAGGTTAGGTTAGGTTAGGTTAGGTTAGGTTAGGTTAGGTTAGGTTAGGTTAGGTTAGGTTAGGTTAGGTTAGGTTAGGTTAGGTTAGGTTAGGTTAGGTTAGGTTAGGTTAGGTTAGGTTAGGTTAGGTTAGGTTAGGTTAGGTTAGGTTAGGTTAGGTTAGGTTAGGTTAGGTTAGGTTAGGTTAGGTTAGGTTAGGTTAGGTTAGGTTAGGTTAGGTTAGGTTAGGTTAGGTTAGGTTAGGTTAGGTTAGGTTAGGTTAGGTTAGGTTAGGTTAGGTTAGGTTAGGTTAGGTTAGGTTAGGTTAGGTTAGGTTAGGTTAGGTTAGGTTAGGTTAGGTTAGGTTAGGTTAGGTTAGGTTAGGTTAGGTTAGGTTAGGTTAGGTTAGGTTAGGTTAGGTTAGGTTAGGTTAGGTTAGGTTAGGTTAGGTTAGGTTAGGTTAGGTTAGGTTAGGTTAGGTTAGGTTAGGTTAGGTTAGGTTAGGTTAGGTTAGGTTAGGTTAGGTTAGGTTAGGTTAGGTTAGGTTAGGTTAGGTTAGGTTAGGTTAGGTTAGGTTAGGTTAGGTTAGGTTAGGTTAGGTTAGGTTAGGTTAGGTTAGGTTAGGTTAGGTTAGGTTAGGTTAGGTTAGGTTAGGTTAGGTTAGGTTAGGTTAGGTTAGGTTAGGTTAGGTTAGGTTAGGTTAGGTTAGGTTAGGTTAGGTTAGGTTAGGTTAGGTTAGGTTAGGTTAGGTTAGGTTAGGTTAGGTTAGGTTAGGTTAGGTTAGGTTAGGTTAGGTTAGGTTAGGTTAGGTTAGGTTAGGTTAGGTTAGGTTAGGTTAGGTTAGGTTAGGTTAGGTTAGGTTAGGTTAGGTTAGGTTAGGTTAGGTTAGGTTAGGTTAGGTTAGGTTAGGTTAGGTTAGGTTAGGTTAGGTTAGGTTAGGTTAGGTTAGGTTAGGTTAGGTTAGGTTAGGTTAGGTTAGGTTAGGTTAGGTTAGGTTAGGTTAGGTTAGGTTAGGTTAGGTTTTTTTTTTTTTTTTTTTTTTTTTTTTTTGCGGCGAGGGAGGAAATCCTCATAGGATACGGCCGGGCCCGTACCCGACCGCATGCCCGACTCGATTGGCAATGGCACTCCACCCTGAGATGGAGTGCCATCGCCAGTCGCCTACGGACTAAAACCTCCCCCGCTTCGTGTGGAGTGTGTTTTTTGGTTTGGTTGGGGGTGTGTGTGGAGTATATTTGGGGTGTTTTTGTGTTTGATTGTGGGATAGCTGGCCCTCGCTATCGGTATACGGGCGACCAGCTATCCACAAAAAAAAGCGAGTGGTTCGGAGGGAATTCATAGGAATGCCCTCCAGTGTGTTGGTGAGGTTTTTGGGGTTGATTGGGATTGATTGGGGGTGGGTTTTTGGGGGTAACTGCCTTGCAGTTTGCTCCAGCAAGCCGTCAGTCCACCGCTACGTTGCATAGGCGCACCGGCGCGGTGGCCCGGCGGTGCAATGTGTAAATGGAGCTGTGGCGTTAGTTAGTAAATTATCTGAATTTACTAAAGGATTTAGTGTTTGGGGGAATGTTGTTGGGAGTGACTTGGTATTTGGGAGTGTATGAGGGTTGGTATTTGGAAGTGTATGGGGGTTGGTATTTGAAAGCGTATAGGGGTTGGTACTTGGGAGCGTATGGGGGTTTATATTTGGGAGCGTATGGGGGTAGGTAGTTAATAGTGTATGGGGGTTTATATTTGGAAGTGAATGGGGATAGTGTTTTGGGGGTACCTGCCGACGATTGCCGGCAGTTTACACCAGCATTCCGTCGAGCCACCGCGGCAGCGCAATAGCGAACCGACGCGGTGGCCCGACGGCGCATTATGTTGATGGCGATATAGTGTTAGGTACTAGATAAACTAGTAATGAGAGGATGGGGGTTTTGGTTTTGTTTTGGGAAACACGGCACTTAAGCCCACGCAGGAGCAAGCTCGACTGCAACCACTTCTGTGGCTGGTAGTTAGCAGAGGGAGAATAGCAAACGCGCAACTGAGCGGCTATCCTCCCCCTCCCAGGGTGCACCACGAGGAGGTCTACCAGCCCTGCACCCCGGTTAGGTTAGGTTAGGTTAGGTTAGGTTAGGTTAGGTTAGGTTAGGTTAGGTTAGGTTAGGTTAGGTTAGGTTAGGTTAGGTTAGGTTAGGTTAGGTTAGGTTAGGTTAGGTTAGGTTAGGTTAGGTTAGGTTAGGTTAGGTTAGGTTAGGTTAGGTTAGGTTAGGTTAGGTTAGGTTAGGTTAGGTTAGGTTAGGTTAGGTTAGGTTAGGTTAGGTTAGGTTAGGTTAGGTTAGGTTAGGTTAGGTTAGGTTAGGTTAGGTTAGGTTAGGTTAGGTTAGGTTAGGTTAGGTTAGGTTAGGTTAGGTTAGGTTAGGTTAGGTTAGGTTAGGTTAGGTTAGGTTAGGTTAGGTTAGGTTAGGTTAGGTTAGGTTAGGTTAGGTTAGGTTAGGTTAGGTTAGGTTAGGTTAGGTTTTTTTTTTTTTTTTTTTTTTGGCGGCGAGGGAGGAAATCCTCATAGGATACGGCCGGGCCCGTACCCGACCGCATGCCCGACTCGATTGGCGATGGCACTCCACCTTGAGATGGAGTGCCATCGCCAGTCGCCTACGGACTAAAACCTCCCCCGCTTCGTGTGGAGTGTGGTTTTGGTTTGGTTGGGGGTGTGTGTGGAGTTTATTTGGGGTGTTTTTGTGTTTGATTGTGGGATAGCAGGCCCTCGCTATCGGTATACGGGCGACCAGCTATCCACAAAGAAAGCGATTGGTTTGGAGGGCATTCATACGAATGCCCTCCGGTGTGTTATGTAGTTTTTGGGGGTTTTAGGGAGTGGTTTGGGTTGGGTTTTTTTTGGGGGACTGCTTTGCAGTTAGCTCCAGCGAGCCGTCGGTCCACCGCTACGTTGCATAGGCGCACCGGCGCGGTGGCCCGGCGGTGCAAAGTGGTATTGGAGCTGTGGCGATAGTTAGTAGATTCTTTAATCTACTAAAGGATTGAGAGTTTGAGGGTGTTGTTGGGAGTGGTTGATTGAATGTGAGTTTTTGGGGGAATTTGGGAGTGTATGGATGCTAATGTTTGGGAGTGTATAATTGGTGTTTAGGAGCGTATGGGGGTCGATATTTAGGAGCGTATGGGGATAAGTAATTGGGAGTTTAAATTTGGGAGTGTATGGGGGGGAGTTGTTGGAGGTTACTGCCAGCGATGGCCGACAGTTTGCACCAGCATTCCGTCGTGCCACCGCGGCAGCGCAAAAGCGCGCCAACGTGGTGGCTCGACGGCGCATTCTGTTAATGGCGATAAGGCGTTTGTTAGTAGACTGAGGATGGGGCTACTAATGAGAGGATGGGGGTTTTGGTTTTTTTAGAGGACACGGCACTTAAGCCCACGCAGGAGCAAGCTCGACTGCAACCACATCTGTGGCTGGTAGTTAGCAGAGGGAGAATAGCAAACGCGCAACTGAGCGGCTATCCTCCCCCTCCCAGGGTGCACCACGAGGAGGTCTACCAGCCCTGCACCCCGGTTAGGTTAGGTTAGGTTAGGTTAGGTTAGGTTAGGTTAGGTTAGGTTAGGTTAGGTTAGGTTAGGTTAGGTTAGGTTAGGTTAGGTTAGGTTAGGTTAGGTTAGGTTAGGTTAGGTTAGGTTAGGTTAGGTTAGGTTAGGTTAGGTTAGGTTAGGTTAGGTTAGGTTAGGTTAGGTTAGGTTAGGTTAGGTTAGGTTAGGTTAGGTTAGGTTAGGTTAGGTTAGGTTAGGTTAGGTTAGGTTAGGTTAGGTTAGGTTAGGTTAGGTTAGGTTAGGTTAGGTTAGGTTAGGTTAGGTTAGGTTAGGTTAGGTTAGGTTAGGTTAGGTTAGGTTAGGTTAGGTTAGGTTAGGTTAGGTTAGGTTAGGTTAGGTTAGGTTAGGTTAGGTTAGGTTAGGTTAGGTTAGGTTAGGTTAGGTTAGGTTAGGTTAGGTTAGGTTAGGTTAGGTTAGGTTAGGTTAGGTTAGGTTAGGTTAGGTTAGGTTAGGTTAGGTTAGGTTAGGTTAGGTTAGGTTAGGTTAGGTTAGGTTAGGTTAGGTTAGGTTAGGTTAGGTTAGGTTAGGTTAGGTTAGGTTAGGTTAGGTTAGGTTAGGTTAGGTTAGGTTAGGTTAGGTTAGGTTAGGTTAGGTTAGGTTAGGTTAGGTTAGGTTAGGTTAGGTTAGGTTAGGTTAGGTTAGGTTAGGTTAGGTTAGGTTAGGTTAGGTTAGGTTAGGTTAGGTTAGGTTAGGTTAGGTTAGGTTAGGTTAGGTTAGGTTAGGTTAGGTTAGGTTAGGTTAGGTTAGGTTAGGTTAGGTTAGGTTAGGTTAGGTTAGGTTAGGTTAGGTTAGGTTAGGTTAGGTTAGGTTAGGTTAGGTTAGGTTAGGTTAGGTTAGGTTAGGTTAGGTTAGGTTAGGTTAGGTTAGGTTTTTTTTTTTTTTTTTTTTTTTTTTTTTTTTTTTTTTTTTTTTTTTTTTTTTTTTTTTTTCCTTTCTTCCTCCATAAGGGTGGGTGGAGTCTTTGTGTATCGAATTTCTCTTTCATACTAGTTCTCGCGTTTGTGCCTCTCGTACTTTCATACTTCATACAGTTCTTTCTAGCATTCATCATCTTTCTTACTTTTATGGGTGGGACTCCCATCTGTCTACCTATTCACTTTTTTATTTTTATTTATTTATTGGGGTTTTAACACGACACAAAGTTTACTTTATTTTTACAGGGTACAATCTAACAATTGTTCTTATTTCCTAGTTTTACATTTTACATCGTTATTATTTTATTTATACATATTATATCTAGACATTGTTTTGCTTATTTCTTCTTATCTACTTTTGACATTCTTGTGCGTTTCGCTTTTTCTTATTTGTCTATCTACATTGTTTTATGCTAATCTTCAATATACTACATTATATTAAGACAGCATATTTTCTTATCTTGTTTTATTTCTCTTTATCACATCACCTGCTACATACACACAAAATTTCAAAAACTGTTCCTTTTTGTCACCTACAATTATATTTTTAACATTTTCAGCGGTTATTCTTTCATTTATGACAATTTCCAACTCCAATCTTTTTAGGTCATATTTTGGACATTCGAACAAGACATGTGTAGCGGTTTCCTCGATGGTCGGGTCACAGATGCACGATGGGTCCTCCTTACACTTAAATCTATGTAAGTATTCGGAGAACCCACCGTGCCCAGTCATAATTTGGGTGGTGATGCCATTTGTTTTTAACTTTCGGACTGTTCGGTAGGCTGACACTGCGTCCGGAAAAAACAGCTTGGTGACTGATGCTGTTGTCCCTGCGTTATACCTTTGATTCCATTCATCAAGCGTTGACATTCGAATGTCCCGCTTGATGAATGAGATCGGGCACAGGTCATACTCCGGTCTTTTCTTGGAGTTCGTGGCGGCTTCTTTAGCTAATTGGTCTGCTCTTTCATTGCCCTCCAGACCCGCGTGAGCCTTGATCCAGAACAGAGAAATTACTTTGCCCTGGAGAGATAATTCTCTCATGTTATCTCTGGCTTCGACTGCGAGGGGGTGGAGGCAACTGTAGTTCTGGATAGTTTGCAGGGCCGCCATAGAATCGCTGTAGATCCCGAACGTTCTTACCCTGTGTCGTTTAGCCTCTTTTGTTGCTTCATGTAGAGCCAGTAGCTCCGCTTGGTATACCGTGCAGTATGAAGGTAAGGTGAGCTTGCGAGTCTTTGTTTCTGCCTCACCACTCCAAATCGAGAGCGACGCTCCGACTTTGCCTCCTATCTTGCTACCGTCCGTGTATATCCGAGCTTCGTATTGACTATTAGCTGAGACATCTTCCTGTGTTGTAAGGCGAATAACTTTTATTTCCTCGCGTTCTGCCGGGTGAGGCATCTCAAGCGCTGGTGCCATACGCTCTACTTCACGGTCCCCCAGTACTGGTTCGCCTTTCTTTGCCCTGTACAGTGATGCGGCCTCCCGGACTCGAAGGTCAAGTGGCAGCACCCCAGACAGTAATAGTGCGGCATTTAAGGAGACCGTGCGGTAGGCTTTGCACAGTTTCTGAACGAATCCTCTTTGGATTCCGTTCAACTTTTTAATGACACCTAGCTTTTTCGCGGCTGGTGCCCAGGCGCTCGCGGCATACAACACCGTCGGTTCTACAGCTGCGGTGTAAATTATGCGGATTATTTCGGGGTGAAGTCCCCAGCTAACACATGCCGTTCCCCTTAACTTTTTATAAAAGTTAAGTGCTTTTTTACAAACGTTGCCGACGTGCTTGTTAAAAGTGAGTTTTTCGTCGATGGTAAGACCCAATATTTTGATGTCTTTGGACATAGCAATGGCTATCCCGCCCATGTGCAAGCGTGGTGTATCGTATTTCAGTTTTCTTGTGACAAGCATTGCGCAAGTTTTTTGTGGCGCGAACTTTAATTTGTTGTCGATACCCCACTCCTGCACACGTGCGAGAGCGCCGTTGGCCTGTCTTTCTATATCGAGGGCTGTGTCTCCGTCGAACGCAAGCACAACATCGTCGGCAAACGCCTGGCAGTATATCTGTTTTTCCTCCAGCAGTCTTAAGAGGGGATCGATGAGCAGGTTCCAGAGGATGGGCCCCCCAATGGATCCCTGGACACACCCCTTTTCGGTAGCTATTTTGTGCTCTTCCCCTGCATACCTAACGCTCACAGTTCTGTCGCTCAGGTAACTATCCACCACCCGTCGCAGGTTGACTGGGCAATCTACCTCCGCGAGTCTCACTCGTATTGCTGGCCACCATGCACTGTCGAAGGCTCCCTCTATGTCCAGTGATATTATGGTTATTAATTTCTTTGCCTGTAACTTTTTATTAATATGGCTCATAAGGGTATAGAGGGAGTCTTCGGTACTTTTTTGTGGCATGAACCCGTACTGTCGAGGACTTAGCTTCGGCAGGAGGTGATGTTTGAGTCGTGCTATTACCATTTTCTCGTATATCTTACCCAGGACTGGCAGGAGTCCTATTGGCCTGTATGACTTTGGCAAGGCATAAGAGTCTTTACCTGGTTTCCGTAACACGACTACTGTTGCCTCCTTCCATGATCTTGGGAAGTGGTTGAGCTCCAGACATTTGTTCGTGAGTGCCAGGAAGTAATATGGGTCGCATTTAATTGCTCGAGCACAGATATCCGCGGTAAGCCCATCCGCCCCCGGGGCTTTCTTTGGATTGAAGGACATCACCGCCACATTTAGCTCATGTAGAGTAAATGGCTTGTCATGGTGTTCATCATGGTTTTGCTCATTTACTTTTTCTGCTAGTTCCCTGATGCGGCGGTGTTCTGCGATATCTTCTTCTTTTTTATCCTTCGGATAAAAGGTGGTGGCCAGCAGCTGCACTGATCTCTTTTCATCCAAAGTTTGCCCCTCTTTTTGGAGAAGCTGGTCTTCTTCTCTTTTGGAAGCTCTACTTATAACTCTATAAATCCCCTCCCAGACCCCTTCCCCATCCTGCTTACAACAGAATTCCCTCCAACTTTCTGTTTGGGCGGTTTGCACCGCAGCGGTATATTCTTCCTTTGCTTCCAGATAGAGGTTGACCACCATTTCTCTTCTAATTGGTGCTGCACAACGTATTCTATGTTTCTTAGTTGCAACATCTTTTTTCATTTTTGTGAGTCTCTCGGACCACCATGGAAAGGAGACTGTGCCATTTTGTTTTTTAAGGGGCATTGTCTGTGTGCATATTTGTGTTATTGCTTGTGTGTAAGCGTCAATTGTGTCATCTAATTGTTGTGTATTGTGTATGTTTTCTAGTTGCTGTGTGGTGAGTCGGGTGTCTTGCAGAATTTGAGGCAGTTTCTCCAGAAATTGACTCCAATTTGCTTTTTTTGTGTTATATTTGCGTGTTGTGCGTTCTACTTGTATGCCCCTTGATTTAGCTTCGTTCAAGTCAAATGTGATTGCGTTGTGGTCCGAACTGGTGAGTCCTTCCTCCACCTGCCAGTTTTCTACATGACTAAGGATGTTTTCCGAGCAGGCCGTGATGTCTACGTAGCTGGTATATTGTCTTCCGCCTCGGATTGTATTGAAGGTTGGAGTTGTTCCAGTGTTTAATATATGCAGATCCAGTTCTGTTAGGGTGCCATAAACTTGTTCCCCCCTGTGATCCTCACTTTTGCTGCCCCACCAGATACTTTTTGCGTTGCAGTCTCCACCGATAATCACCCTTGAGGATCCCAGTTTTCTGCGCACTTTCTTCATTTGTTCCAGGTGCCGTTCCATGGGTTCTTCCGGTTCAAAATAAAAGGATACCAGTGCAACAGTCCAGGCCTTTGTTCGAACTTTAACCACAACAAGATTTTTTGTGCATAGTTCTGGTAGCTGTATTATATCCAGGTCGCTACTGAATACAATGACAGCCGCCTTGACCGGTTGATCGTTGGCCTCAGTGTCTTGGTAAATCCTAACACCCTGGCATCCCTTTACCCTTTTAATTGCTCCCACGTACGGCTCCTGGACTAGTGCGACCACAGCTTTACGTTTAGGTCCCTCCAAGAGTAACTCGTTCGTTGCAAGTTTACTGCGTTGGAGATTGGCTTGCACAATTGAGTACTTTTGGTGCGTTGGGGCAACTTTAGCAGTAAGCTACGGATTCGCGAGCTATTGCGTCCCATCTCCTTTTTACAGGGCACTCGTTGCTAAAAGCGTTGTGATCGCATTTCTCCAGGTTTGCTGCAGTGCAGTTTTTGCAGACTGGTGGTTCCCCTGCTAGCCTTTCGGGGCAATCGGCTCTTAAGTGGGGTCCGTTGCAGTGACTGCACAGGTCAGCTGGTTCCTTACAGAGGCGACGACCATGTCCGAAACCGAGGCATCGTGTGCACTGCACAAGGGGGGACTGGTCCTCGACCCTGATGCTCTGGAGGTCTACCCGTACCCTTTTCCCCTCGGTTGTACGTTTCCACACCTTTGGTGAGACGCTGAGAACAATATGTCCCGTTAGGGGGTTTCGCGCTCGCCGTCTGTACTTTACCACCATTTTGCGCTCCTCGTCGTCGAGGTCGCAAAAAATGTCCCGGTTTTGATTCTGAAGAGCCTTTAATATGTCTTCGTCGCTATGTATTTGTAATACGTCCCTTAGGACTATCAGCGGCTTTTTGTTGTTTACCTCCTCGACGACTAGTTGCGTTCCTGCTGATTCAAGCCGTTCCTTAATTTTCCTCCGTTCCTCTTGAGTCTTGCATCCCATAACGATTTTCCTATCTTTCGCTTTCCTCACTCTATCCACTTGTACCCATCCTTCTTTCGCATCTATTGCTTTCCTCACCTTCTCTAATATCTGTTCTCCTGTTTCCTGTTCTAATTCCGAGGAGATCACAACAGAGTGTAGAGCGGTCCGCTCCGGTTGGCTCGTCCCGGGCCTGCTTTGCGCTGCTACACTCGCATATGTGGCCTTGTCCATCACATCCGTCTGTCTTTCAATTACTTCTTTGAGTACCTCTATTTTCTTTGTACATCCAAGTACCTTTTCTACGTTCTCACTTGCATATGTTACGGTCGTCGCCATTTTCTCGAGGGTCGCCTGTTGGGTCTCCATCGAGGCTTTCAGTTCGTAAATTTTCTTATTACTCTCCTCGATGAGTCTGGTTTGCTCCTCCAGTTTTGTCAGGAAGGTGTCGGTGTTTGCTTCCGTTGTGTCTGTAGCCTGTGCTTCTGCTGCTTCAGGTACTACCTTCCTTTCTGTTCCCTTCTTTTCCTGTTCCGCGTCCTTCACCAGCCTATATAGTTTGTCTAGGATGTCCTTGACCGACACCTTCATGTCTTTCTTTATGTTCCCTGATAGGTCCAGTTGATTCTTGGCCTTCTCCATAAGTCTTCTGGCCTCGGCAGTTTTCGGGAACATGGCTGTTTTGGTTTTGGGGGGGGGCGGTGTCCAGCCTCTCAATGCCTATGTCCACGGCCGGGGCGGCCACTGGCTTTTTTGTCTCGTCGACGCCAGTGGCCCTCCCTGAGAGAGGACCTGGTGAGAGCCGGAAGGTCCTGCCCAATATGTCTTTCTCCGCAGGGCCTGCCCGCTTCGTTACCGTGGCCACTTTAGGCTTGGGGTTTGCAGGGCCTGCCTGTGACGTCTCTGTGCGAGGTGTTATGATTGGGGTGGGATCATTGCCCGCCGCCTCCCACTCCCCTATGCTGCGTCTAACGTTCTGTTGAGTATGCTCCGGGGATAGGACCCCGGGAGCACATTTGTCAGCAGCCTCCTTCTCCTGGGCGTGGCCCAGTGAAGCCGTTTGTGGAGGAGTTTTGTCTCCCTCCTGGCCTTTAGCCGGTGTCCTAAAACCAAACATGTTGGAGGTTTGTCTGTCGATGTATGGTCAAATTCTTTGGAAGCAAGAGTAGTCCTAGTCAAAATGGGATTTTTGCTCTATGTAGAGCCGTTTGACCTCTGTAAAGGGGAGGCAGTAAGGTCTACAACTAGGGACAGAGAGAAGAGATAATATAACAATAAAAATGTAAAGCAAAACAAAAATGTAGGTAGAAATAAAACAAAACAAAAGAAAGTATTTAATGTAGAGTCGCAGACTCTATTATCACTTAATTCTAATGGGGGCTTGAGTTTTTGTTTGTCTAGGCTCCCCAGCGGTCGCTTAAATCTTCAGGGACCGAAAAGTCGGGTTTTTAAGGCTTTTACGGGAGAACTGAGTTTTGACTCTATGTAGAGCCGTTTTCTCCACACTGGTAGATAGCTCTCCTCACGCCCTATTCAACGAACCCAAACTCGACCTGGTTATGACCAATGGTTCCGGAGCTATGGCTTCTCTAAATTTACCGATAATCGAATCGGTAATTTACCGATTTACCGGAAAAGGTGATAACTCCGGAACTACTGGGCCTACGAACCTGCGGTTTGGGATGCTGTCCTCAGCTCTGCGAGAGCTATCTTCCGAGATGATCGGCTAGCTTAGGGAGGGGCCCGAATTTTCAGTTCCTGAAAAGTCCTGAAGACTTGCAAAGTCTTGGTTTTCGAAGAGTTCAGACTCTGCTCCTACTGTCAGCCAAAACCCCGTCTCTCTACGACCCACCGTTTGGAAGTTATGGATGTTTTAATTTTTTCAAGATGGCGGCTCAACTGTCAAAGTCCAATTTCAAATTGGGTTTGCGCCGCTTCTGGTGGTCCTAGAACGGCGGGACTTTCACTGTCCTGAGGAAGTATGACCTGCTCCGACTATTCCGACCACTTTCAGACGTCCGGAATCCGACGGCTCGGATTCGGTCAAGATGGAGGGGGGAGGGTGTATAAGAACACTCTGAGGTCTATATCGAAAATCCCAAGTCGCTACGTCCAACGGCTGTCCCGCTACGTCGAATTCAAGAAAACCAAGATGGCTGCCGAACTGTCAAAGTCAGGTTTTAAAGTATTGTATCTCTGGTCCTATGCGTCCTAGAGGACTGCGGTTTTCTTCTGGCAGTTCGGCTAGACCCTGGCCTTAATCTGAGAGTGGTCTCGGTACAAAATTTAACCTTCAAAATTTTTTCCAAAATTTTTTGGAATTTCGTCTATTTGACAATTGGGTTCTATAGTTGCTTATAATTAAACAATTTTACCGTTTCTCCGGTCTTCTCAAGACAAAAGGTTCACGAGATATTCAATTTTCAAATTTACCTGAAAAATACCGGTTTTTTCAAAATTTTTGTTTTAAGAGTTAGAGACCTGGTCCTTGGGCTTATTAAAGTCAAAAGGGGTGCTATGAATCTAATTACGATGCCAAAAATGATTATTTAATAATATTTTTTGAATTTACGCTAATTTTACAAAAAATTTAATATCTCGTGCACTGTAAACGATAAAAATCAGCAAAAAACGTCATAAATTGTCTTAAATAAAGTTCTATCTTATTCTAAAGTAACCTAAATTATTTTCATACAAAACTTTTTGGAAATCTCAAAAAGTCAAAATTTTCACAAAATCGTCTATAATGTGGTCCAAAAATTTTCCAATTTTTCTGTAACTTGACGGGTGTGTTCCTCAACTTAGCGCGCAGCAGATTCTTTAGTAAAAAATATATGGTCTGCCTGAACTTTTCGCGATATTCACTCGTAAAGTTTGAAATTTTAAAATGTTATATTTCCAAAACTAATTGTCCAAAAATTATGTTCGAGGTACCGTTATACTCCGGGTGATGTGCCGCTTGGTTCCACGTTGTCAAAAGTTTCCGCTTGAGTCCGGATCTGCGACCACGCCACCACGTGGTTTTTGTTTTTTCGGTGATTGTGCTTCAGCCGGTGATCGAAATGCAGCGCTGAATATGTCAACGTGTGGGGCTCCAAACGGCGCGTCCAATGGTGTATTGCACTTGTATGCTGTGACCTTCTATCGCACTGCAATCACCGTTTTTGTTTAACTTAACCTCACTTTTCACTGTTTTTTGCACTTTATAACTTTTTGAGGGTGTTGCCACTCACGATTTGCAATCCATTGGATGCCTCTCACTATTCCGCACACACTGGTTTTTGTTTGAAGCCAATCGGGCTAAAATTGCCACGTCCACGAATTTTCAAAGGCGGAGCTTTGCGGAAACGATGTTGCTACGACGCCTGGTGGCACGTGACTCCCGGTTAGGTTAGGTTAGGTTAGGTTAGGTTAGGTTAGGTTAGGTTAGGTTAGGTTAGGTTAGGTTAGGTTAGGTTAGGTTAGGTTAGGTTAGGTTAGGTTAGGTTAGGTTAGGTTAGGTTAGGTTAGGTTAGGTTAGGTTAGGTTAGGTTAGGTTAGGTTAGGTTAGGTTAGGTTAGGTTAGGTTAGGTTAGGTTAGGTTAGGTTAGGTTAGGTTAGGTTAGGTTAGGTTAGGTTAGGTTAGGTTAGGTTAGGTTAGGTTAGGTTAGGTTAGGTTTTTTTTTTTTTTTTTTTTTTTTTTTTTTTTTTTTTTTTTTTTTTTTTTTTTTTTTTTTTTTACTACCTCCACATGGATCGGAGCCTATTTTATCAAAATTGTCATTCATTCCAGTTCTCGCTATTATTCCTCTCGCACTTTCTTTCTTCATACTGTTCTTTCTTTCTTTCTTCATCTTTCGTTCTTTACAGCTGGGACTGCTGTTTGTTTATTTCCCTATGCTATTAATATACTTTATTTTATTTACTTTATTTCTAGGATCTGGGGGGAGGTGATTTCCTCTGACATGGTTCAGGTCAGAGATTTTATTTGCTTTTATTATTGCTTTTACAAACTTCTTAAATCTATTGCACTTAAATGTATAACATTTTTATTTGCTATGTATATTCACAGTTTTTATTTATGTTCCTCCTAATATATTCTCATGATATATGTGAGTACATAATATTGTTTACTTATTTCTATTTCTTACAATATTTACAATTTTTGTGCAAAATTCCAAGAATATTTCTCTCTCATTTTTACCTTCCATTATAGTGCCTATATTTTCCCATTTGATCGTCAGTCCCATCTTGGCTTCGCACTCCATTCGCGCATAATCGTGCACCGGGCATTCTGTTAGTAGATGTTCTACGGTTTCATTTTTACTCGGCTCGCAGATGCATGATGGGTTATCCTTGCACTTGAATCTATGCAAGTACGAGGAGAACCCACCATGTCCCGTCATTATCTGGGTCACTGCCCCCGTCGGCTGGATTTTTCTTACAAGCCGGTACGCAGTCACCGCATCCGGGAAGAACACCTTCGTCACGGAGGCCGTCGAACCCGACGCGTATCTCTCAGCCCACTCGCCAAGCGTCTCTTCACGTATGAAACGCTTGGCGAATGAGATGGGACATCGGTCGTAGTCCGCTTTCCTCCTCGACGAAAGTGCTGCCACTTTTGCCAACTCGTCGGCCCGTTCGTTGCCCGCGAGACCAGCGTGTGCCTTGATCCAAAACAAGAGAACATTCTTGCCCTGATCAGAAGCAGATTTGATGTTGCGTCTCGCCTCCAGTGCCAAGCGGTGGAGCGAGCCCCGGTTCGTCAGCGTCTCAAGAGCAGCTCTTGAGTCGCTGAAGATACCAAAGCTCGCCTCATTCCTCCGATTTATCTCCTCAGTTGCCCTGTGTATTGCCAGGAGTTCGGCCTGATACACGGTGCAGTAGTTGGCCAAGGTGATCTTGATGGCTTTGTCTTCGCACTCACCTTTCCATATGGAGAGGGAGGCTCCGACTTTGCCCTCGATTTTACTGCCATCAGTAAATATTTGAACTTCCTGCACTGCATATCTGTCCAGGGCTTCACGGTCCGGAAGGCACGTGAAGTCCAGCTCCTGGCAAAGGGCCGGGTGAGGAGACTCCGAGTATTTTGACGCAACCTCCATCTCCCTGTCGTCGGGCAACGCTCGAGTCAGGCCTTTCCTCGCATTGTACAATTCGGCTGCTTCCCTTATGCGGAGATCGAGGGGCAGGATCCCGGTCAGCACCAGGGCCGAGTCCAGAGATACTGTGCGGTATGCTCCACACAGCTTCTGCACGAAGCCCCGCTGCACTGCCGCCAGCTCCTTCCTGGTTCCCAACTTTTGTGCGGCCGGTGCCCACGCCGCTGCCGCGTAGGTGATGACGGGCTCCACTGCTGCGGTGTATATTGACCTTATCACCTCCGGATGTAATCCCCAACTCACTCTCGCGGCGGTTCGGAGTTTTTTATAGATGTTAAGGGCCCTTCCGCAGACCCTAGCGACGTGCTGATTGAAGGTGAGGCGGTCATCAATAGTCAATCCAAGTACTTTAAGTTCCTTGGACATCTCGATGTCACGCCCCCCCATGACCAGTACCGGGGTGTCATATTTAAGCTTTTTTGTTATTGTTATAGCTACAGTTTTAGCTGGCGCAAATTTTAGCTTATTACTGACACCCCACTCCAGGACATGTGAGAGCGCCGCGTTCGCTTCCATCGAGACGTCCAGTCCCGTCCCGCCGTCAAACACCATCAGCACGTCGTCCGCGAAGGCCTGCACGTAGTGGCCTTTTCCCCCTAGCCGCTTCAAGAGTGGGTCGAGGAGGAGGTTCCATAGTATGGGCCCGCCTATCGAGCCCTGTACGCAGCCCTTTTCTGTTTTCCTTTCCGCCATTTTGCCCCCGTACCTGACTTCTACATGTCTGTCCTCTAAGTAGCTATCAATTACCCTTCTGATGTTTATGGGGCATTCTTCCTCCGCCAAGCGGGTCCTTATCCTAGGCCACCAAGCGCTATCGAAGGCTCCCTCTATGTCCAATGATACCACTGTGACTATTTTCTTTTGCTCGAGTTTGGCTTTTATATGTTGCATTAGGACATAGAGAGAGTCCTCGGTGCTGCGCTGTGGCATGAAACCGTATTGGTTCGGGCTAAGTCTTGGGACCAGGTGGTGCCGCAGTCTGGTCATCACCATTTTTTCGAAGGTTCTACCCAGAACCGGCAAGAGCCCTATGGGTCTGTGTGACTTCACGTCGGTGTAGTCGGCTTTCCCTGGCTTTCTCAAGATCACCACCACCGCCTTTTTCCATGCTGTCGGGAAGTGGCCCAACTCGAGGCATTTGTTCGCGACAGCAAGGAAGACGCTGGTGTGACTTTTGATTGCTCGTTGACATATGTCCGCCGTGAAGCCGTCTTCGCCCGGGGCCTTTTTGGGGTTGAAGCTGTTCGCCGCGGCCATCATTTCTCCTAATGTAAATACCGGGTCATGTATCTCAGCATGACTTGGGTTATTTACTTCGAGTGCTTTGTTGCGCGTCTCGCGATGTTCAGCTCCATCCTCTCGCCTGTCGTCTTCTGGGTAAAACCTCTCCGCGATCCATTGTGCTGACTCCTCCAATCCCAATATTCTTCCTTCCTTGATCAGCGGTAGGTCCTCTGCTCTTCTTTCCGTTGTTTTGAGAACTCTATATATACCGTCCCAAACCGTTTCCTTATCCTGCTTCTGGCAGAATTCCTTCCAGCTGCGTGTTTGTGCCATCTTGGCCGCGTTTTCATATTTTTCTTTTTCTTGCAGGTACTCCTGCACCACTTTCTGTCGTCGAACCGGCGCGGCGCATCGGATCCTTCTCCTCTTCGTTTGGACTAACTTCTTCATTTGGTGCAATTCGTCGGACCACCATGGAAAGGTAAGTTTTTGGCTCCTGCTCTTCAGTGGTATGTGTTGTGCGCATGTCTGTGTTATTTGTGCTGTGTACGTATT